>OX493405.1:6257500-7507500 GCA_950371165.1 Lacanobia oleracea
ACTTCTAGGCAAGCATGCTCCATCTTCGACCGCATTTTCGCTTAGCATCAGGTGAAATAGCGGTCAAACATATGCAAAACACCCATTTGGACAATTCATATGAGCACAAACACAACCAGCATATTTCTAAGAATGGATGTAAAATAACTTTTCGAGACTTCGCCTGAAGACCTATTCAAGGTCATATAATTTTAATTATGCATTAGACATTATTATTACACCATCTCGACTTATCATTATCGCCTGTACAAGCTAGTCAATTAAAAACCATCCCGAATTAAGCAAACAAAATTAGATTTCCATTAATTTGAGTTTTTATGTCCATTACAGAAGATTCATTCAAGATTTGGGCATAAATAAAAATTATATCTGCAATTCGGCGTCACGCTTCACGCAATTTGCCATTACTAATTTACTTTTAGGTATGGTGTGCAAATCAATATGCCCCAGTCCCAAATGCAAATTCTAAGAGTGATTCGTTTGATAACAATGACGAACGTCAAACACGTAGGTAAGCCGTGATATTCCAGTGCAATAATGGTAATTATTGTCAGTATTTATTTGAACTTTGTTCAGTGATTCATCTGATTGCCAAGCTTGTTAACAGCTGAAGTGGGAGAAACCATATATTGCTTTACTAATTTTACCTTTCTCAGTTCCTCAGCCATGACAACATCATGCATCTCCTGCCTTGTGTAACTCCTTGAGTGATACACTTTGCGACCATTTGTCTTCATTTCTAGCGAAGGCAGTTGACTAAAGTAGCAACTAAACTCCTGTATATTGTTAAGACTTTGTAGTACCGCATTCATAAAACAAGTATTGCCTAAATTTTTTAATCCTACAATTTTCTTCTCTCGTTGACTCTTTCCATTGCATGGTGATGTTTTCTTTTCTTTTACTCTAGTTGTTTGCGTAGTACTGTTCTCTGTAGAACTACTATCGTCAGAGTGAGTTCGTTTGCGGGAACGAGGTCTTAGACTACGCACTGGTTCCTCGGAGTTCTGGAAATTGTCAGGATATTTAGTGTAAAACTATTGTCCATTCATTAACTTTTCACTATTATTGTGAACAAAAAGTATATTTAAATGCTTATTAGAGAACAACTCCATGCTCATTGTAACTGTATACAAAAATTCTAATAAGGAAAGAAGACATGAAACTGTTTTGCATGACTCACTACTATTTACAACACAAATATAAATACTGTGTATTGCATGGGCAGCAAGAAATTGCTGTGCATTACTAATTATGTTAAATATTTTCTGTTATGTAACATTATTTTAGGTAAGATAAGGTAAACAATCACATACATTGCGGCTATCTATTTGGAACATGTCTGGATCTGATAAATGATAAACACAAAAAGAAATCACCTTAATACTTTTTGAAGGTTTATTTTCACTGGTTTCTGGAGTCAGATTTGGTCCATCACCAAAAGACACTGTAGATATGACTTCAGCAGGTCTCGAGTCATCCCCACTCCCAGTTGGGGATGCTGGCTTATCCGACACTGAAGTATTAGAGACCAGACTGTTGCCCCCCTCACTGCCATCCTTGCTGTTGTCCTCACTTGGTTCCAAATTACCATTACTTTCTACATCATGTTGCCTCCGGAGTTGCATTATACTTTGTCTAATTTTGTCTATTGGGTTGTAATCCAAATCATTTGATACATAATCGTCACATTTGTAACTGAAAAAAAAAAAACAATATAAACATATAATTTATTTTAGAGAAACGAAATTTATAGTTATAATCTTATGTTTTAAACCAATTATGCACAATTGAAACAAAATATATTTTTTTGTTACTGTTATGACAAAAATACCTGCTAGATAAAACTACTATTAAAGAGTTTCATAACTAAATTATGATGATGTTTTACCAGTAAACAGAATACACCTCACAGCTCATGCAGAGCTGATGGTCCAATGCTTCCGCATGAAGCTTTGCATGTCCGTTGACATAGCGGCCACAGTTGATCACCCCACATTGCAGGCACAACCAGTTTTGATCCTCTACCGCACATTCTACATTAAAAAAAAACATGATAATTCCATTTTTAAATAGTGGGAAAAACTAGCCAGATTAACTTTATTTAATTCGTTCATCATTGTCAATACCAAGTTGTTTGAATCTTCAATGTTCTGTCTGAATCCTTACTGAACTAGATATACAAATGTGGATCTAAACAAATCTATCTTGCTTCCTTATTACTGTGGGTAGGTACATACTCAGTCTGCAAAACAAACTGATAATATAGTGTTATTGTATCTGTTTATTTTGGTAACATCTATGTCATACATAGAAAAATTATAGATAGGGAGTGTAATAAAATGCTTCAAACTTCGTCAATCATCTGAGGCTGAAACAGCCCAGAAACCAAAAAAAAACCTACTACCTACTTTTGTGCGAACCAGTTCAAGAAGATTATAATGAGATTATTTTATGGATCATTACGCATGATAATTCTCAAGTGGAGTTCCCTAGAATGATCGGTTTAGCGGAAGCGGTGACGAAGCATTAACATAATCACTTATGTACGTCGCCATGGTGGACAACTAGTTTCCAGTCAGAAATAGCCCAGTATGATGGGGTTAGCATTATTTTAACCATCGCGTCAGAAATGCGACATCGTCAGTCACGGTCACCCATACCGCGCCCCCCTCCCGTACCCTTCGAACAGCTGATTATTAAAGTTCGTTGTATTGATTTTTCTAAGCTAACCTCTCGTTATGAGTACAATGCGGCAACTTTTCACAGATACCTAATATAGGAAAAAGGCTACAGTATTTTACCTAAAAGAAAATGAATCTATTTACCTGAACAATTGAAGTTCTTTGTGATCGTCGTGTCCTCAACGTTGAAATTATCTACCTTGACGTTATCTAATAAATGTGTACATTCCATTCTTCATAATACGATAGAATCGAAATAGTACACCAATTTAATTCATAGAAAATCAAATAAAATTGATTTTTAAAGCAGCTATGCGCCTCAAGCTCAATTTACTCGTACCAAGCAAGCCCAAAACGAATGAACGAGAGCGACATAGTTATTTTCCGCATTTCATTGGTCAAATTTTAAAGAAGGAGCGAGAAGGCAAGCTCGTTTGTAAAACAACAATTACGCTTCGTTCGGATACACTTCGCAGGTATGATTTTTGACAGTTTAGAAAAAGACTAAAAGTAAAAACGAAAATATTCTGAATAATGAAAATTAAATAGTGATGTTTAAACGAGCGTAATGATTTAAGTACTCACATAATTTTACACATAAAGGCAATTTTACTAAAAAACAACATGAAAACACAACCTCTTCACGGATCAATGACCCCGTAGCAAGTTTTTTATATTTGTCGAGGAGCGATTTTTCTCGAAAAAAGAGCCTGACCCTATGGAGATATTTAGAAGCACATTTTCAGCTTTATAGATCCGTTAAATGCATTATCTATGGTAGCAGGAGTCATTGGCCCTCAGACCATGGGATTCCCTATATTACTTTACTCTTTGTTCCTGACCCTGAATACTAGATTAGATTGCTAATATTTGCTGGTCAACTTTCTGGTAAAAGAAGCCTTTGGTGAAGCTTATAAATTCTCTCCATCCGTCCATCGATCAACAAATCTGTATAGAAATATTTGCTTGTCACCTTTGTACTGTTGGTTAACTTTACTAAACATCTGCTCTACCGGGGGTTCGATTCTCGTACATTTCATTTTTTTTTCTACTAATGCTCCTCTCTAAGACAGAGTGTGCTATAACCACCTCGCGGGTCCAGTGCAGGTTGGTAGATCTGTTGCCGAATTTGTTCTAACGCACAACCTACAATACAAGCAGAGGGGGATAATTTTTTTATTGATTACTTTTCGCATATTCCTCAGACATCGTTAGATAATAGACTACCAGATATGTCAGACCTGGGGGGCTTGAGCCCCTAAGCCACTGGGCCACTCCTGCTCTTATCAAGATCCAAGTCAAATAGCAGCATGGATCTGGAGATTTACAATCTTACTTTCAACACTGCATTTGCAGTAACACTAAGTGCCTCCTGCTTTTCAGGACACTACTAAATGGGGTTTATATTGATTAAGTCAATCGATAGAAGTAATAAAAGAGAGCATTAGATATTAAATTATTTATTATCCTTAATTACGTCTGCCACCATAGCCGCCTTGTGTGGCAGGCTGCGTCAATTGCAGACCGTTGATGTTATTGAAGTCAAGCATCTTCAGCATGTCCTTGGTGTCAGGGTCAACTTCAATGATGTCATGCTCCAGGGCAGAGACCTCGGGCACGTAGTTGTCACGCCTCTCACGCTCCTCTTCTTGTAGCTTGATGGAGATTCCTCTGACCTGAGAGTGTCTCAGACGCCTCATCAAATGGGTAGCAAACCTGAAATAACATTTGCCTTTTAGTTTTCACTCAGTTACTTTTTATTAGAAGCACTGAACTGTATAGTCAGTTCAGTCTCATAATATTGTGTACTATCTAAGGAATTTTTTTTTTGTTTTGTTTCACTTGTACAGTCAACAGAAGCATTCAAACTATTGTCAGGACCCTATATATCAATATATGTAACTAAAGACTGATTTATCAAAATTAAAAACAACCATTGACAAATAGCTTGTTTACACACCAAATTTCAGTGCTAAGAATTATTAGAACTAGTGTTTACTCATTTAAAATATAATTGAAACACTGGGTACTCACAACCTACTTTTTGTTCCTGATACTTTTGCTAAATAGATGATTACGTAGACTTATTATGTTGAACTTTAGGATACAGACTACAAATCTTGCGAGTTTCATGCACTTATGCGAATCAAGCCGAAAGTAAATAGTCGATGGTAAATAGTAAGAACACAAGTACTTTAGGCAGCTACTATTTCAAGTTTCGACCTACTTTGTATGTTTCAACACTAACACAAGTAACTCTCAAGTATAATAAATAACACTAAAGCGAAACCAGAACATTGCTAACTTTAGACAAACTAAATGAATACATGAAAACTTGAAATTGAAAAATACATGCTACAAAAATATTTGACCATAAATAAATACTCACCCAGCGATTTTGTTACGAAGAGGCTTGGTGGGAATGATAGCGATTTCCTCACATATCCTCTTGTTTGTGTCGAAGTCAAGAGTCAATCTAGTATAGTATTTCTCAATGATAATCTTCGCCGCCTTCTTGACGGTTTTAGTCCTGACACGACCCTGAAATCGAAGAGGTTATTTAGTAAATACGCTTCCCGAATGATCGTTCACTATGTAGAAATATAACTGCAAACTGAACACACTAAATTTTCTCGTGATCGCAAAGATTTTTCTAGATTTAAAGTAAAATAAATTATTTACCATGGCTGAAACAGTGCAGCAATCTTCACTGACAGATACGAAAGAGAGGTTCTTTCTTTGATTGTGATCGTGGTGTCAAACATTTCTTGTCTATGGATTGAAGGCACTGCTGGATGAGATTCTGGTCAACCTTAGTCACTCTTTTCAGTTTTATTTTTTTATTTTAGTAGACTTGTGTTCAACCGTGCTTGTGTGAACAGATAATTTTCGAGTCAACTTGTTGTGGATAGCTGAAGATTTACAACTTGACTATAGGCAATGGAGAAGCTAAGGCTTTTTTATAGTCATAGTCTCACGCTCAGGGACGATATAAGTAACTTTGTTGACTGATGCACGAAAGCTCAAAGGTCGCAACGAAGGCAACGCAACGCAAGAGCGAGCGAAGTGACCTCGAAAATTCTTGAACCGTTTATAAAAATAGAAGTAACTTTTTGCCTCACACGGGAAAGGTTAAGAACTCAAAGATTATAAAAAGCGTGCGAGTGAAGGTAACTTGAAATTTTTTACTCTCTCTCATTAGGTTTGATTTTTAATAACAGGGTAGCTCGCAAAATTTTAACATTTTCATGTTTTTTGTAGTGACCGACCGAAGATTCGGTTTCGGTTTCAATTCGGCCAGTTTTGGCTGTAGTATTGGTTACGGCCACAATGTAGCCGAAACTTTCAGCCCTGCCGAAACTCGAGTGTTCGTGAATTTTCGTGCGTCATTCGGTAAACTTCGCAGCTAACTCGTGCCTGTTCGCCGGCCATTTTGTTGAGTTTTATTTTTAAACGAAAAATAAAAGCTATTGGATTTAGTTTAACTTGGATTTGCATGCACATTTCATTAATTTCATTTTATTCGGAGGCGCATGAGTTAAAATACAACTCTAAAAAGAGTGAAATACTTGTTTTTAAATCAGGCAATTATCAGCCTGTGCCTACTGTGATCCTGGACGGTGTTGTCTTAAAGCTGGTTGTCAGATTTAAATAACTGGGTGGGGCACGTGGGGCACATAGTTTCTAGTGACTTATAGGATGACGAGGATATAGAGCGGGAGCGTAGGGCGCTAGTAGTAAGGGGCAACATGCTCGCCCGCAGGTTCGCTCGCTGCACAAATCAATTTAAAATTATTCTTTTTAAGGCATTCTGTCAATCTTTTTACTCGAGTGGCCTGTGGGTGAATTATACGCAGCGAGCCTGTAGAACCCTGCGCACCCAGTATAACAATGCCTTCAGAATGCTGTTGAGGCTGCCGTGGCGGAGGCACACGTGCAAAAAGACAGCCTCTCTGATGCAGCGCCTTCAGGGCAGTGGCAACAGCATTCTTAAGGTAATTGCTGCACGTTATGACTGTCCTTTCCAGAATCATTGGATAAGGGTAGTATGCGGTACCACATCATAATTATTATTTTATGTGTTAGTTATTTTTTAATAGGTCCATAATGAGAGCATTCTCTCATTATGGACTTGGTCTGAAATAAAGCATTATTATTATTAACTAGTCATATTATATTATTTAATCCTTCGCTCCACATAGTTTAACGACGGAATAAGCATTGAATGCACGCATCTTTAGCTTCCTATGTGTGTTTGACAATAAAAAAACACTGATAAATCATAGGTTTAAGTTTGTGGATAAGTAAAATGCTCTCATTATGGACTTGGTCTGAAATAAAGCATTATTATTATTAACTAGTCATATTAAATTATTTAATCCTTCGCTCCACATAGTTTAACGACGGAATAAGCATTGAATGCACGCATCTTTAGCTTCCTATGTGTGTTTGACAATAAAAAAACACTGGTTAAGTTTGTGGATACGTTGTTTGTTGTGCAAAAACGATGGTAGACTATTTTATTGATGATTTGAGGATAATCGATGAAATAAATGAGGTTAGAAATCAGCCTCCGTGAGGCGTGTGAAATTTTATAAAATTCGTAAGAATCTATATAATAAAGACTGAAACAGCTTCAAGGAGATGATCTACTGCCGTTTCATTATTTAGCTGGTGATACAAGAGGTGGCGTTATACCACCCCATCTAAAAAATTTGATTGCAATTAAAAACATGGGCTCGTGGAGAGGTAAATAAAGCTCTGATGAATTTCATAGATCACTATCTTTCACTACACATTACTCATTCAATATTTTTTAATTCGTGAGATTCAAGATGATGCAGGAGATTTAAGTGGAACGAGTCGGCCAACCAAGTTGCTCTGTAGTAGTAGCACAAAGAACTCTTTGAATTAAAATATATACCACAAACTGATGTGGAGCAGAATAATATGATTGCAAAAATTATATTTTTAGATTGCAAATATTAACAGACTAAACTCTATTAATAAGTAATTCAAACGCGGAGATGAAGTTCGTGAAGTACTTATCAACTAAATCCGCGCGATTGAAGTCGCGGTTGAAGTGCTAGTAGATAATATGTTTGTAGGTTAGGTAGGCTCGATGGTAGATTGCTTATAATTATGATTGATGATGGTTTTGTGAAGATAAGTATCCAGCCTAGAATTTCGAACTGTTCCTCAAACGTCCTGGGGCGGGCCTCAGTTCATTCTGGGGTAGACACGTATCACCCGGCTCCCCCCCTATATAGACCTATGTAGGGAATGTGCACGGGGCTTTGAATGTTTATGTGAAATATCCTTGACTACGCTAAGGAGGAGGAGCTCGTGGCTAGATGATAACAACCGCACGGGTCGATCTTCAAGGTTAAGCAACGCTTGCTAAGGTTGGTCTGTGGATGGGTTTCACAGTTACGAGTTTCCTCCGTGGCTCGAAAAGCACGTTAAGCCGTTGGTCCCGGCTGTCATTTGTAGATCTTTGGCAGTCGTTACGGATAGTCAGAAGCCAGTAATCTGACTCCAGTCTTGCCATGAAGTACCGTGTTACCAAATTACTGGGTTGTGGAGGTCTGGTAGACAGCCGCTCCGCGTAAAATGCTGGTATTCAGCTGAATCCGGATTGACTGGAAGCGGAAGCCGACCCCATATAGTTGGGAAAAGGCTTGGCAGATGATGATCCTTAACTACGCTATAGTATTTGTTCTTTGGCTATAAGGTGGCTACAGACTTAATAGTCCCTGCACGCTTCGGTAAGGAAAACGTGCTTGAAATAGACTGAGCCATCTAGTGTTGTATTTTTAAAACTTATAGTAGATCGTGCGCCACAAATTTCAACACAACACAGATCCCTTGAAAAAGGTTCGAACTTCTTTGTCATAATGACTATTTTAATTTTTTTTTGGCAACTCCGAACCATAACTGTCAAAAATATTGTCTTTGGCTTACTCCATTTCGGAATTCATCATTCATTGATAGTGTGAAGTGTGTGAACAGTTTTGCCGCGTTCACAGTGATTCCACATGTTGAGTTATTAAAAGATAGTTCTAAGCGAAGCTGACAAATCAAATCTATTGCTACTCAAACGTGAACATAAACGTTGAGTGAATATTTTAGCAATTAATTCTTTTACCTACAAAGTAAAATACCAACGTCAAAATGTTTTGGGGTAAGTAAAATAGCCGGTTAGATTATCACCACGTGTTAGTACCATACCGTTCAAATAATTGAAGTAATTGAAGTATTCATTTTAAGCCAATGCTATCAAGAATTAGTATAATATTTCAATGTTTAAAGGACAGTCCTCTTCAAATGCAACCGGATTATACGCCTTACTTTCCTTTTGTCTCCTTTTTAGCCGAAACTTGTCAGTCGGTCAACTCGTCCTTTATTCTTTTGTGCTAATTTGCGACAAACATATACGATATTTGACTATCTGTACCACCTTATGCCACACATAATATTCTGGAATAGATTTGCACATGTTGCTGTATGAAATGTTTTTGGTAACCACCAAAAGTAGCGATCTTTGTGGGAGAGCTTTGTACGTACAGATGATAGCATTCATAATTTTGTAACTATATGAACACCATATTGTGCAAGACCACATAACACCTATTGTCAAATTCATGCAATGTAGGTGCAATATTTTATAAATAATTTTTTAATGTAAATTTTTATTTGGTAAGAATGGAAGGAGGCCTTTGCTCAGCAGTGAGACAGTTCCGGCTAGATATAATAATAATAATTATTTGTAACTTTAACATGTTTCAATAATAGTGAACAATTTGTGCAGGACTTATCATGGAACCGAACAAGCGGTACACCCAAGTGGTGGAGAAGCCATTTCACATCTCACAGGCAGCTATGGACATCTCTACGGGTGACAATGATCCTTGCCAAGTTATGGTTGTAGTAGATGGCAAGAACTTCCTTGTGTGCACACTACAGAAGGGCAAGGTCATTCAGGTGCACTTAGACCTCTATTTCAAGACTGGCGATGCTATCTCCTTCTTAACAAATGGTAAGTGAAGGTATAACATGTCTACCATTCATGGTGAGTGTATGGTAGACGCCAGATAAACTTGAAATAAAATACGTAGACATTTCCTTAATATCCCTTCATAGATACCCAAAGAATAAATTATGAACTGTTTTTCATTACTAGAGAATGTAAAGGATCACCATAAAAGTTGATTCAGGACACTTTATGTCCTATTTCTGTTTTTTATAATAAGAAAGTAAATAAATGTATGTGGGTCAATGACCTTTATTGCACATTTATCCACACTGCAGTAAAAACCCAAGTGAATAAAAATGGTACTATTTGATCAACTGATTTGTAAAATGTAGATAAACATTTATACTGAATCAACACAATGATGGTGCTAGAACAACATGAAAAGATTGCAATGGATATAAGCACATTCTAAAAAAGTAGTTTAATTAATTCGTAAATATTGTGTCATCCATTGAAAGTTGGTTTTTTCTTCTGCTAAATACAATATAATCTTGTGCAATAGGAAAATGCAATGTCCACTTAACTGGTTACCTGGACCCGGAGTTTGAGGAAGACCTTGAAGAGGAAGAAGATGATGAGGAGGACGAAGAGGTCCCTACCACTGTGCCTGTCAAGAATAAGAGGAAACTGGAAAATGCTAATGATGGCTCAGCTAACAAAAAGGCTAAGGTAGGAACAGTACAAAAATATTTAAGTTCTGTGATTTTATTGTAATTCTATATTTTTTTAAAGGATTTTTTCAAGCCAGTAAGTACCATGTGGTGAAGCGAAATTGTTAACTTAAAAAAAGAATCCTAAAGAACGGAAAATTTTTAATTGGTTAATAATTTTTAAATAATTTTTTTTCAAAGGTGGATGGCATAGGCAGTTTAAAGGATTTAGTGACCGTTACTTTAACATGGATATGCCTTTGTAAATAATATGGCAAACAACACTGCCGGACCAGTATATACCAGAAATGAGAACTTAAATATATATTATGTTGTTGTTCATACTTGTTATCTGGGAAGTAATACCACATGGCAAGCTAAAAGAAAGTCGTCGGTGCGCTTGCCAAATCTGATATGCGTTTTTCATCAAGTTGACAAGGAAGAAAATAATCTGTTTTATTTAATGATTATTGATGATTAATCGACTAATTCATAATTTCAAAATGCCGTATGAACTGAGATACAAGTGAAAATGATTAAATGTAATGTTAATGTACTTGGTTTTTAAGGATATTTAGTAACAAGAAAATATCATAGAAATGTTCATATCAGATTTGGCAAGTGCACCGACGAAATGCTAATTTTTGATTTTCAAAAAATTAATATCAGCTGAGAAATTTTTCAAAAAGCTATGATGAATATTAGTTTACATGAACATTGGGCTTGAGAATCTACAACTATTTCATTGGATTTTTGAAAACATATTAGTTACGAATTAGGCAGGTTCAGAAATTCAAAAATTACTTAATTTGTTAAAAGTAAATACTTTCCTTTAGTTTTCCATAATTATGTTATTACTTCCCAGAGCTTGATCCTCGATAGCAATACTTTCTGATGGTGTAATAATACAGGATGTTTATTTTTTTCAAAGTCACTCTTCATAGCTAGGAATACCAATTCTTCCAAAAATCTTATAATGCAGTTTTATTTTTTATCAAAATCGGGCTTGAGACTCCTTTCAGGGTTTTTTTTGCTATCCACACAGTTTTGTTTTATTTTTAATTTCTATTTCTCAGGTGGCTTTTGGCCATCTGAAAAATAAAAACAAAACAAAACTGCACTGTATAAATAACATCCCCAATTTTTTTAAATGCATTTCTTATGGAGTAATAACATAATATTTTTAATTATCAGGCTGATAAGAAAGGCAAGAAGGCGGTCGCTGCTGACAGTGACTCAGAGGAAGAAGATGATGATGACCAGCTCCAGAAGTTCCTTGATGGAGAGGATATTGACACCGATGACAATGATGACTCGTTCAAGCTAAATGCGTCTGCTGAAGATGATGATAGGTATGTTACTGCTGTTTTTAAAGTTTTTTGTGTTAAATTAGTTTTGATTTGTCCTAATTGCAAATAATTACATTACTTGCTTATTTGCAGTCTAGCTAACGTAATCAAAATTAAGATGGGGGGAAGGGTTAGTAGGTGAGCTATTTCTTATCATACATTACTTTTTTTCTATACATAATATAAATTATGAAATTTTTTTATAAGACAGTGAGTTAGTGTTTTAAGAGTTTGTCACACCTTTGTTGGCTGACCATTTATGTCCATTCTCCACATCGTATTGTGTCACAAGTTAAACTAAAATATAAAATTAGAAATAAAACATGCAAATGATTTTTTTTACAAAAAATTCTGTTATTTTTGGTTGTTGTAAAAGTGTTTTTTTTTGTTGTTTGTTCTTTTTTTTTACCCTGATTTCCGAAATTAAAGTAGTTGTAGTGTTTTGTTTTTTGGAAGTTGGTTGTATTTTTTTGAGAAAAAGTTTATAGTGTAAAAGTGTAGAGTATAGTAAATGGCATAAATGTTTTTTTATTACAGTGATGAGGAAGATGATGATGATGAAGACGATGAAGATGGGGAAGAAGAGGAAGAGGAGGATGACGATGATGATGAAGAGGAAGAAGAGACTCCTAAGAAGAAAAAGAAGGGCGCAGCGGCCGATGTGGACTCCACGCTCGACACTAGCAAGGAGGATGCAGTAGACACCTCCAAGCTCTCCAAGTCACAGAAGAGGCGTTTGAAGAAGAAGCAGCAGCAGGCGGCTAAGCTAGCCAATGGTGCTCCGGCTCAAGTCAATGGAGTAGATAAGGCTAAGGTATTTTTTTTTATGATAGGAAAAAATCAACCTAAAGACGCTAAGAGCCTCCATGCTATAACTAGTATGGTATGACTAAGAATGTAGGTTTTTTCTGTCATTTAATCAATTTGAGTGTTTCATTCGAGTTTTGATATCTGATTATGCTTTAGATATAACACAAAATAAAAAACAAAAATACATCTTAGAAAGTTTGATAGTTGATCTTGGGAGTGTTCTAAATAAATATATCAATTTGTTCACGTACATCAGTAAATTCTTTGTCTTCGCAAAGGGTGTTTCATAAAATTACGCTTTTGGGAATCTTTTGATGCTTAAGTACACCGAAGATATAATAATTTAATCATTTTTAAAAATGCTCATGATACAACTGTACCTTCTACTTTGGAATGATCAAATCAATTTATTACGATTCATGCACTAATACACCAAAAATAATTCTGTAAAATTGAGAATTTTTGTCAATTTTCCGTACGAAACTATAATTTTTATCTATGAAAGTATAATCCAAATTCAAATAAAAAATATTGGTCTATTTAAAAGTAAACTCATATTTTTAAGCAATTGTTGTATACAGCGCTACAATCACTATAAATTTCGGGAAACGCGGTTTGTAGCTTTAGTCCGGGGCAAGCGATCGATTTTGTAATAGCACCCTTAAGAGGTTAAACACAGCATATCTTTATAATTATAGAAAGAGGAGCCCAAGGCGAAGGCAGAAAAGAAGAAGCCAGAAGCAAAGAAAGAAGCTGATTCTCCCTCAGAGAAGAAAGAGAAGAAGCAGATTAGCGGAGGAGTCTCTATTGAGGACTTGAAGGTCGGCAGCGGACCCGTCGCTAAAGCCGGCAAAGTTGTCATGGTAAGTTAGTTGCAGATAAAAATATACACCTGCCAAAATATGTGTTTTTAGAAGATAACAAGCTAACAGACTAAGGGAAAACATATTTGAATTTGTGTCTACTGCAAATAAGTCACGTCTTTTTCAGATTTGCTCCAAAACTGAAATGGTTTTTTTTAGGGTTCCATACCTCAAAAGGAAAAATTAAACTGAACTCTTGTATGTGAATCGGGCTGGTTTCCGCAACTCCACGACTAAGCGCGTATTTTGCGTGCAGAATAAGCGGAACCCTTATAGGATCACTTGGTTGTCCGTCCGTCTGTCTGTCAAGACCGTTTATTTCGGGAATGCGTGGAGGTATCAAGTTCAAATTGAAACTCAGGCCTATGACCACTTGCAGCTGTTAAAAAATCAAACTTCGAAGTTAACGTAAAAAAAGATATGGTCGTTTATGCTGCAACAAACGTATATTCTCAAGGGAATCAAAATGTATAGATAGGGTATTTCCCGTTGACCTAGAACTTAAATTTGGCAAGAAAAAAATTATGTATAGTCTTTAGTCATTTGTAGCTACTGTATGGAACCCTCGGTGGGCGAGTCCAACTCGCATTATTCCGGTATTTTTTTGTCTTTAGTTTTCGTCTACTAATAATATTTTATTTAATTTTCTTCTCTTTTTTTTCATAGGTTTACTATGAAGGTCGCCTGAAACAAAACAACAAGATGTTCGACAACTGCGTGAAGGGACCCGGATTCAAGTTCCGCCTGGGATCCAAAGAGGTCATCTCTGGTTGGGATGTAGGCATCGCTGGCATGAAAGTCGGAGGCAAGAGGAAGATCGTGTGCCCACCTGCGATGGCGTAAGTTAAATAACTAAATTCTGTGTGAAATTAAATATAGGGGATAAGAAATGAAAATTAATACATAGTAGATGACAGCTGTTTGAAAATGACTCTGGGATTCTGGCAGTTTTGTCACTTACTTGGTTACACATGTGCGCATGGTGCATTAGTATTCACATGTTTTATTTAGAAAAATCATGGACAGCAGTATCAATAGAAAAATTTCTATCGATACTGCGCTGAGCGTCAATAGAATATGCAGAAATATCACTTGCTCAAATATAACATTTATGAATTTTATTTGCAACCACTGAGTGTCTTGTTTTGTTACAGGTATGGCGCGAAAGGCTCCCCCCCAGTCATCCCACCAAACTCAACCCTAGTATTCGAAGTTGAATTG
This sequence comes from Lacanobia oleracea, assembly GCA_950371165.1. Classification (NCBI taxonomy): domain Eukaryota; kingdom Metazoa; phylum Arthropoda; class Insecta; order Lepidoptera; family Noctuidae; genus Lacanobia; species Lacanobia oleracea. Next base: position 6,272,111 of record OX493405.1, read on the forward strand.
AAGAATGTAAAATAAGCCTTATTTTGAAAGAATGTGCCAGAATGTGTAGGACATTGTTGTTTTGCTTTAATTGAATGTTTATTGATAAGTTGACATTGAATGGATGTTGCAAAGCATGTTTGTTTGAAACTGTACCAATATGACCTATCTGCAATAAAATTATTTTTTTAAATGTTATTGTGAGCTCAAAAAATAAAGCATAAGCAGATGTGTACATACATTTTGGATCTGCTGCTGCACTTATATTTTTTTTAATACTTAACCTATCCAGTTAATGAATGCTTACTGACTTTATTTAGTAAAATTAAGTTTAAGGTTCATTCGCAATTTATTTTAGCCATTTATTGTTGAAAGTAAGATTATTTTCGGCAACTATTAAAGCTCTCCATAATAACAGTACAATATATATTTTTATAAGTAACTAATAATAATGTTGCAGATGCATCATATTTTGTGGTAAGCAGTGTAAGTTCACTATTAAGTTAGTTTGTAAGTATTCACCTGGACATAATAAGTTGACACTTCAGGTGCTGGAAATATACTGAATACGAACTGTTTCTTAGGTGAATTAAATTAAAATTTCTGATTATGTCCGAATTCTCTGCAATCAGCACAAAACCCCAGCTAAAATAGTCTAAGTGCCGCGCGGCCCTTTGCGTTTATTAAACAATGGATAGTTAATGGTATGGATTAACAAAGCAACGCGAGAGTCGCGCTGCTGCCGCGCGATACTTAGCGATTAATTTGAAGGAACCTTACTGTTAAAATCTAGCAAACAACTTGGCTGAGAACATGATCAAGGAACACAAGGCCTTCCTCACAACCAGAGAGGCGCAACGGCTAACAAGAATCGTCTCTTCGCCATACAGAAATCCAAGATCAGTTTAAAAACCCGTAAATTACAACAAGAGACGGGCGAACACCTATTCGACGCCAACCGTGAAGTTCTGCCAGAACTATTTACTCAAGATGAAGAACGACAAGCATGAGCCAAGGATCCTCTCCGTGATCTAATGGACAGAAGGAGGCTGATTGATGAGGGACACAAAAAGCCTGAGTTAAATAGTTGATTGCGAGGTGACGAGAATTGAAGGGTTGTTTGCTAGATTTTATTTATTGTCAGTAATGTTGTTTGTCTTCATAAATCAGTAGTTCCCAATCTCGCATGTGGAAGACGGAAAACAGTACAATTGCCAACTTAATAAAATGTATCAATTTTCACAAATGGTATGAAATAGTAGTTAGTGAAAACATTGTTTATTCCTATACTTAATACACAATGCATATTTTCTTAATTCTGACTATTACTTATAAGAATATTTTTTAAGTTCTCAATGCAACTCTTGTAATCCTGTACTTTTATTCTACACACTAGTATGCAGTAAACATTGATGGAGGAAGGGTTTCCAGCCTAACAGTTCCTTGTCTAACTCTAGTTTGGAATGTTATCCATTAAAGATAGCACTAAACCTTTTGACCGCCAGAACGTAAACACTTCGGCGTCCCTCCCACGCAAAGCCACAAATTCAGCGCAAATACCATCAATCACTAATAATGAACTAGATACACAATCCCAAATAAAAGTTCTCTTAAAACTGTCACCAAATTGTTTTAATGCTAGTTGAAATAAACATACATGTAGCTCGACTGAATGATTATTTCTGAAATATTCATTCTTTCGAGCTACATGAACTTAGAGGGCTATATTGATGATTAAAATGGTTATAATTCTTTAGATAAATACGCGTTACGGTCGCGGATCGTATTTGGTCCACATACAGCTTCACACTGACCAGCAAATTGCAAAAAACATAAAAATATTTGAATTTTGCGGGCTACCCTGGAGCATTCACCTTAAGCGCAATGCTTGAAGTTATTTCACAAACCTTGGTACAAAAAGCAATAAATCATGATCGATACCCACTGATCAACATATCAAAACAAATTCAACCTTACATGCATGTCTTAAAGTTCGAATTCGTCTCCAACTTATGGAACAGAATCAACGTGCATAACCCGAACAATTTAAGTGGGCATGCGATAGTATGATTAATATGTTTAACTAGTCTTTACAATTGAGATGCTTTTTATTACTCCTGCTGTTACAATACAGTGATAATAATTATATGATAATATTAATACTTACCCAAAATATGAAACACCATCCTTATTTAACATCCTAGATGTGTGATTTTTGCAATTTTTAAACAAGCAATGAGGCATGTCTACCTTCGGAGCTTTCAAATGCTACTAAATTAAAAGTGCACCCAAATGTTCCAGTGGGTACTCATTTGGTGAGGACATTTTTTTCCGCTGGTAGTGTATCTAGTTCTTTATTAGTGATTGATGAAATACCTACAAAAAAAATAGGGATTCCAACATCTTATTAATAACCAAGATCATTGCTTATTGTTCCATATGTTGAGCACTTTTTTTCTGATTTGTCAGCTATAACCGACCGTGGCGGTCAAAAGCATTAAAAGATGAAAACTAATATGGAACAGTAATTAAATCCTTATCTCCTGCATGTATCCTACATACTAATTATGATTATGGATAAGACCATGTAAGGTAATTTTCTCCAGAATATTGAAATAAAAGTTCAAAACTTCAGCAAGTGTTTTATTTTTATTATTCACAATGTTTCAAACTTAATTGCTTGTTTCAACATAATTTATAAATACTGTAAATTTTATAATACTAATTGATAATTGAAAATATCTGCACTATGCATACAACTCATTGCCTTGGCATACATAAATGAAATAGCAATTCAAAACCATTCTTCAAAAAGCTGTTTATTCTGAAGGTTGATGTTTTAACAGCAAATAAAATTAGCATACATATTTTAATAAAACATTAGTAAAATGCAAATAGGAATAAACCATTATCACAATTTTTTACACCATTAGTCAGATAAAAGGAAATAAAATTATAATACATCATTAGAATTTACTAAATAATTTTTTACTTTTTTAAATATTCCACTAGTCAGCTTTAATCCTGTTTCGTTCGCAAGTCGTATTGAGGTCCTTTTGTTCAGTGTCCTTGATTTCATTTTTGTCATCTTTCTTTCTACTAAATGCGCACACTCCACCCTCACATTTAAATGGAAATTCTGTTTTCACGTTGCCATCAGCGTCCTTGACAGCCCATGGATTCCAAAAGCGAAGAACGTATGGCTGAATAAACTTGTGCCATAGAAACAACAATACAGGAATGACGAAGCAAGGAACACAAACCATGTTGATGGAATCAAATGAACTGGAACTACTAAACCCGATTGTTATAATTTGTTTAATGGAGACTTCTGTAGATCAAATCGATCGTCCGTTTCGTCTTACTGTTTTTTTTTTTATTCTGCTTAAAATTATTGGTAATCACGAAAGTTTTGTGCAAGAATTCGTTGTCAACTTGCTTGACAGTTGTACTGTTTTGACAAAGCCATACATGACTGACTGATGAGTTGATGACAGTGCTAAGAAAAAAAAATGGCTTTCACTCACTGACGTATAATATAAATCGTATGGAGTTGCAAAAAAACGTGCATATTCTACCTACACTTTACCGAGGGCTTATGATGGCGGCCAATAGAGAGAGAAGCCTTTAGCGATATTTCTCTATAATAACATCGATAAAGGATTGTGAGAATGTTTTCATATTGTCACGGTACAATATCAACGGCTATTTTTAACACACTTTTCTTCAGCTTCACTTTTATATAACTCACAAAATAAGTATGTAAACAAATCTTAAAGTGAGTGACAGACGTGCGAGCTAATACGCGTAGGTGACTGGACAAGCTTTTTCGCCCGTGTCGTGTGTCACCGTAAGCACGCGTACTTACATAAAAACCGCCGATTAAGTTTTTTTTCGATAAAACAGGTTTGAAATTTTGCTCGTAGCTTGCCTTAGCTCGCACGTCTGTCAGCGCCGTGAGCCGCAAGCCGCGAGCCATTACTTTGTTTTGGAACACTCCGAGTGCTATTGTGTTGCAAAAATTACTGATATTCGAAGCTATTCACACTAATAATTAATTCAATTATTTTCTTTGTTTCTATCATACAAATGATACTGTCTGGAGATAATAAAATATTATTCCTGAATAAGAAAAAGTTTCCTCCATCAATGACATTGCGGTCCGCCTGGTACCAGAGTGATGAGTAAGCTTTCACTTGTCACCGACGTCGAGCCGAGTAAGCTCGCGATCTTAATGACCGCGTACTATAAGTTCGTACGTCTCTCACCCACTTAAGTTATTTTTGACCCACACTTCTCGGTTTTTTGATAAAGCAACAATTTTGCGTTAGTTTGGATGACATTGCTGCTGATTCTCTTTTTCAATAACTAATCTAAAATAATTAGAGAATCGCTATCTTTTACTAAAAGGCAGTGTGAGAAAAGTACGGATTTAGCTATGAACTAAGTTAGAAATATCAAACTAGTTTATGCCTTGCGCTTCACCTTGTTTTTAGTCGACTTTTTTACGTGTACCAGCCTTAATTAGTTTGTATGGAAATATTAGTGCAATTATATTTGACAGATCTAAATTATGTTGGTCTCTTTCTCGTTTTATTAGAGATTTTGTTGCATCCGCAATTGGCTCCAGTTACGGATGTCTCCAATACCTTTCTTTTCTTACATGCCGATGATTTCGGGTGTAAATTAAAAGTCAATAATAATAATTTATTATTTATAATATAGTATATAATATTAAACAAATTAATGTCATTCATTTCTGAACAAGACAATTTTTTTTCAGGTAATTTCTGAGTGATATTCTTTCAGTAGATTTCTTCCCATAATATTTGTATCTCAAATTCATTACTTTTAATTAATAAATATTCTTGTTCCCAACCAAATTTTCTTTTTTCCTTTACTAGCAGGCAACCTTGAAAATAAAACTAAAAAACCAATAAAGAACCATAATATAGCATTATCGATAAATGTAAAAATGTCATGCATGCATTGCATGACATTTTTACCATTGTAGGGATAGAGTAGTCTCTATCCCTACAATAACAATAACAAGAAAATGTTTTGAAGTACAATTATTACTGTTGATAATAAAGGCAAAAGGGAAATTGTGAATGCTTTACTGTAGAAACTGTTCAACGAATGCAGAATCTTTTGTTTATTTCAGCTAAAATTAAGTACGTACTGGTGCCAAGTTATGTTCGGCTACATCCGATTATATTGCACATTGGGCATCTTGCAATTGATGATTTCTACTATAAAACCGATTTCAAACGCAATAACACAGCAAAATGACTCCAAAATTCACAAAATATATCCACAGCTCAATAGCATTTGACAGTTAGGATAGGAATTTCAATGACGCTAAGAATGAAGGGTTACCATAACAGTAACTGTCTAAAATACTGTTATCCTTTTTCACTTATGCAAAATTATATAAGTTAAAAAGAGATGACAGTATTTTTATGATTTCAGTGTCGATATGCCACATATTTGTATAACTATTTTTTTTCTATAGTCAAACGTTTCAAGTCCATATGATTTATACGTCAGTGATTACTGATGATTTATACGTCAGTGCTGGCCATTGTAATTTGGCATTGAAACTAGGGATGAGATATACTTGCTAATATCAATACCTCATCAATACCTGGGCTTGCAAGTACGAGTTTGTACAAATACTAGTGTCAGGAACCAGGTATTAAAATACTAGAAAGTATTTTAATCCAAATGCGTATTTCAGTCTACTTATCTAGTTCATACCATGCGACTTTTGTAGATGAAAATAAAATCTTTCCTTCCTACTTTAATCACAGGCTTAGGAATGTCTGCTAAGAGAATTAAATTGTTTTTACGGTATTTTGTCATGAACTTGTTTAAAAACATACCTTATTAGTTAACTTTGTTCATTAGTTAGGAATGCAACTAATAAACAAACAAATTAACGTACACATAAAAAGAAGTTTTGTTTATTTACACCGTCCATTGTAGGTATGTGTTTTAGTTTTAAGTTTCCTTTTGTTTTATTTTCGGTGTATTTACAACAAAACGTATAATATGTGTATAGAAATTAGGATTATAATCGCATCCTCGAAAAATATACAAACACTACAGATACTAAAGTTTTTCATTTGCAAATGCGATTGTGCTCCTTATAAGAGTAACATGGATCAATTTCCTATGAAAGTATTTTCTAGCTCTGCCAGTGCCCGATAGCATAGAAAATACTTCACCTCTGCAAGTTTTTCCTACTTCGTACCAGGGCACCCTATTTTGAAGCAAAGCCCTGGTTTTCAAACCAGGTATGGTAGATACGTCTCATGCCTATTAACAATCAAAATGACGATTCTCGGCTATTGGCTCGCGGCGTTCCAAGACGGTCGGGAATAGTTAAAGTCTGACCAACGAAAGCTGTCCACGAAATAAGGCGGGAATTTTAAAAAATCTAGAGCTGTTAACCCTGGCTATACACTGCTTAAACGAAGTTGATACTATTTAATATTCAAGACAATAATGGCTATTTTTTTATGCGATTTTTAGATTCGTATTTCATATTTATATACATAGACCATAATAACCTTATTACCCTTGATATTTACTTGGAAATAATAAACCACCAATATGTATTCCGGCAATGGTAGATAAGCAAGTTAGCGTTACAATATTTCGTCTTAGGGATGAACATTATCAGTACCAAAGTTAAGACGAAACCAGCTTCGCATTTTTTAACTTCTGCACATTGAAGTTCACAGCTCAACTTTCCTGGCACAGCCTTAGGTTGAATTAAACAAAAAGTTATTATACTATACGTTTATTTAATGGTATAGAGACCACTGATGTGATGAGGATGACACAATAAAAACAAAACAAAACATAGGGGTTATGAGTCGTAGTCGAAATCGGATTCCAAAACCTCTACACCTGATAATATTGAATCAGCTTCATTGCTTTCTTCGCTGCTACTGCTACTGTCCCCAACATTTTTTTTTTTTTTTTTTTTTTTTTACTATTGATAGGCACGCGTTTGACCACTATCTCACCTGATGGTAAGCGAGGATGTGGTCGAAGATGGAACACGCTTGCCTAGAAATAACCTATTCACTCTTGATTTAAAGACTCCCAGGTTGTAGCTATCAGGAAACACAGACTCCGGCAGGGAATTCCACTCCTTAGCTGTACGCACTATGAACGTGTTCCCAAAACGTTTTGTGCGTATGGGTGGGATGTCCACCATGTACCGGTGGCGCATCGCCGTTCGTCTTGTGGTCCGATGATGGAACGGGCTTGGCGGAATTAAATTATGCAATTCCGTCGCACATTCCCCAAAATGCAACCGGTAAAAAACCGACAGGCTAGCAACTCGTCGTCGATGTTCAAGACTTTGGAGCTTCGACGCGATGAGCCTGTCATTGCCGATGATCCTCTTGGCTCGTTTCTCAATTGAGTCAAGGGTATCAAGCTGGTATCTGGCAGATCCATCCCAAAGATGAGAGCAGCATTCCATACACGATCGAACTTGCGCTTGATAGAGTTTGAGCAGCTGTTCCGGCGTGAAGTACCGTCTCACCTTAGCCAGAATCCCCAACTTCTTTGCAGCCACTTGAGCTTTTGCCTCTATGTAAGGGCCAAAATTGAGAGTAGATGTTAATGTAACCCCAAGAAGCGCAAGATGGTCGGTTATCGGCACGGTTTCACCGCGGAAAGATGGAGCTGGGCGGAATTGGCTCCTTTTGGCGGAAAATAGACACGCTTGGGTCTTAGCAGCATTGAACTTAACCAGATTGGCATCGCCCCAATCAGAGACCGCCTGTAGGGACACGTTCAAGCGCTCAACCATTGCCTCCCGGAGAGACCGGATCTGCGACCCACCAGCTCGTGCGTCGGACACGTATCTTTCAGCAACAGTGCTGTCGTCTGCATACCCAAAGGTACCGGGTTTAATCAGATCATTAATATGCAGCAAGAACAGTGTTGCCGAAAGCACCGACCCCTGAGGAACCCCGGCATTAATATCTAGCAGTCCAGACGAGCAGCCATCTATGGCCACTCGGATAGACCGATCCCTCAGGAAATCTGCGATCCAATCACACAAACCGGCGGGCAGACCGAAGGAAGGAAGCTTACTAATAAGGCCATCGTGCCAGACCCTGCCGAAGGCCTTCGAGATGTCAAGGGAGACCGCCAGTGCCTCCCCGTGCTTCTCTATGGCCTCACTCCAGATGTGAATGGCATACGCTAGAAGATCCCCAGTTGACCGATTTCAGCGAAACCCGTATTGCCGGTCACTAAGGATATCATTCGCTTCTAGGTACGCCAGGAGCTTATGATTCAGCACGCGTTCCATAGTCTTACAGAGTATGGACGTTACCGAGATGGGTCTATAATTCGACGGGTCAGCTCGACTACCCTTCTTGGGCACGGGCTGCACGTTAGCTTGCTTCCAAGCCTTCGGCACTTTTCCAGTCTCAAACGAAAGGCGAAATAGGCGTGTCAAGATCGGAGACAACTCAGGCGCACAAGTCTTCAGAACAATTGCCGGTATCCCGTCGGGACCACTAGCCTTGTTCACGTCTAGGTTACGCAGTACCCTACGGACGTCCTTCTGATGAATGCGAATGTTCGACATACTCGACTCGCATTCACCAGGAGAGGCGGAGGGCGTCGCGCCACCAGGATCCAGACGTGAAGTTTCCGCAAACAAAGAAGCAAACAAGTTCGCTTTCTCCTCAGCGGAGTGGGCCAGCGTCCCGTCGGGTCTCAGCAGTGGTGGTAGTGAGGGGCGGCAGAAGTTCGATTCGACCGACTTAGCCAGGGACCAAAAAGCCTTACTACCTGCTGGGTATGAAGCAAGTTTGTTCCCTATTCGGCTAATGTGGTCAAACCGAGCCCTCCGCAACACCTTCTTGCAGGACTTGGCAGCCCTGTTGAAGGCTCTCTTCCTCTGAGTCACGTCATTTGCTTTGCGCGTACGAGCGTCGACCCGTGCTAGGTACGCCGCATGCTTATGCTCATCAGCGCGATTGCACTCGACACCAAACCAAGGACGAGCTTCGCCAGATATTGCTATGTTAGAGAACGGAATGTAGTACTCCATTCCCCTCCGCAACACATCCGTCACGGCGTCCGCGCACGACGTAGCATCAGTGGAAGAAAAGCAAGTAGGCTGCCCAGAGTAACATGCGAAGAAAGATCGCATCCCAATCTGCTGACTTGTATCGCCATACCCGCCGGGTGCCTCTTGGGCTAGGATCGGGCGGAGACACAGACTTTGCCAGACAGTGGTCGGAACTACCCAGTGGTGATGAAATCGACACCGAATAGCGGTCTGGATCTGTTGTCAGCAAAAAGTCCAAGCAATTGGCAGTGTGCGAATCAACATCCGGCACCCTCGTTGCCCCCTGGACCAGCTGGGTAAGATTTAACGCAAGCGCTAGCTTTCGCGTCTCTCGTACAGCATGGTCTGTGCACTGGTATGGGAAGAGCCACTCCTGATGGTGGGTATTGAAGTCCCCCAGTAACACCAATTGGGTAGAAGGGTACCGCTGCTGAGCCGCATCCGCCGCCTCACTCAGGTGCTGTGTAAGCCCAGTTGTCTCCAAATCACCGCTGTGCGAACGGTAGACGCATGCGTAGACAATTTTGTCTAGACCTGTGTCCACCATAGCCCACAGCGTTGAGAACCTGGAGTCTTCAAGGTAGCGGAGACGCCGATAGCAGATGTCGTCCCGGGCGTACATGCATACGCCCGCGCGGGGTCTAAAGTGGTGCTCCAGGGTAAACCCAGGGTAAGACAGGTATGACACGTCCGACGGACATCCGATCTGCGTCTCCGACAGGAACAAGAGCGCTGGTTTCTCGGTCTCAAGATGGTGATGGACTGCGGCGAGATTTGAGTGCAGACCTCGTATATTAGAGAGGTGCACTTTATGCGAAAGGACGTGCTGCCGCTGTACAGCTTTTCTCTTTTTATTCCTGTTCATTAATAAACTTGAGTGATGGAGGTTGAGGAGAAGGAAGTGAAATGAGGTTCCAAGCTGCTAACCTTCAGGCACGCCCTGACAGGACGACATCTTTGGGGGACTAGTCTGGAGACTGCGGGGACGCCCGAGCCCCCCCGGGAATGTCCATCGGGCCCTTTCATCTGGTCGCCAACCAGCACGATGGTGCATTCCGGGATTTTTCGTCAGATGGCGGGGCAGCCTTTCATGTGTGGCTAGCACACTACTTGGGCCCCCAACTATCTGCGGTTGGCCAGCGGTGCACCGTGCCTCGGATCCCGCTACCCTCCAAGACTAGTTTCCCGATACGCCCATGCCAGGGCTAGCCTGGCTGGTCTGCCTGCATTGGAACAACTATTTCGACCCAACTCCTCTGAATTGGCTACACTGAGCATCGTACCGGAACACAGCTAAGGCGCTTGGCGGTACGTCTTTGCCCAGTGGGTGGTCACAAGCCATCGGCCGAAGCCTACCACCAGTTAGTGTCACCTGATTAGCACCACCCGGGGACCACGTGTAGGGTCTTACATTGGGTATTCTCCTACGGACGCGGGTGACTCGGCCCCCAAAACACACATGTATTATGAATGGTTCTAGTTCGTTTTCACCAATACGGTCCCTTAATTTGTACTGATGTTCAACATTTAGTACATGATCAGTGTACTTCTTCCAGTCATCAGCAGTTATGGATAGAAAACATTCTTTTATTAAATTTTGCATTTCAGAACCTGGTATTCCTATATTTTTGCTTGCTACTTTTCTCTTCGCCTGACTCCATACAAGCTCAATCGCATTGAGGTCACAATGATACGGTGGCAGCAACAAAATTTCGTGATTGTGGGTATGACTGTTTTTTTAAAAGTACTTCTGCTTCGTTTAAACAACTGCAGGTTTATTATCTTTCACCAAACCATTAACTCAGCTTTGGTTTGATATTCTTCAAAATGAATATTATTCTCTTGAAGCCATATTCGGAGATTAGCTTTAGAATCAGACATAGTAGGGGGTTTGTTTACTTGTTTCACATGGTAACTTGCATTGTCCATCACAAGTACACTAGGTTTAGTGAGATTTGGTATTAACATTTCCTCAACCCATTTCATGAAGTTGGATGCATTCATATCATCATGGTAGTCAGCTGATTTAGATTTTGTGCTGAATACCAATAATGCACCTGGCACAAACCCTTCCTCCGATCCTGCATGCACAATAATATGTCTTTTTCCTGACGATATATTAGTAGTGACATCACTCGTTGAAGGTCCTTGCCAAGATTTTTTAACTTTATACACTTCTGGACACATCTATTGGCCCACCTTAGAGTTTAGGTTTCGAAGGCCCCTACCGAAATATGATTGCTAGATTGAACAAAAACTGTTGATGCAGTTTTAAACCTGATACATTTTACCATCTTTTTCGATCGTATTGTTTTAAATTTGAATTCAGAATACCATACGACATGGAGCTACGCCTAACAAGTCGGATATGCGCTTTGTAAAGGCAATTGATTTTTGAATAAAAAACATATTTTATCAAATAAAGGTTTAATTTAATAACGCGTGTTGCCTCCATGGGCATCTACCACAGCTCTCATACGATTAGGCATAGAGTTTATCAACCGCTCTATGAAATTTTGAGGGATCATCTCCCATTCCTCTTCTATGGCAGTTTTCAACTCCTGCATCGTCTGGGCAACTGGCTGACGAGCCCTAACACGTCTTTTTAGCTCGTCCCACATGTGCTCCATGGGGTTCATGTCTGGGCTTCTGGCTGGCCAGTCCATAACTGTGATGTTCACATCCCGAAGATATTCCCTGACGATGCCGGCCGCATGGGCTCTTGCATTATCATGCATAAAAAGGAAATTTGGGCCCACATAGTCCGCGTATGGTATCACGTGAGGTTCTAAGCACTCACGAATGTTCAACCTTTCAGCATTTAATGTTGGCAGCCGTGGTCCTGTAACAACCTCAAGTTGAGTTTTGCCGCTCGCGGATATACCGCCCCAGACAGTCCATGAGCCACCGCCATAAGCAACCCTCTCTTCAAAGCAGCATTGTGCGAAACGCTCTCCCTTACGTCGGTAGACCTTCTTCCTTCCATCATTGCCATGTAACACAATTTTAGACTCATCAGAAAAGAGTACATGGGTGCATGGGGTCTGTCACCATCTTAAGACCCAAGCCAACCTCATCTGCTAGCGGTGCACCCTGCTGTCCAACGGACGAGGCTCTGGCGAACTTGGTTTCTCTCTCGTAGAGTTGTGGGGGTCAGACGGCAGGTCGCTCCACGTAAAACCAACTTCAGCCAAATAAAATGGACAAGAAGTTGATAACGGGTACTCGGGCTAGGGCGTCGCCGCATAACGACGCGCAGGCACATCGCCCTAAACCTGCGATAAGTGGGCTAGGGCTACCGTGTCGAGTACGGGCACGGCTAAAGAGGATAGTACCCAAGAAGAAGTTCCGCTTTGCCACCTGGAACATTGGCTCCCTAACCGGACGTTGCCGAGAACTCGCGGACGTACTTGCGAAGCGTCGGGTCCAGTGCGCCTTCCTTCAGGAGACGCGCTGGAAGGGAAATAAGTCACGTGACATCGGGCAGGGGTACCGGCTAGTGTACACCGGATCACCAACGGGCAGGGGCGGAGTGGCCGTGGTGCTGTCTAGGGACCTCCAGGATGGACTCCTTGAAGTAGACCGATGCAGCGACCGGTTGATGCGAGTTAGGGTGCTGATCGAAGGGTCGGTAACGAACCTAATCAGCGCCTATGCTCCTCAAACTGGTTGCTGTGAGTCTGAAAAGGAGGCCTTCTGGGATGAGTTCGAGGACGTACTACGCGCTATTCCGAATTCCGAAGGTGTTTTGGTTGGGGGGGATCTCAACGGTCACGTAGGTCAGTTTGCTGGAGAGTACGGACGTGTTCACGGTGGTTTTGGATATGGCCAGCTAAATGCAGAGGGAGTCAGTATACTCAGCACCTGCGCTTTGTCTGACCTAGCCATCGCGAACACGTTCTTTCAGAAGAAGCCCCAGCATCTTATTACGTACCGTAGTGGTGCCTACTCAACCCAAATAGATTACCTGCTGGTGAGACGGTGCCACATTGGCAAGGTTACCAACTGCAAAGTCATCCCAGGTGAAAGCCTAACGGCTCAACACCGCCTCCTTGTCCTGGACTTTGCGGTTGTACCGAAAAAGAAAGTGACCGAAAAATGCAAACCCCGCACAAAGTGGTGGTTGCTTGATGGTCCTAGGCAGTCGGACTTCATCGCGGAGCTCGAGCATCTCGAGATCAGTGCTCCGCATGAGTCCGCTCAAGAGATCTGGAGTAGGATCCATTCAGCAATCACCGATGCGGGTAAGCGCGTCCTTGGCCCTTCTCGTGGTGGCCGCACCATAGAAAAGGAGACGTGGTGGTGGGATGACGGGGTGCAGGAGGCGATTCGGAAGAAGAAGGTTTTATTTAAACAGTGGCAAGGGTCCAACTCTCCGGATGACAGAGAGGCATATGGAGCGGCTAAGCGCGCTTGCAAAAAAGCTGTAGCCAGAGCCCGCAGCAAAAGGCTGGCGCCCTTGTACGACAAGCACGAAACTGCGGAGGGGCAAAAGCTTATTTTTAAGCTGGCGCGTGCCCGGGAGAAAGCTGCACGGGACATTAGCAAATGTCTCTGTGTAAGGGACGCCCAGGGTAAGCTGCTCTACGATGCCCCCTCTGTTAAGGAGAGATGGTGTAGGTACATACTTCGCGGAGCTGTCTAACAAACAGCATCCCCATAACCTTCCTCCCGAACCGCCTCCTAACCTTGGACTTATTTCCCCTATTTCCCCCGACGAAACCCGCATTGCTCTTCGCCACATGAAGAACCGGAAAGCGGTCGGGCCTGACAATGTGCCAATTGAGGTGTGGAAGGCGATGGGCCCACATGGCGTGGACCTTCTGACGGATCTTTTTAACCGCATCCTGATCACCAAGGAAATGCCGAACCAGTGGCGATTTAGCCTGATTATCCCTGTATACAAAGGCAAAGGTAGCGTACAGGATTGTAGTAGCTACCGCGGTATCAAGATCATGTGCCACACCATGAAGCTCTTCGAGCGCATCATTGACACACGGCTCCGTAGCGAGTGTGCTGTCTCTGAGTGTCAATATGGCTTCCGGGCGGGTAACAGCACCATGGACGCAGTATTCGCCTTACGGAATCTGGCTGAGGCTTACAGAGAGAGAAGGAGAGCTTTGCATATGGCCTTTTTAGACCTGCAGAAGGCCTTCGACTGTATACCTCGGCAGTCCATCTGGTGGGCACTGCGCTTCAAAGGCGTTCCCGAGGCCTATATTGACATTATCAGAGACATGTACCGCGATTCCGTGTCCTCTGTCGAGGCCGCTGTTGGCGAATCGAATGGCTTCCCAATATCTGTTGGCGTTAACCAAGGCTCGGCTCTTAGCCCGTTCTTGTTTAACGTAGTGCTCGATGTAGTTACGGCAAACATCCAAGATAAGCCCCCATGGCTAATGATGTATGCCGATGACATCGCCCTCGTTAATCAGAACAAAGCCCATCTTGAGCGCAAAGTCAACATTTGGAAGGACACGCTTGAAAACGGTGGTCTGAGACTAAATGTGGCGAAGACTGAGTACATGTCCTGTGGTGGCACGGATTCAAATAGGTTCATCCGAATAGGTTCGGACCTGATCAGAAAGTCCGATACGTTCAGGTACCTTGGATCCGTGCTGCACGAGTCCGGCAACGTGGACGACGATGTCCAAGCACGTATAGGCGCGGCTTGGGCGAAGTGACGCGAGGTAACGGGCGTTGTATGCGACCGCAAAATGCCTCCGAAGCTCAAGGGGCAGATATATAAATGCATCATACGGCCTGTCCTACTGTACGGCGGTGAATGTTGGCCAGCACTAAGCAGACACACCCAGGAGCTTCGCGTCACGGAGATGAAGATGCTGAGGTGGATGAGTGGCGTAACGCGATCCGATCGCATACGCAACTCTTTCATCAGAGGTAGTCTTGGTGTCCGTGACGTGGGGGAAAAACTGCAAGAGTGTCGTCTGCGATGGTATGGCCACATCATGCGCCGCCCTATGGAGTACGTTGGTCGGGGATGCATGAATATGGCTGTTCTTGGGGCTAGGACCCGTGGTCGCCCTCGCAAGCGCTGGTTGGACGTCGTTAAGTCCGACATGAGAGCCAATGGCCTAACTGAGAAGGATGTTCAAGATCGGGCAAAGTGGAGGAAGCTAAGTAGGAAGGCGGACCCTGGCAATAGCCGGGATTAACGCCAGGTAGAAGAAGGAGAAGAAAAGAGTACATGGCTCCAATCTTGCTGTGTCCAATTTAAATGACTGCGTGCGAAATGAAGGCGCGCTGTTCGGTGGGCTCGCGTTAGTTTGGGTCCAGTAGCTAGCTTGTGTGGTACCATATCGCGTTCTTTTAACCTTCTCCGGACAGTTCGAGCGCTCACAGATACTCCGTGGAAGTCGCGAAGTTGGTTTTGTATCTCAATGGAGGTAAGGTGACGATTTCTCAAGCTGGTCGTCACGATGAATCGATCCTGCCTTTCAGTTGTGACCCGAGATCGTGGCCTTCCTTGGCGACGAACAAAGCCGCCAGTCTCTAGGTACCTCCGATAAGCATTTCGGACCGCAGATCGACTTAAATTAAGTTGAGCACTCACGTTTCTTTGGCTGTGTCCGGCCTGAATAAGTGCCACAGCTTGGGCGGCGACTTCAGGTGAAGTATCCATAGATTATTGATAGAACCTCACCTTAATGTTAAGAATAAGTAATGTTTGTTGCAAAACCAAAGATATCAATCACTTTTTCAAGAATTAAATCCAAGTAAACCAATAAAACAAAGTTTTCTTAGTATTCGATTGTTTGATATCAACAAACAGGCTCCAAATTGTCTTTTATTTCTTTAAATTCTGTGTTCGAAATTCAAAAAAAGACTATTGAATGAAATTGTGAATGTGCCAGGTTCAAAACTGCATAAAAACTTTTTGCTCGACCTAATATAAAATTTTAGCTAGGACCAAACGAAACTGAAAATACAAGGTGGGCCAATAGATGTGTCCAGAAGTGTAGTTCTGATGTACATATGTTTCATCAAGGTAAATAATCTGTTTACCTTCTAGCCTCTTTTGATGTATTGTCCTCAAAAATCTGTGTCTCCATGCCGCAATATCATATTTTTCTGTAAGTAAAGCCCGTTCATTTTTATTGTTTTGAAACTCAAACCCATTCTTTTGTAAAAAAATTCTAAGAGTTTCAGGGCATCCCTTAAATTCAATTGCTTGCTTCAGCTCATTGCGCAAGCTTCTCAGTGTTGGGGCTTGTTTTTTCACTCCATAAAATTCGTTTATTTTGTTTCTTATAGCCGAAATATCAAAATTATCCAAATTGGAAACTGTTGCTGAATGTGGACGATTTTTCCCTGGAGTATTCCAATGTCCTTGATTTTTAGACGCTTCAATTTTAATTTTTCTTAGGGTCTTCACACTTACATCTGAAAAGCACAAATACATAAATTATAGTATATTAATACTAATCAGTCATTAAAGTAAAAAACCATAATAAAATACAAGAAAGCATATTATTTAATTTAGTAATCCATACACATTATCATAAATGTATAAACCCTTCAAAGTAACTGTTAAAAATCTATAATTTCTAAAGTAATATCTGTCATTGAAGATATCTGTTCTAAATAATCTGTTTCAGATTTCGACATTTCATGTTCTTCGAGAGTTTTCAATTTCTTTACTGTTTCCACAATTTTAAGTTTTATCATCTCGTTGTTAATACTTCCTGAAAAGTAGATAACTGTGAAAAACATTGCGATTTTTTATAAATAGTCGAAAAGTATCAAGATGTTTCATTAGAAATTCAAAAAACTAACCTAAAATGGAAATGATTGAATCCAGGTGTCGTATTTTCTCTAGAGCTTTCTGATTCAAATTACTTTTTACGTCTTTATATTTGTTAATCATAGTAAATAGAAGCTTCCTCGTCGAACTTTTGATTGTATTCGGCATTATTTTAAACAGAACCAATGAAAATATGATGCACGTAAACACAAGATGACTCAAGTACGAAACGTCAATGTGACAATTTTGACAGTCCTAAAACTTTTAAAAATAATTCGTGGTCAGCTTTCGTTGGTCAAACCGGTCACACACGAGCGAAAAAGTTCGTCGAGCAAACCACAAACTAGTACGCGTTCTTGCTCGCACGTCTGTCACTCACTTTAGTTTGTACGCTTATCCATCTGTATCACATCACCCACTATAAACTAAAAGAATCATTAGAATATAATTTATTTTATACTTTTTAATGATTTTTTTTTGTTATAAATATATATTTTTTTTCCGGATCGTGGCTTTATTCTGGTACAAGACGTTTGCAAAAGTATTTTCTTTTTGACGGATAGTCTCATAGTTCTCAAATGAAACGTCATTGTCTGTAAACAAAACAAAACTTGTATTCTCATCATACAGTATACAGTAGTAGTAACTAAAAAGAAAATTCGCATTTCGCATCAATTAGTTTAATAATAATTAATCATTTAAATAAAAAATGGCATCAACCGCTCCAGCAGCTACACAAGTTCAAATTGAGGCCCTCCTCAATTTTATGAGCGAGCACAACGTTTTGGCTCGCGGGGGTGCCCGCGGGACGACGGAAAGACGTGCAAAACGACTGTGGGGAAGCCTGTGCAACTCCCTGAATTCAATGGGAGGTTGCATAAAGTCCGTGGAGGAGTGGCAAAGTGTGAGTACACTACTCGTATTAATATGATTTTATGGTCTTGCCATCAGACAACAAAGCCTCCAAGTAGCGTTGCCAGGCGTCCGATAAAGCCGTACATTGTCAGGCTTTTTGGTTGCGAATCCTGCTAAATTGAAAATATGGCGGTGTCTGGCCTGTCCGGCTTTTACATTTGTTGATATTTTGACCAAATTTAAAATTTGGCGTGTGAACTTAATTTTCCTTTAAGTATATTAGTCATTATACTTTTTGACTTAATTTTATTCTTTATGGCAAAGGAGTTTCTTGTCCGTTCTTCTCCATAAGAATCTACCCTTCCGAATGGACAGTAGAGTCACTATGTTATTTTAAACTCATGATGACGTTCAAAAGTGCAGCTTAATGGCCTAATTGAAATAAACGTTTTTGACTTTTGATAACAAGCCATTGTTTTTTGTATTGACTTGTAACCCAACCGCCAAAAACTACAAAAAAGTTTTAAACAAGTCACAAGTCACTTTTCAAAGTCTGATGCAATTGGTGGTATTATTTTCCTTACACACTAATTTGATACCATCCGCTTGATTGCTTGAAAAGTGACTAGTTTGGAACTTTTTAGTTGCTTTTTGCATTCAGGTTTTTTGATACAATTATTTTTTTTGCCATAATGAAGACAAATCAAACAACACCTCTCAAGCTTAATTACATACATACATAGGTACCTGGGACCTTCTCGGTTGAATTGGCCCATCGATAAAGCTTTGTAAGGTTAAATGAAAAAGATAGAAAAGAATTTAAACTAATTAGAATGTGGAAAAGTCAATTTGTTTTGAATAGACAGTCATGTATGAGGTTTGATCCGAGTAAGTGCTCTAATAATTATTTCATGAACCCAATTGTTTTGATTTACTGTAAATAATAGGTGAAACCTAAGCGGTAGTTGCTGGGATATCACCATACACTAAATAAAACAACCCTTCTTCTGGTGCAGTTGGGTAAAACATAAGGGTGTCCAGCCTTTATAACCAAAAGTCCAGCTAAATTGGCTGGTTTTTCTGGGTTTTCAGTTTTAAGACCTGGCAACCCTAACCCCAAAATATGTTACATATCCGTAAGAGAACCTAAGACTTATACTTAAAGCCAGTATACCGCTTTTTATGTAAGTAATTAAAACCAACAACATTTTAGGTGTGGGCTGATAGAAAAGATTTGGCCAGAGATGCTGTTGGAGCAGCACGTGCTACAGGTGGTGACCCATTGGATATTCCAACCCCTTCCGAAGAGGAATTGAGGATAATATCAATGATGGGAAAAGGTTTTGGAGAGCGGCAAACTGGGGCAATGGTGCCAGCTTTTCCAGAGGTAATAATTTAATTTTATAATTTTTATGTCCATTAAAACACTGTATTTAAAATAAGTTTATTGTGCTGAGTAGCAAAAACAGTACAAAACTTAACTCAAGAAAACTCGCCTACCCCTACCCACTACTTAGTCAATCTTATTATTAAAATAAGAATTGACAAGTACCCACATTAAGTACCTATATAATACTAGTACCTTTCTCCAAAGTATGTGAACCATACAAAAACAAAAGATATAAAACAATACTTCAATACCTAACACATTTCTCTTCATTTAGTTACATCCATCAAACATATTATAAATATGTTTAGAAAAACAATTTATGTGTAATTATTGAAGCAATAGACATTTAGACTTAATGCTCTAAATTCTAACAACAGTTACAACCAGTGGTTGGTCTAGTATAGGGAGTCTTGCCGTGTTGAGCAGTTAACTTAGTTTTAGTGCCTGTTTCACCACATACGATTAAGTTCCCGTTAATTTACTTGGCAGATAATTCCATACAAATTATGTTCTATTTTCGAATTTATTTGGTGAGTAGTGGTTACTCGAAGATCGTAAAACAGGCCCTTAACCTGTTAACTTACCACCAGAAAAACCAGACTGACTCTTAGGTATACCTAGCATTTGGGCCCATTTATCTGAACTTGGCATTTCTATAATTTGTTCACTATAATTTATGTGTGTATTGTTTAACCTTCGTCGCCACTGTTATGTCCATTAAACACTGTATTTTGGTAAATACGTTTATTGTGCTGAGTAGCAAAAACAGTACAAAACATAACTCAAGAAAACTCGCCTACCTACTACTTAGTCAATCTTATTATTAAAATAAGAGTTGACACAAGTACCCACGTTAAGTACTTATGCAACATAATAATAATATATAGTAAGTTTGCTGCAATAGAAAAAAACAACAAACAATGGCAATAATGTATTTGTAATTATGTTGCATGGAGTCTTTGCCGTGACTAGGGTTACCCTATTACTAAGCCCCTGCTGTCTGTCCATCTATCTGTCAACGGACTGTATATCAAGAACCATAATAACCATATATCTATTGCCGTTATAACAACAAATAATAAAAACTAAGGTATATGGTACGGAACCCTTTGTGTGCGAGTTGACCTGCACTTGGCCTGTTTTTTTAATTAAATAACTAGCTGACCGGCAAACGTTGTTTTGCCATATAAATAAAAAAAAAAATAGCCTACAACCTATTCTCAGACCTACCAAATAGTTACAAAAAAAATCTGAAAATTTGGTTAAACTGTTTTGAGGAGTTCTGTAACAAACACTGTGACATGAGATTATAAATAACACATACATATTTATATATTTGTTATTACTGTCAACGATATTCAGTTTTTGTTTTACAGGATATACCTGAATCACAAGACCCAGCAACCAACTCACCCACCCAAACATCTGCTGCTACACCTGCCAATCCACTTTCCCAGGAACAATCCTCAGTGTCCACTGAAGCACTTAAGCGAAAGTTGCCAAGGCAAAATCAGCAAAGTAAGTAATATATCTGTTTATCTATCTCATGTTTCACAAATTTACTTAAAACTGACTAAAATTTATTTAATTTGCTTATAGCATTAAATTCTCGTCGGGCACGTCCACGAGTTCGGCGACACTACATTGACGACTCAGTTTATAACCGAATTATTCAGGTGGAAGAACAAAGTATTCAAATCGCAATTAGGAGAAATGAGCTGCTCGGTGAAATTAAGGATGCCATTGTAGAGCTGTGCAACTTGGTACGGGAACACATCGCGCGTCGCTAGAAAATGATTGGAACATTTATTTCCCGAGCTCCTCATTTATTTTTTGTTGTTTGGAGTCTGCTCTACCAACTCAATAATAGGGATAATTCTTGTGTAGAACAAATATGATTCAACGCACTGTTTTTTTACGTGAAAAATGTAACAATACCTGACTAATATTTTTTGGGTTTATATCTGACGCACTAATTAGATGTTTTCAGTTATCTACCTCACCGTCTGATTGAGATTGTTATAGTGTATTGCTGGTTGTTATTTTTATTTAGATTATTAAGTATTTGAGACTGAAGTAGACAGGTAGGAAACTAAGTTCCTAGGAATAGTGAAAGACTACAATAGATAAGTAAAAGAAAATCTATGTTTTGTGTTGTGTTTTGTGTATGTTTTGAGTCAGTATATTCAGGGCCCGATCTAATGGGGGGCAAGCCGGGCAAATGCTTAGAGCGGCAAAATTGAGGGTACTGGGCGGTTGCATTAAGTCCTCAATTTTATCTATAGGTGTGAAAAGTCATAAAAAATGCTAGACATAGGCCTACCCCAAGTGTCGCCACAACGACCGGTGTGCGTCTCGCATCCATCGGGTACCCGCGACATACCAAGTCATCGGTCCACTTTGTGGGAGGCCTTTCAAAGCTGCGTCTTGGGGACGTGGTTGCCACTATAAAAATTGCCATGCATTAAAAAAATCTACTTTAGCGGCAGTAAATTCTTACCACCATATTTTATACTAAAAAGGCCACTTTAGGAGAATCATATTAGAATCAAAATATTAATCACACAACAGTCAAATTTAATTTTCATATTTATTGCTAACGCATTAGGTTTAAAGTTGATTGGGAAAGTTTGACAGTGACGGGTAGCGTGATTTGCTTTCTGATTCTGCAAAAGTGGCCTTTCTGATTCTGTTGAAGTGGCGTTTTTAAACCCGCAGATTTTGTATGGGAGGTCCGAATTTTCTTTTTCGTGTTTCACCCCCATGTTCCTTGGAGAAAGTTGTTCAATTTCATGGGTACCTACTATCACTCAGAAAAAAATGGACATTGACTGAAAAATCACCCTGTATGTACATATACTTACAAAAATACTAACAATATGTTTCTCATGGTAGTATTTTCTTTGGTTCTCTCATTTTTGTATACTTGTTCAGAAGCCGTAGTAGACTGACGTATATAATAAAAAAACAAACTGACGTATATAAACTCATCGATATGTGTATTTTGCCCCGTCCTAACCTACGGTGCTCAGACCTGGTCGCTCACCGAGTCGCAAAAGTTCCGCCTTGGGGTTTGCCAAAGAGCGATGGAACGCAGCATCCTGGGAGTTAAAAGACAGGACAGAATCCGAGACACCGCTCCAAAACGGGAATAATGGACGTGGGTAAGAAGGCTGCCCGGCTCAAGTGGGATTGGGCGGGCCACGTAAGCCGCATGCACTGCGACCGTTGGGCAAAAATCTCCACACAATGGGTGCCCGAAGATGGGCGCCGCCGCCGAGGCCGGCCCAGAAAGAGGTGGCGAGACGAGCTGGACGCGTACCGTGAGGACTGGTACGAGGTGGCGCGGGAAAAGATTACTTGGAAAGATTTGGGGGAAGCCTTTGCCCAGCAGTGGGAAAGTAGGTACAGGCTAAAATATATAGATATATATATATATATATAAATATCATACAATTAAAACAATATTATCTACACACCTACATAATATTATCCCATCTTTGGCAAGCTCATGACTTATATGGTGTACTGTAAAGGGCGGCGAATGTTATTCTTTGCCCGGAGCGGCCAAATAGCTAGATCGGGCCCTAAGTGTATTGCTTCATTAATTTTATTCAGGTTTAAAATTAACAATCAGGTATTAGAAAACGTATAAAAGTAAGAGAAACTTCCTTTAGAAATAAATCTATGTTTTGATTGTTATTGTGTTTTGTAGATGATTTTGCAATTTGATTGGTGCTAAATAACAAAAACAACAATTAAAACAATGCATATATAGGAAAACTAATTTTTTTTTTGTTATATCACAATGTTCTGCTAGTGCCAACAGTGAAGGACTATAAAGCTGTAGTTAGCTGATTTACAATTTACGAATTAATTTTAATTAAGATCTGTTTTAACTTATTGCTATTGTGTTGGTGTATTATCTACCCTTTAATTTGTCCCTACCATTATATTGTTACCTGAATTTTGCTATTGTTTTGGTGAGATACCTAAAGCACGCGATTCTTAACCTAAGAGTTTTTTTTTTATATCAAAATCAGTTTTTGGTGTTGTCTCTATTGTTTTGTGTTGTCGGAAACTAGTTATAAGGTTAGTATTTTAAGCTTGTTTAGAAATGAGTGCCAAAGAACCCCCTAGCGGGGGTGGAGGGATACCTCCAGATATAGAGATTTTGGAGTGCTCGCAATTCTCCGATGATGGTCGCATAAGGTCTGAAATAAGAAAACGCCCCGGAGTACCTGAGATTTCAATTCAGTCAGTTTACACAAAACCCGGATTTGAGAGTGACTTCAAAGTACTATTGAGTGCGACAGGAGCACCTTTCGCTGTCTTTATTTCTAGGATGGAAACACCCTAAGCAAGGCGTAACCTTAAACTCTTATGTTTGCACAGTTTATCCACAACTAAAGGATTAGGGGAGTTGTGCAGGGCAGTGTCAAGTCAATGGGCCATAGCAGGATGTCTATAGATTTTATTACATTTAACGATGTCAAATAATTTGTCAATAACCCTATTTTATGAGACAACACATACGTGGTGCCCGTCTCACGCTTCCATGCTACGTGCTTCGGAGTTGTTAAGGATATACCCACAGACTGGACACTTGAGGAGCTATATCTAGGTATAGAGACTCGTAATTGTGTGCTAGAAGGCTTAATTTTGGTTTTGGTGTTCCGTCGCTTCCGCAGACATGACGTAGTGCTAAGTGATGATTTTTACTAACATAGCTTAAGTTTCTGTATTATAATTATTATAAAGCTATAGGTTACTTTGTAAGGTATATATTATATCTATGGGCCAAAGTAGCCTGAAAATAAAGAGATTATTATTATTCCATTTATTCATTTATAAATTGAAAAGAGGGTTCCGTTTCTAGTCTCCCTCAACAACAGTAGTGCTGACTTTCTCCGCGAAATGCTCCCAGATAAAGTATTCTGCTAAAATGCTTCTCTTCCTGTTTCTGTGTACCATCTTTCCACGACTCAATGTCGTAACTGTCTTCGTTTGGCTATATTAGCACCATTTATTGACACCATTATTTGGCTATATTTGCCCGTATACTATCGTAGTCTTTGATTAGCACACAGTGTAGATCCAAGCCCCGTTGCTACCGATGTGCTCAAGCACACCCTGGTGATAGCTGCAATGTCCCGGATTCACAACTATTGTATGATGGTGAAAGCCATAAAGCTATTGACTACAAGTGCCCTGAATATTCAAGACATAAATCAATTATAATGGTTGTTTCAAGAAAACCTAATCTACGGTGAGGCTTCAGTTAGCTTTCCCCGCCCTTAACTGTTCAACTCAAGTGAAACTCAGGTCCCACCATATTTAAACCATCTCAATATCCTCCTGAACCCCATCGCTTCTCAGTTCCTTACACATACACACCCTCACACACTTTGGCTTATCTACAATTATTTGTTATTTTTATGTACCGTGCGTGTTTCATGTCTGTCCTAAATAGATATAATTATTTCTTTCTTTTAATAGCCCTACTTCCTCCCCAAGCCCTTCTTACCAGTTGTCTTTTTACATCAAGACCGTTTTTCGTTCCCCAAGACTTCGTCCGGAGCTGGGCAAATCTTATCATACCCAAGCCCATAGGTCAATAGTTTATACCCCTAGCTCTCCTCAACCCAATCAATGGCAGTACTTTGAAATCCCTTTATGTTGAAACCACTCCCCTTCCCAACCCTAATGACAACTTATTAGAGCTCTTGGCGTGCTCGCTCATTAATATGCTGTCTAAATTTAGTGACGCAATACCGGACAAATTCGTAATTAGTTCAACAGCTCTTAGAATCCTGGACTCGCCAAAGTCTAAAAGATCCTTCAGTGGAACTGTAGATTTAATCGCAGAAAAAAAAACGAATTGATCTATCTCATTAATCGTTACACACCCGTCGTTTTTGCCGTGTCGGAGACGTGGCTCAGGGCCTGGAATTGCCGTTAGATTTCTTGGTTTTTCATATATTTGGTACGATAGAGATCGAGGACGGATGGACCGGCTGCGCACTATTGATTAGCAGATCTATCACTTTTTCCGATATTTTTTTTCCCACCCATGATCCTGGTCTACATGTTGTAGCCATTACTGAGAATATTGAGTTCACTTGCCGAGGGTGTTGGCATGTTCTATAATCTGTGCATTAGCCATTCGTACCAACCTTATAGTCTTACTGTACACCGTTGTACCAATTCCTAAAAATAAAACCGGTGATACTTCGGATTCGATAAATTATAGAATGATTTTTCCAGCCACAGTTACTTATTGTGAAAGTATTGGACAGTCTGCTTGACCACCAGCTGGGCAAGCATATTAAGCTACATGTCGCACAATTTGGATTTCAATCTGGTTTCTCAACGGAAAGTGCTATCATGTGTCTGAAGCAGACTATTCAGTATTATAGTGATCGGATCGAAAACACTCGTTTTTGCATGCTTTCTCGATCTCTTAAAAGCTTTCGACCTTGTGTCATTTGACAAGCTGTGACGCAAGCTCGACGGTGAGAGATTGCAGTCCGCAAGTTATATCTATTTTTAGGTATTGGTACAACAATCAGAAAAATAGGGTTCCTTCTATAATGTGTTAGTTTGTTGTGTGCAAGTTTCTAATTTATTTGTGTAACAAGCAGGTAAGTTGCAAGAAAAACTTTAGTTAACAACTAAACAAATAAATAAGAGATTTTTTTAAGTTTTCATACACTTTTTTAACTACAGTCGCTAGCGAGTATAGTTTGATAAAACTCATGGTAGACGTACATCTGAGTCCATCGATCGGATGTTCAAGCTGAGTCTGGCTGGCTGGGTCTGGGTCTGATGGGTTTCAAGCTTATATAAGGAAGCAGCGTGCGTCGCTGCTGAGTCGTGTTAGGTCCAGTAGCAACAGTTAATAAGCGTGTTCGCGGACAGGTGGGACTCTCCGCTGTTGCACTAATGGATACGTTTGCATACTGCACTGTGAACTGTGAGCAGTGGACAGTTCCTCCTCGTCCTAATGTGTGTTCCGTGTCCTCAGCTGCTTTTATTTTTGTGTGTTTGTTTTGTTTTTATGTTGTTCTAAGCTAGTTGTTTATTAAAGTGTGTGTTGGAATATGGACATTTGTCTGAAATAAATGCTTCAATAAATAAATTAGAACCTTGAGCTTATTTTATGTGTCTGCCTACATTCCTCACCCCAATAGCAATCTTATCTCTCTTTCAATCTAATCTATCTGAATTTAACTCTATCCTTTCTTCAATCCCAAGCCCCCTTGATTGTGTTCGGTGATTTTAATTGCCGTCACACCCTTTGGGCAACCCCAAAGGATGTAATGACCCCTCCTCCAGCTTTCGGCAGTGTCCGAGTTACACACAAACCCTTTTTAAAAACCCCACCCGGACGCTCTCCCCGGACGCCCTCCAGACTAGGACAAATCAGGGAAAACCCTTTGCTGATGAGCTTTAAGTTACCTACCACTGAGAAACGCGTTTTGATGCCATGTTTAATATTTTACTTCTTTTCGTGTCGTGTCTCGCTAAGTTTTGTCCGACCAGTATTGAGCAACCTGTACAGCTCTATCATTTGCCTCGTTCATATCCTGGATGTTACAGATAGTTGCGCATGACGGGCAATTAAGGAGACGATGCATGTCCTGTGAAGGAGCTCCGCACTAGCACTGCACTTAGCCAAGTTATGTTTACAGCGGCTAAACTGGGTCCGCAGTCGGTTAAGAGATAACCAGATTGGCTACTGAAGTTCGCGTCCAAGGGGCAGATGTTGAGCCCCACGAAGATACGATGAAGTATGGAGGGGGAGAGGTTTGTGCTTCCACAGAGCACATCTCTCATCTGCCACACTGTCCTCTGACGAGGTCGTACATTTGATGAAACTTTTACGGCTTTTTAGGCGTGCAGGTTGGTGACTATAAAGGGGGTGACGGCCGTCTTGTTCCTGTTTCCCCACCTCAATACGGTTTGCTACTTCGCGGCGGACATCTGGTGGAGATATTCCTGCCAATGGGTATAACATCACGAGGGTTGGTTTTAGGCACCCAGTTACGATGCGACAGGTCTCATTTAGGGCTACATCAACTTCTTTGGCATGGGCGGAACCATGTCATACTGGGCATGCGAATTTCCCGGCTGAAAACGAGAGACTAGGCCTATTTTACTACCTATATATGTAGATACGAGGTGAGGACCTCCTCACCATAAACATGGCTAGATAATAACAGCCGCACGGGTCGATCTTCAAGGTTAAGCAATGCTTGCCAAGGTTGGTCTGTGGTTGGGTGACCATCTTAACATAGCGAGTTTCCTCCGTGCTTCGGAAAGCACGTTAAGCCGTTGGTCCCGGCTGTCATTTGTAGATCTTTGGTAGTCGTTACGGATAGTCAGAAGCAAGTTAATCTGACTCCCGTTTGGCCATGACGTACCGTGTTACCCAGTTAATGGGTTGCGGAAGTCTGGTAGGCAGCCGCTCCACGTAAAATACTGATATTCAGCTACATCCGGTTTGACTGGAAGCCGACCCCAATATAGTTGGGAAAAGGCTAGGCGGATGATGATATGTATGTTTATGGTGCAGGCAGACCCTTAGATATAAATAATACGAAACGTAAAATGACAGCATGTATTCCCCACTAACTGATTATTTAGTGAAGTTTAGTTTTTTTTGTTCCATTTGTCAATATTTTTTCATAACGCCTTATTTATATCATAATTTACTGATATTGTGACTCCAGTCTTGCCATGAAGTACCGTGTTACCCAGTTAATGGGTTGTGGAGGTCTGGTAGGCAGCCGCTCATAAAATGGTATTCAGATAAATCTGGCTTGATTGGAAGCCGACCCCAATATAGTTGGGAAAGGGTTAGGCAGACGATGATGATGATGAATAGAATCTTTGCATGGGAAAGTTACCGAAGTATTAAAACGCTTTCAAAAAAATTAATGCAATCATGAATATTTTTATTTACTTATGTAACAAAATTGTTGTGTTCGTAGTCTAGTGCAATTTAAGTAATCTTTTAAAGTATTTATTACGTAGGGACAGTACCTAAGTAATACTGCGTAAAAATTCTAGTATAGACTTAAACAATTATTTTCCAGAAATTAATATTAAAAATAGTTTCGACAAACAGTGGAAACGTTGCTGTGTATAATTATAAACATGTATTAGATATCTATATAATTACGTCTAATACCCTGTCACTCAACAATCATAATATCTAACGATAGAGGCACCTTTTCTTTGTGCGGTAACAAAACACAAAATTAACACAATACAAATTACAAAACATAATTAGGTACATAACTCACAACCCCCGCTATTAAAACTATCTCATACCTACTTAAATAATATGTACTTTAAAAAAATATTAAAACAAAATATTCAAGTAAAACAGATACCTCTCTTATATTATTGAGATCTTACTCACAGCACACGTAATTCGTATTCTTATTATGTACTAGATAATGTTTAAAATGTAGCTTTACCTTAATCTAATTAATTTATGATCGACATACGCACAACAAAAGTAGGTAGTCTTTATGAAATAAATTATATTATGCTCACTAAACAAAAATAATTGTTTCTTGTCTAACTATAACGCTTGCATTGTACGCATAAGTCTCTCATGGCACCAGGGAATATCACAACATAGCGCTGAGTACCTACAGAAGGCACGAAGTTGCTCGAGCAGTCGGGGCACTCACAGTAACATGTAGTCTTCTTTTACTTCTTTGAGCGCTCGTCTTAGCGAAGCCGGCAGCTCGGGTACTCTGTAAATGGGATCTGACATCGGCGGCAGTGTTAAAGCTCCAACAGACTTCTCATAGTTAGTGTAGGAGCAGTACAACTGTGACACACAAGTTATCTCATCTTCGGTCATGGCTACAGATCTCAGTTGTTTCCTGAAGTCTGCGTAAATGGAATTTCCACATTTTGAGCAAATCTCTTCGAATATGTAGGACTTGTTCCGCTTCTTGGGGCCGTGCTTGCAGTGCAGCGGCTCGACGAAGCGGTGCCGCTTGGTCTTGGAGTGGCGCGCGGGCCGCTCGTCGTCGCTCAGCACCACCACGAGCCGCTTGGAGCCGTCGGGCG
Source organism: Lacanobia oleracea (assembly GCA_950371165.1). Taxonomy (NCBI): domain Eukaryota; kingdom Metazoa; phylum Arthropoda; class Insecta; order Lepidoptera; family Noctuidae; genus Lacanobia; species Lacanobia oleracea. Next base: position 6,301,307 of record OX493405.1, read on the forward strand.
CGCCGGTGCGCGGCATGAGCTCGCCGCCACCGCTCATCAGCGCCTCGCACAGCTGCTCCGACGGGTTCACGAAGTCGTAGTAGATGCACCGCGACTCTGAATTGCTCTTGCTGTTGTTCTCGATCTGAAGACTGTATCTCAGACTAATTTTCTTTGGCCGGTTGCTGTATTTCAGGTACACATGAATCGGTATATCAATTGAGGCGCAGCCAGACTCTTGGATTTCGTATGGCGGCTCCTGAAGCACTGGAAAAATAAAGCTGATGTTATTGCTCCGTAAAAAATAGATAGGTATACAGTAAATATAACAGGGGGCAAAGTCACCGAGATAAAACTATAGGTAGCGGGCTATCTGCGGAGTGATAATGATGAGGAGAGTTTAAACATGTAATCATTAGTGGATGTGACGGCGGTAATAAAATACGAGTAGATTATATTAAGTTTATTAAAAAAAAATATCGCTGTGCTTGATTGAAGCGCTTATAAACAGTAAAAATTCAGTCTAACGTCGTATAATTTCAACGTAGTCGTATAACATTTGCAAATCAATAGACACTGTTCCTTCCGCTATTTCATCAACATAGTTTTTATTACAACGAAAAAACGCCATAAAAAGAAGTTTCCGCTTGCCTCTTTTAGGATACACGAAGACCGCAGCAGGGTGGAGGTGGAAGACCACTTTATGCACGAAGCTGCTGATGTCTCGGCCGCTGACGCCGCGCACCCACACTCGCCAGTCCAGCGCCAGCGCGCGGCCCGACGCGGTGCGGCGCGGCTCGCACGCGTGTCCCACCTCTAGCCATATGCGCACGCACATCTGCCATACAACATCATTGACATGTGGTTACACATAATATGATAACACAACACATAGAAATATAGAAAATCCCAATTCACGCCTGTTGTTCATGACGGGTGACACATTAGATATTAACACTGGATATTTTTCACTCAGGGACTGTGAAGTGAATTGAAGACAAAGGCGAAGGGAAATCCCTTCTTTTAATTTGATATACTTAGTGTACAATAAATAATATTATATCTTTCTAAATGTTATACAGTAACGAGGTTATGAAAATTAGGTGTATTGGACCTCCGGCTGGAGGTCTAAAAACATTTTTACTTTTTTGGGTAATTTGGTGGACAGAATTGTAAAGTACAGTAATTCAAACGTTACGTAATCAGTTAGGTGTCCACCCAGTGGTTTAGACGATGACTTAGGTAAGAGCTGTTTGTCGAGGGTTCAGATTTGGGACCGACCGAGGCGTATTATAAATAAATAAAAACATTTATTGCAGAATCTCTTCCATAATTTCAATATTTGCATTATGAGCTTGCATGAGGTACGCCGATCCTGGGGAATGTCTACTTGACTGCATGCAGTCGTATCCACCGCCCCAAGATTGGAGAGTCCCACCTATCAACCAGCGTTCTAAGGATGATGTTGGGGCTGGCGCGAACACGGCGCAACAGAGAATGCGAAAATGCGAATCTCTGGCGCATAATGGTCGAGAAACTATCGACGTTCGCGTCGGCAAACATGCCGGACGCGCTACAATAGCGCGGTAGCCCATCAACACCCGGAACGTGTTGTTATATTGTATGCGCAGGCCGCTATAATTATGCCCTTTGCGTTCTGTAAATTATTTCATAACCTACTGCTCTCGAAACTGTTAAAAAAATCGCAAACACTGGAGTCGCGTGGTGGGTTATGGTCTTACGGCCTAGTTCGACTCTATCTCAGCCTGATTATGCTATTAGGAAGGAAAAAACCCTCTAGAGAAGTGCCCAAACATGTGCTTCACAGAAGGGGTTCCGGAGTGGCTTTTTAACAGGTTTAGGGGTGAGTGGTTAGTGAGGTAAAATCCCACACTCCCTTGTCTTTACCCAAAAGTCTTTTGAAGGTTTCCTCCGAAAACAAAATAAAAACGTAAAGCAAAACCATGTTCTCATTAGAAGCTGTACCTAAGTAGGCTTAAGTTGTTTTTAGATATTTTCGGATTAATGAGGTATTAGATCGATACCTACGGTGAAAATCATATTTTTTCCTGTTTAAGGTGCTTACGCATACTTGCAATGCCTTAATCAATAATGCACGGATTAACTTAATCGACTGAACAATCTAAAAACACTAACCACGTTTCAGGTTGGCCTTAAAGCTCAATTAGCGTTAGCGTACCTATTATATATTTCCGAAGCCTTATAGAAGGCTGTTGGAGGAGCATGTACAGAGCGGTCCACACTGCAGAACACCGCATGACTTAAAGACGCTTTGTTCGTATGTGGTCGCGATCCCAAGCAGTGAAGGCACGACGAAGAAGAGATCTAAGACTCTTAACAGTAGGTATCTAAAATGTTTTCATTCGTGAAAATTTTCTAAAATTTTGGACTGCTTTCTAAACCTGAATCCCTAATTCCTGAAACATTTTTCACCTTCCTAACACGAAAACCTAACTATGTTATGCCCATTATTTTAGCTATTTATGATTTAGGGAATCCCAAATCATGAAAAATTTAATAAAACCGTGACTACCAGGCCAGCTTTTGAGCGAGACGACAGAAACCTGTGTGTGCGAGTATGACTATCACTTGATCGGGTTTTTAGGTACCTACCTACCTATCTACTTAATTATAATAAATTAGTATGCACCTATGTAGTAGGTAGATAGCAAAACAGCCAAAATATTGAAGATTAAAAAGATTTTTAGGGTTCCCAACATCTTTTATTAAAATCAAAGAATTTTTCAACTGTGCCATGTGACATGTCAATAGAGAGGGCTCATTGGGTCTCAAAGAATCTACTTAGTTTTTTCATAGTTTTAATATATTCCATTCTGAAGTTATCAAATGAATAGATATGAAAATTGACCATTTCCCCATTATCTAATATTGAAAAAAAAAAAACAGATAACAGTTATTTACGTATAAGATACAGGAAAACCTATTAGAAAGTCTATACTTTTAAAGTAACATTAAAATAATCTTTCGGAACCCATTGCCCACAAGTCTGTACTTGGCCAGTTTTAAAGACAGAATTGCAAACAATCGATTTACCAATCTGCAAGAACGTCTACGTGAAAGATATGTAGGTATCCTTAAAAAAACATTAAAAAGCGCTTATTATATTTTGATTTTCTACCCGATATGATGCCAATCAGTCATTAAGATTAAGTCATTTACCTATCAAGAATAAACTGGGTTTTTCCATTTTGGAATTCGCAGTAGCAGCATGGAGTCTGTATTCAGCAGTGATGAGTGTGACATAGTCTGCATTATTGACGGTATTGGACAGGCGTGATACTTATGTTCCCATGCAGTTTTTGTTATAAAAACCTTGCCACACCAGGAATTTCTTCTATATCGTCATTGCGTTTACAAACTTACATACACAAACAGCCAGAGCCGGAGCAATTGTCTCTAGGCCATACATATATTTGTTCCGCGTGGGAATCGAACCGGCGACACGCAGCGCATTAGTCATTTTGCACAGTTTCAAAAATGGCTATTCCAAGTTCCAAGTTTAATCTATGAACAGCAGACAGCACGAGAAAGTACACTAAAGATGTGCTCATCAAACATTACTACAATTAATATAGGACACTTATTACTCTGCCCTTGTCCTTTTAGATAAACGGTCAAGAAATAGAGGCGGGCGCCACATCACAATGAGTATCTATTAACTCCATTAAGAACCATGTCCCGACTACTTGTGAACACTGCTATTGTAATAAATATTAATTTTATTGACTTTGCAGTGATTTTTAAAGACGCGCTAGTTTTTATTGATGTATAAACAATTAAACAGCAGTCACCGAACGATTAGAAGAAAATAAGACTTTGTTTTTATTATTTTATTGGGACAATGCCTTGTCCTAGTGATCTCTTGGGTCCACTTTAGATTATATCTATTTCTATTATAAGTAGCATTTACAGATTGACAGAATTACACTGGACTACCTCTTCGTGTCCCACAAAGTAGGTAGAAACGAATTGAAATTCACAGGCGATGTGGTCAGTCAGCTAGGTACGAATACCCGCCTGCAGTCTGGTTAACTACTATAATACCTCTAGATGCCATGCCAGATCGGGAAAATCGATTGAAAAGAAATGATAGTTACTTGATTAGCACCTAGGCACAATGTGTTTTAACAGCCGTGCGGTGAGAATCAATCCACATATTATGTTTCATGCTTATTCATGCTATTATGGCGAAAACATGGCTCTGTTCTGCTGTGTGTTCTGATTTCATTGGGTGTCCGGAACTTCCGTCTTTCTTTTTGTCTAAGAAAGAAAGGGAAAAGAGGAATGACAATTTCTTGTTAAAGATCTCGGTTAGACCAGTCTGCCAGTCCAGAATCTTATGATTATCTTTTATCATCATTTTCCCTCGCTCAGAGGAAAATCCTTGGCAACTTAGCTCTTGTTAACAATGGCATTCTCTGTATATGTTTATTTCTACTCTGCATTCCAAACCTTTTTGTTGTGAACACCAACAAGGACATGATATGTACACCTCAGAAATACTAAAGTAAACCGTATAATTGCCTAACTTAATTTTGCGCTTAAAAAAGACGGACAAAACAAAAAAAAAATAAGTAAAGCCAACCGTGCCGTTCTATTGGCGAAGACAAAAACCGAGTATGGCGTGTGAATTGTGCCAAAAACAACGAAGATTACGTCAAGTTAGCACTGAGGCGGCCTTGGCCATGAATAGAGACAGGTTCGCGGCGTCGACTGTACACGTTGTAGCTAGGTAACGCTCATCTATACAACACTATTTACTAGTTACGATCCAGAATCATTCGCCCGTGAATCATAGTAAATAGTTGAGCTAAATAATTGCGACTCATTTCGCATAACAGATCTAGAGGTACAGATAGTAAGTAATACGGACGTCGATGTTTCGAAATTGATATTTTCAGGAGAAATTTAAACATTTTAAAAGTCAAATTATCTGTTTAATAATCTGTGTCCCTGTTTTGTTTTTTTAAATATCCAGCAGACACACTCACATTTTGGCATTCCGAAACGCCAAACCTCATTGGGCCAGCGACGGGGATTACGGAAAAGACTGCGTTTCCACCATCATTTATTAAGCCTCGCTCAGCGCAAGCGATTCTATTGGGTTCTTAACAAACACATCCCCCGCTACGCATCCTCGCACATCTCTGGTAAAAACGCAGCCAGACAGTCAGAATTGTGTCCCAGCAGTGGGAACTTAGGCCATGTCCGCATTGCGATTTTTATTCGCGCGAATTAGATTCCGTCCTTGAATTTGCACCAAATCACAGATTGCGCGGATTTTTTCCCGCCAGTGCGGATACTCTTATAGAATTCAATGTGTTACAGAATTGCGGAAAAAAAATCGCGTGGATAAAAATCGTGCGGACAGGGCCCTATGTTGGTCAATCTGTGTTTAGGATTAGAAATAAATTGCTGTCCATGTCCGAATGAATGAATCATGAAGAAGTCATCACTCAAGCCGCAACACATGACCTGCTTGTCAAAAAACAATTTATTACCAGCTCTGGCTTTAACAATGGCTAAATGGATCGCTCAAGCAAAGTGTCAGTTGAAATGGCTCCCTAGTAGTTATTAGTTGCCGAATTCTGGCTAGACTGGTTTTGATTTCGAGTTGTAGATACCTAATATCTTAATAAATAGAATTCTTCCGTTACTGAGTGACTGAGTGGAGTGACTGATAGACAACGCACAGCCGAAACTACTGGTCGTAGAATGCTGAAATTTGGCGTGTGCGGTTCTTGGGGAGTGTAGGGAAGCACTGAGAGAGGAAAAAACGGGATATGCGCGTGCAAAGTCGCGGGAAAATGCTAGTAGGTTCTGGAATAGTGACAATTTTCCATTTCAGAAATTTTATTGAATAAGCGTAGGTACCTGGTACACCTTTGTTTTGGTTTTTTTTAGAAGCCAGTTTGAGTGTTTGAGTTTACAATATCTAATATTTTCTGGAGGACCTATATACAACTGTGAGCATTCCAGCTAAGAGGATGTGATATATAAATGTGATGAGATGTCGTGTGATGTGCATGTGTCTGGGACATGTGGGATGAAAGATAATTCTTTTGAATTAGACATGAGTTTTGAACCTGTGGCTTAGCAGTCAGACGAATAGCTACAGCACAATCAATATGAGGTAATATTATTTATAGTTGCCTTACCTTAAATAATAGAAATTAATTAAATCCAATTGGATAACTTGAAATGAACTTGACGTATGTCACTTTATTTACGCTGTCAAGAAAGTCTAGCAAAGTTTACACAAATGCAGTAGAAAGAAAAATAATAAAATGTTTATGGTGGCCGCGACTCAAATTGAATATTGAATTTATATTTTATGATCGTGCGATATAATATAGTGTTGATGTAGGTATTTTGCAATGCCCCATATTTTAGCGAGTAAGTTCAATGGTCTGGGTTTGTGCGATGAGTAAAGCTAACGTATGAGGTCAGCAAAAAGTATTTCGTTGACATTGTCTTTTTTTTTACAAAAATGATGAGTCGCACGTCAGCACGTGCAGCTTCTAATCACAGTGATCAATGAAACGAAGGAGTTTGTTTCCGTGTCACGTAAAAGGGATTGAAGAAAGTCGAAGAGGAAAGTCTTGAACCATAAAATTACTGGTTTGTTCAGTTTTCAATTCCTGTATTAAAAAATTCTATTGCAATACAAATAAATATGCAATAGAAATAATTCCGAAATTGATATGGACATTACTAAGGGTGTAAGTGAAACTGAGAAAGATGTTATTATACATATATATGTAAGTAACTCGTTTCATCCTCGTTTATAAATGTGAAAGTTTGTGAGGATGGATGGATGTTTGACATCAGAACGCCTGAAAGGATCTTCATGTGGCACAGAAGTAGGTAGATTATAGGCTGGAATAACACATATGATAATTTTTATCCCGGGAGTATGTACCTTAGGGATAACGCGGGCGAAGCCACTGGCAGAAGCTAGCAAACTATCACTTTGTTTATTATTTATTATTATTTCAGAATAGTACTTTTTAAACTGCAAAACATAAACCATCGATATACTTCCTTAAGTTAACTCATTATAAGACTACATTGGCTTTAGAATACATATAATAGAAATACACCACCAATAATCGCCAACAAAAATTACACTAGGAGCGTTAAAATACTACTCTGTCAAGAAAGTACCGGGAAAAGATCAATAATACACAAAATGTCTGTTATTCATCCAAATTGATTTTATCACCGTCAAAGTATGATCCTTTAGAAACGATACACTTGCGCCAACGAATAATCCATTCATCAAAACATTTTTTAAACGCTGCTTCCGGAATTGAGTTCAGTTCTCGCCGCGAATTCTCCTTTATGTCTTCTATCGATTGAAAACGGGTGCCACGAAGTGGTAATTTGAGTTTAGGAAAAAGAAAAAAGTCAGCAGGAGCCATATCTGGTGAATATGGTGGTTGCTCGATGGTATTTGTTGAATGTTTGGTTAAAAATTCGTTTACAATGATAGCCTTGTGCGAAGGCGCATTGTCGTGGTGCAAAATCCAAGAATTTTCTTTCCACAAATCTGGCCTTTTTCGTCGAATTTGCTCTCTTAAACGCCGCATAACGCTCAAATAATATTCTTTATTTACCGTTAGACCTTCCGGTAAGAATTCAGAGTGCACAACACCGCGATAGTCAAAGAAAACAGTCAACATGACTTTGACTTTTGATCGACTTTGGCGTGGTTTTTTCGGTTTCGGTTCAGTTGGAAGGCGCCACTCTGAAGCTTGTTGACTAGTTTGCATGTGAAACTCGTAAACCCACGTCTCGTCACCAGTAACAATGCGTTTCATGAATGTTGGGTCCGAACTGACTCGTTCTAGCATATCCTCAGCGACTTTCATGCGATTGAGTTTTTGGAGAAAATTCAGATCTTTTGGGACTAGCCGAGCAGCAACATGTTTCATACCCAAATGATTAGTTAAAATGTACGGATCGACTCGTGAGATACAGAAAGTTCGGCGGCTATCTCTCTCAGAGTTGAATGGGGATTTTCAGTCACTATTTCCTTCACTTTTGCGATGTTAACTTGCAGACATTGACGGCCTACCAGAGCGAGGCAAATCTTCCATCAAATCTCGACCGCTTTTGAACGCTTTGAACCACTCATAAGCACGAGTTTTTGATAAAGTCGATTCACCGTAAGCCTTCTGTAACATTTTCAGTGACTCCGAACACGAAATTCCATTGGCGATGCAAAATTTAAGACAAACTCTTTGTTCGATAGTTTTGTCCATTATGAAATTCGCAACACACACTATATATGATATTACTAAAACCAGCACTGTATTTAATATAAATAACAGATGCAACTCAAACTCCGCGCCAAAATGGAAAACAGTTGTGCCAATCTAACAACTACAAAAAAACAAAAATTTGAATTTGGAACCATAAACAAATCATCCATTCCCGATACTTTTTTGACTGAATGTATGTAGAAGAGTGTAACAATGTGATTTTCTTTGTTAATAGGAGCGGTTCAACTCTAAAACAGATGTGAACGTAATTTAGTTAAGCTAGAGAGAAAGCGATTGATTAAGTAATTTCTACTGATATTGGAACGAATACTTTTTGGGATACTTAAATTCTCTTTATTTCGCAGCGTCTTTTTCTTCTTTGTATTAGCTTTTTATGCAAAGCTAGTTTTTAAATGTTATATATTATGTTTGGCCCCAGTATTAGGGTGCCTGTCCATTGCGAGCAAGGCAGCGGAGCGGAGAAACGGAGAAATCGTAACCAATGGAATTGCATAAAATCTCCGCACCCACCTCCGGACTCACGCCGCGCTGTACGGAAACTTTCTCCGTTTCTCCGCTCCGCTGCCTTGCTCCTCTGTAATGGACAGGCACCCTTACTACGGCAACACCATTCGCTGTCAGACGTAAGGTCCTAACATGACGCTACAGGTGGCGGAACATGCGGCGCAAATATATGTTTATTTTCCGTAGCAATTATCAATTAACACGTAATTTATTTATTCAGGGAAAATAATATCTACTGATAAGAAATACAGGGGGTATTTTATAGTGTATACATTACTTATTAGCTGTAGGTACGTACGTAGGCATATCTAATCTAGTAATATACGTACATTATAACTACATCCAAATGTAATTAAAATTGCTATCAATAATGCGATATCACAGGTTATTTTTAAAGTTTTTCTTTATATTATGCTTTGATAACTTTATTGTTTCATGTTTAATTTGCTACGCATTTAACAATTTCTTATGCGCAATAACTACCTATTTATTTTTATTGCATTTTCCCATTATTGTAGTTTATTAGTCATAGGTTTAATAATTGGTATGTACGAATAAAACACAATAGAAGACCGCTAATTATATCTACAAGTAGATATTACTTAAATAAAATTGAATCGTAGCGCATAACTTCGTAACGACTAATCCTGATTCGATAATTATTATTTTATAGTTGTGTTTGTATTTCTAATTGTCAGGGCAAAGTTTGTATGAAAGAAAATTTTGAGAAAAAAATACACCCGGGCGAAGCCGGGACGGGCCATTAGTTGTATATAAAAATGGTTTTCTATTGTTTAAAATTAATAAAATAATGTACCGTTGTAGCGCACAACAATCAAAATACTGGGATCCTTAAAAACAATTTAAAGATTTAAGGGTTTTTTTGTCTTCCTTTAAAAATAAATCCTAGACAAAGTAAATAATTATATTTGCCTAAAATACACCGATTGGAAGCCTACTTCCGGCCGTGCGATATCAAACAAATTGTGACATAATCGCTAGACGATAACATAATATTGAATACCGTACAGTTTTTTTATTTCATGTTCGTCCTTCACGGCTTTGCTTGAAGATAAGATTAAATATTGAACAATCTGCGTATTATTCACTATTTTTATTATTTTGTATCACTTACAGAAGTAAGGTACTTAGTACTTAAAACACGACTACGGGGTGAGTGGTAACAGCCACGTATGTTTTACATAAAATAAAATAAATATTTATAACTAATAATCATAACTAATATTAGTAACTCACGAAAGCATTTGGTAATTGGATTCTCATTTAATCATCATATTGCTTGATAGTATCGAAATACAAACATTGTATGTAGGTGACCACACATGAACTACATCCATCGTACAAACCATCTGGCATTATAAACCATAGATAATAAGTATAATTATGAATGTTTAAATTACACAGATAAATGGTAAATTTTTTTTCATTAACCTTTTGAAGGCCTATGACTGATTGGCTGCCGAGCCCGGGTTTGATTCTATCTGGTCTGGTTTTTTTATTTAAAATAGCATAGCCTGCGATTTCGTACGCGCATATCCCGTTTTTCTCGTTCCCGTTAGAATTTCGGGAAATCCTCTCTTAGTGCTCCCCTACACTCCTCAAGAGACCTACATGCATTTCAGCTTTCTACTACCAGTAGTTTCGGTGTGTTGTCTGTCAGTCACTCTGCAGGTAACGGAAGAATCAATACTTACTAATATATAAAGCTGAAGAGTTTGTTTGTTTGTTTACGCGCTAATCTCAGGAACTACTGGTCCGATTTGCAAAATTCTTTCAGTGTTAGATAGCCCATTTATCGAGGAAGGCTATAGGCTATATCATCACGCTAAGACCAATAGGAGCGGAGCAGTAATGAAAATTATGACGCAGACGAAGTTGTGCGGGTCAACTAGTTTTAAATATTAGGATAAACTTCTCGTAGGTCTAACTAATATCTAATGTAAATAAATGAGAACTAAACGCAATTCATATTATGGTATACCTAAAGAATATTTGCCACTGTAAGAAAACCTGAGCAAGTAGAATTCGACATCACGCCGATATTTGAGATGTAATAAAACCGGATCCGTTTCAAGCTGCCTGATTAATAAGCAGTTTCCTTCGTGTTTATACATAGCAGTTGTTTTATATATTTTTTCTGTATATATTCTAGGTCATCGTGTGTTCGCTCGGAAAATGAACATTTATTTGTAATCTCTTTAGTTAAAATACTTAATATTTTCAACATTTTGTTGCAGGCTAACTTCTGTAACTTAAGTGTTACGAATTTAAAAAATATTTATATTTTCTTTGGCACAAATAATGTTAAATAAATAATGTGTCCTATTTAATTTCTATGTTAATATTTGACTGTATTTAATAAAACATGTGTAGAGTTAGACAACGTGAAACCATTTCTATGTTTACTAATGCTAATTCGACATACATACTTAACTTCGTTTTATTTTACCTACTTACATATTCACAAGCTGCTTCCACGGACAAGACATTTGTTGCTGGTAATATATTTCTTACTATATTTAAGTGGAAAAACTACTTTTCAATCAAATTACATAAACTAAGTAATAATGGAATGGTTTTTATATCGTGTTTCAAGGTTGAGGTACCTAAAACTAATGTTAAAAGTTGTATCTCCGTTGAGATTATGTGGAAACGAACTAAGTTTATGAGAAAAGGCTGTCATTAAGTTACAGATGATGATGATGTGTAGTCAGATGTCCTACGTTTACTTCTCATGGCTTTTTATACAAACAACAATTAAATTAAACAACCAACCAATTTTAATAAAACTTAATATTAGGTTCGCATACGCAATAACCATGTCCAAATGCCTGGAAGCATGCTGGTCCTGCTCCATAGGACAGTCAATGTTGTGGACAAAATCAAACTGGTTGCTTTATGTATTAACTTTATAGATGTTCTGTCTCTTTTTGTGTCTGTATTTTTCTGTTAACTCACACACTGTTAATTAGTCATTCCAATATTTGTAAATGTGTGAGTATCATGTACCTACTTATTTAGAAAATTGATAAGTCTACCTCTGCATACCCTAGGCGCATGGTCCTCACATTATAAAAAAAAAAAAATTGTAGACTTACCAAATATTGTAAAAGATTTATTTGAAAAGAGTAACTATGGAGTTTCTTGTCCATTATTCTCCATAAGAATCTACCTTTCCGAATGGACAGTAGAGTCACTTCAGAACTTTTATAGTTATATTTGAAATGTGAATGACGTTCAAAAGTGCCGTTTAATGGCCTAATTGGAATAAACGTTTTGACTTTGACAAAAATTTATTTAAAATATTTCGAAAAATAGTTTAATGAAACGGAGAAATGTGGAATCATTTATTCAAGACAAGCTTTATAAATAACTAGCTTTTGGCCGCGACTTCGCCAAATCCCGTTTTTAGAATTTCGCGAAATCCTCTCTATACTTCCCGAGGAACCTACATGTTCTTCAGCTTTCTAGGACCAGTAGTTTCGGCTGTGCGTTGTCTGTTAGTCACTCAGTCACCAATAACGGGATTTTTTTATAAAGGTAGATTGGTTTGGAAAATATGCGAGAGGATATTGAAATTTTATTGATTTTCCTGTCAGTACTTTGTATACAAGCATTTTTTTCAAGTACTTTCGGTTTTAATGTGAATGGTCATTTTTTGCACAAGCACGTAAGCATGTCGGTATGATGCCAATCACTCGAAGTTCAAGCACTCTGTCCTAACGGTATTGAATGACGGCCTTGGCAAGATTTTTTTACAATGTTTTGATGGGTTTAATTTTGATTCAATAACGGCCAAATGTTTGTTATGTAATTATTTCATGGGTTAACATAGTTAACACCTTTCATAGAGATGTCATTATGGTTATTTTTAAGTGACAGATATATACTAACAGATTTTAATAAAATGAAATGATTGAATGGTTTTTTTTTTATATAAAATCAAAGTATACCTTGAAACTGACTTAACGGAAAACCTGGACAGTATCTATCTACATTTACAGCTCGGTAAGAAATAATGATATCATGAGTCATGGTCAAGGTTGAACACCAGACAGGGAAACACCCATGTCTAGAAATAAAAGTACAGATATTATGTATGTACAGTCAAAAAAGCTATTTGGTACGCAGGCAGTTTATTTACAACTTTTAAACAATGTTTTGAACTTTTGAGTATGCAGAGTAGACAATAGGGAACATGCAATATTTCCATGTTTGCTTTAATTTTAAAGAACTCCATCTAGAATAGACCACCACATAAATAAAAAATGAAAACGCTTTAATTTGTTGCCAAAATTGCGTTTTTAAACCGACAGTTTAAAGGTTCGCGCGAAAACGGACGATGACGTCACTCGTGTCTATCACTGGTCAAGAACTGTCCCAACTCAAAGAAATAAGGTTGCCTTTTTGTTGGCATAACAGCAGATACGTCACTAAACGCTGATTGTTGTTTTTATATACGTTCCGTTTCACGTCACTTTAATTCATTATTTTTGTTAAAAATCGATATTAACCAAGATAAAAACTTTGTAATGACCTTTATTTTATACTTTTTTGTCATTTTACTGACAAAATTCTCATAAATTCTGTATTTGCATCCCTATCATTGTACACCACACTCGTAAGTAAGTCATGAGCTTAAAAACTTATGAATTATAATGCACACATCCTACTTAATAATAGATATTATGAAAATTTCTGAGGATGAATGTTTGTTACTTTTCACGTCAGATCGCCTGAAAGAATCTTTGTGAATTTGGCACAGACAGAGATTGATTATAGTCTGGAATAGCAAATAGGCTACCTATAGGAAAATTTTATCCCGGGAGTATGATCTCTTGGGATCACGCGGGCGAAGCCGCTAGCAGAAGCCAGTTAGAAATAAATATTGGCTGAGCAGTGCAGTTGAAACATTAATATTTTAGCCTGTATATCAAATAGCTTTGTTGACTGTACAGACCTCTGTCTGTACAGAGATATATTTTAAGAACAACGATACCTGCATTATGCAGTACATACCTGCGTAGTAATAAGTAGATTAGGTACACAACACAAACTACACAATTCGGTAGAAACCTTAAAACCAAGGAAGTTAAGTATTCTGTATTCAGTCACCAAATCACTTTTTCGACTCTTGAGAATTAGTTTTGCGTAAATACATTCACGTTAGAATACGGGGGAAAAGGCGCTTGCAAACTGAAGAACTTTATGTATGTTATCAACTCCAGAACAAACGAACAACTGAAGAGTTTTTAGAAGTCGGTCGGTCCTTACACCGTCTTCAGGTAATTTAGCTAGGTAGCTTGCTCATTACCTAATGACGGTTAAGGGATCTTAATTGTTTGCGCATTAAGTTTACTGCGAATAAGTAATTACCTACTGATAAGAAGCATTGACGCATAGATGACACTTTGTGGGACCCAAGGGCTAGCTTTCACCTCAGATAAAAGATAAGCATGGCCACACAACGTGGCAGTGCTGTCAGCCTTTTGAGCACATTACGAGAGCCCAACAATACGGAGGTTTTCATTGGCATATTTTAGTTTATTTTTAGTTTTACTTAGTTACGAGTTTTTATTTAGGTAGTGTAGCTTATAGTTGTGAATTTATTTGAATTAATTATTTCCTTGCATTATAAAAATATATTGCGAATATAATGAAGAGAGAACTCGGATGTATTTATGTACCTACGCGAAACACGTGATTAAACACGATAATAGGTAACTTAGCTTGACATAATTCGTTTTAACGTACTTTTAATTGTAAGCCACACTGCATCCGATGCTAAATGGTTTAATGTAGGTAAGTACAGAACTGCAATATGACGCAATTTTCCTAGGTAACGGCCGACAGTACCTACCATCTATTGTGCAATAAAGATTACATAATTATTTCATGTACCTATGCCGATAATAAAAGTGGTGCTAAATACAATTGAAACGTAGTCTTCTAATATGTAAAAATCTCTTGTCACAGTGTTTGTTATCAAACTCCTCCGAAACGGCTTGACCGGTTCTTGTGTTTTTTTTCCTGAATACTTGTTTTATTTTATTTTATATAGCAAAACAACGTTTGCCGGTCAGCTAGTGTACTTATAATTATACACATAGTGACAATACAATTTATTTTATATGATATTCTGTAGCACTTTGTACTATGGATGCACCTAGAAATATAATAGGATTTGGTTTGTTGAGTTCATATATAACAACAATTTTAATTACAGTGTTTAATTTTTAGTTAAGTATGGTTTGTTTAATGATTTTTATTAGAAATGGGGTCGCTTTGAAATCAGCTATCATTTCCTTATATTTTTCCCGTTGGTAAATACAACACTGCTTTTTCCTCCACCAAATACCCAACGTTTCTTTCCGTTTTCCCTACTTGCATTATAATAATAATAATATCTTTATTTTCAGACATACGTCCATACATTTTTCTAATATTTTTTTTTTTACATTGTAAAAGTCGTTTGTATTTTTTGTAAAAAAGTTTTTTATTATTCACTTTTTAGTGGTACCTTGGTATCTGCGTACCCATTAACAGCGTACCGGCGCAATGTTATGTTAAGAACTGGTGCATACTAAAAACACATGCGATTTCAGCAATCCCGATCCCTTTGCTATCATTTATTGAAGAGTTCCGTTGCCTACCTCCGAAGTTCTTCGTCAGATCTTCAACAAATTGAAACGGGACCAGTCCAGGAAAATACTCTTCCAAAAAAAAGAAGAATCATCTAAATCGGCTGACAATTGGCTAAAGTATCGCTGAATAAACATTTTTCATGGGATCTCATCATCAGATTCTAATTTATACCTTACATCATCAGCTCAGCAACATGAGATGATGATTACCAGCACAAATATCTGAACTGCGTTAGAAAGTTCATGAAAAACATTGTATGTGCCTATAAAATTTGAGGATTGCCCTCGATTTTCGTGGGACCCCATCATCTGATTCTGGCATGGTGACAGTGGGACCAATCGAGAAGTATACCCTTTCAGATGAAAAAAAATATTTTTAAATCTGTTCATGAGGTAAAAACATAAAAAAGAAGGCTTGTGTTTAAACACCGCCTAAAAAGTACCTATTTTACTACCAAAAAAGTTCTAAACGGTTACCAAAACGGATAAATGGTCACCAAATAATATTCGAGAAGTAGCGCTCGCCGGCCGCTGCCGCGGCACCGCTCGCTTCGCTCGCTCGGCTCGCGCGCGGTTGGTCACAATTCTAACCTAACCTAACCTATTTTATCCAGTTTGTAACCCCAAGCCTACATTTTATGGCAATCACAGTTGAGTTGGATAGAATTTGGTGACCATTGATCCATCAACCATTTGGTGACCATTGATCCATTTTTGGTGACCGTCTAAATTATACCCAAAAAAAAATACGGTCGAATTGAGAACCTCCTCCTTTTTTTGAAGTCGGTTAATTTTTTTTTCTAAACTGTACAATTGGACTTTGCTTTAGATTACCTCTTTGGTTGTTGGTTTGGTAGGTACCAAACCAACCAAAAAGGTAGATAATCTAAAGGTACAGCTAGGACGGTACAGGAAAAACCGGTAAAGCATATAAAATGTGCTGCTTTGCCAACTTTTGAAGAAAATCTTCGATTCAAAGTCAACCTAATTTTTCAGCTGCATCGGAGTTACCCACATCCCGTTTTTTCACACCTTTGGCAGCGGTTGCCAAATCCCATTTTAACTTCTTCTGATTTGGTGTGCGACTTGGGAACCTGAATATCATTGTTTGATAAATACTCGATGCAATCAGTCCTAAGGTTTGAAACATTTGGAAACATGGAGCGCTGTCGTAAATATTATGACTTTACCAGTTATTACCTACTTGCCTTTATCACAGGATGTTAGGCAACACCTCGACTAGCTATGAGAGTTTTTGTACAATACCTCTTAGTAATATATTACCGACTCATACGGTCTATCTCTAGCTCTAGTTACCACACGATTACTCATAATAATTGTTTAGCAACTTACAATATTCAGTAAACATAATATGGGAAAAGACTAGTCTGGTGCCATATTTGCAAGATCAGTGTTTTGACCATTAGTTACATTTCAAATTGAGTTTCTAAATACCCATTTAGAGTTTTAGACACTAACGGACCGGGTCCGCGATTCTTGGGCCAACGGTACCTACCATTGCCCTTCCAAGACGCCCGGACCCGGCCAGGAAGGAAACTTCAAATTCTACTTTTTTAGTCATAGATTTACACTTTCTTTGTGAACCAGTCTAAAGTACTTATTCATTAAATAATAATTACTTCATGAGGGATAATTGTGTTAAACGCAACTATGCAACTAATCAGTTGATTGCTCTCAAAAGGTCGTTTAATTTACTTTTAATTAATGCGACGACACGGTTGGCGTAGTGGTGCAGCGATCGGCAGCTGCGCTGCTTGTCCCGGGTTCGATTCCCGCACGGAACAAATATTTGTATGGCCTAGAGATAGTTGAGCCGGGTCTGGCTGTTTGTGTATGTGACTTTGTATGTTTGTAAACGCACCAACGAGAAATTCCTAGTATGCCCATGTTAAAAAAAAAAAAAATTATAAACTAGCGACCCGCCTCGGCTTCGTACGGGTGCAAATCCTTCTTCATGAATAATCACATCTATTGGTAACCGCATAACAAAACGCGGCGAAGGACTTTGTTTTATAATATGTAGTGATAGTGATGTATATACAGTATCTAGTGGAACATGGGCAGAATTAATGCAACAAGGCATTCTCAACCACAGTCAACCTTTGGGTTGTTCTGTAGTGTGTGCAAACTCATCCTCTAAAACGTCTGGCAGGAGGCTTCAAGTTCTACTCTCATTGATTTAGTTTTTCTTTGTGATTGGATGATCTTCGTATCATACACCTATAATATTAACGGACCTAAAATAACTGATGAATGATCCCGGATCCCTGCTGTCTCGCTCGTTATAGAATAGTGACGGATATTGTAATCTGATGACAGAAACTTCCGAACATCTCTGAACCGGACCCACGCATTTTGTCCTAAACACGCTTCTGACGACATTCATTTGAATGTTTTTAAATTGGTAAATTCTCACTATGGAGATAAGTTTAATATTCAAAAGTTTTTTTTTTATCAAACTGGCCACTCGGACAGACCAAGTTATGTTTTAGAAGAACAATCAATGAAGACAAAAAAAAAAAAACAATTTAACCGATGCAATCATCTCGTGTAATTATACAGAGTGACTTTGTAACAAATTGGAACTTTTTGAGGTGGTAAAAGTGTCATGAATATTAACCATTTTTTATAAGAAACCTCGTTTTGAAAAGAAAAACGAGTGACCATGTAGGAAATTATTTCTAGTATAGATATACTCGTAGCTTTTTAAGCAATTCATATTACATGCCATTTTTCTTTATAATGTAAAGACAAAATAATCGTTACTTGCATATATTTTTGTTTGTATACTGAAAAACATCTGTGATAATAAATTACTGGATAATAGATACAAGTACTCAGACGATCGAGCAACATTTTTATCTTAATTTAAAAAAAATATTATAACCTAGGTAAACATTACCTACTGCTAAGTTTCAACGCGTGTAGTGGTAATTACTATCAAAATAAGTGATTACATGATAATAAACCTAATTATATCCGGATTTAAGATAAACAGGTATACAATATTTATCCAGATAATTGTCTCATAATCTTCAGTTGACCTGTTTTCAATAGAATCTTGCTTAGAAACAAATTCTTGCAATCTTTATCTATCTATACTAACTAGTTGACCCGCGCAACTTCGTTTGCGTCACAATTTTCATTACTGCTCCGCTCCTATTGGTCTTAGCGTGATGATATATAGCCTATAATCTTCCTCGATAAATGGGCTATCTATCACTGACATATTTTTTTAAATCGGACCAGTTGTTCCTGAGATAAGCGCGCTCAAGTAAAGTAGGTAGGTACTGGTTCGATTATGAAAAATTCTTTCAGTGTTATTTATCGAGGAAGGCTATTATCATCACGCTAAGACCAAAAGGAGCGGAGCAGTAATGAAAATTGTGACGCAAACGAAGTTGCGCGGGTCAACTAGTAATAATATATTGACCAAATTCAGAGATGAGCTGACACCCAATTTTTTAACATTGTCGTTATGTGTGTTATGTCAGTCTTACATAACTCTTAATTTCAAATAATGTATTGCTGCTTTATGCTGCGTTAAAAACATCGACGGCCAGCATCGGGTCCCCTTCGATGCTGTTAACACGAAAACATTGGTGATCATCACAGCGTTGGTCAATGACTTAGATTTTTAAGACATCTGCCTGAATGTTGTAAAGGTTTCTTTAACATTGTCACATCTAGTCTAATAACAGCATACGACAGCGACCACAACAAGTACTTCTCTTATTGTGTACACGACTGAAATGCGAGGTCAACCGACGAGGAAGGTACGGCCGTTTGAAAAACCTGTTCGATTTCGGTACGCGCTCGAGCAGCGGTTTTCTGGTTTTGTGGATATATTAACATTGAATTATTGTGACTTTTATTATGTTGTACACGCCCTTTAGTACCTTGAGATCGTCTATGAGTCTTTGACAAGTTGTAGAAGGTGGGCCAATAAAGTTACGTCCTGTGAATGAATAGTGTGTGAATGACCTTCCTTGAATTTTGGATTGTGTAGTGAATGTGCCTGTCCTAACCGCTAACTTATTGAGAAAATCTACATCCGTTTATTTGTGTAGTGGCTGCACATATATTTTTGCTATACGCCACTTTAATTACTACTGTGTTGTTGTTGTTTTTATGTATTGTCATATATATTTATTTCAATTAAGCGTATTTTTCTATGTGGTTTTGGTTGGGATTTCCCAACTACAACTATTTTCATGTAGGTATTGTATCCATTTCTGGAAAGATGATGTAAGAGAGGATTGGGTACATAGGTAGGTATTAGTCCGAGGTCCCATAGCATAGAAGTTTCATGTCGCAGAAAAATTAGGTCAAATCGCTCCATAAAGCTTATAATTTACATGTTTGCTGTATACCCACAATCACGCAGCTCACGATTATCGCAGATATAATATTTCTTAAATACACACTTGTTGTGCATACAGACACAGATTACAATAAATTATTGTAAGTACATTCGTAGGTACCGAACTAGCGTATTCACCGATAAGCAAGATAAGAAAATGCCAATATAACGATACCCACGAACGTCTAAGAATACCAAGTAATCAACATTGTGCACGCTAATGATTTTCTAATTATCTATCTAATGATAAGTGCGATAAAGTAAATCCTACTTCTCGTCTATTGTAGAACAAATTAAAATAATCTACTATGTCGAAACAACAAGAGCCACTAATTAAATCATGTCATGTTTTGGAGAGGAAAAC
Organism: Lacanobia oleracea; assembly: GCA_950371165.1. Taxonomy (NCBI): domain Eukaryota; kingdom Metazoa; phylum Arthropoda; class Insecta; order Lepidoptera; family Noctuidae; genus Lacanobia; species Lacanobia oleracea. The sequence continues at coordinate 6,321,533 of OX493405.1, forward strand.
TGTCCCACCGTGCGTATGTGTGTGGACTTGTGGAGTGTGATTCATGGTGCGCGCAGCCGCGCCGCGCCTGGCGGCCAGGCGAGACCAGTGTCCCACCACCACCACCTGTGTCATACGAGGTGATTTTGCGATTTTCATGGCAATTCGCGAATTCACGGTCAATAAACGTTCTGAACGATACCTCTAATTCCGTAGAAGATCTCCAATACGTAGCACAAGCTATTATCAACTCTCTGAAAAGATAATACAGTCCATAATGGTTCGACGCAAATACGTTTTGGACAGTGGTACAGATGCAGCGTGCATTGACTGTCCTGCGGGTCATCGTGCACTAACTGTTATCCGAACACTCACCGGCTTGTCATGATGTAATCGGGAGCCTTCAGTCATTTTCTAAAATGTGATAAAACCGCCGTAGTCCGTGCGGCGGCGGCTGACATCTGCAACAAGAGGCCATCGAGGTCATATGATTGGAGCTCACTTAGGCAGATGACGGTACACACGTTACAAAAACACTATGTCTCACTTGTGCTGTGTCGTACGTAAACAAAGATGCATGAAGGCAGATCTAGGTTCCCGGGCGGGAAGTCAAACTCGCAGCATGTCTGACAAGGAGGCACCGGTAAGGTTTGTTTATCACTGAATCAGCGAGCGCGCGCGGCGGCGGGCGCGGGGAGCCCCGCGGGCGCCCGGCGCGGACCGACTGCGGTGACGCCGACTGTGACGCGAGCGCGCGCCTGCGCACACGCTGCGCCGCAAGCCTAAACATCTCCATATTTTCTTGACGTGTATCGAATAACGTTCCATTTCACAGAACGTTAAGTATTCAGCTCATTATGTACACGTAGCGCATGCAATAAATTAATTACGATACCGAAAATGCAAGAGAGACTAGTATTTGTTCCGGAATAAATACCTATCATTTGGTTTTAAAAGGGAAAAAAGGCTAGAAATAGGTTTTTGTATTTTTTGAAGAAAATCAAAGGAAAAATAAAAACCATCCTGTATTATATAGGTACGCTGTTGAACTGTAAACAAGAAGCACTCTTATTACTGAAATTAAATTTTCTTTTGTGAGATGATTATCTTGTATAGAGGTAGACCTAAGAATAGAATCTAAGAAAACCACCTGATCATAAAAAGCCGTTTTTAAGTGATCTTTTAAAATTTTCTCTCTCGACAGTCGGAATTTTTTATTGGTGATCATCACTGATTAGTAAATTTTTCCTTATTTGCGATTACCTATCAACATTTTCGAAAGGATAGGAAATGTCTTTGAAACTATGTTGTGGACCGTATCTATAACCGCATGCCTTGACGTCGGTGTCGGTTGATCACCCTGTTCTTGGTTCTTGGATATGTTAGAAAACAGAATGAGTGTTTTGGATATGCAGTGAAAGACTTATGATACATTTTACTGTAGTCGGTAGATGTAGATGGGATACCATACCTACACCAAACCCGACTACGTTTTTTAGGGTTCTGTACCCAAAGGGTAACCAACGGAGCCCTATTACTAAGCTTCCGTTGTCCGTCCGTCCGTCCCTCCGTCCGTCAGAGGGCTGTATCTTAAGAGCCGTAATAGGTAGACAGACACTGTGTGAAAGGGAACTACGTGATGGCGTTTTAAAAACAATACCACTGCATGGTAACCAACACGCATACAGCTCGGGTAAGTCGACAGAGTCCGCTCTTCATCTGGTGGTGAACCAGATTGAGGAAGCGATTCACCAGAAAGGGTCCTGCCTGGGCACATTCATAGACATCGAAGGAGCCTTCGACAAGACAAACTTTTCCAGCATTAGTGCCGCTCTCTCCAAACACGGCGTGGAACAGGTACTAACTGACTGGATAACTAATATGTTAAGCAAACGAGTTGTTCGCCTTGAGGAAGAGCAGCAGTTGGCTCTGATAGCCAGAGGCTGCCCGCAGGGGGGTGTGCTCTCCCCTCTTCTGTGGAATCTGGTAATTGATGACCTGATCACCAAACTCAACGCACATCGTTACTACACAATAGGTTATGCTGACGACCTCGCAATCCTAGTGTCAGGGAAAGTGACTGGAACGATCTGCAACCTCACTCAACAAGCACTACGCATCGTGGAAAGATGGTGCGACGAATATGATCTGTCGGTAAACCCCACGAAAACTGAATTAGTCATGTTCACTCAAAAGCGAGCACTAGGCCACTACCGGCTACCTATGCTCTTCAACACAGAGCTCCAGCTGTCTAACGAGGTAAAGTATCTAGGCGTCATCCTAGACAGTAAGTTAAGCTGGAGTAATCACCTAGACTACAAACTAAACAGGGCCTGCATTACCTTCTGGCAATGCAGGAAATTGATAGGGAAGAAGTGGGGCCTATCTCCCAAAATAATACTATGGCTGTACAGCGCAGTAATTCGGCCCATGCTAACCTACGGGGCCGTGGTGTGGTGGCCACGCTCAAAGCTAGCTACAGCCGTAAACAAGTTACAACACATGCAAAGGCTGGCCTGCATGGCAACGACGGGCTGCATGAGGACTACTCCAACTGCGGCGCTGGAAGCCATGCTGGGGCTCCCTCCGCTACACTTATTTATACAACAGGAAGCGACGATGGCAGCAGTACGCCTTAAAACATTAGGTCTCTGGATGGATAAGAGAGACACACGACACACCGCTCTGCTCGAGGAGCTCAACAATGAACTCCCCATAACAAAAGCAATCAATGACCGGGTACCCAAGCAATTTATCTTCGATAAAAAATACAAAATCCAATTGCATGAGGATCATCGGTGCGAGGGGCTCTGCCCCGCCGAGCTGCGGATCTTCACCGATGGATCAAAAACAGGTACAGGTACTGGTGCGGGAATCTTCTCAGAGGATCTCAATATCCACATAGCCACACCATTGGGGGTCCACAACACAGTGTTCCAGGCTGAATGCATGGGCATTTCTCTGGCGGCATCAGCCATCCTAACCAGGGAAGTTAAGGACCACTCAATACGCATACTCTCGGACAGCATGGCTGTCCTGCAAGCTCTGAACAGCCACACAGTGAACTCTGGGTTGATTCTCGTGTGTCACCAACGTCTCAACCAGGTTGGTAGACACAACAAAGTAACCATTCAATGGATCAAGGGACACAGTGAATCTCGAGGCAACGACGCTGCGGATGAACTCGCCCGAAGGGGGTCGAGTTTGTCAGCAATGGGACCTGAGCCCATCGTGCCGCTGCCTTTCGGGTACTTACGCAATCTGGTAAGGAAACGCACCGGAGATAAACATCACAGGCTATGGGTTGACCATAGTGAGTGTAGGCAGGCCGAAGAGGCACTTCCCTCTATAAATGGCCGTTTCACAAAACAAGCCCTAAGACTGACTAAACAACAGTTGCGTTCAGTCACAGCCGTAACAACTGGCCATGGGTCTTTTAATAAACACCTCTATGCTATAGGAGTCACTGACAGCCCGCTATGCAGAGCCTGCATGGAGGAGAATGAGACAGCAGCACACCTGCTTCTAAGCTGCCCGGTAGTTGCGGATTACAGGGCAAAGTACTTCGGAAACCCAGGTACCCTCTGCGAGATAGTTAGTAACACCAAGGCGTTGCTGGCCTTCCTTGGGGAGCTGGGGTGGATCGAATGACGCATTTGTCCCACCTACACGCAAAACGCGCTTAGTCGTGGAGTTGCGGAAACCAGCCCGATTTACATACATACATACACACAGACAGACAGTTCAAATTTTCAGTGAGCATTTCTATTGCCGCTGTTACAACAACAAAAAAAAAATGGTTTATTGTACGGGTGTATTCATGTGCGACTCGCAATTGGACGGTTTTTTCCTTAACACCCTGTCGTTTAACGACTTTATTGTTGTTTACATGCCCTGAGCGACTAACACACGTGTTTTTTTCATATTTTCATGATACGGTCACTCATCGGCCTGTTAAGAAGGCTCAAAGTCACTTAAACCACTTAGTCACTTAACTTGGGGATATTCTGGCGTATGCCATTCACATTTGGTGCGAGGCCATCGAGAAGCAGAGGGAGGTACTAGCGGTATCCCTTGATATCTCGAAGGCGTTCGACAAGGTCTGGCACGATGGGCTTATTAGTAAGCTTCCTTCCTTCGGTCTGCCCACCGGATTGTGTGATTGGATTGCAGATTTCCTGAGGGATCAGTCTATCTGAGTGGTCATAGGTGGCTGCTCGACCGGACGTCCGGAATTCCTCAGGGGTCGGTGCTCTCGGCAACATTGTTTCTAATGCATATTAATGATCTGCTAAAACCTAGTACCTTAGGGTATGCAGACAAGAGCACTGTTGCTGAGAGATACGTGTCCGACACACGAGCTCGTAGGTCGCAGATCCGGTTTCTCCCACTCTATCACATCTCACAATTCCACCCAGCTTCATCTTCTCGAGGTGTACCCGTGCCGATAACCAACCGACTTGAGTTTCTTGGTGTAACACCTACCCTGTGTTAACATCTACCCTCAATTTTGGCCTTTTCATAGAGGTAAATGCTCAAGTGGCTGCCATAAAGTTGGGATCCTAGTAAAGGTGAGACGGTACTTCACGCCGAAACCACGGCTCAAACTCTATCAAGTGCAATTTCGATCGTGTATGGAGTACTTCATGCTGCTGTATCTTTGGAACGGATCTGCCAGATACGAGCTTGATGCCCTTGAGTCAATTGAGAATCGAGGCAAGAGGATCATCGGCAACGATTGGCTCATCGGGTCGAATCTCCATAGTGGGTTGCATCTTGGGGAGTGTACGACTGAATTGCATAATTTAATTGCGCCAAGCCCGTTCCATCATCGGACAACACGTACGGCGATGCGCTACCGGTACATGTTGGACATCCCACCCACACGAGCAAAACGATTTGGGAACACATTCATAGTGCGTACAGCTAAGGAGTGGAATTCCCTGCCAGAGTCTGTTTCCTGATAGCTACAACCTGCTTTAAGTCAAGAGTGAATAGGTTACTTCTAGACCAGCGTACTCCATCTTCGACGGCATCATCGCTTACCATCAGGTGAGATAGTGGTCAAACGTATGCCTATCAATAGAAATAAAAATATATGCTATCTTTGCCGATGTTATGAAAAGGCTATCAACACTTGATTGACATACTGTTTTGTAGACGATATATCTAATAAGAAGTTGAAAATGCGACAAAGCGAACTTAAGGCTTTGAAACGACAGCATTGTCAGTTAACTTGCACTTGTCAATATTTTATTTTTACAAAAATATGTCTGTGGTAAGTGATAAAGTAAGACTGGTACAGGGTTGGGCAGTGTTTGAATTACTTGTAATTAAAGTACGTAATTGAAATACAAATACGCATTTGGTATTTGTATTTAAAGTACTTCCTTATAATATCCTTTTATTGTAATTCGTATTTTTTCCTGGCCCTCAACCTGAGATGGAACGCCCATTAATTAAAAAAAATCGTTGCGGTGTCTACGATAAAATTTTAGATCAGTCATAGTCAGAAGGCCCAGGTTGCTCCCCAAATTCCCGGGGCCCAGGATGATATAATTAACTTTGTTGAGTGGCAATAAAGCTCAAGAATTTAGACAGTGCAGAATTCAAGAGCGAGTAAAGCGAGCTCGACAATTTTTGTACCTTTTCTTAGATAGGTTTGATTGTAATGAAGCAAAAAGTTACAACAAAAAGTCAAACTTAGTCAAAATTGCAATGGCAATTAATATCTAAGTAGAAAAAACTCTTATCCTCATAGGTACAGAAAAGTTTTAGATTCAGACATTTTAAAATTCAATAGCAAGCGAAGCGAGCTTGAAAATGTTTACACTCCATTTAATTAGGTTTGATTTATTATACTTTAATAGAAGAAAGTTTTTTGACATAATGCACAAAATTTCAAGCACTTGAGAGTGTAGAATGCAAAACCGAGCGAAGCGAGCTCGAAAACTACACTACGCAACAAATAAAATACTTCTTTTTTCACCGAGATTTGATAATGGTACAAAAAACTTAGGACAGTAAATGAAACATTTCAGTCACGTATACATTTTAAGAGATGTTCATATTGTTCCGGGCCCCGGGACGATTATAAGTAACTTAGTTGACTGATGCAGGAAACCTCAAAAATTTAGACAGTGTCGAGCTCGAAAATTTTAGCACTGCATCTCATTAGGTTTGATTTTTATACTTAAATAGAATAAACTTTTTTGACGAAACGCACAAAAGTTCAAGCACTTATAAGTGGTTGCGCCAGGGTAGCCCGTGAAATTCAAATATTTTATGTTTTTTTGCAATTTGCCGCTCAGTGTGAAGCTGTATGTTGAACAAAATATGATTCGCAACATGTATTTATGTAAAGAATTATAAGCATTTTAATCATCAATATAGCCCTCAAGTTCATGAAGCCCTAACTTTTTAATTAAATAACCATTATTTAGGGCTTTATGAACTTAGAGGGCTATATTGTTGATATATATATGTATAATGCTGTACTCGTTAGCATAATATTTGTATGCAAATATTATTCCGTGAGGTTTGGTGCTGTATACCGAGATACAGGTTTTTACCTAGTTCGGCTACAGACACTTACTATACTGATTATAAATACAATATTACTTATAATTATAACACCAGCTTACTAAATTTAAGTCTCTTTTGTACAAACTTTTTGGCTAAATAAATATTATTATTGTTATATTGATGAATAAAATGGTTATAACGTTACGGCAACGAATTGTATTTTGTTCAACGACAGCTTACAAAAAAATTAAAAAGAATTGAATTTCGCGGGCTACACTGGCGCATCCACCTTAAGAGTGCAGAATGCTAAACCGAGCAAAACGAGTTTCTTGCACAAAATTTAGAAAATTATTTATCGCACCCTGGATAAATTATCAAATTAATTATTATGTAGGTTGTATGTAACAGTACCTATTCAGGAAGAGCCGTGGCCTAGGCTGAGTAGGCCTCCTAGCCCACCTAACCTATCTTGCGGCTTGCCCACCCCGCAAGCCGGGACGAAGAAGAAAATAGAAATGCTTAAAAATACACTTTCTAACTTTTTGGGAAAAAAATCTGAATCTTGAAGTGCTGTATCACCTATTTAACCTACGGAGATGCGATGTATGGTAAAACTGACTTTTTATCTACAATGCACAATTTAAAACATACCGAAAATTAAATTTTCCGAGCATCACGCAGTGCACTCGTAATCCTGTATACTATTGGCATCTTTCCTTACAAATCATGTGATGTATAATGTAGGTAATAATATTTTTGATTATAGGTTTCTCGGTGGCAGATTGTGTTTATGATTGATGTTGATTTTGTGAAGTCCCGGTCCTCAAAAATCGTGGGGTGGGCCTCAGACCATTCTGGGGTGGGCACGACCTACCCGGCCTCCCGCCTATATACGCCTATGCTTATGGCTTCAAAATACTTACTACTTGTTAATGGGTGCATTCTGAAGAAAATAGCACTCGATAGCTTTCGTAAGCAAAATGGCGAACGCTAAATATGTCGAACACTGCACCTGTTGCTATATATCTAATTGTCTATGTCAAGTATCATGTAAAAATCTAGTGTTTATGAAAGGAAACTCTGGTTTTAGTGATTGATCTACTTTTTCTCTGCTTTTTAGCCCATGATGGTGGTCAGTATTTTGTAATTTGTATTCAAATAAAAATAACTGAAATACTGTATTTTTTTATTTTACATTTTAAATACATTACTTAAATATATTTTATATTTCGTATTTCAAGTACTTGCGAGATAGTATTTTTGTATTTAAATTAAGCAAAGTATGCATTTTGCCAGCCTTGGACTGGAATAATGAGGGGTAAAGACTTACCAAATATCAGGAGGTTAGAATGAAATAAAATTGGGGCTAACAACTATTACCACATAATATTGATTTAGATTCATAATATTAGTAGGATTACATAATTTATTTCATTTCTGGAACTTCTGAAACCCACGCTAACAAGTCGGGGGGAAAAGCTATTATTTACTTAGACAATTCAAACTCGACTCCATTTCATTTCTAGGCTTGTAACCTATGACATTTATAAAATTCTTGACACATTGATGTTTGACGTATATCAATCGTCAAACGAAAACATTTATTTTAGCGTGTGTCTTGAGATAAAATGTGAAATTAACGTTCTAAAAACAGACACTCCAATATAGAAAATAAAATGTTTATCCAATATCGCTTTGTGATATGAAAACTTTGGAGGATCCTGCACGTGTATACAAATGAAGGGGTGTACCCTTGTGTCGCAGACAGAAATTTCATAGAATATCGTTTCGCAGAAAATGTTTCACATAATATTTCAAAGACTATTTACTTGAATGAAACCTATTTCACAGAAACACAATTCAATGAATTTCATGATCACATTTTTTTATTTAACAAACTTATCAAACAGTAGAATTATGTTTTAACGAATATTGTTTGTCCGGTGTTTTTTTCCACAGTATTTTATAATTCAGTGAAATGTAATTATAATTAAATATTATAGTTTTATAATGGTGTACCCTTGTTTTGTAGACAGAAATTTCATAGAATATCGTTTCGCAGAAAATGTTTCACATAATATTTGGTTGTTGTAATTTTATACCAAATATTACAAAGACTATTTACTTGAATGAAACCTATTTTACAGAAACACAATTCAATTAATTTCATGATCACATTTTTTTTATTTAACAAACTTATCAAACAGTAGAATTATTTTTTAACGAATATTGTTTGTCCGGTGTTTTTGTCCACAGTTTTAAGTTTTATTGATTTATAATATGTCCATGGCATACTTTTAAGATGGCAATTTTTTTTACACATATTGCCATTTTTATAAAATAGCATTTAACCAAATTAAAATATGATCTTAAAAATCAACATGTGTGCTAAAAAAATTTGTGACAGAAATGAATCGCTGTAAAACCGACCCCACGTAGTCTTGTCTGCCCTACCCCTAGAGTGTAATTTAAGCACGCGTAGGCGCGGAGGGGCGAGGCGGCCCGCGAGCTGAGGAGCAGGTGTTACAACGCCCGCCGCGATCGCGGTGGTGAGCGTTATAACCATCTGCGACGATAAGTTCGCGTGGGATCGCCGGAGCCCCGTAGCGCCGGAGCCGTGACAGAAACCATGCCTGCTGCATGTTGCATGCTTGCCTGCATACTGCATGCTTGCTTGCATTCTGCATATTGCATGGTTGCTTGCATACTGCATGCTTGCTTGCATTATGCATGTTGCATGCTCGTTTATGTGCTGTATGCTTGCTTACTTACATGCTGCATGTCGTTTGCTTGCTGCATGCTTGCTGTATGCTTCCTGCATGCTAGCTGTTTGCTTGCTGCATTAATGGTTATGCTTGTTTGCATAGTTTTGTCTTTTATTTCCATCGCCATTTGCCAACATTGCCGCTTCTCGGGGTCCCGTCGAGCGGGCCCGAATAAAAAGTTTTGCTTGAGTAGAATTTACCCGCATTTTTTTGTGACTGCGATGTTGTAATTTTATAGGAGGGTATGTATTTCGTCAAACGTTTAGAAACTGTCAGTTGATAAAATGTTTTTCTTGGTAACAAGTTTTATGTTAACTACTTATTATGCGGATAAAGAATATTTGATATGTAATTCTATGATATCATAAATATCGAAACAAAGTTTATTTGTAACAAAAATCTATGATTTAAATTTATGCTAAGTAAGTATTCTGCGTATTGATTATTCTATGAAATGATAATAAGAGTAAATTTTTATGCGGAACGAAATTCTATGACACTATCTTTTATAAAACAACGTACAACCAAATGAAGGTGATGACTTGGAGTCACTACTTTCTTCAAGCTGTAGCTATTAATTTCCTGAAAACGCGTCCATTGTCGCCTTCAGATAAGAACTGCCAACGACGTTGTACTTAATTTTATTTTGATCTTTTATTTCATACTAATTTTACATATAGTTCAAAAGTTGAACATAGAACCTCCTCCTATTTGAAGAACTCGGTTAAAAAATCTAAGTAAGTAGTCCGACAGTTAGATTATCAAAAAGAAATTTGACCCGTTTTTTTTTTTGTCAGTACGTCACGCCGTGGCATAATTTTTAGTGCGATCTGACGTCACGCGGCTCCACTCCCGACTTTGATACGTTTAATCTTTGTCTATATTCATTGATTTACAAAAACAAAAAATATATGTCCATTATTTTTCAATACTCTAACTGACGGACTCAATATAATTGCAATTTATTTATAGTGGAAACTAGCCTATTTCGGGGGTCATGACCCTCCGCCGCTATGGGCCAGTTCAGACTTGTACTCTTCGAAGACGTTTTCTAATGGATCTTTTAAGCAAAACTGCTGGAAGTTTTGTAGATACGAAAGCTATCCTTGAGTAGGCACCTGATATATTAATAATAATCACTATAATAGACCAGATATTACATTGCAGGATAAAATAAATAAGATTACTTACTTGATAGACATCGCAATCCCCAATACACACAACCAACACACAACATACAGAAGACTATCACTGAAAAAATAAGTGGGTAAATACGCAGAACTCAAAGATGAAGTTATGAGAATCTGGCGAAAAGAAAAGGTATATGTAGTTCCAATAGTACTTTCCACCACAGGCATTATTCCAAATCATCTTCTCCATAGTTTAACGTTATTAAACCTGAAAGAAACTCTCTACATAACACTACAAAAGGCTGCGATTCTAAATACATGTAGGATTGTCAGGAAATTTATGCAGATAGACGAAAACGAAGTAGAGGGGTGCATGGGGTCTGTGGGGTGCATGGGGTCTGTTACCATCTTAAGACCCAAGCCAACCTCACCTGCTAGCGGTGCACCCTGCTGTCCAACGGACGAGGCTCTGGCGAACCTGGTTTCCCTCTCGTAGGGTTGTGGGGGTCAGACGGCTGGTCGCCCCACGTAAAATCAACTTCAGCCAAATAATCAAATGGACAAGAAGTTGAAAACGGGTACTCGGGCTAGGGCGTCGCCGCATAACGACGCGCAGGCACATCGCCCTAAACCTGCGATAAGTGGGCTAGGGCTACCGTGTCGAGTACGGGCACGGCTAAAGAGGATAGTACCCAAGAAGAAGTTCCGCTTTGCCACCTGGAACATTGGCTCCCTAACCGGACGTTGCCGAGAACTCGCGGACGTACTTGCGAAGCGTCGGGTCCAGTGCGCCTTCCTTCAGGAGACGCGCTGGAAGGGAAATAAGTCACGTGACATCGGGCAGGGGTACCGGCTAGTGTACACCGGATCACCAACGGGCAGGGGCGGAGTGGCCGTGGTGCTGTCTAAGGACCTTCAGGATGGACTCCTTGAAGTAGACCGATGCAGCGACCGGTTGATGCGAGTTAGGGTGCTGATCGAAGCGGTAACGAACCTAATCAGCGCCTATGTTCCTCAAACTGGTTGCTGTGAGTCTGAAAAGGAGGCCTTCTGGGATGAGTTCGAGGACGTACTACGCGCTATTCCGAATTCCGAAGGTGTTTTGGTTGGTCATCCAGTTATAGCTTTGGCTGGTTTGGGGGATCTCAACGGTCACGTAGGTCAGTTTGCTGGAGAGTACGGACGTGTTCACGGTGGTTTTGGATATGGCCAGCTAAATGCAGAGGGAGTCAGTATACTCAGCACCTGCGCTTTGTCTGACCTAGCCATCGCGAACACGTTCTTTCAGAAGAAGCCCCAGCATCTTATTACGTACCGTAGTGGTGCCTACTCAACCCAAATAGATTACCTGCTGGTGCGACGGTGCCACATTGGCAAGGTTACCAACTGCAAAGTCATCCCAGGTGAAAGCCTAACGGCTCTACACCGCCTCCTTGTCCTGGACTTTGCGGTTGTACCGAAAAAGAAAGTGACCGAAAAACGCAAACCCCGCACAAAGTGGTGGTTGCTTGATGGTCCTAGGCAGTCGGACTTCATCGCGGAGGTCGAGCATCTCGAGATCAGTGCTCCGCATGAGTCCGCTCAAGAGATCTGGAGTAGGATCCATTCAGCAATCACCGATGTGGGTAAGCGCGTCCTTGGCACTTCTCGTGGTGGCCGCACCATAGAAAAGGAGACGTGGTGGTGGGATGACGGGGTGCAGGAGGCGACTCGGAAGAAGAAGGTTTTATTTAAACAGTGGCAAGGGTCCAACTCTCCGGATGACAGAGAGGCATATGGAGCGGCTAAGCGCGCTTGCAAAAAAGCTGTAGCCAGAGCCCGCAGCAAAAGTCTGGCACCCTTGTACGACAAGCTGGAAACTGCGGAGGGGCAAAAGCTTATTTTTAAGCTGGCGCGTGCCCGGGAGAAAGCTACACGGGACATTAGCAAATGTCTCTGTGTAAGGGACGCCCAGGGTAAGCTGCTCTACGATGCCCCCTCTGTTAAGGAGAGATGGTGTACATACTTCGCGGAGCTGTCTAACAAACAGCATCCCCATAACCTTCCTCCCGAACCGCCTCCTAACCTTGGACTTATTTCCCCTATTTCCCCCGACGAAACCCGCATTGCTCTTCGCCACATGAAGAACCGGAAAGCGGTCGGGCCTGACAATGTGCCAATTGAAGTGTGGAAGGCGATGGGCCCACATGGCGTGGACCTTCTGACGGATCTTTTTAACCGCATCCTGATCACCAAGGAAATGCCGAACCAGTGGCGATTTAGCCTGATTATCCCTGTATACAAAGGCAAAGGTAGCGTACAGGATTGTAGTAGCTACCGCGGTATCAAGATCATGTGCCACACCATGAAGCTCTTCGAGCGCATCATTGACACACGGCTCCGTAGCGAGTGTACTGTCTCTGAGTGTCAATATGGCTTCCGGGCGGGTAACAGCACCATGGACGCAGTATTCGCCTTACGGAATCTGGCTGAGGCTTACAGAGAGAGAAGGAGAGCTTTGCATATGGCCTTTTTAGACCTGCAGAAGGCCTTCGACTGTATACCTCGGCAGTCCATCTGGTGGGCACTGCGCTTCAGGGGCGTTCCCGAGGCCTATATTGACATTATCAGAGACATGTACCGCGATTCCGTGTCCTCTGTCGAGGCCGCTGTTGGCGAATCGAATGGCTTCCCAATATCTGTTGGCGTTCACCAAGGCTCGGCTCTTAGCCCGTTCTTGTTTAACGTAGTGCTCGATGTAGTTACGGCAAACATCCAAGATAAGCCCCCATGGCTAATGATGTATGCCGATGACATCGCCCTCGTTAATCAGAACAAAGCCCATCTTGAGCGCAAAGTCAACATTTGGAAGGACACGCTTGAAAACGGTGGTCTGAGACTAAATGTGGCGAAGACTGAGTACATGTCCTGTGGCGGCACGGATTCAAATAGGTTCATCCGAATAGGTTCGGACCTGATCAGAAAGTCCGATACGTTCAGGTACCTTGGATCCGTGCTGCACGAGTCTGGCAACGTGGACGACGATGTTCAAGCACGTATAGGCGCGGCTTGGGCGAAGTGGCGCGAGGTAACGGGCGTTGTATGCGACCGCAAAATGCCTCCGAAGCTCAAGGGGCAGATATATAAATGCATCATACGGCCTGTCCTACTGTACGGCGGTGAATGTTGGCCAGCACTAAGCAGACACACCCAGGAGCTTCGCGTCACGGAGATGAAGATGCTGAGGTGGATGAGTGGCGTAACGCGATCCGATCGCATACGCAACTCTTTCATCAGAGGTAGTCTTGGTGTCCGTGACGTGGGGGAAAAACTGCAAGAGTGTCGTCTGCGATGGCGAAAATAATTTGAAATATGTGTTGGTGTCCCATTCCATTTGAAATATCTAAAGAGGCCTCTACGAGTTGGCTTCGGCCCCTCGTACGCCTACCAAAGGACCGGGTCTCTAGGAAGAGGGACCCGAGAAAGTAAAAATCATTAAAAATAATAATTTATTTCCCAAATTATTGAATAAGCAAAGTTTGTAGGAGCATATTTGCTCTTTACACAGTTTAAGAGTGTACCAAGTTTCAAACGTAAAAAAGGCAAAGTGCGAGTCGGACTTCGGAAACAAAGGGTTCCGTACCATAAACCAAAAAAAAATACATTTCTTGTTTGCGAGTCCCCTTGAATTGGTAATAATAGGTCTTTACCTATGAAATTGCCGTTTTGTATGAAAAAATTTAAACGATTTTTTTTCATGTATTTTTTATTTGTATTAATCGAAGTCACCCATGCAATCAATGCATCTTTGCCAACGCAGTGGCAGTTTATTGATGCCCTTCTTAAAGAAATCAGCTGGACGGGAGGCAACAAATTCTTCAAAGGCATTTTGTACTGCCTCTCGGGTATTGAATTTTTTTCCCGCCAAGAAGTTATCCAATTTCTGGAAAAAGTAGTAGTCTGTAGGCGCAAGGTCTGGTGAGTAGGGCGGATGACGGAGAGCTTCCAACCCCAGTTCTTGCAACTTGGAGACCGTCTGCTGTGCAGTATGAGGTCGCGCGTTGTCGTGCAGGAGCAGCGGAGACGAGCGATTGACCAATGCTGGTTGGAGATGTGCCAGCTTCTCCATCATTGTGTTCAGTTCTTTACAGTACACATCTGCAGTAATGCTCACCCCGTTTGGTAAGAAGCTGTGATGAATCACACCGGCGCTAGACCACCAAACAGTGACCATCACTTTTCTAGGGGTAAGTTTTCGTTTACATTGTTTAGGTGCTGAACCAGGATCCAACCAACTTGCTGAGCGCTTGCGGTTATCAAACAGAATCCATTTTTCATCGCAGGTAACAATGCGGTTCAAAATTCCTTCATTTGTGTGTCTGTTGAGCAGTGCAAGGCACGTCTCGACGCGTACTTCGCGCTGGCGATCATTGAGTTCGTGGGGCACCCATTTGTCAAGCTTTTTACCTTGTCAATTTGACGCAAATGGACCAATATTGTTTTGACGCTAACGTCGAAAGCTGCTGCTAATTCAGCCGTAGATTGTGTATCATTAGCTTCCACAATCGCCTTTAATTCGTCATTGTCGACCAAAGTCTTCGGACGACCGCGAGGTTCATTTTTCAGGTCGAAATTACCAGAACGGAAGCGAGCAAACCAATAACAGGTGGTGCGTTGGTTTGTAGTGTTAGCTCCGTAAACGTCGTTGATGTTGCGTGCCGCTTGTGCCGCGTTGCTGCCACGACGGTATTCATATTCCATGATTACTTGAATATTTAACGTATCCATGATGCCGAAAAACATTGAAATGCGATGAAAATGTAACACTAATCAATAAAAAAATGACTACTTTTGGAAAAAAAACATGTTTTTAAATTAAACTAATTTGAAATTAGAATTCTTAGCCAAACAAAAATTATTTTATTTGAGATGGCCAGTACCGCAGAACGGCAATTTCATAGATAAAGACCTAATTGAAATAGGGACTATCCAAATCAAAAACCCTTAAGAAAAATAAAATCAAACAGAGCGCCTGGTTTTGATGGCTTGGGAAGCGATGGTTTTGATGGCCTACAGAAAAGCCTTCCTCAGAACTCTCACACAAATTAATTAAATTAGAAGTACTTCCCTGTCTGGTAAAACTCATCTAGAACTACTTATAAGATCGGTCTTTCTCCGTTTGTATAGGCAAAAACCAGCCGGTGTACCTCAAGGCTCGCTCGTTGGCCCTTACGTCTTCATACTTTACCGAATGTCATACCTAAATAGGCTCATACACAACTTGCTGACGGTACGGCACATTCAAGACACACAAAGATGTGGATGTAGTTACTGGACGGCTACAATATTCATGGGAACTACTCAGCAAATGTTTTAAAACCTGGAAACTTAAACTAAACTCAACAAAAACCGAAGACATTCTGTTCACTAGAAAACGCGCACTACCCGCCAGAATTGTAAAAATTGATCACTTCCACATTACATGACGTGTTTCGGTGTAATATTTAGGTGTTAAATTAGACACGACACTTAACTGGAATAAGAACACTGTACAAAAGCTTAAATTCATTAAAACCAATGCTAAATCCAAAATCTGCTCTCAGCTCCTCAACCAAATTGCTCATTTATTACACTTGTTAGACCTTGCCTACCTTACGCAGCAACTGTCTGGTCTAGTCTATCTGAAATAAAATATATTAAACTTCAAACCAAACTATCTGAACTAAAGCCTTAAATCGTAAAACTCAACATTTCGCACTAACCGTTAAAAAATCCGTTCATAAAAAAAAACATTTAAAAATTTCGCGTAAATTTTATTTACATAAAAACCCAGCACACCGTAACATTTTAATATCATCAATTGGTAAAAGTCGACTTAGTAGGTACATTGCCGTACGCCCGCACGTACAATCGATACCGACTGCCCCATCACTATTTCCTCCGTGACGTGTCATGACGACAGCTCGCTTACTGGACGACTCCGCTCGTTCGACCGGAGAATGCGTGATCTTTTTGCGAACTACCCGCTACTTACAACTTGCCTTGTATTGTTATAACAGATTGTATTAAGGTGGATGCTCCAGGGTAGCCCGCGAAATTCGAATATTTTTATGTTTTTTGCAATTTGCCCGTCAGTTTGAAGCTGTATGTGGACCAAATGCGATCTGCGACCGTAACGCGTATTTATCTAAAGAATTATAACCATTTTAATCATCAATATAGCCCTCTAAGTTCATGTAGTTCGAAAGAATGTATATTTCAGAAATAATCATTAATTATTAGTTTGTTTTTATTTTTTTTTACACCAATGACAGCCCCATTTCATGTCCGGACAAATACTTTCCATCCCAGGTTGTCTGGAAGAGATCGCGGAATGCGATAAGATCGCCCATTGTATGTGTTTTAGTTTTAAGTTTCCTTTTGTATTACTTTTGGTGTATGTACAATAAAGCGTATAATAAATAATAAATAATTCGAAACCGTGGAAAAATCCTCGCCGATTTTAAATGTCAGTGATTTGAGCAATACCGACTATTGTGACTTAGTTTAATTAACGACCTGGTGAATGAACAGGGCTCTCGAATTAATGTTGCAAATAAATCTGCTATCATGGATATGACACAGCGTGTCACGGCCATTGTTTCTATGCTGGCCATAAAATCATCTTGCAACGAGACGAAGTTAGCCAATACGGAACGCGAATTAGATAAAATCAAGTCGAATAACGCTGTCAATCCCGATCCTGTCAATAACAACAACTGTAAAATTTCATATGCGGACTTGTTGAAACTACGTTTGCCAAAAGTAGCTCCAGCAATTATGCAGTCCCGACCACCGTTACCTTGTGTGGTCGCATACCCTGCCGCGGACCGGTCAGCTGACTATAACACTTCGTCCGCGACAAAACAAGCCCTCATGAAGGCAATTAAGCCCAGTGACGACGGTTTTCAAATTGTAGGCAGGTAGTAAGGCTTTTTGGTCCCTGGCTAAGTCTGTCGAATCGAACTTCTGCCGCCCCTCACTACCACCACTGCTGAGACCCGACGGGACGCTGGCCCACTCCGCTGAGGAGAAAGCGAACTTGTTTGCTTCTTTGTTTGCGGAATCTTCACGTCTGGATCCTGGTGGCGCGACGCCCTCCGCCTCTCCTGGTGAATGCGAGTCGAGTATGTCGAACATTCACATTCATCAGAAGGACGTCCGTAGGGTACTGCGTAACCTAGACGTGAACAAGGCTAGTGGTCCCGACGGGATACCGGCAATTGTTCTGAAGACTTGTGCGCCTG
This sequence comes from Lacanobia oleracea, assembly GCA_950371165.1. NCBI lineage: Eukaryota > Metazoa > Arthropoda > Insecta > Lepidoptera > Noctuidae > Lacanobia > Lacanobia oleracea. The sequence goes on from OX493405.1 coordinate 6,339,197, forward strand.
AGTTGTCTCCGATCTTGACACGCCTATTTCGCCTTTCGTTTGAGACTGGAAAAGTGCCGAAGGCTTGGAAGCAAGCTAACGTGCAGCCCGTGCCCAAGAAGGGTAGTCGAGCTGACCCGTCGAATTATAGACCCATCTCGGTAACGTCCATACTCTGTAAGACTATGGAACGCGTGCTGAATCATAAGCTCCTGGCGTACCTAGAAGCGAATGATATCCTTAGTGACCGGCAATACGGGTTTCGCCGAAATCGGTCAACTGGGGATCTTCTAGCGTATGCCATTCACATCTGGAGTGAGGCCATAGAGAAGCACGGGGAGGCACTGGCGGTCTCCCTTGACATCTCGAAGGCCTTCGACAGGGTCTGGCACGATGGCCTTATTAGTAAGCTTCCTTCCTTCGGTCTGCCCGCCGGTTTGTGTGATTGGATCGCAGATTTCCTGAGGGATCGGTCTATCCGAGTGGTCATAGATGGCTGCTCGTCTGGACTGCTGGATATTAATGCCGGGGTTCCTCAGGGGTCGGTGCTTTCGGCAACACTGTTCTTGCTGCATATTAATGATCTGCTTAAACCCGGTACCTTTGGGTATGCAGACGACAGCACTGTTGCTGAAAGATACGTGTCCGACGCACGAGCTGGTGGGTCGCAGATCCGGTCTCTCCGGGAGGCAATGGTTGAGCGCTTGAACGTGTCCCTACAGGCGGTCTCTGATTGGGGCGATGCCAATCTGGTCAAGTTCAATGCTGCTAAGACCCAAGCGTGTCTATTTTCCGCCAAAAGGAGCCAATTCCGCCCAGCTCCATCTTTCCACGGTGAAACCGTGCCGATAACCGACCATCTTGAGCTTCTTGGGGTTACATTAACATCTACTCTCAATTTTGGCCCTTACATAGAGGCAAAAGCTCAAGTGGCTGCAAAGAAGTTGGGGATTCTGGCTAAGGTGAGGCGGTACTTCGCGCCGGAACAGCTGCTCAAACTCTATCAAGCGCAAGTTCGATCGTGTATGGAATACTGCTCTCATCTTTGGGATGGAACTGCCAGATACCAGCTTGATGCCCTTGAGTCAATTGAGAAACGAGCCAAGAGGATCATCGGCAATGAGAGGCTCGTCGCGTCCAAGCTCCAAAGTCTTGAACATCGACGACGAGTTGCTAGCCTGTCGGTTTTTTACCGGTTGCATTTTGGGGAATGTGCGACGGAATTGCATAATTTAATTCCGCCAAGCCCGTTCCATCATCGGACCACAAGACGAACGGCGATGCGCCACCGGTATATGGTGGACATCCCACCCATACGCACAAAACGTTTTGGGAACACATTCATAGTGCGTACAGCTAAGGAGTGGAATTCCCTGCCGGAGTCTGTGTTTCCTGATAGCTACAACCTGGGAGTCTTTAAATCAAGAGTGAATAGGTTATTTCTAGGCAAGCGTGCTCCATCTTCGACCACATCCTCGCTTACCATCAGGTGAGATAGTGGTCAAACGCGTGCCTATCAAGAGTAAAAAAAAAAAAAAAAAAAAAATCAGGTGTCGTACTACGCGTTGCTAATGAAAATCAACTTATAGTACGAGATCCGACCGCGTGATTTATACGTTCATATGTTTGATTAATAAAATATAATTTTTATCGATATTTATAACTAAACCAATGCAGATCCGCAAAGGTGGCCATCCAAATTTGGCCGCAATTAATTTTAATTAAAATGTAATTAATTATTTATTTTTGAACAATTACGTTCACTTGTAATTGTTAAAAAATATATTTCATTAGAAAGAAATATACCTGAGATACCGAGAAAGTTCAAGGTGCCATCCCACACTTTTAATATAGATTCAAATTAACGTCTTACAGTTCAAAGTTATTGTTTGAGTTGGATATAATTAAAAAAAAAATTAAAAACACTGGTTTGGATAGTAATTTTTATGACATTTTTTATGAAGACCGAAAATAAACGAAACTTAATATTGTTAAAAATTGTAATAAAACAAAATTTATTTAAAAGATAAATTTTATATTTAAAATGACGTTTCACAGTTAAAAAATATTGTTTTAGTTGAATATAATTAAAAAAATATTGAAAACACTAGTTTGGTAGATTAATTATTATGACATATTATTTTTACTGCTCAATTTTTGGAGTATTTTAAACTCCAAGCAAATACGCGAACTACTAGTTGAGCACCTTGCCTATGGACGCATGCGCAGTAGCATAAAAACGACAAGCAGCTGGGATGCTCTATCTTTATTCGACATGGGGTGTTTATCTTAAGTTTCTCTCGCTTTTATTTATCTTTAATCGTTGGCAGTCACTATTTGCGGGCATTTTTGCATAGGCACCTATATCTCATCATGTAGGGAAAGAATTAATCTTCAATTTGGTATGTATAACATGATAATACATTATGAACGTATATATTTAACGAAATTATACCTGTTTACACCTGGCTGACATTAGGTTGCGGCCAAGTGAGGGATGGCACCTTGAACTTTCTCGGTATCTCAGGTATATTTCTTTCTAATGAAATATATTTTTTAACAATTACAAGTGAACGTAATTGTTCAAAAATAAATAATTAATTACATTTTAATTAAAATTAATTGCGGCCAAATTTGGATGGCCACCTTTGCGGATCTGCATTGGTTTAGTTATAAATATCGATAAAAATTATATTTTATTAATCAAACATATGAACGTATAAATCACGCGGTCGGATCTTAGACTATTAGAAAAATAGAATCTGTGGATGCTACCAAGGTCGCTGGTTTACGACTAGAAAAGCCAAAGGGTAGACGCCCTAGAGTGTTAGTAACGGATGATCCATCATCAATGGATGATGGCGCTTTTCTGAACGCGCTTTACTGCCTAAATATTAAGGATGAGCTGCAAATTAAAGAGGATGACTTTATAAAGTCTTCGAAAATTATCCGTAGGCGCTCCTTAGATAACGTTCGAAAATGGATTGGCATTGAAATAGAACCCGCGGTACGTAAACACTTAGTAACTACCAAGGATAAGTTATTTATTGATTGGGCTACTTACCGTTTTATTGATGATGTAGAAGTAGTTATGTGCTTGCATTGCCAACAGTTCGATCACGTTAAGAAACACTGCGCTAGTAAGGAACCGACCTGTTCCAATTGTTCGTAAGCACACGAAACAAATGATTGCCCGCATAAAGACGACTTAAATTTTAACGACTACGTGGCGTGCAAATGCTTTAAAAAAACCGTGTGTTCATCGCTGCGGATCTCAAGAGTGTACTACCTACAAACTAAAACTCGAACAATTAATCCTAAACACTAACTACTAATAATGGATATTTTAACCATAGGACAATTAAATATCCATAACGATAGGGTGGCGACATCTGAGCTGGATAAATTGATTGTGGATTATAATCTTGGCATAGTACTTATTCAGGAATAATACCAAAACGCGCGCTTACATCACAGGGTGGTTCAGCTGGACTGCAAGGCGCAAGCCAGAATTTATGTAGCGCGTTCTTCGGGCTTTACTGTAACATCTATAAGTAATCTCATGACGCCACATTGCGCCGTGGCGGAAGTATCATCGCCTACCTTTAAGGTTTACGTTGTGAGCTGCTACTTTCAATACTCAGACCCAGTTACTCTACATATACATAATCTCCGTCACGTCTTGCGGTCGCTCGCGGGCTGCAAAATTATAGTAGGTGCTGATGTAAATGCATCATCTTCCCTGTGGTATGGCAAATTTCGATCCACTGATTCCGAACGACGTTGTGCTGTTGAAGATTTTAGTGCTGAGATGAATTTATCAATTCATAACACCCCAGACGCACCACCTACTTTTTGTAGCCAAATGGGCGAATCTTGTATTGACGTCACACTTTCTAGTGCAGACGTACGCTTGGATAGGTGGCGTGTCCTTGTAGTGATCATCGCCTGATCGTGTACGAATTTGTTCCTATGTTTACTCAAGGTTCGTCACACTAAATTGGAAATTTTAAATATAAAAGTAAGAGCGCGAATTGGGAATTCTTCGGCTCACTTTTTTCTGGTCATGTCAAAGACTTCACTCGCGATGGACTGTCAGCTGAGGAAAGTGCTGAGATAATTTCAGACGCCTTCACTTAATGTGCTGACATTGCTATTGGTCGCGCATCCATGACCAATATTCGTAGATGTGTTGAATAACGTTAAAGCTTTCGTAGAGCTCGCAGACAGCTTAACAAGCTATAAAAACGTAAGGTTACCGGGGACCTCCTTAATCTTGCTTTAAGTACTTTTAGAGTTGCCAAGTCACGCTACAGAGCATCTGTTGAAAAATCTAAGGGTAATTTATTGCGGAAAATTGTTGATAAACTTGATAAGGAGGGTCCTTTGTACTACGAGTTTAAAGCTAATAGATTTGTCGACCTTGCGTACGTTCAAAACATTAAAGTAAATAATAAACATACAACCGGTATTGAAGAAACAACTGATGCTCTGCTTGATTCTCTTATACCAGACGATTCATCAGTAAATGATAATGAATACCACCAACAGATCAGAGCGTGGGCCGCGGTGCCACCTAAATCACCGGAGTCAGATCTTCCATCCACTGACGAATTCATAAACGTTGTCAAGAGACTACCTCTCAACAAATCATCCGGCGAAGATAAAATATCTAATAGAATGATTATAGAAGCGTGTAAGACAGCGGGAGACGCGATCTTATCAGTATATAACCGATGCATTGCGGAAGGTATTTTTCCTCGAATATGGCGACAAGGCTTTATACGCATTATTACGAAGAGTGGCGATAAGTCCCCGGATGACCCTAAGTCCTACCGGCCCATAACCCTACTTCCATCTTTGGGAAAACTCTTAGAGCGACTAGTCGTTCCGCGCTTACTACCGAATGGACCTAAATTTCATAATAATCAATTTGGTTTCACTATTGGTAAATCTACCGTCGACGCGGTGCTCTCTGTCCGTAAAATAATAAAAAAAAACGTAAAATTATTAGCTTATCGGAACATAAATATCAGAGAAGGGGACTAAGTAGGAAAATACATGCAAAACTCACCAATTTGTTCACCAACACACACACACACACAGATTAAACACTAAATTAATCTAACTTATATTTAACTTAATAAACCGTACTTGCTATCCTATGGGTACAACAGTACACTCACCTAGACTCTGAGATATCATTAGCCTAGACTCTCGAGTCTGCACCCTCTCGCGGTCCTAAGCCCACTGCTCTCATCATGGCCTCTCATACAACCCCCGCTCCTCTGCTACGTGCCCCGCATGTCTGTCCAAAAACACCTCAAGATTCCTTTCAGAGTACCTATCAGTCATTTGGACCTATTGTCTAGCTACTTATCTCATTGTTCTAAGGGTCTTTTATTGCCGAGCCGGGCCCTTTTAGTTGGTTCTTCGTATTTATACAATAGGTAAGGTATTACTTTCATCTAATCTGACACATGTTCGATTGCTTCCCGAAAATGCGAAAGGATAAGGTGTTTAAATAGGTTCAATACTCGTATTATTTTACCATCTATACTCTATCTATACTTCTATATTACTTTTTTACTTTTATCTATCTATATTTCTATACTAATATATAAAGCTGAAGAGTTTGTTTGTTTGTTTACTTTGTAGCGGCATCAAGGCCGCCACAAGAAAAACCTACGACAACACCACCGCAAACAGTTCCGACTCACCGTGAACTCTGCGACTACCGGTTCCGACTCACTGGAGCCAGCAGCAGCACCACTCCGACTCACTGGGATCCCATCACCCCGACTCACTGGGGCATCGCATATAGTTCCGACTCACCGTGAACTCTGCGACATCCGGTTCCGACTCACTGGAGCCTGCAGCATCATCCCGACTCACTGGAATATCTCATCACCCCGACTCACTGGGGCATCGCATATAGTTCCGACTCACCGTGAACTCTGCGACATCCGGTTCCGACTCACTGGAGCCTGCAGCATCATCCCGACTCACTGGGATATCTCATCACCCCGACTCACTGGGGCATCGCATATAGTTCCGACTTACCGTGAACTCTGCGACTACCGGTTCCGACTCACTGGAGCCTGCAGCATCATCCCGACTCACTGGGAGATCTCATCACCCCGACTCACTGGGGCACCGCATATAGTTCCGACTCACCGAGAACTCTGCGACTTCCGATTCCGACTCACTGGAATCAACCTTCAACTGGCTTGGCAAGCATCTCAAGATGCATGGACGACTCATCCACTATCGACCTCCGGTCTCCGGAGGGGAGTGATGTAGCGGCATCAAGGCCGCCACAAGAAAAACCTACGAAGCAAATCTACATCGCAACGAAAAGCACCGCGACGCCATCTATCCGATTAGCAGCGAACTACAACGTTGAAATCCTGCATCGCGCAAGCAGAGTTTACCGTGCGATTTGAACATATACATCAGCCCGAATATCAACTACCGGGCAGTAGCCCGCCAGGCACAACAGCCGCCTGGTCGGAGGATCCTTCTTTTCAATGGGGGTATGCGGGACTTTACTCTCTGTACCGCTACCTCCCAAAACTTGAACGCGCTAATCTCAGGAATTACTGGTCCGATTTGAAAAATTCTTTCAGTGTTAGATAGCCCGTTTATCGAGAAAGGCTATAGGCTATATATCATCACGCTTAGACCAATAGTAGCGGAGCAGTAATGAAAATTGTGACGCAGACGAAGATGCGCGGGTCAATTATCTATCTCTATATATATTTATATATAAATGTATTCCTATTTCCCTTGGTCATCGCATCACGCTTGAAAGGCTGGACCGATTTCGATAATTATTTTTTTGTTGTGTGCTTTCTGGTCACGAGAAGGTTTTAGGCTATATATTATGACGCTATGTGCTTTGGAGGATGAGCAATATTCAAAAATGTCCGTTTTAACGACAGGCACAAGGTTCGATCCCCGGCCAACAACATATTATTTTTGTTTTTATTTTATCTTTTAAACTTTATTTTTACACCAAAGTATTGTCAAAAAAATTATAAAATGGGTTTTTTGCACTTAAAATAACATTTAAATTTATATTTCACATTTTGCCAAACAGTTTAGTGGGGAATTGTTATAAAAACCACAACTCAATACAACTTTGCAGATACTTTTGCGTCTTACCTTAGCAATGTTTATCATCACGCTATACATTCAAGGAGCTGAGCAGCGAAAAACCATGACATTAATAAGATTGGCTATTTTAACGCTTTGTCAACGGTGCTCATAGACCATCGGTTTAAAGACTGCCTTTCTAAAGACTTGGTGTGGGTTCGAATCGAAAGTTGTGTTTTTTTTAATTTAGTTCATATTTTTAAATTATTCAATTCCTTTCTTTTTTATTTTTACTAGGTAATATATTTAAACATTGATAACATGTTATTATTCTATTTTGTAAATTTTTTTTGCCATTTATCTATGTCAAAGCATCACGTTCAAAGGTACAAAACCATTGTAGATAACTTTTACACATAAACCGGATAGGAATTGTGGCAATTTACATGAAATCAACATTACATAATGCAGATACCCATAATGCCATCTATTGACCTCAAGTCAGCATGAGAATTACATCAAAACATATTTTTTAGTTATTAGTGGTAATTTTAAGACGTCAAAAAAAGGGATTCTTTTAATCCCTTAAAAAATATCGTTCTGAATAAATTCCTATGAATAAAAATAAAACAAACTCAGAACTATTATTTAGACAGTTCAACTTCAGATTCCATAGATGGCGTTATGTATTTGATCTCATTTTTTTAAAACGTCAACAGGCGTCCGCCCTTATTTGCTAAGCTTAACTTGAGTTGCTCAAAAATGAATCTTTACGGGTCTAGGGCCTGGGATCACGTCATACCACCAGCGAGCAGCTGGCGAAGTCCCATGGTAGAAGAGTCGCGAAAAGGGTTGAATTAGATTGGTTAATCGGATGTCTAACTGGGTTTTAATAACTTAAATCGTTTCGATTACGTTACCGATTCGAAATAAATTGAAAATTAACTTGATTCATCAAGTAGTTTCTTAACTTAGTAGTTTGTAGAAGAAGAAAAATGCGAACATGATATAAAAAGGCCATTCAAATGCGCATTATTTTAAGAATACTGTTAAAAATTGCCGATGGCATACACTACGATCAAAAGACGGTTAGGTTATTTTAGAAGATAGCCTATGTTGTCCGTTGCTTAGCATTAATTCATTACTTCTGTGAACGGGGTATCCACCGACCAAGCAGACCATTAATACGAATAATATTGACAAATGTTTTTGGAAAAATAAGTAAAATATTTCCATGAAAACGCAAAGGAAGAAAATGATATTACCATATGATCAAATTTTATGATTTCTATTTAAATAATTAATTTATAAAAAACTTTGCAAAGGTACTTGGCTGAAAGTCACACGTATCCAAAAACTGGCATAGTAGCTGAAATAAGATTTCCGTTGATTGTTCCGGCATGGCTTAAAACTGTTCCATTCCCAGTGTAGTAACAGCTCAGTTTCATTGCCTGGGGATCTACAGTTTCACCCTCCAGTGGATCATGGGAAACTGTAGATCCCCAGGCAATGACGCCAGAGACGAACTTTGCGAAGAGAGTTTCCGAGACGGTACTGCTGGACCTGTTTCTCACTGATTCGTACATGAAATTGCCAGAGATCAACTGAACTTCAAGACAACAAATGGTCACCGTCTACAAATTACAGTGCTACCTATACATGCGACTAACTAAGCGACTTCTCAACCCAAGTAGACATACCCTCCGAATAATAATAGGTATAATTACGGCACATAAGCGGAACATAGGCACTGCGGCACAATGGATCGATGATTTAAAAAAGGTGGCTGGCAGTAGATGGACGTGGACTGCACAAGACCGGGATGGTTGGCGCTTTGTGGGAAACTTACATTTAACAGTGGACGGCAATTGGCTAAAATGATGATGATGATGATAGTCGCCATAGACAGCCCAATGTACAGAGGTTGCTTCGATACCGAGAAATCAGTAGCCCACTTCATTCTGGAAATGAGGCCTTTGCTGCCCGACGTGCAAAAGTTCCGGAAAGATGAGGACACTCAGCGAAACCTATAATGCGTAGCTTCACTGGCTAACCTTGCCAGGACTCTTAAGCACAATGGCGCGAATATGAGTCTATGTGCGGATAACGGATTCTCAACTGTACTCTCTCCGTTGCGGGGGTAATCGGAAAGATTACCTCCGCAACGGAGAGAGTATCTATGAGTTCTGGATAGAGTTTTCCATTTCAACTTTATGTAGCTCTACCCTAGCAACTTTTTTCAAATTAAACGTTTCTCATTACGAAAAATTACTAAGGTTGGTCGGCGTTTTGAACAGAAGAGGTGATACAGCATTTCCCTTGCATTCTAAGGGGGTCAAGCAATGCCAGAAGTTGACTGTTGGTATATCTTATGCCACAATGGTTGCTGGTCGCTCACAATGGGCCTCATCAGAAGGCTTAAAGTCACTGAAAGGGCAGGGAGAGGGAAACGCTTGGAGTTTCCTTGCGTGATCGAATCAGGAATGATAATATTCGTAGAGAACCAAGATTACCGACACAGTCTGAAGCATCGCCAAACTAAAGTGGCAGTGGGCAAGGCATATTGCTCGCAGAACAGACCGTCGATGGGGCTGAAAAGCCTCCCACAAAGTGGACCGATGAAGATCGCGGGTAGCCGATGAATGCGAGTTGCGCAGAACCGGTCGTTGTGGCAACGCTTGGGGCTATGGCGACGCTATGTCTAGCAGTAGAGGTATTTTGGCTGATTTGATGATATCTGATCTTAGCGATCTTTCCTAGCAATATCAAACTATATGACGTACATGCAAACGAAGTCACGTGCAACAGCTATCTTTTTCTAATCTTCTAATGTATAAAAATCTCGGATCACAGTGTTTGTCATCGAACTCCTCCGAAATGGCTCGACCGATTTATATGAAATTTTTGTGTTAATTTATATGGCAAAACAACGTTTGCCGGGTCAGCTAGTACTAATATATAAAGCTGAAGAGTTTGTTTGTTTGTTTAGTTGAACGCGCTAATCTCAGGAACTACTGGTCCGATTTGAAAAATTATTTCGGTGTTAGATAGCCCATTTATCGAGGAAGGCTATAGGCTTCATATATCATTACGCTAATACCAATGGGAGCGGAGCAGTAATGAAAATTTTGACGCAGACAAAATTGCGCGGGTCAACTAGTTTTAGATAAATATATCTAATGTTCTGTTGTTAATTACGGTAACGTGTCTGGCTGCCATAAACTTCAGACTTAATGTGTACTCGTAACGAAACCCGATGCCATGCGCAAGATTAGAAATAAATATAATATTCTGTTATTAAAATATAGGTGATACGAGTAAGTGACAGATAGCCACAATAACTCACTTCGTCATCGCTTCACCCAAGCCTTCATTTCGTCATGTTTACAGCCGGTCGATTCTGTAAACGTGACGAAGTGAAGTTATTTGCGTACGTAGACAACTGTGTTTACCTTGGGCAAAGCGTTTCATTTAACAAACCGTCAGAAAATAAAGTAGATCGCAGATTAAAGAGTGCATGGAGATATTGGTCTCTGAAAGAATTATTTAAATAACGTACCCCGATTCACTTGAAAAAGAAAGCTATGGACACCATTATAATACCTACTCTACGGTTACTAAGAAAGGCAGTTACAAACAAACTTCAAGCATTTCAAAGAGCAATCGAGAGGAGTTTGTTAGAAATTAAACTCCGAGACCAAAAAAGAAGCTAAAACATTAAGACGATGCAGTAATAGTTATTTGTGCAACAAGAGAGCAGTCGTTTTTTGCTGAGAGTGCTGATTTTGAATCCTGAGTGTGGCGAGGGATTCAAAGGCACGAGATGCAAAAAACTTTACTCTCGTGTAACACGTATAACTTTTCACTTCAGCAGCGAGAACACTTTAGGAGATAAAATAATAAACAGGAATAGATTGAAATAACTATTTATTGTGAATCAAAATAACTAACATTGTAGATAGAGGTACCAATTCAATAAAATGGAACATATTAAAAATTAAAAGTAAAATTACTACAATTCTGCTAATTAATAAAATAGTAATTTACTTCAGATTTCTCCAAATAAATTGTTAGTAACACGAAAATACTTAAAAACTAGTGTAAACAAAACAAATGAAGTATGACAAAATATAATACAAAATAAAATATATATTTTGGGAGAATCCGACACTAGAACGGTATTTCACTGCGTGCAGTCGTATCCAGCGTTCAAGCATCGGAGAATCTCACCGGTCCGTCAATACGCTCTAGATGCTGTTAGAACTAGCTCGCATGCGAGTCAGAGTCGAGGTGCAACGTTTACGCATGATTGTCGCTAAACTGTCGACGTTGGCCTCGGCAAACATGCCGGAGGCACTGCAATACCGCGGCAGTCCCATCAGCATCCTAAACGCATTGTTGTACTGCACCCGCAGGTCACTGTATGCCCTCTGCAAATAGCCAACCCACAGGCTGCACGTATAAGAGGATTGACAGTATGCTTTAAAAAGCGTTACCTTTACTTGTGTTGTACAGCGTGGAAACCTGCGAGCCAGCATATTACACCGAACAGACAACGACTTGTGCTCTCTCTCAATATCAGTACTGTCCGTTAAATGCTCAGTGACCCAATGACCTAAATACTTTAATTTAGTAACCCTTTTTATAGGGGTACTATTTAAGACTATAAAAGGTACATTTTCATAGTGCTTAGTACCTGATTTAAATATCATAAGCTCAGATTTGGTTGAGTTTTATTTTAGGCCATGAGTGTTAGCGTAGCCTCACAAATCTTTATGAGCTCCCTCAACGCACAGATCGAGGGGCTCAGCAGCACCATATCGTCAGCATAGCTTATATTGTTTATACAGACACTATCTATATGACATCCGATTCTGGTGCTTCTGAGCTCCTCGATCAGCTCATTTATATACTCGTAGAAGTTAAAAAGAAGAGGGGAAGAGAGTCCCCCTTGCCTCACTTCACACTCCAGCTTGTACTCGTCTGAAAAAGTACCAGCCCATCTCACCTGATTTTTCTGTGTTCTATACCAATACCTCAGTACAGTATTTTTGCCAAATCTAAAAAGCAGGCATAGACAGGAGTTTTTCTGGCTGTATAGTAATTGACCGTCTGTTTTAGCGACAAAATAGCAATTTCAGTTGAGAGACCTGACCTAAAACCAAACTGTTCGTCGCTCAACTTAGGTGTGACTCTAATAGGGAATATGCATGAAAAACGTATTTATCATCTATACAGTTTATCTAAAAATATACAAAAATATAAGACTAACTGTGAAAATAGAAACAAAATTACTCGAAAAACGAAGGAGATATAATTATTTTAAACAAATATATCTATTCCTCTTGCGAAAACGCTGTTTTCTATGGCAGCTGTATAGGCGTCATAGACGATGACGTCAAAGTTTTCATCGGACTTCTCTTTCTAATTGTTATCTTTGAAGCTTTATAACTTCATCGCTGATGAAGGTATTTAAAAAATAATTTCACGATTGTTTACTAGAGCTAATAAGTATTTACTTAGCAAATAACAAAATCGCATGCATATTCCCTACTGTCGCTCAATCAGACCGTCCAGTACCTTTGCTATAGTTGTAACCAGAGAGATCGGTCTATAATTTGCGACCTCTGAAGAGTAACAGTAAGAGAAAAGTAACAGATTTATTTGGCAACGTTATAGTTGCATTGAGTTGAGTTTGATTATCTGGGGTTAAGGTTTCTGTTTCGGTGGCGGATTGAGAAGGAACAACGGTGAACGTTGGTGACTCCGATCGGCCATATGTATAAGTACACTGTGCGTCGTCGGAAGTGGATGGGCGTGGGTGAGACCAAGAATCCGAGGTCGAAGTCAGACTTATAGTTTCCACTTTACGCTTAAAGATTTTCGACTTATTTTCAATTGAGTCTTCAATATAGCCTTCTGCAACCGTATTGGACTTCCACCCGCCGTGACATTTTAAAGTGGTGAGACCGGCTCCGGAATCAGTCAAGAGCGTTCTCCAAAAGCAGTGATCCGTGTATAGCTGAGGCTCTTCCAGTTTTATGAAAGTGGCAATTTCTCGTAGCACCTATTTTATTTACTCCCATAGGCTGTCTTGAGCATTTATTATTATGGTATTGTATGAAAAATCGGTCGGTTTTTATATTGGCTGGACGTAAATTTTGGTATTTTTCTACAATAGTTACATATTCTTCGCGGACGACAAAAGACCTGTCAAGGTTCGTCTTCGTATTTTTACATTTTACTAACACACTGTTTTCAATATTATTAACTGTTAGCTGTAATAGCTCGTTATTGCGACACGCTCCACTAATTCCTATGATCAGTACAACCTGTAATGAAAATATTACATAATTAATATGCATAATTTAACATTTACAGCATCGTACATATCGTAATAAATATTTTAACAGTATTGCTAATCCAGACTAGGATTCATTGCGCCTCCAAAAATTAGTAGTAGGCAGTAAGTACCTTTATACATAACAGTCTACACACAGATTTTAATAACTAACAACATAGATTCATAGGTACCACTTACTTTAGCGACAAGAAAATTGCAGTCCGGTGCTTCATTAAGAAATTTTTCTATGTTAAGGGTCATGAAAATTTTGGACATTTTAGCCTTATGCCCAACTGACATTCTTTTTAGAAAAGATACGAGTTTTGCGTATGCTTCAATATGAGCGTTATGTTTTGTTTTTTCACATTGTAGATGATCTTAACGGCGATCATCTACAATGTGGAATATTTACTCCACTATTACTGTATGTTGAAAGCTACATAAAAACAAAACATACTACTAGTGTAGATCGAGGAGTATTTCCGGATCTTATGAAACACAGTAAAGTAGTTCCGTTGATCAAATCGGGTGATAGTCAAGAACCCAATAATTATAGGCCTGTGTCAATTTTACCAGTCCTCAGTAAGGTGTTTGAAAAGTTAATGCTAAATCAGATGTTACTACACTTTAATAATAACTACATCATTTATGACCACTACGGTTTCACCAAAGAGCTTTGTACAACTGACGCCGGTGTTACCCTCATAAAGAACATCTTTATTGCCTGGGAAGAATCGCAAGACGCCATTGGAATATTCTGTGACCTCTCGAAGGCGTTCGATTGCGTTAACCATGAAACACATTTGTTGAAACTTAAGCACTATCGGATTAGAAATACAGCCCTTGAGTCATAAGGTCATACTTGACGGACAGACAGGTTAAAGTTCAGGTAAACGGTGTAAACTCACTAGGGTCTGAAATGATAATGGGCGTTCGGCAAGGCTCAATATTGGGTCCATTCCTTTTTCTAGTTTACATAAATGATTTGTCCCAATTATTTCAAAATCACCCAAAGATGGTGTTATTCGTGGATAACACATCATTGCTATTTAAAATAGAGCGACGGTCACAAAATCTTGACGTCGTCAATAACTCTCTATTCAGGTCCAAAATTGGTTTACGGCAAATAATTTGGTATTAAATAAAAAAAAAACCAAATGTATTAGATTTACTTTACCAAATGTTAGAAGTAGCGAATGTGACATCATATTAAATGAAGAAAAACTGGAGTTTATTAATCACACGGTTTTCCTGGGAATCACTTTAGACGAGAAATTACAATGGAGACCTCATATAACATCTCTAGCGGGGCGTCAAAGCTTAGCCGCTTATGCTGTTAGGAAGATAAGGCAGCTAACAGACGTAGAAATCGCACGTTTGGTCTATTTTAGCTGCTTCCACAGCATTATGTCGTACGGTATTTTGCTGTGGGGTCGGGCTGCTGACATTGAATCCATATTTATTTTACAAAAGAAGGCTGTCAGAGCCCTTTATAATCTGCGTCGTCGCGATTCTCTAAGGGAACTTTTTAAAAAGATTAATATTATGACAGTCCCTTGCCAATCCATATATGAAAATATTATGAATGTACGGAAAAATCGTCATCTTTTTAGTAAAATTAGTGATAGACATAATATTAATACTAGAAATAAAGATAAATTAGATCAACCATTTTATAGATTAGCTAAAGTACATATCGTATCTTTCATGGGGTACTGTGTTAATAATAATAATAATTTATTTAATTCAGACCATTGATCCATATAGTGTTAGTAAAATCTTAACCTATTGTTAGTACATGAAAAGCTTAACTTAATTGGCTACATGTACGCCAGTACGCACATGCCTAGCTGCCCAGTGCCTAATGAAAGGCCCATCAATTTTGTCCGCCAGTGTAGCCAGTATGTTGTTGGGGCTACCCCTGAATCGCTTCAGCATACTCGCACATCGCTTGCGCATAACGGCATAAAAAACATCTAATCTCGCTTCAGCGAACATGCCAGACGCGCTACAAAACCGAGGTAGCCCCAACAATATCCTCAACGCATTACTGAACGCGCAGAGCGTTGTAAGCCTTCTGCGTATACCTTACCCACAGGCTGCACGCGTAAAACGATTGACAAAACGCTTTAAAAAAGAGTCAGTTTCACCTCCTTAGTACAACGTGCAAACCTGCGAGCCAGCATATTGCATCTGGCTGCCAACGCTCTGCGCTCCCTATCTAAGTCTTGGTTATCCATGAGAAAGTCCGTGATAACATGACCTAGGTATTTAAACTGCGTAATGAACTCCAACGGAGTTCCTCGTAAGTTAATAGATGGAATATTAACAGGTGTATTGTTGCGCACTCTAAAAACAATTACCTTGCTCTTGGAGGCATTATACCTCAAGCCATGAGCCTCCGCGTACCTCTCACAGATGGCCAACAATTTCCTCAGACCACAGATTGATGGACTGAGCAGCACCATATCATCAGCGTAACTTATGTTGTTGATCATAGTTCCATCAACAGAGCATCCGATCTTGGTGCCGCTCAGCTCACCAATCAGCCGATCCATATACACATTAAAAAGACTCGGTGAAGTCAATCCCCCCTGCCTTACCCCACAATCTAATCCATATGTCTCAGATTGAGCATCCGCCCACCTAACATAATTATTCTGATGCTTATACCAATATTTAAATAAATCTATGAATTCAGTAGGTAGTTCAGTATCATCCGACAGTTTTTGTCACAAAACATCATAATCTACTAAGTCAAAAGCTTTTGACAGGTCAAGGAAACATCCATACACTGGTGT
Source organism: Lacanobia oleracea (assembly GCA_950371165.1). Lineage (NCBI taxonomy): Eukaryota > Metazoa > Arthropoda > Insecta > Lepidoptera > Noctuidae > Lacanobia > Lacanobia oleracea. The sequence goes on from OX493405.1 coordinate 6,355,418, forward strand.
TCTCCTGTCTGTGTAGTACTGCACAGTCTGCTTGAGACACAGGATTGCACTTTTAGTGGACAAACCGGCTCTAAAGCCAAACTGCGCATCGTGCAATTTAATGTGTTTATTCAACCGCCTCTTAAGCAGACTGTCCAACACCTTGCCAATGACTGTTGCTAATGATATAGGTCTATAATTAGATTTGTCGGATGAGTCACCTGTCTTACTTTTAATTATGGGAACTACAACTGTTTTTACCAGATTCTCAGGCAGGTAGGAATGACTCACACAAAAATTAAACATCATGGTAAGCAATCTGGTCAAGTGTACACCGGCGAACCTTAAGTGCTCAACACCGCTTCATACTTTTTAATGCCATTCTAATTTCCTTATTTGAGAATCTTACATAAAAATCACCTTCACAAAAGGTCCGAGTGTCTCGCACAGATGTGTCTGTATTAAGTGGCGCTACCTTAAAGTGATTCATAAACATGGTAGATATGTCACTACTTTGTGACAGACCCTCAACATTTGCGGGAAGACTCGGCTGGGGATTCAAAGAGTTGGTTTCCTTCCAAAAAGAACTAAATTTTTTCTCATTGTGCAGTGATACAATTTTATCTATTTTTATTTGGGTTGCATTGTTTTGACACCATTTCAATTTATTTTTAAATTTCTGCCTCATAATTTTCATATTCTCATAAACCTCTCCACACGTAGGTTTTCCATTAATAATCCACTTCTGAAACCCGAGCCGCGCCTTTGAATGAGCCTCTTTTACATGCTCGTTCCAACCAGTTACATACATTTTCTTTTTCTTCACAAATATGCTATGACTAGAAATAGCAACCGTTTGCAAAACATAAACAATCTGTTCATACATATTATTAATTAAAGATCTATGATGATCACTTCTACTTCTACATATCCTATCACTACATTCAATAAATTGACTAGGAAAATCAATATCACGTAGGGCACTATGACATAGGTCAGCGTAGTGTTGTACCTGGTCAGAGGTTCTATTTCCCCAAATTACTTTATTGAACACTACTCTTTTATAGCTCAGTTTTGGTACTAAAATACCAAAATTACAAATAAGTTAAATGTTACAATAAAATGCCTTGTGCCATATTAGAACTAAATGAAAGAAAATTTAAAACCTACATTAAAAGCACACATTGTAAACAAGCATATTACAAATTAGAAGATTACATTCAGGAAAAGAATGCTTGGAAACATGCAGGTCCTGCTCCATAGGACAATCAATGGTGGAGACAAGATCAAACTGGTTGGTTTATGTATTTATTTCATAGTTGTACCTACTGTTTCATTTTTGGGTTTTTATTTTTCTGTTCACTCACACTCTGTTAATTAATGGTTCCAATATTTGTAAATATGTGAGTACATGTACTTATTTAAGGCTACCTCTGCATACTCTAGGTTTATGGTCCTCACATATGTATATTAACAAAAGTTTTGTATACCACAGCACATGTGTAAAACATTGATTTGAAAAGAGGAACTATGGAGTTTCTTGTCCGTTCTTCTCCATAAGAATCTACCCTTCCGAATGGACAGTAGAGTCACTATGTTATTTTAAATGTAATGATGACGTTCAAAAGTGCCGTTTAATGACCTAATTAAAATAAACGTTTTTGACTTTGACGTTTACAAGATGGGACGTAAAAAAACAAAATAATGTCTATAGATATTTTGAACTGAACGAAAATAAAACATATGTTTGTTTCCAGATTGTATAAAAACACTAAAAGTAAGTTACGAGTATATGTCCCTTTATTATGATCTATCTTATCATAATTAAGTAGTAATACCCAATGTATTTAGCATGTTTTTGTTAGTTCAATGATGTTTTTTGAAGCTATCTTGATCAAAAATACTTAGACAATTGATAAACTGGCTTGGTGCCTAGATTAAGCTTTGATACCCAAGTACCAAAGCTTAATCTGGGCACCAAATAAATTCAGCATTCTTCAGCTTTTTTGGCTCTTTTTATTTAAAGGTGAATTGACGTTACTTATTACCACTGCACAATTTTATTTTATTTAAATTAATTTGATAGTAACGCACTCAAGCAAAGGACCAAAAGGGGTACCAAAAAGTCTCATGCATCAAGAATTCAAGATTTAATAGTAATTATTTTCGGACTTGTGCTTTGTAAAGGGTTAAAAGCTGTCCAGGCCTGGAGTATCGCTTCATCCTATTTAGGATGCCCAGCTTTTTGGCCGCAGTTTGGGCTTTGCACTCGATGGTGGCGCCGAAGTTGAAACTGGATGTGTACTCCATGCCTAGGAGCTAGAGCCGATCAGATACAGGAACAGATGCACCCTGACAAATAGGAGTTTGGTCAAAACGACTCCTTTTTGCGTATAAAGACTCACCTGTGTTTTGGTGGTGTTAAAAGTGACCAGATTATCACACCTGGGACACAACGCTTAAGGTCAAATTTGTCCGCTTTACCATGGCCTCTCTCAGGGAACGGACTTCATCCCCGCTGGTTGTTGCGCTGGACAAGTACCTCTCTGAAACCTGTCTGTCATCTGCGTACCCAACAAGGCCAGGCTGAAATAGGTCATTGATGTGCAGCAGGAAAAGAGTTACAGAGAGAACAGACCTCTGAGGAACTCCGGCATTAATAGCCATGAGCTCAGAGGAGTAGCCGTCAACGACTACTTGGATCGACCGTTCACTTAAGAAGTCTGATATCCAGCTACAAAAACCATCTGCGTGCCAGACCCTGTCAAAGCCTTTGAGATATCGAGCGACGCGGCAAGTTTTCGCCGTGTCTCTCGATGGCTGCGCCCCAGCAGTGCGTGACCTACACAAGAAGATCGCCTGTTGACCGTCCCCGGCGAAAGCCATATTGATGGTCACTGAGGAGATCATTGCCTTCCAGGTAGGTCATCTTACTATTTAGAACCCTTTCCATAACATGTGAATTTATTAATTAATTAGCAAATAAATTAGCTTTCTCTCTTGCAGAGAAGCAGCCAGCTCTCGGCTCTCGCAGCCAGCGAACCATCAGGTTTTAGTATTGGAGGTAAAGTGGGTCGACAGAAATTTGTTTCAACCGCTTTCGACAGGGACCACTTACTAGCGATGCTAGTTTGGCCCCGATACGTCCGACATGGTCAAAACTTGACCTACGTAAAACCGGCATGCAGAACTTAGCGGCAGAATTAAAGGTTCTTTTTCTCACGCGAACCCTACGTGCCTTTTGATCTAAGCTTCGTTAGCAGACTCTTTACGGGCCTCAGCGTGGGCGCATTGTACATTATACCAAGGCCGGGATTTGTGACCGAGCGGGATGTCGGAGAATGGAATAAAATACTCCATCCCCTGCCGAATCACGTAAGCAATCACATCAGCACTCGTCTCGTGCCTCTAGGACTCTTATCTGATAGTGCAGGTCAACACGGATTTCACCAGGCAGTGGTCAGACGTTCCCAGCGGGGCTGAGAACGATACTGAATGACTGCCCAGATCAGTTGTCAGCAGAAGGTCCAAGCAATTGGGTGTATGGGCGGACCAGCTGGGTTAGATCTAGCGTTACAGCATACTTGCACGCCTTTAACCTCTAACTCTCTAACTTTAATGGTCAGTTTTCTGGTACGGATCCCCCAGAAAAATGAGCTTCGCTGTCGGGTACCGTTGCTGGGCTACGTCGGTCGACTTCACGAAGGAATTAAATAGCACTGTTGTCTCCTGGTCCCCGCTAGGCGATCGGTATACGCCGATGCGATGTAGAGAAGTTTCTCCACGCTAGTGTCCACAAGTAGCCATATGGCAGAAAAACCCGATTTTCCAAAGCTTTGGGGACGACGATAACATGTCATCGCGGACGTACATACAGACTCCAGCCTGCTTCTTGAACTTGTGTTCCAGAGCCCGGGTAGTTGACGTACGCCACGTCCGACGGGGTTGTTATCTTCATCTCCGTTACAAAAAACAGGTGCGGCTTCTCGGTCTCAAGAGATTAGAGACGTTACACCTTATTTCATTTGCATTCCGTTGATACATATATCATTGCACTCATTAAATCTTCTGCAAAAACTTGTGTTTTTTTCGTTTTTTACACAGGGGTCTTCGTTTCACGATGCCTTCCTTTTACAACTAATACGACTTATGTCACTTAAAATACTTGGTGAGGAAGGTGCGGCTATATCCTCAAGAGAAAACATTATTAATGTTGCCGTCACTATTATTAGATCGAAAAAAAAAATATCAGATACCAGCTCTTCTCGCACGTAACAATCTGGAAAAAATTAAAAACGTTTTGATCGAGCGGAAGGCACGACGCGACAGCGCGTAATGCGGCTTAGCTTAGCTGGCTCGCCGATTGCCTCTCTGCCCCTCGCTTCTTCCACCCCACAAACTTAACCGTAAACGGTTATAAAGATTAACCGTAAAATGTTGCGAAAATAACGTTAAATCTATTAACGTTATTTTAATATTAACGGTAACTCTGTCAAATGAAGGTAACGTTACAAAAATTTTACCGGTATATAAAGCCCTGGTTAAAATACTGTTCTCGTCGCTAGTTTCACTCATATTTTACGATTATTTTAATATTTTTTAACTTATTCAACTCTTTACGCTAGCCACGAAATTTTATTCCCACCCTTTTATTTAAATTAGGGCGTGTTCGGAAATAGCACCCATGATACGTGTATTATTATTCAAAATATATTACGTAACATTATTGAAACTAGAAATAATTATTTACAGGTTAAATATCAGTTTTATTTGCAGTCATTAATTATTTTCGTTTGAAAACAACAATAAGTTAAAAATTCAATAAATTATCTACATTAAAAGACATAATTATCATTTTGCTAAATTTCTTTAGTTAGTACGAAATTCCGAACGTGTTTGTCTTTGAGGTCGAATTCAAAATCGAAACTTCGAAAGGGCTGGTCTTTGCCTCTCTCTCTTTCTAATGGCAGGAAAGAGATAGAGTGTGAATGTTTCGAATTGTATAATTAACCCAAGGCTGAATAAGATATTCGCGACTTTCTGAAAAAAAAAGTTACTTGGTCTCACTCAGTGAGCAAAATAGTATTTTGCTCTCTGATTTCAGGCAGCAAAACCTACATGTCTGTGCTACTAAAGTGGAAAATAATAGATGCTGTGGAATTAGCTTGCAGACTGCAATAGAGAAGGGCAGGACAATTGAACAATTGATTATTTTATTTATTATTTATTTAATACTTTACGCACACAGATGTACAGAGGCGGACTTAATGCCTGATTCAATCTACATAATCAATTTATTCTTTTATGTAAAAAACTGGCGAAAAGCTAGTCGGACTCGCGTGCAAAGAGTTCCGAACCAATTTAATTTTGTAAACATGTTATTTCAACACTATAGACTTCTTATCCTGTAATCTTTAGGTATGGAACGTTTATCTAATTTTTTTTTAATTTTTAGCTCATTAGTTTCGGAGATAAGGACTATTTATTTTTAAATTATGAAAAAAATATATAATTTAAATCCTCATAGTAAGCCCTTTCATTTGATATGTCACATGAGACAGTTTAAAAACTTTTTTTTTTAAGTTTTTAGTTTGACCCCCAAAAGTTACCCCATACTAAAAAATATTTATTTACCTTAAGCGTATTTGGATCACAGAAGTCCTTATGTGTACCAAATTTCGACAACGTCGACAAGTCTGGCAACGTGGACGATGATGTCCAAGCACGTATAGGCGCGGCTTGGGCGATGTGGCGCGAGGTAACGGGCGTTGTATGCGACTGTAAAATGCCTCCGAAGCTCAAGGGGTAGATATATAAATGCATCATACGGCCTGTCCTACTGTACGGCGGCGAGTGTTGGCCAGCACTAAGCAGACACACCCAGGAGCTTCGCGTCACGGAGATGAAGATGCTGAGGTGGATGAGTGGCGTAACGCGATCCGATCGCATACGCAATTCTTACATCCGAGGTAGTCTTGGTGTCCGTGACGTGGGGGAAAAACTGCAAACTGCTGTATGGCCACATCATGCGCCGCCCTATGGAGTACGTTGGTCGGAGATGCATGAATATGGCTGTTCTTGGGGCTAGGTCCCGTGATCGCCCTCGCAAGCGCTGGCTGGACGTCGTCAAATCCGACATGAGAACCAATAGCCTGACTGAGAAGGATGTTTAAGATCGGGCAAAGTGGAGGAAGCTAAGTAGGAAGGCGGACCCTGGTAATAGCCGGGATTAACGCCAGGTGGAAGAAGAAGAAGAAGAAGAAGAAGAAAGCGCGTAAAGAAAAGCGCCATCATCCATTGATGATGGAATATCCTTTACTAACACTCTAGGGCGTCTACCCTTTGGCTTTTCTAGTCGTAAACCAGCGGCCTTGATAGCATCCACAGATTCTAACTTTCTAAGTTGATTTTCATTAGCAACGCGTAGTACGACACCTGATTTCGCGGTTTTTTTCACGCCTACAATTTGTAAACCGTCGTCACTGGGCTTAATTGCCTTCATGAGCGCTTGTTTTGTCGCGGACGAAGTGTTATTGTCAGCTGACCGGTCCGCGGCAGGGTATGCGACCACACAAGGTAACGGTGGTCGGGACTGCATAATTGCTGGAGCTACTTTTGGCAAACGTAGTTTCAACGAGTCCGCATATGAAATTTTACAGTTGTTGTTATTGACGGGATCGGGGTGACAGCGTTATTCGCCTTGATTTTATCTAATTCGCGTTCCGTATTGGCTAACTTCGTCTAGTTGCATGATGATTTTATGGCCAGCATAGAAACAATGGCCGTGACACGCTGTGTCATATCCATGATAGCAGATTTATTTGCAACATTAATTCGAGAGCCCTGATCATTCACCAGGTCGTCAATTTTATACAGAAACTAAGTCACAATATTCGGTATTGCTCACTTCACTGATATTTAAAATCGGCGAGGTTTCGAATGTTTGATGAAGCCGTTTGGACCTATCATCGGGCGAAATGTATGATAGAGACATTTCGCTGAACAAACGTTTCGAATTAGCGGAGGTCGCCACGGGCGACCTTTGGGTTTTAGTATTTCTACGAAATATTTCTCCACCGCGATCTGGTGGGTCATCATTTGTTGACATCATCATTGACGGAGAATACGATAAATAAACGTATTAGAATGCGAATGAATGAAATTAAAGAATTAAACAAATAAATACCGATCGATTAAATTATTTCGCGGTACACAGAAAAAATAAATGCACTTATCGAAGGCGGGAGAAATTGACTAATCAGCAATAAATGAATAGACATACAGCTTTAAAAACTTACAAAACACGCACTTAATACACTATGGCACAGCTAGGAACAGTTCACAAGCCTTAGAATAAACACACAATGCAAATTTAGAATTTACAGAACGGAGCGATATAATAAACACCTCACAGCGCACAAGTGGGGAGGGAAGGGACCAACGGCTTAACGTGCTTTCCGAGGCACGGAGGAAACTCGTTATGTTAAGACGGTCACCCCTCCACAGACCAACCTTGGCAAGCGTTGCTTAACCTTCAAGATCAACCCCTGCGGCTGGTATTATTTAGCCACGTTTACTGGGCGACGCCGGCGCCGCTCGTTCGACCGGAGAATGCGTTATTATCACAGATTGTAATAAAAGCGTACATTTTGTAACCTAAGCATTTTAAATCTCTGTGGGTCCATACTAAGACTTGCACATAACCCCTATTTCAACAATAAGTATCTAATACTATAGTTAGTACTTTTGGTTCGGAGCGTGAGAAACCGTAAATATACTTATTAACTATTCAGGATTTTACTGAGGATAAAAATGAGAATACGTGCTACCGATTTGGAGGCGACTTTTATTCTAAAATACAATCTGTATCTATACTAATATATAAAGCTGAAGAGTTTGTTTGTTTGCTTGAACGCGCTAATCTCAGAAACTCCTGGTCCGATCTGAAAAATTATTTCAGTTAGATAGCCCATTTATCGAGGAAGGCTATAGGCTATATATTATCACGGTATGACCAATAAGAGCGGAGCAGACAAAGTTGCTCGGGTCAACTAGTGCTTAATATACCTAACAAGGCTCATCCGGTGGGCACAGACCGCTGAGCTTGCAACTAAAGGTACCATCTTAATCTAGAGCAGACGGGTGAGGTGTATATGTTATAGTCAAAGTCCGATACACAGTCTCTTCGCGGAAGGACTGGTTTATCCTAGGTTTGGCCAAAGCCATCAGGCAATCCCCGAAATACATTTCAATTTCGCCCTTTGCCTGAAGTATTTTTAGTCAAACCCAGGAGCTCCTAACTTTTCAGTCAAACGTCGAAAGTAAATTATTCTGTTTCGGTTTTGGCCTAGTCAATCCTAGAAGCGACTGCAAAACTCGGTCAAACGTTGATCTGAACATGTTTAAACAGGTTCATAATGTCTCTCGCGGTGTTCCGACCGATTGTTTTGTCATTTCATGTTCGTTCATTGAGCGTGCGGGCGTGTAATTGTGTAAAATTGAAGATGAGTGAATCAAACGGTGTTGTTGTTACTAAAAACGTGGATAAACAAGCTTTAAAAGTAAAGTTTAAAGAGAAAATTTCTAATTTGAATAAAAATAAGTGTTTATTTCACATAAAAAACAAACAGTTGTATGAGCAGATTATCAGTGAGGTAGAATCCGCTAAAGTAGCTAAAAACCTCCGTATATTCCAAAGCATTTATTTATTTATTTTATACTTTATTGCACATCGTACAAAAGGCGGGCCTAATGCCACACGGCATTCTCTCAAAGCATCTCAAATATAAAAGTGAAAATCACGTAAGCTGACCAATCAGGTGTCAGAACTGGCAGAGTTAAGCGGTTCTTAAGACTTGAAAGCTGTTTAAATGATAAAATGCTTCCAAATATACGAAGATAAGACACTTCATACCTATATCGGAGTTTGACTCGTCAAACCCCGATTTAATAAAATTGTGTTTTGACGTTTGCCTGACCAAATTAGTCTCTCCCAGGTTTGACGAAAATTGTTTAGTCAAAGGCCGAAAATTTACATTTGTTTGGGCTTTGACTAAGTCATTCAGTCTGACCTGAGGATTGACCAGTCCAACCTAGGAGCGCCGGAGCTTCGGAGTTTGCCTATAACATATACATAACTAGGTAAATCAATGTATATTAATAGTAAATAATAATATGTATGTTTTAATGTTTGTTAATCTGTGTAACAACAGAAACCCAGATTAGTGTACAAAAAGAATAAGAAGGTTTTTAAACTGTATTTTTAACCATGTAACTAATAAAAACCTCGAAAACTAAAAATCAATCAATAGGAAAAAATTGAAAAATTTCAACTGTGTGCCTATTACGGTATTTGAGATATAGCCCGCTGACAGACATGTGGACGGACAGCGGAGGCTTAGTACTTGGGTACGTTTGGTTACCTGCATCATGTTAACTAACACTCAGTCCACATCAAAATACCTTAAGCACACTGACTCGGAAAAAGCCTTTCCATAGGCTTTTTTCGAGTCAGTGGAACCATAGACACGTGTCGGTTACCTCGTTTGAGTCAGTGAAGGGAATCACGTAGGGAAATACATGCAAAACTCACACATTTCTTCACCAACCCACACACAAATTAAACACTAAATTAATCTAACTTATATTTAACTTAATAAATAATACTTGCTATCCTGTGGGTCCAACAGAACACTCACCTATAATCTCACTAGCCTAGACTCTCGAGTCTGCACCCTCTCGCCAGTACCCTAAAAATAAGTATCATGTTAACCAACACTCAGTTCATATCAAAATACCTTAAAAACTACTCATGGGATTTTCCAAAAAAATAATTAAATCCATTTCGCCTTATCAGCTCGCAAAATTTTGCAAAAAAAGCAAAATAATTTTTTCTTTTGGAATAATCCCATATTCCAAGAAATTATTCTTATCACTTATCACCAATATTTGTTTAGCGTAGTTTAAACGTCATCGATAATATGCTTATTATCGACCCAGCTTACTATAATCTATTCATATGATTGCCAAAATTAGCAGTAGTTAAGTAGATAAATGAGTGACAAATTGAACTAATTTTAGAAATTATATATTTTTTCCAATATTTATAACTATAGGGTTGCCCAAGGGCGTACATAGCTTTGATAAGAGGGGGGGGGGGGCGAAGGTCCACAACTGTACAAAAATAAACTAGTTTCTACCTGGCCACACAGAATTTTGAACGCCAATCTCATTCGAATAGTTACAAAATAATTTTAAATGTTAGTCTCTGATTATACGTGCGATCCGTCCAATATTAATTAATAGGAGATTATGCCTCGGAAAGTATGAAGCCGTTGGTCCCGGCTGTTATTTGTAGATCTTTGGCAGTCGTTACAGATAGTCAGAAGCCAGTTAATCTGACTCCAGTCTTGCCATGTGTATCGTGTTACCCAGGTAATGGGTTGTTGAGATCTGGTAGGCAGTCACTACGCGTAAAATACTGGTATTCAGCTAAATCCAGTTTGACTGGAAGCCGACCCCAATATAGTTGGGAAAAGGCTAGGCAGATGGGATTATGCACCGAGAGGATAAAGTAGTGTCTTATGGCATGGCCGTCAAATTGAATCTTGAACCTAATGAAGGATCCGAAAGTTAACTCACGAGCGAAGCGAGTTATATGGCAATGCTTTAAATTCGCTGACCGAGGTAAAAGCCGGCCACGCGAAGTGTCAACTAAGTTTAGCTTAACAAGATCTTTAAATAACGCATGCGGATGAATTTCTTGCCGCCAAATATTAGTTAGAAGTTTTGATTTTAATTTTAAAGTGTATATACCTTTACTTTAGTTTGAATATAAACAGTACCTATATGATGATCCTTACTTTTATATTAGGGCTGTCAGTTGAGACAATCATACAATCAACATCCATAAACAATTCGGGAGAATATGCTTGTATACTCCAACTACTCTTCGGAAGCAGACCCCTGGATCCTGCCTCTGGGGGGCTGGTTCCGGCTGAAATAATGTTGTAAAATAAGCTAATGATTATGCAAACATTTTCTGGAACATCGTGGTAATTTCATACGTGGGGTGTAATTTCTATTTGATTACATGAAGATTTTCTTTGTTGCAATTTATCACTAATATGAACGTTAATTGCACTGATTTGATATAATATGATAAGCTTTATCTTTTTATCAGAGATAGGCAAAATCAATTTAATATTCTACTTATTAATTACTGTGCAAAGTTCCTTGAAAACGGAAATTAATTTATTTTGTGGGTAGGTACCTACTAGACTAACTACCTACCTTTTTACCCTAAGGTACCGTTCGTCCGTCTGTCTATCAACGGGCTTTATCTCATGCAAGTCCGGTTCAGTAGTTGACAACCCTCTAGGGTTGAAACTGCGAGTGGCCATCGCCAAAAAAAAAAAAAAAAAGTAAATGGCTTTATCTCATGAACCATAATAGGTAGACAACAAAAATTATCACAGAGCGAGTCGAACTCGCGCACAGAGGGTTCCGCACGTATATAAAACATGAAATGTTTTTAAATTTTCATCGGCTCGTCAGAGAATTTTAACACTACGGTGTATATTGCAGTTTTAGATCAGCGCCATCTCTTAATCGCTAGTGAAAATAATGTGTGCACTTGTCCCACTTTAACTAAAGCTGACAACACCAAATAACTCGGCGTCACGATTGACACAAACCTAAATGTCCGTAAACACATCGATTTATTATGCACTAGAGTGCGTAAGTAAATATATTTAATAATTAACGGGACATAGCCGACTTCAAATTAATTAAACAGGTTTACATGGCTTTGTGTCAATCTATTTGTATCAGACGGGCGTGATCGACTGGAACGGGGGTGTGTTGGGGTAGGTCTATCCTTCTTCTAAATCTTCAACGTGAACTGCGACCACCCGACTGCGTCCAGCCGCAATGACGTCCTGTACCGGGATACTGAGGTTCTCCGTACCACGCCTGCAACGTTCTTCTTTCTTGCTATTGACTTGCTGTCTTCGGGGTAGATTGGGGTGAGGGATGAATGCTTACAAGGGATAAATAAGATGCAGGATTTCTGACAATACTGCAGCTAGCGGTTTAAGGGAAAATTTCGCGACTAATTTAGCTATTTAAGTAGTTAAAAATTCTATATTTCTTCTACCTGTGACTGCGATTTGATATTTTCTATGTACTTGTATTTACTAACGTACTATGTTACTTTACCGTAACGAAGCCCAAAAATCGCTTACTGTTTGATTTTCTTTTTAACTGAAAATCATACATTTTTGGCTATATCTAGGTCTACTCTATTCTATGTCTCGATAGAGGTTGATGCACCTCTCTGTAAAGCCCCCAAAATTCCCTGTAGAATTGGGTGAAAATCAACCCTTCAACCCTGACTTCTAGTGCCTACTATATAAAGTCTAAATACCTAGATTTTTTGTATGTTTAGTAAATTAAGGTGTCTGTAAATGGTGGTTTTTTGCTGTCCACCGTATACTTACACCGTAACGTTTGAGTAACAATCCTGTGTCGGTATGTGTGAAATGTTCAATACCTGTGTACCTTTCCTTTAATAATAATAATAAAACTATATTTTAGACCATCCCAGATCCATATTCACGTTTTAAAAAAACATTAGACAGTTTTTATAATAAAAAAAACCGAAATAAATCAATTCAATAAATATGTTAAAAAATACTTATGATAAAAAAATACAAAATTAATTTTTTTTAAAAAGGCAAATTCATTAAAATTAAAAAAAAAATGACAGTAACTTAAAAAACAATAACATTGACATTACCAGTTACCAGATAGCACAAAACCTTTCAAGGATTTACCAAGAATGTGTAGGGGAAATTTGTTACCCTACCTATCTATTTATTATCCTTCAAAGTTAAAGGTCGTGAACACTTTCGTAAGAAGTTGGCAGTTGTACGAGTATCATCACAGCGCTAATGTTTCCCATTAAGGTGGATGCTCCAGGGTAGCCCGCGAAATTCAAACATTTTTATGTTTTTTGCAATTTGCCGGTCAGTGTGAAGCTGTATGTGGACCAAATGCGATCCGTGACCGTAACGCGTATTTATCTAAAGAATTATAACCATTTTAATCATCAATATAGCCCTCTAAGTTCATGTAGTTCGAAAGAATGATTATTTCTGAAATATTCATTCTTTGACCGGCAAATTGCAAAAAACATAAAAATATTTGAATTTCGCGGGCTACCCTGGAGCATTCACCTTAACCTATTCGCCTTAATTGTTTTAGTATTTCGTTAGTATATTTATCTCGTTGATTTGTATATTTATTAAATATCAATATTGTATGTATGGTTTATATTTGTATATTGTTTATTATTGTAATGTTTATTTAATTCAATGACTGTCCCATTTAACAAGTACTTTCGAAGAGAGATGGCCCGAAACACAGGTTTCAATAAACCTAGATCAGGCAATGCACCACATGACTTTAAGAGTTTTATTTTTAACCGACTTGTATACACCGAAACAAAGAGGAGAAAAAGGAGGAGGTTCTATGTTCGGCTGTATGTACCTATGTATTTTTTTAAATGTATATTCACCGATTTCTCCGCCAATTCTGGACCGATATTAAAAATTATTTCTTTATTCGAAAGCCTATACTCCTGAAGTGGTCCCATTCTCACCAAGTTACAATCTGATGATGGGATCCCATGAAAATCGAGGGAAAAACTCAAATTTTATAAGAACATACAATGGTTTTCATAAACTTTCTAACGAAATTAGATATTTGTGCCTGGTAATCATCATCTGCATCAGACTGCTTGAAAAGCGACTTGTTTTGAACTTTTTAGTCGTTTTTAGGGGTCGGGTTTTTTGGCAGTAATTTTTTTTTTTCGGAACCGTTACCTCGAGCCTTTATCTTGATACCCCCTCGATAGGTTTTGAAAAAAATTATTGAAGGCGTAATTTGGCGCCAAAACCCATTTTGCTTTTTATTTTGATAAACTCAGTGTCACTCTCACAGTAAATACGAATCTAGCGACACCTCTCAAGCTAAAATCCATCGAGCCCTTTAGGCTCTAGGGCGTGCCATAAAATATGTATACATACACTCGAAAACATAACCCTCCTTCTTTCACAGTCGGGTAAAAAGTAGTAGCCCCACTTCGTATTTTTAAGAAGTTTTTCAGTCGCTGTAGCAAAAAAAAAAAACACTTTTTTGTTTGTAAAATAGTTGAGCAAATAACGTCATCTAAAACTATTCCAAATTCCAAGTTGATAGAATTAGTACTCGTAGTTCTTGAGATATCCAGCTGTGACAGACGGACAGACTTAGTCACACCATAAGGGTTCCTTTTTACCATTATGGTACGGAACCCTAAAAATAATACAAACAAATGAAAAATTAAAAATAAATGTAGCCTTTATACAAGAAACTTGTATTTTTCGACTTATGGTATGGAACCAACTTGCACTTGCTCGATATTTTTAAAATTAATCAATCTTTATTGTACCAGAGCTCTTCAAAAGTCTCCCCATAGCCTTCCACCTTTCCCGGAGTGTTGTCTTCTCCTAACAATCAGTCATGAACGCCGGCGCACCGTTTCCTAGGGCTTCCTCGGCCCGTTCGACGACACGCACGAAGCTCGATGGAGCGTAACATTTGAGCTTAGAGCATTTAACCTACATTCAAATTCAAATTCAAATTCAAAGCATTTTATTTCAAATAAACCATTCACAGGCACTTTTGAAACGTCAAGGTCGGTCAGTCAAAAACATGGAAGCTATTTGCACGTTCCAAAGCGTAGATCTCTATGGAGAAGAACGTGCAAGAAACTCCACGGACACTCTTTTAAATCATGTTCTGTTTTACAACATTCCAAGTTACATATACTTGTTGCTTCTGCATGTGAGGACAATGCAAAGGAAAAAAAAAGGGCTTATTATAAGAATTTTAAATATAAAGATTAAAATAAGCCAATGGCAGTTAAGAGATGACCAGTCTCAACCGACGGCGCCTGTTCACGAACATGACGCGTGAATCGGCACCTTTCAGCTCAACCATTTCGAAGGGAACCGAATGATCAAACCCACGCACCGCCATCAGCGAGACATTTGAGTGAACATGACATGCTCTCAACCACCATGCTCGTTCATGTCCAACAAGTAAAACTATAACTACTCACATAAAATGTAAATGGTTTCATGGTACTCACATTTACAAAATTTGAAAAATATGCTTCTACTTTACACAAAACTATGGTTGTCATTGACCAAATAATGAAAAATAAATTAATAAAGAGAACGATTAAGTTCTTACATCAAAAATAATAAATAAGTAATTAATATAATAATATAATTTGTATGTATATAAGAATAAATAAACGAAATAATGTAAGAACCTCTAAAAGGAGCGAGCATCTCTTCCAAATATAAAAACATAAAAACCTAAAAAGTGGACCTAAGCAGCTGTGACTGTGGAGCAGGACCAGCATTTAGCCAAGCGTTTTTATCGAGGATATAATCTTCCAGTTTATAATACGCTTGTCTACATAGTGTGCGTTTTATGCATGCTTTAAATTTTCTCTCATTCAGTTCGAGAATATCAACTGGTATTTTATTATAAAATTTAATACAGTACCCCATAAAAGAAGTGTGTACTTTGGCCAATCTGAATCGGGGTTGATCTAATTTGTTCCTATTTCTAGTATTAAAATTTTGCCTGTCACTAATCTTGCTAAAGAGATGAAGATTTTTCCGAACATACATAATATTTTCGTAAATGTATTGACAAGGTACCGTCATGATGTTGATATCCTTAAACAGTTCTCTTAGGGAATCACGCCGACGGAGATTGTAAATGGCTCTGATGGCTCTTTTCTGCAGGATAAATATAGACTCGATGTCTGCAGCACGTCCCCATAATAAGATACCGTAAGACATGATACTATGAAAGTAACTAAAATAGACCAGCCTCGCGGTATCTATATCGGTAAATTGACGGATTTTTCTGACAGCGTATGCTGCTGAACTTAGCCGTCCCGCAAGAGATGTTAAATGAGGACCCCATTGTAGTCTTGAGTCAAGCGTAATCCCCAGGAAAACCGTGTTTTCGACGAATTCAAGTTTCTCCTTGTTCAATACTATGTCGCAATCATTTCTTTTAACGTTCGGTAAGGCAAATCTGATGCATTTAGTTTTTTTCCCATTTAATACTAAATTATTAGCAGTAAACCAATTTTGTAGGGCGTTATTTACGTCGTCAAGATTTATGGAACGTCTATCTATCTTAAAAATTAAGGACGTATCGTCAGCAAATAATACCATATGAGGTTGATTTTTTAAAAGATGGGGTAGATCATTAATATATACTAGAAAGAGGAAAGGACCCAAAATAGAGCATTTGAGGTAAAACGTTGTTCGCTCTAAACCAGGTACCGCCAATGTGGGTTACAAGGTTGCCAGGCTGAAATGGGGGTGGTCGGGTCATGTACTTGCATAACTATGTAGAATGTTGAATGTAATTGTTAATTTGTCGAAAGTTTACAATCTCTCAAGTATAATCTTACGAAGTTTGGCATTTTCCGGTGACACATACAATATACGAAAGGATATCGCCGGGAGACAAACAACTACAGGTGCCGAAAATGTGGGACTAGGCAGTTTCTTACATAATACGTTTACTTATTTGTAAACATGCTATTTCTACACAACAGGGCTTGACCCCGCTGAGGGTGGGTTTTAGCAAAGTAAGCACTAAACAAGTAGGTACATTTTATTTTACCTAACGCATAACTAGCCACCTTGGATTACTTTTTGAAAATTCCTCTAGTTAGGTTATAAAATACCAAAGATATCTGGGTCTTTTGGGGGAGGCTTGAGCTCCTGGATCGACCTGTGACACACAATCTACACGATTCATAGGCGATTATTAGACATCCATCATTGTTGAAACGGCTATAACTTGATGCAAGTTTTTAGGGATGAATAAAATAATGATACTAAAAGGGATGTGTCTTCTTACGCAAATGGATAGAATAAGATATAAGTAAAGAGAAAGCCTGAAAGAGGCAACCGTGACTGAAAATTTAGGACGTGAGGAAATCGGTTGTCATGGGCATGTGATGAGAAATGAGGAATGTTGTGCAGAAAGCTTTGAGTATTAATGTAGATGGCACTAAGAGTAGGGGAAGACCAAAGAATCGATAGGTAGACAGTGTTTGTGATGACGACTAACAGGAGATTTATGTTCCGCCTACCTCAAATAACTGGGTAAGACAATGACGATAATGAATGATGATGCCTTGCTCGTCCAGAATACATAAGCATTTTTTTCGTGAAAACGTTTGCCCCCATCTGTAACCTAACGTACCATAGACAAATCTATACATATAATAAAATCGTAGACCAACCGTGTCTGTACATTGAATATTTTTGCACAAAAATTACATAGAAAAGTTAGGAAAAAGAAACAAAACACAAATATGCTAAGTATTTATGAAATTTTTGACTGTTTGTCTGTTTATCTGTTTGTCTGTGCGTTTGAGGGAGCATCACGCATAAACTACAGATTGGGTTCCAAATCTAGGTACTTAAAAATATTAAGTGATAATCCGAGTAACATTTAGCGTTTATTTCATCAAAATCGACCCACAAAATCAAAATATATTGAATTTTTAAGTTTAGTTCGAGGCTTCCTAATGTTTTCTGTTCCCCATGTATTCTGATTACAGCGCCATCTATTGAAAAAGATGAAATTCACGAACGCATGTAAAAACACCAAAACAAATTTGTAGAGTTATGTGTGAAACTTTTAATACCCACGTGGCAAAATAAAATTGAACATTTTTACACCTTATCGGTATTTATCATAACAACCGATCCACAAATCAAAATATATTGAATTTTTAAGTTTAGTAGGAAACTTCCTAATGTATTGTGATTAGGCAAAGCACCATCTATTGAGAAAAATAAAATGCATGAAACACACATACAAAACACATTGTTGAGTTATTTGTGGAACTTTTATACGTAGCAAAATAAAAGTGAACATTTTAATACCTTAATGTTGTCATACGGGCTCCTTATTTAACGTCTTCCAATGCTAAACATTTTGTCAATTTACTTACTTGGTCGATAGATGGTGTTGCACTGATGACGCGTTTTCTGAATTGCGGTGTTAAGATTTTCTGCTGGAGAACGACCGTCACACGAGTTTGGGTGCGGTCTCTAATAGGTCTTGAAAGTCTTTTTATAGGGTCTAAATTACCAATATCGCTGTTCTCTGTGTTGTCCTTGCCTTTAATTGGATTCGTTTATTGTCCGTAAAACCAGTATTTTGGTAATAGGCACTTATTATGATATAAAAGACTGGCTGTAGAGTTTCTTGCACGTTCTTTTACACAGTGATCTACTTACGTTTAAAAAATCCCAATTAGCTTCATGTTTTTGATAGACTGATCTTAACAATTCAGAAGTAACCTGTAAATAAATGGTTTGAATCTTGAATATCTCCCAAAGTAGGTACTCCCGAGATAAGAATGCTTATGTGGTATTCCAGACTATAATCTACCTCTGTGCGAAATTTCATCCAGATCCGTTCAGCCGTATTGTCGTAATTGAGTAAGAAACATCCAGCTAGCCAAACTTTCGCATTTATTAGTAAACAAAAATTAGAAGTAAGATAATAGGCTGGCATCGCCCAAAGCGCACGCGAACGACGTCGCGGGCACAGCTAGTATCTATATACTACTCTGTCAAGAAAGTACCGGGAAAAGATCAATAATACACAAAATGTCTGTTATTCATCCAAATTTATTTTATCACCTTCAAAGTATGCTCCTTTAGAAACGATACACTTGCGCCAACGAATAATCCATTCATCAAAACATTTTTTAAACGCTGCTTCCGGAATTGAGTTCAGTTCTCGCCGCGAATTCTCTTTTATGTCTTCTATCGATTGAAAACGGGTGCCACGATACTACGGTACGTACGGTAATTTGAGTTTAGGAAAAAGAGAAAAGTCAGCAGGAGCCATATCTGGTGAATATGGTGGTTGCTGGATGGTATTTGTTGAGTGTTTGGTTAAAAATTCGTTCACAATAATAGCCTTGTGCGAAGGCGCATTGTCGTGGTGCAAAATCCAAGAATTTTCTTTCCACATATCTGGCCTTTTTCGTTGAATTTGCTCTCTTAAACGCCGCATAACGCTCAAATAATATTCTTTATTTACCGTTAGACCTTTCGGTAAGAATTCAGAGTGCACAACACCGCGATAGTCAAAGAAAACAGTCAACATGACTTTGACTTTTGATCGACTTTGGCGTGGTTTTTTCGGTTTCGGTTCAGTAGGAAGGCGCTACTCCGAAGCTTGTTGACTAGTTTGCATGTCAAACTCGTAAACCCACGTCTCGTCACCAGTAACAATGCGTTTCATGAATGTTGGGTCCGAACTGACTCGTTCTAGCATGTCCTCAGCGACTTTCATGCGATTGAGTTTTTGGAGAAAATTTAGATCTTTTGGGACTAGCCGAGCAGCAACATGTTTCATACCCAAATGATTAGTTAAAATGGTACGGATCGACTCGTGAGATACAGAAAGTTCGGCGGCTATCTCTCTCAGAGTTGAATGGGGATTTTCAGTCACTATTTCCTTCACTTTTGCGATGTTAACTTCAGTTGCAGACGTTGACGGCCTACCAGAGCGTGGCAAATCTTCCATCACATCTCGACCGCTTTTGAACGCTTTGAACCACTCATAAGCACGAGTTTTTGATAAAGTCGATTCACCGTAAGCCTGCTGTAAAATTTTCAGTGACTCCGAACACGAAATTCCATTGGCGATGCAAAATTTAAGACAAACTCTTTGTTCGATATTTTTGTCCATTATGAAATTCGCAATACACACTTTATATGATATTACTAAAACCAGCACTGTATTTAATATAAATAACAGATGCAACTCAAACTCCGCGCCAAAATGGAAAACAGTTGTGCCAATCTAACAACTACAAAAAAACAAAAATTTGAATTTGGAACCATAAACAAATCAACCATTCCCGATACTTTTTTGACTGAATGTATATAAAAATGAATCGCTATTTCCCTTGGTCATCGCATCAAGCTTGAACGGCTGGACCGATTTCGATAATTCTTTTTTTGATGTGTTCGTTCTGGTCAGGAGAAGGTTTTAGGCTATATATTATTACGCTATGTGCTTTGGAGGATGAGCAATATTAAAAAATGTAATTTTAAAAGAATGACACATGGTTCGATCCCCGGCCAGCAACAGCTATTATTTTTGTATTTATTTTATCTTTTGAACTTTATTTTTACACCAAAGTATTGTCAAATAATAATAAAATGGTTTTTTTTTGCACTTAAAATAACATTTAAATTTATATTTTACATTTTGCCAAACAGTTTAGTGGGGAATTGTTATAAAATCCACAACTTAATATAACTTTGCAGATACTTATGCGTCTATTCTTAGCAAATTTTATCATCACGTTATACTTTCAAGGAGCTGAGCAGCGAAAAACCATGACATAAATAAGATCGGCTATTTCAATCATTTGTCAAGAGTACTCAAAGACCATCTGTTTAGAGACTG
This sequence comes from Lacanobia oleracea, assembly GCA_950371165.1. Lineage (NCBI taxonomy): Eukaryota > Metazoa > Arthropoda > Insecta > Lepidoptera > Noctuidae > Lacanobia > Lacanobia oleracea. The sequence goes on from OX493405.1 coordinate 6,375,989, forward strand.
CCTTTCTAACGACTTGGTGTGGGATCGAATACAAACGGTTATGGTTATTTTTGAATTTTGTACATATTTTTAAATTATTAATTTCCTTTCTTTTTTACTGTCTTTTGTATTTTTTTTTTTGGCATTTATCTATGCCAAAATATAATGGCCCACATGTTAAATGATAATTAACAGAACGCATCACATTCAAAGGTACAAAACCATTGTAGATAACTTTTACACATAAACCGGATAGGAATTATGGCAATTTACATGAAATCAACATAACATAATGCAGATACCCATAATGCCATCTATTGACCTCAAGACAGCATGAGAATTACATCAAAACATATTTTTAGTTATAGTGGTACTTTTAAGACGTCTGAAAAAAGGGATTCTTTTAATAACTTAAAAATATCGTTCTGAATGAATTCCTATTAATAAAAATAAAAGAAACTCAGAACTAATATTTAGACAGTTCAACTTCAGATTCCATAGATGGCGTTATGTATTTGATCTCATTTTTTTAAATCGTCAACAGGCGTCCGCTTATATTTGCTAAGCTTAACTTAGTTGCTCGAAAATGGGTCCAGGGCCTGGGATCACGTCATACCACCCGCGAGCAGCTGGCGAAGTCCCATGGTACAAGAGTCGCGAAAAGAGTTGAATTAGATTGGTTAATCGGATGTCAACTGGGTTTTAAAAACTTAAATCGTTTTGATTTACGTTCCCGATTCGAAATAAATTGAGAAATAACTTGATTCGTCAAGTAGTTTCTTAACTTAGTAGTTTGAAGAATAGCACCATTCATATAGCGCGAAATAATATTAGCATAGGTACTAAAGATCAAATATGCAAACATATGGCCTTTTTTATGGCCCGACGCCATAAAGAAAGCTGTTAAAAGCAGGATGCACAGAGCCGTCCACACTGCAGAAGACCGCAAGGATACGCGGCGTGTGTGGTCGCAATCCTCAGCATTCCGGGAACGGCGGAGAAGAAGAAAAATGCGAACATGATATTAGAAGGCCATTCAAATGCGCATTATTTTACGAATACTGTTAAAAATTGCCGATGGCAAACACCACAATCAAAAGATGGTTAGGTTATTTTAGAAGATAGCCTATGTTGTCCGTTGCTTCAGCATTAATTCATTACTTCTGTGAACGGGGAATCGACCGACCAAACAGACTATTAATACGGATAATATTGACAAATGTTTTTGGGAAAAATGAGGAAAATATTTCCATGAAAACGCAAAGGAAGAAAATGATATTACCATCCGATCAAAATTTATGTTTTCTATTTAAATAATTAATTTATAAAAAAACTTCGCAAAGGCACTTGGCTGAAAGTCACACGTATCCAACAAACTGTCATAGTAGCTGAAATAAAATTTCGGTTGATTGCTCCGCCATGGCTTAAAACTGTTCAATTCCCAGTGAAGCAACAGCTCAGGGCCAAAAACTATCCGTTGCGGGTTCCACCCTCCAGTAGATCATGGGAAACTATAGAACCCCAGGCAAAGACGCCAGAGGCGACCTTTGCGAAGAGAGTTTCCGAGACGGTACTGCTGGACCTGTACCCACTTCTCCTCTTACTTTTCTCACTAATTCGTACATAAAAACTGAACTTCAAGACAACAGATGGTCACCGTCTACAAAATACAGTGCAGCCTATACATGCGCCTAACTAAGCCTACTTCTCAACCCAAATAGAAATACCCTCCGAATAATAATAGGTTTAATTACGGGTCATTTCCCCGTAAAAAATATCTTATAAACATAGGCACTGCGGCACGATGGATTAATGATTTAAAAAAGGTGGCTGGCAGTGGATGGACGTGGACTGCACAAGAACGGGATGGTTGGCGCTTTGTGGAAAGCTTACATTTAACAGTGGACGGCAATTGGCTAAAATGATGATGATGATGATAGTCGCCATAGACAGCCCAATGTACAGAGGTTGCTTCGATACCGAGAAATCAGTAGCCCTCTTCATTCAGGAAATGAGGCTTTTGCTACCCGACGTGCAAAAATCTTCGGAAAGATGAGGAAACTCAGCGAAACCTATATCCGTAGCTTCGCTGGCTAACCTTGCTAGGACTCCTAAGCACAATGGCGCGAATGGGAGTCTAAGTGCGGATAACGGAATCTCAACTGTACTCTCTCCGTTGCGAGGGAAGTTTTTCCTTCTGTATAGAGTTTTCCATTTCAACTTTATGTAGCTCTACCCTAGCAACTTTTTTCAAATTAAAACGTTTCTCATTTTGAATAGAAGAGGTGATAGAGCATTTTCCTTGCATTCTAAGGGGGTCAAGCAATGCTAGAAGTTGACTGTTCGTATATCTTATGTCACAATGGTTGCTGGTCGCTCACAATTGACCTCATCAGAAGGCTTAAAGTCACTCAAAGGGCAATGGAGAGGGCAATGCTTGGAGTTTCCTTGCGTGATCGAATCAGGAATGATGATATTCGTAGAGAAACAAGGTTACCGACATAGCCCGAAGCAACGCCAAACTAAAGTGGCAGTGGGCAAAGCATATTGCTCGCAGAACAGACGGTCGATGGGGTCGAAAAATTCTGGAGTGACGACTGCGTACCAGAAGACGCAACTTTGAAAAGCCTTCCACAAGGTGGACCGATGAAGATCGCGGGTAGCCGATGGATGCGAGACGCGCAGAACCGGTCGTTGTGGCAACGCATGGGGCTATGGCGACGCTTTGTCCAGCAGTAGAGGTATTTCGGCTGATATGATGATATCTTATCTTAGCAATCTTACCTAGCGACATCAAACTATATGACATACACGCAAACGAAGTCGCGTGCAACAACTATCTTTTTCTAATTTTCTAATGTATAAAAATTTCGGATCACGGTGTTTGTTATCGAACTCCTCCGAAATGGCTTGACCGATTTATATGAAATTTTTGTGTTAATTTATATGGCAAAACAACGTTTGCCGGGTCAGCTAGTATAACATAATAGGGAATTCGGCTAAAACTTCCCCACGTGCCCTTTTGTAGGTAATCTTACGCCCCTAGGTACGTGCCTAGTTTGTCTTAAGGATAATCCGCCTCTGCGCTATACCTATCGTTGCAAGAGTAGGTTGCATCGAATCAATAGCTGCCGAAGACATCCTTCCTTGGCATCAATAGACACAATATTCTATGTTATGCATACTCAACAAAAACTAGTATCGCAGTTGTTAGCGATTGTAATCTAACAACATTTTGACGATCAGAAATGTCACTTATCACCAGCTGTGCATTCTGAGCAAAGAGACGGCGGACGTTTTTTTTGGTCACCGAGATCGTTGTGGAAGGCAAAGAAAAGTTGGGGGGAAACCTAAAAATAATAATAAACATAATTAAACCGCAAGGCAGTTTTGTGGCGAACTATTGGGCACTAGCGACCCCACGGACCTGAACTCCAGGGCCCCTAGTCTGCTAATTTTTATAAATTCGTCATTCCAACACGATACCATTGTCATTTTGATAAAAGTTCGTAATCTGCTAAATTCATAATGGTCCTTCACTGATCGGTCAGTGGCATGTCAGTAGTCTCGTAATGAAATCGTAGTGGAATGACAGTGTCGTATTGCCATTATTATAATCCCGTTTGGAGAAATGATTTTCGAAAAACTGCTATTAAAGAACATGGGTCTGAACGTACCAAGTTTGTAGCAAGTTGAAATTGGTACCATTCGAAAGGTCTTTGAAAACGTAGATATTTTTTGTATGGGAGCAACTTTGTAACTTATGTAGGAAAAAAGATATTCGATGTTGAAAATACCGAAAATCCTTAGTAAAATCGACCCACGCAAGTTCAATTTTTTTTTATTTTATCTATTAGGTGGGTAGTTCGAACTATTTTGTGCTAGCGTCGGAGTGTCGTCAGTAGTTAGTACCTGTTAGGAACTGATTTTGAGCGCGCGCGCATATCTTAGTTTATTTTATACTTACTTTTATTTACAACCTCGGCTTTCACAACGGACTTCAGTGTATTACTTAACGATTGGATTATTATTATTACTCATCTTCTTCAAAAAAATGGAAGGTGAACGCCGTATACAGTGTGTTACAAGTCAGTAATTCGTGACCGAAACCGGCATATACTGACGCGAACCTATTTGGAAGACAATCCAGGCTTCACAGAGTATGTGATGGCACGGATTAACATAAATGAGGTTAGTATAACAATAGCTTTTGATCATCGAGTACACGGTGTCTTTTTGTTCACTCTTTATTAAGTTATTTATTGTTTTAGTTACTTGAGGATTTGGTTTTTCTTTTAGATGGCCCTGAATCAACTTCAGGCTATGTATCATCGTTGTTGGGTAGCTGGAAGACGACAGCAAGCTAGGTTCGAACAAGAACAAAACCAGGAACTTGCAAACCCAGAGCACCTAACGTCTGTTCCAACTTATAGAAGGGTTGCAAATACGGCGTGTCACTGTTTATTTCATGGGTGCATCAATCAAGAACTTCACAGAGTGTCCAGGTTTATAAAAGTATTCTTGTTGGTTAATCATAGCGTGTACGTTCCTGAACATGCACGCGTTTGTACACATCACATCAACACAGAAGATTGGAGCTCCCTGTATGATAATGGAGAGACAATATTCACACCAGACCATCTCAAAAATATGATTGATACGTTACGAGATGCATATAAACATAAGACTAATATAGATTTTGACAATGTAAACAACATTTTACCAGAGGATCTATATTACCTAACTGGCTTAACACACCAACAATTCGAAATCCTTTTGAATGAAACACCGTCTCTTTTAAATCAATGTAGAAGACCAAAAACTGCACTAGGAATATATTTATTAAAACAACGATCTGGTGAACCAAATACACGTATAGCCTCCCAAAATAGGTGTATCTCGTAAAACGATCGGTATTTTGCTTAAAACTGCTAGAAACTGCTTGAACCAAGACTTTGTTGTCCGCCATTTGGGTTTCAATCATATAAGTCGGGATGAAATTATAGCTCACAGCCTTGCAGTACCATCATCAATATATTCCAACCTTATAAACCCAGTGGCTATAGCTATTTGTGATGGTTCATATATATACCTACGTACAGAAAAGTAAAAACTTTTTATTTCAAAAAAAGTCTTACAGCTTACACAAGTATAAAAACTTGTTAAAACCCTTTGTGATTACTTGCCCAGATGGCTATATTATAGATATATGTGGACCATACGCTGCAACAAAGACTGATGCCCAAATCATGACTGAGATTATGAATGATCAAACGTCCCCAGTGCATATAACGTTACAAACAGATGACGTTTTTATATTAGATCGAGGTTTTAGAGACTCTATACCAGATATAGAAAGTGCTGGCTATGTTGCCCATATGCCACCAAGTAAAGATAGGCATGCCACACAGCTTACAGATATTCAAGCCAATTAATCTCGAGAAATCACCATAGTGCGTTGGGTCATTGAAGTAATAAACGGATGGTTCTAAAGGGACTACAAAATATTTAGGCATACAGTTATCAATAAAACACTCCCTCACTTATTTGAAGACTTCCGTATTGCGGGAGCCCTTATAAATGCATTTAGGCAGCGTCTGACAGATAATGAGCATACCCACGCTTTTATCAATATAATAGCGCAAAGAAAAAGTGAACCCAACAGACTGGGCAATTATGTAGTCGCAGAACATATGAACAGACAGCGGGCGGTGTTCACAACAATGACGGCTACGTCAATACCATTTCCACAATTGACAGAAGAAGACGTTATTCTAGTCAGTTTGGGCACATACCATTTAAAGCTCGCTAGATCATATGTTGCCGAGCATTTGCGAGGTGGAGATGGTATATATAATATTGAGGTATCTTCGAGCCGTAGCACTAGTACCTATGTCGCAGCATGGGCTAGTAACCGAAAACTGCTCGTTAATTAGAGGCCGCATATTATCGAGGCACGTGTCGAATAAAATATATTACACATATATTTTAATCAAGGTTAATGTCCAGGGCAGAGAAGCCATCGAAGCGTATTATTGCTCCTGCATGACAGGTATGAGAACTCTAGGTGCTTGTGCCCATACTATTAGCATAATATGGTACTTAGGTGTTGGCAGGCACCTAGATAACTTCGTAGGTCCGGCAAGTGCCTGTGATGATATAATCATTGAGAGTAACAATACAATTTAATAAAACTGTGCTATTTAAGATTAATAGTTCTTATTTAATATTTTTTCTGTACCAAAAACCAACGATAGGAAGCTATATCGCTCTCTAAAGACAGAAAAAATGACTGGTTACCTATTTATTTAGTCCAAAAAGCAGAAAAAGTGCGATTATTGGCAATTAAAAATGTTACAAAGAAGTTATCATAACTTCGGTCTTTCATTCATTCATTCATTCGTTCACTTATTTTCGAGTTACTCAATTAGGCCTCTTCTAAACTACACCTAGTCTAAAATGCTACAAAGTGGGTACGGGTTCCATATAAAATTACCCATTGTTCTTTGAACATTAATTTATGCCAGATTGCTATTGTATATAATTTTACATATTATTTATTAGTGTTCTATGAAATCTGAAGTAGTAACAAAGTCGTAAATAGCAAATACGTGATGAAACTCATTTATATTTTATCCGTTTTGCTGTCAAAGTCAAATGTGACATTAGTGACATTAGGTACTGTTTACTTTACTGACGTCGACGTCTGTTTTTATTTGTTTTGAAGCGACCGGTGTTTTGCAAAGAGCTAATTGAATTTTAACGTGAGCGTCATTAAAAAATCAAATAATTAATAGATTTGTTTATTGCTCTTTTTTACTTCTCAATAACGACATCATGAGACTGTGCATCAATTGCGGAATAGCAACGGAACGCTGCAATACAATAGGAAGGTGAATATTGGAAAATGAATCATTCTTTCTATTGTACAGGAATGGGTGGGTTAGTATCTGATATTTCTATATCGTAAACATTTCACATTTTTGTACGTAGATAATATTTAATGTAAACAAACTAAATGGTGTAATAGGTTCTGTTAAGTTTTCTTTTAATGGTTTTATTTTTAAAAATAATACCAGAATGTGCAACAAATTCAAATTCAAAACATCACCAATAAAGACTAAATCTGTATGGTCAATTACAACCTATTCTCTCTCTCTCAGAGGGGAGGCCAGCGTCCCTTCAATGGAAATGTAATATGGCCACTTATGTTTACCAAAATTAGCCTCTCAGATGTTTATTTCTAAATGCTAGTGCTAGACCTAATAGTCGAATGAAAATTGTTTGTTTCAGATAAATGAAAATGACTTCATCTTCCAAGCTTGCTCTTAATGAAAGTAGACCAGATGGAAATGAACAGACACTAGGACACCGATGAGTGTTATTCAATGTGGATGTTGTCTTCTGAAAAAAGTTTGTCCTCATCAACTTTTACAGTACAGAACTGGTACAGTGCAAGAGTGTAATATAATGGATTCTGCCGTGCTCGGTTAGTTTACTAGTTTTATTCACGGGTTATGAAAAACATTATTTAGTTTAGTTTTGTTAACGAGGGCATAGAGAGTGTTATTTTCATTATCTATCTATACTTATATATAAAGCTGAAGAGTTTGTTTGTTTAATTGAACGAGCTAATCTCAGGAAGTACTGGTCTGATTAGAAAAATTTTATTAGTGTTAGATAGCCCATTTATTGAGGTAGGCTGTAGGCTGTATATCATCACGCTAAGACCAACAGGAGCGGAGCAGTAATGAAAATTGTGACGCAGATGAAGTTGCGCGGGTCAACTAGTACTAATATATAAAGCTGAAGAGTTAGTTTGTTTACTTGAACGCGCTAATCTCAGGAACTACTGGTCCGATTTTAAAGATTCTTTCAGTGTTAGTTAGCCCATTTATCGAGGAAGGCTATTGGCTATATTATCACGCTAAGACCAACAGGAGCGGAGCAGTAACGAAAATTGTGAGGCAAACGAAGTTGCGCAGGTCAATTAGTATTTAATATTAGTCAAGCTCTTAACATCAACATTTCTCATTTGCAGGATTTCATTAATTCAGTCATTTTCAAAATGGGCACACACATACACAATGTCTCTGTGTAATGGCACCCTGTAATGTTGATAAATTAATTTCAGGTGGGTGCTTCAAGTGTGCTTCTTTTGATGGGTGCGAGCAAATAGAGCATCCCGGTATTTCCATTCAGGCCCCTCACCATCTGGGGCATCTTCATCAGCTGTCAATGAGCGGAACAGTCAAGACATTCCTCATTTAGAAGAACCTACCTACACACATATTATGATAATCCTAATGAAGAAGATGATTAAAACGATTTACTTACTGCTATGTTTTATTTTTATTTTAATATAATACAATTTCTGATTACTGTACCTGATATAAGTTAGCACCCTATTAAATACAATATAAGCAAAAGCAAGCCAGGAGTGATGCACATGGCCCTTGTCTAAAAAATATAGTTTTCTGAAAACTTCAGCTTAAAGAAACTGAAAGCCTGAGCACTTTTATAAAAAAATCATCGTTATAGGATGCAAGCACTGCAGCATAGTTGCAAGTGCATTCTAGAGTATATATAGTCTTAGATCTCTATAACGACGAATGTTTGATAATATTTAGTGTAGGAAACATAGCCACAAATATGCATTTTTCTTTATCTATTTTTGTTTGAACGAGCTAATCTCTGGAATCAGTCAGATTTGAAAAAATATTTTTATATTGTTAGGTTATACTGGAACGGAAAAAATCGAGATATGCGTGTACAAAGTCGCGAGCTAAAGCTAGTAACTTATTTAAAAATAATAACCTAAAATATGGGCAAATATTATCTGATTTGGTCAGTGGGTCAAAATTGGGCTCGTGAAACCTTCCTAAATGCTCTAATTTATGGCGAAATCCAGCTCTGTACCGCCAGGCCCAAGTTTTTATGGAGTTACGGTTTCTCCTTTCGGCTCTCATTGAGATTCTCGAAAACCATTGCACCTGGCGCTTGGCTACTGCAGCCGCACCAATGAAGGGCGAAGTTTGTCCAAAAAATATTGGATATAAAACGCCGGTAGAATGGCGCAGTGACTGGAAAAGCAATGACTACACAATTACGTTCTATAATGGTAGGTCACTGATCGATGGAACTGTCAAAATTTAGCAGATTACCGCATACGTCTGTCATTCATTTGTCATTATGTACGAGATTACCATTTTATGCCATTTCGTTCAGTGGAGTGTCAGTGATTGATCATTGGAAAGTCATAATGACACTATTATGTTAGTAGATTACCAAACTTGTCGAAATCAACAATTATGCGATCAGTGATCGACCATTCTGACACTATTGTAATAGCAGACTTGGGGCCCTGGGAGAAGTCTTATTCCTTATTTCCGGCTTGCCTTTATTGGCTGGCCGAAGTGAACACTGACGAGGAACAGAGCACACAGCTCTTTCTTGCCTTAATCGGCCGGTCTGAGTGGAGATTCGCAAGAGCAAACGTGCTCGGGAGAAGGATGTACTACTCTGTCAAGAAAGTACCGGGAAAAGATCAATAATACACAAAATGTCTGTTATTCATCCAAATTTATTTTATCACCTTCAAAGTATGCTCCTTTAGAAACGATACACTTGCGCCAACGAATAATCCATTCATCAAAACATTTTTTAAACGCTGCTTACGGAATTGAGTTCAGTTCTCGCCGCGAATTCTCCTTTATGTCTTCTATCGATTGAATCACACAGCCACTCCGAAGCTTGTTGACTAGTTTGCATGGCAAACTCGTAAACCCACGTCTCGTCACCAGTAACAATGCGTTTCATGAATGTTGGGTCCGAACTGACTCGTTCTAGCATGTCCTCAGCGACTTTCATGCGATTGAGTTTTTGGAGAAAATTCAGATCTTTTGGGACTAGCCGAGCAGCAACATGTTTCATACCCAAATGATTAGTTAAAATGGTACGGATCGACTCGTGAGATACAGAAAGTTCGGCGGCTATCTCTCTCAGAGTTGAATGGGGATTTTCAGTCACTATTTCCTTCACTTTTGCGATGTTAACTTCAGTTGCAGACGTTGACGGCCTACCAGAGCGAGGCAAATCTTCCATCACATCTCGACCGCTTTTGAACGCTTTGAACCACTCATAAGCACGAGTTTTTGATAAAGTCGATTCACCGTAAGCCTTCTGTAACATTTTCAGTGACTCCGAACACGAAATTCCATTGGCGATGCAAAATTTAAGACAAACTCTTTGTTCGATATTTTTGTCCATTATGAAATTCGCAATACACACTATAATATGTGATATTACTAAAACCAGCACTGTATTTAATATAAATAACAGATGCAACTCAAACTCCGCGCCATAATGGAAAACAGTTGTGCCAATCTAACAACTACAAAAAAACAAGAATTTGAATTTGGAACCATAAACAAATCATCCATTCCCGATACTTTTTTGACTGAATGTATAATCCAGTAAGCTGCTGGTAGATGCTGTAAGATCCAGGAAGATCTTGACCGTACTTCCAGGATTGTCCTGATAGCCGTGGTATGCCTCTCCACTTCTCTAGCACCTTAGGATATGTTGCCTCCTTGGCGCTACGTTGCTTTGTGCTAGCGACCCTTTTCGTGGGGCCCATTTATTGAGTGTGCAGCAAGTCACCCCCTGCCATTTTAAAGCCGTTTTAATTGTCAATGGTCAGGCAAGGGCCAATAGTTCTTTCATAGTAAACGATTATCAGTCCACTAAATTAGCCAAACCCATAGCGTTTCATCTTTTGTTTCCATATTCTGCAATAGTCCTGCTCCAACCGGGGATTGTCCTTGGGTATTCTTGCACAGTGCATACAGAGATAATCGTCGGTTGGTGTCCCATTCCATTTGAAACATCTAAAAAGGCCTCTGCGAGTTGGCTTTGGCCCCTCGTACGCCTACCAAAGGACCGGGTCTCTAGGGACCCGAGAAAGTGAAAAACATAATTAGAAAAATTACGATACGTTTGTTCTTTAAGAAATAATTCAATAGCGACAACTAAAACTTAAAAGATGTTATTTAACTTTGGAGAATACTAAACCTAACTGATGTTATCAATCGGCAACCTTGATATCCGCAGTTATCGCAATTCGATTAATAAACCTTTTAACATGTAAACTTGTTTATTAAAAAACCAACGATATTGTTTCCGTTGAAGATTTTGTCGCTTCAAAAAGATGCTTGATTTTATCTTTAATTACTTAGGTATTTCATAAGATTTCCGAAATTTACACAAACCATGTACGTACACGTGATCGAAAAGTAATTACTACCGATCTATAAAGTTTATTTTTAGATACCTACGCTGTTAGCCACATCACGTCTTGTACCTGGCATGCCACCACACCTTTTTAGGGTTAAGTAGAAAAACAAGGGACCCTTGGGCCTTATCACACTAGCGAATTGCGAGCGAGTGGAAAGCGCGGTGAGTGCGCAGCGAGCTCGCCGCGATTCCCATGTTTGTTTATTAAAATACGATCACTGTAATCCCTTTTTGTTTGGTTCCATATGGGACGACTATACACAATTGGCGGAGAAATCGGTGAGCGTACATAAAAAGAAAACATGCATACAGCCGAACATAGAACCTCCTCCTTTTTGAAGAAGTCGGTTAAAAATTGAGATTTAGATCGACTTCAATAATTCTAAGTAAAGTATTGAAATAAATTTCGGTGCTTCTTCTTCCTAGCTAAAACACTAGGAAGTGGTGAAGGGCTGGGCGATTTGGGGAACTGTCTTCAAGTAAATTTTGACGTTCAAAAAGTGCCGATTTTCAGCCTAGTTTGAATAAATGCCTTTTGATTTGATTTTAGTTTTTTTCTGAAACACAGAACACAAGAAACAGTGAACAGTAAATTTTGATTAAATCTAATCAAATCGAATCACTCAAAGATATTTATCCTGAACAATTATTTATTAATTAAAACAGGAAACGTGCCAAGCGTTAGTATTATGAAGCGTATCATATCCTCTATCCTTTTTAGTATCAAAAACAACGATACGTTTCCTAATAATCTTAAGTCGGATCATGATTTCAATAAAAAGTGCATGTTATCATTTTTCCTTAAAATACAACGTATGTTTTCATAATTAATTAATGTACTTGTTTCCATGGAAGACGCGTAGGCCTTTAGTGTGGGATGCTGCTTGTGTCGACTTTTACGCCATCTGTACACTGTAACTTGTACTGCCTCTGCGGCTGATGAATAAATAATCTTGTTGACAATTATTATATTTTTGAGCCGTTTGGGGATAAAACTCTTGTACATTGGGGTCCGAGTGCTCATGTTTTATTTAAAGAACTTTCTAAACGCTTAGTTGACACTTCGCGGGACCCAAGGGCTGACTTTAGGCTACCTGTCCATGCGGAGCACCGCCGTGTCCTCATTGAGGCGATCGGCGACGGCGATATCTCGCGTCCGGCCCTGGTTCAAGTCATGGTCCGGAGCGAGGAGACATGGGAAGCGGTCACCTCCTTCTGCGTAGCAATAATGCTAGCAAAGGAGGAAGTCAAACGTGTGAGAGAGAGGGAAACCTCACGCCCCAGCCGCCGCAACAGAAGAAGACGCGTCGGGAGTCGCAGGGCGATTCTCGGCCACCGTAGGCGCGGGCCTGCGGATGGCGAGCATTGGGTGGCTCGCCATCTGATCAGAACCAGGCCCGGGTCCACGGCGCGCTGTGTTTCACGTGCGCCTCAAAGAGCTGTCAGCATAAAAGACGGGGCCCGCTAGGGCCAGTGCCTGCTGGGGCTGCGTACTTTGTTCGGAAGAGGCACCGTACCCTGGAACGCAAAAGGCACTAGGAGGAGCACGGATGGGTTTTAGTCAGTAAGAGTCTGACTTCTGCTTCACTCAAAGCGGGAGGAGTCATTTGATGACTTCCCTTTCTTAAAAAAAAAAAAACATGGCTACCTGTTTATTGAAGCAAAGCGAGGCAACGGAGCGGATAAATTATGCAATCTATGGACAGACAGCCTTAAGTTGCCTGTCCATAGACGCGGAGCGAGGCAGCGGAGCGGAGAAACGGAGACATACTCGTATTAACCAATGGAATTGCGTAAAATTATAGTCACTGACAGACAGACACAGGATAAGCATTGCTATACAACGTGGCCAGTCTTTTGGGCTCACTTCCAATCTTCAGTAAACTACCTAATTAATAAAAAAGAGTTATAAAATGATATATTTTTTTTGCTTTTTTGAATAACAAAAACAAGTATAACTTAAGTCTAACTCAACTGAACCATTGAATGAAACAACATAAGATGTGAATACGCGTCATTTGTGACCACACGCTACCACCACTATTGTCCACTGACCACTACCGCAGCCGGTGGTCACTACCACCGGTTGCCGCAGCTTACTATGACTACTAACAGCAGTCTCGAATGGTCCAAAAGCGACGACCCTAACTACTTTCTTTTGTCCATCGTGCTTTAAAACTAATCTGAATCATACCCAGTACTGTATCAGTGAATAACTATTCTTAGAAATGTACCTTATCTGAAATCTGTCATTGCTTTATCGGTCAAATATCTGTTCATTAGAATTTAAATAATATGAAATTGTCCTAGAAGTATCCACGTTGCGGTCATTGAAAAAAATACCTCATCGATCAAAGGTAGCGGCAATAACCGTCAGTTCAAAAGACTGCAAGATTGTCTGATTTTATCAGCCTTTATTTTTGATAGAGTTAATCAATAAATCAGTGATCATTGTCTAATCTTGTTAATAATTTAATTTCCACAAATGCTAATTCATCATCGTACGAATGATGAATTAGATATATTTATGTCGATTAGTTTTTTGTTACTTTAAGTGATAGTTTCTTTTGCTTTGCTTTGTCGTTATTGGCAAAAGGAAACTCAGATCGGGGAGTGACCAATACCAATACCATGAATTAATAGCGAGAACAAGATCTAAGTATTAGCTAATCTATATCTATACTAATATATACAGCTGAAGAGTTTGTTTGTTTACTTGAACGCCGCTAACCTCAAGAACTGCTGGTCCCATTTAAAAAAATATTTCAGTATTAGATAGTCCATTTATCGACGAAGGAGGAAATTGTGACGCAGACGAAGTTGCGCGGGTCAGCTAGTTAGTTAAATAATACACGTTTATCATAGTCATCATTACGGTGTGTTTCTACCAGAGATGTGCGAGGATGCGTAGCGAGGAATGCGTTTGTTAAGAACCAAAAGAATCACTTGCGCTGAGCGAAGCTAGGTAAATGAAGCAGTTCGATTGGATCTTAGCCGACACGTCTGTCGCTAAGTACCAATCTCGCATTCTCGCACCTCTCAGATGGAAACGAAGCCTAATTGGGAGTAGACTCTCATAAAATGACTTTCACGATGATCGATAAGTATCGTGAGTCCAGCGGGTCTAAAAAGGCCACTTTAGCAGAACATAATATTTACCACACAGCAATCTGTCAAATTTTATTTTCGTCTGTATCGCTAATGCATTATGTTCAACGTTGATTGGGAAAATTTGATAGTGACGGGTAGCGTGATGTGCTTTCTGATTCTGCTAAAGTGGCCGTTTTAGACCCGCTGTACATAGTGGACAAACAATGCGACTAACCTCCTGCTTCTTCATCTTCAGACTATTGCAGGCACAGTACCACATGTTCATATCTCTTTGCTATTATTGCATTGTCAAGTCTCATCCATCAACCCTAATATATAAAATTCTTTCGTGACTTCTTGTGTTTATTATTTTTTATTTTGCACAAAGGTTACAAGTAACTCTTTTACACGTAATTTTTTTTTTACATTTTACTCCACATGAGGTCGACATTTCCTAGCGGACTACCCTGAGAAGAAACACCGAAACAAACTCAGAGGTCATAGTCTCTTTTGAAGTCCATACAATCGCAAATAATATATTAAAACCATGTAGGTTAACGTCTGAGGTGGCCTTTTGAGGAAAGCACCACGCAGATTTGAGTGGGCCTGTCCAGACAGTGCAAATATTTGTCAGTTATCGTGCAGCTCAACTCAGAACTTTGAGGAGCTCAACGAGCCGACGAACAATACCAAAGTAAGGACATTTGGGTAGGCCGCATAGTATACTCAAACTGCCAGACTGTCATGTAAATTATCCTTAAAAATAAGGACCTACATAGTCCTCACACTTACAATACATAATTTTTTTAAGAACCATGCTGATTAGTGTCCGAAATGGTCTTTAGAAGAAAGAACCACACAGATTTGAGTGAAGCCTGTCCAGTCAGTGCAAGCATTTGTCAGTAGTCGTGTAGCTCAACACAGATCCACTTGGGAGCTCAACAACTCGACGAACAATACCAAAGAAAGGATATTTGTGTAGGCCGTACAAAGCACTCAAACTGAGTGACTGATATACAACGCTCAGCCAAAACTACTGGTCGTAGAAAGCTGAAATTTGGTATATAGCACTAAAAGAGGATTTCCTAAAATTCCTACAGGAACGAGAAAAAACGACACAACAACTAGTTATGTACGATGCGCCTTTCTGGCTGGCGTAAAATATAACAAGCAATTACTATCGATACCGAGGACAAGAAGAAATATGTAATGAACGGGCTCATGAAGATATTGTGGACATTGTTTAGGCTTTTCCAAGTGCTTCAGTACATTAATAATTAACTTCCTGCAGCTACCGCGACGTAAGTAAGTGAGTAAGTCTAGAAGTCATCATCAAATGGATCGAATTTGATGATGACCTCTAGACTTACTTGACGTTACCGTTACGATTAATTAAAAAAATTCTAAACATATGAAAACAAAGATTTTGACTTTCCTTGTCATGAAGGTGACAGATTCAACAAAGGTGTGTTAACTTCGACTAAGTTCGACGGTTTACTTTACAGCGCTCAGTGACCGCGCTATTGACGTCACATTTCCTGGACCTATTTGGCGCCGACATGGGAAACACAATCAGGGCCGTATCAGCTGTATCAACGATATGGGGCCCTCGGACTACAAGGGCCCCGATGTGAACGCAAAGGTATACATTTGTTCCCGCCGTCTCCTTCGTGGCCTGCCAAGACAGTCCTTAGCTTATAGGGCTAATTTTTTTAGATAAAATACACCTTAAAACGGGCCCTCCATAAATGTTATAAACAGGGCCCTTTTGAGACTAACTACGCCACTGCACACAATGTTGTTTCATTTAAATTAAGTTTCCTAATTTTTATACCTACACTGTGTTTACCTACGCGCGCCAAATATACAAAGTTTCTTTGTTTCTATTTCGCTGGCAGAATCAGGATGGATAAGCCAGAGAGGAGTGGGGGACTGAAGAAAGGCGTTGTCACCGAACCACAGGTCCAAGCCAAGAAAATGCCGACTTAAATTGATTTTCCAGACAAGGCTGAAAGGGAAGTATCGGGAGATCTTTGATCAGCATCTATCTATACTTCTATATTAATATTATAAAAAGAAAAAAATATATTTTTGTACGTATTCGTTACGTACAAAAATATATTTTTTTCTTTTAAAAAAATTAAAGATCAACTTTAAAAAAATTAAAGATAATAATGAAGCCAAAGAAATTAAAGAAAAATAATTTTCTGTATCTGTTTTTTTCAATTTGCATCATAAAATTTTTAAGTGTATAAATAAAAGGACCTATAATATCCGTAGGCACCTCATAATATTTCACCATATTTATTTAAATTAGATGCAAAGTCACAATGTGTGAATGTCGAACATGACCTTGCACGCTGCACTTAGTTGCTGATTACCAATAAATTTGATTCCTATCGTTTTGTAGATAATTCGGACTAATCATTAGCCATCGGTATTTGATTGTACCGAAGCAGGAGCAACAATATTTTTTAAAAACTTTTTTAAATTGCCCTTTTTTTCTTTAAGTCAAGAATGTACTACTGAGTTACTTCTAGACAGACGTGCTACATCTTCGACCACATCATCGCTTACCAACAGGTGATATAGTGGTCAAACGCGAGCGATAGGCTCGCGTTTGACCACTATCTCACACAATAGTACATAAAAAAACGAGTCCAATAAAATTCATGTACGATTTTATTACTGAGATTATAATAATTTAGTAGTCAGATATTTCAATGGTGATTGGATCACCATTAGGCCGCGGACACGAACTCAGCGGCGAGGCGGGCGGCGCGGGCTGTTTCATTATACATCTCTGCATTCGAATGCGTCGCTGCAGCGCTGGTCGCGTCAAATACAGAGATGTTTAATGGCCCACGCCACCCGCCGCGCGCGCCGGTGAGTTCGTGTACACGGCCTTAAACTCTAAAATAATCTAATAAGGAACCAAAAACTATATCTACTACACACTACATTAAAATAATAAAAGGTCACGTTGATTTCAAAATCCTGATAACAGACAACACGTGCACAAGTTTTATGTTTTATCAAAACGTTTATGAAAATCCATGACACACCTGTACAAGATACCTATAACATGCAATTGTGACGTCACATATAAACATGATATAAATCACGCAATAATCGGTTTAAGATTATAAAGGCTTAGTGAAAATAATAAAACGACGAGAGCTCGTAGCAACATGGCTACGCCGTAGGCATGGGCGTAGACCAATCTACGAAACCAGTCTACGAAACTATGCTAAGAGTTTTTGACGGTTTGGCTTTTTCCACGTATAAAATACTCTAGTCGTTCTTTATAGAAATGTTTGTGACGATATTATTCCTTGTAAATAATCTTTTGTGTTAGCTTAGTAGGCTAAACACTTATAAAGTATTTGCTACCTCAGGCCGATAGAAGATAAAATGATAAAGATTTCAAACAATAATAAAATCTGCAGTCATAACAATAAAACAATAAAGTTATTTGATTTCAATAAAGATTAAAATAGGACATTGTCCGTCACACCTAGTATTAATTTAAAGTCCACCTATATGTAAATATTTTTATGATTGGGATTATATCGTTATCTTAATCCTTGAAAATAGTATTAGCTCACTATCTCTATATTGTACACACATACACAAATCAAAAAAAGTTTGCAATCACTAGCATACGCTGTTATATTTTTATTTTTATTTAAATTTACCAAGAAAAATTCTTTGTTGTGAGTTTTTTTTAAATAGAAAAAACCCTATTTGATATAAAAAAAACAAAACTATTTTTTATTAAAAGAAATTGAGTAATTAATCAAAATATAATTGTAAAAGAAAAAGACAGTTTAACCAAACTTAAACAAAAATTTATTAATTCAAATTCAAAATTCAAAACGTTTATTTCAGACCAAGAGATCCATATATAAGTTAGTAAAAACAAAATAATAAAACCACACAAAAATAAACATTAATTGGCTACATACACACGTGCATGCACATACTTGCCAGCCCAGAGCCTGATAAATGGTCCATCAACCTTGTTCGCCAGTGTAGCTAAAATACTGTTAGGGCTGCCCCTGAATCGCCGCAACATCGCTGCACACCGTTTGCGCATAATGGCATGAAAGTCATTTACTCGCGCTTCGGCAAACATGCAAAAACTGCAAAACCGAGGCAGCCCCAACAATATCCTCAGCGCATTATTATACTGGACGCGCAGAGCGTTGTAAGCCTTCTGGGTACATGGTGGACATCCCACCCACACGCACAAAACGTTTTGGAAACACATTCATAATGCGCACAGCTAAGGAGTGGATTTCCCTGCCGGAGTCTGTTTCCTGATAGCTACAACCTGGGAGTCTTTAAGTCTAGAGTGAATAGGTTACTTCTAGGCAAGCGTGCTCCATTTTCAACCACATCATCGCTTACCATCAGGTGAGATAGTGGTCAAATGCGTGCCTAAAAAAAAAACACCTAACCCACAAGCTGCACGAGTAAAACGACTGTCAGTAGGCTCTGAAGAGCATCAGTTTTACCTTGTCAGTGGACCGCGCAAACCTGCGGGCAAACATATTGCCTCGGGCTGCCAACGCTCTGCGCTCCCTATTTAAGTCTTGGTCATCCGTGAGAGAACCCGTGACCACATGACCGAGGTATTTAAATTGAGTAAAGGTTTATATTTAATATAATATAACTCCTCCCCTGGCTCGAACACATGCGGAGATTCTCCTGGGCATGCTGAGGATCAAGTTTTCCAGCATTTCTTGGGGTAACCTGTCTCATTCTAGAATAGCGGCTTCCCTGAGTTCTGGCACTATCTGGGGACGTGGCTGACGGTTCCAAATAGGTCGCTTAAGAGCATCCCACGCGTGCTCTATTGTGTTCAAGTCAGCAGAGCCGGCAGGCCAGTCTAACCTTGTGATTTCGTATTCTTGGAGAGCAGTATTGACTCGTTGAGCTCGATGTGCGGGCGCATTATCATCGACCAGTACAAACTGGTGCCCTTGGTTTACTCGGAATGGTCTGAAAACTCCATCAATCGCAACTTATTTATACATGTCTGTTCTAGCTCTATTTTCTAATTTATGAACATTATGTAATTAATCGATACACTTATATTTAACCTTGAAACATTGGACTGGCGAATATTGGTGACCGACCGCTGGGCAATCTGAACTCCATCTTTGTATAATTATGTGACTAAACAGAGAATCGGAGGAAATTGTCCAGCTGTGAACGCGACATCCGCCCAGCGTCGCCGATGTCAAACTCGAGCTCAAACTCAAACATAATAATAGGTCTTTACCTATGAAATGGCCGTTTTGTATGTAAAAATTTAAACGAATTTTTTTCATGTATTTTTTATTTGTATTAATCGAAGTAATCACCATGCAATCAATGCATCTTTGCCAACGCAGTGGCAGTTTATTGATGCCTTTCTTAAAGAAATCAGCTGGACGGGAGGCAACAAATTCTTCAAAGGCATTTTGTACTGCCTCTCGGGTATTGAATTTTTTTCCCGCCAAGAAGTTATCCAAATTCTGGAAAAAGTAGTAGTCTGTAGGCGCAAGGTTTGGTGAGTAGGGCGGATGACGGAGAGCTTCCAACCCCAGTTCTTGCAACTTGGAGACCGTCTGCTGTGCAGTATGAGGTCGCGCGTTGTCGTGCAGGAGCAGCGGAGACGAGCGATTGACCAATGCTGGTTGGAGATGTGCCAGCTTCTCCATCATTGTGTTCAGTTCTTCACAGTACACATCTGTAGTAATGCTCACCCCGTTTGGTAAGAAGCTGTGATGAATCACACCGGCGCTAGACCACCAAACAGTGACCATCACTTTTCTAGGGGTAAGTTTTCGTTTAGGGCATTGTTTAGGTGCTGAACCAGGATCCAACCAACTTGCTGAGCGCTTGCGGTTATCAAACAGAATCCATTTTTCATCGCAGGTAACAATGCGGTTCAAAATTCCTTCATTTGTGTGTCTGTTGAGCAGTGCAAGGCACGTCTAGACGCGTACTTCGCGCTGGCGATCATTGAGTTCGTGGGGCACCCATTTGTCAAGCTTTTTTACCTTGCCAATTTGACGCAAATGGACCAATATTGTTTTGACGCTAACGTCGAAAGCTGCTGCTAATTCAGCCGTAGATTGTGTATCATCAGCTTCCACAATCGCCTTTAATTCGTCATTGTCGACCAAAGTCTTCGGACGACCGCGAGGTTCATTTTTCAGGTCGAAATTTCCAGAACGGAAGCGAGCAAACCAATATCAGGTGGTGCGTTGGTTTTTGGTTTGTAGCTCCGTAAACGTCGTTGATGTTGCGTGCCGCTTGTGCCGCGTTGCTGCCACGACGGTATTCATATTCCATAATTACTCGAATTTTTAAAGTATCCATGATGACGAAAAAGATTGAAATGCGATGAAAATGTAACACTAATCAATAAACAAATGACTACTTTTGGAAAAAAAACATGTTTTTAAAATAATTCTTAGCCAAACAAAAATTATTTTGGTTTGAAATGGCCAGTACTGCAGAACGGCAATTTCATAGGTAAAGACCTAATATTTCAAATAAACCATTTACAGGCACTTTTGAATTGTCAAGGTCGGTCAGTCAAAAACATGAAGCTATTTGCTTGTCGATTCTATACTGAGTCACTCCAGTGAGACACGTTGTCTTAGCGTTTTTTTAATTTGATGATCCTTATGGATGTCGGTCTGTCAGACTATTAATCACTCTGTTAGACTCTTAATCACAGTGCTCTACGAATAGGTGCCTTTGGCGGAGCGCTGGAGTTCTTTCGTAGTTCATCACATTCTCCCCGGTCAAACACAAAATACACATCGTATGAGATGATAACAGTTTCTGTTACAGAACTTACAGAGTTCGTCCTGGTATAAGAGAACCTTGGCTGCAGCCTAAGGCCATCCGAGAAAACTATCTTACTATAATATAATTTAATAACTTTCCAAGTAGGATAGTTGACTTAATAATTATAATTCTCTAATCGAATTTCGATCACGGTGGCCTATTTCAACGAAGATAAACCAAATACGCAGGAGATATATTATTTTGGCGCACAAGTACTCGTATGTGAGCTTCACTGGTGCACTCTCTGTTCCTTTACTCTCATAGGCCGATTAGACGGCTATCCGACACGACTAGGGAGAGATCAGGTGCAGGACCAGCGACTTCACATGTTTTCCAAGGGAAGAGTGTGTCACACCACTAACTAACCTTCCAAACCCTGGGTTGTTACTGAGAAACCCATTTAAACTTTTTGCACGATCTTAGAATCGAAATCGCAAGGGCGACTGCCAAGCGTGAGGTCAGGGCCAGACCGAAGTCAATCACGCCTCCTTGACCGGACGGATTTGCATGAAACATCTATCCTGGTGAGAGTCACGGGTAGCCAATGGATGCGAGACGCACAGTACACTCTGTTGTTGTGGCGACACTTTGAGGAGGCCTGTGTCCAGCAGTGGGTGTCTTTCAGCTGATAGGATGATGATCTATCAACATGTCCTGGACTTACATAGTTGCTTTTTACACCGGTAATGCATTCTCATCATATGATTTTCAACCGTCACACAGGTGAAGCTAGAGCCGTTAAACCAAAAGCTATCTTCCACCATCACTTGAGGATTGTATAAGTACAAGCTTAGACTGAGCTTAGCATGGGAGACGGGGCCCGCTAGGGCCAGTGCCTGCCGGGGTGCGGAATCCGTTCGAAAGAGGCACCATAACCTGGAATGCAAAGGGCAGTAGGAGGAACACGGATGGGTTTTAGTCAGTAAGTTGTTAAGTGTAAGTTGAGTCTGACACTCCCTTCTGCTCCGCCCAGAGCGGAAGGAGTCATTTGATGATTTCCCATACTTAAAAAAAAAACCTTACACTGAGCTAAAGAAATATCGATGTTTTGCCATGTCTAATAGCAATTGTCTAGAAAGTAAATGAGGACAGTCTCTCAAGAAATTTTCTGCAGTTCAACGCATAAAGTACCTGCTGCAAGCCCACTCTATTAAGTTAACTTGCATAATACTCGTAGGCCCAGGTACTGAAATAATAGTAGTTTAGTGCCGATATCATTAGGAATTTTGGAAGGAAAGCAGAAAAAGGTCGTATATTTCCAATTAGGTATGTATTATTTTATTTACATTAATTTATTTTAAAATCTAATACTGGATCCAACCCCATTTTTTGACCTCTCTATATCACTCAAAGGTTTTCTGGGTGAAACCTCACCTTTTAGTTAAGCTCGAAGCTCGCCTTTGTACAAGACCTTTCTTATTATCACTGTACGTACTGTAAGTTCTTTTGGTGTACAATTAAGAATTAAGAAAATCTTTAAAGTTAACTAAGTATGGAAAAGGAAGTATTCAAGGACTAGCTTTAATCTATTGCACCTCACAAATGCAAGGAACGAATTCAAGGGAACCTTATCTTCATTATCTTTTTTTACTATCATCGCCTCATGAATGATTCCTTTGCATTTTTTGATAACTATCTTAAAAAAACATTCGGGCTAATCGATTTCAATCAGTGTTTCATTTTAATCGAAATGATAATCTGCTTTGAATAATTTAAAAAACAGGGGGATTCGTATAAATAATTGTTCAATTGATTATTCGAAATCAGTTCTAGTGCAACACTCACGAAAAATACAGTCTCATAGGATCTATTAAATGAAAGGTAAGTCGTGTGAAATGTGCTACTATCTAGATGCATTCGTTAAACTTTGCAATTAAATGTGTTAGCCTAGCATAAAAGTTTGGAAAGTGTGAAATTTTAAAAGAGAGCACTATTGAGTGAATAAGTAAGTGTGATTTTTCATTTGCATGAACAAAAATATACAAAGGAAGTGAAGTAAATGAAAGCACCAACAAGAGTGAATCTTGATTTAAGTTCAAAAGAAGGAACTCACACGAATTAATTTAATAACACTGAACAAAATAAAATCAATTTCGATTTATAAACTTACATTGATATTCCTAATAATAAAATCAGATTTTTATGTAATAGGCACTGATACATTCAGTTTTAATTACTGATTTATATTGTTAATTAAGGAGAGAGAGAGGTTAATTGAGGAGCTCGTGGCTAGATAATAACAGCCGCACGGGTCGATCTTCAAGGTTAAGCAACGCTTGCCAAGGTTGGTCTGTGGATGGGTGACCATCTTAACATACCGAGTTTCCTCCGTGCCTCGGATAACACGTTAAGCCGTTGGTCCCGGCTGTCATTTGTAGATCTTTGGCAGTCGTTACGGATAGTCAGAAGCCAGTTAATCTGACTCCAGTCTTACCATGAAGTACAGTGTTACCTAGTTAATGGGTTGTGGAGGTCTGGTAGGCAGCCGCTCCGCGTAAAATACTGGTATTCAGCTAAATCCGGTTTGACTGGAAGCCGACCCCAATATAGTTGGGAAAAGGCTAGGCAGATGATGAATTAAGGAGAGAGAGAGACAGTTTTTAATACTTTATCTCACACTTTGGTTTATCTGACATGCCTTCTTCCAAATTCGGATTACATCAGTTTATAACTACAGCTTACGTAACTAGCCTAGCAAGTGAAATTAATTAAATCAATGCTTCTCATTAAGAAAAATCGAATAGGGTGCTGTAGCTCGGTGGGGTGAAATATTTTATTCATAGAATTTGTTAAAAATAATAAATACCTACAGGATAGTAATTGTTATAATCAGTGTGTATTTTTTTCTTTACTGCCGAGATGTAAATAGCAAAAGTTCAAGTTTTTTAGGGTTTCATACCATAATAGGAAAAAAACGGAATTCTTAAGGTCACTTTGTTGTCCGTCCGTCTTTCTGTCAAGACCCTTTATCTCGGGAACGCGTGGAGGTCTACAAAGTTCTATGTTAACTTTAAAAATAGATAAAGGGTGTTTCCCGTTGACCTAGAACTATGAAATTTGGCAATTAATAACCGTCTTTTAGGTTATTTAAGTAAATCTACAAACTGGCTTTTTCAAGCTAGCATTTGAGCTTTTAGAAGGGGGGCGGGGCGCCCTAATGGAAGAAAAATTTGCAGTTTAAAGTTTAATATTTCGTAAATGGAGCATTAAATCGAAAAATAGTGTTAGCAACACCTGAATCATTTAGCTATTTAACGATACGAACCACGATGCGGCAGACGACGAAATAAAAAAATCCCACTTCACATATAGAGGAGCCCTAAAAAAATATTTTCTATAATTTTATTTTACAACTTTGTCGGCGTAATTGACACACATCTTAATTACAGCTTTCTAGTACTAACGGTCTCTTAGCAAAACCTCGGACAAACAGACTGACATGACGAAACTAAGGTTTCTTGTCAGGACTACGAAACCCTAAAAATTAAACAAAAAGTTGCAATAATAGACTCATAGAAGAAATTGATACACAGAAGAAGAATGAGATACGAGTAGTCTAACATAAGTAGATTAGAAGAAAAAACCGGCAAAGTGCGAGTTGGAGTTGGAGTTGTAAACCTTGGTTTTTATTATTTGTTGTTATAGCGGCAATAGATATACACAATCTGTGAAAATTTCAACTGTCTACCTATTACGGTTCTTGAGATACAGTCCGCTGACAGACAGACGGACGGGCGGACGGACGGACGAACAGCGGAGGCTTAGTAATAGGGTTTCGTTGGATACCCTTTGGGTACGGAACCCTAAAAACACGTTTCTTGTATAGGACCCCCCTATAATTTGCCGCTATAACAACAAATAATAATTTTGATTATTTGTTGTTATAAAATCATTTGATAGCATTCTTAGCATTGCATGCATTAGTAAATGATTAATTAATCAAAAATGTGCCAATGTGAATCTAAATAACTTTGATCAAAACGAACGAAACTTTTTTAATCGTTATAATATAGCTTTTATATGAGTAGTTAAATAACTGATTGACAGTTTTTGTAAAGAAAATATTCCAAAATACCTTACTAATTCTTCAGACAGAGGTTATCGGTGTATTGATAAGTTTTCACTTAAAAATTGTTTTTTGCAAGAACAGACAGACTAACTATTACTAATATTATTTGACTATAAGTTTCAGTACAATACGCACTGAAAAGAATTGCTATCACTATTTGCTTATCAGTCCACTTATGGTAGTCACATATTTTATTACTAATTACTGATAAGACATAAAGAGGAAAGATTAGCCAGCGATTGGTGAATAATACATCAAATGATTGATTTTTTCAGACGGCGTTATTTTACTGCTATGT
Source organism: Lacanobia oleracea (assembly GCA_950371165.1). Lineage (NCBI taxonomy): Eukaryota > Metazoa > Arthropoda > Insecta > Lepidoptera > Noctuidae > Lacanobia > Lacanobia oleracea. Next base: position 6,401,572 of record OX493405.1, read on the forward strand.
GCAGTTGCACTAGCACAAGGGCTCAACCAAAGCCCAGTTCAACGACGGCCATGCAACTGTGACCCTTCTGAAGCGCAGCAGATCTGCCAGGCGAACTACGATAACGATGATGTGTTAATAGCACACGAAAACTGCGACCAGTTCTACAAATGTGCGAATGGAAAACCCGTAGCGTACTTTTGCCCAAATCATCTTCTGTACGACCCATTCTCAGAAACATGTGAGTGGCCTGACTCCGTTGACTGCGGCAATAGGCCTATCTCAGATGGTCCTAATCAGGAAGAGGATGACGGCAGCGACGATGTTAGCGACGTCGACAATGACGGGACTTGTAATTGCAACCCTGGTGAAGCGCCATCCATCTGTGCAGCTGAAGGCTCCAACGGGATCCTTGTAGCACATCAAAACTGCAATCAATTTTACAAGTGCGACGAAGGCAGGCCAGTGACGTTCACCTGTGGACCGACTCTTTTATATAATCCCTTCAAGGAAGAGTGCGACTGGGCACACAATGTTGAATGTGGTGATAGAATTATTCCCGACCCAAAAGAGGATGATGACAGCAATGATGATGACGAGAGCATAGAAAATGATGGTACTTGCAATTGCAATCCTGAAGAAGCTCCAGCTATCTGTGCAGCTCCTGGTTCGGAAAGTGAATTAATAGCCCATGAAAACTGCAATAAATACTACATTTGCAACCATGGCCTACCAGTTGCTGTTTCATGCTTCGGAGATTTACTATTCAATCCCTACACTAGGGAATGTGACTGGCCAAGGAATGTTGATTGTGGAGACAGGCTTGTTCCTGAAACTGAATGTACAGGTTGTAATGACAATGCCAGTAACGACGCTAGCTGTGATGATGATGAAGACAGCGTTTCAACCCCTAGTGTGACTACCCCTGGTGTAACCAACCCCGCTGTGACGACCCCAGGTGTGACTAATCCAGGTGTGACCAACCCAGGTGTAACCAACCCAGGTGTGACAAACCCAGCCGATACCACCCCAGGCAACAACTGTGATCCTAGCGAAGCCCCTACCATCTGCGCAGCAGATGACTCTGAAGGAATTTTGGTAGCACACGAGAATTGTAACCAATTCTACAAGTGTTCAGGGGGTAAACCAGTAGTATTATTATGTCCACCCAACCTCCTGTTCAACCCTGCAAAAGATCAATGTGACTGGCCGGAGAATGTAGATTGCGGAGATAGAGTCATTCCAGACCCCGAATCCTCTGACAGTGGCAGCTCTGAGATTCGCCCACCGGGTGATGATGTTGGTGTATTACCCACGCGACCACCCGGTACATGTAACTGCAATCCAGGGGAGGCACCTTCCATCTGCGCGGCTGAAGACTCTGATGGTGTTCTAGTCGCTCATGAAAATTGTAACCAATTCTACAAGTGTGATCATGGAAAACCTGTCGTTCTCTCTTGCTACGGTGACTTACTATACAATCCTTATACTGAACAATGTGACTGGCCTGAGAATGTAGACTGTGGAGACAGAGTGATTCCAGGCCCAGGCGACAGCGTTACGACCCCCGGTGTGACGAATCCAGGTGTAACTAACCCAGGTGTAACCAACCCAGGTGTAACAAACCCAGCCGAAACCACCCCAGGCAACAACTGTGATCCTAGTGAAGCCCCTGCCATCTGCGCAGCAGATGACTCTGAAGGAGTTTTGGTAGCACATGAGAATTGTAACCAGTTCTACGTCTGCTCAGGAGGAAAACCAGTAGTATTAACATGTCCACCAAATCTTCTATTCAACCCTACGAAAGATCAATGTGACTGGCCGGAGAATGTAGACTGCGGAGATAGAGTCATTCTAGACCCCGAATCCTCTGACAGTGGCAGCTCTGAGATTCGCCCACCGGGTGATGATGTTGGTGTATTACCCACGCGACCACCCGGTACATGCAACTGCAATCCAGGGGAGGCACCTTCCATCTGCGCGGCTGAAGACTCTGATGGCGTTCTAGTCGCTCATGAAAATTGTAACCAATTCTACAAGTGTGATCATGGAAAACCTGTCGTTCTCTCTTGCTACGGTGACTTACTATACAATCCTTATACTGAACAATGTGACTGGCCTGAGAATGTGGACTGTGGAGACAGAGTGATTCCAGGCCCAGGCGACAGCGTTTCCACCCCAGGAGTGACAAACCCAGGTGTGACGAACCCAGGTGTGACGAACCCAGGTGTGACTAACCCAGGTGTGACAAACCCAGCCGATACTACCCCAGGCAACAACTGCGATCCTAGCGAAGCTCCTGCCATCTGCGCAGCAGATGACTCTGAAGGAGTTTTGGTAGCACATGAGAATTGTAACCAGTTCTACGTCTGCTCAGGAGGAAAACCAGTAGTATTAACATGTCCACCAAATCTTCTATTCAACCCTGCGAAAGATCAATGTGACTGGCCGGAGAATGTAGACTGCGGAGATAGAGTCATTCCAGACCCCGAATCCTCTGACAGTGGCAGCTCTGAGATTCGCCCACCGGGTGATGATGTTGGTGTATTACCCACGCGACCACCCGGTACATGCAACTGCAATCCAGGGGAGGCACCTTCCATCTGCGCGGCTGAAGACTCTGATGGCGTTCTAGTCGCTCATGAAAATTGTAACCAATTCTACAAGTGTGATCATGGTAAACCTGTCGTTCTCTCTTGCTACGGTGACTTACTATACAATCCTTATACTGAACAATGTGACTGGCCTGAGAATGTAGACTGTGGAGACAGAGTGATTCCAGGTCCAGGCGACAGCGTTCCCACCCCTGGAGTGACAAACCCAGGTGTGACTAACCCAGGTGTAACAAACCCAGCCGATACCACCCCAGGCAACAACTGCGATCCAAGCGAAGCCCCTGCCATCTGCGCAGCAGATGACTCTGAAGGAGTTTTGGTAGCACATGAGAATTGTAACCAGTTCTACGTCTGTTCAGGAGGAAAACCAGTAGTATTAACATGTCCACCAAATCTTCTATTTAACCCTGCGAAAGATCAATGTGACTGGCCGGAGAATGTAGACTGCGCAGATAGAGTTGTTCCAGACCCCGAATCCTCTGACAGTGGCAGCTCTGAGATTCGCCCACCGGGTGATGATGTTGGTGTATTACCCACGCGACCACCCGGTACATGCAACTGCAATCCAGGGGAGGCACCGTCCATCTGCGCGGCTGAAGACTCTGATGGCGTTCTAGTCGCTCATGAAAATTGTAACCAATTCTACAAGTGTGATCATGGAAAACCTGTCGTTCTCTCTTGCTACGGTGACTTACTATACAATCCTTATACTGAACAATGTGACTGGCCTGAGAATGTGGACTGTGGAGACAGAGTGATTCCAGGCCCAGGCGACAGCGTTTCCACCCCAGGAGTGACAAACCCAGGTGTGACGAACCCAGGTGTGACTAACCCAGGTGTGACAAACCCAGCCGATACTACCCCAGGCAACAACTGCGATCCTAGCGAAGCTCCTGCCATCTGCGCAGCAGATGACTCTGAAGGAGTTTTGGTAGCACATGAGAATTGTAACCAGTTCTACGTCTGCTCAGGAGGAAAACCAGTAGTATTAACATGTCCACCAAATCTTCTATTCAACCCTGCGAAAGATCAATGTGACTGGCCGGAGAATGTAGACTGCGGAGATAGAGTCATTCCAGACCCCGAATCCTCTGACAGTGGCAGCTCTGAGATTCGCCCACCGGGTGATGATGTTGGTGTATTACCCACGCGACCACCCGGTACATGCAACTGTAATCCAGGGGAGGCACCTTCCATCTGCGCGGCTGAAGACTCTGATGGCGTTCTAGTCGCTCATGAAAATTGTAACCAATTCTACAAGTGTGATCATGGAAAACCTGTCGTTCTCTCTTGCTACGGTGACTTACTATACAATCCTTATACTGAACAATGTGACTGGCCTGAGAATGTAGACTGTGGAGACAGAGTGATTCCAGGCCCAGGCGACAGCGTTACGACCCCCGGTGTGACGAATCCAGGTGTGACTAACCCAGGTGTGACAAACCCAGCCGAAACCACCCCAGGCAACAACTGTGATCCTAGTGAAGCCCCTGCCATCTGCGCAGCAGATGACTCTGAAGGAGTTTTGGTAGCACATGAGAATTGTAACCAGTTCTACAAGTGTTCAGGGGGTAAACCAGTAGCATTATTATGTCCACCCAACCTCCTGTTCAACCCTGCAAAAGATCAATGTGACTGGCCGGAGAATGTAGACTGCGGAGATAGAGTCATTCCAGACCCAGAAGACTCTAACGAAAGTGATACCTCTGAGATTCGCCCACCGGGTGATGATGTCCCCCCGCAACCACCCGTTGTAGACAGTAACGAAGATTGTTCTGGAGCTAGTGACGAGAACGGTCCATGCAACTGCGACCCTGATCAAGCGCCTTCTATTTGCGCTGTAGATAACTCTGACGGTATATTGATAGCTCATGAAAACTGTAACCAGTTCTACCAATGCGACAATGGCAGGCCAATTCCATTCAAATGCCCGGCAAATACTTTCTATAATCTTGTTACACAAAAATGTGACTGGGCGTTCAATGTTGAATGTGGCGATAGAATAATTCCGGACCCCGAAGAAAATGTAAGCGAGGGTAATGAAGACGACAGCAAAGAAGAAGAACCAATTGTCGGGCCATGCAACTGTAATCCTGAAGAAGCTCCCGCAATTTGTGCAGTCAATGGGTCTAGTGGTGTACAAATTGCTCACGAAAATTGTAACCAATTCTACATTTGCGACCATGGTAGACCTGTGGCTTTAACTTGCAATGGATTCCTTTTGTACAACCCCTACACTGAAAGGTGTGACTGGCCAGAATATGTTGAATGTGGTGAAAGAGGGATACCAGAACCTGGAAGTGAGAGTGATGAAAACGATAGTAATGAAGAAGACAACATCAGCAACCCAAATGACGACCCCAGTCAAGCTCCCACGATTTGCGCTGGCGATGGTTCTGAAGGAGTTCTAGTAGCCCATGAAAACTGTGACCAATATTACATTTGCTCTGGAGGCGTTCCTGTCTCGCGACCATGTAATGATGGGCTTTTATACAACCCCTCTAATCAACGCTGTGACTGGCCCAGTAATGTTGTTTGTGGTGACAGAATTGTCCCTGATGATTGTGCATGCAACCCCAGAAATGCGCCGGCTCTTTGTGCTAAACCAGGATCTCAAGGAAAATTGGTGGCCCATGAGAATTGTAACCAATTCTATATATGCTCTAACTCAGTTCCCGTGCCGCAAAACTGTCCCGCCAGCTTGCTGTATAACCCAGACAAGGAGTACTGCGACTGGCCGCAAAACGTTAATTGTGAAAGCCGATTGCTATCATATGCCTCTCTCAACAAACATTGGCAGTCACGTCAAACTCTCAGAAACTAAATTATGTATGTAGTAAGTTTATACTTAAACTGTGTTATTAATTAATCTTATACAAATATGCGATATCAGTATTTATAGTCTTTAGACTAGATATTTAAAATGTAACTGTATTGTTTTCTTGCCTTGTCTTAATTTTGGATTTGGATCAAAAATATATATAAATATGAAAAATTTATCATATTGGTTTTATTGAGAACGCACCCTTTTAAAAATCCTTGGGCTTACTAAATCAATGAGCTAGACGCTTTAGATATTTTTTTAATATGTAGTACCTAGGCGCAAACAAATCAGACTTCAACTTCAATAACAACTCACACACACTTCACTCGCCGTCAGGCCCCTACCGTGAGCGCACGCTTGTTTGTCCTAAGAGAAAATCCAGTGTTACTCAAACTTTTCGCATCATGTTCACCTGCGCTAGTTGTGGTTCTGAGCATTCCGACGGCCCGATCTGTAGTGGCTGCAAACTGCACTATGACTACCAGTGTGCCGGAATCACTGAAGCCGGATACCGAAGACTCGGCGACAGTAGAAGGAGTGCTTGGCGCTGCCCCAAATGTAAGTCAGGCTCATCTCCTTCCCCTCTGACTAGCCAGCCAGACAAAATGCAGGAGCAGCTGAATAAGATTGCCCTTCATTTGGCTCCGTTGGCTGCGCTAGTTGCTGACGTGAAATCCATCAAATCGGAGCTGTCCGGACTCAAGGACTCCATTGAAATGGCGCACGACATCATAAGCGGCTTCTCCGAAAAGGTAAACACTCTTGAGACCAAGGTTATTAGGCTGGAGAAGATGGCGGACCTTATACCGATTTTTCAGGATAGCATTGACAAAATAAACCGGGAATCGCGAGACAAGTACCAATAGACTAGGGCTAACAATGCCGAGATCATAGGTATACCGCAGAAGAAAAACGAGAATCTGTACGATATAGCACAGAAAATCGGTAACATAAGCAACATTACGGTCAGAAAAGAAGACATAAATTATATTGCACGTATACCTACTCGTGTCCCCAATGCGGATAAGCCGATTGTGGTTGCTTTCAACAGCCGTTATACCAAGGAGGAGTTTGTGGCGCAAAAGTAAACTGCTCAACATATACAACTTAGGATAGAAAATCCTAAGTTGTATATGTTGAGCAGTCTGCAAACTTCTAAGTCAACGACCACCTGACTCCGACCAATAAGTCACTTTTAAGCAAGGCAAGAGCCCTGGCCAAAGAAAGTAATTTCAAATATATTTGGGTGAAACACTGTAAGATTATGGCGAAAAGATCGGACACTGCTCCTTCACTTTTTATAAAATGTGAAAAAGATCTTTTAAAAATTGCAAATCGTCAGCAATAATTAACTCGAATTTATTAATAAAACATGTACACAGTTTGAGAACCATATTCAAATTACCTACCAATATGTGCTTTTATATTACTTACCGTATGAGTCACAACAAATTAGTCGATCAACAAGTTGAACATAATTATTTGCTACAATGCACGCTATTACCACTCGCGTACGCGTACTTGTGCCGCGACGTATGGGTCGCTCTTGCTTGCGCCAATGTTTACTCGAGCCGCTCATCAACTAAACTCGTTTTGCTGTGTACCTTTCTTTTTTAAAACTATTGTGTGGTTTGTATCGAAATTAACTCAGTATTTATTACTTTGCGCGTATAATTTTTTATGCTCACGCTAATTTGTGGTTGTGGTTTTGCACTTAGTTACTGTTGTTTGCAATGTCTGTTTATCATCATCTTCCTGCCCTTATCCCATGTTACTTGGGGTAGGCGCAACACGTTTTATTCTTCCATTCTGTTCTATCAGTCGTCACTCTATCACTAACTCCCTTTTCTTTCATATCCCTCCTCACACAATCCATCCATCTTTTCTTTGGCCTTCCTTTCCCTCTCTATCCATCCATATTTATGTTCATAACTCTTCTAGTTATATGCGTTTCATCCCTCCTCTTCACATGACCATACCAAGACAAGCGATTCCTTTTTAACTTTTCCGTCACTGGCGCCACTTTTAAAGTGCCTCTAATGTACTCATTTCTCACTTTATCCACTCTCGTTACTCCACACATCCATCTGAACATTCTCATCTCCACTACATGCAATCTATTTTCATCCGTCTTTGTCGCAGCCCTACATTCTGATCCATACATTACGACAAGTCTTATCACGGACTTATATATTTTCCCTTTTAATTTGAGGGGCATCCGAGGGTCACAAGTTGTTCCAGTGACCTGTCGCCATTTCATCCATCCTGAGTTGATCCGGTGCGTTACGTCTCGGTCTACATCACCATCTCCCTGGACAAGCGACCCGAGATACCGAAAGTCGGAGCAAATCGGTATAGGCGTTCCGGTGAGAGCTATAGGTATCGGACTGGAGACCGCCGAAATCGCAGAACAGGTACTCTGTTTTGGTTCTGCTCAATTTCCGGCCAACACTCTCCAGTCTTTGCCACCACGTCTCCAATTTGCTCTGGACCTCTAGGCCGCTTTCTGCAACCAGTACAATGTCATCAGCAAACAGCATGCACCAGGGAGCCTCCTCCTGGATGTCCGACGTCAGAGCGTCCATCATCAGGAAGAGATAAGGGCTGAGGGCCGAGCCCTGGTGTAAACCGACTGCTACACTGAAGCTGTCAGTGGTGCCCACTGTAGACCGGACTTGAATACTGCTTCGACTGTACATCGCTCGGATCAACTGCACATACTTCCCAGGCACACCCTTCTCCTTAAGGCGAGGTTACCCCAGCCGTGTAGGCATTTAACGCTTACCTCAGGCCCCGCAACCAATAGCGCTACGTAATAAACTGCGATGCATCGGAGAAACGCCGCGCGCTGTCGTCATACCGCTCATTCATGACTTCACGAACTCGAGTAGGTACACAGTTGCGTCACAGAATAGAGTAATGCCGTAGAGCAACTTCGATTTATTAATTTAGATATGATAGAATTATTGAACTACGATATCAATATTGTAATTCAAAAATACTTAGATGCATTGAATGGTTATTTAATTTTAGTATCCCACATAATAAGAATATAAGTATGCGTGGAAAGTATGGGTTTAGGGAAAATGTGTTAAATAAATAAATATTTGATTTGTTAAACACAGTTTAATTAAGATTAGCTAAAATATTGCCAGATAAAAGTAAAAATAGAGTAAAAATCAATTAAAAGTATAGAAATAAAAGTAATAAAAATAAAAATATGTAAATTATGCACATTTGGCTACAATTCGTCGAAACGTAGTTGACGTGGTTTGCATGGGCTTACCAGAACAGATTGACTTGGGATTTGGTTTTGTTTAGTTTGTTTGCTTGGACCTGCCATTATACATTCAGTCAAAAAAGTATCGGGAATGGATGATTTGTTTATGGTTCCAAATTCAAATTTTTGTTTTTTTGTAGTTGTTAGATTGGCACAACTGTTTTCCATTTTGGCGCGGAGTTTGAGTTGCATCTGTTATTTATAATAAATACAGTGCTGGTTTTAGTAATATCATAATTACATAGTGTGTATTGCGAATTTCATAATGGACAAAAATATCGAACAAAGAGTTTGTCTTAAATTTTGCATCGCCAATGGAATTTCGTGTTCGGAGTCACTGAAAATGTTACAGAAGGCTTACGGTGAATCGACTTTATCAAAAACTCGTGCTTATGAGTGGTTCAAAGCGTTCAAAAGCGGTCGAGATGTGATGGAAGATTTGCCTCGCTCTGGTAGGCCGTCAACGTCTGCAACTGAAGTTAACATCGCAAAAGTGAAGGAAATAGTGACTGAAAATCCCCATTCAACTCTGAGAGAGATAGCCGCTGAATTTTCTGTATCTCACGAGTCGATCCGTACCATTTTAACTAATCATTTGGGTATGAAACATGTTGCTGCTCGGCTAGTCCCAAAATATCTGAATTTTCTCCAAAAACTCAATCGCATGAAAGTCGCTGAGGACATGCTAGAACGAGTCAGTTCGGACCCAACATTCATGAAACGCATTGTTACTGGTGACGAGACGTGGGTTTACGAGTTTGACATGCAAACTAGTCAACAAGCTTCGGAGTGGCGCCTTCCAACTGAACCGAAACCGAAAAAACCACGCCAAAGTCGATCAAAAGTCAAAGTCATGTTGACTGTTTTCTTTGACTATCGCGGTGTTGTGCACTCTGAAATTGTGGTCTAACGGTAAATAAAGAATATTATTTGAGCGTTATGCGGCGTTTAAGAGAGCAAATTCGACGAAAAAGGCCAGATTTGTGGAAAGAAAATTCTTGGATTTTGCACCACGACAATGCGCCTTCGCACAAGGCTATCATTGTGAACGAATTTTTAACCAAACACTCAACAAATACCATCCAGCAACCACCATATTCACCAGATATGGCTCCTGCTGACTTTTTTCTTTTTCCTAAACTCAAATTACCACTTCGTGGCACCCGTTTTCAATCGATAGAAGACATAAAGGAGAATTCGCGGCGAGAACTGAACTCAATTCCGGAAGCAGCGTTTAAAAAATGTTTTGATGAATGGATTATTCGTTGGCGCAAGTGTATCGTTTCTAAAGGAGCATACTTTGAAGGTGATAAAATAAATTTGGATGAATAACAGACATTTTGTGTATTATTGATCTTTTCCCGCTGTGCAATGTTATGTCTCGTATGGGCATACCGCGAATTTGCCGCGGGTCTACAATTTTTGGCAATACGCATTTCAAATAAAAGTCTACAATTTTTTTCTCTATTTTCACCTTCCAAAATTCGTCATCCCTTGGAATATATTCCACTAATAGTGAGTGATTTTCGCCCGACCATGTTCCAAATATGCATTGGGCTCTTTGGGTAACATGTATTTGACCCTGCACTTGGTAATACCAATTACTTTTTTTATTGTTTCATACCCGTTGCTGCCCGTGACATCGCCCGCGTGATTTTTCGTATGTATGCCTCTAGTTTTAGGGAAGCCGAATGGCAAAAAACTAAAACCTTATAGATTCTTTATATCTGTCTGTCTGTCTGTCTGTCCGTATGTCACAACCATTTTATTAAGAAACTGTTAGGACTACACAGTTGGAAATTGGTAGGTGGATGTGGTTTGGGAACCGCTATACGTTTTTACAAAAAAAAAAACGAAATTAACTGAAACTATTTTTTTAATTAAGTATTATAATTGCAGGCATAACGTAGTTTATATATAACGCAGGCATTATATATAACTCAGGCATAACGTAGTTTCGTATTAGCGAAAAATAAATGTCACCGAAAATAATAAACATACTTGTAGGAAATGAGCAATGTAATACTGTACTTTGCTACACTGTGGTACGAGTGTGCTGTGGTACGTGACCTTCACAAACATAGACACAAAATATAATAATATTATTTGTTGTGTTGTGGTAGTTGTTGTGTTGTATGGTAAAATATAATTTAGGTACCTAAATAAAAAATATCGTCAAAGTATTCTTACCGTTTTTGTTTATTCATTGTAATATTAATTTATTCTAATAATCTACCTAATAAAACGAAAAATATTACAACTATTTAAAAAACTAAATTAAAGTGATGATAAAGTATGTATATGTATTACTATTTATCGAAAACAATTTTTTATCGGGGGATGACGGAAAAAATTGGCGCACGTCCGACCTCGAACACGTACCGCTCGGGACCAAAGGACTCGGAGCGAGCGCAAACTAGTGAAATACACTTGGTTTTGGAATTTGTGATACATTTATTTTCATATTGCACATTATGTGACCCGAGATAATACACATTTTTTACGACCTTTATTATGATATAAGTTTTATTTTTCAAAGCCTAATATAACTCAAGTAAAACGATTATTTAGCCATCATTTGGACATGTCTTTGGGATTTAATTGGATGCAGTGAAGTGTAAATAATCTTGTATCGCAACTATCGCATGCCCGACATATCATGATCGAAGAGTCAACTATGTAATACATTTTTTTCAAAATTTAAATCCTTTCCATGTACGAGTAAAACGCTATTGTTGACGACGTTTATCGGGGTAACCTCGCCTTAAAGGCCCACCACAAAACCTCACGAGGCACCCGGTCATATGCATTTTCGAGTACATGCAGGTTTTTATGAACAGCTCTATATTTCTCGCACAGCTGGCGGATAGCGAAAATGGCATCCGTTGTACCCCGACACGGCATAAAACCGAACTGGTTCTGTGAGATTTCACTCTCTTCTCTCAACCGCCTTTCAATAACTTTTTCCCAGGCTTTCATACTATGTGACATAAGCTTTATTTCTCTATAGTTGTTGCACTCCAGCACATCACCTTTGTTCTTGAAGATGGGCACCAACGAACTGTTGCACCATTCATCAGGTATGGCTTCTTCCAGCAACAACTTATTGAAGAATAAAGCTAACCACGTCCATCCATCTACTCTTAATGACTGCCATACTTCAATTTGAATTCCGTCTGGACCAATTGCCTTAACATACTTCATTTCATTCACTGCTATTCTCACTTCATCCACACTGATCATTCTCACTAACCCCTCATTCACTTGTTTATTCTTTAACACTTTCACTGTCCATGCATTACATGTATCATGTGTAATCTATTTGTGTAGATATATTTGTTTATATGTTTATTGTAATTAGATTTATATTTATTATAAGATAGTAATATGTTTAAGTTAGGTTAGAATAGTTTATTTTAAGTTTCCTTCTCTGTTTCTTTACACACTGTGTCTACTTTTCTTATCTAATTCTTCTGTCGCAGGTCTGCTGGAAGAAATTTCTGTTGAAATAAGCAGTACCTTTGTGCTCTTTTCTCTGTACAAAATTTTCTTTTTAAGTATATTGTGTGTACATAAATAAATAAATAAATAAAATGTAATGCACTGATGAGTTAGCTCCGTACGTCCGTGCATGACATACAATACACTATTAACCACCAAGAATAGTGTTGTTCACGAGAAACTTGAAAAATCAATCAAATAAAAAACAGATAATTCTTTCAACCTGCCAAGTACGTAATCTGGCTCCCTAGGTTGCCATATCTAATATGTAAAAAAAATAAAAGTAAAACTTGGTATATTATATATTATTTTAATCAAACAAAATTAAATTTCTTACTAAAATTCAACTTAAATAAAACTTTTTTTTTATTTCTTTGTCTACGCTAATAAACTTTTCTTGAGACATAATAATAGTCACCTCCACAGTCGATACAATATACTGCATTAAGTGCCACACAATTAACTTTGTATCGTGGCACTATGTCACCTAAATCGTCAATGGCAACAAATGTATTTTTACAATCCTCACATTTGCCTGAAAACATTAATCCCTCGTCGTTTAAGTACACCATTGTGTGTTTTGGTAGAAATTAAAAAAAAAACGGTTTTGTCCATATAATTCTTGGTAGACCCAGATTGATTAAGTCACATTTTAGATCTTGTACCTGAATCAAAAAAAAATACTTACATTATTTAAGCCTTACATTGTCCAATAATGACACTTCATATTCTTCTTGTATTCTTCCAAACTGGCGTCGACGTACGGTTTCAGTAATTGGATGACTTTCGCAAAGCACAAACTATAAAAGCGTTTTGGGTCGTTTCTTTTACGCAATAAGGACTCCACTATTTTTTTATAATCCATTTTTAAACTATCTTAATCCACAATACAACGGCTCAATTTTCGTAATGGAGATAAAATTTTCATTTATTTCTTCTTTGTTCTTTTTTCAAAAATCATTATTTTTTTATTCTGACATTCCGATTTAATAATGAACCTCATTGTAACATGAAAGACAAAAAGCTTTATTGTACTTGCTTCGCTCCTTTTCGGGCATTAGAAGCAGTCGTTTGACCAGTCATTTTTTTATAGCAACCAGTACATCGTCGCTGCACTATCCTTCCGTTGGGTTTTCGTGGTATATGCGTTAATTTATATGTCATATTCAGTACTGGCTGTGTTGGTGATGGATCTCGTACGTTCAACAACTTTTCCACAATCATTTCTTGATCTTTCAAAATTGACATTGTTGTTGTATTTATTTCATTGAATATAATTATTGAATTTACAACTACAATAGAAATAAGATATATTGCGATTCTATTGTAAGGAACGGAATCAAACCAGTTAATAATATAATGCCCAAATATGATCTCATTTCGGTCCTAGTCACCGGCGTCCATCTTTTTATACGCGAATAAGTTGGAAGATTTGCTTGTTGCAAAAGTTGACTCGCATACGTATTTGTTTCCACTATCGTGAAATCGATTATACCATCTGTCAAGATTTGAAAAAAAACAGTCCACAAATCAGAATCGGCATTGAAATTATGAAATTGTCGTTTACTCAAATAGCCTGTGAAGCATTCTCTTTCTAAAGATACTACCTTTAGAAAGAGGATGCTGATTCATGTTCCAAGTAGAAGACGCCGCGAAATTATTTTCCATTAAATTATTTTCATTTATGAATTCATTAATGCAAATATACTCGTATTTGCAAATTCTATAATCGTTCTAGTACCTCATCTTCACCATCACTATCTTCTAAAATACGCACTAAATCATCGCCTGATACAATCCGAGTCATGGTTGATAAAATGAAGCCAAGACCAATAATAGAAAATATTATAACTATTCACCAATAAACACACAATCAAAACCAAAATGACATTGTCAATGTCATGTCTATGCAATTTACTTATCTATTATGGTACATAATTATCTCTTTCGTTTTCCTCGTAGAGGTTTATCAATGAAACAGTCCGCCAAAATATACACGAGATCAACAATTTGACCATGTTTGACATCGATCGTGTTTAGACGTACTTGGACAACACTATTGGTCGGCGGTTGAAGTTCATACGTCCATGCATTGTATATAACGCACTATTGGACGTGCAATAATTGTATTTATAATTGTCTTGGGACAGTGGAAGTGTTAAAACACCGCTCCAGATATTTTCCTCATTCATCAGTCTTTCAAAATAGCTCTTCCATCTATCCTTAATCTTTTCATCCTCCGATAGAAGCATTCCAACTTCATCCCTTACACATCTTATCTGACTAACATCCTTCGCCTTCCTCTCTCTGGCTCTAGCAAGCCGGTATAGATCTTTTTGGCCAGCTAGACTGTCCAGTGTGTCATACAATTGGTCCAGAGCTTTTGCTCTTGCTTTTGCCACGGCTTTCTTAGCTTTTTTCTTTAAAACATCATACTCACTCTTTTTTTCAGCTTTTAAACTAACGCTTTCCAATCCCACATTCTGCCATTCCTTGAATATCTTCTTTTTTTCTTTCAACACTTTCTGTATTTATGTCGATCACCACCATGTATCCCTCTCTATTGTGCCTCTTCCTTTTGTCTCTCCCAAAATATCCTTCGCTGCTTGCCTTATACATCCAGCTATCTCATTCCAGCTTTCATTCACACTTCGATCTTTCATGTCTGCCATTTGTATAATTTTGTGTACCACTCGCTCTCTAAATTCTTTCGCACAATCATTCTTCTCTAGCATATGCCATTTTATTTTTGGGGGAGGACGCTCTTTGCTTTTCTTAAATTGTGTTATTATCGTCAATACCATAACCAGGAATCTGTGTTGTGAGACCAAGTCCTGGCAGCACTTTGCAGTCTTTGACTTGATTTATCTTATTGCGCCTAACAAGAAAATAATCTATTATAAACAGACATTTCAAATGTCTGTTTATAATAATAAGTAAGTAAGTAAGTAAGTAAGTAAGTAAGTAAATAGTTTATTTTCTCGCCACAATACAAATATTTTACACATTGTACATCAATATAATTATTATGGATATTGTGGGAGACTGGTGCCTAAGCTAGGCTTATTGCCTGTGTTTCAGGACACCAGGCCTCCTCCTTAATGGGTTACAGTTTGTGCACAGGATTTCACATAAGGTTGTGGTCAGAAATTTTACTAAATACACAAAAGAAAGAAAAAATCTAAAATTAAAATCAAATTTTTACTCTCCCAAAATATCCTTCGCTGCTTGCCTTATACATCCAGCTATCTCATTCCAGCTTTCATTCACACTTCGATCTTTCATGTCTGCCATTTGTATAATTTTGTGTACCACTCGCTCTCTAAATTCTTTCGCACAATCATTCTTCTCTAGCATATGCCATTTTATTTTTGGGGGAGGACGCTCTTTGCTTTTCTTAAATTGTGTTATTATCGTCAATACCATAACCAGGAATCTGTGTTGTGAGACCAAGTCCTGGCAGCACTTTGCAGTCTTTGACTTGATTTATCTTATTGCGCCTAACAAGAAAATAATCTATTATAAACAGACATTTCAAATGTCTGTTTATAATAATAAGTAAGTAAGTAAGTAAGTAAGTAAGTAAGTAAGTAAGTAAATAGTTTATTTTCTCGCCACAATACAAATATTTTACACATTGTACATCAATATAATTATTATGGATATTGTGGGAGACTGGTGCCTAAGCTAGGCTTATTGCCTGTGTTTCAGGACACCAGGCCTCCTCCTTAATGGGTTACAGTTTGTGCACAGGATTTCACATAAGGTTGTGGTCAGAAATTTTACTAAATACACAAAAGAAAGAAAAAATCTAAAATTAAAATCAAATCAAATGATATAGAAAGTATGAAAAAAAGCTAAGGTTATGTGTTTGAGTGTGAGTGTGCGTGATTGTAAGTGTACGTGAAAAAGTGTGTGCAAGTGGTTAAGAGGGATACAGAGGCCTACACTATTACGGTAAATAGTCGGTAGTATAATGTGATAGAAGTAGTATTATTTACTACTTCTATCACGGGGTGGATGCTATCAATGTATTTTTCGCGATTGTTTATACCTATTAGAATTCTATAATGTTTATTTTTCTTTATATCAATAAAAATGGCCTCTTTTGAAATTTACTGCCAAAATACGCGGGGTTTACGAACGAAAACACATACTTTCAAAGGTAATGTATTTCTGAACACTTACAATATTATTGCAGTGACAGAAACCTGGTTGCTGGATAGTATTTGCGACAATGAACTTTTTGGTAGTAAGTATATAGTTTGGCGTAGGGATAGGGATTATAGTAAAACAAAACAAACCTTTGGCGGTGGTGTAATGTTGGCTGTGCGACGTGAACTATCAGGTGAAGTTCGCTCTGACTGGTCGTCATCAGCTGAAGATTTTTGGGTTACAATTAGTTACAAAAAAAATGACCGCACTATTCACAAACTGAACATTTGTATTATCTATCTTTGTAAGGAGAATCTGCGGAACTCGTAGGAGTTTCCCAGATTTTCCTTACAGTTGCGTGAGTTCACTAATAGTCTTTCACTTATTATAAACACAAACCCCGATGACACTTTTGTAGTACAGTCTGTGACCAACATTACCTAACCCACTTGACTATTATCGAATAATAGTCAAGTGGGTTAGATAATGTTGGTCACAGACTGTACTAGGAGATTTCAGACCACTTAGGAAAGCAACCGCAACTTGATGTCAGAAACATCATTTAACGGATGACAAATTGATAGATAGTTTCATCATCTGCCTAGCCTTTTACCAACTATATCGGGGTCGGCTTCCAGTCAAACCGGATTTAGCTGAATACCAGTATATTACGTGGAGTAGCTGCCTTCCAGACCTCCACAATCCATTAACTAGGTAACACGGTACTTCATGGCATGACTAGAGTCAGATTTAGGTTTGCACAAAACTTGTAAATTACCTATTGTTTATTATTTATTTTCAAATAAAATGCAACAAAATTTACTAAGTAAACTTTGTAAAACACCTTATTAATAATGCGATCCAACAGGTTTTATAATAATTCATTTAAACAGGCGCTAAAGGCACTCTACTAGTTCATTCATACGAGGTACCTGGTAGTTTTATGACACTCAATAATTTATCTAAACACGATGCAATTTTAGTCGTCACTTCATCTCTCCAATATTTACTACACATTCATTAAAAAAAAAAAAATTATGAACCTTTGAATCATAATAAAATATGATTCGCTATTACATGACGCATGACGTAGTTTGAATCATACAGGAGCGAGCGCAGTCCTTTCTAGCCTTGTGTTCCAAGGACGACGCGGAATGGAACGACGATATTGTTTCAGACTAATTATTGGTTGATCCAGCAACCACTAGTGCCGTGACAGTAAAGTGCTTGTCGCTTGATGAATGCACTTTACTGTAACAGTGATGTAGAAAAAATATATAGACTAGAGCAGACGATACATCTATACTTAATATATAAAGCTGAAAAGTTTGTTTGCTTGAACGCACTAATCTCAAGAACCACTGGTCCCGATTTGAAAAATCTTTCAGTGTTAGATAGCCCGTTTATCGAGGAAGGCATCACACTAAAATCAATAGGAGCGGAGCAGTAAGGAAAATTGTGACGCAGACGAAGTTACGCGGGTCAACTAGTAATTTATAATTAGAAAGAAATATTATGCCCCTGTTGAAAGTTTGACAGTAATGATGTTGTGAGTGTTTTATACCCATATTATTTGTTCAGGCAGGGACTCTCAAAAGTTAGTGCCTACCGAAATATTACTGCAAATTGACACTTAAGACTAACTCGATTATATCACATTGTATATAAGTAGGTATAGTGTAAATTGACACTTACTTTCGTCTTCAGTTCAAAATTTGAAATTTGAATCAAAATCCAATTTTTAAATCATAGACATGAAAACAATCATAACCGGAATTTAAATTGACACCTAATTGGAATTGTTCAATTACAATTACACTTTTGTCTATAACCACAAATGCCCAAGGAACCTAGATATATGAAATTCAAACTATAGTAGGTACGCCTCTGATGGCGGGTCATAGCAGTAAAATATTATTGTAATTGACTGCATTTATTAAATTCTTATCAAAATTCTTTCAAACCACTCAAAGCAAACGTATTGTCCTTCGTTGTAAGCAAAAATAAAAAAAGAATTAAGATGTAATCTAGTTTTTTAGACCCATTACATTCACCTGAAAAGATTCCTCGTAGGTACATCGTTTGGTTTAAAAGTTATGGACTATTTTTTAACTTCCACTGCACCGTTTAATGTTTGTCAATTTTTTTCGCTGAGATTGACTGGTTGTTAAATGTAGGTAGGCTACCAGATATGATAACCAATTCCAATAGAAAAGGATCATAATTACTTGATAGCAAACGAATAATAAACAAAAATAATTAGACATTTTTATTTTACCGTTCAGTTTACACTGACCCTTATAAACCATTTCCGTTAGTTTAATGTATACCTCTAAGTATAGTAGCGAATTCTAAGTAAAAAAACAATGGGTGTCCTGACACGTACGTGACCGTCTCACGCATTTTCGATCAGTGTCACGTGTCCTGACGCGAGCTTAAATTTGTTTACCCATTACAAAAAAAGTGTACAACTTCCGTACTCTCTCTGTCACCCCATATGTTGACTCTTGCCGAAATCCATCCCTGTGTGTTCCGACCATCTTAATCCTCAGTTAAGGAGGGTCTTTTCAAAACGGGATTTGTGCATGTTAACTTATTTTTCAGAGAATTCTTTTATTTTTTTAGTTCGAAAGAATGAATATTTCAGAAATAATCAGTTTTTCGAACTACATGAACTTAGAGAGCTATATTGATGATTAAAATGGTTATAATTCTTTAGGTAAATACGCGATACGGTCGCGGATCGCATTTGGTCCACATACAGCTTCACACTGACCGGCAAATTGCAAAAAATATAAAAATATTTGAATTTCGCGGGCTACCCTGGAGCATCCAACCTTAAAGAGGGTTTGGTCAAACATGATCATGCCACCCTCATAGGCCTCACAAAAATAACTTATCTACGTTTAATGGCTAATGTAACTAATTTATAAATTGACTTTGCCTCATCTGACAAAGGACGGGCCAGAATCAAGTTACACATGCCCACTTCCCGTAGATCCACATCATATTCGAGCATAAAGCTGACCCTCTCAACGTCGCTCCGGGCACACTCCGCCAACACATTACAAACATCTTCTACTACGTACGTACATAATTTGGTGAGTTGGATTTACCTACCAGGAAAGCAAAGTTGTTTAGCGGTATGTGCCCGGAACGAAGTCTTAGGGCAGTCACAACATCTGTTCTAGACAAACTGGACTCTGCGAACCACGGTGAACGCGTAAGGCAGGGCTGTCTTATACCAGATGCCTTTAGATAATGACCTCTCGTCAAAATACTCCCTCCAAATCTCTGTACATTTTTCTCTAACTAAGTATAAGCAACCCGTGAATAAGGGCATGCAGGTGAATGACATTCCATTATAACTAGCTTCTCTGGCCAGACGATCGGCTTCCTCATTTCCTGTTATGCCATATGTAAAGGTACCCATTGAATTTTAACAATTGTATGTCTAATCTTAAGTTTGCGGAGCGATTCCAAAATCCCATAAGCTATCGGTGTGCAGAAAATTCTTAATTCTTATTCTAGTCACAAAATATGTGGGCCGTTGATATCCATGTAGCCAGGCATCTTCATTTAAACATAATCAAGAACTAAGTTACAAGCTTCCTTTACGTTTTCAAATAGGTATTAAAATTAGTAGCAGAACATTCTTACATATTGTATGTACCTTGGGAGTTGGGACGAAACAGCCAAAATATACCTAGTTGCTAGATTCGGAGAGCTGTTTTACAGTTGTTGGAAAAGGTGGCGTGCTGGTCCCAAAAACACTAACTTATGAATCTTTATGTATCAGAATGAAACATGATGATGTTGTTCGACCGATTGTTTCAACCCGACCGGCCAAGGCGATTGTTTCAACTCCGCTGTAGTTGTCGCTCGTGAATGAAACATACAGCATCGCTCAACAGAATTATTTTTTTTCTTTCAATGATACGTTCAGTGAATTTGAAACGGACATTGCTGTAGGTTCCCTGCACCGGTTGGTCAGGGCATCTCTGCAGAGAGTCATGCCGACGACGATGAAATGGATCACAATTAAGGCCGTCATTGATATCACAACCCATATAACAGTTCCAGTAGGTTTTGACCAGTCCAGGTTTGGGTATATCCAGATCTCGTTGAAGCTAAACAAATAAAATTAAAAGGTTACTAGCTGACTCGACAATTCGTCCAAAAAAGAAATATAGCCTGCGCGACCTATTGTGAGACCTACCTATAAAAAATGTCATAGAAATCGGTCAAGCCATTTCGGTGGAATTTTTATACAAAAATGCAGGGATAACACCATCAGAGACGATAATTTTGTGGTTAGTATGGCTAGTAGGTAGTCGGGTGTGCTATACTAAGAGCCCTGTTGTTAATCGAGTGCTTCTCTAAATAAGTTGCGAGGCGAGGGATGTAACCAAAACCTTCATTTTCTAGCTTCGCATAGCGCAACTCTGCGAGATGTGCGTGAAAAAAAGGTAAACTTTTCAAGTTCCTTCATTCAAAGGGTTGGTTTTGTCATTGAGTGCTAATGTGTGTTCTTAGTCAAAACCAGTCCTAAATATTTGTTTTAACATTTCTCTATCTCAGTCTCGTTTTAAAATAAATTATCTAGGTAAAGTACTCGCCACAATCCACCAGCTAAATAGTAAATGAGGGTAAAGAGCAAGTAGGCAATTCCAAAGACGACGGGGAAGTAGAAGTGCAGCAGTCGGGTGGGCTGGCGCGAGGTGATGAGCAGGCAGAACATCATCACCGAGTTACTGAAGTGCTGTGATACGTCCACCAGAACCATGACGTAGCTCTCTACGAAAAGGAGTGAAAAATGTCAAATTCAAATTCAAATTCAAAGCATTTTATTTCAAATAAACCATTCACAGGCACTTTTGAAACGTCAAGGTCGGTCAATCAAAAACATGGAAGCTATTTGCACGTTCCAAAGCGTAGATCTCTATGGAGAAGAACGTGCAAGAAACTCCACGGACACTCTTTTAAATCATGTTCTGTTTTACAACATTCCAAGTTACATATACTTGTTGCTTCTGCATGTGAGGACAATGCAAAGGAAAAAAAAAAGGGCTTATTATAAGAATTTTAAATATAAAGATTAAAATAAACCAATGGCAGTTAAGAGATGACCAGTCTCAACCGACGGCGCCTGTTCACGAACATGACGCGTGAATCGGCACCTTTCAGCTCAACCATTTCGAAGGGAACCGAATGATCAAACCCACGCGCCGCCATCAGCGAGACATTTGAGTGAGCATGACATGCTCTCAACCACCATGCTCGTTCATGTCCAACAAGTAAAACTATAACTACTCACATAAAATGTAAATGGTTTCATGGTACTCACATTTACAAAATTTGAAAAATATGCTTCTACTTTACACAAAACTATGGTTGTCAATGACCAAATAATGAAAAATAAATTAATAAAGAGAACGATTAAGTTCTTACATCAAAAAGAATAAATAAGTAATTAATATAATAATATAATTTGTATGTATATAAGAATAAATAAACGAAATAATGTAAGAACCTCTAAAAGGAGCGAGCATCTCTTCCAAATATAAAAACATAAAAACCTAAAAAGTGGACCTAAGCAGCTGTGACTGTGGAGCAGGACCAGCATTTAGCCAAGCGTTTTTATCGAGGATATAATCTTCCAGTTTATAATACGCTTGTCTACATAGTGTGCGTTTTATACATGCTTTAAATTTTCTCTCATTCAGTTCGAGAATATCAACTGGTATTTTATTATAAAATTTAATACAGTACCCCATAAAAGAAGTGTGTACTTTGGCCAATCTGAATCGGTGTTGATCTAATTTGTTCCTATTTCTAGTATTAAAATTATGCCTGTCACTAATCTTGCTAAAGAGATGAAGATTTTTCCGAACATACATAATATTTTCGTAAATGTATTGACAAGGTACCGTCATGATGTTGATATCCTTAAACAGTTCTCTTAGGGAATCACGCCGACGGAGATTGTAAATGGCTCTGATGGCTCTTTTCTGCAGGATAAATATAGACTCGATGTCTGCAGCACGTCCCCATAATAAGATACCGTAAGACATGATACTATGAAAGTAACTAAAATAGACCAGCCTCGCGGTATCTATATCGGTAAATTGACGGATTTTTCTGACAGCGTATGCTGCTGAACTTAGCCGTCCCGCAAGAGATGTTAAATGAGGACCCCATTGTAGCCTTGAGTCAAGCGTAATCCCCAGGAAAACTGTGTTTTCGACGAATTCAAGTTTCTCCTTGTTCAATACTATGTCGCAATCATTTCTTTTAACGTTCGGTAAGGCAAATCTGATGCATTTAGTTTTTTTCCCATTTAATACTAAATTATTAGCAGTAAACCAATTTTGGACCTGCTGCAGGGCGTTATTTACGTCGTCAAGATTTATGGAACGTCTATCTATCTTAAAAATTAAGGACGTATCGTCAGCAAATAATACCATATGAGGTTGATTTTTTAAAAGATGGGGTAGATCATTAATATATACTAGAAAGAGGAAAGGACCCAAAATAGAGCCTTGTGGTACCCCCATTTTGACTTTTAAACCCCGTGAATTGACACCATTTATTTGAACTTGCTGCTGTCTATCATTTAAGTAAGATTTTATTAGACTGAGTGCAAGTTTACCTAGTCCGTAATGTCCTAGCTTTAGGAGCAAGGTTTCGTGATTTACACAATCAAATGCCTTGGAGAGGTCACAAAAGATTCCTATGGCATCTTGTGCCTCTTCCCACGCTGAGTATATGTGTTTTAACAACGTGGCACCAGCGTCAGTCGTACAACGACCCCTGGTAAAACCATACTGTTGATCGTGTAAAATTTTATTGATGTTAAAATGATTGAGCATCTGATTGAGCATTACTTTTTCAAACACTTTGCTAAAAACCGGCAAAACAGATACAGGTCTATAATTATTGGTGTCTTTGCTGTCGCCCGACTTAAATAGTGGTATAACCTTACTATATTTCATTATATCCGGAAAGACTCCTTGGTCCACACATAAATTAAATATTAAAGCCAAGTATGGTGCTATAGTTTCAATTATGGACGTGCACACTTTAATAGACATTCCCCATATGTCTTCGGTCAATTTGATTTTGATTTGCCGGAAAGCTTTTATGACTGTCACAGGGTTGATATGTTTGAACTGGAATTCAACCGTACAACCTGGAACGTTAGCTTTTAATAAATTATATGAGACCTCAGGTGAAGAATTTAAATATTCCGTAGTTTTAGTTGGTATATTGGTGAAAAAATTTACAAATTCTTGAGCTACTTCTAAATTAGAGCTTTTGGCACCATGTGTAGTCTCCAGTAAATAATCAGTGTTTCGTTTTTTATTTCTATTAGTTTCATTATTAATAACTTTCCAAACTGTCTTTATTTTATTTTCTGACGATTTGATCTTCTTGCTAATATATAGGGCTTTAGCTACCTTGCAAGTATTTCTGAACACTTTAGAATATTTGTTTACAAACTTATTAAAAGAATCAGTGTTTATGACAGGCTTAAGGCCATATAGCTCATATAGTCTTTCCCTACTTATCCTAATGCCTTTAGTCGCCCAGTCACTAAATACATACTTAGGGAAAGTATCCTTAGACTTCTTTTCAAAAGTTGCATTGAATTCCTTAAGAACCACTGAAAAGAAATTATCATAAAATTTATTAGCATCTTCAATGTTATGGCCTACAAAATTTAACTTATTTTGTAAGGTACCATTGAATTTAGCTAGTTTGCCACTTGTAATTGGCCTATATTGTATATGAATTTTTTCCAAGGCTGCTTTAAACTGAAATGTAACCAATTGACCACTATGATCAGAGGGAAGGTAATTAACTATGGCTTTATCTAAATATTCACAATCGCAGAATACATTATCAATACAGGTTGAAGAAGTTGGTGTTACCCTAGTCGGTTCTGTAAACACATTAGACAAATTAAACGATTTAAAAAGGCTTATAAATCTGCTGCTATTTGAATTAATTTCTAAAATATTAATATTAAAATCCCCACAAATAATTGCGGGCTTGTTACCTGCTGCAAGTTTCGCAAGGATATCTTCCATTGTTGACTCAAATAAAGCAAAGTTTTGAGGGTTTGGGGGTCTGTACACGCACACTATGATATGCTTATCTAGCTCAACACAGGACAGTTCGATGCAATGTTCCACTGATAAGTTAACGATGTCATTACGTTGCTTAAATTTTAAGTTTTTTTTTAATAAGATGAGGGAACCACCACGTAACATAGATTTGCGGTTAAAACAACTGCCCACATTATAATTTTCATAACTAATTAGCATCTGGTAATCCTTCAACCAGTGCTCACTAAAACATACAATGTCAAACATTGTTTTTTCTAAAAACATTTCAATTTCTAATAATTTGGAAGAGACACCTTGAATGTTTTGATGAAATAATTTCAAGGCAGTCAGTTGGTAAGTAAAGTATATACGTTTTTGTAAAAGCAAACAATGTGTGCTTTTATGGAACTTTAAAGGGGAAGGGTGAAGCAGAGGTGTACCTATAGTGCATCCACATTTCGACAGATAAGTATTAAGTCTCAGTAATTGGTTGCGAGACTACTGCAATCAACCCCACTACGCGCGCTCATGCATCCATTCGTAGCATGATCTAAGACGGTTGAATCGTTTCTCCAGGACTCGTCGAGTATATTGACTCGGCGTTTTTCTGGTGGTCGCCACTATTGATTCTCGCTTTCAGGAGTTGCAGTGGTTAGAAACGTATGCGCGCCTGTCCCAAAAAATAACCCGGCACAAGTCAAAACTACGGACTGCTACTCAGAAACTCCAGATGGAAAACCCACCACCGCGTAGAGACGCGTAGGCGCCTCTAGAGGCAATGTTGTCACCTTGTAGAGGCCTCATAGCTACCTCGCTTAGGCTGCAGTAATATACCAAAATTATTTTGCAATGAAATAGGTATAAAGAAAGAAAGAAAAAAAGAAAAAGCGTTTATAAGCGTTTTAAGGTATCTACTATTTTTCTCCCAACATAAGTGGATCCCATACTATTTGTAAATAACTCTTAACTAATTATTTCAATTGCATCGATGCACTTACGTGTCATGCTCATGCCAAATAATGTGAACCGAAAGACAGTGATGAAGAACGCTATGGATATGGCGGCGTTGAAGACTGCCCAGTGCAGCTTCACCAGCGTCCTCGGATTTGAATCTGAAATCATGGAGAAGACTTAAAGCAGAGAATTCGGACTTAGAATTATTAGTACATAAACAGTGAATATTGCCCTTTCAACGGTATCTGCTACATAAAATATGTACTAAATCTTACAGCATATTTTATTTATGTATTTTCGTTACTTCTCTTCAAGTCTTTATTAACCGACTTCTTCTAAAAAGGAGGTTGACCGATTTCTCCGCCAATTCTGGACCGATTTTGAAAATTCTTTTTTATTCGAAAGCCTATACTCCTCCTGAGGTATCATTTCTAGATCTTTGGCAGTCGTTACGGATAGTCAGAAGCCAATAAATCTGACTCCAGTCTTGCCATGAAGTACCATGTTACTCAGTTAATGGGTTGTGGAGGTCTGGTAGTCAGCCGCTCCTCGTAAAATACTGGTATTCAGCTAAATCCGGCTTGACTAGAAGCCGACCCCAATATAGTTGGGAAAAGGCTAGGCAGATGATGATGATGATGATACTCCTGAGGTGGTCCCATTGCCACCAAGTTAGAATGATGATGGGATCCCATGAAAATCGAGGGAAACCCTCAAATTTTATAAGCACATACAATATTTTTCTAACGCAATTCAGATATTTGTGCCTGGTAATCATCATCTCATGTTGCTGAGCTGATGATGGAAGGTATAAGTCAGGATCGGATGATGGGATCCCATGAAAAATGTTTGTTCAGTGATATTTTCGCCAATTGTTAACCGATTTGGATGATTCTTTTTTTGTTTGGAAGAGTATTTTCTCGGACTTTGACCATTTAAATGTGGTAAAGATTTGATGAAGAACTTCGGAGGTAGGCAACGGAACTGTTCAATAAATGATAGCCAATGGATCGGGATTTCTGAAATCGCATGTTTGTTGACTGTTTACACCAGTTCATAACATAACATCACGCCGGCACACTGTGTTTGTGGTTTCACTTTTTAGTGGTACCAGTAAAAAATAAAAAAGCTTTTTTACAAAAAATTAAAACCGACATAAGCTAGTGCTTCAAATCTATGCAACACACTTGTGTTGCATATATTTGAAGCACTAGCTTATGGGGGTGGGTCATGGGAAGTGCCAAAGTAGGATAGACTGGTCTAGGAGTACGCATTTGAGGTTCAAACTGTTATAAAATATAGTGAAAAATGGGGTTGAAATATAGGGCACTGCCACTCCAGTTTGGCGATCCTTCGGGTTAT
Source organism: Lacanobia oleracea (assembly GCA_950371165.1). NCBI lineage: Eukaryota > Metazoa > Arthropoda > Insecta > Lepidoptera > Noctuidae > Lacanobia > Lacanobia oleracea. The sequence goes on from OX493405.1 coordinate 6,428,353, forward strand.
TTCGGGAACCTTGGTTCTCTTGCGGATATCATCATTCTTGATTCGATCACTCAAGAAACCTCCACGCAGTGCCCTCTCTATTGCACTTTGGGTGACTTTAAGGCAAAGCCTTCTGATTAGGCTCAATGTGAGCGAACGTTTCGGTTCCATAAGTTATCACTGGCAACAGACCGTGGTCATAGACTTCGTCTTGAGACAGTGTGGTATGTAAGCGCCACTTTCCGAATGCCGCCCAGCCAAGTCGGATTCAACGGTTGACCTCTTCCTAGAAGTTCGCGCTACCTCACCGGACCGCTTGTCCGTGGTAGACGTTCTCGTCTACAACCTCGAGTGCAGAATCTCCGAATTTGGTTTTAGCGGGTGAGGCATGGGTATTTACAATGACGTTGATTTTGTCCATGTTCATTTAAAGACCCACTCTACTTAGGTCATCGAACAGTGAACATAGATCTTCATCATCGGAGCACTATATAATTGGTTAAATAAAGGTGAGTGATGTACATTGACATTAAATGCCTAGCCTTTTCCAGTCCAAAACCTTGACATCCTCCATTGCGTTCGTGAACATTTTCGAAGAAATGACGTCTCCCTGCCTTACACCCCGCTGCAGATAGCGGTTCGAGGTCTAATCCTGAAATCAGACTGATATGGTTGCATGTTCATACAAACACTTAATACATCATCTGGCACTCTTGGAGGGACTGTAGCACAGCCCAAGTCTTGATGGGATTGTAGGCTTTCTCATAGTCTACAAACGCTGATTATACTCCTCGGTCTTCTGTATAACCTGCCACAGCGTATTTATGTAGTCTACGGTGCTGAAGACTTTTCGGAGTCGGGCTTCTCCGGGAGATAGAAGTCGTCAAACCTACGCGCGATACGGTTCGTGATGACTTTGGAAAACAGCTTGTTGACATGGCTCAGAAGTGAGATGGGCCTGCAATTCTTAAGCAGGGTATGTTCGCCATTCTTAAAGAAGAGTACCACCACACCAAACTGAAGACCGACGACGGCAGAACCATATCCGTTTGGTTCTGCCATCGTCGGTCTTCAGTTTCGTGAACTGGCTTTGCCTAAAAGACAGATCTCCGACATTTTACTATGAGCTGATCTGGACTTGGACTGCGAAGGCACACAAAGTAACTCCTTAACGGCACATAGTGCAAGCACTATGGGAATTATGACCATTTAGTTGTGGGATATCATCACGTAAAGGTGAAAAGAAAATACAAAACTATTTTATGGAACTTTCAGAAGTCGGTGTCAAGAAACAAGCTTCGATCAATAATAGTAGATACTAGATTAAGGATAAAGAACAAAAATAAGTCGCTCAAGTGGCCACGTTTGCAGACACGAAAACATCTAGGTACATTTCTTAGAAAAAAGTTTAATAATCTTAACAACTTCAGTTTGTTATAAACCTTAATGCTTAAACATAAAGTTTAATTACCATTGCAAAATATATTTATTTAGGTCCTTTCATCAGAGAAAGGATATTATGGAATAAAAATAAAATAATGCTTGAAAATAAAAAGTCATCAGTACAAATTATTTATTCTAAAACGATACTTAGAGCCTAAGCTATAAGGTTAAAAACATTTTGTTAAGAATGTTGTGCTTCTTGTATTGTGAAATTAGACGCAGTTCTTGGTATTACATTTCAATTCTTAGAACACAGTAAGTATTGAAAGACGTAGAGTTGCAGAATATATTTTGTTTTGTATGGTGGCAAATATTTTTGACCGGTTCAAAAAGTAGTAGATACTATTTTACATTGCCATGCCGTTATTACAACAAATAGGTAATAAAAAAAGGAATAAAGAAACATGTTTTCGGCGTGTTCTTTATACGGAAGTATTTAAAATAGTAATGTAGGTTTAATTACCTACAAACAGATTCAGCTTGTTATAAAGCTGTCTTTTAGAAGTCATTTTTATATGTTTATTTTTAACAAATATAATGTAATCTTACATCAATGAATTTTTCTATAATTAGTTTAATTAGACTTATTTTATGGCAGTGTTCGTTTCCCCCAGAAAACAAATCCTTTTCAATATATGCGTTTAAAACATTGACACATATAAAGTTTTTATCATACTTTTTTGCATTGATTTGCCACCACTCATGCCAAGACAGTTGCGTGTAACACGTTCAGTTTTCATGCATATGTCAAACACATCGTTTGAAGCATAACATAAACCACCTATGTCTCTTACATTTAGGTATTGGAACCATAATTTTTCTTTAGCCCACAAATCTATTTTACAGTCCTCACAATTAATTTTCTTAACAACTGACTACAAAACCAGAAATTTAACCTACTATTTGCGGAAAAATATCTGAAGTTGGATTGTAATCCAGTTTTTCAGTCAGTTCAGTGCAATTTGTCTGATATTGATCAAGAGTTTTGATCAATATCAGACAAATTCTTCTATGGATCTATTGATAAAATTTCTGCAGGGCTTAAATTTTTCTCCTCGGTTTCGTCAAAACGGTAACCTATTGCCAAGCTATTAATTTTGTTGAGTGATGATGATCTGGATAAAATTGATATCTTCTCTGTAGGTATACAATTTCCGGTAAAAAAGAGCGCAGTTCTAAACGAGACAGCAGTTTTGAAAAACTCTTTTAAATTGTCTAGTATTGGGATTATTATTATGTCCATTTTGACTCCGTATATTCCCAAAAAATAGCTCGACATGGTCTTGGCTGAGTTTATACGTTAACAAAAAAGTAAGAATGTCAGTTGCAACTAAATTTTTATACAAATAAGTCAGACTGTTAATGCACACTAATAATCCTAATAACCCAGTATTATTCTGTGTATTGATAAGGGGCACTTTTTCAGTTGAAAACACAGTTCTTATATCGATACCGACTTTAAGAGTTCTTTTATTTGTAACATTGATAGCCGATGGTAATAAGTAATCTTTAATGTGGGACAAGAATGACAATATTTTTATGAATTATCCTTCTTCAAAGGGTGTTTGAATCCAAAGCCCTTAAGTTTTCTAGTATTTAGGGTATGAACAAGATCATTTAGTATCTTAATAAATTCTACTGTGAAAGGTTTTATTACAAAAGTCTATAGCTTTAGCAACGCTTCTACTAAGAAGTTGCGTTGCTAATTTCACGTTCATTATTTGATTTTTAAAATGAACATGTCAATGTGAAAGTTTATTCGCCAAGTGTAAGCAGTTTTCTTCTTGCGGGTTATATAATTCCGATAAATATTGCCAACTAATTGATTTTTCACCAGTGTATATTACGCTTACGTTCCGCATCAGTTTTAACATATGACACGCTACTTAGTCGCTTATTTGCTTTTTGTAAATTATGTAATTATATTATTCTTAGATTTAGTGTCTATAATTCTGCGACATGTTGTCAATTTTTTTTTTAAGTACCCTTTTCTTGGAGTGTCACAAATAGATATTAAATCTGATAATGATGCATCAGGAGACTTAAAACCAGCGGCATCAGCACGAGGCACGTCACGAATTCCCGTAGTATCTTTAAAACTTAAAATTGCTGAAGATATGGCCTATAAAGAAACATACGGAGTATATTAAAAACATTAAAAAGATACCTATTTAGAATAGAATAGAATAGAATAGAATAGAAAAACATTTATTCAGCACAGACACAAACGCACAGCCACAAAGAAAACAAAAGTAATAAGTAGCAAGTACACAAATTGCGCTGAACGTGCAATTTGAATAAGAACTTTGACAGTCTGACAACACTCCTCGAAAGAAGTAGGATATGCTGGGATTTAATTATACTCACCGAATGTTGGCTATACAACTCCCCCCCTCTTCCCTCAATGCATGGGTAAACTTCCGCTGCCACTAACTTGCATAGGTCACAAAATGAGGGCGTAGTGATATTTTACCGTTCCCACCTTCAGGCTTCTGTCTCCGAGCCCTTGATCCAAGACGCTAACTGCTTATTGCTAAAACTAAATAATGATACCGTTGTAATTGCAATTTACCGCTCGCCTGCTGTTCGGAATGTCACCGCGTTCCTGGAATTACTAAATGAACTCCTGAAATCTGTCTCCAACTATAAAAATATTATTTTAACCGGCGACACAAATATTAATACACATGAAACCAGCGACGATTCTCGGGCAACTGAGTATTTGACTATTTTAGCTTATCACGGCATGCTTCCAGCACACACCCTTCCTACACGACATCTCAACTCTTGTTTGTACCACCTAATCCTAAAAACGCGGCATCCTGCCTTCTGTTTCGTCGCTAATACCTCAATTACGGATCATGACACAGTTCTGTTGTTTTTGGAGAATTATACCACTTCCAGTTTTTCTCGGCAAAAAACCAGAACTACTCGCGTATTGGACTACGAAAAAATTAAATTGAACCTTCTCCAGGCAGATTCTAGCCCCTTGTATTCCTCCCGAGATGTTAATGAAGCCACCGAATTTTTTCTCTACTCTCAAACAAATTGTACTTCAAAATTCTACATTTAAAGTGGTTTCCAACCGTAAAAGATTGAGCAAATCCTGGATGACCCCGGGGCTTCTTAGATGCTTGCGAAACCGCGACAATTTGCAGTTGAAATCTAAAAAAAAACCCGATAACGAATTTCTACAAATCACTTTTAAAAGGTACAGAAATTACTGTTCGATGATACTTAAAACTTCCAAATCTAACTATAATAAGGCTCAAATAAGTAATGCACAAAATAACAATAAAAAGCTCTGGGAGGCTATAAAATCAGTTACTCACACTGCAAAGGTCAAGACACACGCCGACGCTCTTTTGTCATCCTCCGATCCAGAAAACTCCGTAAATGAAGTGAACTCTTATTTTGCTAATATTGGTCGTACTTTAGCTGAAAACATACCTGCCGTTACAACCATTCCTCGACAATCCGTAGTTCTCCAAGCGTGCAATAATTCCTTTGTCCTTCTAGATACAGATGAGGCTGAATTGGATAGTTTAATTAAGTCTCTAAGGAGCGATTGTGCGATAGGTTCCGATGATATATCAGCCGCTCTTCTTAAAAATAACAAAAATATACTCATTCCCCACTTAACCTACATATGCAACCTTTCTTTTAGTTCAGGCACTTTTCCAAACGCATTCAAGCTGGCAGTAGTGCAACCAATTCATAAAAGAGGGGACAGAGATCGTTTGAACAATTACAGACCTATCTCAATTTTGCCTACACTATCGAAATTACTTGAGAGGCTTATGAACAACAGATTAGTCAAATTCTTAAATCAAAATCACATACTCTCATCTTCTCAATATGGTTTTCGCTCAGGAATTTCTACTAATAATGCTGTATTAGACCTAACAAATACTATTGTCACCAAACTTGATGAAAAACAGAAGGTCATAGGCGTTTTTCTAGATTTAGCGAAAGCCTTCGACACTATTTCTGTCCCCACCCTCATTGCCAAGCTGGAAAAAATTGGTATAAGAGGCACTCAACTATCCCTTTTCGGTAGTTACCTCACTGGCAGAAGACAATGTCTCGGGATAGGAGATTAGACCAGTGATGAACTCCCAATAACATACGGAGTTCCCCAGGGCAGTATTATCGGTCCCACTCTTTTTCTCATTTATATAAATGACCTTTGCCAGCTAAAGCTTCCTAATGCTTCCATCTTTACATATGCCGATGATACTGCTCTAATTTTCTCCGGGGATACATGGGATCTGGTGTTTCAATACGCACAGTCTGGACTTGGCATTGTGACCAGCTGGTTGGCGCAGAACCTGCTCACTCTGAACGTTGATAAAACAAATTACCTCACCTTCTCACTTTCAGCCGCTGGAAAGCCTCCTTCCTCTTCTCTTGCTTTAATCGCTCACTCCTGTATTTCAACTAACCATATGGGCTGCTTTTGCCCCCACCTAAATCGGGTAAGTTACATTAAGTATCTAGAAGTGCAGATCGACGGCTGTTTAACCTTTAGTACTCACATTGAAACGCTTACTTCACGATTGCGCAGGTTAATCTATGTTTTTAAGAACCTCCGCTACGTTGCTGACTCAAAGGTGATTAAAGTTGTGTATCTAGCACTCTGCGAATCCCTCATCCAATATTGTATTGTTACTTGGGGTGGTTCAGGAAGGTCCCACATGTTGAAAGTAGAACGCGCCCAAAGGGCACTGTTGAAAGTTGGTTGGCAGTTACCCTATCGCTTTCCAACCACAGACCTTTACAAAACTTGTAAGGTTCTAACTGTTCGTAAATTATATATACTCAATCTTTTAATGACAACTCACGGCCACACTCCCTACGATCCTTCTTTGATCTCCCAACGGCGTAAGCATTCGGTCTGTCCCTCGATTCGTACAAATTGTGTTTCGACCCAACGCTTCTTCCGCTTCCTTAGCAGTCATGTGTACAATAAATCCAACAAAATTTTAAACATATATCCCTTGTGCAAATCCAAATGTAAAGCAAAAATAATAAATTGGCTTCTTGATTTGGATTATTCTGAGACAGAAAATATTTTAGCTGTTTTAAAATAAATTAGATAGTAAATTTGTAGACCACATTTTAATACACACACTCTAACAAATATACTTTCCCACACACACACACACAACACGCAACACACACTCAACACGCACCATACACTACACACCCACAGACACACCATCTTTAGTTTTAATATTTTCCTATTTTAGTTTTTAAATATTCCTCTCTGTACGTGAAGGCTTTGATGTTTACAAATTAGTGCTTAATAGTATTGTTTTAAGAGGGTGAAAGCCTGGAGATCTCTCATACAGGTCCCGAACCCACTGCAGACTCCAGCTCTCTCAAAGGTTACAAATTTGATTGAAATAATATGTCACGAACCAATGTCTGTACCTTTTTGAGAGAAATAAATCTTTATTATTATTATTATTAATTCTGTAGTTATAGATGATTGCACTTTTATTGGTCCGTGAATCAAAAAAAAGTCATAATCAACTATTTTATCAAAACGTTATCTTACACCAACTATTTTAATACTTAATGATAGTTACCTGCAATTTGGGAACCGCTGTTTTTAGTAATCTACCTTTGTTTATTTTCAGTTATATCGAATCTGTCAAAATGAATCGAACATATTCTAGAATTTTTATAAGGGTTGTATATTTCTTCTCCTTTTTCTTTCGCGACAATAGATACCCATTCTGCACAGCGAAATGGGTCACTAGGAAATCTACAAACAAAAATATCCTTATAAAAAACAACACTACTCCATGCATTCCCTGTTCAAGAATAGCTAGGTGATGTTTGATACAATAGTTGGAGCAAACATTGGACAAACAATTACAATATTACTTAATTAAATTATATTTACTAAATAATTCTGTTTTTATTTTATGAAAAATACATGATATAAACTTACAGAAAAAAAAGATTTTCCTTCCAAAACCTTGGTGTTACGGTTATTTACACAGTTTTAGAACGCGCATTGTGGCATTTTGACTTCTTAATGTTGGCTATGATTGGACCATACTAATTTGAAATAGGACCACAGTGGTCTTATTTTTCGGGCCGGTTTAGAAACGCTTATCGGGAATCTAGTACTATTAATGATCGAAGGAAACAAGCAAAAACACCGAAGTCCGAAATAAAAGTTATTTTATACTTTGTAGTTTTTTTTTTTTTCGAGGACCGTTGTATTTTTCTTTTTGTAATAAGCTTGTATAAGATTAGAAAAACAATTTTTTCGGGCTATGACTACTTTTTCTGTTAGTAAAAGGAAATCTCATAACAAAACATCATGATAGTAATCTTACAACCTTCTACCCCTTACGAACAAAATATCGATGCAATATTCTGGACTTACCTGGTCCTTTGAGGAGTTCCACGGCGGAGACAGTGAACGCCAATGCTGACGAAATTGTGTTCAGAATAATCCCCCAAATGGTCAAGAAAAGAAACCAGTATTCAAGTTTCATTATAAGTATCGAGAACAATAAAATAATAATGTACCCTAAACATATTAACGTTCTTATTAACAATAATGGTCCACAAGAACGATTGCTCTGCCAACTACCAAGATAAAAGTCTGATGCATCTTCATATTCTAATGAGAACATATGCAATCGAATCTCCTTTTTGAAATAATTTCCAAGCATTTTTCGCTAATATTTTTTTATTAATATTTCAAAATATCGCTCTAAACAGTACGTTATGAACGTATAAATTATCTGTAAACAGAAGCGCTGTTCTCTCTGCAGCTTTATAAATTCCAGTTCATTTTAGTTGATAACTTTAGGAAAGTCTTGTTGAATCTTGATGACACTAAATCCTTAAAACAGTAATGATTACTTTTAACTTGCCCTACCTATCCGACTGCTAGGCAAGAGCCTCCATCCACTATCGTGCTATTTCTTCCTAATTCTCAAAGAAGACATCCTAGTATAATATAATGAATCTTGAGCACGGTTATTAGTCAAAGACCAGGTCTGTGTAATGTCCTTAGCATACACACTAGTAACAAGGTGTCAACCTGTTACTGGAGTGTGTGTGTCTTATTCAGTAGTTCCATAAAAGGTCAGTAGGTCTTTGATTTCTTGAAAATATTGTACATTTTGCCCGTCTACGTATATGTTCCTAGTGGAGCTGATTGGGCATGATCATGGATTTCTTCAGCCTTGTATTGCGGGTCTTGTAGCATTTGGTCTGGGCTTGTGGCTGTGGGAGAAAAATAACAATATCATTAGCAATATGAATAGATTGGTTTATCTTGATTCCCCAGTTACAATACCTTTCTCATCCCATTTTGCTGCACGTTGTTGAAACACTTCTTCCAGGGTACAGTTTGCTTTGGAAACGGTGAATCGCCCTGTTTGGCCCTTAAAATATACTTCTTAAACATGAGTAACGGCCTAGGTCGCTGACAGACAGATGGACGGACGGACGGACAGTGGAGGCCTAGTATTAGGGTTCCGTTGGTTACCCTTCGGGTACGGAACCCTAAATATCATCTCACGTAAATATATGTAGCAGTCGATAGTTTTCACGATGGTTGGTCCCATTGTAAAAGTTATTCATAACTAGCTTCTGACAGCGGCTTCGCCCGCGTGGTCCCTAGGGAACATACACCCTTTATAAAAAGTAGCCTGTGTCCTTTCTCAGGCTCTAGATTATCTATGTACAAAATTTCTTTTAATTCGGTTGAGTAGTTTTGGCGCGAAAGCGCGACAGACAGTCAGACAGATCGAGTTAAGTACTTTCGCATTTATTTATAGTAATTATATAGTAGGGATGATGAGAACAATGACCCCATTTATAGTAATTATATAGTAGGGATGATGAGAACAATGACCCCATTTATAGATAGTAATTATATAGTAGGGATGATGAGAACAATTACCCCATTTATAGTAATTATATAGTAGGGATGATGAGAACAACGACCCCATTTTCAGGCATTGTGTTTATTCTGTTACGTGTTGTAGGTATAGGACATTTCAGAAGTGGTAATCTGTCAACATCTCACCGCGTATACTTATGTTCATTGAGGGGCCGTTCAAGTCTTACGTAGGCAAAATTTTAGTCATTTGTAAACTGCCCTCCCTCCCCTTGTCAGCGATAGCAATCTAAGCTCTTACCCCTCCCTCCTATGCTTACGTCAACATTGGCATAGTTTTTACTCGCGCGGGACCTATTTCCCCCACTTCTCTTATTTCACTATGAAACATCGCGTGAGAGTAAAACCAACTAAAAACAACCGTTCCTCGTTGTGCGGTGATCGTGGGTTCGATTTCCACGGGTAGTGCAGAGCGGCGAGTAATTTGAGCGAAAAACCGGTTTTTTCGATTTCCCGCTCCGCCTTCCCGCTCCATTCCCGGCATCGCTCCGCTCCTATCCTCTCCGCTCCTGTGGACAATCAGCCGAACAGCGAAGTGTAAAACGTTTGGCGCCTACCTACGTCAGTTGTTTTTGGCATCACTCTGTAGCATCGTAGCTCTCCCCTGACCTCAAACCTCATGTAGTGGCGTCAAGAAAAACCAACGGAGCAAATCAATATCGCAGCAAAAAGAACCGAAACGCCATCTATCTAACTAGCAGCGAACTAAAATCCTGCATCGCGCAAGCAGAGTTTACCGTGCGATTTGAACATATACATCAGCCCGAATACCAACTATCGGGCAGTAGCCCGCCAGGCATAACAGCCGCCTAGTCCGAGGATCCGCCCTTTTCAATGGGGGTTTGCGGGACTTTACTCTTTGTTAAGGCTGCCTACTTGCATGCTTGCCTGCCTGCCTGCCAGCCTGCCTGCCTGCCTGTTAAAGAAAAATATTGACTATGTTCCTTTAGCTCGATGGGGTAAGCAACCTTACACCGGTTGCTTGGTACTTACCTTTCTGTCAGCAAAACGACTATCCTTTTGCTGGCAGAAAGGTAAGAACAGCTCCGTATAAAAGAGATTTTTATTACGCACTACTCCATATAAAACCTCTAAACTCCAGTAAAATCTTATTTTATCAGTACTTATGTATGATTTAATATTATTTATGGATTATTACACACAAACAGCAAACTACTCATGTTATTGTATCGGTGAATAGTTCAAAATATTTCATTAGAATGTGTTTATATGGGGTTTTAGTTTATATTTCGTTTGCACATCGAATTTCGGTTAATATTATTATCCTCTGGCATATGAAACTGCCAATGTGACAGTTTTTTTCGACGGTACTGATGTAAACAATTTATTGCAAAAAATTAAAAGAGTTTTTATTCGACAGCGAATCCCGTGTTCAAATCTGGGAAAGCATGAATTGTCAATGTTTTAAATCGTGAATATAATTACTGACATTGTTATGGGAACACATCGCGAGGAATACAACAAGGAAAAAAAAATTGTGTGAAAGTCAAATCATTTATTTTAAATAATTAAAAAATAATTAATTAATCAGATAGATATAGGCACATGGTGCTTACATGAAACAGAGACTATTGTCAGTTGACTTCATAAAAATAAATATAAAATTGCAAATATAGAATCAGATAAGCAATCAAACTGAATTTATCTAAACTAAATTGTCCTATAGAGCAAGGTGTAGTATGGGAGGTTCTAATCCCTACTATTTGCCATCGAAGTGTGTGAAAATGTACACGTATGTTCCATCGACGCGCGAAGAAAAAGGGACTGTGGCATAATATGGTAATATTTATTTTAATAAATACCATGTTAGGTATACCTACTTCCTGCCGGGGTTGCGGACCTGCCAAGGTTGAGGAATTTGTTCGAAAGAGCAAAGGGACGCAAAGAGCATTATGAGGAACATGGGTAGGCTGCTCCATCCAGAGTGGGAGGAGTCATTTGATGATTTCCCATCCTTAAAAAAGTATACTACTTAGAATTCTGTTAAGTTGAGTATTGGTACCTATTATTTTCCATTTCTGTACAACAGGAATTATGCTTGCGTAAAGTCGTTTCGCTGAGAATCACTGAAAAGAGGCAAATGAATTAACTTTATTTACCATAGACATATATTAAAACTGGTTAGCGAATAGGATCGGTATGCCTAAAAGCAGTAAAACGTCAGACGGGTCGTGGAAATTGGCGGCAATTAAAAAAAAAACTGATTCTTTGTATAATGGTATGATGCTCTTTGAATGCATGCCATACTTAATTATTAGAACCGTTACACGTTTTGACATCATTTGCATTATGGTGGTACGTAGGGCAAAATATCATATTTATAAATATACTCTTCCACTGCTACCAACTAATTTCATGAGTACATCAAAACGAACCAGAAACTTTCAGCTCCTGTCGTGTAAGAAGAGCCTTTATCTTCATACTAGCTTTCTCACGCAGCTCCGCTCTGGTGGCTAAATGACTTATGACTTGTGGCCTGCTCGACTGGAACTACGCATTTTTTCCGGGATTAATAAATCGGATTAGTGCTTCCAGAAAACTTCTACAAACAAACAATCAATTTTACTTCTTTAAAACATTTGTTTAGACACACTGATTAAGCCAAGTCTACGTCATTCTTGTAAAAATCTTTTAATCTCAAAAAAATAAAAATTAATATGAAACGACTTTACGCAAGCATAATTCCTGTTGTACAGAAATGGAAAATAATAGGTACCAATACTCAACTTAACAGAATTCTAAGTAGTATACTTTTTTAAGGATGGGAAAGAATCAAATGAGTCCTCCCACTCTGGATGGAGCAGAAGGGAGTGTCAGACTCTTAATAACTAAAACCTACCCATGTTCCTCATAATGCTCTTTGCGTCCCTTTGCTCTTTCGAACAAATTCCTCAACCTTGGCAGGTCCGCAACCCCGGCAGGAAGTAGGCATACCTAACATGGTATTTTTTTTTAATAAATGTTACCATATTATGCCACAGTCCCTTTTTCTTCGCGCGTCGATGGAACATACGTGTACATTTTCACACACTTCGATGGCAAATAGTAGGGATTAGAACCTCCCATACTACACCTTGCTCTATAGGACAATTTAGTTTAGATAAATTCAGTTTGATTGCTTATCTGATTCTATATTTGCAATTTTATATTTATTTTTATGAAGTCAACTGACAATAGTCTCTGTTTCATGTAAGCACCATGTGCCTATATCTATCTTAATTATTAAAAATAAATGATTTGACTTTCACTGAATTTTTTTTTTTCCTTTCCTTTTTTTTCCCCAAAGGAGGAGGCCGAACGTGTAAGAGAGAGGGAAACCTCACGACCCAGCCGCCGCAACAGAAGAAGACGTCCCGGGCGTCGGGGGTCGCAGGGCGATTTCCGCCCACCGTAGGCGCGGGCCTGCGGACGGCGAGCTTTGGGTGGCTCGCCGTCCGATCAGAACCAGGCCCGGGTTGGCGGAGCGCTGTGTTCCACGCGCGCCTCAAGGAGCTGTCAGCAAGGGAGACGGGGCCCGCTAGGGCCAGTGCCTGCCGGGGTGCGGAATCCGTTCGAAAGAGACGCCGCGTCCCTGGAACGCAAAGGGCACTGGGAGGAACATGGATGGGTTTTAGTCAGTAAGAGTCTGACACTCCCTTCCGCTCCGCCTAGAGCGGAAGGAGTCATTTGATGATTTCCCATCCTTAAAAAAAAAAAAAAATGATGCCCGTGGCTATGCGTGGATGTCGGTTATCGCGACCAAAATAAATCAGCCCCCAGACGGCTTATTTTTTTCCGACACCTCCAACAAATATCATTATATTTTAGAACTAAGTGGTAACCCTACCACTACTACTACTTTAAAACTTCACAAATTATATATACTAAAACCTCCCTCGAGAATCACTCTATCCATTAGTGAAATGAAAACAGCATGAAAACCCGGTGCAGTAGTTTTTTAGTTTATCGCGAACAGACAGACAGACGCGGCGGAGGACTTTCTTTTAAAATATGTAGTGATGGGCGGGACACAAGCGCGAAATAACAGACATTTAAGTAAATAAACGTGAAAGATATAAGACACACAACTAAACTAAACGAAAACCATTGGTCTGGCAAAAGGTATTATTTAAGGAAACGCCGGGAGGGTTCTAATTACAATGGCATTCACAAATCCTATTGGTGATGTTCTTCAGTAAGGTCAGGTTAGTATGTATACATATACATACTAACCTGATATATAATACTTACGTGGTGGTGGTGGTGATGGTGTGTGGTGCCCTACTTAAATGGTGTACATAATAAAGAGTATTCTATTCTATTCTATACTTACATCATGATTCCTTTGCTAAAAAGGCATAGTACTGTGCGTCCTGTATAGCTCCGTCTCGCTCCCTCCACACTGGAGTTGTTTTTTTTTTACGACTCCATAGTAGGGCCCCACGAGTGCATGGTGATCACAACCGCGCGGTGTATGACCACTTGACCAGCGTTCAGCTTTCAGAAGACGATTCTGTAAACAAATGTAGTAATTTAGGCTGAATATTATATCGTTGTTGTACCGGACGGGCGTGATCGACTGGAACGGGGTTGTGATGGGGTAGGTCTATCCTTTTTCTTCTCCTCCGAAGTGAACTGTGACCGACCGACGACGTCCAGCCGCGCTGACGTCCTGTACCGGAAACTAAGGCTCTTCCGCACCTAACGTACAGCGTTCTTCTATCTTGCCAAGTACTTGCTGTCTTCGGGGTAGATTGGGGTGCAGGGTGAATGCTTACCAGGGTTAAATAATAGGCAGGAATTTGAGAACACTGCAGCTAATGGTTTAAGGGCAAAGTCGCGAGTACTGTGATTCTATTTATAGATTCTAGGGTTTCTTCTGCCGGTGACTACGAATTAGCTATTTTTTACCATTTACTAAGGTACGAGGTTACTTTACCGTAACGAGGCCCAAAAACCACTAACTGCTTCAGTTTATTTTAACTGCGAATTTTTACTATGGTTCTAGAACATTTTCGGCTATATCTAGGTCTATTCTAGGTCTGGATAGGGGTTGACGCACCTCTATTCAAATCCCCCGAAATTCCCCATCGAACGGGGTGGAAACCAACCCCTCAACCCTGCCCACTAGTGGGCTTGTTGCATCTAACTATCGAAAATATCACAAGTTTTGAGCTTGCTTACTATTTGGGGTTGATTCCCCGGAAAACTGTGCCCCATGGGCTATGAAACTATCTATATTCGGGTAGGTGCATCATCCCTCCATCCAGCTACACAACTTACCAAGCCACCCCTCCAAGGGTGGAGGTACTATAGGTCAGGAACCCGGGAGAGGATAAAAAACTATGTTTATCTTCTTATCTATTTTGTGGCTTTATGCCTTGCCTGACCATGAAGATGTGTACATATCTGGATAGGGCTGAGTGCCAGCTTTCCAGTGCCTATGGTTTAAGACCTAAATTCCTAGATGCCCTAAAAACTTAGCACTGAAGGTGCGTGTGCATGGTGGTTTTCTTCAACCACCCTACTATGTTCGAATGTGAAATGACTATTTTGTGTATACCTTCGATTAGGCTGATTTCCATCAGCCAATCAGAACACGCCCTCAGGGTGCTATCGGGAATGTGTAAGGAAAATGTGTAGCCCTACCTATTGACTATAATTTTCTTTGAAAATATGTTTTCCCCAGAACATCTTTTACGTGTTTGGGGAAAACGACAAACATATGATTTTAAATTGATTACATAGCTTACAAACTATCACTATGCAAGTACATAAGCTTCTAAATTCAGTACATAGGCTACGACTATAGGTACATAGGTACCATCTATGCGAGTTACACAATGTTAAATGCGTCTCCGCGAACATTTCTATTACTATTTAAGTATATAAGCTCCTAACTTAAAAAACATAATTATGAGCTTACGAATATAAGTACATAAGGCTGTTTATGCGAGTTATATAAATCAAAATGCTCCGTCGCGAACAGTTGTTATATTTAAATTAACAACGATTACATATCCCAACTGCCATATAATATACTTAGTAATTCCACTCTTGTTGTGGAAGTTTTTATCGCCCCAAAGACCCATCTATTTTAGCTAAGGCGCAGCGGCCTTGTAGCTGCGTAGCGCCGTAGCACCAAAGAGAAACCGTAGCGTAGAATCCAGTAAATGTATAAAAGACTTTTATTTTTATTCCTCTATTTCAATGTTGGTCTGATCGTAGAAGTACTTCACAATGATAGATAGGTCTATCATCCAACAGTGAATCGACAATAATTCGCCCAAGAGGTTAAGGTGCGTAGGTGCGAATAAGGTGGACTAAACTAAGTTTATGTAACTCGTTCAAACACCGTATTGAGGTCTCTTCAAGTTTTAAATATTATGGCAAGGGCGAAACTAATGTCTGATCACGTTCTGAAACAATCAATAACTATATCCTGAATTCCTGATATAATATTCAGCCTAAATTACTACATTTGTTTACAGAATCGTCTTCTGAAAGCTGAACGCTGGTCAAGTGGTCATACACCGCGCGGTTGTGATCACCATGCACTCGTGGGGCCCTACTATGGAGTCTTAAAAAAAAAACAACTCCAGTGTGGAGGGAGCGAGACGGAGCTATACAGGACGCACAGCACTATGCCTTTTTAGCAAAGGAATCATGATGTAAGTATAGAATAGAATAGAATACTCTTTATTATGTACACCATTTAAGTTTATTTATTTATTTGTTTATTTATTTATTTATTTATTAGAACAAAAAAAAAACACATGTTACAATTTTATTTGTGTTCGATAATAGCCACATTAGTTAAAACTGTGTCGTGGCTATTAACGCCCACCTCCAGGATAGAGATGACATCAACGTTCCAATTTAAGAGGTTTTATCAATCTTTAGTTTATTATAACTACGCTTCAAATCTAGTGTGTCAGTTTGCGTGCGTATGAGTGAAGTTATGCATGAGTGTATCTGTATGAGTAAGAGGATGTGGGGGTGATTGTGTGTGTGTGTGTGTGTGTGTGTGTGTGTGTATGTGTGTGTGTGTGTGTGTGTATGTGTGTGTGTGTGTGTGTGTGTGGCTTTACCTAAACGTGTGAGAGGAAGATGTTGTGAGAGTTGGAGGTATGGATATGATTTAAGTAGGGCACCACACACCACCACCACCACGTAAGTATTATATATCAGGTTAGTATGTATATGTATACATACTAACCTGACTTTACTGAAGAACATCACCAATAGGATTTGTGAATGCCATTGTAATTAGAACCCTCCCGGCGTTTACTTAAATAATACCTTTTGCCAGACCAATGGTTTTCGTTTAGTTTAGTTGTGTGTCTTATATGTTTCACTTTTATTTACTTAAATGTCTGTTATTTCGCGCTTGTGTCCCGCCCATCACTACATATTTTAAAAGAAAGTCCTCCGCCGCGTCTGTCTGTCTGTTCGCGATAAACTAAAAAACTACTGCACCGGGTTTTCATGCTGTTTTCATTTCACTAATGGATAGAGTGATTCTCGAGGGAGGTTTTAGTATATATAATTTGTGAAGTTTTAAAGTAGTAGTAGTGGTAGGGTTACCACTTAGTTCTAAAATATAATGATATTTGTTGGAGGTGTCGGAAAAAAATAAGCCGTCTGGGGGCTGATTTATTTTGGTCGCGATAACCGACATCCACGCATAGCCACGGGCATCATTTTTTTTTTTTTTTTTTTAAGGATGGGAAATCATCAAATGACTCCTTCCGCTCTGAGCGGAGCGGAAGGGAGTGTCAGACTCTTACTGACTAAATCCCATCCATGTTCCTCCCAGTGCCCTTTGCGTTCCAGGGACGCGGCGTCTCTTTCGAACGGATTCCGCACCCCGGCAGGCACTGGCCCTAGCGGGCTCCGTCTCCCTTGCTGACAGCTCCTTGAGGCGCGCGTGGAACACAGCGCGCCGCCAACCCGGGCCTGGTTCTGATCGGACGGCGAGCCATCCAAAGCTCGCCGTCCGCAGGCCCGCGCCTACGGTGGGCGGAAATCGCCCTGCGACCCCCGACGCCCGGGACGTCTTCTTCTGTTGCGGCGGCTGGGTCGTAAGGTTTCCCTCTCTCTTACACGTTCGGCCTCCTCCTTTGCTAGCATTACTGCTTCGCAGAAGGAGGTGATCGCTTCCCATGCCTCCTCGCTCCGGACCATAGATTGAACCAGGGCCGGCCGCGAGAGGTCGCCGCCGCCGATCGCCTCAACGAGGATCCGGCGGTTCTCCGCCCAAGCAGGGCAGACCTCCACCGTATGCTCCACCGTGTCCTCCGGGCGATCCGCGCAGTTATGACACCCGGGCGTATCTCCCGAAACAACCGTGTCCGGTGAGTACCTGCGTCAGGCGGAAGGTAAGGACGCCGTGACGCCGCTCCAGCCACTCCTCAAAGAGGGGATTAATCGCCTGGATTGTGGCGTGCCCAGCACTGGGTTGCGACAGTCGCTGTCTCCATACTGCCATGAGATCTTGCCGGAGCTCCGTCCGCCTTGCCGCGATTTGCGGCAGAGGAGTCTCGCCCCGGCGTAGCGCCTCCACGCGAGCCACGGGCATCAGCTAGTAGAAATATAAAAAACAGTTTACCTTCTCGTACTAAGTAACTTGTTTATTATATTTATACTAGTTGACCCGCGTAACTTCGTCTGCGTCACAATTTTCATTACTGCTCCGCTCCTATTGGTCTTAGCGTGATGATATATAGCCTATAGCCTTCCTCGATAAATGGGCTAACACTGAAAAAAAATTTCAAATCGGATCAGTAGTTCCTGAGATTAGCGCGTTCAAGTAAACAAACAAACAAACAAACTCTTCAGCTTTATATATTAGTATAGAAGTATAGATATTATAATATTATATTTATATGATCCCGCCATAGCTGCCAGATCCGCAGCAACTACTTAGGGCTATGATTACCTTTGTACCCCTGTATGATATCATAGGTATCTACACGAAACAGCTATAGGTACATGTGTTTAGATGTTGTACAAATAATAACAACAAAATTTAATGTGCGTAGTTTTTAATAGTAAAAATACTGTTAGGTATAAAATAAAAAGTATAAAACAGTTCCACTTTATCTAGATTCCAATTCGTTCTATATTAAATAGTTTTATAATTATCGCATCATTTGTCTGGAGTCCAAATGTTTGTTCAGAGATACCGGGCATCCTGCATCCCAAGGCCAATCGCAGACCTAAACGAGAAAACACACATATTGTTATTATGTTATAGGTACACGGTGGTCGTGGGTTCGATTCCCACGGGAAGCATACTTTGTAAAGTTGTTTCCAGTTTGGGTACGACATTGCAGGCCTGAATCACCTGATTGTTTGAAAAAAAGATGATTCCGTGCTTCGGAAGGCACGTTTAAGCTGGTGGTCCCAGCTGCCAAATGGCGGTCGTCAAATCAACCATGGCAAAGACCCTTGCTGCGGCTTAGAAACTCTGACACTAGGGTGTGGGGTTGTTAGATCTTACTGCCGACACGATAAGAAGAATAAGAAGAGGTACATTTGTAAAACACTCACAACCTCTAAGGGAGTGAAAGTAAACAACTTTAAAGTACATATAAATAAATAAATAAACTTTTACTTTGAGACCAACCCTGAAAACTCGAAAAGAAATATGCTGTGTATATCAGAAATGGGGTGTAAAATAAAAGTTCAAAAACAAGGCCGAGAAAAGGACTTTTCTTGTCCTTTTTTCGGCCTTGTTTTTGAACTTGGCAACTTTGGGCACTTTTCCTAGATGCTGACGAATTTTTTGACGACCTATATACTCTTTCTTCCTTTTGTGCGTAAAAATAATAAATGAGAAAAATGTGTTAAAGTAATAAATTATAAGCTATTAATGTGCATACATAGCTTATTTATTATTTTAACACACTTTTGTAAATAATTTAGCCTAAAATATACTTATTTAAATAAATTAACCAAGTAACAAGTAAATAATTATAGCTAGTTATGTCATTTTTATTTACGATTACGAATATGATCGCTTTTAAGCAATCTGTACTGATAATCTTTTGATTTAATCAGTAAGTTGTTAAGTAACATTATGTTTTTTATGTAAATAAACTGTTTATAAGATATTATCCATACTTAATGATGTAAACACCCTTATAAGCAGCCAAATTGATTATATTAAGATATTTCACACAAACTTAACTGAAATTAATTTTCAAATTATATTATAACTTAAGCTACAATTTCTTTTTATTCCTTCACAAATAAATCACCTGACAAGTTAGCTAAATGTTTGCAAACTTTTAACATTTTGTTAAAAATATTTACACACATCGCAAAAATAAACAGGTTTATAAAAAATTCACTACATTTTTCAATCCTTATTAATATCACAAATCTATTCAGTCTTTCATAACTCGTTTATAAACTTGCGTGTCACTATTCGCATTTAAAGCAAACATTATTAATAAAATCTTTCGACTCACCTGAATAACTCTGTTGAAGTGTAACGTCGCAGGGCACTGTCTCAGGACCAGCTGTCCCCAAACACAGTAGTAGAACGCGTTGCAGTCACTCTCGTGGGGCAGGAGCCAGTGAATGTGGGGGTTAGTGGGGCATCCGTTTGGCAGGAACGTTATCGGTGCTGCTGTGGTGGGAGCAGCGGTCGTTGTAGGGGCAGGAGTTGTGGTTGTTGAAGTTGTTGTCGTGGGGGCGGGTGTGGTTGTCGTGGTTGTGGGTGCGGGAGTTGTGGTGGTAGTCGTGGAAGTAGTGGTGGTGGGGGCGGGCGTAGTGGTGGTTGTGGTGGTAGTCGTGGAAGTAGTGGTGGTGGGGGCGGGCGTAGTGGTGGTTGTGGTTGTAGGTATGGTCGTGGGCTCAGGGGTAGTGGTGGTTGTGGATGTTGTCGTTGGTAAGGTCGTGGACTCAGTAGTAGTAGACTCAGTAGTCGGGGTTTCACCAGGTACGTAGCGGTCCGTACAATCTACGTTGTGTCTCCAGTCGCACTGTTGGGTATCCAAGTTGAACCAAAGATTTGCAGGACACGTGTATTCAACGGGTTTTCCGAACGTACACTTGTAGAATTTGTTACAATCATCGTGTCGGAGCAACAGTTCGATGGTCCAGTCTGTCTCCTGTTCCTCGGGGCACTTATCTACGAGCATTGTGTTTTGGGCGCGCCCGACGGCCGCGTATACGACGAACAATAATATAATAATACCTGAAAATAATATCAAATTAATAATCTTACTTTATTTAAGTTCTTGTTCTTAATAATTTAATCTGAATAAAAAAAATAAAATAAACAAAAATAAATCCTTAATGACGTAATTATTAACACGACCAAAATGTAACTTTGAATTAAAACTCAGTTACTAACCTTTCATTGTGAGTTTCAGATCAGAATGTACACTCGAGCACCGTTTCAAATAAGTTTTATACCTTAACTAAAGTAGGAAACCGTGTTATTTTAATCTATGAGATGAGTAGATGATCAATTAATGTATTATCAACGTTTAGCGGTGGCAGACTATCAATTATAATTATTTATCACTTGCAATCTGATAAACTACAATACCTACTCAATGTTTTGATACAATATCGTAATATTCGGGACATTCAAGATTCGCATTCCTAAACTCGTAACTTATGTTAGAACAAGTCTGATACTGATTAGGTCCGCACGTCGTCGTTCAACAAAAATTTTTTTTACAAAAAATACAACCGACTTCCAAAAACAAAACACTACAAGGTACAAAATAACTTCGGACGAAAGAAAAAAACTTTAATTTCGGAAGTCGGTGTCAAAAAACGAAAAAATAACCAAAAACACTGACTTCAGAAATTTATTTTTCACTTTTTAGTGGTACCTAGGTACCTGCGTACCCATTAACAGCGTACCGGCGCAATGTTATGTTAAGAACTGATGTAAACACTAAAAAATCATGCGATTTCAGCAATCCGATCCCTTTGCTGTCATTTATTGAAGAGTTCCGTTGCCTACCTTCGAAGTTCTTCGTCAGATCTTCACCAAATTGAAACGGGACCAGTCTAGGAAAATACTCTTTCAAACAAAAAAAGGGTCATCCAAATCGGCTGACAATTGGCCAAATAATCGCTGAACAAACATTTTTCATGGGATCTCATCATCAGATCCTATTTATACCTTTCATCATCAGCTCAGCAACATGAGATGATGATTACCAGGCACAAATATCTGAATTGAGTTAGAAAGTTCATGAAAAACATTGTATGTGCCTATAAAATTTGAGGGTTGCCCTCGATTCGTGGGATGCCATCATGAGATTCTGACATAGTGACAATGGGACCAATCAAGAAGTATAAACCGATTTGAAAAATTTTTGTTTCATCTGAAAGGGTCAGATGAAACAAAAATTCTACTACTAGACTAGAATCAAGAGCAAACCCATCACAAATAAGAAATAAAAACAATCTGTATGACTAATCAATTTGTCCTAGTAATTAATAGAATGCCGCATTTGTGGCACTAACACGTCATTGTATTTATTTATCTTGTATGTTGCACCTAGAAGTCAATCAGGAATCGACCTGTGCCTATGTTATCTATGTTTTGATATGCTTCTTGGAGTTACAGTAGGTACACACTTAATATGTAGTCGGTGTACCATTATAAGTATTATGACGAAATATTCAATTATTTGCGATAGGTAGTATTAAAATATTAGTCATAGTTGTTAGGGATTATGACTATTTCGCTTTACTAATAATAACAGAAGGAGGAATACGTTTATTTTATGCATTTAGATGAATTCTATCATTGACATGATAACCTGAAAATTCAGATCAATTTTATTCAGAGGTCAGTAGACTACATCCAAGCTAAGCTATGAGGGGATCGCGCCAAATGGGGTGCGTGGCGCCGGGATGTCGGGAGCCGCCGCGACGCCGCCGCCGCCGCAGAGGCTGGGCAGTGCTCGCGTCGCGCGCGACCCGCCCGCGCCTGTGTCATCCACTGAGCCCGACAACACACGCGATAACGTATCCCTACCAAACTACCTCCGCAAAACTTAAAAAACAATGAAAATAACATCACTCATCCTCATCACTTTAATACACACTTCCTTTAGTGTAAAAACAAAGTCGAAAAATGCGACAATCAATAAATCAGATGATGCCATTAAAAAATATTTAGAAAAACATGAGGAGGTCCTATTGGAAGTTACTAAAAATAAAAGTGAAGTTGTTAAACCTGTTACAATTACAAATGTTGTGAACACAAAGATAGTGCCAGTGGCGGTTAAGAAAACTAAAGCTCCTCCCAAAGTGATACCACCAGACATGTAAGTAACGAGTTATTAGAACAAGTTAATAGTAAGTATAGAAAAACTTACTTTAGATATTTCTTCCATTAAAAACTCACATTAGAGTACAGTTGAGCGCACGTCTGTGGTAGCAAAACTAGGTTTAGCTGGCTTCTGTGGAAGACAGACCTTATAAATCAATCTACCTGCTGGCAGCTGCACTTTAATAACAAAGAATAAAGATAGGGACAAACTATTTAACAAGTTTGTCCTTCACCTGCAAAGTGAATAGATACAACATTTTTGCGACATAACAAATGCTAGTAACTCTTTTTTAAAAACCGGCCAAGTGCAAGTTGGACTCGCACACGAAGGGTTCCGTGCCTACCATAAACCTTAATTTTTAGTATTTGTTATTATAGCGACAATAGAAATACAAAATCTGTGAAAATTTCAACTGCCTACCTATTACGGTTCTTGAGATACAGCCCGCTGACAGACAGACGGACGGACAGACAGACGGATGGACGGACAGCGCAGGCTTAGTAATAGGGTCACGTTGGTTACATAAAAAAGTACTGTTAGTTTAACAAATAATTTCACAGATCTTTAAAATAGTATGTTAAACATGATCTTTCTATGAACAGAATACAAGACTGGGCCCAACAGATCTCGGATAGTTTATTCGAAATCGATGAAATAGTGGTGCGGAGAAAAGTACTACTGAGAAGTTTCTCTGATATAAAGATAGAGGTTCGCAATGGAACAGCTATCGTCAACAAGATGGCGGATGACCTGGAGGAGCTGCTGACGAAGCGAGCACGCGCCGCCGAGGAGATCATGCGCAAGGCAGAGGAACTGGCCACGACGGAGCAGATGCCAGATGACAGCTACACTTTTGATTACAGTGTCGTTAGTATTCATATTCCTTATTTATTAAAGAATACCATGCATTTTCCCCTAAATTAGACTTTGTTAACTTAAAACTGTATAATTGTGTCTTCATTTCTCATTCTACCTTTGCAAGTCTCTGGAAGAAATTTCTTTTTAAGTAATCAGTACCTTTGTGCTCTTGTCCCTGTGTATCATTTTCTTAATAAGTGTATTCTGTGTACGTGAATAAATACCTCGTTTAATAAGTGAATGAAATTATTTTCTGGCAGGGTTTAGACCAAGTAAAGAAGATGATAGACAAACATGATTTAGAAGAGAACCAGGAACCTCTGAGCTGTAGAAGTTTACGTAAGATAAAACTGAAGAAAAGCAAACATTTCGACGCTGATGTGTCGCTGGAGCACACTAGCGTCCACGTTGCTGCTGAGGTTTTTGACTGTGGTAAGCAATTAAGCATACTGATAAACTAATTGCGAATTCAATATTTTTTAAACTATGAAAACTAGAAGGCTAGTGTAACTTATATTACTAAGACATGTACATACATCTATGTAGATAAACTTGTAAAACGTACAAAGTTGGCTAAGATCTACTAAAATGTGGATGTGGAAAACAGATAATCGGATGCTCATAGAAAAATGTATCCGGCTATAAGACTTCAAAAGGCAGTAATAATGAAAAAAAAAAAAACAATTACGTATTAATTTTCGCTAACCCTTGTACCTAGTATTAAACTTAAAAACGTACCCGTTATAAGAAAAGAATCCGTGTGCTACCTCGATATGCTACTAGAAAATAACTTTTCGTTTATTGATCATATAAAAACAGTAGGCGAAAAAGCAAAAAAAAACTTCTACGCCTTGACGAGAATATCCAAAGCTACCTGGGGTCTATCTTTTCAAACCTTAAAAACTATTTACGGAGCTACTTAATTGGGTTGTATATGCTACGGGGCACCTGTCTGGGCCGATAGGGCTACCATAGGGGCGGTACGACGTAAATTGCTTCAAAGCCAGCGTTTGGCTTTGATCATCATCTGCCTAGCCTTTTCCCAACTATATTGAGGTCGGCTTCCAGTCAAACCGAATTCAGCTGAATACCAGCGTTTTACTTGGAGCGGCTGCCTACCAGACCTCCGCAACCCATTAACTGGGTAACACGGTATTTCTTGGCAAGACTGGAATCAGATTTACTGGCCTCTGACTGAAAATCCGTAACGACTGCCAAAGATCTACAAATGACAGCCGGAACCAACGGCAAGCGTTGCTTAACCTTTAAGATCGACCCGTGCGGCTATTATTATTTAGCCACGAGCTCCTCAGCGTTTGGCTTTGATATTCTTATGCAAGGCGCATAGGCGTATATAGGGGGGGGGGGGGAGGGCACCCCAGAATTTTCTGAGTCCCACCCCAGGATGTTTGGGGACCGGTTCTAAATTCTAGGCTAGACACTTATTTAACTTCAGTAATTCATCATCAATAAACAATCTACCTCCGAGAAACCTACCCACACCAGTGCACCAAGCAGTGTACCCAGGTGAACCAGGTGTGTCTGTATCGATAGTAAACAGAGGATCTTACCAATCTGAGGCACAACCTATCTGAGAACATTTCCAGCTCGCTTTTGTATCCTCAATTATGCAAGTTTATGTTAAAGTCAAGCAAGTAACTTCGATGATTGTATGGATGGTAAATAAAAAATGTAACCTATCTATCTACACCTATATTCCGAGGCGGAATGCAAAAATTTTCGAGCTCACTTCACTCGTTGTATCATCCATATTGTGCAAAGAAAATTTTTGTATGATATAAAGAAAATATAGCGTATCCGAGACAGTGAACTATTTTTTTTGCGGACCCACTTCGCCCGCTCCAGTTTACCTACGCTTAAATTGACATAAAAATATCCGTACAAATTGTGATAACAAGAAAATCTAGCGTTTCTGAGCCAAGGAACTTAAAGATTTTTCGGGATCGCTTCGCTTGCCCCAGCATCCTAAGCTATCCGGTTTTCACTTAAGATGACATACAAATGTGTAGGTGTGGATGTAAGATAAGAAGAAAATTAGCGTTTCTGACTCAAAGAAATAGATTTTTTCGGGCTCGCTTGGCTCGCCCTAGCATTCTTAGTCGTTCGGTTTTCTCTCTCTTCAGCTTTATATATTAATAATAATAGATTTTTATCTTTGGGCATTGCATCTCAAGTTGGGGGCCAGGCCCCCCCTAGAAAAAATCTCTGGATACGCCAATGGCAAAGCTATAGGACGGTTATTACTGAAGCCTTTCCAGTGCTGGCGGGTGTTCTCCCAGTCGATCAGCGGCGTGCTGCAATGTGTCTACGCTAGAAAGATCACGGAACCAGAGTTCTTACCGCAACGCGATCTTGCTGAGATCATTAAATTACTAAAACCCCAGACTGATGTCTGGGAGGAACTTTTATCCGAATGGCTATGTAGGTGGGAAAATTCCATTAAAGGCTCCGCCAATTTTTTCCATCTGTTTGTGAGCGGCTGGACAGGATATGGCTGGAGGTGGATCATTGTGTTGCCCAATTTCTCACAGGTCATGGCAACTAAGAGTAAAATATTTTCCTTTAAGCTTGCGGCCTCGCCTTTATGTCAATGTTCTACAGCTGACCATAATTACGAACAATCCGCACATCACATCTTATGGAAGAGTATTCTTTGGCAAACTGAACGCAATATTATGTTAAATAGTATTCAGGCTACATCTGGGGTTTATACGGATCTTATAGAAACCAGAACAAATTTCTGTGCTTTCAGGCGATTTTGCCATACTGGAAACAAAAGTAGCTCACAATTTAGGACCCATTAGTTTTAGGAGTAAGATATAATCAGTGGTGCTTGGCAACTGGGCTTAACTCAGTTGTATATGTCCCTTGGTGGCCTAGTTCTATTCCGTCTCTTGCTTGATACGGAGGGAAGTGGAAATTATATATATATATATATATTCCTACTTCTCCGCTGTACTTTTTTGATTAATTCGTTGAAGGATCCAAGACAGTTGAATTATTATCTCCGGGGCCCGTCGGGTTTCATTGGCTCGTCGTTTTCCTGGTGGTCGCCATTGTTGATTCTGGCCTTTAGTTGTTGCAGTGGTTGGGAATGTGTGGCGGGCTTGTCCCGAATAAAAAAAAATAACCCTTGTGCCTATGTTACATATTTCCAAAAGCGCTCTCTTTCAGCTCCTAATGTCAAGGAGCATCTTTACTGGTCAGAGGGTTTGCTGTCAACCTACAAAAAAAACTACGCTCAAGACTCTACGCTGGACTTTCAATATTTTTGCAGTGCCCAAGGATTTCTCAGACATTATCCTGGCAAGTATTTTGAAATATTCATAATACCTTACGTGATACATCACATTTAAAATAACAGGGTTCCCATCCTTACCGCTTATATTGACCTTATACCTTTCCAAAAACCTCAAATTTAACAGTTGTTGGCACGCTTCAACTAAATATCTTATCATGCTGGTTTTTTACAGCGGCTCTATGGGAAAGCATGTACAAGCTAAAATTATCAGAGGATGTAGCGGATGTGTATGACTGCCGGCTGCGGCCTTGGTACGTGAGTGCTGGCGGCGCCCCTCGCGACGTGCTTATACTCCTCGACGCCTCGGGCTCCATGAAGAACTCTTCGAACCAGGTCATCGCTGAGAAGTTCACCCTGGCACTGCTCAGTGCTCTCACGGATGACGATAGAGTAAACGTGTTGCGGTTCAACGTCATCATACAATCTCCAATCAGTTGTTTCAACGAAAAAATGGTTTGTGTAAGTATGTTGTTGCCTTGAATAGAAACTCGTATTCGTATCGTATTTCTGCTTTATTACGTAACGCACCTTGTTGCAATATTTTGATTTTTTGTAAGAACATGACATACTTATTGTTTTACTATGTTTTATGCAGGCAAACCACGTGAACACGGCAGCTATGATGGCTGCTATGAATAACTATAAGGTGACGAATGAGACTCTCATGGGTGACGTACTGGAGTACGCTATACGGTTGCTACAGCGGCAGCGGAGTACTCCTGAACGGCCGAGAGCTTGCCAGCAAGCTATAGTGCTACTTACCGACAGCCTTTTTGACAATTATTCACATCTGATGCGACATCTGGACCCTGAAGGACGAATCAGGTAGCTTCTTTGTTATTTTTTCACAACATGGCCGGCATGGCCCAGATGACATTCTATAATATCTGGCCCAAAGTTATATGCAGTACGAAATCGCCGAGATGTTAGCGCAGCAAAAATTTAGGCCAGTCAAATAGTAGCAGCAGTAGATTTGAACCTTTAAAAAAAATTCTAACTCTGATTTTTTTTCTTGAATCGTGTATTTGATCTTAGCTCTTCTAAAAATATAATAAAAATAAAGATTTTCCGAAGGTTAAGAATTGAAGAGGAAAATCAAGATATTTCTTTTTTTTACAATTTGTTAGGAATAGGTAGAACTAGTTTACTTCGCCTGAATTAAACATTTCTGCCTTAACAAATGTCGTTAAAAAATATATACGTTTAAAATTACAATTAAGAATTAGGTATTGCAAAGTTAGTCTAATTTTCGGCATAATTTGCCTTTTTTTTAAGGATGGGGAATCATCAAATGACTCCTTCCGCTTTGGGCGAAGCGGAAGGGAGTGTCAGACTCTTATACCCATCCGTGTTCCTCCCAGTGCCCTTTGCGTTCCAGGGACGCGGCGTCTCTTTCGAACGGATTCCGCACCCCAGCAGGCACTGGCCCTAGCGGGCCCCGTCTCCTTTGCTGACAGCTCCTTGAGGCGCGCGTGGAACACAGCGCGCCGCCAACCCGGGCCTGGTTCTGATCGGACGGCGAGCCACCCAAAGTTCGCCGTCCGCAGGCCCGCGCCTACGGTGGCCGGAAATCGCCCTGCGACCCCCGACGCCCGGGACGTCTTCTTCTGTTGCGGCGGCTGGGTCGTGATTTTTCCCTCTCTCTTACACGTTCGGCCTCCTCCTTTGCTAGCATTACTGCTTCGCAGAAGGAGGTGATCGCTTCCCATGCCTCCTCGCTCCGGACCTTAGATGGAACCAGGGCCGGCCGCGAGAGGTCGCCGCCGCCGATCGCCTCAACGAGGATCCGGCGGTTCTCCGCCCAAGCAGGGCAGACCTCCACCGTATGCTCCACGGTGTCCTCCGGGCGATCCTCGCAGTGATGACACCCGGGCGTCTCCTCCCGCCGAATCCGAAACAGGTATCTCCCGAAACAACCGTGTCCGGTGAGTACCTGCGTCAGGCGGAAGGTAAGGACGCCGTGACGCCGCTCCAGCCACTCCTCAAAGAGGGGATTAATCGCCTGGATTGTAGCGTGCCCAGCACTGGGTTGCGACAGTCGCTGTCTCCATACGGCCATGAGATCTTGCCGGAGCTCCGTCCGCCTTGCCGCGATTTGCCGCGGCAGAGGAGTCTCGCCCCGGCGTAGTGCCTCCACGCGCCACTCGTAAATGAGCGCGAGGGCTCTCGCCTCCAGATCCCATGGCGGCAGTCCGGAAAGGAGGCTCGCTGCCTCGCCAGAGACCGTGCGGTATCCCTTGGCCAGCCGGATGGCCATGACCCTCTGGGATGCGTTGAGGTAACGGGCAGGTGGTCGCTTCCTCAAAGTAGGCGCCCACACTGGCGCCCCATAAAGGACATGGACCGCATGACCCCCGCGTAAAGCCTCCGGCAAGAGGCGTTTGGACCCCCTAGATTGGGCAGAAGCCGCTTGAAGGCAGCCCCGGGTCGCCCAAGTCTGGGAGCCAAACGTCGGAAATGTTCGACGAAATTCCAGCGGCTGTCAAGGACGAGACCCAGGTACGTCATCATCGACCCGACACCGATGTGAACCCCTCCTACCGTTATTTGAGATCCCGATGGTGGTCTGTTCCGGGAACCATGGAAGCACAGCACATGGCTTCGGACTTGTGAAGGGCCACCTCGAGATCCAACTGCCGGATCCTCTCTACGACTATCGCAACCCCGCGTGTCATAGCGTCAGCCGCCGCCTGATGCGACCGCCCCTGCGCCAGGACTAGCGTATTGTCAGCATAGCAGACAACACTGACGCCACTAGGGAGATCAGCGCGCAGCACCCAGTCGTAGCCGATGTCCCACAGAAGCGGCCCCAGATCGGAACCCTGTGGAACACCACACGACATCTCTCGCCGGTTCCACTCTCCCAGGTGACCGGGGTAGATGACGGCTCTGTCCGTCAAGTAAGCCTCGACTACGCGACGGAGGTAGGTCGGCACCCGGTGATACCGAAGTGCCTCCCTAATGCAACTCCAGGGCAGGGTGTTAAAGGCATTGGCGATATCTAGAGACACCGCCAAGACGACTCCGCCCCGGGAAACTGCGGCCCCTGTCGAGAGGGCTCTCACGGCCATGATGGCGTCCACCGTCGAGCGGCCCGTGCGGAAACCGAACTGGTTTTCCGCCAGATCCGGCCCCACCCTCACTAGGTGCTCGACGAGGCGGTTTGCAATTACTCTTTCAAAGAGCTTGCCCACCTCATCGAGCAGCACGATGGGCCGGTATGCGGACGGAGAGTCCGCAGGGCGCCCCGGCTTCTTAATGAGGACCAGTTTCCCCGTCTTCCAACGAAGTGGGAACTGGCCCCTTTCCAAGCATGCGCTTAAGAACCCTCTTAGTCGAGGCCCAAGAGCCTCCAAGGCCAGGACCCAGGCTTTTCCAGGTAAGCCGTCGGGTCCTGGGGCGGTATTTTTGGCCTTCAGCCTAATAACCGCCACTCTCAGGTCTACCTCAGTCACCTCAGGGGCATCGTCATCGCCGTCAGCGTTGTAGTCCGCATCGGGCACCGCAGGTGGCGGAGCCATAGATGGAGGAGTATGTTCCCCTCGCGAGGGGAATAGAGCGCTCACCACTTCCTCCACCAGCTGGGGCCGGAGACTCTGCGTCAACGGGGAGGCCCAGGTGCGGAGCTTCTTCCGCACCATTTTGTAGGGTCTTCTCCACGGGTCCCCGTTCAGAGACTCCAGCATCTCTTTGCGAGCCAGATCCTTGGCCACAAGGATCTCCGCTCGAAGGGCGGCCTTCACTACTTTGTACTCATCGTACAGCTCCGCCTCTCTGACCTGCGCATCCGGAGGGCGGATGCGGAGCCTGCGGTGCCTGGTATACCGGCGCCGTGCGGCAACGCATGCCTGACACAGCGTCGCCAGCTCTTGCGCCCACCAGTACACCTGGCGGCGGGCGCGTCCTGGCCTAACCCGGGGCATTGCCACGTCACAAATATCGGACATGGCCTCCCGGAACCACTCCGCTTCGACGTTGATGTCAGCAGGCCTGTCCGGAGGTGACACCCAGGCCTGCACGATCGAGGCTTCCAGGAGGAGCTCCCGGTCCAGCTGCTTCAGCGCCCACCGCGGACCACTTGGGGCTACCGGACTGGCGCAGTTGAGGTCTGGGTGGAGACGTCAAACTGGATATACCGGTGATCGGAATAGGTCTCCACCTCCTCTGATACACGCCAGTCAATGACACGTGGTGACAGAGCAGGGCTGGCGAACGAAATGTCCACCACGGACTCTCTCACACACGTAGGGACAGAACCCCAGTTTAGGACGACCAGGCCGGTCTCCAGAGCCCAGTCCTCCACCATCCTGCCCCGCGTATCCGTATAACGGGAACCCCAAGCCAAGTGCTTGGCATTGAAGTCCCCGAGAACGAGTACGGGGAGGGAACGATACCCGGCGACGACGACGCCCAACTCCGTAAGGGAGTTTTGGAACTCGGTGAGAGTTCGGTTCGGGGAGAAGTACACTCCTACCACGACAATGTCCCCGAACCGTGCTGCTACGCACCCCTGTCCTCTCCTGGCGCTTTCGAGGGATGGGGTACCAGCAGCGGCCGATGAAATTAGAGCCACTGAGCCGTTCAGGTCCTCCACCCAGCCATCCCTGGGCGGGACAAAGTAGGGCTCAGCGACCACGGCGATGTTAATCAACCACTGTGCCATGCTCTGGACCAACAGGTCCAGAGCGGCGGCGCAGTGGTTGATGTTCGCCTGGAGGAAGCGTAATGGACACTCCATTTGTTATTGGCACTCCATTTCTGCCTCCTGAGTCTTTTGTGAGGACTCACTGGCGGCAACCGAAGCGACGGCGGTGGTAGTGACGGCGTTGGTGTTGGCAGCAGCGGCGACAGCAGTGGCGGCGGCGGCGTCGGCAGGGACGGCGGTGGTGGAGGGCTTCTTTTTGCCCCCGGCTTTGGCAGGTGGAGCGCAGGCTTTGCCCCCAACCCAGTGATCGGCCGGCTTGCCAGATGCCGCACATACAACGCAGTGCGGCGTGGCATTACACGAGTTGGCTTTGTGTCCGGGCCGACCACAGCAGAAACAAAGATCGCTGCGGTCCACCTCCGAGGTGCACTGGACTCCCACGTGGTTGCCCTCTTGGCAGCGGAAGTACTTCAGAGGTCTGGGTTCCAGCAGTTTGACCTGCGCAGATACCCAGCCCACGAGGAGTCTTCGGCCCTCCGATATTTTCTTGGCCGCCGTCACGGGACAGCTCACCACAACGGTTCGCATGCCCGTGCGGTCAGGACGTATGGTGCCTGCCTTCACCTGCTCGGCAGAGCACCCCCCAGTCCTGACGACGGCGGCCACCACCTCCTCCTCCGTGACGGAGTCGTCCAGGCCTATAATGCGCATATCAACGCACTTGGTAGGCCTGGACACACGGACCTCGTCCGCATTTAAGGACGCTCTAAGCCTTTCCGCCAGAACGTCAGCGGTCGGGCCACTGGCTGCACCGGGGATCTCCAACATCCGGGCCCCAGTCATGGTCATCCTGTGTCGGAGGCCCCCAGCAATGCCGAGCTCCTGAAGGTTCACCGCCTCCTTTGCCTTTATGAGCACTTGGCTGTACGTCACGCCCCTCTTCTCCGCGTCCGGCTGTAGTGTGATCACTACAGCTGCGGTCTTAGGGGCACGGAGCCTGGCTGCGACACTTCGTTCTTTTTGTCGTCGTCTCCTCTCGCGTTCCTTGGTCGCCCTGGTTGCCTTTCTCGCCTTCTTCCTCTCTCCGACTACTTGCCATCCACCTTCGGCCGCAGGAGAGTTTGAAGACGGGGGCGCCTGTTGCACAGCTGGTGCTGGAGCTCGCGCTGCCTGTGCAGCCACCCTACCTGTCTTTGGCTTGGTCGTTGCCGGCCTAGCCCCTCGGTTGGCCTGAACGGATGACCCCGGTTTGGCAGCCACGGTAGCTGCATACGAGACTGCCTTCTGCTAGCCCGACGCCTTTTGGCTCGCCGCCAGGGGGGGGCGCCGGACGATGCCCTCCAGTACAGAGAACCGTGCTGCGAAGGCGGCCATCTCCTGCCGCACTAGGTTCAGAACCTGCGCCTTCATAGGCACGGGCTGGCTTTTCCGCACTTGCGCCCCCTTGAGGCTTGTGCCTCCTAGGAGCCTTCTCCTCGGACCCTGGCCAAGTCTGCTTGGAGCTTTTCGTTCTCCTTTTGGAGAAGCTCCGTGGCAGTCGCCAGGCGGGTGACCTCCGCCCGCAACTTGTACATTTCGTCCGATTGGGGCCCGCGGAAGTTGGCCTCCGCTGCCGCCAAAATGGAGGCCGCCGCCGCGCTTATGGCCTTGTTTTTAGTGGCTTGCTTCCTCTTCAAGGCCACATCGTGGGCGGCCGCCTCCACGATCCGTACAAACCTGGCCTTATTGGAGCCGCCAGCAGCGTCTAGCTCACTGCCAGAAGACCCCGAGATAGAGGCCCTGCGACTGTTCGCTCCGGGGTGTCGCCCCTCCTCGGCAAGCTTTGCAGCTCGCTGGGTAGCCTCCTGGGATGCAAGCCCCCTCCCCTTGCCTCCGTCTCGGCCTCTGCCCCGTGCACTAGTGGGGATCTTACGGGCTGAGACCGCCTCTCTGTTGGAAGACGACCCCTGGTCATCCTCCGGCCTGGGCCGCTTACGGAAGAACTTGGAGTTCTCCGAAGCAACCTCGGCTCCCTCGTGTCCAGAGCTCGCCGAGCTGATGCCAGACGCAGAGTCGGAGTCTGACCCCGCATCTCCTTGACGCTCAAGCGAGCCCTTCCTCCAATCATTGGAGGGAGCCTCCGCACTACGTTCGCCCGACATCTTGTCGGGCTTACTAAAATTAACGCCGATCATCTCCTTAAAGGACGCTGCGAATCGGGAGCCTCCTCGGCTCTTGTTGCCACTGGCAAGCGGTTCATGACAACCGTTGCCCCCCCCAGAATACGAAGGGCATGACGCCTCCGAAGGAGACGTGGCGGATTCTCCAGCTGCTGAGCAGCTGGTACCGCCCTGGGGTAATGCTTTTCCGTGTCTTATTCATTTTTTTTTGTTCCTTTTAAAGAGTGTGGTCCCTATCTTCTCCTCCCTTCTCCTCCCTTTTCTTGCTTGCTCATTGCCCTCACAGTCACGTCTGATGAGCAGACGCGTAACAGAGAACAGTGAGCAAGATTCCTTCCTATGAAACGCACACCGTCCGAAAACACGAACATTGCTCAAGTCTCCGAACGGTGTGCCCTTCTCGTGTCCCTCTTTGTCTGGTCTCTCACTTGAACCTTTCCGGCATGAGTAACTCTACCGGCAGAGCTCCAAGATCACTGAGACACACAAGCCCCACCATGACGGCAACGTGGGGACACACTCGGTGGGGGGCATAATTTGCCTGGACTATTAATTAATTACCCGTCGAAGATGCAAGTTATTTTAACTTTTAACTTATTACAAAACAATAACGGAAATATACAACAAAATAGCAACAACTGAAAAATGTATCAAGTTCAAATAGGTAGCGGAAAAATTGGTTTCATATCTTTACTATTCCGATGGTTTTGCTGATGAGTAAGGAAATAATAACGATACAGAATCACATCATGCAATCGATGATACTAACAATAATCACAAAGCTACCGATTTTGGTCGTAAGTGGCTAAAATTAAACCTGATCAATATCAAGTTTGAGCATCACATTTTCTTTTCAAATTGATATTTTTTTATGACTACTCGTTTATTGCTAGAACGCTATTACCGATGTTGCCAAGTACCGGACGTAGTAAAATCGTTACCTGAATCTCCTAATTGCCATTAACCCATCCGGTCCCACATGTGGGACGGTGAAGATCTTTTATAATGTGGCCGTTTTAAGCGCGCGGGGTCGGGGGGAACAACGTGTTGTTGGGAAATTTACTACTCTTTTTCTGAGAAATCATCAAATGACTTCTTCCGCTCTGAAACGAGCGGCCCGGTAGAGTAATGACTCACCCGTGTTCCTTCAAATTGCAGTTTTAGTTCCAGGGCTGCGGTAACTCTTACGAACAATTCCAAAACCCTGGTAAGGGAATTTACCACCGGGTTTTCGTATTTGGGTTTACAACGTCTTCCCTGATATTAAACTCCTCAGTCCTTTGACTATTCTATTGGCTTATAAAAGACTTGCAGGCAAGTAAGGGTCGACGAAACGGTCGGTAATCACTGTCATCGAATAATGACTAAAAATGTAACAAATCAAGCAGGCTAATCAAATTGGTATGTGACATCTCTTCACATTCCTGATGCATCGCCCTAAAGACTCAAGTCGAAATGCCACTTGTGGCTACATCTCCGGTTCCCTTCACACCTGTCATACTTGGTACCGCCTGTACTGCATGGCGGCTATGTTAGTGCGACGGCAGAATGCACTTCCTTTCCTTTTACGAACTTCATTGCAGTGCGTAACTATTAGTTCTTATATTCAGGAGTTGCAGTGGTTGGGATTAGTGCGGCGAACTTGTTGTGATCTTTTCAACCAAGATCTTTACTGGAATCTTTATATTGCTAGAATGTTTGTAATGTGGCTTCACGACGTGTTCGGTCTCCGGGACAACACGCGCTCGTACGGCGAGAAGCTGAGTTGCGACCGCGACGGGTACTTCGCAGAACTCATCACGCCCTTCGACGTGACGCAGCAGGTCATGAAGATCCTGCAGGTCATGGAGCGTCCGCTGGTGTCGCAGAGGAACCAACGACTCACCGTCTTCAGTGATGTTTATGCACATGTCGAGGTACGTACGTCTTTACGAATATGAACAGACAATTAATTATCATAAGTCAAAAACATAAGTCTTTATCCATTTGGGAATATGTGTTTTTCAAATGATGAAAGAAATTTCAAATAGTAGCAGTGATCCCGGAAATTACCCTCCACATATGTACTCAAACCTACAAGATTCACAGTCTCTCTTTATATATTAAAGTTTATCTATACTACTAATATATAAAGCTGAAGAGTTTGTTTGTTTGTTTGTTTGCTTGCTTGAACGCGCTAATCTTAATAACACTGGTCCGATTTGAAAAATTATTTCAGTGTTAGACAGCCCATTTATTGAGGAAGGCTATAGGTTATATATCACATCACGCTAAGACCAATAGGAGCGGAGCAGGAGCAGACGAAGTTGCGCGGGTCAACTAGTGTAATATATAAATGTAATGATTGATCCTGTTATGTTATTATTGACTGCGTAATCTAATTCTCGATTGTACAAACTATTATTGTACATGTATGTAGGTAATACCCCGATACTTCTATGATGAGGAAAGTTTAAGGTATTTTGCACTCTAATCCAATTTCCCGGATATCTTAAGTCTAGTGTAGATTTAACGATTGCATTATCAACTAATGTATCTAAATGTTAAATATTGCATTGTCAACAAAGATAGCACGATTAAAGCAGTTTCAAAATCAACGTTAATTATTTATTTTATCAGCCTAAGCTGTCCCACTTCTTGGGCAAAGGCCCCATTCTTTTCATTTGCCCCTGTGTTTTGCTTCTTCACGTCAATTCTCGAGGAAGCAATGCAAGTCATCCCGCCTTCTTCAGTTCGGTTTGCTGCGACCCCGCCAGTGTGTCAGGACTCCAGTCTTACGACATACGAACCCACACCTTTGATGATATGCGCCAGAAATGGCCTGCCCAGTTCCATTATTTGTTGAAAAAATATAAGACTTCTTTCTTCTTCTTATGATGTGGGCAGTAAGGTCTAACGTCCCTACACACCCTAGTGTCAGAATTTCTAAACCGCCTCATGGGCCTCTGACATGGTTTAAGACTGAGTACAGACAGTGCTCAGTCCAGAAAGATGAAATTTGCCATGTAGGTTCCTTGATAGGAGAGTTGCACTAAGAGTTGTTTTCCAGAAATTCGTAGGGAGTTGCGGGCAAAGGCTAATTAAAATTTATACGCGTATTTGTCATGTCTGATGTTTGTTTACATCCTTAGGATCCTGCATTAATTGCTGATGTAAGCTTCAGTCGACGATGTTTAAAATCAAATTGTGTAAAATACATAATCCTTTCTTTATTTAAGGACCCCAGAAGAGGTGAATTATACTGGAGAAGTAAAGAGAACACGGAGCAGTTCAATAGATACATAGATCTGCGGCGAAACAAGAAGAAGTTGCTCAACGAGTCGCAACTCTACAAAGACTGGATGTACCAAGTTAACTATGTGCGTACTGATCAAGTGACCATAAGATCACCAAAATTACGAAAAATTAAAAAAAATACTTGATGCCAATATATTCCGCCCTAAAATGAAAGAGCAATTGGCCGTAATCATTTGCACAGCGGTCAATGTTCAAACGATAAAAACGTAATCACTCGTTAAAAACATTAAACAAAAATCAGAATAATTAACGAACTTTCTAAAAATACATTGTTTTAGAACAAATACGGACATTACTATGAGGGAGAGGAGTTGAATTACAGATTGCAAATAAGCGTTTCGATACCAGTGTTCGACTACGTCACTAGCGAGGTAAGGGCTTTAGAATATGTCAGTCGAAAACTCAAATTGATTACATTTCTTTTAAATATTACAACATCCCCTTGTTTAACTTTCAGAATATTACGAAAAAACTTGAGGAGGTAAGTTTACATCAAATCTAAAAATAAATACCCGTGTTCAGGCAAAAGCACTTATTGCAAATGCAAAAATAAAAAGTCATGTACCCAGAGACACAAAGCTGACTGATAAAAATGCATAATCTAGTCTGATGTTCGTAATTGCAATGATAACTTACTTATCTAAATTCTCATAAATCATAACAATATTTGTTTTCAGGAAAATCAAAGGAACTCGACTAGAACGGTAAGAAGGAAGTAATCAGGAGATTATTTTATTTATTTTGAATATATAATCACTTCTTAACGTAATTCTTTAGGTTTCAAAAAAAAAAAAAAAAAATGAAGGCTTTTTTGGAGTTCAAAATATTCAACCTCAAAAACTTTTCAATACGGGAAATAATCTCAGATGTTTTGATAGATTAAGAGTGAGATTAAAATGCAACATAAAACCACGGGTATGGGCAGGATTCGAGATTCGAGAGAGTCTGGTTTGTAAAACTTCTTTCTCATTGCACCAGAAAGGTTTTGAGTTCTTTTCTACCAACACACATACTGAAGTATTTATATTCGAAACATATTTATTTCACCAGAAGCAGACTTGTGTTTAATGTGATTGCCAAGTGGCCAAGAGTTGTTGTGTTTTTGATAAAATGATAGCCAGACAGACTGACGAACGTAAATTACATGTGGCGGATAATGGATTAACATAAATACGGAAAACAAAAACATCGAGTGATGTATTGCAACTGAATATAGACCATTGATCTACTTTAGCTAGGGTGCTTGACTGATAGAATGTAAGTGTTTCCGCAGTACCCGGTCAACCGGCTGTTGGGAGTCGCTGGCGTAGACATTCCCATCGACCATTTGAAATTGATCCTGCCTTATCATCAGGTAAATATTTATAGATATTAAAAATGTACCTACAAAGATAAACTATTTCCTGCCTGAGTCACACGTAAAAAAGGCAGAATTCTGAACGCCTCTTATTCGAAGTCCCGCCACTGCCACTTTGCCTTCGAGGCAGCATTATTGTTTTTTCGAATTATGATATGAAATGATTGCATCTAAATACGAGTATTATGACGTCTACCAATAAGTATTATATAGTACGAAGAACTCGATAAACATCACGTCTTAATAGTCTATAATGTTAGTGTTCCAAGAATACTAAAACGTACCTAACTCTAGCTAGGGTTTATATTCAATTCACTCTAATAGTTAAAAACATAAATGAAAAGTTCAAGGTGTTTCCGGCTCGACGGCGCGTTGTGTCAACTTGTGTCCCACGCACGCCTCAAAGAGATGTTAGCATAATAAAAGGGGCCGGCTAGGGCCAGTGTCTGCCAGGGTTGTGGAATTTTTTCTAAAGAGTCACCGCGACCCTAGCTGGAACACAAAGGACATTAGGAGGAACACGGATGGGTTTTAGTCAGTAAGAGTCTGACACTTCCTCCCGCTCCGCCTAAGTCGGATACCTATTCCTATTAGAGATTTTTATAAATTATAGAATCAAAAACACGACGTAGAACATTACACTATTGAATTTTTATTTCAATAAACATATGACTAGATCAAGTTGACCCTGATGTAAGCAAAACACGTTACACGTTTCAGATTGGTGCGGGAGGATCTTTAATCCTCGTCGACCATCGGGGCAATATCGTCTTACATGACAACATTAAACATACGGTTAGTGTCACTCTCATCTACAAAAATGTTAAAACTCGTTCTGTAATCAAATCAAATTGTACTTTTAACTAAATATATGTAAAAACCGTGACTGTGCGTAATCTACGCATGAACCTCTGTTCAAATCTTCTTTGATTTTCCCACTTATAAATTCTAATTTATTTCTGATAAAAGAATAGGCAAAATGTTCAACATGCGTCATTTTAAAACACATTACGTGACTCATGATTTTTCCATTATCAGTTCGACGGCGACATTTTAAAACCCGGATATCGGACGGTTGACCTCCTAGATTTGGAACAGCCTGCCCAAAATCATAAGCCGAGATATTATCCCGATGAATGGCTGAAGGTAACAGCTTAGACTTGTTATTATATGCTTTATCTATCCAGGAACTCTAAGGTTCATTAAATTGTTCTACTTTTTAGTTCCGGAAAATGATGATAATAGACAAAGACAATGGAAACATCACAATGTATGGGAAAGGCATCTTTGACGACGGAATGAGAGCCATTCTAGAGAAACGACAGTACTTTTGGAAGAGAGTGCTGAACCATTATACAGCAGTGGTGGTACTTCCTCTGAACAATAGAGTACATGCGGTACCTGAAGCTGCCTTCACGAGAGAAATAGCCGCCGAAGCTTGGAAATCACTGTCCAGAACTGAATATGCCGTCAACCCTGATTGGTAATCGCCTTATCTCACCTATTTTTAAAGTCAATAAAGATCGTGCAGATATGACGACACTATGTCGCAATTCGGTAATGTTCTCGGAATCGGATGTAAATAATCCGTTAAAAGAAAAACATTTATGTGGAAAATTTTGATACCTAGGTGACCTATCAAATGCGGGAAATGGTGGTGAAATCGTGCCATATTATGCTCATATTACACAATTTTATCTATCAATGTATATTCATCGTCATCATCACCTGAATACTTAGGTATGGCAATATGAAGCTGAATAGCTTTAATTTATATTTTGCCCCACACTATAAATTTCTTCTGTAGGATCGTGGGTGCATTTACAAACATACAAAATCACATACACAAACAGCCAGACCCAAAATATTTGTTCTGTGCTGGAATCGAAGCCGCGACACGCCGCGCAGTAGTCAATTTCAGTTAGTTCGCACCCTTGAAACCAGGATGGGTTCTCCACTAATGGAACATGCAAAAATGTGTTTTTTGGATGTTTGATAATAATATCGCATTGAAATTGAGTACTTATGCGAAATCCTGAATTTTTTCATGTGTTGTTCAATTACGCATCAATCGGTGAACGAATTCTAATGACTCTTGA
This sequence comes from Lacanobia oleracea, assembly GCA_950371165.1. NCBI lineage: Eukaryota > Metazoa > Arthropoda > Insecta > Lepidoptera > Noctuidae > Lacanobia > Lacanobia oleracea. The sequence continues at coordinate 6,468,764 of OX493405.1, forward strand.
TGCACGTGTAGACCATGATAAGACTATTTTATACCAGTAGTACATTCCTTAACTATGCATATGGTCGAAGCCAGAGAAAAAATCGACTGTCCACTACACAAAATACACAAACTTTTTTTCGCGATGGCAGAGTTCGTTCAATAGTAAAAGTTGCTGAAAATGATATTCAGGTTTTCGTTTATTCTGTTGTCCCCATTGGCCAGGCTGTACTGCCGTCACATCGAGCCGCACTTCCAGTCGCGCGAGGCTGAGGTCAGGCACTTCATCAAGCGCCGCAGTGACGAGGCTGACTTCCCCATGCAGAAGCTCGAGTACCTCTTCAGCCCGATCCCGCCTTCTCTGTTCGAGAAGACCTATCAGTGTTCGTTGCTATTTCTCTCTACAAGTTTAACTTTGCCCAATAGTTTTCATTTGCAAAAATACTACTTTGCTCTGTTATTATTTTCCTTTTATTTTTTAATTTTGTTTTGCAATTAAATATTCAGTAGTTTTTGCAACATACAGTATTCTATTTACTCGGGAATAAGTTGCAATTGGTACAAACATATGCTAATACAACCATTTTTAACTAAATATTTACTTTTTCTGTGGGAAATTTGTGTTTCGAAACTCCTTGGGGCTTAGGTGTCGTCTGAGGGTGCTTCGTAATAACTTGAATCGATGTAGGGAAAATAAAGTAAAATCGCTCTTCCAGTACAATCCATAAACAAACCTAAAACATAACAATTAAACAACAAATTGGAATTCAAAATGCCAGTAGTGTCGAAACTTGTAAGACATGAGTCGTACAGCTGTGCCTATTTTTTGAATAGGTATAGATTGCATTTTAAAATCCCCGTTTTCATAAGTGCAATATGTACGTAGAAAAATAGTTGTCGAATTCTTAAAACCTCTAGTGCTTGAGGTTAGTTAACTGCGCGCTTAGTAAAATATATCTTATTAGTAATTTTGTAACTGAGCTCTTTCAAGTATTACTGTTACGATATCAGATACAATAGAACTCAAGTACAAAACAAAACAAAACTATTGATCCGTGGCATGTTAACGTGGGGTGTGTGTAAGTTAGCTCCTTATCAACTTTTATCAATGTCTGGTCAGTCCGATAAACCGCTTTCCAACAAGCACCATGCATTTAGGTTCACGTAGGTAAACAATGTAGTATTTAATTTAATCATGTAACTTTACAAAAAAACTGTTTTTCCAAACTCTATTCACGAAAATAGTCATTGTTCTTTTGTACTTACGACTTATAAGAACATCATCTGCCTAGCCTTTTCCCAACTATTGGGTTAGGCTTCAAGTCAAACCTGATTCAGCTGAATACCAGTATTTAACTTAGAGCGGCTTCCTACCATACCTCCACAACCAATTACTGTGTAATAAAACGACTTATACGAATAAGTGATTTTAATTAAAACTATCATTACATTCACTCTCGCTTTTTGCAATCAGTCGTAATATTATGCCTCTTGACAGGCAACCCAGACAGAACAAAAAGCCAGACATGATGATTCTGTCTGGGTTGCCTGTTTCTTGAGCACGTACATTTTTCCCTTCGCATTTAAGAAAAAATGTGAGGCTTTCCGTAAATTTGTTGTTGTTAGCGCGTGTCCATACATGTCCAAAAATAGATCAAGTACTAACATAAATAATCGTTGCACAGGTAACGAGGACCTAATGGCAAAGTTCTGCAAGGAGGCCATCGCTACGGACCAGTGGGCCCACGAGCACGAAGTCCAAGACACCGACCGGGACTGCTCCAACTGCGGCCTGGGATCCACCACCGCGTTCTTTGCTAGCGGTGAATATTCATCAACTCATCTTTCAGTCGTTACAGCCTGTCAGCGAAACCCGAAAACCTGACACCAGTCCTGATAAAGGTATTACCTACTAGTACTGGTAGTTACTGAGTGGTCTCTACCACTCTGGGTAGTTGCTCCTTGTAAAATGCAGGTATTTAGCTGCATCCTGTGGGATTGGCTAGCTGCTAGCTGATCTCGAAATAGTTGGGAAAAGTTTGGCTATTGCTATTGGTGCACCATATTTACCAGCCAACCAGAATATCCGATGATGACAAATATTTATGATCATCACGCTTGTCAAGATATCAAATTAATTAAAAGTTAAGTGTCCGCACTTATAAACCCTATTGTTAATACTTTTTGGTCCGTTCCCACAGACCAACCGTGAAAACGGTTTTGTTCTTTTTTTCATTTGTGATGAGTTTGCGCTTGACTCTAGTCTAGGACAGAGATGACAGAGACAAAGTCTACGATGGAGCGAGCCTACCCAAAAGGAGCCTGTTCACTCTAACTTAAGTTAAGATTTTTGTTAACTTTTAAAAATAAAATAAATAATAATAATTTCTGAACTAGATAAAAAACAAACAGCAGTAGACTTTTGATCTATGTATGCATGCCCTGACAAACACTCAAATTACTCCATGACGACGGGAAATAAATTGTGTTAATAATTAAGCAAAAAGCGTTAATGATGAATTAGATAAATGCCAAAAATTATCACTCGATAAGACTGAATGGCGTTTCCGCGAAATATCCAGATTAAAACTCGATTGGCCTCGTCCTTGCCTGTGTTTGCCAAGATACAGGGTCCCGTTCCTTAAACCGTGATTACTACATGATAGCGAATCTACTGGAGAAACAGCAATAGGCGTAATATCAGCGATAAACGATTTTCTAGGTCAAAGTAAAGGCACGAGGAAAGGAATCTAATCGAACTGTAGAAACAGCACATTCGTTAAACAAGGGAGATATTTCAATTTCAATTCATTTATTCAATAACGATTTTTACATCGTGTCTGAATTTCTATAGCTAAAAACAAATATTATAATCATCATTCATGCTATCCATATACAACACATTAACATTATCACACACATTTTCACATGAACATTTTTACTGACTTGTGGCACTATGCTTTAGGTACAACGTTCAGGTGAGGCACTTGCTTCATCTGGAGATCTTTTCTTCTTGTACTCTCGCTTTTTTGTCTTTCATCCTCAGTCTCATATTCAAAAATATATTTTATTAAGTGACTAAGTAGGACCAAAATGTACAAGCTTGGGACTGTCAATATATTTAAATAATTTGCATGATTCTTGCTGTTGAATTCTAGCTATGGTTCTGACAGCTCTTTTCTGAATCACAAAAGTTTTTTGGGTGAACCTTTAGCATACCTATCCACCCCCCATTTTGTTTTTTCTTCAAAGTTGCAGCGCACGATTAGCGCACGATTAAGTTTGTTTGAGTATACCCAATGACGTATACTCAAACAATCTTAATATTTAGCAAATGGTGCCCTAAAGCTGTCGAGATATTAAAAATGAATTAATTTCATCGTGTTGTGCTGGTGCTGCCGCTGCGGCTGCGGAAAACCTCAAGCGGCGGAAATATGGTAACCTTATTGGTAATTATATTTTCGAGCCGTTTGAGTTGAAACCCTCGGGCCGTGGGGCCCTTGTGCTCACAGCCTTTTCAAAGAAATTTCGAAACGGCTGGTTGACACTTCCCGTGACCCAAGAGCTGGCTTTTACTTTGGGCAAAGATTAAGCATTGCCATTCAACGTGGCAATGCCGCCAGTCTCTTGGGCACATTACCAGCTGACAGCGTTGAGGATGAATTTTTTGATGCTATATTTTAGTTTGTTTTTAGTTTAGCATATTTTATTAATTTCATGCATTAGATTAAATTCAAACAATAATTCCCAGCTTCGCTGTACTTTTCTGATTAATTTCGTTGCGAGATCCAAGACAGTTGAATCGTTTCTCCGGGACTTGTCGGGTTTCATTGGATCGGCGTTTTTTGTGGTGTCGCCACTGTTGATTCTGGCTTTCAGGAGTTGCAGTGGTTGGGAATGTGTGGCGGGCTTGTCCCATCACAAAAAAGTTCCCAGCTTCATTCGACCATTATTATTACCATTTTTTGTATGTTTAAGCGTTCTCTGGCTCTAACTCTAATTATATAATCCTGTTTAGTGGTGCGCCACAAGTATGAATCAAAATAAAACGGCGGCGAATAGCTATGCCAGCTCCCATAGAAATACGGTCGAATCCCTTTTGCTGCATTACAAGTTACCGCAATCAGAAGTGCCTGATTGTAGTGATATTTTTTATCTTGCTCGTTAAGATTTGATCTACTAGTAATAACACAAAATATCAAAGAGCCGAGAGCAGTAATTGACAAGAATCAGCTACTCAATCAATCGATCGATCATATTATCACATCGTAATCCGCCTATGGAACTGTGAATACGGATCAAAATGGTAATTTTCGAATGTCAATGCGACCTCGCCGGTTTAATACAATGAAGAGTGCAATTAAAGCTAGAGACAAGCGGTCTTACGTACGCAACGTATCATTGGCGTATCTAGGATTTTTTTCCAGGGGTTGCCTGGCCCCCAACCTGAAATCGACGTTCAATAAGAAAAATCGTTGCGGTGTGCCCGATCAAAAGTAGAATTTTAGGACAGTCATAGTCAGGAGGCTCAGGTAGCTCCCCACAACCCCGGTGCCCGGGACGATATAAGTAACTTTGTTGACTGATGCAGGAAAGCTTAAGAATTTAGGAAGTGTATATTGAGTGCAAGAGCGAGCGAAGCGAGGTCAAAAAATTTTGGACCCATTATCGGATAGGTTCGATTTTCTGTCATTAATATCTGAATAGAAGTAACTTTTGCCTCATACTGGAATGGTTAAGAACAGAGAGGTAAAATAGCACGAGCGAGCGAATCGAGCTCGAAAAATTTTGCATCCTTTATCGGATAGGTTTAATTTCTGTCATTATTATCTGAATAGAAGTAACTTTTGCCTCATAATGGAATGGTTAAGAACAGAGAGGTAAAATAGCACGAGCGAGCGAATCGAGCTCGAAAAATTTTGCATCCTTTATCGGATAGGTTTAATTTTCTGTCATTATTATCTGAATAGAAGTAACTTTTGCCTCATACAGGAAAGGTTAAAAATTGAGAGACTAAATTCAAGAGCGAGCGTAGCGAGCTCGAAAATTTTTGCACTCATCTCATAGGTTTCATTTTATAACTTAAAAAAATAAACTTTTTTGACAAATGCACAAAAGTTCAAGAATTTCATGTTTGAGGTGCTGTATCTCTACACCTTTCTAACCTACAGAGATATGATTCATGGTGAAACTGAAGCAAATTTTGTCTACTTTAACAGTATTTTTTGCTTAAAATGCACCGATTAGAAATTAAAAGCCAAAATCTCAAACCGAAAACCGAAAGTTTTCGAGCACCAAGCAGTGTACACCTGTACACTATTGGCATCTATCCTAACAACATCTCAACATATAGTATATGTCTGGCTTTTGTTTTATGTAGGTAATAATATTATGATTGTAGGTTTCACGGGTAGATAGTTTATATGATTGATGATGATTTTATGAAGTTAAGTGTCCAGCTTAGGACCCGATCCCCAAACATCCTGGGGTGGGCCTCAGACAATTCTGGGGTGGGCACGGCCCACCCGATATATACGCCTATGCAACGTATGCATTATGATATGTGGACTATTGATTATGTATGAAAAACTGAAAAAATGCAATAAAGACACAATAATCGTATGCAACGCAACATTCGATACGATACAAAAATGTTGCATAAGTTGCGTACGTGGGACCAATTGTCTCTAGCTTAATTGATTTTGTTTACATCATTATGATATTTGTATGAGGAACTAAACTTGCAAACGCATCCAAATGATTTGAAAGCAGACCTCATGGTCCACAGTAGTTACCATTCCTAAAGGAAAAAAAAACAGTCTTTTGTATTCTCAGTGAAGCGCAAACAATTTCATACAGAAACAGCTGATGTGCCAATTTTCTCCGAACCTGGCTGTGATCAAAATTTCAACAGAATCGGTTGCTGAACCGATTCTGTTGGAACTTCTGTAACCCAAACACGGACACATTACGTAAATCAAGAAATTTGGGGTATGGAGACACTTGTGGGACAAATTAGAAAATTTAAAAAAAAGTTTGCTGAAAATTTAGTCTTAAAACCTTCACAATTGTGTCCTTGTGCAGGTTTTTATTTATTTTTTTCAGTTTCTTCATCTATAGATTACAGGGAAACCCATAAAAAAGAAAAGAAAAAATTAAATAAAGGACCTAGAAGTCTTATTTCAAATAACACGTAACAAAAATGGGACTCGTTCGTAACATTTTGCATGCGACTCCAACTCGGATTTTTTTGTTTGACACCCTGTTCTTCAAGTATTCTAGAATTTAGCTATTGTATGTTTATCAGAGAGTGGTCTAACCCGCTGGCAGCAGTACCACGCGATCAGCGCGCTGGCCGACCCACCTTCGGGGTCGTGGTGGGCGCGCGGGCCGGCCGAGGCGTGGTACCGGCGCGCCGCCGCGGCGCCCGGCACGCTCGTCGTGCACGTGCCAGTAGAACCCATCGCCAAAATGCGCATCTCTAAGACAAGGCCCCCTCCGGTGAGTGTGCACCTTTATCCAAGCACCGATACACAGCTGGAGTTGGCGATGTCAAAACTTGCTTGCCAACTAAGCGTGTCATTGGCAGCTGAAATCTCCTGTACATAATTTATTTTTAAACCCTTTTTAGGTATTGACTATATCGTATCAAAATTTCAAATTTACAGCGACAAGTTTTTTAAACTTTCAAAATATCGTAGCTGATGAGATGTTGGGCTGATGGCTGCAACATCGTGGTCTATGAATTGTTTATTTTTTACCGCTAGCCTTTTGTCCACTTTCAGCACGCTACTTTCGATCTATCTATCAGGGTTTGGTTTCCACACCTAGTCTTGATGTTGGACCACTTTACGTGAGCCATTGTGGCCGTCATTCCATCCAGCCAACCTCCTTCCTCAAGATTGGGCCTCTGAGCGTATTGTATATGTAAGTGAATTCGGTGTTCCTATTGTTTGTTTTCGTATTTGGGTGACGCTTGTGACTCGAGGAGCATGTCGTTTCCTCCTCCTTAGCGCAGGCTGTCTCTGTCCAATCGCATAGGCACCTGGTTAGCTTGCTGTTCAGGGATGGCACCAATTACTATGCGACTCATCCATAAATAAGTATCATCCCTCACACAATCACACAGATATTATCACATATCACAGATACAATCATGCTTTTTTTTTAAATAAATCAAAACAGCGTGACGAATAATATCTGAGTCATAATTTAGATAAGGTGATAAAATAGTTACTATGCGTCAACGTTGATTTACATAATCCAATGCTACAGGTCCATTTTATTTTCAATTGCGATGGGTTTTGCTATTGACTCTACGTCACGTCTACGTCAGAGGTGACAAAGACAAAGTCGACGATAAAGTAAGCTTACCCAGAAGAAGCCTGTTCATGGAATTATTTTGCGTTCAGTGTATGATGTCACAAATAAGTCAACTTGTACAACATCATATCGTGTAGTACGCCAGTGCCTTCGATGTCATAATTTAAATCTGCTTTGGCCAACTCGTGTATCACGTGCTGACCACAAAATGTCAAAAATATAGTATTTTCCTTATTCAGATCAAAATGTTTATAACACAGATATACGGACTTTCTTTGAACGATTTAATCGAAAGATAATCGCTGATAATCAAAAATGTCTCAGACATCAGATTTGTGGATAAATATTTAATTAGCGATCAAATATATTATAAAACAAATCACGTGCTTTACATTTCCTGATTCGGTCATTATTCAGAAATGTTTAGGAAGAATCCTAAAACAGATTTTAGTCAAATAATCATACGTAACTAAGTAGGTACGTGAAGTTTCATCTGATTTCCAGATTATCTGCTTGCCTCCATGAACAATGGCGTAAGTTTATTAATGTGCAATCACCTGCTATCCTCACTCTTGTGTACAAGTAGAACATACTCATTATCATACGAGAAATCCACATCGCTGTGACCATAACGACGAAATCTATCCGCAGTTTTGGTTTGTAACACCACGATGTCAGACAAAGTGTTTCTCGCTTGTGCAGCATATGTACTTGTAGATACTTTACTGAAAAAAGTACACTGTTTTCCTTGTGGGCCTTGTATCATCATCATCATCACGACGAATAAACTCTCGATAATATTTGATGGTTCGCAGCGGCGTGCAACAACCTTCACTCTTGACGTCCACGATTTGCGGCAACCGAAAAGTACAGTTTTCCTTGTGGGCGTCTATCATCATCGTCATCATGACGAATAAACTCTCCTTCTTCTTATCGTGTGGGCAGTAAGGTTTAACGACCCAACACACCCTAGTGGCAGAGCTTCTAAACCGCCTCAAGGGCTTCTGACATGGTTTATTTACGACCGCCATTTGGCGGCCGGGACCACCGGCTTATACGTGCCTTCCGAAGCACGGAATCATCTTTTTATCAGACAATCAGGTGATTGAAGCCTACAATGTCCTGGCCAAACTAGAAACAACTTTACAAAGTATGCTTCCCGAGATAATCGAATCCACGACCACCGGGTTACATCCTTGGTTCTCAGTGAGCTGCTCGTGTAGCGCTCGTTGCAGGCTCGCGAACCGCGTGCACACTACGTTTTTGATAACAGTAACAGTTACATGCAATGTTACGGTAACAGAATGAGGACCTCATAATCGTCGGCTCGCTGCACTGCCGCACGCGTACCGCTCGCAGCAGATTTGCGAACCGCGTACAGTGTACAAGCTATGTTTTTTGGTAACAAAACAAGCAATTGTTACGGTTACAGCTCGCTAGTGAGTACCCGGCTTTATCATGTGTTGTATCATACTGTACTTACTTACTACTGAGGGCAACAAAATAAACTTACTTGTGCAATAACTATTTAGTCTCTCTTGGTGTGAAATGGATTAAAATAAAACAATTGTATTTATTTTTAACTTTCTGTTTTTTTTTAACTGTGTGTGCTGATAAACGATTATTTATTGCTTTTTTTTACTGCACCAGTACACAATTCGGTCGGAGTGGCTGACGGCGGCGAAGACGCTGGGCTCGTCGGAGCGCGGCATCATCGGCGTGGCCGGCTACCACTTCCATCCGCGACATCTCGTCAACCTGCTGGAGTCCGTAACCAACAAGCAAGTAAGTATTTAGTACACCTATGACATCGTGTAAACAAAATCCATAAAATCATCCATCCAAAAAAAGGTGATAGGTAATTACCTTTACGATTATCGTATGACATTCTCGTAGCCGAGTTTTTGTTTTTCGGTTGAATGTAAACGTGCGGATGCGGATGGTCAACACTTTGGAGTGCACCACACCACAGTGTTTTGCCTACTGAAGCGTGAACTGCAGCACCCGTTCCGCAAGTACGCACCAAAACTTTCGGTCAAGTACGAGTACTTGACCGAAAGTTTTGGTGACCATTGGATCGGTCGCGGAGGACCTGTGTCTTGGCCTGTGACAAGTGTAACAGAATTACGTGCAAAGATCATTAGTGCTTTTGACCTTTCGACACTTTTTAAAGTGTCGACCTTTCGACACTTTAAAAACGAATGTGTTAGTGTAACGTAAGCTGAAGGAAAACCAGATACGTCGTGCTCGATTTCTGGAGAAGGAAGGAAAGTCACTACGAAAACTTTAGGTTGAAGGATAAAGCAAAACTAACATTTTATTAATCATCTGATAACAGGTCAGTGAACTTTTCTTTGGCGAACTAGTATTTTACTGTCTTTAATAAAATTTCCGTATTCCAATGATGTTCAGTAATAAGTTAACTATCAAGCGAAATTTATGACAGTAATTTAGGTGATTTTCGAAATAAAATTAGCTAAAATTATGTACCGGTCATCGCTCGGTCGCGCGCGCTAGCGTTTCGTAGGTAAGACGTCGACACTCACGCACACAGCTGCATTGTCGTTGTGTGCGTAGTCGGCGGGTGACTCTGTTTTCTTTGTATTGAATTAATCCTTCCCCGAATGAGCTGCTTCACTAGTATCTCTACTTCTGCAGTCTACAATGAAATTAATCATTTAAGGGTTTTTAATTCTGAAATACTGTTAAATTTCAACAACAAAAAAAGCAGCGCTTATTAGTCATTGCCCGCTACCGTACTTTCAATTAATTATTTATGTCTTTTATGACAACCTCCTGAAATTTAATTTGACGAGGATGCAAAACAACACCTTGTATATTCGTAGTCATTTTGTATTGAAATTATTTATAAAAATGTTATGAAATAAAAGACTAAAAGTGCTTAAAGCACAATATTTGGGAACATACCTGAACGCAAAAAAGTATTCATATCACAGGAAATTGATTGTGGCTCATAACTCCGGCAAATCATGATAAAATAATCACTTTCACTTCTGTGTATACAACGACCACAAACATTATTTTCCCTCTCGTAAATTATTATAATAGCATTTTTTAGACCTATGTGTCTGTTTTTTATAGCTTTTATCTCACATTTTATCTCAATAAACAGGATAAAATAAATTTATTTATTTCATTATGTACGTCAAACATCAATATGTCAAGTAATTAAACTTGCCAACTTACGAAGAAAAATTTAGTTTAAAAATTGGCTCTTCCCGCGACTTCATCTGCGTGAATTTCAAAACTAGGTCAAGAGAGAAGTGAGAATATTTCAAAAAATGTCTAACCCCTAATCATAAAGAGGGAAATGAGGTCAGAGGCCTCAACACCTACTTTAAAAGTAATGAAGAGTAAATAAATAGTTGTCAATCTCGAAAATTTCCGATTTCGACTCCTTAATGATTCTGATCTCCTTGTTTTGCTCATATTTCTAGCCCCAAACATACTTATTCGTGATTCAGACATTGACGTCTTTATTTAGATGAATGGATGGGTATTACTTGATTTAAAATGTTGTTGCGGTACAGAATTTTCAAAACCAATCAATAGATATTAGTCCGGTCAAATTAGACCAAAAAAATAAGAATGAAGTTACAATAGTTCACACACAGCTCAAAATTGGTAGGATTCTAAAATCTAAAAAGGTCTCATCGACAAACAGTGAAGTACGACATTTCGAAGACCTCACGCTACACTAGCGCCTCTAGCCTTCATTGTGAGCTACTTTTGATTCCAGTAACAGGTACGGCAAAATCCGCTTGAACGCACGGAAATTTGTTCTGATTTCTACAAGGTCCGTATACTAGGCATGCCTTTTAAGTACTGTCGTTTCCATATTTCCCGGCAATTTTGAATTTGGAACTGTCCTATATTCGAATGTGTTAACATTTTGAATCTCAAAACAGTTGAAAGTATTAGGATTAATGCTATTGTTTAGTCACAGCGTCGATTGGAATCTACCAGGTTACGTACGAAAATGAATATTTCTAAGGAAAATGTTCGTGCAATAATTTTCTACAACTTTAGAAGAAGCCTGACACGGCTTCAATGTTTTGATGAGCTAACATCTGTTTTCAGTGATGAAGCCCCATGTCTGCGGACTGTCGAACGCTGTTATTTAGAATTCCAGCGTGGACATACTAGTGTTAGTGACAAAACTCGCGAACGACGCCCAAAATCCGCCTTCACTGAAGATAACATCATTGCTGTAAGACAACTTATTCTCGAAGATCGTCATGTGACGTATCGAGAGATAGAGGCTCTATTAGGCATCTCAGGGACAACCATTCAGAAGATCTTGCATGAAGCGCTTGGTGTGAGAAAGCTAGTTTGTCGTTGGATACTGCATCTGCTTTCCGACGATCACAAGGCGGCCCGCGTCAGATGGTATAAGAAAACTCTTCAAAGGTTCAACCGAGGAGAGTCAAATCACATCTACGACATCATCAGTGGTGACGATTCTTGAGTCTGTGCCTACGATCTTGATTCCAAACAACAATCTACAATCTGGGGTGGAAGATGGTGGCCAAGTTCGTTGGAAAAACCGGCCATGTTGCGACTATTGCACTTGAAGATCGTAGAACGGTTAACGCAGAGTGGTATACCACAGTTTGTTTACCACACAGAATAGGACACGAAGGGTTCAGTACCATAAACCTTAATTGTTGTTACAGCGGCAATAGAAATACACAATCTGTGAAAATTTCAACTGTCTACCTATTACGGTTCTTGAGATACAGCCCGCTAAAAGACAGACAGACGTACGGACAACGGAGGCTTAGTAATAGGGTTCTGTTGGATACCCTTTGGGTACAGAAACCTAATTAAGAAAAAATGTAACATGATTTCCGGTATCGTTAAAAATAATATAGTCATCTAAATTAATGTACGAAATGATAATGATTTGTTTATCTACCAATCTAATCTACCGAACATACACCTGCACAACATAAACTAAGTCACGTTTATAAGAGTAAACATAATAACTAGCATGAGGTTTCCTTCAAAGCCTCAAACCCATTAAACTTTTATCCTCTTTTTTTCTAAATCAGCTTTGAAATATTCGTAGCATATGCTACGCTGCTACGCCACTGCTACGATGAGTGCTACGCGGTCTGTTTCGTATATTTCGTAGCAGGATCTACGAAAGTCGTAGAATAATATGCTTCTTTGTGGGTTATCATCAAGACTCCTTCACTATGGGCGGAGCGGAAGAGTGACTAAAGCCCATCCCTATTCATCAAAATGCCCTTTGCGTTGCCAGGGCCGCAGTGACTCTTTCGAACAAAGTCCGCAACCATAAAGCCGGTGCCTCGAGTTTTGCGGGCAGCGGAGCGGCGACGGCGGCGCGGGGACCCATTTTTGTAACCAGCGGGCAGATCGCGCGCCACTATAGTGTCGTAGTCTTGTGTTCGTGGTTGTGTCTTCGAAATATTTGTTTTTATTCGCGAACCAAATGTCTGAACAACGGCGACAACATTTTTTTGATTCAAATTTATACTTAACGCTCGATTTATTGTGGGCAAAAGAAGAAAATTAATTGCACAACACTGCAATGCAGATGCGCGGGCGGTCACCGCTCGACTGGCGCGCGCCGCTCGTTGCCCGCCCTCGCGCCGCTGCCACGCCGCTCTTTCCGAGGGTCGATCCATTTGATTTTACACATTAGATCCTGCCGCTCCCGCGCCGCCACCGCCGCCACCACCCCGCAGCCCGCAAAACTCGAGGCTTAGGCCTTAGTCGCAGATGCTACAAGTAGAAATGTCACACTTTCAAAATCCGATTTATTAGGGATCCGTACCAAAATAGGTTAAAAGGAACCCTTATGGTGTGACTAAGTCTGTCCGTCTGTCTCAGCTGGTTTTGTTAATAGGTTTTGCTCTCTCCAGGGTCTCATCTATCTTTGTACAAAAATTTATCGATATGTTCGGTAATTTCGGTATAAAAGCGTGACAAACAAACACACTAATTTCCGGTTTTTTATATTAGTTGGAATAGCTGCCAGCATCATGGTAGGATACTATTGGTTCTCTCAGAAGAACTTGAGATCTATCACACTATTTATTTCCCTACTTTGGTTGTAGGGCCAACTTAGTTGAACAACTATTGACAACTTAAAACACCAAATATTATCCGTATTGTAGTGTCCCGAAGGCGAAGAGTGCCTCCCCCGCTGCGACGGCACAATCTGGTCGTGCGTGCTGATCGACGAATATGGCTGGATAGTCGCCCGGGAAGGTATAAATATTAGTGTTTTATGTATGTGTATTCAATTTTTTATGTATTTTATATTTCTAAATAGTAAGTACACCAATGCTGCGCTGCACAGTAGAGCGCAAATTGCCGACTTAGCTCAAAAAGTTATAAGACTGAAGTTGAACTAAGCAGGCCATGTCTACTAGATGCCGTCAAAGCTCCCCGGATATCACAAAACTGTAGGCCTGACACAAATAGATGGCGCCGCGGCAGACCGAGAAGAAGATGGCGAGAAAGCTTGAGAAATGACGTGAAGAAGCACAGTAATGGAAGGAATGTGGTGGCATTTGCCCAGGAGAGACAGACCAGGTAGTCTCGGTGATCTAGACTGTCTGCATATCTTATCTATCAAGTCAATTCAAAGTTTGTCAACAGATCGCTCTTTGAAATCGGACCGCTCATTGTTACAATAAGTTCAAATTTGTAATAGTATACCTGTAATGAGAAATACTCTATCTTTGTAAGGTCGCAACGTAACCGGCGCACCTGATGAGCCCCTGACAGAACACTTCGCTTCAGTCTTCCCCACAGCGATGAAGGCGCTGCTCAACGCTAGCGTGTTCGAGATGAACTGGATACACGACTATCAAGGGGTGTGCTTTCCTCCCGAGGATGAGCCGCTGAGTTCCGCTGTTACTGTGAGTTACACACTAAATAAGCTTTTGTTATATTTCGGTAGTACAAAGACAATCGCTTATTTGCGCCAAGCATGACGCATACAAAAAAAAATTAGTCATACGGGTTTGGAAAAGATGCGTCACGTTTAACAACTCCGACATAATTACAGTAAGTTAATTTATTTGGCAGATCATTTAATATAGATTCAGTATTTATGGCCCGACCATAAACTGATATTCAATTTCACATTTTTTATTTTTTTTTAAATCCAAAATTAATTTGCAGGCAGTACCGTCTATACTCCTATCATTGTGGCGATCTGTAAGCCTTATACTTCGAGTTACACAGGAGATGGTGACTCTCATCACAATTCTTAGCTCTGGTAAGTTAAGGACATTCAACTATTTGTGGAATAGGTACGCTGCAACATTCTACATATTTTAAGTATTTTCAACAATGATTTCTTAGGTGTTTCAACAAAAACTAGCTGCTGGTCTAAGAAACCTTTTTTTTTTTTTTGTTCTCCAGAGTGTCTTTATAAAATGTCAATAAATAAAAATGCAAAATGTCAAGAAATTACCATACATATGTTAATAAATTAAAATACAAATCTCAACTAGAATTTATTATAACATTTAAAAAATACAGAAAATTAAATTAGAAATGTCAACAACTCGGGCATTTCTCAAAATGTCCTATTTTATGAAACCCGTTGTCATATGTTTACAGGTTGTCTAACACTGGTGTCTGGTGAGACGGAACAAGAAAAACAAACACGCAAGAAGAAAATATGGCGCGACTCCGAGAGAGAGAAGTACGAGTCGTTGTACGACGACCGCGTACTTGTGAACCGCACGAGGTTCGCGGCCTGCGACCGATCAAGAGTGTTCTATGTGCTACAGGTACGCAGGTAGATAGGTACCTATGTATCTCATCATCATCATATCAGCTGGAAGACGTCAACTGCTGGACATAGAGACCCTCCTCCAGAAGAGGGGATTTGCTGTAATCGCCACGCTTGGCAGGCGGGTTGTCGATCAGAGTGTATGGTATTGCGTTTTAAAGAGAACGCTGCTGCCCATTCTCTGGTGAGTACCTTAGTCGCCTCTTACGACACCCACGGGAAGTGATGGGATGATTTTATTCTTTTACGGCACCATACGGCACCGGCCGATACCATACGTCATAGATAGGTCTAGGTATCTATTACGAGGGAATTATAGATATGATAGTATGGCAAAACACGGATCGTTGAAGTGGCGCAGAAGGCTGCTTAGCTTTGGTGGGACTCAGCTAGACGTGTCTGCCGCATACCCCTCGAGCGTTGGGCTCATAAACTACAAATGTAGTACCAATAATCGCGAGACGGCGTGACGGCGCGAGTTGGCGGGACGACTTGGTTGTATTCCTCAGGGATTAACTTGAAGTGTCACAGAACCGAGAACAAAGGAAGGAATGGAGCCTTTGAACTGCAGTAAGATAGTTCAGGCTGAATATAATAAAATTTTAGTATGGCAGCCAGACATTATGAACATAATACTTATAAAGAGTGGAGCGGAGTATAAACTTGGAACGTGCAAGAACTGTAGGTGGCAGCACAGAAATGTCATTGTCAAGTTTAATTTATTTACAAGTTTGAACCATTAATCAAAAACACTATACTTATACTGCCGTGGTATAACTAAAATCGATGATATATTAGTGAGCAAAAAATCTATCGATCAGTGGTTGCGAATTTCCAAAGCTACTTTATTCATGGTATTGAAAATTCGCAAATACAGATCGATGATGATAGTTGCGTTGATTTGAGACGCGCAGGACCGTTCGTTGTGGCGACGCTTGGGGGAGGCCTATGTCCAGCAGAGGACGTCTTTCGGCTGTTATGATGATGATGATGATGATGATGATGAAACATAGATCGAAGATATCTTTTCTCATTAATCATCTGCCTAGCCTTTTCACAACTACATTGGGGTCGGCTTCCAGTCAAACCGGATTCAGCTGAATACCAGTGTTTTACGTGGAGCGGCTGCCTACCAGACCTCCATAACCCAATAACTGGGTAACACGGTACATCTTGGCAAGACTGAAGTCAGATTTACTAGCATCTGACAATCCGTAACGACTGCCAAAGATCTATAAATGACAGCCGAGACCAACGGCTTAACGTGCTTTCCGAGGCACGGAGGAAACTCGCTATGTTAAGATGGTCACCCATCCACAGACCAACCTTGGCAAGCGTTGCTTAACCTTCAAGATCGACCCGTGCGGCTGTTATTATTTAGCCACGGACTCCTCATCTTTTCTCATTAAGGTGGATGCTCCAGGGTAGCCCGCGAAATTCAAGTATTTTTATGTTTTTTGCAATTTGCCGGTCAGTGTGAAGCTGTATGTGGACCAAATGCGATCCGCGACCGTAACGCGTATTTATCTAAAGAATTATAACCATTTTAATCATCAATATAGCCCTCTAAGTTCATGTAGTTCGAAAGAATGAATATTTCAGAAAGAATTTCGCGGGCTACCCTGGAGCATTCACTTAATATACTAAAAATTTAAAAATCAACCAGACGTAGGATATTAGATACACCACGGCAGTATAAGTCTTATGAAATTTTTGAATTATGTAAGTGCTGTGCACACCTTTAAGTGACAAATTCACTCTAGATTATAATTTTAATGGTAGTGCCCCAAAAATGTGTTAGTGAATATGTCGTTGGAGTGCCATAATTAAATAAATAATTAAATGAAATTGGTCCACTGCTACACTCTAAGTGCTTTTGGTCGTCGAAGGGATTTGATACCCACCGAAATAAGTAATGTAAATCGGATCGGTTTCTGCAACTCCGTAAGCGCGTATTTTGCGTGCAGATGGGACAAATGTGTCACTCGGTCTCCCCAAGGAAGGCCAGCAACACCTTGATGTTACCAACTATCTCACAGAGGGTACCTGGGTTTCCGAAGCAGAATCAGCGACTATCGGGCAGCTTAGAAGCACATGTGCTGCTGTCTCCCCCTCCCCTTGCAGGCTTTACAGAGTGGGCTGTCTGTTACTCCGAAATAAGTAATATAAGAACTGTAGAATATCCTCTTTGGAAGGTGCAACCTCAAAGTCATAAGCCTTGAAAGATTTAAGAAGAATTAGATTAGGTTTGAATTCAAATATAATGACATAAGAATGTGTTAGTTTTTTCTAAGGGATTCTGTTAAAGATTCTGAAAAGTGAAGACGTAATTTAGTAATTCTTAAAAGTTCCCTCGATCTTTCTTTTTATCGTAGTGCTCGCACGCCTCCGTCCCTTACAGTACCTACTTTCATTGCTAGTAGTGTGTAGTGTAAGTACTTTGATTTGATGTTGAGGCTAAATAATGAGAGCAATGTTTTAATTTAACATCTAATCAAAATTGACTAAACTTGTATTTTTTAAGTAACTAAGCATAACATGTAGGAAGTTCGTCCCAAATATTAATTAATCTATTATTCATGTCTCCATGCTATCTACTAACATCTAAATACTTGTAAGTCATATGTAAAAATTATGTTAAGATTAATGTAATTGATTTGATAACGGAGTACTAAGTATTCAAATTACAAGTAGGTATTTTCATTATCGTTGATCAACCTTTGGATTTTTTTGACCCCATAACTTATCTTCATAAAGTGCTTTAAAAATCAAAATAACAAAAAATAATAGGTATGGTTATGTAGGACATTGTGGGGGACTTTGGAGTCTTTTAATTTAAAAAGTGTTACTGTCCTACACTTAGTAAATTACATAATTACAAGTAGGGGACGAAAAATCCCTGTAAAAACAATAAGACAGTAAGGAAAATTTCAAGAGTGTCGTCTGCGATGGTATGGCAACATCATGCGCCGCCCTATGGCGTACGTTGGTCAGAGATGCGTAAATATGGCTGTCCTTGGGGATAGGTCCCGTGGTCGCCCTCGCAAGCGCTGGCTGGACGTCGTCAAGTCCGACATGAGAGCCAATGGCCTGACTGAGAAGGATGTTCAAGATGGGGCAAAGTGGAGGAAGCTAAGTAGGAAGGCGGACCCTGGCAATAGCCGGGATTAACGCCAGGTGGAAGAAGAAGAAGTGGGGTGTATGGGGTCCGTTACCATCTTAAAGACCCAAGCCAACCTGCTAGCGGTACACCCTGCTGTCCAACGGACGAGGATCTGGCGAACCTGGTTTCCCTCTCGCAGGGTTGTGGGGGTCAGACGGCTGGTCGCCCCACGTAAAACCAACTTCAGTCAAATATTAATATGGACAAGGACATGTCGAGAAAGGGTACTCGGGCTAGGGTGTCGCTGCATAACGGCGCGCAGGCACATCACCCTAAACCTGCGATAAGTGGGCTAGGGCTACCGTGTCAAATACCTACGGGCACGGCTAAAGAGGATAGTACCCAAGAAGAAGTTCCGCTTTGCCACCTGGAACATTGGCTCCCTAACACTTTTGATTTTTATGTTCGATGTTAATTGTTATTGTTATTATTATTTTTTAATTTGTTATAATGACTTAGCTTAATTATTAACAAACATTTGTACGCCTTCCGGCATAACATAGCGCACTTTTTATTTCCACGATATACCACTAATTATACCTACCTATGTTAAACAAATGAATAAATGACTTATGACTTATGACTAACCGGACGTTGCCGAGAACTCGCGGACGTACTTGCGAAGCGTCGGGTCCAGTGCGCCTTCCTTCAGGAGACGCGCTGGAAGGGAAATAAGTCACGTAACATTGGGCAGGGGTACCGGCTAGTGTACCAGCGGGGGTACCGGCTAGTGTACCAGCGGGCAGGGGCGGAGTGGCCGTGGTGCTGTCTAAGGGTTGGTAACGAACCTAGTCAGCGCCTATGCTCCTCAAGCTGGTTGCTGTGAGTCTGAAAAGGAGGCCTTCTGGGATGAGTTCGAGGACGTATTACGCGCTATTCCGAATTCCGAAGGTATTTTGGTTGGGGGGGATCTCAACGGTCACGTAGGTCAGTTTGTTGGAGAGTACGGACGTTTTCACGGTGGTTTTAGTTATGGCCTTAAACACAACACTCCACACCTTAACACTCTTCTTGCTGCATATTAATGATCTGCTTAAACCCGGTACCTTTGGATATGCAGACGACAGCACTGTTCCTGAGAGATACGTGTCCGACGCACGAGCTTGTGGGTCGCAGATCCGGTCTCTCCGGGAGGCTATGGTTGAGCGCTTGAATGTGTCCTTACAGGCTGTCTCTGAATGGGGTGATGCCAATCTGGTCAAGTTCAATGCTGCTAAGACCCAAGCGTGTCTATTTTCCGCCAAAAGGAGCCAATTCCACCCAGCTCTATCTTTCCGAGGTGCAACAGTGCCGATAACCGACCAACTTGAACTTCTTGGGGTTACATTAACATCTACTCTCAATTTTAGGCCTTACATAGAGGCACAAGCTCAAGTGGCTGCAAGGAAGTTGGGGATCCTAGCAAAGGTGAGATGGTACTTCACGTCGGAATAGCTGCTCAAACTCTATCAAGCGCAAGTTCGATCGTGTATGGAATACTGCTCTCATCTTTGGGACGGATCTGCCAGATACCAGCTTGATGCCCTTGAGCCAATTGAGAAACGAGCCAAGAGGATCATTGGCAATGAGAGGCTCGTCGCGACGAAGCTCCAAAGTCTTGAGCATCGACGACGAGTTGCTAGCTTATCGGTTTTCTACCGGTTGCATTTTGGGGAATGTGCGACGGAATTGCATAATTTAATTCCGCCAAGCCCGTTTCATCATCGGACCACAAGTCGAACGGCGATGCGCCACCGGTACATGGTGGACATCCCACCCACACGCACAAAACGGTTTTGGGAACACATTCATAATGCGTACAGCTAAGGAGTGGAATTCCCTGCCGGAGTCTGTGTTTCCCGATAGCTACAACCTGGGAGTCTTTAAGTCAAGAGTGAATAGGTTACTTCTAGGCAAGCGTGCTCCATCTTCGACATCATCGCTTACATCATCAGGTGAGATGGTGGTCAAGCGCGTGCCTATTAATAGCAAAAAAAAAAAAAGTACTTAATTTATCGACTCTACGAATTTCGACTTGAGATCTATGGGCGATTTATTGATCAAAGCTTCGCAAAGTCCAGACCATCCAAAACGGAAATATTGGATGAATACTGATAGGTTATCCACGTTAGATAGTGAACATGTTAAACTAAACTTAATTACATATTGTGTACGATGGCGATCGTACCGCTGACAAGCTTAAAATAATATAAAACCGGCCAATTGCGAGTCAAAAGAGGGGCACACGACGGGTTCCGTACCATAAACCGATGCAACGATATTGTCTACCCCGACTTTAAAACTAAAACTCCTATTTCGATCTTTTTGGAAAAAAAATGTTTGAAGTGCTGTGCGCCAACACCTATTAAATCCACAGGGTGACTGTCACAGTCAATTTGTAGCAAATTTTGTCCTATTTAAAAGTATCCAGATTGACTTTCTCCGTAAAACGCACCGTTTAGAATTAAACAACTTAAAAATGACCGAATATTAAGAAGTTTTCTGAGCACCACGCAATTAGCACAGGTCTTTCGAGGTCGTGCCGCTTGGGAGGAGCCACGGACCCGAGGTGGCGGCGGGAGTAAACACCTCACTCCCCCCGCTGACCCGAGATAGCCCGCAGAGGCGGCCAGTAAAACCAGCCGGGAATTACGGAAGTTGCATTAGTCCTCGCGATCCCTATTTGGTGAAAGATGGAGCACCGGGGTGGTTTTAGTCAGTAAGAGTCTGACAGACCCTCCCCCCGCCCCAAAGCGGAGGACATCCATGAGGATTTCTAAGCCGAGTAGTTATTACTAAGCCTCCGTTGTCCGCAGTAACCACGCCCTATTGGGTAGTTAACACTTCGGGTACGGAACCTTATAATCTTTTTTAACCTTCATAATCAAAAAAAGAAAGAAAGGAACGTGTATTCTATTTTATATGGGTTATCCTTGTAGTTTTGCAAGATAAAATGAAGTGATGAAGAACTAACGATGTAATATTACATTTGTGAGAAGGGTCCTATCTGCTGCTGTGAACTATTCCCCCTATATTTTCAAAGCTAAGCACAAGCCTAACCTTAGTTAGGCTTGGTGGCTTGGCGTTACTCAGCAACGGCTTTTATAAAAACTCACCCTGTGAGAGCCAAAAATGAGAGCTTTCCTTTAGTTTGCCATGTGTTACTACGTCCCAGAATTTGATCATTATTAGCTACACTTTCGGATAGTGTAAATAATACAGACTGTTTTTTTTTTTCAAAATCAATCGATTCAATTCTTAGGAAGGAATAATCCAATGATGCAGTTTTAGTTTTCATCAAAATCGGGCTCGAGACACCTTTCAGTGATTTTTGATATTCCTCAAAGTTTCGGATTTGGCTATCCAGACACATAGTTTAAAATCATCCTGTTTATCTTTTCATCTTCCAGGACTCTCCAAAAGCACAAGAAGCTCTGAACAGACCTCCGAAGCCGTGCACATGGCCTCTGGTGGCGGCGCGCGTACCGAAGACCAACCTACTGCTCGTGGCCGTGTACAACCCGTGCAAGGCCAAGGGGAAGCCCGTCAATGATCCTCTAGTCAATGAGAAAGTGAGATGAGCTTAGATTATTGGAGTATAGGGGGCTTTGCTCGACTCATTATGATTCTGAAGGACCGGTCATGTCGTTGGTGTTTCGTATCGCCCTGAAATCTTGACTTGAATTTAAACGATTTTATGAAGGCATAATTTTTCTTTGCCCATTCTGACTTCTGTAAAAGGTTCCAGTGTTGGCCATATAACTCGTTAACTGATTTTTGCCCTCGCCTAAATACGCAACAACCATATCCTCACGCACGCCTCGCTTACTTTTTACTTAGAACCAACAAACTGGCCATGCATGTAGACATGTACGTAGATTCACCGCGGAAAGGAGAACAATGTTGTGCAATCATCAAGAAATGTAAAAACCTGTTCCTATCACTCATTGATGTTTCAGAGGCACTCTAATGATAAAGCCCATAATCAAATGCTTTTATTTTGATTACATCTTAATCCTAAGTAGTACCTACCTAATTATAGTTAGATTAAAATCCTATTGACGATTAGATCAAGTAATTAATTATTCTTAGAATTTTGTTAGAAAAACATACTTCCTGGCAGGGTCGCAAAAATCGAGGAAGTCACTGTTGGTTATGCGTGATATTATGATTTCCTTGTTATTTAAATGGAAGCAAGTGCAATTGCAAGGCGTGAGTTGGCGTCGGGTTCGATATTGGATTCCCAACGGGCATTTCCTCATAAGCAGCGCGAATTCTGGATTATTGCCCGGTTGATGATAATAAACTTGCCATCTATGTTATGGAAGATAAATAACTGGCAGTTTTACATGGAGACGACTGATGAAATCTTCTGCCTTAATCTTCCAGTACCTGGAAGTGGAGCCCGACATAACGGGCTTCCGCCAGAGCTCGGCCAGCAAGCTGGCGTGCTGGCGCAACCGCGTGCCGCTGCCCACGCGCCCGCCGCACGTCAAGTGCTACCCGCACAACTATGCACAGGTGTGTATAACTTGCGCCAGAGCTCGGCCAGAAGCTGGCGTGCTGGCGCAACCGCGTGCCGCTACCCGTGCGCCCGCCACACGTCAAGTGCTACCCACACAACTATGCACAGGTGTGTATAACTTGCGCCAGAGCTTGGCCAGCAAGATGGCGTGCTGCAAAACCGCGTGCCGCTGCTCACGCGCCCGCCGCACGTCAAGTGCTACCCACACAACTATGCACAGGTGTGTATAACTTGCGCCAGAGCTCGGCCAGAAGCTGGCGTGCTGGCGCAACCGCGTGCCGCTGCCCGCGCGCCCGCCGCACGTCAAGTGCTACCCACACAACTATGCACAGGTGTGTATAACTTGCGCCAGAGCTTGGCCAGCAAGATGGCGTGCTGCAAAACCGCGTGCCGCTGCTCACGCGCCCGCCGCACGTCAAGTGCTACCCACACAACTATGCACAGGTGTGTATAACTTGCGCCAGAGCTTGGCCAGCTAGATGGCGTGCTGCAAAACCGCGTGCCGCTGCTCACGCGCCCGCCGCACGTCAAGTGCTACCCACACAACTATGCACAGGTGTGTATAACTTGCGCCAGAGCTCGGCCAGAAGCTGGCGTGCTGGCGCAACCGCGTGCCGCTGCCCGCGCGCCCGCCGCACGTCAAGTGCTACCCACACAACTATGCACAGGTGTGTACATTCAGTCAAAAAAGTATCGGGAATGGATGATTTGTTTATGGTTCCAAATTCAAATTTTTGTTTTTTTGTAGTTGTTAGATTGGCACAACTGTTTTCCATTTTGGCGCGGAGTTTGAGTTGCATCTGTTATTTATATTAAATACAGTGCTGGTTTTAGTAATATCATATATAGTGTGTAGGTATTGCGAATTTCATAATGGACAAAAATATCGAACAAAGAGTTTGTCTTAAATTTTGCATCACTAATGGAATTTCGTGTTCGGAGTCACTGAAAATGTTACAGAAGGCTTACGGTGAATCGACTTTATCAAAAACTCGTGCTTATGAGTGGTTCAAAGCGTTCAAAAGCGGTCGAGATGTGATGGAAGATTTCCCTCGCTCTGGTAGGCCGTCAACGTCTGCAACTGAAGTTAACATCGCAAAAGTGAAGGAAATAGTGACTGAAAATCCCCATTCAACTCTGAGAGAGATAGCCGCCGAACTTTCTGTATCTCACGAGTCGATCCGTACCATTTTAACTAATCATTTGGGTATGAAACATGTTGCTGCTCGGCTAGTCCCAAAAGATCTGAATTTTCTCCAAAAACTCAATCGCATGAAAGTCGCTGAGGACATGCTAGAACGAGTCAGTTCGGACCCAACATTCATGAAACGCATTGTTACTGGTGACGAGACGTGGGTTTACGAGTTTGACATGCAAACTAGTCAACAAGCTTCGGAGTGGCGCCTTCCAACTGAACCGAAACCGAAAAAACCACGCCAAAGTCGATCAAAAGTCAAAGTCATGTTGACTGTTTTCTTTGACTATCGCGGTCTTGTGCACTCTGAATTCTTACCGGAAGGTCTAAAGGTAAATAAAGAATATTATTTGAGCGTTATGCGGCGTTTAAGAGAGCAAATTCGACGAAAAAGGCCAGATTTGTGGAAAGAAAATTCTTGGATTTTGCACCACGACAATGCGCCTTCGCACAAGGCTATCATTGTGAACGAATTTTTAACTAAACACTCAACAAACTCTTTTTCCTAAACATAAATTACCACTTCGTGGCACCCGTTTTCAATCGATAGAAGACATACCTAAAGGAGAATTCGCGGCGAGAACTAAACTCAATTCCGGAAGCAGCGTTTAAAAAATGTTTTGATGAATGGATTATTCGTTGGCGCAAGTGTATCGTTTCTAAAGGAGCATACTTTGAAGGTGATAAAATAAATTTGGATGAATAACAGACATTTTGTGTATTATTGATCTTTTCCCGGTACTTTCTTGACAGAGTAGTATAACTTGCGCCAGAGCTCGGCCAGAAGCTGGCGTGCTGGCGCAACCGCGTGCCGCTGCCCGTGCGCCCGCCGCACGTCAAGTGCTACCCACACAACTATGTACAGGTGAGTATAACTTGCGCCAGAGCTTGGCCAGCAAGCTGGCGTGCTGCAAAACCGCGTGCCGCTGCAAATGCGCCCGCCGCACGTCAAGTGCTACCCACACAACTATGCACAGGTGAGTATAACTTGCGCCAGAGCTTGGCCAGCAAGCTGGCGTGCTGCAAAACCGCGTGCCGCTGCAAATGCGCCCGCCGCACGTCAAGTGCTACCCACACAACTATGCACAGGTGAGTATAACTTGCGCCAGAGCTTGGCCAGCAAGCTGGCGTGCTGCAAAACCGCGTGCCGCTGCTCATGCGCCCGCCGCACGTCAAGTGCTACCCACACAACTATGCACAGGTGTGTATAACTTGTACCTTGCGACTACTATGCAACTATGAAGATATTTATTCATATTTGGTTTAGTTTTCAAACACATAAGTAATTTCCTAAAAAAAAATATAAAAAAAAACTTGCAATATCCTGTATTAGTTCTGTTTGCGTCAACATTTTCTTCAACTGTTTCAATAGTAGGTAGGTAATTTTCGAAAATCAGGCTTTGTACTTAATGCTTAGTCAGTGTAAATTATCCATCAATAGGAACAATAAGTTCAATAGCATTTAGCACTTTTTTTGTAATTCTGTAGTCTAACAGGTAGAGGGAACCATAGATTTAAAATAAGACTTTAAATTCTGGGCAAAATTAGCCTATTCAACAAGTTGCTTTCGATACGGATACCTACCTACTTGAATACTTTTTTTTTATACTATTGATAGGCACGCGTTTGACTACTATCTCACCTGATGGTAAACGATGATGTGGTCGAAGATGGAGCACGCTTGCCTAGAAGTAACCTATTCACTATTGACTTAAAGACTCCCAGGTACTCAACGCCGACGCCTAAATGATAGGTTTGTCTGGACAAACCTATCATTTAGGTGTCGAATTACACGTCACCCAGCCATTTACGTTTCCAATTTTCCTCACACAACATCTTTGTTCTGCAGTGCATGGAACAGCTTCCGATTAATATTCCTGTATGTTTGTCACAGGAGGCCGGTTACAGGCAGTGCGGACCCTGGTTACCAGACCCTGAAGAAGAAGACGCTTCAACACACGTCACTGCGTCCAGCTCACTGCTCTCTATAATAGTCGCAATGTTCCTCATTAAACATTACATGTTCTTGTAAAGCTTCAAATGTGTTTAATAAAACAAAATTTCACATTTCCATTAACTCGTTTATTTCAATAATATCTAAACAAAGATATTTGGTTCGGAAATGGTTGTAATACTGCACTGCTACCCGCAAACATTAGCGAATTTTTAACGTTACAATTTTTTGTTTTAATTGATATATCGGTGGTTAAATGTAAAGTCGGAAACAAAGAGATATTCAAAATAGAATGAATGGAATGTTATTAAATGAAACTGGCCATTTGTGTTGCTCACTGAAGCGTTGTGATCGCAAAGCTTTAGGCTTAACTCAATATTGAGATCACCGATAATATTTTTTCCTGAAAATAAATCAACTAAAATTCAACGCTTCAGTGGACAAAGTGAACAAGATCGCAGAAGAACAATAAGATAAAAATACTACACTACGCGTTCCTATCTATTATAAACTAAAATGTGTGAATTAAACAGCTATCTCATACAAGTTTATTGCTTATGGTCGGCATTGAAATATTTAATATCACTTGGCACTTGTGCTTCTCCTCCAAAGAATACAAGTTCGGTTTGGTTGTTGCCTTTCTTGAGTTTCCTAAATATCTGATAGACAAAGCTAGCAAAAGGGGCAAACACAATAAAGAATGAAGAGGTATTAATAAATTTTATTTATGGTTGCGGGAGATTCGTTATTCAGTTTCTTTATTAGTTAAAAAGTAATCAAGATAAATCATTATAGTAATTTTCCAACATCCTAACTACGAGTATAATATCGTCAATTGCGCTACATCACTCCAACATAACGAGTCAACAAAATCACTGATGAAGCTGCTGCAGTATGTTCCGTTACTTTATCACTAAATATTTATACACGTGCTATTTATTACTTACAACCCTGAAAGTCAGACTATTAAATGTTCTATTATCTTTCATTTCGAACAGCCTACAGACTTTAATGACGAAACAGAAATGTAATGCGGCGATGTTAGAAAAAGGGGAAAATATTTATTAATTACTTATCAATAATATTCTAAAGACTCCTTATGTTAATGAATAATCTTACTCCTCCATATTAATCTTATTAGACAAAAATATATAGCTAGTTATTTTTGTAAGTATTACATTTCTTTATATCATGAATAATCTTTCATATCTCAATGTTAAGTCAACGGATTCTATTAATTCTATTATTGAGCCTGAAGAACTACAATGCGAATTCTATTAGACTAAACTGATATCAATCACAATTTTGTTTAACAATCTTTGGTTCGACTTATATTACAATCATCAGATGGACTGAAAGTTCTTAGAATTAATACTAGCATTTCCCAAAAGTTGCACTGTAGCAAATGTTTTTTAAATGAACTCTAAATAAAATTCATACAGTGAAAAGAACCAATTCATTATTTTTTTGTTTAAATTACTTCAACTAAGATCGTTCGAATCGAGCCTCTTTTAGAATATATGACGCAGTTTGCAACAGGGTATTTGAATGGATTTTTTATTATATTTATCAAAACTTAGAGCAGACAAAACACCGTAAAAAATATTGCAAATCTTAAAAACATGGCGGTGTTATCAGCGTTTTAAAATCTGTGATAAACAGAGATATCACTAAAGGCGTGTGACGTCACTCACAAGTCCCGTCATTGAATCGAATCCATTCAGCACAAACGACATTTTGTGTGACAAGGATGAAAGAATAACTTCAAAAGCGTATAGCTTCTTTGTTTTTTAACCAATTTTATTAATTTTTCACCCATCGCACTTTTTTCATAACATCTATCAAATAAGTATTCATTCAGAGTAGTGAAATACCCTATTTCAAAGAAACGCTATCTGTAAGTAATACAATTCGATGATAATAAAATATACTGCATTCGATCTGCGCTGCCGTCATACATTCTTTGCTATATATTATTACCGGAACGAAAATGCAAAACAAATGCACACCGAATGCAACAATCCTCAATAAAGTTCCGCCGACATTTTCTTATGTTTAACATCAAATGTTAGCTGTATTGCACGGTAAGGCATTTGATTATATCAGGACAAATAATTTGCGCACTTGTTTACTATCTTACTCCATACATACTACTGCTGTTTTTTCTCGAAAGAAAAAGAAACGCGGTGGGTTACTGCCTGAATATTACACGCTGCCGTCTTGGATCACCCGAAATGTAACCTTATGTCAGTGTCTTAACAGTGAAAATGATTATTCAGCATTTTTCCTGCTTATCATGAGCGACTCATCCCTGTATGAAGTAGATAGTAAGCTTGCTTGTACGAAACATTACACGACACTACTATCTCGTCAATATTTCCGTTGTCAGTTCTTTTTTGGCACTATGTAATCTATGAAAATATTCAAAACTAGAGCTTTGATTTATATTTGAACAGGAAATTCATCAATTTGTGACAACGCTATTAATAAAATACTGTCGTTATTTCGTAGGTTCTTACAACTATCATAGACTTATTTTGTATCCTCATTCAAGGTGTTTCATATTGTAGAATAAATATACAACATAAAGCTTAAAGTATTCTGTCTTTGTCGTGGAGTTCCTTTTACCTTTCGATTGTACAGCGTAAATACTTGTTTGGTCCAAAACGTCCTTATTGTCTTAATGAGGACTTTATAACCCAGCCTAAAGCTGCAATGAAAAGCAATTAACGCCACGACCAAGACAGTTCACATAGAAATAAATTATCCAACACAAAATATACATAAAACGTAACAAATCTTTGGTATTTAATACATAGGCGAAGTGCATTATGCAACACATAATTATTATCAACGTAAGAACACATCAAATGTGCAAAAACAATGTAAATCTACACTGATTGGCAGTGAGTGTATAATAAAATAAAAATCTGAATATCATCAACGGAATGTAAATAAATACAAGGTACTATCGAAGGTCATACATAATCTGACGAAAATATCTTGCTTCATAAGCAACTTAGATCAAAAGAAGACTAAATTTGTAACTAGCACTAACTATCCAATTAATTTAGCCATCTTTAAAAAAATATTGGCATATTACTTTTTACTTCGTCAAATAAAGGAGTGAAGAATTTAATAAAAATCTAATAATATTTTAAACTTACAAATTAAACTGAAGGCCGCATATTATACTTCTAGCAGTTGCGATCGATAATATCATAGCTTATGATTAGAAGCTAGTTGTTAATATCGACCGTACATCTTGAGATAACCAAACCAGTGGGGCTACTCTCTAACCCTGAAGTCCGTAGTTTCGGTAGTTCAGGCGTATTCTACTTCGAGTCGCGTCGGACCTAATCGTAAGCCCGTAGGTGATACGAAGTCGAAAACGCCGGCAACTAAGCCTGAAACTACAAACTTCGGGCTTAGAGACTAGCCCCAAAGAGTCGAGTCGGTTACAGAATGCATTCCACCTGTAACCGATAAGATCATAAACATAGCAATCCGCAATGCTAGAAGTATTCCGTATGCAGACAAAGATTAGTGAACAAATGGAGTTACACCGCGAAGTCCAATTCACGACGCCGTTGAAGACTCTCACACCCGTCCGTTCCATCGAAAAACCTATTTTTTAACTTCAGCAGATTCCACTAATCACCTAAAATTGATGTTGACAAACCCGATCAATCGATTTGCTCACTATTCTTGACTAGACCTAAATCCTTGTTCACACGTTCTAGCTGCCGAGTACTGTAAGCATATGCACATACATACTTAAGCGAAAAACACACTGGTCCTACGTACGCAACGTATGCAAGACCTATGTATCGTATCGTATGTTGCGTAATTGCGTTGCATACGATAAGTGTGTTTCTACTGCATAGTTTTTCATATAAAATCAAGAGTCCAGATAAGATAATGCATTGCATACGTTACGTACGTGGGACCAGTTTGTCTCTAGCTTCATGCCATCAAAGCTTTCACACGTACCCTACAGTTCCCGTCACGCAAGTTTCCCTCCGCAAAGTACGCCGCAATCGGCTGCGCAGGATGTCAATTTGACAACAAACATACAACCGCAAATAAGCGCAAGCGCGCGGGTGTAGTGGCATCTCACTCGCTCGTATACGTTCGATGCATAAGTGTGTCCCGCTTGCTCAATGCAATACGACTGTGGATGCGAAAAGTGTTACACGTTGTTATTGTTTTTAATTATTTATTTTGGTTATTTCTTACAGTTTGATTTGTGTTCTTGTGGTGTATGTATTTGTTATGTTACTTTTTATATTTTATTGTTACTGGTAGTCTTTGTTTCTTGTTTATAGTATAATACGTATAATCAAAAAAAAAATTAGGAACGTAACACTTTTTTACGCGATTGCACCTGCTCGGACTTCACTCAAACCTAACTTCCGAGGGGCAAACCACGCTGACGCGAACTGTACAAGTCATCCGGCTTGCTTGTTCCTTCGCTACCAGAGACCGTACTTTGACGTATTAAAGCACCCATTATACCAGTGTGAGAGAGATGATGACATGACGTATTTTAATACCGGACTAACATTGGCTTCAACACTTCAAAGAACAGTTGTTACGGATTGTTAGAAGCCAGAAATTCTGACTCCACTCTTGCCAAAAAGTACCGTGTAACCCAGTTTATGGGTTGTAAAGGTAACCGCTCCACGTAAAATACTGGTTTTTAGCTGAATTTTAGACTGGAAGCCGTCCCCAATATAGTTGGGAAACGGCAAGCAGATGATGACACGTTACAGAACGGCCCGCGGGTACCAGGCAGCCAGCAGGTGTGAGGAGCTAACTTGTCACGAGTGTGCGTGGTGGAGCATGCGCGAGCGAGCGCCTACTCTTCTTCGGACTCCGAGTCGGAATCCGGGATCGTGTTGAACCAGTTCTCCCAGTTCGACGGCGGACCCATCACAGTTCGACTGTAACATAAACATAATTAAAAAAAAACTGTTTTTATCTTGTTTTTGGGTTCCGAAAATCCGTAAAATAGGATCACTCAGATCTGTCTTTCACAGCCTTTTTTCTGGGACCAATTCAGTTAAAAGGGGTTTGTACTTTTTTCTATAGGAGCTGGCACAGCATACCCGCCGCCATTTAATCTTTTTCAAAGTTGTGGTGCACGATCTAACATGCATATATGGGTAGAGGACACTTCAACAACCTATGCCACAATGGTTCTATTATGCCCCTTGGCATGTTGGTACCTTAGGGAGTGTAGGGGAGCGCTAAGAGCCCGTAATTCCTACAGGTCGGGAAAAAAACGAGTTATACGCGTACGAAGTTGCGGGTAAAAGCTATTAGCCTATACACGGTTATTTGTTAAACACTAAAGAAACTTGAGAAAAACCCCGAAAACTCGAAAAAAGATCATCTGTTTCATACAAAATGCAATATTTAGCCAATGAAAATGTATGAGTAGCGTTCTAGCGTCACCGTTATCAGAAGATGCTAGAGTACTATTATTATGGTTATAAGTTTGCGGGTAGGTAAATTCTTAGATTTAATAACTTGTATACAATCATCGGGGTGACATATTCTTTGTAGAAAAAACTGCTAGTAGCAGTAGTAAGAGCAGTAATATACGTACGCCTGCTTGGTGACGGGCTGCGGCAGCGTGGCCGTGGCGGGGGGCGGCTGCGGCGGCGGCGGCGCGCGGCGCTGCAACGTCTGCTAGTAGCAGTAGTAAGAGCAGTAATATACGTACGCCTGCTTGGTGACGGGCTGCGGCAGCGTGGCCGTGGCGGGGGGCGGCTGCGGCGGCGGCGGCGCGCGGCGCTGCAACGTCTGCTAGTAGCAGTAGTAAGAGCAGTAATATACGTACGCCTGCTTGGTGACGGGCTGCGGCAGCGTGGCCGTGGCGGGGGGCGGCTGCGGCGGCGGCGGCGCGCGGCGCTGCAACGTCTGCTAGTAGCAGTAGTAAGAGCAGTAATATACGTACGCCTGCTTGGTGACGGGCTGCGGCAGCGTGGCCGTGGCGGGGGGCGGCTGCGGCGGCGGCGGCGCGCGGCGCTGCAACGTCTGCTAGTAGCAGTAGTAAGAGCAGTAATATACGTACGCCTGCTTGGTGACGGGCTGCGGCAGCGTGGCCGTGGCGGGGGGCGGCTGCGGCGGCGGCGGCGCGCGGCGCTGCAACGTCTGCTAGTAGCAGTAGTAAGAGCAGTAATATACGTACGCCTGCTTGGTGACGGGCTGCGGCAGCGTGGCCGTGGCGGGGGGCGGCTGCGGCGGCGGCGGCGCGCGGCGCTGCAACGTCTGCTAGTAGCAGTAGTAAGAGCAGTAATATACGTACGCCTGCTTGGTGACGGGCTGCGGCAGCGTGGCCGTGGCGGGGGGCGGCTGCGGCGGCGGCGGCGCGCGGCGCTGCAACGTCTGCTAGTAGCAGTAGTAAGAGCAGTAATATACGTACGCCTGCTTGGTGACGGGCTGCGGCAGCGTGGCCGTGGCGGGGGGCGGCTGCGGCGGCGGCGGCGCGCGGCGCTGCAACGTCTGCTAGTAGCAGTAGTAAGAGCAGTAATATACGTACGCCTGCTAGGTGACGGGCTGCGGCAGCGTGGCCGTGGCGGGGGGCGGCTGCGGCGGCGGCGGCGCGCGGCGCTGCAACGTCTGCTAGTAGCAGTAGTAAGAGCAGTAATATACGTACGCCTGCTTGGTGACGGGCTGCGGCAGCGTGGCCGTGGCGGGGGGCGGCTGCGGCGGCGGCGGCGCGCGGCGCTGCAACGTCTGCTAGTAGCAGTAGTAAGAGCAGTAATATACGTACGCCTGCTTGGTGACGGGCTGCGGCAGCGTGGCCGTGGCGGGGGGCGGCTGCGGCGGCGGCGGCGCGCGGCGCTGCAACGTCTGCTAGTAGCAGTAGTAAGAGCAGTAATATACGTACGCCTGCTTGGTGACGGGCTGCGGCAGCGTGGCCGTGGCGGGGGGCGGCTGCGGCGGCGGCGGCGCGCGGCGCTGCAACGTCTGCTAGTAGCAGTAGTAAGAGCAGTAATATACGTACGCCTGCTTGGTGACGGGCTGCGGCAGCGTGGCCGTGGCGGGGGGCGGCTGCGGCGGCGGCGGCGCGCGGCGCTGCAACGTCTGCTAGTAGCAGTAGTAAGAGCAGTAATATACGTACGCCTGCTTGGTGACGGGCTGCGGCAGCGTGGCCGTGGCGGGGGGCGGCTGCGGCGGCGGCGGCGCGCGGCGCTGCAACGTCTGCTAGTAGCAGTAGTAAGAGCAGTAATATACGTACGCCTGCTTGGTGACGGGCTGCGGCAGCGTGGCCGTGGCGGGGGGCGGCTGCGGCGGCGGCGGCGCGCGGCGCTGCAACGTCTGCTAGTAGCAGTAGTAAGAGCAGTAATATACGTACGCCTGCTTGGTGACGGGCTGCGGCAGCGTGGCCGTGGCGGGGGGCGGCTGCGGCGGCGGCGGCGCGCGGCGCTGCAACGTCTGCTAGTAGCAGTAGTAAGAGCAGTAATATACGTACGCCTGCTTGGTGACGGGCTGCGGCAGCGTGGCCGTGGCGGGGGGCGGCT
Source organism: Lacanobia oleracea (assembly GCA_950371165.1). Taxonomy (NCBI): domain Eukaryota; kingdom Metazoa; phylum Arthropoda; class Insecta; order Lepidoptera; family Noctuidae; genus Lacanobia; species Lacanobia oleracea. Next base: position 6,502,217 of record OX493405.1, read on the forward strand.
GCGGCGGCGGCGGCGCGCGGCGCTGCAACGTCTGCTAGTAGCAGTAGTAAGAGCAGTAATATACGTACGCCTGCTTGGTGACGGGCTGCGGCAGCGTGGCCGTGGCGGGGGGCGGCTGCGGCGGCGGCGGCGCGCGGCGCTGCAACGTCTGCTAGTAGCAGTAGTAAGAGCAGTAATATACGTACGCCTGCTTGGTGACGGGCTGCGGCAGCGTGGCCGTGGCGGGGGGCGGCTGCGGCGGCGGCGGCGCGCGGCGCTGCAACGTCTGCGTGCCGCCCCCGTCGCACGCCGCACCCTCCCAGCCCTCCTCCAGCACCCATCTACATATTAAACGAGCTTTTATTAGCCTCTTGAACGCCACTGTTGGCTAGAAGGCCTACCACAGCACTGCTTGCAAGCAAGCAAGCATGCATGCAGCATGCACGCAAGCAAGCAAGCAAGCATGCATGCAGCATGCACACAAGCATGCAGCAGGCGTGGTTACTGTCACGGCTCCGGCGCTGCTGGGCTCCGGCAGCCCCACGCGAGCTTATCGTTGCAGATGGTTTAATCGCTCACCACCGCAGCTTCGGCTTGCTTGTACAAGGAACACCGTGCATGTAGTTGATAAAACTATATCACGCGCCAATGGTGTTCCGTGTACAAACCGGCCTGTGCAGGCAAAACTATGGTGCAAGCTTGTGCGTGTGGTAGGCCTTTAACAAATGAAAATACAACGACGTCTTTAACAAAATTGGGGCTTGAAGGTGATTAACATCTTCTGTAAGTCGATACGAGGAGAGGACGCTAGAAATTAAAAGGTAAACTTGCCAAATTTTTTATTATTTCGAAACATACAAGAGCGAACTTTGGCACTGTTGAGCAGAACAAAATCAGTTCCTTTTTTTATTTTACTTTTTATAAAAGAAAAACCGGTAATAATTCATGTAATTTAACTATTTTGTATCTTGATGTTTGACAATCTTCTATCTTTTCGATCGACAATACAAAAGTGAACTGAATATTTACCTAGAGCTGCTGGCAGACTTGCAGTTCTCGCACTCGCTGCGATAGTCGTCGGCGTCCTCCGCGCCCGGCGCCGACCCCGAGTAACTACACACGCATGACGGCTGGAAACGGTCTTGTGTTCAAACTACTGACTTATAGTAATCCAAACATTACTGGTCAGTAACTACACACGCATGTCGGCTGGAAACGGTCTTTTGTTCAAACTACTGACTTATAGTGATCCAAACATTACTGGCCAGTAACTACACACGCATGACGGCTGGAAACGGTGTTGTGTTCAAATTACTGACTTATTGTGTGAGCCAAACATTACTGGCCACCCAAGTAGCAAAATTCTCTTTTAGTATTCGACTTATAAGACTAAACGTCTTAAAGGAATCTAATAGATGCTTTGACTAAGATCAGTGATCTTACAAGATGATTGGCGCTACAAGTACACACGATCCTATAAATAGCTTTGTACACGTTTACAGGATTACTTTATAAGAGTTTTACAGAACAAGTAGTCTAATAAGCGTAAGCTATAAAACTAATTAGCAAAGTGTCGCTTTTGATCCTATATTACTTGCTCTTGTTAACGTCTTGTTTCATCCTACTATAAGATATACACTTCTAAAAACGTCTTAGATATAGCTGCTATAGGTCAAGGATATTAAAGGATTGATTTGTCTTAGTCGTGACTTTGAATTGATAGTCAACACCAAACTAGCATGCCCTCCGATTTTTATAGGTAAGATTCTGCTTATACATATGTGTCCTACATTTATTTGCTATTACTAGAGTAATCAGCCATTTTGTTTTCATTTTGTTATTTGCGTAGTGGCAGTTATCGAACACGAGTTTCCAAAACGTACCTTGAAATCGGGATCGGAATCGGTCGATACTCTTATTGAATAAAAGTGGGGAAATTTGTGATGTTTGGATTTTGCTACTTGGGCAGTAACTACACACGCATGACGGCTGAAAATGGCCTTGTGTTCAAACTACTGACTTATAGTGAACCTAACATTACTGGCCAGTAACTACACACGCATGACGGCTGAAAACGGTCTTGTGTTCAAACTACTGACTTATAGTGAACCTAACATTACTGGCCAGTAACTACACACGCATGACGGCTGAAAACGGTCTTGTGTTCAAACTACTGACAGCACGTTAGGCAAGATATCCGTGGCCAATGGTAGAGATGGAGAAATGGAGTAATAGGGTATCGAGTAACTGCAGACGCGTGACGGCATACTACTGACAGCACGTTTGTATTGTGTGTACACGTTAGGAAACATATCGTGTGAGCCAAAATATTACCGACCAGTAACTACACACGCATGGCGGATGGAAACGGTCTCGTGTTCAAACTACTAACAGCTCGTTAGGCATCATGTCCGTACCCAATGGTAGAGGTGGAGAAATGGAGTCAAATAGAGTATCGAGTAACTACACACGCATGATGGCTAGAAACGGTCTACTGTTCATTGTTCAAACTACTGACAGCACGTTAGGCAACATATCCGTGTCCAATGGTAGAGATGGAAAAATGGAGTAATAGGGTATCGAGTAACTGCAGACGCATGACGGCTGGAAATGGTCTCGTGTTCAAACTACTAACAGCACGTTAGGAAACATATCGGTGACGTTTGGTAGGGGTTCTTAAAGAAATGGGAGTCATTAAGTAAAATAATCATAAAGTAAAAGTTCGCATTGACAAAAAAGTCTAAAACCCTATCAAATCACTATCAACACACAGTCATACTATCTCATTTGGATGCAGAATTTCAAGTGAGCTTTCATGCCATGAAAATCAAAGCAGCCATCCAAGTTGCCATCAATGTGGACATCCCTGAACGAAAGGAGAGGCCATAGACGAGTGACATTCTGTCCGCGTTAGCTTGGCGAAGGTGATTGTCAAAACGTCAAAAATTTTATATTATACAGGGTTATTTGTTGCTGGTGTTTTACCAGCAACCTCTTAGGCAGTGAAAGTACACATGAATATAAGCAACTTTTACTTTGGGAAAACTCCGAAATCTCGAGAAAAATATCAGCTGTTTCATACAAAATGCAATATTTAGCCAATGAGAATGTATAATATATTTATATATATTTTTAATATCCCTTTGATATTTTTTTTAGCTCGTGGCTAAATAATAACAGCCGCACGGGACGATCTTCAAGGTTAAGCAACGCTTGCCAAGGTTGGTCTGTGGATGGCTTCCTCGGAAAGCACGTTAAGCTTTTGGTTCCGGCTGTCATTTGTAGATCTTTGGCAGTTCGTCACGGATAGTCAGAAGCCAGTAAATCTGACTCCAGTCTTGCCATGAAGTACCGTGTTACCCAGTTAATGGGTTGTGGAGGTCTGGCAGCTGCTCCAGGTAAAGTCCAAGCCAAGTAAGACTTCAGAATCGACGACGAGTTGCTAGCCTGTAGGTTTTCTACCGGTTGCATTTTGAATAGAATAGAATAGAAAAACATTGATTCAGCACAGACACAAACGCACAGCGACAAAGAAAACAGAAATAATAAGTAGCAGGTACACAAATTGGGGAATGTGCGACGGAATTGCATAATTTAATTCCGCCAAGCCCGTTCCATCATCGGACCACAAGACGAACGGCGATGCGCCACCGGTACATGGTGGACATCCCACCCACACGCTCAAAACATTTTGGGAACACATTCATTGTGCGTACAGTTAAGGAGTGGAATTCCCGTCATCGTTTACCATCAGGTGAGATAGTAGTCAAACGCGTGCCTATCAATAGTAAAAAAAAGAAATACTGGTATTAAGCTAAATCCGGCTTGACTGGAAGCCGACCCCAATATTGTTGGGAAAAGGCTAGGCAGATGATTTGCTATGTTTTTTTATCGTCTACAAGCAAAATACCTTATCAACAGTAAGCGGCAGCGTGGGCTGCGGTGCGGGAGGCGCGGGCGCGGCGTGCGGTGCGTGCGACGCGTGCGCCGCGTGCGACGCGTGCGACGCGTGCGACGCGTGCGACGCGTGCGGCGGCACGAGTGGCGGCGGGGAGGGCTCGGGCGCGCGCTCGGCGCCCACGTTCTGTTCCTCGCTGTGCGTGCGACCTCGCCACGCTGAGCCACCGTTGAGGCGCCCGTGGTTGCTGGAAAAGATCAAAATATTATAAGCTAACTACCAATATATACCAAACCTTTTTTAAGTATATTGGGATTGTGTCCCAGTCGACAACAAGAGAAAGAAACAGTTGTAACATGACAGAAATTTAAAGTATCATTTTATTGTTGCTGTAACTTAGGATATTGTAAAGGCGTAAAATGGTTTGTTTATACTTTTGTTTAGTTATGCTGAAAGTTCTGATCCGATTATGAAAATAAAATGGGGTCCGAGTCACCCGCGTCCGTAGGAGAATACCCCATGTAAGACCCTACACGTGGTCCCCAGGTGGTGCTAATCAGGTGACACTACTGGTGGTAGGCTTCGGCCGATGGCTTGTGACCACGCACTGGGCAAAGACGCCAAGCAGCCTAGCCGCATTCCGGTACGATGCTCAGTGTAGTCAATTCAGAGGAGTTGGGTCGAAGGATCCGAGGCACGGTGCGCCGCTGGCCGACCGCAGGTAGTTGGGGGCCCAAGTAGTGTGCTAGCCACACATGAAAGGCTGCCCCGCCAACTGTCGAAAAATCCCGGAATGCACCATCGTGCTGGTTGGCGACCAGACGGGAGGACTCCTAAAAATGTACCAAATTTACCAAGCGAAATGACGTCATGCGTGTCTTCAACTCGCTGTATCCTCTTTATTATTTGTTTACGTGAAAAAAGAAAAAATACGTGTCGAATATTTTTTGAAAATCTATCAGACGGACTAATTAGATTTTTTTAGTAAAATACCCCATTCCGTCGCACATTCCCCAAAGCGCAACCGGTAGAAAACCGGCAGGCTAGCAACTCGTCGTCGATGCTCAAGACTTTGGAGCTTCGTCGCGACGGGCTTCTCATTGCCGATGATCCTCTTGGCTCGTTTCTCAATTGACTCAAGGGTATCAAGCTGGTATCTGGCAGATCCGTCCCAAAGATGAGAGCAGTATTCCATACACGATCGAACTTGCGCTTGATAGAGTTTGAGCAGCTATACCGGCGTGAAGTACCGTCTCATCTTTGCTAGGATCTCCAACTTCCTTGGAGCCACTTGAGCTTTTGCCTCTATGAAAGGGCCAAAATTGAGAGTAGAATTTAATGTAACCCCAAGAAGCTTAAGTTGGTCGGTTATCGGCACGGTTGCACCTCGGAAAGATGGTGCTGGGTGGAATTGGCTCCTTTTGGCGGAAAAATGGATAAAATGGATAATGGAAAGGGTATCAACCCTTGAGTCAATTGAGAAACGAGCCAAAAGGATCATCGGCAATGAGAAACTCGTCGCGACGAAGCTCCAAACTCTTGAGTAAGGCTCGACCGAGATCTCGGTCTCGGTCTCGGCATTCTCGGCTACAAATCCAACCGAGAAATTTGTCTCGGTTCTCGGCTAATTATAGCCGAGATTCTCGGTCATGACCGAGTTTGTAACTTTGTTCGGATCGGCATTCAAATATTACCGCGCGCGGCCACGCACCGCAGCGCGAAGTTGATTGGTGTAAGTGCGGGAGAGAGCTGAATTATTGTGATTGGTTGAAGTCCCGGCTGGCGAACTGCGGCCGGCCACCTTCGCTCCGTTGTAATTGTTTATGTTTACAATAGTAATGGATGGAATTTGTTTAAACGCAGTAAATTAAAATAAGTTATGTTAAGTGTTGTGATGCTACTTGCTGTGATTTACTTGTAGATACTTGTAAATTGATTAATTACACTGGTTTGGTGAAAGCAAGATCATTTATAGTTTTGCGGTGGAATATAGAGCGCATAAGTTGTTTTATATAAACATAAGTAAATTAAATAATATATATTACAGATTGATAGGGTAAAAATAACTAAACAAACATGTTTTGTTTGTCAATAGGTATAGCACTTGCAAAGCTTTTTGCTAAATCAAATACATTACGTAGGTTAGGTACCTACGTTTCTTAGTAAAATTAATCGAGGATTGTTTTGACCAAAGTTTACGACATTTTTGTTTTTAAACAACAAACTTATCAGGTGCTATTAACCGTATTAAAAAGTTAACAGCATTTAAATTTTTTTTTTCACGCTTTGTCTATTCTCGGTCTCGGCTCTCGGTCTCGGCCGAGATATTATTTTATTCTCGGTCTCGGTCTCGGTCTCGGCCGAGAACGAAAAACCCATCTCGGTCGAACCTTAGTCTTGAGCATCGACGACGAGTTGCTATTAGCCTGTCGGTTTTCTACCGGTTGCATTTTGGGGAATGTGCGACGGAATTGCATAATTTAATTCCGCCAAGCCCGTTCCATCATCGGACCACAAGACGAACGGCGATGCGCCACCGGTACATGGTGGACATCCCAACCACACGCACAAAACTTTTTGGGAATACATTCATAGTGCGTACAGCTAAAGAGTGGAATTCCCTGCCAGAGTCTGTGTTTCCTGATAGCTACAACCTGGGAGTCTATAAGTGAAGAGTGAATAGGTTACTTCTAGGCAACCGTGTTTTATCTTCGACCACATCATCACTTACCATCAGGTGAGATAGTGGTAAAACGCGTGCCTATCAATAGTAACAAAAAAAAATAAGTTTAGAAGTGATAGAAAGCTACACTATCATCACTGAGTGTCACAGATTACTTTTAATCCCAAAGAAGCACGGTTCGTGTGGGATAGGGCACGGGAGCGAGCACACAGAAAAAAGCTGGTATTTTTAGCCCAGCGGGGCTTGTGGAACGAGCGCCGGATCTCGTTGTGCAGCGAGCGGTCGGCGCGAGTGAAGTCGCAAGAGACAGTTAGTATTATAATGTGTACTTACTGATCGTTCGGAACTGGTTCAATATTCCTGAACGAGCGCCGAATCTCGGTGTGCAGCGAGCGGTCGGCGCAAGTCAAGTCGCAAGAGAAAGCTAGTATTATAATGTGTACTTACGGATCATCCAGAACGGGCTCAATATTCCTGGTGATATCATTAGCGGATGCCAGGTTGAGGTTCCGGGGCATGCTTCGTCCCGTGTCGGCATTGTGTCGCGTGTTGTCGCTGGGCTTGTGGAACGAACGCCGGATCTCGTTGTGCAGTGAGCGGTCGGCGCGGTTGAAACCCGAGATAGGCGTATCGAGGAGAGTCGCGTCTACCGCTGTGGATATGCGCGGGATTGTGCGGTGCCTAAAATCGGAAAATAATGTACAAAAGTTAGGGGATTTTGAAGATTTGAAAAGTTTTAAATTATGCTTGTAAGTAAATACGTGCGACACGAGTCTGTAGACCCTTTGGCCAGTTGTTTTCACTGCTTGCGTGTGATTTAATTACCTTAAGATCCACCACCAAGCACGTGAGTGAAGTTTTACTAGTTTATTTTCAAGGCTTTGCATGAATAAGCTTGAATAGTGGCATGGAGTGTGGTCGGGCTTACGCAGCAGTTTCCATTGTTGTAACTCGCGATTGTGATCGCTAAGTTATAGCACAACATTACTTAACGTGAGGTGTGTACTTTGGCAGTGTTGGTGTAGAAGCTGCACGTTGTGTGGTCGCTCGTGGTTGGGCTCGCGCTGCAGTAGGTACTGGCAGTAACCCACGCTTGTGATTGCTAACATATAGAAAGACTTCACTCACAGTGAGGTGTGTACATTGGCAGTGTTGGTGTAGAAGCTGCACATTGTGTGGTCGCTCGTGGTTGGTCTCGCGCTGCAGTACTGGCAGTAACCCACGCTTGTGATTGCTAAAGTTATAGAAAGACTTAACTCACAGTGAGGTGTGTACATTGGCAGTATTGGTGTAGAAGCCGGGCACGTTGTGTGGTCGCTCGTGGTCGGGCTCGCGCTGCAGTACTGACAGTAACCCACGGTTACTGATAGCACCCAGAGAGCCCGTCAGACGAATGGCGCTCGGAAACCCAACCACTGAAACAATTAACTTACAAAATAAGGTAAATTATGGAAAATGGTAAAAAAATGGCATTGGGAGCGGAGGCCGCGGGGTATCGCCGTATGTTTGTATTGCCGCGTGCGACACCGCGGGCCCTGCCGCGGTTGTCGCTACGTTTTCCGGCTGCATTTCAAGCAAGCGCGTGTGAAATCGGTTCTCCGTAAACGCGCACTTATTCACCAACGACATTTGGACGCGTTCCTACCCATTTCCTTTTTTTTAAGGGTTGGAACAGGGGCCAGAAGGCTTAAATACATTTATGCTCGATAAGTAAATAGGATGTGTTATAGAACATACTGTAGACCAAGACATTTAAACACGTCAAAATATTTACTTAATTTCCAGTACTAGGACGGATTGTAAAGAGAAGAGAAAACATTTTTTTTAATTCTTTATTTAATGAATATGTGAGATAATTGTTCAAACTCAATAAGCTGCTACTGCCATACCGGTACATGTGGGAGTTCGACAGGGGTGTCTTCTCTCACCTCATCTCTTCCTTGTTGTTCTGGATAGCATCATGCTCAATACATTGAGCAACAAGCGCCGCGGCATAGAGTGGGGACTGTCCAGCGTGTTGGAAGACCTGGATTATGCCGATGACCTATGCCTGCTGAGCCACACACGCGCTGACATGCAAGCCAAGCGCTGGACGACCTACGACGAGAGACTAAGGAGGCGGGACTAAAAGTCAACATCCGGAAGACCCAGGAAATGAGGTGCGGGGCGACAAGCTCTTTGCCGTTGCTCATCGGCACAGAGGAGGTGGAGGTGGAGTCCCTAAGTTCTTATACCTCGGTAGTGTAGTGTCAGAAACTGGAGGAACTGAAGATGACACCACTTCGAGAATTACCAAAGCAAGAGCAACCTTTGCACAGCTCCGTCTTGTTCGGCAATCAAGGAAATTGACCCGAAGAGTAACAGTGAAAATACTCCGGTCCAACGTAAAAACTGTGTTGCTGTACGGATGTTAGATGTGGAAGGTCACTAAGGACATCTCGTACAAACTCCAGATCGTTATCGACCGATTTCTTCATCGTATCCTCGTGTTTACTGGCCCGAGAAAATTTCCAACCAAGATCTGTGGGAACGTTGGGTTGAGACTCCGATCGACCAGCAGATCAAACGCCGCAAGTGGAACTGAATCGGCCACACGCTCCGAAGGAATCCTGAACACATACCGAGGCAAGCCCTAGACTGGAATCCCCAAGGAAAGCGTAAACGTGGTTGCCCCAGGCAGACCTGGCGCCGGACGATCATTGCTGAAGCGAGGCAATTAGGAAAGACCTGGAGCGAAATAAAGCGCGAAGCTCAAGCCCATCTAGGGGACACAGGAACCTAAGTCAAGTAAGTCATCATATGGAGTTATGTGTGGTCATACATAAAAACTGGCCAAGTGCGAGCCAGACTCGCGTGCAAAGGGTTCCAAACGATTTTTTTTATCATGTTATTTTAACACTATAAACTTCTTACAGTATTCTCCTGTACCTGTAGGTAAAGATCTATCATCACCATTTTTTTAATATTTTAGGCTCAGTAGTTTCAGAGTTAAGGGGTGATGGTCATTTTTCGTCTAATTTCTTGAATAATTTCAAAACCATTTATTTTAAAATGATAAAACAAACATAATTAATTATGGTTTAAGAACTTTATTTCCTCATAAGAATTAACAATAATTCACTTACTGAGAAACAAGATTTACAATTAATGTTTAGGTTACTAGCGTACAGAGAAAAAATAAAAAACATTTTTTTTTTGCGGGTAGGCGATACACATATTACAACGAAACATCAACCGAGCAAACACGGATACAAAAGTAAAAGTTACAACATACTAGATGTGGCACAAAAGGCAGCGTACTGACCAATTGGATATTTTTATTTTATTTTTATATAATTTCATCAGTTTTGAGTTTTTTCATGCGATGTTTATACTTTACACATAGGTATATATAATTTTTTAATAATATATATATTTATTATTATTATTATTTTTTTATTTATTCATAATGTATGATTTTAATTGTTTTTTAAATGCAGACATACTTTTCTGTTCTTTTATGTCCATCGGTATTTTATTGTATAAGTTAACACCCTCATATTCAATATTTCTTTTTCCGTAATTAACTGTTCTGGGTGGACGCGTTACTAAGTAGTGGGAGTTTCGCAGTCTAATTTTTTGGATTTGATGTTTTTTGGTAAAATTTAGCGTTGTATGAATATCATTATGTATTATTTTTCGTATAAGAATACACGTATAGTATATGTATGTTTGGGAAATGTTCATTATTTTGGTATCTTCGTATATCCTTTTAGTTGGGGTTCTAAATTTGTAATTGAAAAGAATTTTGATTAATTTATTTTGTGCTGTCTGTAGTAATCCTAGAGTGGTTTTTGCTGCGGTCCCCCAGATTTCAATTAGGTAGTCAATGTGTGGTTTAACTAAGGAATTATAAATAATGTATCGAACTTTCCGAGGAAGACACTTTCTTAAACTATGAAGAGCTCCTGTAAGTGATGTTAGTTTACTTCTGATTTTTTCAATGTGCGGCTTCCAACTCAGGGAGTTATCTAAAATTAAGCCTAGATATTTCTCTTTAGTTTTTCTTTGTATTATTTGATCATTTATTTTAAGTTCTATATTATCTGTTATTTTTTTATTGTTAGGAGCTATTATAACATAATTCGTTTTTGAAGTATTAATGGTCAGGAGATTAGATTGGAACCAGTCATTTAGAATGTTAAGATCCTTTTGGATATGCGGTATTATAGTTTCGATCGACTGGCCGAAGTAAAAAAGGCTTGTATCATCTGCATAAAGTGAGACGTCTCCTATAAGGCCAATTTGAGATATATTATTAATATAAATTAGGAACAAAAGTGGTCCCAAAATCGAGCCTTGAGGTACACCGAAATTGACGAGATTTGAACCACTTTGGGATTTACCTATTTTGACTATTTGCTTACGATTTTGTAAATATGAATTAAAAATTTGTAGTGCTTTGCCTGTGATACCAATATGTGACAACTTTTGTATTAATAGTTCGGGACTAATTGTGTCGAAAGCTTTTTTGAGGTCGATAAAAATACCTAAAGCTATGTGTTTTTCATCAATTTTCTTTTTGATTTTCGTTATGAGATCAATAGTTGCCGAAAGAGTATTTGAATGGGGTCGAAAACCATATTGTTTGTGATATAAGAAGTTTTTTGATTTAAGAAATGTTTCCAAACGGTTATATAAGATTTTCTCGAAAATTTTCGAGATCACAGGTAGTACTGAAATTGGACGGTAGTTACAAGGATCAGACTTACTTCCTGATTTATAAATTGGGATAACCTTAGCAATTAAAACCCACACAGTAAGCCCTTTTATTTGATATGTCACACGATATTGTTCAAAAACTGTTTTTTTACCTTTCTAATTCGAACCCCAAAACTTTTGTGTAAATTATGAAATTTTTGGTCATACAAAAAAAAATATAATTTACGTAATATGTCCGTGTTTGGGTTACAGAAGTCCATATGTGTACCAAATTTCAACAGAACCGGTTCAGCGGATCTGGAGAACTGGCCGTGACAGACGGACAGACAGACAGACATACAGACTGACAGACAGACAGACTGACACCCGAGTGATCCTATAAGGGTTCCGTTTTATTTATTTATTTATTTATGTACACACAATATACTTAAAACACGAAAATTTATACAGTGAGAAGAGCACCGACTTGAAAACCTCTCCCGTTTTTACGTCGGTTAAAAATGGCCTCAACAGTCCCAACAGTCTTCTAAAGGAGACTGCGGCCCAGGACCGGAAGGGGCATTAGGAGGAACACGGATGGGTTTTAGTCAGTAAGAGTCTGACACTCCCTTTTGCTTCACCCAGGGCGGGAGGAATCATTTGACGATTTCCCATCCTTAAAAAAAAGCGAATAGTAGTCTGAGAGCTCGGTGCTCCGCCCAAGCAGGGCAGGGCTACTATTCCCTAGGTCTTAACTAAATATGTAACCAATCTATTTCTTTTACTAATGCCTGGTTTATCAAACAGATTGGTGACATCAATTTTGACATCAGCTAGAAAACTTATCTTTGTTTTCAAACGCACTTGTTATTAGATATTGCGCCTCACAAAACATAAACAAAGGGAAACAATAGCACATTGACAATAAAGACGACCTATTTTAATACCGCTTACGAAATCGGTTCGGTACTTCGGTCTATAAATAAATAAATAAAGCCGAACTTGTTTTGTTTTCTTATTATTGTTTACGTCATAATATTTCTCACTGCAATAGTAACCACAATTAGCTCACTGAGCATGACGAAGATGGAGAAACGAACTTGACTCTTTCCGGAAAAACTGGCAATGGCAGTGGACAGCCGTGTGTGGAAAAGAGGAGTAAGACTATGCCAAGCAGTGGGACAGAACGGGCTAATGAGATAATAGAAGATTATGCACCAAGGAGATAAAACCGTATCTTATGTCACGGGCATCATATTGAATCCCGAACCTAATGAAGGATTCCAAAGATACTCCCAAGAGCGTAGCGAGGGAGTATAGAGTTAACTCACGAGCGAAGCGAAGGAGTTAATACAAGAACCCTGAATACAGCGAGGAATTCAAGCTAACCCAAGGCAAAAACACCTCTATTCCTGAGGAGTACACACTACTTTCCACACCTACTGCGAGAAAATTGTTCACAAGTCATGAACAGAGGTAGCTGGCCGCGAGCGATTCCTGTCGGTCTCAAACTTGAGTTCCAAATTCTAATCACATTATTGACCTCCGGGCAATAATATTGTACAGAATTTCATTATAACCCCCGGGACAATAATGACTTACATTAGGATGAGTTTGCATGACACATTATATGACGTTTTCCTGCATATAGGGTGAAAATAAGACTATACTTACTGTTCGGTGCAAGAGGGTGGTGCGGCATGGACGCTGGCTCTCGATTGTCTTGCTGATGTACCGGCTGGAGCAGCGGCGCGTTGTAGCAGTTCTGTGTGTTGGCGATCTGTGGAACATGGCGGACTTAGGACTTCTACGTTAAACTACGTTGTTGAGAAATACCTAACGTAACAGGTGTAAAGTCACACCATTCCATACGGGATGTATGTATTTTTTATGTAAGACAGGGTTTTGGTTTGAGTTTTTATGATCTGAGACCTTTCTTCCGACATTGTCTTGCGATCTAATAAAAAAATCCAAATATATTTTGATTCGATTTTCAGACTCCGATTCTAATGACGTGCTAGAGTCTAAACAGAATCCAAATGGATTGAAATGGACCAAATTCGATACTAAGTACTAACTAATAAGTACCTACTACTAACTGCTGAGTTTCAAAATGACCTATCACGTTCTCCCTAAATCATTCGTGGGAAACAGACTCCGAAAGAAACTCGTTAATTGTGATTTACTATTCGAGATCTTAAAAATAAGTTCATTAAAGGCCAGATTACTTTAAAGTTCAAAGGGACGTTTTCACCCTTAGTTATCAAGTAAATTACGCATTGACATTTACATGTCTGTCGAGAAAGATTACACCTCCCACGCTTCATATAAGGCTGATTACAGATCAGTGGCTTCGCTCATGTAGGCGGCAAACGGCGTGAACGTACGACAATGTATATACGGCCTACGTACATATATTATTGTTTCATTATCACTTCACGTTTTACTTGAATACATTTTGTTCAATACTGGAAAACGTATTTACCGCACGGCTAACTGTGCGTGTCTGAAACAAGTCTTACTTGCAACATAATGGAAGAATACAATACAGTTTGAGTTATAACACAAATGTACGGGAGTTTACCTAACCCAACAATTTTTGAGGTTTAGTAGTGAGGATTGCCTCACTGTGAGCCGCGCCATCGTCTCCACAGTGGCGGATGGTGGCTCGCGTGACACTTAGCGTGACTTGTTAGTAAGAAGCCTAGGTAATGGACTAGTCAAACAAGCTCATACATAATATGTGACCTGTGTGACGGGGCGCGGCATGTTGACGTAGCCGTGGCCGCCGCACTGCGCGTCGTCGGGCTGCGCCATCGTCTCCACAGTGGCTGATGGTGGCTCGCGTGACATTTAGCGTGACTTGTTAGTAAGAAGCCTAGGTAATGGACTAGTCAAACAAGCTCATACATAATATGTGACCTGTGTGACGGGGCGCGGCATGTTGACGTAGCCGTGGCCGCCGCACTGCGCGTCGTCGGGCTGCGCCATCGTCTCCACAGTGGCTGATGGTGGCTCGCGTGACATTTAGCGTGACTTGTTAGTAAGAAGCCTAGGTAATGGACTAGTCAAACAAGCTCATACATAATATGTGACCTGTGTGACGGGGCGCGGCATGTTGACGTAGCCGTGGCCGCCGCACTGCGCGTCGTCGGGCTGCGCCATCGTCTCCACAGTGGCTGATGGTGGCTCGCGTGACATTTAGCGTGACTTGTTAGTAAGAAGCCTAGGTAATGGACTAGTCAAACAAGCTCATACATAATATGTGACCTGTGTGACGGGGCGCGGCATGTTGACGTAGCCGTGGCCGCCGCACTGCGCGTCGTCGGGCTGCGCCATCGTCTCCACAGTGGCTGATGGTGGCTCGCGTGACATTTAGCGTGACTTGTTAGTAAGAAGCCTAGGTAATGGACTAGTCAAACAAGCTCATACATAATATGTGACCTGTGTGACGGGGCGCGGCATGTTGACGTAGCCGTGGCCGCCGCACTGCGCGTCGTCGGGCTGCGCCATCGTCTCCACAGTGGCTGATGGTGGCTCGCGTGACATTTAGCGTGACTTGTTAGTAAGAAGCCTAGGTAATGGACTAGTCAAACAAGCTCATACATAATATGTGACCTGTGTGACGGGGCGCGGCATGTTGACGTAGCCGTGGCCGCCGCACTGCGCGTCGTCGGGCTGCGCCATCGTCTCCACAGTGGCTGATGGTGGCTCGCGTGACATTTAGCGTGACTTTTTAGTAAGAAGCCTAGGTAATGGACTAGTCAAACAAGCTCATACATAATATGTGACCTGTGTGACGGGGCGCGGCATGTTGACGTAGCCGTGGCCGCCGCACTGCGCGTCGTCGGGCTGCGCCATCGTCTCCACAGTGGCTGATGGTGGCTCGCGTGACATTTAGCGTGACTTGTTAGTAAGAAGCCTAGGTAATGGACTAGTCAAACAAGCTCATACATAATATGTGACCTGTGTGACGGGGCGCGGCATGTTGACGTAGCCGTGGCCGCCGCACTGCGCGTCGTCGGGCTGCGCCATCGTCTCCACAGTGGCTGATGGTGGCTCGCGTGACATTTAGCGTGACTTGTTAGTAAGAAGCCTAGGTAATGGACTAGTCAAACAAGCTCATACATAATATGTGACCTGTGTGACGGGGCGCGGCATGTTGACGTAGCCGTGGCCGCCGCACTGCGCGTCGTCGGGCTGCGCCATCGTCTCCACAGTGGCTGATGGTGGCTCGCGTGACATTTAGCGTGACTTGTTAGTAAGAAGCCTAGGTAATGGACTAGTCAAACAAGCTCATACATAATATGTGACCTGTGTGACGGGGCGCGGCATGTTGACGTAGCCGTGGCCGCCGCACTGCGCGTCGTCGGGCTGCGCCATCGTCTCCACAGTGGCTGATGGTGGCTCGCGTGACATTTAGCGTGACTTGTTAGTAAGAAGCCTAGGTAATGGACTAGTCAAACAAGCTCATACATAATATGTGACCTGTGTGACGGGGCGCGGCATGTTGACGTAGCCGTGGCCGCCGCACTACGCGTCGTCGGGCTGCGCCATCGTCTCCACAGTGGCTGATGGTGGCTCGCGTGACATTTAGCGTGACTTGTTAGTAAGAAGCCTAGGTAATGGACTAGTCAAACAAGCTCATACATAATATGTGACCTGTGTGACGGGGCGCGGCATGTTGACGTAGCCGTGGCCGCCGCACTGCGCGTCGTCGGGCTGCGCCATCGTCTCCACAGTGGCTGATGGTGGCTCGCGTGACAT
This sequence comes from Lacanobia oleracea, assembly GCA_950371165.1. Classification (NCBI taxonomy): domain Eukaryota; kingdom Metazoa; phylum Arthropoda; class Insecta; order Lepidoptera; family Noctuidae; genus Lacanobia; species Lacanobia oleracea. The sequence goes on from OX493405.1 coordinate 6,518,224, forward strand.
TTAGCGTGACTTGTTAGTAAGAAGCCTAGGTAATGGACTAGTCAAACAAGCTCATACATAATATGTGACCTGTGTGACGGGGCGCGGCATGTTGACGTAGCCGTGGCCGCCGCACTGCGCGTCGTCGGGCTGCGCCATCGTCTCCACAGTGGCTGATGGTGGCTCGCGTGACATTTAGCGTGACTTGTTAGTAAGAAGCCTAGGTAATGGACTAGTCAAACAAGCTCATACATAATATGTGACCTGTGTGACGGGGCGCGGCATGTTGACGTAGCCGTGGCCGCCGCACTGCGCGTCGTCGGGCTGCGCCATCGTCTCCACAGTGGCTGATGGTGGCTCGCGTGACATTTAGCGTGACTTGTTAGTAAGAAGCCTAGGTAATGGACTAGTCAAACAAGCTCATACATAATATGTGACCTGTGTGACGGGGCGCGGCATGTTGACGTAGCCGTGGCCGCCGCACTGCGCGTCGTCGGGCTGCGCCATCGTCTCCACAGTGGCTGATGGTGGCTCGCGTGACATTTAGCGTGACTTGTTAGTAAGAAGCCTAGGTAATGGACTAGTCAAACAAGCTCATACATAATATGTGACCTGTGTGACGGGGCGCGGCATGTTGACGTAGCCGTGGCCGCCGCACTGCGCGTCGTCGGGCTGCGCCATCGTCTCCACAGTGGCTGATGGTGGCTCGCGTGACATTTAGCGTGACTTGTTAGTAAGAAGCCTAGGTAATGGACTAGTCAAACAAGCTCATACATAATATGTGACCTGTGTGACGGGGCGCGGCATGTTGACGTAGCCGTGGCCGCCGCACTGCGCGTCGTCGGGCTGCGCCATCGTCTCCACAGTGGCTGATGGTGGCTCGCGTGACATTTAGCGTGACTTGTTAGTAAGAAGCCTAGGTAATGGACTAGTCAAACAAGCTCATACATAATATGTGACCTGTGTGACGGGGCGCGGCATGTTGACGTAGCCGTGGCCGCCGCACTGCGCGTCGTCGGGCTGCGCCATCGTCTCCACAGTGGCTGATGGTGGCTCGCGTGACATTTAGCGTGACTTTTTAGTAAGAAGCCTAGGTAATGGACTAGTCAAACAAGCTCATACATAATATGTGACCTGTGTGACGGGGCGCGGCATGTTGACGTAGCCGTGGCCGCCGCACTGCGCGTCGTCGGGCTGCGCCATCGTCTCCACAGTGGCTGATGGTGGCTCGCGTGACATTTAGCGTGACTTTTTAGTAAGAAGCCTAGGTAATGGACTAGTCAAACAAGCTCATACATAATATGTGACCTGTGTGACGGGGCGCGGCATGTTGACGTAGCCGTGGCCGCCGCACTGCGCGTCGTCGGGCTGCGCCATCGTCTCCACAGTGGCTGATGGTGGCTCGCGTGACATTTAGCGTGACTTGTTAGTAAGAAGCCTAGGTAATGGACTAGTCAAACAAGCTCATACATAATATGTGACCTGTGTGACGGGGCGCGGCATGTTGACGTAGCCGTGGCCGCCGCACTGCGCGTCGTCGGGCTGCGCCATCGTCTCCACAGTGGCTGATGGTGGCTCGCGTGACATTTAGCGTGACTTGTTAGTAAGAAGCCTAGGTAATGGACTAGTCAAACAAGCTCATACATAATATGTGACCTGTGTGACGGGGCGCGGCATGTTGACGTAGCCGTGGCCGCCGCACTGCGCGTCGTCGGGCTGCGCCATCGTCTCCACAGTGGCTGATGGTGGCTCGCGTGACATTTAGCGTGACTTGTTAGTAAGAAGCCTAGGTAATGGACTAGTCAAACAAGCTCATACATAATATGTGACCTGTGTGACGGGGCGCGGCATGTTGACGTAGCCGTGGCCGCCGCACTGCGCGTCGTCGGGCTGCGCCATCGTCTCCACAGTGGCTGATGGTGGCTCGCGTGACATTTAGCGTGACTTGTTAGTAAGAAGCCTAGGTAATGGACTAGTCAAACAAGCTCATACATAATATGTGACCTGTGTGACGGGGCGCGGCATGTTGACGTAGCCGTGGCCGCCGCACTGCGCGTCGTCGGGCTGCGCCATCGTCTCCACAGTGGCTGATGGTGGCTCGCGTGACATTTAGCGTGACTTGTTAGTAAGAAGCCTAGGTAATGGACTAGTCAAACAAGCTCATACATAATATGTGACCTGTGTGACGGGGCGCGGCATGTTGACGTAGCCGTGGCCGCCGCACTGCGCGTCGTCTGGCTGCTCCATCGTCTCCACAGTGGCTGATGGTGGCTCGCGTGACATTTAGCGTGACTTGTTAGTAAGAAGCCTAGGTAATGGACTAGTCAAACAAGCTCATACATAATATGTGACCTGTGTGACGGGGCGCGGCATGTTGACGTAGCCGTGGCCGCCGCACTGCGCGTCGTCGGGCTGCGCCATCGTCTCCACAGTGGCTGATGGTGGCTCGCGTGACATTTAGCGTGACTTGTTAGTAAGAAGCCTAGGTAATGGACTAGTCAAACAAGCTCATACATAATATGTGACCTGTGTGACGGGGCGCGGCATGTTGACGTAGCCGTGGCCGCCGCACTGCGCGTCGTCGGGCTGCGCCATCGTCTCCACAGTGGCTGATGGTGGCTCGCGTGACATTTAGCGTGACTTGTTAGTAAGAAGCCTAGGTAATGGACTAGTCAAACAAGCTCATACATAATATGTGACCTGTGTGACGGGGCGCGGCATGTTGACGTAGCCGTGGCCGCCGCACTGCGCGTCGTCGGGCTGCGCCATCGTCTCCACAGTGGCTGATGGTGGCTCGCGTGACATTTAGCGTGACTTGTTAGTAAGAAGCCTAGGTAATGGACTAGTCAAACAAGCTCATACATAATATGTGACCTGTGTGACGGGGCGCGGCATGTTGACGTAGCCGTGGCCGCCGCACTGCGCGTCGTCGGGCTGCGCCATCGTCTCCACAGTGGCTGATGGTGGCTCGCGTGACATTTAGCGTGACTTGTTAGTAAGAAGCCTAGGTAATGGACTAGTCAAACAAGCTCATACATAATATGTGACCTGTGTGACGGGGCGCGGCATGTTGACGTAGCCGTGGCCGCCGCACTGCGCGTCGTCGGGCTGCGCCATCGTCTCCACAGTGGCTGATGGTGGCTCGCGTGACATTTAGCGTGACTTGTTAGTAAGAAGCCTAGGTAATGGACTAGTCAAACAAGCTCATACATAATATGTGACCTGTGTGACGGGGCGCGGCATGTTGACGTAGCCGTGGCCGCCGCACTGCGCGTCGTCGGGCTGCGCCATCGTCTCCACAGTGGCTGATGGTGGCTCGCGTGACATTTAGCGTGACTTGTTAGTAAGAAGCCTAGGTAATGGACTAGTCAAACAAGCTCATACATAATATGTGACCTGTGTGACGGGGCGCGGCATGTTGACGTAGCCGTGGCCGCCGCACTGCGCGTCGTCGGGCTGCGCCATCGTCTCCACAGTGGCTGATGGTGGCTCGCGTGACATTTAGCGTGACTTGTTAGTAAGAAGCCTAGGTAATGGACTAGTCAAACAAGCTCATACATAATATGTGACCTGTGTGACGGGGCGCGGCATGTTGACGTAGCCGTGGCCGCCGCACTGCGCGTCGTCGGGCTGCGCCATCGTCTCCACAGTGGCTGATGGTGGCTCGCGTGACATTTAGCGTGACTTGTTAGTAAGAAGCCTAGGTAATGGACTAGTCAAACAAGCTCATACATAATATGTGACCTGTGTGACGGGGCGCGGCATGTTGACGTAGCCGTGGCCGCCGCACTGCGCGTCGTCGGGCTGCGCCATCGTCTCCACAGTGGCTGATGGTGGCTCGCGTGACATTTAGCGTGACTTGTTAGTAAGAAGCCTAGGTAATGGACTAGTCAAACAAGCTCATACATAATATGTGACCTGTGTGACGGGGCGCGGCATGTTGACGTAGCCGTGGCCGCCGCACTGCGCGTCGTCGGGCTGCGCCATCGTCTCCACAGTGGCTGATGGTGGCTCGCGTGACATTTAGCGTGACTTGTTAGTAAGAAGCCTAGGTAATGGACTAGTCAAACAAGCTCATACATAATATGTGACCTGTGTGACGGGGCGCGGCATGTTGACGTAGCCGTGGCCGCCGCACTGCGCGTCGTCGGGCTGCGCCATCGTCTCCACAGTGGCTGATGGTGGCTCGCGTGACATTTAGCGTGACTTGTTAGTAAGAAGCCTAGGTAATGGACTAGTCAAACAAGCTCATACATAATATGTGACCTGTGTGACGGGGCGCGGCATGTTGACGTAGCCGTGGCCGCCGCACTGCGCGTCGTCGGGCTGCGCCATCGTCTCCACAGTGGCTGATGGTGGCTCGCGTGACATTTAGCGTGACTTGTTAGTAAGAAGCCTAGGTAATGGACTAGTCAAACAAGCTCATACATAATATGTGACCTGTGTGACGGGGCGCGGCATGTTGACGTAGCCGTGGCCGCCGCACTGCGCGTCGTCGGGCTGCGCCATCGTCTCCACAGTGGCTGATGGTGGCTCGCGTGACATTTAGCGTGACTTGTTAGTAAGAAGCCTAGGTAATGGACTAGTCAAACAAGCTCATACATAATATGTGACCTGTGTGACGGGGCGCGGCATGTTGACGTAGCCGTGGCCGCCGCACTGCGCGTCGTCGGGCTGCGCCATCGTCTCCACAGTGGCTGATGGTGGCTCGCGTGACATTTAGCGTGACTTGTTAGTAAGAAGCCTAGGTAATGGACTAGTCAAACAAGCTCATACATAATATGTGACCTGTGTGACGGGGCGCGGCATGTTGACGTAGCCGTGGCCGCCGCACTGCGCGTCGTCGGGCCGCGCCATCGTCTCCACAGTGGCCGGGTACGTGCGGTGGTACGACGGCTCGTTTGATATTCTGCAAGCGGTATTACTGATACAGGTAATGTAAAAAATACACAGTTTTTTTAAAAGTTTACATATTACCGCCCGAAATCACTCATTTAACTCAATCTCTTAATCTTCAATTTGATCCGGGATTCTTCTCTCACCATTAAATGTAATGCTTTACATTAATTGTGACTTTGTGACACAACACAAATCTTTAACGTTCTGTCTCAAGTGGAGACTAGATGTGACTAGATGTGTGTGTGTGTGTGTGTAAACACAACATCGGTTGCTAATGATTCGCTCTCTGCAGGGTTGCAGATTGCAAACTCGACATTATACAGATGGTATTTATTGGCAAAAGATCGGGATTCAAGACTGAGAATGGAGCTACAGTTTCTATTAATTTCGGGCGTAAAATTGAACCCAAAACCACTCCAGTTTAGTAGGTTTTTATAGGGCAAAAAAAAAATCTTTTCTTTTTTATTTCAGCCGAGAAATAAACTCGCATCCAGTGAAGTCGAATTCAAACACTGCACCAACCGGGAAATGGAAAACGTTTTATAAATATAATTTTCCAGGGGAAGCTGTAATTATTTGCATATAAATGGGTTTCCAATAATTAGATACGTGGATTGGTGGTGTAGAAGTGTGATGGTGGGTACATACCTCATGGATTCAGGTCGACACTGAGCGATCGCTTCGTCGTACGGCGGAGGTGCCTCCCCCCGCGGCAGGTAGTTGCTGGGTGGTTTCCACGCGGCCAGGGCCGTCTCGCACGTGCCTCCCATGTAGCCCATACTGCCGCTTATGTACCTGCACAAATATAATGTTTAACTAATACTATTAAAAACTAGTGACGGCGAAAACTACAATAGGCAGTCTCCCAAGAAGCGGTATCGATAACGGGCAGTTGCAAACAATGTCCGTAAACTTAATAACCATTTTTTTTTTTTTTTAAGGATGGGAACCCGTCAAATGACCCTTCTCGCTCTAGGTGAAGCAGAAGGGAGTGTCAGACTCTTACTGACTAAAACCAATCCTTGTTCCTCCTAATGCCCTTTGCGTTCCCGTGTCCCGGTGAGTGTTTCGAACATATTCCGCACATACGCTGTATTCGTTAACTCTTCTTCAATAAGATACATTAGTGTCATTGAATTGCATCGAAGCCGTCATTCAAGACCCTACGCCTCCATAAAGTATGTACTCACATTACGCCTCTGTATTATCCTTGAATACATAGGTACATACATAAGTATTTCGTAGAGAATTGCGATTATCGAATTCCTAAGCCAACAAGGACTCTATACCTACACAAATAGTGCGAATCGAATGGAAATGTTTACCACAGCCGCGTATACATTCGTGATTGGATTTTATAATCCGCAGTATCAGAGAGATTCCAAATGCATTGACTCAGGCGCCCAGTTCATTATTTACGACGCTGATAGTGTTATCGCTATACAAGACCTGTAAGTGTCCTTCTGTCGTACTTATCGTATCGAAACTAAATATCAGACTAGCTCTTGTCACGGTAAACATATTCAGTAGGTTAATTGGCTACCTTGCCAGATTATAAGCTGTAGCGTAGCGAGGGAGAGGCAGGAATTTTTGAGCTCGCTTCACTCTTTCTTGCATTCTGCACTTCATAAGATTTCTGTATAACTCAACAAAATGACTACTTTAACGTATGAGTGATCAAAAGACAATAAAACCATGGGTACAAGAATTTTCGAGCACACTTCGCCCGCTCTTGTATTCTGCCCTCAATCGCTTAGTGAGATTTTTGCCTTAATCCATAAAGTTACTTCTATTTAAGTATAGTCTAAAGAAAATAAAACTTTCCCAGGTGAAATACAAAAGTAATGAGCTTTCTTGCATCAGGCCATAAAGTGACTTATATTTAAGTGTGAATGTTCAAAAGAAAATAAAACCTAGCCGAGGCGAGGTGCACAAATTTTCGAGATTTGTTTGTAAGTGTGATGTAAGAAATTCCTGAAAAAAAGACCTACAGCAGAAGCATCACACATGTGTGCGCCTTCCCCCTTCCGAAAAATGGCTTGCCACTGCTTATTTATCTACAATATTCTCCCCGGGTGTCACCCATGCTAGCTACGCCACTGATTATATAAGTCAGCTTACAATATAGTTGTGAGGAGACAAGTGGAGTAACGAAATTTGCAGGACGTCCCTATATAGCTACAGATAGATAGTAGAACCTACGTCAGCCTGTACAGCAGAATTGTGAAACAAGTATCAATAACCAGTGAGTGTGAGTGTACATATATTTAAGTACCTATTGGCCATGAAGGCTATTTTAAAGCACCCTAAAAATAACTATGTAAGACTATAGTTTTATCTTACCACACAATCTTGTTGCAACTCGTTGTGATATACACCTATAAAACGTGTATAAGAATAAACGCATGACTTCTTAAGGGGTCATTGTACTCATAATTATGAACAACTTTTACTACGGAACCAACCCTGAAATCGCGGAAAATAATCAGCTGTTCAGTACATTTTGACAAGCTATACGCACATAAATGTATGGGAAGTCGATTTTTTGTTCGCAATTTCAGTTTGGTCCCGTAGTGAAACTTGTTCAACATGATGAGTACAAAGACCCCTTAAGAGGTCATGCTTTTATTCTTATACACGTTGTATAGGTGTATATCACAACGAGGTGAGACTCGTTAAGAGGTACTTAATGCGTTTAGTTAGACTGTTAAACGAAAGAACGACTTAATAAAGAGTAAGAGTAAGTACTCAACTAGTTTTTCTGTAGGTGTACAAATTACTGTCGCTTTGCTCTCCATACACATAAGTTAATTGAATTAAAAGGTTTGCATGACGCTATTATGAGTAATGCAATTCATACGGTAGGTCAATGGAATGGTATCACACAATGAGTTGTTGACTGGCGAAACTGCGCCATAGCGGCATTAACTAGTGAATGTGTTTGTCTAATGTTTACATCACAGTTTTAGGCCCAGTTAATGTAGCAAAATGATCGCAAAATTAATGTGATACATTGTCAAGCGCAAGTTTATCCATTTATTATTAAAACTATGCACAAGTATAAAAAACACTGTACAAAGGCGGACTTTATGCCTTAGGAATTTTCTACCAGTCAACCTTAGCAAGTTAACCGCAGGCTATCCTTGGATGAATGAATTTACAACAGCTAATGGTATCACTCGATTTCCATTTAATTTGTGACTTCGATCATTATTTTCAAAGATGCCGGCGGTGAGTTGTATTTTTATGTTGTAGTAGCGTTTGCCCACGACTTCGCGCATATCGCGTTTTCCCCGTTCCAGTAGAAATTTTGGGAAATCCTCTCTTAGCCATGCGCAGCCATTGGATTCGATTGAGCCCAACTGTGGTGCTTGCATAGACAACCACTACACCAAGAGGGTAGTACTACAGCTTTAAATTAAATGAGAAACCTTAGGAAGTCAGTAATGTACACACACAGCACCAATGAATGCTATATTCATTGGTACAAACTCGTTCGCAATAGATACATTCATTTGCTACATGGTTATGATTTATTATACATACATAATTACTTTTATTATTTTACTGTTTCACTTTGCGTTCAGTTAAACGGAGACTCGGTAACATCAACTACATATTAATTAGCGACAAGGACAGCTAGCGGTGTGTTACTCAACTATAGAGCAATCTGCGACATCCGGCATGGCGGCAATCAAACATAAGGCGTACCTAGGGACACTTTTATATCGATAGATGCGGTTTAAACCAGTTTACTGTCGCGAGGTTGCATTTGTTATACGTTATATTGGATTAAACGGAGTAGGTACTACAGAAGTTTTGTAGTTTAAACTATTGAGTTTATTATTAGCGTCATAATAATCAAAGGTCAAGGCGCTGAGACGTTCTGAAGATTCGCGTGTGTTCAGTCAATAGAGGAAATTCACTTATTCGAGCATGTAAAATATTCTGAAACTCAACCCGTTGTTTACACAGGCAACCAATTCACACGAAATTCTATATCTAAGATTTCAAAACATACTCGACACTAGCATACCTAATAGGACTTAGGCCCGTATTACAGAACTACAATCAAGACTCAAGCATTACTATTACTATTACTAACTAGTCTCAGTTGGAGTTTTAATTTTAGAACTTGACTTGAGCAGAGAAACTAAAATCAATAATCACCTGAGCAATGTCACTTTAAAATGTCATTTTTTTGCGTATTACAGAACAGTGCTTGAGTCATAACTGAGCTCTACTCAATGTGTCCTTATTTTAAAATTACAATCAGCTCAGAATCACTGCTTGAGGCGAGATTTGATCGTTGTTTTCGCAAGTGTAGTCGAGACCACGCTTGAGCATAGATATTCATGAAAATTGTTGTGAATTTGGAGTAAATCGAGTACCTACCTAATCAAAATTTATTTATTTTTATTTTCTATTACATTTTAAATGATTTTAATATTTGTAGTACTTAATAAATTTCTTTCCAAAAGCGTAAAATTCTTTTTTGTTAAGATATTTCCTAACCCAAATATGAACCACACGGAACCACAATAATTATTGTAAACAATATTTTATTGTATTTCTGAAGAGCTTGACTCTTGAGTAATTTGACAATGAAGATGAAGTATCACAGTTTTTTTAGGATTTAAGTCGTCTTTATTTTCATTTATATCTTTTTTGAGTTTCATTAGAATGGGGGTGCAATACATTCAATTTTTTTTTGCAGTATTTGGCAGCATTTTACTTCATAATATCCACTAGGAATCAATTAAAACAGCCACTCAACTTCACTCGAAATAATCCCGCCAAAAAAACCCAGTTTCACAGTTTAGCTGTCCACAGAACATATGTACCTACACATGGACCTAGGGTGTACCCACTCAGAAGGCTGTCAGTGTCAATAACGTCGTGTCGTCCACCTCGTTTTCCGGTTTTGATCCTGTTTAATCGTACGAAAAAAAAGAATTGCAATAGAAAACAAACTATTGTTCAGGGGTACCATAATAATTGCTTACTCACGTAATCAGAGATCAAAATCTCTACTCAAGCGTAGTTTCGTTTGATTTGAGTTTGAGGACAGTTCTAAAATAAACTGAATGCCTAAGTCGAGATTCTTCGCTCAAGCAGTAATCGGTTGAACGCAGTTTAAGTAGTACTTGAGTAAGGTTCTGTAATACGGGCCTTAGTATGATCTACAGAACTTCGCCCAATGCTGGGCGGCCATAGACGTATCTTTTGGACTCCCCCGCTCTGCTAGCCTCATCTAGAATTTACCCGCAATGGCAACAATGACGTCTACTTATCTCGCTGAACGACTACCAACGTGGAACCGGAGCTCAAAGGTCTTCAGTATTGGAAAACTAGTGAGGAAACTCTAATGGAGTTAGACAGGACACATATCAAGGCGCGGTGATAACAGGTGGTTCTGAGATTATGACCTGGTGACGTCCAAGGACTGGAAAATAAAGTGTTACACGAGTACAAGCTCTAACCTAAGAGACGTAGAGAGTTATGTCCTTGGAGAGTTTGTTGCGCCATCTCTTCAATGACCAGTTATTTCAGATTTTGATGAATTTTGGTACAGAGATAGATGGGACCCTAGAGACGGTTATAGGTAAAGTAGCCTATAACCGTCTCTAGGGTCCTAGGGTATCGAAAGCGAAACTGCGAGCGAAAGCTAGTTTTGAATAAATCACTTTTGATTTAACACAAAAATTCACGCTTTTTCGCTTGGAGTTCGACAGGAACAGAACGCCATCTACTCTGAGCCAGCCTCCGAAAACAACATACCCGATGCTAGTCAAGCTCCTCTGATCGTCAGCGTGCGGGGGGCGGCGGCGCTTCTGCCTGCGCACGCGGTACACGACGAGCGCCACCGTCAGCAGCACGACAGCGGCGGCGCCCCCCGCGGCCATGCGCACGTTGGCCTCCGCCCCCTCCGCCGGCTTCACCACGTCGTCCAGGCAGATGAACTCGCAGCAAGTGTTGCCTACGCGGAATGATCGACAGTCCTGTGTGGACGAAATTTTGTATGTATTGGCAGAAGAATTAGGTGCCGAAACGAAACCTTCGCGATGGACGCTTTCAAAATCGCGGTTTTGTTAAATTGCATTTGTTATGCCTGGTTCTGTTTTCTAGAATAATATACATATACTTACCATCAAATTAGTATATATGGAATACACAACAAAAATATTTCAAACTCAACATGTATAATTCAGATTCAACATGAATAGAATTAGATAAACCTCATGGCATTCCTAGTTCTAGTGGCTAGTCTTATAGGAAAAAGTCTTATCAAGATGTATGAAAAAGATTAAACAAATAGAGAAAGAAGATACCAATTATTTTATTTACAAGCTATAATAGATAGTTTGCAAGAATTTAATTTATTTAATCCTGTAAAATTATTAATTAATTTATAAGCAGGCACTGTGCAATAGACCATCACAAGACAAAAGGCAGGAAGCACAGTTAATCACAGTAACCCTTTGCTAGTTAACTTGTAATTGCAAAATGTATTGTTACAGCCCACAGATTTCATAACAGAGATACTATTGTTAAACTAAGTTTCTAATCTGAAAATGGACAGAGATTAGATTTAAAATTTTATAATACCATTCTATAGATTTCAATGTTATATTAAGCACAAAAACAAGACTTAATTTAATAAAATAAATATTGTATCACTTTTATAAACAGGGAAAGTCAAAAATAAGTTGTCTTTTTTTTCTGTTCCATGGTTATTTCAATGTTTTTTTTTCACACACATTTCGTTATTTGTATATGGGCCTAAAGTAAACTTAAGCCAGTGAACATTCTATGAGATATTTAAGGCACTAAGGAATGTTAAATGTCTGTGTAATTTCACAATTAATTGAGTTTTGTGTTTAAACAGTATCATGCCTTGCATTATAACAATAGCTGGATTTTATTTGATATTCTAATCATTCCACTTAATCATGAACCAAAACATGTTTTTCTATGTGATATTGAAAACCCTTTCTAGGATAGTTCTTTCAATAATTATTTATAAACAATGTGACATTAGCTCACCTGGGGAGGTGAACATAGTACCGCCTTACAAACTTTAGGCAATCCATTGTCACAAACGCAAAGTGTACAAGTATCTGGGCCAGGCACGTAATGAAGGCCGTGGGAAATCAGCCGACCGCGCAAATCTGAGCATTGCTCCTGTGCCGCTACACCTGCAATTAACATCACACAATACATCCAGGCCACTGGCTCCACACACATAAATGCCATAGTTCACCACTAATATTGAAAGAAATAAAACAATTACTGTAAAAGTGTAAAGTCGATAAACACAGCACAGCCTTGCCTAGCATTATGAATTTCTAATTAAGTCAAATGTGTTTTAAAAATGTACGACTCATTTTTGTTGGAGAACTTTTGCCCTATTTTATAATCGATATTCACTCGACGGACTAGCCGTATATAAAATCTTTTTGATCATGCGTCTTGGCTGTTTTGGTTCCCCTTTGCGTTTGCGTACATCTGTCAAATCATTAAATGTCAATGTCAAACAAGTTAAGACCTACGCACACCGACCGTTTAATGTCGCCTGTCGGATATTTGACTGGACCCTCTATAACAAACCATATTCAAAGTCAAACGCGACAGAGACGTACACCACTAGCCACTAGTTTAGTCTATGATTTCTTTGACATTTAATTCCTCGAACTCATTCTCAATTACCAAACCAAAAAGATATTAAAAATAAATGTTCTTGTATGATTGGTGCATAAATGGTCTGTGTTCATTTGCCTATAGATTTGATTGGTTAGTTGATATCTTTGTACGATCATTGTTACCGTCGTAATAGAAAACAGTGATATTCGGCACAGTTCCTGGATTTTTGTATTTTATTTTACAGGGCAAAATAATTTATATTTGCTGAAAATTATGATCTGAGAAATTCAGAATGGCTGGATTTGGTGACTTTTCCGGCTACAATAGGCCGTACGGCCTGGATCCTAACAGGGAAACCAATGACTTGTACGACACTCGCTATCAGCAGATATACGGGTATCATACTCCTGTAACCGAGGAGTTTCAGGGCCCGCCTTTGGTTATGGATGATGTTTCTGATGACGGTATGTTATGATTGTTGCACACACAAGGTTTACACATAAATTCTAATACTACCTAAAGTATAGGCACTCATAATGCGATTAATTACCTGTCCATATATGTGGTAACGTCATGCCCTAGTGTTTACGTATAGAAGTGGGAACAAAGCCAGAACTATATTCCAGTACCTACATAAAGAATATTGAAATGGTTAATTGAAGAAAATTATAATACTTAGTTCCTCTCCTTCATCAAACTATTTACACCCAATAATGGGATTTACAATTACTAACCAAATATTCTAGAGTAAATATTTGTTATCCAGTGAATAATAATCTCCAAGTTATACATGGTACAACTAAAGAAAAACTATGTTCTAATAAAATTCTAAGTATTGATTGCATAAACAACGACATTGATTGTTTCAGATAACAATGCCTATGTAACCACAGCTATAAGTGTTGCAAGTCTTATCACTGAAAACTTATTAAGTCACCCATTTATTGTGTTGAGAAGACAGTGCCAGGTTCGTTCATCAATATTTAAATATGTAGTGATAAGTAAATAAAACAAAAAATATAATCAGAGAAGTTCAATTTAATTCAAGCATAAATGAATCTACCTGTAAAAAAATCTAATATCTATAGTACAACTAGCTGCAAACCAGTAAGAGATTAGAATATATTTTTTTAAATGTTGTTGTCCCGCTGCTGGGCAAAGGCTTCCCCCATAATTTTCCAGCCAACAATATGGCTTCATTACTGTATCACCAAATTACATAATTCTGATCATCTGGTGTATTAAAGAAACCTAGCTCAGAATGTCATCTGTTTAACATGTTCAAAGGTCCACAATAGTCTGAAGAACTACCATATAGTGCCATACACCCTGCTGCCTGTGGTCGCCCGATTGCACCGGCGGCAAGATGTCACCACACTGTGGAAAGGCATCGGTTCCACATGTATAGTGAAGGGTCTAAACTTGGCAGTGGAGGATGTGGTCTCCAAAGGCACCGGCTGGCCTAAGTGAGCATACTTGATGTTTAGCATTTTCTATTTATCTTCCCAACAAAGGTTCTCTATTACCTCTTCTTTTTTTTTCAGGGATATAGGAAAATGTGAATCCATCTTGCAGTTTCTACAACATGTAACATTAAAATGGTGAGATAACCTACAATTGATAAACAAATTCAAGGGTGCAACTTTGATGCACTTTTAAATTCTAATAAACTTTCTATTATGAATTTATAGTATTTTAAATAAATCAATGAAATTAATTTACTAAAATCTTGACGTTTTCAGTATAAGCTTAGCAATCATCACTCCATTCTACTCAGCAAGCTTAGTAGAGACGGTGCAAAGTGACATCGCCAGTGACAAGCCTGCACTACTGGATGTGTTCCGGGAAGGTTTTATGCGCATCCTAGAGTGGGGCACGCCCAGTAGAGGCCGGATGCTGCCCATATGGGCGATTGTCTTCCCAACTGTTAGCCTTGGCATTACTAAATATCTTGCTCAGTAAGTATTGGAATTTTCGCTTGAAAAATAAGCCAGTTTAGAAATTATGGAAAATAAAGTGTTAGTACAGTAGTTTATAGAAGTAAAATCAAATTATTACCCTCATAATAAATGTAAATACTAACCTAAATAATTTGTATTTTTGTTTTGAACAGTTTATCATATGTTTCGTTACTTTCAGCATAACCTTCAAGAAAATCACTGAAAAAGTTCTCCGCTTCCAACAGAGACACAGACATGAACTGAGTGACTCCTACAATGTGAACTACAGTAAAAACTCTACAAACCCTCTGATTGAAGATATCAGTTTAAAAGCTAATATAGTGTCTTTCATTGCTATGGAAATTATATTTTTCCCAGTTGAAACCATAATACACAGGCTTCATATACAGGTAAAGTATGAATCATACTTCTTGTTTCATGATTGTATGCCTGTATTTAGCCTATATTTCCATTTGTGCACTATTTTGTTTCAGGGGACCAGAACAATAGTAGATAACTTAGACACAGGCACATCAGTTATACCAATACTGACTGGTTATGAAGGATTCATGGATTGCTACAACTCAACCTTAGCTAAAGAGGGAGTTTCTGGCTTGTACAAGGGCTTTGGGGCATTAGTGTTACAGTTGGCTGCCCACCTGGCTATAATCAAACTCACCACATTAGTTGTGTCTGAAATTACCAACCTGTTAAAACCTGCTAAATCTCCAACTTCTGAAGACTCAACTCACTCTCAAAAATATTTATTCAACTAGTCCATGGTAAATATCTATAAAATTCTATTGTAAGTGTAATTCATGAAATTGTTAAAAACCCGTGAGGGTTTTTGAGATACTATTAAAGTAAACATAAAATATGGGTTTCATTATACATTAGCATGTTTGATTTTGAAACTCCAATTATGTGAACATCCCCACATTTGGGCTTTTGAGTTCCTATGATTTCTTACTCATTGTCAATAGAAATTGAAAATACTTTGATAAAGATCTCTTAGGGCATTGCTAGAGTAGTAGATAATGTCATATATCACGGTTTACTACCACCAATTAATTTATTTGAAACAATAAGAGAAAGCTGCACAACCAGTACCTAATTTTCTTTTTGTTACTTTTTATAAAGTTGAATTAGTAAATAAGTGAAATGTATAGCTTGATAGAAAAAAAAGGTGTGTTAACAAAAATCAATTTCAAATAAAGATTTGATTAAAAGTACATTTATTTATTTTTAGTTTAACAACCATGCCTTTAAAACTAATAATCCAGGATTTTTCAAAATAAAATTTGTGTACTGTGGTGTCACATAAAATGTAATCATATTATAATTACACTAATCATTGATAGCTTATTTAGTAACTACTACACTTATTTTTTGCTGTAACTTAATGAGACAAAACGAATCTTCCTTTGAGTAATCTGCGCATGATAACTCTACGACCGTTAGGGGTGGACATCCTAGTTTTCCAGCCATGACGATTCACTCTTCGAACTTCGTTTGGCCGAGGGAAATAGCAACGAACTTTTGTTCTAACGGATGACAGTGAAAAACAATCTGGCTTCACTAAACTTGTAGCAGGCGACATCGTTGAAGCGACTTGTAAGGTTTGTCTGACAAGCCTGCAAACACAGTAAGAGAAATTTTAATGTTATTGTATTTTACACACGAAGAAACAAGTACTAGTCTGTATAAATAACATAAATTGACTTACTTTAGTGGTTGCAGTATTGCTGACAATACTCCTGACATGATTATCACAGAACAATACTATAGTATTTAGATATTATTCAGATAAATCAGCTGCTTTGAAATTTTAGGTTAGGTCTTCAGTTAGACAGACTGGGAGTGGGAAACTGGGACCACAGACTACATAGAGAATTAGAGATACTAGTACTACGTATACTGCACTGACTTATGATTTATACGTCAGTGGTATACTGGGACTGGGATCGGGTTGAATCTTGTTGACAGTGACTTGAGATGAAAAAGTACAGTCCTACCAACTTATCTGTGAACAGAAAGAGGACGGCACCGTCGATTCAGTGTTGCTAATTAATAAGGTGCCCAAAATTGAGTTTTCAAGAAGGAAATTTCACATTAGACATTACAGTTTTTACAAATTATAAACAATGACACCTACATAAAAAATATGATAAAATAGATATAAAGGGTTTGATAATTTGCAGTAACTTATGTACGCTAACAGTTTAGTCTCTCAGGAATAAACAATGGCTTTATCTAAACAATAATCGAATGAAGTGGAACTTTCATTTAATGCGAAGTTAAGTAGGTACCAACCCTGTAAGAGGTACCTGGATGTCTAGCATTTAGTTATGACCGTGCCTAACCCCTAACACCAGATTTGATTAATTATAATTAGCTGTGGTACCTAGTGGTAGTGTAGTGTAATAAAAAAAAACATATTGCATTACAATAATTTATTGAAATCCAGGTTTACAGTAAATGTGATCTTTAGATGAACCTGCATACACAACTTCATCCTGGTTGTGAGGCCATACTCCGCTTATTTCCGTACTACTATCATCATTATCACTATCGCTTTCGGTTTCAGTGTCACTTACCACTTCTATAATAAAAGGTTTATCTAAATACAAATCATGTTTTAAGTATTCTCCTTCTAACCTGCGAACGTGTTTACAATGCTGTGCCCACTCATGAACTGTAATAATGTCAAAAGCTTCCCTAATAAGGTGATGAATATAAGCATTTGTGCCTATTGTCTTCTATTTTTTTTTCAATCTCATATACAAGTTCAGGCTTGTTTCTCTTAATTATTTCTAGATAAGATTTAGTCAAATCCTCTCCGTGGTCAATTTTATTTTGGATCAACCTTAACTGCATATCATTTTTTAAGGAATTCGTTTTTGGGACTTTATTCACACAAATACGGTAATAAGGAGCACTATCCATCACTATTATGGATGGCTCTCGTAAATTAGGCCCAAGTTCTTCAATAACCCACTTTTTAAAGTTGGTACTATTCATCTTGTCATGATAATCACCACTTTTTGTGTTTGATTTAAACACAAGTAGTGCATTGTAACAAATTCAGTACCTCCTCCCGCATGAACAATAATTATATAGTTGCCCTTTCGATACAGGCTCCAATACTCCGTCTTCACCCTCTCCTTGCCAAAATTTACCCGATGTATGCGAAGAGTGAATATAGGTCTCATCTAAATAAATTATGGGCCGGGGCTGGGGAGATTTATTATTTGTATCCACTGCATGCAAGTACTTAGCACTCCAAGCTGATATTTCATTACGCTCCATAAGAACCTTCCGATTGGAGTGAGATTTTTAAAACATAATCCCACCTTGTGAAGCAGCTTTGGCAGACTCTCTCGCTGTCCTGTGTAATTTATTTCCGTATTTAAGACCTGTAGAAGCTATTTAACAGTAGGGATCTCTTTTTTAGCAGAATAAAATTCATTTATTTTCCTCCGGATAACTCCCAAGTCAAAATCATCAACATGCACAAATCCACTTTTACGTTTTCTATCCTTGCCTGGTGTCCGAATTTTGTACCAGTTTCTTTTGCTGTGTGCCCTTCCTTAACTATTTTTGAAATTAGTCCTTGACTCACACCTTTAATATAAGATGACAAAATAAATATTAGTAGAAATTTGAAATCGAGCAGGTTAGTTGGCTCACTCACTTAGCAGGTTACCTAATAGATGTACGTTACCGTTACGCTACCCTGCAGCAAGAATAGAAACGAATATTTCGTGGAATATTAGTTAAGTATCGGGTAATTTATAACAAGAAAGTTGACAACACTAACCTGTCGATGCGAGACACCGCCCGATCTTATTCTTCAAAGAAAGTTTTAACCTTTAGAGTAATGTTTCGAGAATCACTTTTAATAGCTTTCGGCTTATTTAACTATATAAATTCGGCAATATCCCGATAAAACAATCAGAGAACCCGAATACAATGTAGTAAACACTGACAATCAACTGACATTACAACATGACGGCCGTAGTTCCAATTTTCGCCATTTCACAGATAAGTTGGTAGCATGGTAGGGGTGGTACTAAGAAATTAGGTACCCTCTGTTCCTCAAAAGTTACAGATACGTTTTATTATGTAGAATAAAAATGTACTGAAATGAGAAATCTTAACTCCCAAAAAAGAAAACGGGATTCTCTTTGTCTATAAAATTAACCTCATTATAATACTTGCATCGTGAATCATGTTTTAGTCGATTTTTTTTCCAAAATTACCTTTGCGGTGTCGACAAAAAAAATATGACTTTATGGTTTATGGACTTCTATGCTCCCGTCTACCCAGTAAGAAAATAATATGGCGGACCAAAATAACAAGGGCGCTAAAAGATTATTTTGGATGATTGTGATTTCCACCAAATCAGTGAGTGGTTAAGACTTTGCATTGCACTTGTTATGTTTGAACTTTAGTTTTTATTTAAAATATCGCATCAAAGTAAGTACACGAGATAAGAAATGTATTTTTAAGTGAGATGTTATTTATCTAGCGTAGTACCGTGAATTTAGAAATCCATTACGAATGACTATTTAATGCAATTTCAGGTTCAGAATGTCAGCAATCAAAGTAAATTTTGAAATCGGACATATAGCATCTTTAAGATCGAAAAAGACTCCAGAAGGATTTACTCATGACTGGGAAGTGTTTGTGCGCGGCCAAGAAGGAGCTGATATAAGTCACTTCGTAGACAAAGTGGTTTTTCTTTTACACGAAACTTTCAAAAAGCCTAGAAGAGGTAAATATTATTTAAATTAAAAACTTGTGTGCTTAGATTTAGAATCAAACAATTTATGTAAATTATGTTATTATGATCAGCTTTCCATAAACTATGTTGTTTATTTATTTAGTACCAATGTTTTGACACTTGCTTTTTCTTTTTAGAAGACCGAAATGTTTCTTGAAAATTTTAATTTTTATACCATAAAATATATTTTATATTTGCAGTTGTAAAAGAACCACCCTTTTCCATCAGTGAGTCTGGCTATGCAGGATTTATCTTCCCCATAGAAATATATTTGAAAAATAAAGATGAACCTAAGAAGATAAAGTTCACTTATGATTTTACTCTACAGCAAAGTGGTTTTCTCAAAGACCGCTATGTTTTTCAAAATCCAAATGAAGAGTTTAGAAAAAAGCTTTTAAAAGGTGGCGGCATACCTGTTAGCAATAATGCTTTTTACACTAATCCTGATCAAGAAAGCAGAAGTAGAGATTCCTTCACAGAAGAAAAACAGCAGCTTGTTAGTAAGCCAAAACTATCATCTGAAAATATTAAGAAACACAAATCTAAGGAACATAAAGAAGAAGTGCCACATAAAACTAGTACTAATAGTTTCGAAAACTTATTTGGACCTCCTTTGCAAAAACCACCTAAAGTGTCCCCAGATCCCAAAAAGATTGAAAAAAGTGCACCTCCAGTAAAGTCAGATAAGAAAGAAAAGGAAAGATCTAGCTCTGACAAAAAACAAAAACATGATCACAAAGAAATCAAGCTAGATAAAGTAAAAATCAAAGAAGAAAAAGATAAAATAAGACCAGATAAGGTAAAGAATCATAAGGAAGGAGAAAAACCTAAAGATAAAACCAACAAAAGGCCAAATGAACGACCCCCAACACCTGATGCAGCTAAGAAGCGTTGCTTGAGTCCAATTAGGAGACCACCTAGCCCACCACGCTCCAGTAGTGCTTCTAGTATTAAAGAAGAATATAAACCACCAAAACACAGCTCAGACAATTCAGAACAAAAGAAATCCAAAATAGATGAAAAATCTCTTGATGTCAAAATCGAAAAAGATTTGAAAGAAAAGAAAAAAAAGGAAAAGAAAAGTCATGAAAGGGATAAGGAAAGAAAAGAAAAGAAAGAACACAAAAAGGAGAGCCATAAATTAAAAGAGTCACCTAAAGAGTCTTCTAAAGAAATTCCTAAAGAGGTGCCTAAAATAAGAGAAGTTCCTAAAGAAAAAGAGTTGGTGAAAGATTCTCCAACAATAAAAGAAAAACCCACAAAACCTGATAAGACTCTTAATAAATTTTCTGTGGAAAATCTCAGGAAAACCCCTCCTGCTGATAATGATGACCGTTCGGAAACACACAAATCAAAAGACAAAAGTGACCCAGAAAGAAAACACAAACACAAGAAAAAAGATAAAAAACGAGATGAGTCTCGAGAGAAACATAAAGAATCAAGTAAGGAAAAGAAACATAAGCATGAAAAGGTACGGGAAATACCCCCTGAAAAAATTGAAATAATTGAACGCAGAGAAACTCCTGTACCTAAGGAACGTCCTCTGCCTGAACCAGCTTCTCCTATATCTATAGATACAGCATCTCAATGTAGTTCTAAAAGTGGCCTGGCCAAATCATCTCATGTTGGAAATGAAGATGTTAACAGTAGTCATTCTGATTCTGAGAGTTCTATTATAGCAGATGAAGAGGATACCAAAGTTAAAATTGAAAATCCTTCACCAGAACCTATCAAACATGAGCCATCTCCTGAACCAGAACCAGAAATCGAGCCTGAACCTGAGCTGGAACCAGAACCAGAACCAGAACCATTGGTGGAACCCCCACCACCACATAAGGAGAAAAAACAAAAGCATAAAGATAAGTCTGCAAAAAGGGAGGAAAAACGGCGCAAGCGGAAAGCAGCTGAAGAAGAAAGAGAAAACTTAGAAAGCATAGAACACAGAAAAGTGGCAAAGACTTCAGAAACAGCACCACCATTTAATGATACAGAACATGGTGAGAGCAGTGGTTCAACATCTGCAGAGACTAAGGTTCAAGATAATGGAGTTTCTAGTAGTCTTGGAGAGGATGCCGAGCCTGGTGACCTCTCTCCTGATTACATGGTGCAACTACGAGATTTACAGCAAAGAATCATGAAAATTAAAAATAATGAAGATTTGGAGAGAGTGGTAAATCTCATAGCAGAGACCGGTCGTTATGAAGTAACCACACAGACATTCGACTTTGACCTTTGTTTGTTAGATCGCTCGACAGTACAACAGCTTATACAATTAGTGGGTTGTTAATGAGATTGTTACTAAAAGTTTTTTTAATTGTAAATAACGCCACAACAGATTTGCACTAAGGCATTTTGTACAGGCTCTTGTTATGTCTTTTGTGACAAAGATGGCAGCGGAGCAGGTTCAATCTGCTTTTATTTACGACGTTGCATTAATTAAGTTAGAAATAATCTCATAAAGTTTTATCTATGATATCTTCACATTACTCGACACTTGAGTTTTAAGTGCAATACTGTATAGATATATAAAGTTATAAGACTGTTGAAAGATTGTTAAAAATAATGTAAATTTTGTACATTATGGTATTGATGCATTATTAATTAAGTAAGTTAATAAACTTAAAGTTTTGATTAACCTCCAGTGGCCCAGGAAGGGATCAGAGAGGCTATGTTAATAATATTGTATAATAGTTATAATGTCAAGTCTATCTTATCATGTCTATGATATCTTTTAAAAGAATTAAATTTTGTGCACTTTTAACATTAAGTTCACATTCTGTTTACCATTTAGGGGCCGTCTCCACGAGTGAGAGAATCTCAACGACATTATCGTCGTGCTACTTACAGTAAAACTTGTTTTAGTGGGACCTGGATAAGTGAGAAACCTCCATAGCTGAAATTCATGCTTAGGTCCCGACACTTAGCACAGAATTACCTGTTACTGGGAAAAAACAAACCTCCATATCTGGAATTAGTTCTTTCGATTTTATCATAATTTCCTGTATAAGTGAGACAGCCGAGTGTATTTTACCTCTTTTATTGAGACTACATTTTAGGGATTAGTTCTTTTGATTTTACTCGTCATAATAACCTTCAAAATTGAGACAGCGAGTATATTTTACCTCTTTACTGATACTATATTTTGCGTACCGTTTTGTTTACTAATTCTTATTCTATCCGCAAATTCGGCACTTGGATAATTGTGTAAAGTGACCTCCAGATTTAGTTTGGTTTTGCTATCGTCCGGATGTTGATTTGAAAATGTTTAGAAAATACGTTATTTTATTTAATAATTGCATCTCTATAACTGAAATAACCTCTGTTCTCATCTCTATTACTGGAACCCTCTGTAAATGAGCAAGATATTCATTTATAGGATATCTGAGACACTGGGTAAGTGGAATAACTCTAAGTGAGACAAATTTACAGGTCCCAGTTATCCAGGTTTCATTGTATTTCTATAACAACTTTATGAACTCGTCCTGACACGGCGATATCATCGCGGCGATTCGACAGTGAAAAACGTCAACTCGCCGCGAATCTCTCGCTCGTGGAGACGGCCCCTTATGGTAAGAATTGGCATTGCAATATTGCAATTATTATTTTTTATTCTAAGGTATCTCCTGAGAATTGAAAACATCACTATTAACGAAAATATGGAACTTACTCTTTGATGCACAACCTGATAATTGCAGGGCATCGTCAAAATTACTGTTAAGTATTTTAGTGCTCATTTTGGCTTTGTTTGATCTTGTACATTATATTTGTTACATAACTTATTTTTTTATTTATCGTATTTTAGGAATATTATAAAGAATAATAAATAGTGTGTACACTAATATTATACATTGATTTGTTCCTTGTATTCATCAGCAAGTGGTGTAGATTGTAAATAAACTTAAAAAAATGTTTTATTTAATTGGATGTAAAAAAATGTGCTTAATTTAAACTTGGCCTGCATTTATTACCTCATTTTTAGAAGCATTTCACACAGCAGTCTATTATTATTCATTAAAAAATTGGTAGATTCATTTCAGATAGCATACTCTCAAAATGTATAAGAGTATGTTAAAATCCACAATATGTTACTAATTTACTTTGTATTACACTGTTGTGAAGATGGATGGGATTAAAAGGAAATACAAGTTTTTTGCAATGATAACACTTTTATTCCAATGAAAAATCATACTAGAACAAGAAATATTGTTTGAACATAGGTAAAAGTGAAACTATAGATTAATGAAATATACGAAAATAAATGAATATCTATGAATAGATAATGTCTGTATTCCCAAATGTAGATATAATGATGGTGGAGTAAAAATATGATTAATGAAAATGTGAAAAATGTTATTATCTTAACCTCTGTAGTAAAGACAGTATGTAATAGCAAAGAGAAATAATAGCCCACCATGAGCCATCACATGTTGCTTTGATAGTTTATCGACCTTAAGACATAACATTGAGTATAGCCGTTTTAGCGTTCGAACGCGCTTAACGCATCAATCTATCTTTCTCAATAGAGATGTTTCAATACTTTTTACCGAAACCGAAGAACATCTATGTCCATCCTTTCGCTGCAGTCGAGTCCTGAGTTCCATGACAACGTGTTCATCTCTTTTTTCCGTTTTTATGAATAGCTTGGCGCCACTTAGAGTAAAAGTCTCCAATATATTCAATAGAAATTCCAGCAGCATGCGCGGCTCCAGTCACACTAAATTCTTTATACTGTTCTTCTTCACTGCCAGGTTCATTGCCAACCAATAGTATCAATAAAGGCGTAGATTTTCCTTGTAAAGAACTATCAGGATCGCCATTACCCCCTTGAATTTGTTTTTCATCAGCAATAAAGTGGTTACAAAATTCCATAATTTGTATGAAGCTGTGAATATGCGGCGGAGCTTTGCGAGGATATTTCAGAAGTGGTAGAGGTTTTGATTGTCCCGGTCGTTGTGCTCGTAGGAACCGAGACCCGCTGCGCAACTGAACTTCAAGCCAGCGAATCGCGTCACGCGCACTGCTTTCATCACGCTTTAGGTTATCCAACTCTTGGAGCACTGAAAGTAACAAATAGGAATAAAAACAATATTAATGGGTAAATGATAGGGTATTTGAGTACTATCAAATAAAATCTACACAAATGAATACATGAATGATGTATATAAATTAATATAATTTGTGAAAAATAAATAAAATCTGTGGAAAAATACAGAATTTACACATTTTTGTAATTATTTTGCTATCCTTGTCACGCAAAACGTCTTTAGTATTGGATGACGCAAGTTCACTATGGTGTAACATGCCAGTGACGTCACACGAGTATTGCTGTCTCTGTTTATTTTCTTCACTGTTTACTCCATAATTTAATTTTAAAAAATGTACAGCATCTGTTTCTAGGGTTTGAGAAATGTAATAAAAAAAACAAGTCAAACCCTATGTTAAATAAACAAAATATCATTTATTTTTGGTTCTTACCAACAGTAGGGATAAGAAGTACGAAGTTTCGGGCGCGAAGCAATTGTTTAACGCGGCGCAGGTGTTTATGCAGGGCATTCGTGTCAAGAGCCAGTAGTGCAGGCGCGGGCGATTGGCCACTGCGTTCTAGCTCCCGCACCTTTGACGCCAGCCAAAGGCGTCCAAGACGTTGCAATAACCCTCCATCACTTGATTCAACCTGCATAGCAAGAAATTAATCATATTACAAAAAAATATAATCTTCAGTATGTAGGATTAAGTCATTAAGGATACATAACTTACATGAGGTTTCTTAGAGTTATGCCACTCTTTGCTTCTCTTATGATTGAGTTTTGTAGTCACTTTAGGAGGAGCAACTTTTTTTAAGTAAAATATTTTTAATGACCTGTTGAATCTAATTCGAGGTATTATTTTGGCAATGTTATTTCCAAAATCTACAAAATTTAATATTCTTACTATATTTTCCTCATAGAATGATAGCTTGTATCTATCTAACATTTGCCACTCAGCAGCATCTTTGTCATATTTGCAGATGTTGGTTCCACGAAGATTAATATCTTCAGGTAGAGGAATGGTTTTATATTCCAGTTTCAATTTTTTTGCCACACTACGAGCATATTCCAAAATATGGCATTCTCTGACTTCATTTGTTTTTGGATTGAAATAGAATGTCAAAATATTTAGCAAATCTACAACACATTGAAAAAGTGAGTCTCCACTGTCCCCACAAGACAATATTAAGTCTTTTTCATTGAGAGCCCAATCTTGAAGTAATTTGATACTTGGCAGAAAGTTATCACCAAGTAAAAAGTTCTGTAACCCCTGAATATCAAGAATATTGTTGTTGTAACTATGGTGTTGAGTCTCATTTTCAGTGCTATTTTGTTTAGCATCCAAGTCACCATTCAAAGCAGTTTCTTTAGTCACTTCTTTGTTATGGTCTTTTACAGGTTGGCCATTATCCTTTACAGTCATTTCTTCATCATCAGAAACATCATAGCATGAGTTCTCACTGACTGATCCATCTGTGTGTCCAGTAGAATCTGATATATCCTCTTCCTCGGAACATGACTCTTCTGTGAGTTCATGAGCCTCTATGTCACTGCTTTCAGTATCTACATCACTCATATCAGAACTGTCTGATGAAGCCAGACGCCTTCGACGTCTTCGTTTTGTTAATGGTTTCTTAAAATTACTTTTAGCATCACCATTTGTCATTGATTCTTTGTTCTCTTCTAATACTGTCTCTTTTGATGTGTTATCTAGACTGTCTTGGATGTCATTATTTATGTTTTCTGATGGTTTGTCTGAGACAGGAGATTTATTAGTTTCAACTGCTTCTAAAATTTTATTATTTCTTGGAATATGCTGTGTTGCACTTCTTGACTTATATTTATAAGCTGGATTTTTAAGTCCAAGTGATTGCAGCTGTTGAAGTAATTTTTGTAGAAGTTGTGATAAAAGTGCTAATGTGAAAGCCTTACAAGCAAAAGCTTTCACTTCGTCAGTTTCTGACACTTTAGTTATAGTAAACAAACAAATCAGTACAATTTTATGCACAAGATTCGCATTTAAACAAGATGGGTTTGAACCTTCCTCATCAATTGCCTGTGTATATTCATTGTAGTTTTTATCTACATCTGGCAATGGAGACTTAATAAAATCCATAGCAACTTTTAATTCATGAGCAATAGTGCTGCATCTCTGCGGAATATTGGTATCATTCTTATTAAGATACCAAATCTCTATTAAAGAGAGAAAGTTAGTTATTGCATTTTGAATGTGTTCTGTCTGTGTAACAGATTCTGGATTATTAACTGAATCAAAATATTGGGCATTTTTTTCAAATATCTTAGTCAAGTTTCCTATGGCTCCTTCAAATGGTGTTGTACAACTCAAACAGTGAATATAGTAGCAAACCGAGTCTAAGTTGTAATTCTTATCATTGTACAAATTACCCAGTTGGTTATAAGGCATCCCTAAAGACATATCAACATGTGCAGCTTGAAGATAGTATCGAGCAGCTATAGATGGTTCAAAACCATGAAATATTTCCACCTGATAGCGGCTAAGATCTCCAAGGTAAATAAGACATGAATGCAAAGCTGAACGACTGAACTGGATTTCCTCATCTGTAGGAGTCTCATTATTATCAAGGTATTCACAATCTACGTGGAACGAAGTATAATCCAGCTCTTTAATTTGCATCTTCAATTCTGATTCAATCCTAAAAATGAAGTGGTGAAAGTGGCCAATACCACACACAATGTGAGTAAATAGGTAGCTATCATTTTCACTATCTGTTTCTCTTAATTTCTTGGCTGCAGATACAGTTTCATAGTATACTTTCCTCCAGAGTAATTCAAGTGATTTTTTACCATAATTGATAGGATCAAGAAATACAAGTTTCTCACAATTATCCCTTAGTTTTTGCCTTTGAACTTCAAGATGAGTAGAGAAGAGGTCAGTGATGGACCGACTTGCAGTTGTCATATCACCTATGCGTCTTGCTACATCGCTGACATAGCTGAAAATAGTGATCGGAGCTATAGTATTGTGAAGGTACACTAAAAAAATCATATGATATAGGCGACATAAATTAACTAGGCCATACAGTATCAATTTCTAATTCACGTTAGGTTATTTTCTGTTGCTTGAAGTATACCTCAAACATAATGTAGCTAAGGAAACGAAATGTAAAATAAATTTCTCACCGATAGAGTTTTTTGGCACGTTCAGTGCGCTCGGCAACTTTAGCCTCCAAAATTTCATTAGATCCCTCCTTCATTTTCAAGTCATTTTATTAACTTGTAAAGCTGTATGTTTAAAAAATACTTCTTTTGCCTTTCTCACTTTACCAGTACTTACAGGAATCATTTCGACAACACCATTTTTCACATTGATAAAGTATTTTTTCAGAATTCTGCGCATTAATGACAGTGACTGACACAGGATGGATCATGACATGTACGAAGACGTCATGACGTCATGAAGAAATGAAAATCATGGAGAATCAAAGTGGAGAATAGAGGCGGGGAGGACCATAGATATAGAATACCATATCTATGGGGAGGACACTTTTTTACATTTATAGGTTGAAAATTGAAAAAGTCAAAAAGTATCAAGCTGTAAGCTGTAAAGCATATTTCACACTGATGTAATCTAACGTCAATACAAAGTGTAATGGAGGGAGCTTGTTTTACATCTGAGGATTGTATTTCGAACACAGATGTAAAACCCTTTCTACACGGATGTAATCTGGCGTTCAATCCAATCCAACCCAAGGTGACCTTGCAAGATTACATCCGTGTAGACGGCAGATGTTAAAACGTGTTCTACACGGATGTAATCCAGCGTTCAATCCAATCCAATCCAAGGTTACCTTGGAGAGAGCTAGGTTTGCATCCGCAGACCGTACACGACCGTAATCCAAGCTCCAACACGGACGAGCTTCATTATGAATCGCGCTCGCGTAGAATTAAGTCTCATAGATTGTGAGAGTGTGCTATTTCTTGTGGAATTAGGACGAGTAAAGTTCACACGTATTTATATGAATAGGAAAACATTTAGGTACATTTTAAGTCAGTTTAATATTCGAACAAATTAAAAGTCAAGAAAAATAACAGAGTGGTAACTAAGCATTAAACTAGCTTTGCATTCAGCCAGTACGAAATACAGGAGTGAACCTCTTTATATTTTAACATTAAGTTATAGAAATGGCTCCCAATTTGTCGAAATTTCAAAAGGCAGGTCTTGCTTTAGCACTTTTGTGCGCAATTAAAAACAAAACCCGAACTAGAGTGAGTCGGACGCACCGAGGGTTCCGTACCATCATATAAAACATGAAATGTTTTCAAATTTTCATCGGCGTAAGCCAAGCGGCCGAAAAAATTGAGAATGTGTAAATAGCGCTGTTTCATATGATACCCCATATGTGCTTATTGATGTACTATGGAGTTTTTCTTTTCCCCCAACCTGATTTACAACGCCCAATAAGAATAATTGTTGCAGTGTGTACGTTCAAAATTTTAGGTCAGTCATAATCAGAAGGCCCAGGTTGCTCCCCACAATCCCGGGGCCTAGGACGATATACCTAAACCTTGACCTTGTTGCAATGCAAAAAAGTTCAAGAATTTAGACAGTGCAGAACTGTAGAACATAAGAGCGAGTGAAGTGAGCTCGAAATGTTTTGTATCCTTTTGATTAGGTTTGATTTAATGAAGGTAAAAGTAACAACAAAAAGTCAAAGTCAGCCAGAGTTGCAATGGCAACTCATATCTGAATAGAAGTAACTTTTGGTCTTATACAGGAAAGATAAAGAAACTGAGAGAAGACAGTAAAATTCAAGAGCGAGCGGAGCGAGCTCGATATTTTTTGCACTCCATCTTATTAGGTTTGATTTTTTATACTTAAATAGAACAAACTTTGCCGGCCCAAACGCCCCGCCCCCCTTTAGCCCCATTTCGAATATTTAAGAACGTCTTTTAGTCACTATTGCAAGAAAAAATTGTTAAGGTACTTTTTAATTTCTTTTTAGGGTTCCTTACCCAAAGGGTAACCAACGGAACCCTATTACTAAGTCCGTCCGTCCGTCTGTCTGTCAGCGGGTTATATCATAAACCGTTATAGGTAAAGAATTGAAATTTTCACAAATTGTGTATTGCTGTTGCCGCTATACCAACAAATAATAAAAATGAAGGTTTATGGTACGGAACCCTCCGTGTGCGAGTCCGACTCGCATTTTGCCGGTTCTTAATTATTTGCAAAATAGTTGAGCAAACGTCATCTAAAAGTATTCCAAATTTCAAATCGATAGCATTAATAGTTCTTGAGATCAGCTGTGTCAAACAAACAGACCATTAAGAGTGCCTGTCTATTACAGTGGAGCGGAGAAACGGGGAAATTTTAACCGATCATGTAAGTCAAAATGTTAGTGACGCACATGCTACGGAGATTTTAACAATTCCATCAGTTAAAATTTCTCCGTTTCTCCGCTCCGCTGCCTCACTCCGCTGTAATGGACAAGCGCCCTTAGGGTAGCTAATTACCATTTTGGTACTGAACCCTAAAAAAGAAAGACCAAAAATGGATGAAGCGATAATTTCAATATTGAATAACTGAGAATTCTTCATTCCTTTAACCATATAATAAGGAATGAGGAATGCTCAGCCATTCAATATTGAAATGTATTTATTTATTATATTGAATCGTACTATTGGACGTGAATGACACTCTTCACCTGCATACATGCGCACCCGCGGCCTGCGCAGTTGGATGATTGGATGTAATCCACTCGCGCTCCATACGTGGATTGAAGTGCCAGCCAGTCCTGCAAGGACGTTGATTGAAGTTCAATCTAAAAGGTTACATTTACCGTGTACGCGCTGCATTATATTCGCGGACGGAAACCAAAGCTCCCACCAAGGTCACCTTGGATTGGAAGCTGAATTGTATCCGTGTGGAACATTCTTTACATCCGTGCGGAACATGTTTGACATCCGTGCGGAACATTCTTTAGTAACAAGTCAAGTGGAACAAAATTAATTGAAAATGCTTACTACAAAAGTTATCATTAGACATTACATGAAATTGATGTGTATAGTTTGTGATAATTATCAAATAGCAGATCTTTCTCCATGGTATTGGCAGTCTGTGCATTTATGAAATTAGTAATCTGTGGTGCTGTGCTTTCTTGTCTTTGGTGTAATGACGGGCGAAAAATCCAATCAAAATATAAAAGTAGACAGCTGAATATCTGAAACTAACACGCAAAATAGTAATAAATAGGGACATCACGAATATAAACTGAATAAAGGAATATAAACGTGGTACTCCACAACAGGACAAAACTACTACTGCAAGTTAGTATTACTATTAAAAGCGAATAGTTTTCTAGGTTTGCATGTATACCATTCAATCCAACTCATGAAATAAAATATGTTCACGTTTTTCTCTCCTAATATAATTATGCTGATACCCTATTTATTAAAACGAAGATGAAAGCGCTTTTACACATATGATGTTAAGCTTTTATGGTTATCTTCATGTTGTTGATTGATCACCAGTAAAGAGTAGCCACTATAATGTAGATGGGCCGATTCTTAAAATTTGGGTTAGCTAAATTTTTCAGCCACAACATTATTTGCAAAAAAATATCGATCAGTGAGTCGTTTAGGGATGGAGTATTGTTAATTAAAATTTTAATTTATTTTGGACCAAACCCCCTAATTCGACCCACTGACCAACACTTCATTCTTATTGGACCCACCAAATTGCATAATAGTTTGTCTGCGGGATTAGCCTTAAAATATAAATTTTGGTTTAATCTACTTGACAAATCAAAAGTTTTAAGTAGTTAGCAATTATTTTCTTGTTATATAAATAGGTATCTAAAACAGTTTAAGGTATCTTGGCAATTACCTTTGTCACATAACACATGCCAGTGCATCGGTATTGGAGGCTTGTGCCTTCATTAAATTATAAAAATGATGTCTAATTACAATATGATATTTTATAATTACAGGTTCAACTACATTTCTGAGCCATGGACAGCCAACCTTGCATATTTCTGGGCATCAAAATAAAACCTGGCCCAATAGAGCGTCACAAAATTGAAAATTTTGCATTAGACAATACTGTGGATAGTCTCAAGTCTGAAGCTGAAAAAAAGACGAATGTTCCATCAGAATCCTTGGGTATGATTCATCTAACTAAAATATACATAAATGGGTAAAATTTCATGTTTATACATTTTCTAGTTGACCCACACAACTTCGGCTGTCCCCTCCTATTGGTCTTAGCATGATGATAATTATATAGCCTTATAGGCTTCCTCAATAAACGGGCTATCTAACACTGAAATAATTTTTCACATAGCTATTTTTGAATATTCTGATTGAAATTTTATTTGCTCAAACATGTCTATATGTATACAAAAGTAAAATAATAATGCATGCAAGATCATAAATAAGAGTGGGTCACAACATATTTACCATTTGTCATGGCGTGCAAATATCTTAGGTACAATAAATTATCATTATTGAATCAATGATTTTCAAATTTTAATATATTTTTCTGTTGGATTGTTTACTTGTATACAAAAATTGCCTTGGATTAAAAAAAAGTTTGTAAACAATAATTTTTTTTGGGATATATTTTTGCTGTGCAATATTGATCATTCTTTTACTTTGCTTGTT
Organism: Lacanobia oleracea; assembly: GCA_950371165.1. Classification (NCBI taxonomy): domain Eukaryota; kingdom Metazoa; phylum Arthropoda; class Insecta; order Lepidoptera; family Noctuidae; genus Lacanobia; species Lacanobia oleracea. The sequence continues at coordinate 6,550,143 of OX493405.1, forward strand.
TCCAGAACTAATACACCATGGAAAGATACTTAAAGGTGATGTCACTCTTCAAGACAGTGGGGTGAAGAGTGGGGAGATGGTGCATGTGGTCAAGAAGAAGGTGCACACAACTCCTGCACCTGCACCTTCCTACTCAGATGCTGAGCTGCAGCAACTAAATACTTCTCTCAGGACACTGGGATGCACTCCTAATGCTCCTGGGTGGACCAGGGCCATGCAGGTATCTAGTATTATACATGATTTTTTAATTACTATGCATTTACATAAATTGAATGTAAGATCAGATTGACCACCAAAGTAGGCATATAATAGACTAGTTGATCCGCGCAACTTCGTCTGCTTCGCTCCTATTGTTTTTAGCGTGATGATATATCCACACTAAATGGGCTATCTAACATTGAAATAATTTTTCAAATCGGACTTTTAGTTCCTGAGATTAGTGCGTTCAAGCAAACAAACAAGCTCTTCAGCTTTATATATTAGTATATAGATGAGTCTTTATTAGAAAGATGTTTAGTTCAACAAGATATCATGGTATGACTATTTTTTTAAACATTACTTGGGAAAAAGGTAGACCTATAAGGCCTCTGCCTCGAGTTTTGCGGGCAGCGGGGCGGCGGTGGCAGCGCGGGAGCGGGGCGGGCAACGTAGACCCGTTCTCGAAACCAGCGGGCAGATCGCGCGGCACTATAGCGACGAAGTGTTTTGTTGTCGAGATATTTGTTTTTGTTCGCGAAAGAAATGTCTGAACAACGTTCTAACACTCGATTTATTGTGGGTAAAAGAAGAAAATAAATTGTACAATACTGCAATTCAGACGCGGGCGGTAACCGCTTGACTGGAGTGCACCGCTCGTGGCCCGCCCTCGCGCCACTGCCGCGCCGCTATTTTCGAATGCCGATCCATTTGATTTTACACATTAGATCCTGCCGGTCTCGCGCCGCCGCCGCCGCCCCGCTGCCCCGCTGCCCCGCTGCCCCGCTGCCCGCCTAACTCGAAACAGAGGTCTGAGAAATTACAGAAGACTGAGGAGAAAGCGGAGGCTTTTGCCCTGCAGCGGGACAGAAAATATTAACATAAAAATTGGTTGTTTGTAAAGTCTGTTTACGGACGATAATTTTACGTCATAAGAAAACAATTAAATTCTTAACAAACAAACCAAACGTTTGGGGTGATCGAGTCTCTATCGCTTGTATCTCACTCTCGCTTGCGGAACGTGCGCGCAGCCGGCGTTCATCGATTTATGAGACGTTATCACGTCAAAAATAATAATTGGACTATTTGTACATGGTGCTACTTTATTTGCAGCTGTTAAATGATGAGTCTGCAATGGCTGAGATAGTGGAACAGGCGCCCGGCATTGGCGAGGACTGCGTGGCTCTGTCTATTCTCCACGAGGTAGAGTTGCTGGCGGCGCTGGGAGCTAACATACACACCATGAGACGGGGAGCAAATGCTCATCCGGAGCTACCTGCCGCCTTGCGACATCTGACGCGGCTTGTTCGTTCGCGCTCTAATACTACGACTTCTACTGACACTGGTGAATATTCTTCTTATCGTGTGGGCAGTCAGTAAGGTCTAACGACCCCACACACCCTAGTGTCAGAGTTTCTAAACCGCCTCAAGGGCCTCTGACATGGAATGTGTGAGGACCGCCATTTGGCAGCCGGGACCACGCTTATACGTGCCTTCCGAAGCACAGAATCATCTTTTTATCAGACAATCAGGTGATTTAAGCTTGCAGTGTCCTAGCCAAACTGGAAACAACTTTACAAATTATTCTTCTCGTGGGATTCGAACCCACCACCACCGGGTCACAAGGCAAACGCCTAAACCACTCAACCACGGACCTTTATATGTACATTGTAAACGTATTGTGTGACAAGGTTGCACTTATACCAGAAGTAAAGTTTAGCGGAAAATAAACGCTATGTTTATTTTCTTAAAAAATAACATCTTTCAAATATTAACAGTACCTGATACATCCAATATCAATATTTAATGTTATAAATGCGAAAGTAATTCTGTCTGTCACTCTTCCACGCCTTAACCGACTCATGGACAATAACGCCCCGGGCGCGTCTCATTTTTCGTCACATCGAACCTAAAAACAGATTTCAAAAAATTTATATAAATAGAACTACCACGTTTTATCCTAAATTAAACATTGAAGTCTACGATACCCTTTGCCATTAATTTAGAACTCATATTTTATAAGTCAAGGGTAGCAAACCTTTGGTAACAGTTTACAAACTTATACAAAATTAAATCACATTGAAACTGAGCATAAATTGGCGGCAGTTCGTCTTGTGTATTCAGTCCTGTTTTTAAATCTTTTGAGAACAATGCTTTGCTTTGCTTTTTTAATGGGCGACTTAGATTTCTCGTTAGATAGGCTTACTTTAAACTATTTTTTCTTTTTCTCAGATTCCTCTTCTTCAGAATCTATAATTTGTTCAATGCTAGTCTGAATTATAATTTGTACATTGACTATTGGTCATGGTACATGGTCCCATGAATTTACGCTTCTCTGAAATATGCAAAATCGAAAGTCCTCCCTCTATAAAGGGTAACGTGTCAGTAAGGTCTAACGACCACACACCCTAATGTCAGAGTTTCTAAACCGCCTCAATCGAGTATTTTATACCCGTCGTAACTTTTAAACGAAAGGTCCGATTTGCATAATTTAAATTGTAACTTACGTACACATAACCAAACTAAATTACCAAACCATTTAAATGGATAAGGATTAATATTATGATACCAAAATCACCACTATTTCCACACGGCTTTTGATCGAATAATTTGAACAAAAAGCAGTTATTGTCACTTAACATAATAGTTAGATATATCGCCTGTCCTCTATAAAACTGTAGCACATTACTTTGCTCTATTTGCAAAAGTTTACGCAGCGTACGCAATATAAGGGTATTTTTTCACACCTTGGGTTACATTATCGAAGTTTTCATACGGTACCCTAACTTTTTTTTAAATATTCTATAGCCCATGTTCATGAGGGATAATGTAGGATTAAGAATGTTTTAAATTGGTCCAGTAGTTTCGGATCCTATTCAATTCAAACAAACAAATCTTTCCTCTTTATAATATTAGTGTAGATAATGCCTGACTACATTCAGGAAAAATATCGTCTTCTTTTTTTTTTTTTTTTTGTGATGTGATTGCCCGTGACTCTAGTCTAGGTCAAAGATGACTTGCTGATTATCTATAAATAATACGTTATTATCAGAAACAAATGAAGAAATACAAAAATGTTGACAACCACTGTAAAATTTTACTAAAATAAATAAATTCTACCTTGTGAGGCGGTATTTCCTTTGAATACCAACGAATACGAATCGAAGCACACAAATAACTTTTTCTCTTAGCAGGGTGCTTACTCTGGAATATAATTCCGATAGATCGACATTGGTCTAACGTCAGTTGGTTGATTGAATGGTGAGGGATTGGCTGGACTCACTGAGTCTAGCCAATCCCTGACGTTTGACTGACAATTCCAATGTCGATCTATCGGAATTATATTCGAGAGTAAGCACCCAGATGGACGCAAGAAAACGGCGAAATACGCATAAAACGTCACAGGGGGCCAATGACGCTCTAAGTGCGTCATCGCGCGTCACCGTCCAGTGTTCGGGGCCTGGCTAAAGTATGCATGAAAATGACGGTGGCAATGAGTCGGTTAACCGACTTTTGATGGAACTCGTAGCAAATATCCATAATATTATGTAAACCTGTTTCAGTTCCAACATCAGGATTCGCGTATTCGTTAGAAGCTTTATCGGAAGACGAAGACGCCGACGAGGAAGAGAATGAAGACGGCGAGAGGAACCCCATCACTCATGAGCAGTTTGCTGCTGCCCTGCAGGTTAGTTGTTAAACCAGTCATTATGGTAATCAAATTAAAAACATGCCAAATAGTCATATATTTTTCTCAGCCGTTTCAACTAACTTCTAAGAATAAGGTATGCCCGAACATCCTAAAAAGAAGTGTTTTTTTGCATTCCCAAGATTCCGAATGTGTATCTTTGTATATACCTTTCCGCGTAAACGCTCTAAACCCATCACGGAAACCATGAAATGATGGAGATGGGAGACGTAATTTGATGATTTCTCAACGTGTCAACCAGGCGGCAACAGAAGCTGTCTCGTCGTCGAGCAGCCGCGGCGCAGGCAGCAACGACAGCCTGCTGCGCCTGCTGCAGTCGGCCGGCGAGTCCAGCCGCACCACGTCCTCCGCCACCGAGGTCGGCACGCCCACTGGAGGTGCGCTCACACGCTATCACAATAGGCTCTCATCCTGCCACAGAGGCACAACGACAGCCTGCTGCGCCTGCTGCAGTCGGCCGGCGAGTCCAGCCGCACCACGTCCTCCGCCACCGAGGTCGGCACGCCCACTGGAGGTGCGCTCACACGCTATCACAATAGGCTCTCATCCTGCCACAGAGGCACAACGACAGCCTGCTGCGCCTGCTGCAGTCGGCCGGCGAGTCCAGCCGCACCACGTCCTCCGCCACCGAGGTCGGCACGCCCACTGGAGGTGCGCTCACACGCTATCACAATAGGCTCTCATCCTGCCACAGAGGCACAACGACAGCCTGCTGCGCCTGCTGCAGTCGGCCGGCGAGTCCAGCCGCACCACGTCCTCCGCCACCGAGGTCGGCACGCCCACTGGAGGTGCGCTCACACGCTATCACAATAGGCTCTCATCCTGCCACAGAGGCACAACGACAGCCTGCTGCGCCTGCTGCAGTCGGCCGGCGAGTCCAGCCGCACCACGTCCTCCGCCACCGAGGTCGGCACGCCCACTGGAGGTGCGCTCACACGCTATCACAATAGGCTCTCATCCTGCCACAGAGGCACAACGACAGCCTGCTGCGCCTGCTGCAGTCGGCCGGCGAGTCCAGCCGCACCACGTCCTCCGCCACCGAGGTCGGCACGCCCACTGGAGGTGCGCTCACACGCTATCACAATAGGCTCTCATCCTGTCACAGAGGCACAACGACAGCCTGCTGCGCCTGCTGCAGTCGGCCGGCGAGTCCAGCCGCACTACGGCTCCACTCAATGAACTAAAATATGTCACCAACTCTTTCAAGTATTTGATTCTTGTCTTTTTATCAGATACACAATATCACCCTTAAAATATATATAGGGTAGAGACTTTGAAAAACTACTCAGTTATAGTCAATTATTTGTTAGTCTATTCTCTTATTGGAACGCCCTATAGTAACTATACATTGTAGCAAATTTATACAACCTTTACTAAGGGTCAGGTCAGGTTGGTCAGGCTCTTCCCCTCTTGTTGGGCAGTACTGCAGCAAGTAGAAATGTTGAAGCAACAATGAAATATGAAGCGCCTTCTAAGATGTGTGTACCGCAGTTCACTTCATGAAACTCGTGATTTCATGTTGCAACATCAACGCCACCAAAAAATAATTATTTTAAAATCCGCAGGTCCATCACGCTCATTAATAACACCAGAAATGTTCAGCGAAGCCATATCAGAAGCTATGAACCGTGCCGGCAGCACAAGAAACACTGCTGGCACTCCTATGGAACAGAGCACGGCTGGTATGTCATCACAGTTCTATCTGATCCTAGAATAGTTTTATTTATGCTACGCACATGCTACTGGTCCCAAACAATACACATAAAAGTTACCCATCGTCGACTCGAAAAGAACTGACTGATATGTATATGATCAAAACTAGAAGATTATTTGATGCAGAAATTAAACCCTCAATCATTATAATTATAGTATAAAATAACCTCGCTACTGTTGTGTGTCTATATGTGCCATGATTTTTATTCGAAGCGATGGCACTTGTCTCACCGCCGGCGAAGAAGCGAGTAGCTATTGAGCATTTGCCCGCTGAGGAAAGGGACTAAAGATATAGATCTCGAGTGAGTACACATACATTCATAGTCGATAGCTGGCTATTCACACTGTCGACGAGCGGCTCTTACCTCAAGTTGATCGCAGCGACAAAAGCTCAAAGATTGTACTCGCTCAGCGACACTCGCTTGGCGGTCAGAACAACCAAACTACGGTAATTTCTACCTATAGTGTGGGCTGGAGCGAGTACTGCGAGTAAGAGCCGGTCGCACTAAAACACTCGCTGAAAGCCGAGCGTCAAAACTATCGAAACTTTTCACTGATTTCCAACTGTTTCGAGTTTGAAGCTTTACTCGCTACTCGCTGATCACCGGCGGTGAGACAAGTGCCTATCACTGGTAAAATGCGTAGTCTAACAAACATTCCAGCAGTTTTATAATAGTATAACGGAATTGAAAACTTCCAGCATCATCATCGCAAAGTCCAGTGGCCAGGGAGGGTAGCGAAGATTTCACAACGCAGCTGAATCACATGCACGAAATGGGCTTACTTGACGACGCCCTCAACATACGTGCTCTACTTATTTGTACAGGTGAGAATATCCCAAATATCCTTCAAATTACCTGTACGCCGCCCGTTTGTAGACCTCAAGCTCTAGCTAGACAGTGTTACTTTGTAAGAGATAGCGATGGTCGAAAAGCTAAAACGGTTTGGGATTACGTGAAATTTTGGTGGCGCCAGGTTTTCACTTTTCGATGTCATTCGAAGCCCGCTTCTTTTTGTGGTATGGCGTTACTTAGCGTTGAGTTGGCAGACGAGCATTCTGCTGCTTCTAATTACGAGTATTTTTGCCATACTCCATAAAATATATGGGATATTCTATGGAGTATAGCAAAAACCTGCCATACTCCAACCTGGCTTCCTGATTGTAATTGACTTCTTTGTCTATTGGAAAGGTTATCTGTTATTATTTTGTTTCAGGTGATGTGAATGCAGCTATAAACTTGGTTTTTAGTGGGGCAATCGGTGATGATTAGATATTTCCTTTAATTTGAATTCATCGCAATGAAGTGTTATGCAGCGCATCATACTTTATAAAAGGTGATAAATATTTCTCTCAAGATGACTGTATTACTGTTAATAGTTATTTTATAGAGTTTGAGTTTGCAAAGACTGAGAAATCAAAAATTTTCTCTTAAAAATATTATTCATTGTCCCTATTGTTGTATGTGATCACTGTAATAAAAATGAAAACAACTATTTTTTTAATTTATTTATTTAATACCTGCTAATTTTGAGAATACTGCATTATATTATCACGGGATGCAAAATCCATAAGGGCTAGTATAATAAAAGTATGATGTACTATTAGTAGAATAACATGAAGTGTTTATCTAACAATCACTTTAAAGTCTAATGTAGAATTTAAAGGAAAAAAAGCATGTGTTCAAGATAAAAAAGGTTGTAAAGATAGAAGGAAATTCTACATACATATAAATTTGTCTAAAATAAGAGTTATTAGGTAGAAAGTTTACTGAAATACCAGTTTGGTGTAGAGCACCAATAAAGCCATATAAATCTGTAACAAACTATGCAAGAACACAGTGAATTTTTAAACTACCATGTTTGTGTGTGTAGGTAAAGTGGCGCAACCTGCCTGCTGCATACATTTCACTGCTAGGCAATCAAACTTTCATTAAACTGGCTTTCCTTTTGTCTGTAATATCTACGGAAAGTGGAATATTGAAAATACAAGAAATTAAGTTTCTATTATAATCCGAAATAGCTGGCAGTTCCGTAATTCATGCCAGCAATTAATTGAAACAATTCTTAGGCCTGAGGTGCCACTTTCTATTCTAATAAACTAATGGTAAGTGTTCAAGTTCTCTAAATGTTTGCAAAATGTTAATTATAAATAATAATAATATGAACAATTAATGCTTCATTTTAAAATTCATATTTCTTCTAGATAGTTTCTTGTGAGTGCTGTTATCTGCCTTGGTGCGGCACTGTTCTCGTCTCTGCATGCGTCGGAAGTACCATCCAGCATTATTAGGACTGGTCTCACCAAACAGCTCATGTTCCAATCGCTTTCTAGCTTCTGTCCTGAGGACGGCTCTCTTGTCATACCAGTTCAAGTCTTCACTTTTCTTAGACTTTCCACTAGCTTTATCTTCTTTTAAAGGTTGTATTTCCTTTGTCTTTTCATTGTTATTTTGACTGTCATTATTATCTGAAAACTGATTGACATAGTTTTTCTTCTCAAAATCTCGACTAAAAATATTTCGATCTGGTTTTTTCAGAATGAACTCATTTTCTTGAGATGAAGTTATAGAGAATTCATCATAATCTTTCAAGTAACCACCCTTCATCTCCCACTGTTCATACTTGTTCCTCCTCTTCTGTTTCTTGTGTAATTTTTGTCTATCATATTTTTTCTTTACTTGTTTCATCTTTGGTCCAACATATCTATCATCTTTTTTGAATTCTTCTTCACTTAAAATGTCAAATGTTGCATCATGTTCCTTTTTGTTTTTTCTCTTCATCACATGAGCCTTGCTGTCCTCGAGGTTGCCTAAATTTTCATCTGTATCTCTCTTTTGTAAGTTGTGAACAGTTTTCAATGAATCAGCATAAGTTATTTTCTGAGCAGGTGGTGGTGATTCATTCTGGCTGACCTCATTATTAGGATTTAATTCTATTTGAACCTGTTCAGCATCGGCTGCAGATTTCAATTTATTAAGATGGTTTTCAGACTGATCCTTTGCAGTATCATCTTGTAATACTTTTTGTTCTTCAATTATACTAGATAGTGGTGTTTTCATTCTTTTCAATGTTTGCTCTTCAGCTTTCATTCTTCTGGCAACTTCATCATCAAGCCAACTTTTGTTTTGTTGGTAAATATTCTTTAGTTTCTCAATATCACTCAAAAATTCTTTTTCATATTCTGGTTGAATCACATGACTATTAACATGTTTTTCAAAATTATTATTTTCATCATCTATGCATTTTGTGAACCTTTCTGTATTTTTACTGTTGAGTGGCTCTTCATATACCTTTTTGCACCTGTGTTGTTTAAATGGTATTTTATCTGCATTTAATTTTCTTTGCTGCATTTGTATACTGCTCACAAGTGTAAGTTCTTTTAATTTGTTCCGGAGATAAGCATTCTCTTCTTGCAGTTTATATAAATTAGACAATATTTTGTTTATTGATGGTGTTGTGTGCATTGAGCACTCATTTCTAGCACCCCACATATGGCCAATGGCTACACCTGCAGCTGTGATGACACTCCCCAACATAATAATGTTGAGTACTGTGCTGAGCCTTTTATTTCTTCTGTGCACATAAGTTTTGTGTTTTCCAGTATTGTCTCCAAGAAAGTCATCCTCGCTCCTTATGGATTCATGGTGATTGTTAATATTGGGAGGGAGTGTATTAACCGAAATAAATTGAGAATTAGATAGTTCTGTTGGACGGCTCTCTAATAAAAGACATTTGTCATAGTTCATGTCACAGGGAGATGGTGATTCCGGTTCACTGTCACTGATGACAGATATCCCATCTGTGTCTTCATCTTTATCAATATGTGCCTCAGTTGTTATACTGTAAACAAATTGAAATTCTTTATACATATTTAATTTAGGTATTTCAAAATAATAGGAAATATGTATACATAGTTATGTATACATATTCTAACTATAGCTCAATTTAAAATACTGGTTTTCAGCTGATTTTTGTTTCAACTGGTAACCAAACCCAATATAGTAGGGAAAGGCTATACAGATGATGATTAGTAATGTATACTGACATTAAGTGTATGGAATAATGACTAATTAACAGTTATATTAAAATATCATCAAGAAATGTTCCAGTGACTTAAAGAAACAAGTATTTAATTTAATGGCATAATATGTAAGAATGTTATGCATGCTAATTAACATGCTATTAGAGAGAAATATAAAATGCCATTAAGAAATCCAAAATACCACTGCTAGCTTGCAGCAATAATTTCTTGATGCTAGCAAGAAATTATTGCTGACAATAGGTCAAGGCCAAGGATACCAACTGATTAGAATTGATTTATAGTTCTAATGTGTCACTTGTAAGGTTTAGAAGACCTTGTGGGACTTACTGTTCGAGCGTGGGATTATTCTCTGAAAACTCGGGGGCATCCTCAGCATTCGTAGAACTGTGTTCTAAAAGGGTCCAACTCTCTCCAGAATCTGAATCACTGTGGTCCATCGAAGACCCGTCCATTTAAATGATCTAGTAAATAATAAAATACATCTAAATAGCTATAAATAATCAAGGTCGTGCGCACTGAAGAAAAAAATGAAAAATGCCGATAACGAAGTACGCCTAAATTACAATTTGCGCATCAGAATGTTAGCATACCTGAGTGCAACACTCCAAACAAAATTTTGCGTATCAAATATGCTTGGAACGGTCCAGTTACACTGAAATTTAGCTTTTTCAAAAACTATGAATTTTGTGACCTGTTTTATATTTTGTTTTTTTATAAAAATATGTCAGCGTCACGATAGCGACTATGTTTTGTTTTGATATCAATCAACCCGGTACGAAGTAGGCAACAAAACACAAAATGACATATTGTGGTTGTGTTGCCATATGAAAAAAAAATACATTTTGCATTTCCACAATGTTGTTGTACTTTTTTTAGAGCGATGCCTTTCATTGATTTTATTTATAAATTCCTCAACAACTAGACTACCATACTTTTAATGACGCCAATGATTGCAACACAAACACAACTATAAGGCATTCTCGTCAAGAGTAGTGGGGAAAGACCTTTACTTTGTCGTCTCATCTATACTAATATATAAAGCTGAAGAGTTTGTTTGTTTGCTTGAACGCGCTAATCTCAGGAACTACTGGTCCGATTTGAAAAATTATTTCAGTGTAGATGGCCCATTTATTGAGGAAGGCTATTATATCATCACGCTCAGACCAATAGGTGAGGAGCAGTAACGAAAATTGTGACGCAGAGGAAGCGCGGTTCAACTAGTTAAACTATATATTAGTAGCATATATCATGGGCGCCCGTAGGATTATTTTTGAGTAGTGCATCTGCAAAACCCCGCATCGAATAGAATAGCCTTTCTTTTGCCCATTCACTCATAGATAGAACTAAATTAGTCGTTATGGATAGTCAGAAGCCAGTAAATCAGACTCCAGTCTTGCTATGAAGTAACATGTTACCCGGCCCAGGTAATGGATTGTAGAGGTCTGGTAGGCAGCCGCTTCTCGTAAAATTCTGGTATTCAGCTAAATCTGGCTTGACTGAAAGCTGACCCCAATATAGTTGGGAAAAGGCCAGGCAGATGATGATAATAACTTATAGATAGAACTAAAGGTCTTGGGTGCAAGGCCAAGTGAAAGGAGCTTGAAGTACCTACCTCGCTTCGGATTTGCTAGATTCTCTTTTACTACATTCTGCTTCTCAAATATATATTTTTTTTATTTGTACAAGTTTTCATATGTTAAAGCCATGGGGGTGTAAGTGCACCCCCCTGCCGCTACCTATGGCTACTATGCATTTATCGATTACCTGACGACTTTATTTACTAGTTCAAGAGGATGACGGGCACTTAAAAAAATAAATTTGAAAATGAAAGAAGATCTAAGATTGGAATGTTATTTTATATATTTTTTGTACTAGGATCCTCAATGGCATACTGTTTATCACAGGTAAATGAAATTGTCATTGCATATCTGACACCAGATGTTACTTTTTCCACATAGTGAAAGTTTTCACCGCCACTTGTGAACATGCTTACACGGGCTTTTCTTGGTTCTATAGTCCTGTTGACCTTCTCATCAACAAATACGAATCTACCGCCTTTGAAGTCAATGTTGTAATCACCGAGATACAACAGAGTTGTGTAGTGAAATGATTTGTATGTCTCCTGAAACAAGTAGTTGTTTTATTAATCATTTTTTTTCCAGACCTTTGCACTCTGCATAATACCACTTTGTTTTCTATGCCATGTTTCCTTATCTTATCAAATTAGAACTAGAGATAAATTTGTTTATGTATGTTTGTAAACGCACCCAAAATACAGGAGAAATTCCTAGTAGGTTTATCATATCAAATTATCAACAAATAAGGACTAGAGATAAAGCTATTTGCTTGTCTACATACTTTATCAACATGAGGGTGCCAATATTCATCATGTACAGTGACTGCTTTCTTGGATGTGATTTCAGAGAAAAATGTTGGATGTGTCAGATATATTCTGTTTGGTTTGACTCCAAAATGATGTGACACTGCATATTTAATTTTCTCTTTCACCACCTGTAATCAATGATCTTTTGATGACAAATAGTTTATACACAGAAGTAAATCTAACTTTCTTGAATTTCTTCCTTACTCTATAAATGTTGAAATCAGTTTCAGTGAATATGTCTTTAGCATCGTCACGTTTGTAGATATTGACAAAGTGTTGTCCTAGAGATAGTGCACCACTGTGCAAGTCTAGAATTGAAGCTCCACCTGAAGATCCACCAAACTTGAGACCTTTCTTAGCTATAGCCAGCAGCTCTTCAGCTTCTTTGACTGATATCACTTTATCAGTAACAAATCTTTTACACTCCTTAGGGACACACCCTTCGTATTTGTCTACTTCTTCTTTGTATGACTGAGAACACTCAACAACTAGGCCTTTGCCTGGTAATAGTTCCGATTGTTTGGCAAAAGTTTTTAATTGACCGTTTTTGGTGGAAAAGTACACTACTATGAGGAGTGAAAATATCACGACCATGCGAGAAATTATTCTAAGCGATATGCTGTTCTTTGATGTCCTGGAAACATAAAGGTATTTTATAAGAATCGACAAACCTCAGTCCACTTATTTCAAAAGTATCCCAAAAATGTTTGCAAGATTGAACTTACGGTGCTTTATTGTTTTTTACAACAACATTATTTTGATTGGCTTTGCTATTGTCTCTTTCAGACGTATCTGTACTTTTGCCACGTCTCCTGACTTCTTGCATGTTGATATTTAGTTTAGATCAAAAATTTTTGTTGTACCTTAAATATATTTTAACCGTAATGCCGAATGCTAACCGTAATTGCTAATGTCAATGTCAGATGTTTTTTTTTAAGTGCAAATCATAGATATAGAATTCTATGTCTATTGTGAATTTCCTTTAGCGGCGTTGTGATGGTAAAAATGACTTAATTTTTTCCATGGACCGACCTGTTAAAGCGGAAACATATAACTTAGAGTGTACTCACCAATCACCTCAATCCCGGGTAGAGGTAGTATTATCTCGGTTACGCACTGATCATCTAAATGAAGAAGAGCGTGCTAATCTGAAGTCCTTAGTTTCGCAATATGCCGATATATTTTATATAGAGGGAGAACCACTTACCTTTACTAATAAAATAAAACACAGCATACGCACTTCAGATGAGGTACCAGTCTACACAAAAACCTATAGATTACGCAGTCAAAGGACATGTTATGAAATGGGCTTAAAATAATTTTGTTACTGAGCAACTATCATTTGCGGTTTTTCTGGTAAAGAAAATTATCCAAAATAGCCTTACAAAATCAAAAATATTATTAGATAGGCCATTTATATAATAACTAAATAGTCCATCCGGTTTTTTTTTCATCGTTATATTATTTCTGCACCAAGAAACAATGGTTAAATATCGTTTTTTAAAGCATAATGTGAACTATTTTAAAACAATTTTAAAAACTATTTTCAAAATATAATGAACAAATAAAACCAACTAGTTCTTTCTGATAAGTAGGATTGGGATGTATGGTATTGATTCCTTTGCCTCTTAATGGAATCTATGAAAACATTACCTCTGTCAGTTAAGTTGTCACCCTTGTCATTGTCAAAGTTGCTATTTTCCCGTTTTATTATGATTGAATAGTTGTTATTTGTGATTTTTACTTGATATTAGCGAAATCATCATCTGAGAGGGCCTCATAAAGTTCTCGTTGGTGTGTAGTGCGCCATCATACACCTGGCCAGCGTAGTAGACTAGGGCCTTACCCTTCGGATTCTGAGAAGAGGCCAGTGTCCAGCAATAGGACAGTAATGGGCTGAATTCATTGTATTTTGTGTTAACGCAGCGGTGATCATATGTACAATAAGGATAAATAATTTATGATAAGGATAATGAACTACAATGTGTGATTTTATCATCATAAAGTAGGTAAACTGCAGATCAGCCAATATCTGTCCACTGCTGAACGTAAGCATGATGGCAATGATTTCAATATAATTCAATGACTGATGGTTATATGCGCCTTCCAAGGCGGGTCAGTAAACAGAGTAGATTGGAATTGTTAATTTTTTCTAAATAGTCACTCCAGCATAGTTGCTCTAAATAAATGGAATATGTGATTTTAGGTCGAGAAATAAAAGAATAATTATTATGTATTTGCTTACATTTATTCAAAGTCCTCATTTTCAACATCTTCCCTTACAATAATATTATCAAAAAACTGTGCAGAAGGTAATATGTTGTTTTGATGCTGAGCCCACCCAAGATATCATATGATCGTCATGACATGAGCACAGCTTCTGTCAGTTTGCTTCCCCACTATACAGCTGCAGTAATATCCACAAATTCTTTTCTATAATAACAACCGTCCAATGTAAGGCTTACGACTGGTTCTCAGAGAACATTTTCTATCTCTGTGCTGACAGAACTGGAAGGCAATACAGAGCTGGATCCACTGATGAATGGGTTTGATTCTTGCGGTATGTCCTCATTATCAGTGCTGACAGTACTTGTTATGGATAATCCGGATCCACTTTCTGCAGGTGGTGGTGGTTGCCGATGAGCCCTTTGCCAACAAGCATTATATGCCCGGGGGTTAGAAGGCATCGGCAGTCTTGAGTTTTAGTAATATTAATGTCACCCACATTATACAAACAGAAAGAGGTGTGCTGAATTGAATAATCTATTATACAACAAGAGAGGGTTGATTATATTAGCGCAATAAGTCCATTCAGCATCACCATAATTTAGTTGATGAGAGAGTCTTCCAGTTCTTCTGGCAATGGATATGCCACAAAGTCTTGACATAGGTAGTCTTCACCAATTACCTAAAACAAGAAAAACTTCATATTTAACACTCTTTTTAAGTTGTTGAGCCTGTGCATAACACAAACCATTAACTAATGTCGCCTTGCACAAATGCAAAGATTAATAGTGAATATATATAAAAATCAGTATTATTAAACTGTTTAGTAGATGACATGGTGTCTTGTTTTAATAATAGGTATGCAGATTTTTAGGTACATACCTGTCTGGCAATCCATTCTTCTAATATAGAGATAATCTCAAGATCCATATGTGTTGCATTATACCGATATGGTTGTGTAATTGGAATAGTAATCCAACAATTAATGCAGCAAGGCATTATTGTGAGAACTACCTGAAAGATAAAAAGATTGGTGTGGTTTAAGAGCCTGCGAAGAGTCAGTCTACGGTAATCAATTCATTGTATTATATATAAGGCAAATCTGAATGCAATAGAACTTATAAGGTACTTGTTAAATAGCCACAATACATTAACTATTCTAAGCCGTACATCTCAAATTGATAGTTTGTTAGAATCCAGAAAATAGAACTTACTAACCTTAAACAGCTACGATGAATGGAGAAAATTCGTGTGCAAAATCCAAGTCCGAGGGAGAAAAATCAGGGTCGTCAGTATCGCCGGTCGTCAGGTGTTCAAATCGTGTGCAGTATCAAAGAGTCCAAATTAAAGCCAGGTCAAATAACAACAAACTCAAACTAAAATACAAACAAATTCAAATTACTCGTATTGACATTGAATGTGAATTTGACACTTGATTGACGTTCACGCCATAATGACATCCAAGAAAACAGTGTAGCCAAAATCAATAATAACTTAGGGTTGCAAGTTAATTTAATAAACAACATTTTTTCTAAATGTTATAATTAAAGATTTGTCGTTCTAAAAAAAAAATACAAAAATATGCAAACTCTCCTTAATTTATGTACTTTCATAAAAGTATAATCTCATCTCTGTTCACAGACGTTCCGAATAAAAGCCCAGCCTCCATAGAAAAACCTAACATGTCCTTTCAAAAATGCTAGAACAGAGAATCCGACCTTCAGAATCGGCTTGGAGCTCACCCATTTGGGTAGTCCCGAAAAAAGCTGAAGCATCCGGTAAAGCCAAATGGCGAATTGTAGTGGATTTTAGGAAACTGAACGAAAAAACCATCGATGATAAGTACCCTATTCCCAATATAACTAAAGTATCAGATAAATTAGGCAACTGCCAATATTTTACAACTCTTGACCTCGCCAGTGGCTTTTATCAAGTCGAAATGAACCCAAGCGACATCCCAAAAACTGCATTTAACGTAGAACATGGCCATTTTGAGTTCCTACGCATGCCAATGGGACTGAAAAATTCACCATCCACTTTCCAAAGAGTCATGGACAATGTGCTTAGGGACCTCCAAAACTCTATTTGTCTGGTATATTTAGATGACATCATCGTATTTAGCACTAGTTTACAGGAGCATATAATAAATTTGGAAAAGGTTTTTAAAAGACTCAGAGATTCGAACGTCAAAATACAAATGAATAAGTCGGAATTCTTAAAATTGGAAACAGCGTATCTCGGACATATAATCAGTAAAGATGGCATTAAGCCGAATCCTGATAAAATTTCAGCTCTCCAGAAATTCCCACTTCCCAAAACAGCCACGGAAATTAAAAGATTTCTAGGGTTACTAGGGTACTATAGGAAGTTCATTCCCAATTTCGCCAAAATCACGAAACCAATGACCCAATGTTTAAAGAAAGGCTCAAAAATAATTTGCGATAATGCCAACTATGTAAATTGCTGCGAAAAATGTAAAACACTACTTACCAACGATCCGATTTTACAATATCGCGATTTTGATAAAGATTTTCTACTCACAACAGATGCATCAAACCTAGCCATAGGAGCCGTACTCTCACAGGGGCCTATAGGTTCAGACAAACCAATAGCCTATGCTTCGCGCACGCTGAACACAAGTGAGATCAATTATAGCACGATAGAAAAGGAGCTTCTAGCTATAGTTTGGGCAACCAAATATTTTCGGCCATATCTATTCGGACGAAAATTCAAAATTATAACAGATCATAAACCGCTTCAATGGATCATGAGCCTCAAAGATCTTAGCTCGAGACTAAAACGTTGGAGACTCAAGCACAGTGAATATAATTATTCAGTGGTTTATAAGCAGGGCAAAAGCAACACAAATGCCGATGCTCTGTCGCGAATCGAAATTAATAATGAAGAAACGAGCTCCATCATAGTTAATGTATCCGAAAAACCACCTTCTGTAGTGGGCTCATACACTCTCACAGCTCACACTAGTGCCGAAAGTCCAATATTAGAAATACCGATTTCAGATGACCCCTTAAATAAATTTAACAGACAAATATGTTTTACAGTAGTAGGCGATATAAAGAAACGCCCAGCAGTTTCCAAGCCATTTGAGACTCATACCCGTACCTCTATCCAACTCTCCGAATCGAATTTAGAGGAGGATGTAATAAACAAATTAAAGAATTCGCGAATCCGAAAGTTAAGACTGGCATTATAATACATCTCCCATTAGCTATGTATAAAATAGTTTCAATAATCCAAGAAAAGTTCAAGAGCTCCGCTATGAATCTTGTCTTGACTAAAACTGAAGTAGAAAACGTAAAAGAATACCTCAGACAGCAAGAGATCATTCAGAAATACCACGAAGGTAAAACTAATCATCGCGGTATAACTGAGTGTTACCTAGCCTTATCTCATAGATACTATTGGCCAAAAAAGAAAGACCAAATCTAGAGATATATAAATGAATGCAACATATGCGGGCAAGCAAAATATGACCGAAATCCTGTAAAACAATATTTCTGCATAGTACCCCCACCGGCAAAACCGTTTGATGTAGTTCACCTAGATTTGTTTACGGCCCAAAACGAGAAATACCTGACTATAATTGATTCTTTCTCTAAATACGCGCAGGCATACCATCTTAGAGATGGCACAGCAGTTAGTGTTGTTAACTTTATAATAAAATTAACGGGATGCTACCGATATTCAGTCTTAACAAGACCACGTGTAAAATGAAAATAACTTCCTTCTTACAAGAAATAAATTATGACGACACTGAAAAACTACTAGCGACCTTAGTGTAATGTTAGTAATGTAACAAACATAGACGAACACATATGCACACATATGCACACATATGCACACATATGCACACATATGCACACATATTGATACACACACACACACGCACACATACACACACACACACACACACACTACTATGCACAACACACACACACTTTTACGCTCACAAACACACATAAACACAATCATACTAACTATAACTTTTGGATAATAATTATGTTCGGCTTCACCCATCAATTTACAATCTGAAATGTTATTTACGTAATGATGATTTGTATGTAGGTAAAAGGCGGAGTCCTGGTATCCTGAAACACAGGCTTGTAGCTTAGCTCAGGCACCAGTCTCCCACAATGATAAATTGTAATGATAACATTTAATTGATGTACCTATTGTATTATATTGTGGTGAGAAATAAACATATTATTATATTATATATATTATATTATAGTGTAGTACAAGCCTTTTTAAAGTTTTGCTCCCATCACGGCGTTCCGGTATCAATAGTCACGGACCAGGGACCCGAATTCACTAATCAACTATTTACCGAATTTACGCGTGTCCATAAAATTCAACATCATAAAACTTTGGCCCATACTCCCAACGATAATGGGATAGTGGAGCGCTTACACTCTACTTTACTAGAACACTTGAGAATTCTAAAATTACAACACCGTAGCGAAGCGATTGTTAACCTAATGACATACGCCTTATTAGCATACAATAGTAGCATACACAGCTTCACAAAATGTAGACCACTTGAAGTAGTTACCGGTCATACGGATCCTCGTGATCCCTTGGATATAGACTTATCTGTGCACTTGCTACAACAATATGTGCAGGAACACCGAGATAAAATGTCTAAGGTATACGAGGCCATTACTGAAACGTCCCTGCATAACCGCACAGAATTAATCGAAAATAGGAACAAAGATAGGGAGTCTGAAAAGGAATACGAGCCAGACCAACAAGTATTCGTTAAGAATCCACTAGCTAATAGACAGAAACTCGCACCTCGTTACACTCATGCATGACACAGTATTAGCTGACCTGCCCATTCATATTTACACAAAAAAGGAGGTCCCGTTGCCAAATTACTTGAGCCCCTAGAAGACGGACCCGGATTACTGCCTTTTAAATTGGGATCCACAAAAATAGTGTCTCACTATCATTCCTTCCTCCTTCACATTGATTTAGAAGATATTCAGTCAAAGGTTGATTTGGTCAAATTGCAATTAAGCGAATTTAGGCCATTAATTAACAATAAAACACTGTCACTCTTTGAACCCCACCTACGTTACCTTGGGGACAAACTTGAAAAGATATCCATACAATTAGAAAGCTTTAAACCAAGTCGTGTTAAACGAGGACTCATTGATGGATTAGGATCAGTTATAAAAAGTATCTCGGGAAACTTAGACTACACAGATGCAATCAAATATAATAACGCCATCCAAGTTTTAGAAGGTAACGACAATAAGCTGGAAACGGAACTTAACCGTCACATAAGCTTGACTAAAGAATGGATGTTAGAACATTCTAATGTATTAAAAAGTATGGTAGACAACCAGAATATTATTGCTAATAACTTAACCAAATCATAAAACAAGATGCATCCAAACAGGCAGACCTAGTAACGTATGCCCATTTGGCACAACACCTACTTATTTTGAACGATAATATAGAGACACTATCGGATGAGTTAAATAAAATAGAACTTATGGTAGCTTTTATGCGTGCTTCCAGCACTACCCATTCTATGATTAGTTTAGGTAATCTTAGAAATATGATAAGTAAATTAGGGTTATTATACTCAAAAGATGAAATAATTGATATTGACCTTCGATAGTACTATAATATTTAAAAATTAGGATCGTACTATATTGATAAGAAAATAATTATAGTTATAAATATGCCGATTGCCTTACCAGGAACCTACATCCTACATAAGTTGTCCATAATTCCAAACAAAAATAATATGACCCTTATTCCTACCTCACCTTATATAGCAATTCATGGATCATATTCTATGTACATAGAGACAGAATGTCCGATACCTCTGCGAAGAGAAAGTTGGTTTCAAGATTATAGACAAGCCGGACTGCGTGCAGCAGCTCATAATTCAACAGCATCTCAACTCCTGTACATTAACGCCAGTCACTCTACACAAGCAAGCTCTGGAACAACTTGACGAACAACATTATACACTAAGCTTCCCGATACTTGCAAAAATACAGATGTCATGCGGACAGGAAGAATTTAGAACACTTCAAGGAAGTTATTTGGCTACAATACCGCAAGGTTGCATGATGAGAACCACCGAATTCACTATCGCTAACATTGACAATCGAATTAAGGGACATGTACTTAGAATACGAACACTATGGGACTGGAACACTACATCAAAAAATGAAGAATCATCGATTCAGCTTAACTCAATCAACCTCGAGAACCTCCACGAGAGTTACAAAAAAGTCTCAGTACAGCCTCCAGTAAGACTTAACAAGATACCAGATGGAAGCCTCTACCACACTGTCATACCTGTATACCTATTACTATTTAGTGCAGCTGTACTCGCCATTGCTCTTACATACCGGCATTGGATGGGAAACAAGGATAAAAAGATCAACCCTACATCTATAGAAATGAACGCAGATCAAGACATTTATGCTGAAACGGAATCAAGAAGGAATATTCATCCAGCTGGAATCAAGATGGACCCCAGTCATCTCACAGCAACATTTTCAACTACAGTTAACAAATAGTTGCTGTTCTACGGGGAGAGATGTTACCCAAGTACGCAACGGTGTAACATAAGGATCGCTGATATTACGATTCGGTATTATACATGGACTGTGGACAACGTGACCTCGATATTGCGCATCGCAACGACCTGCACGTGCTGCCAACGCAGCATTTCGCAACCGTGGGACCGGACATCGGCGACGCCTTCCACGATTCCACGTTTGCAGGCATTCTTGGTACATCCATCGACCAATTATCACCTACATAATTGTAAACTATAATTTGTAATTTCATTATTTCAATAAATTAGTCTAAATTAAATCGGTTTTTTTTTGCATCCTCCGGCTCCAGCTAACGTAATTAGCTGAAGAGTTTGTTTGTTTGTTTACTTGAACGCGCTAATCTCGGGAACTACTGGTCCGATTTGAAAAAATCTTTCAGTGAATTGCCCATTTATCGAGGAAGGCTACAGGCTATATATCATCACGCTAAGACCAACAGGAGCGGAGCAGTAATGAAAATTGTGACGCAGACGAAGTTTCGCGGGTCAACTAGTGATAAATATTCCGTAAAATGTTGTTTCGGTGTGGTGAAAATATGACAAATAAATCATTTAGCAAATGAAAAACGTTCAAAAGAGGCTTCGGTCAATAGCAATAAGTTATAATGTAAATCGGCGAAATGTAGTTTGGTAAAATAATACCTATGACACATGATAGTTCGATGATATAAAAAATGTCAAATAATGCATATAGCCAATGAGACGTTGGTCAAAAATTTTCGGCAAAATTAAATTCGACCTAAAAAAATTCGGATAAATGGTCGGTTCCCGGCCTCGTATTCCAGGATGACGTGGGTGGCTGATTCTTTGACGACAAAGCAGCTCCTAAGGAGTAGGCTGTCCGTGGCACCGATGTTAAAGAGAAGTTTGTTTAGGGGGCAATTGTCCATAAATTTCCTTTTTATTGTTTTGAGATTATTTCTAATTAGGCTGAGTAGTCGTTTTGTTAGTCGTGGGTCGAGATGTGGCATTGCCATTTTTGACTGCCTGCAGTCTGCAGCCATTGCTGTGACCACTTGTTTTTGTGAAGATCAGTCGATCTTTGGTGAATCCATGTACTAAACTGCGAGAAAGGTAGGAGAAGGAGTGGGTACGGGCCGAACCATCATCTTGGAACCGTGCAAGTTTGCCTGCGGTATCATTACCTAGGGATCCACTGTGCCCCCTAACCCACTGGAGGGTAATTCTGTTAGACAGCGTTATACTGTCCAGGGCAAGGTGTCAAATATTAGTTTGCTGTTAGTTTATTTGTTCTGTAAGGTTTTGAACACAGCCAGGCTGTAAAATATGAATCTGATTGTGTAGTTGTGTATTCTCAGACACTTTACGGCTTTTGCGGCTTGTGTTAGGACAACACACTCGCATTGGAAAATTGAGCAGTGTTCGCCCGGTGGTAGGTGAAAGTTAATGTTGAGGTCTGGGGAGTTTACGCCAGCCCTTGAACCCTTTGGAGTTATTGAGCCATCCATATAGATGCGTACTTCATTGACTCCTGACTAATCCCTGTCTTCCTCTGCTTGAATGATATTACTTTTGTTGAACATAGGTTTATTCGGTGTCCTATCACACGGAGTGGCGGTGAGAGGTTGGTACTCAATGGCACGAACCAGGATGCAAGCGTGTGGACTACATAGTATGGTTTTGCCCCGTATGCCTAAGTGCATAACCCTGATAGCTGCTAGTGCTAAACTGAAAATGTGAGTTACGTTTGAATAAATAAAAGTAAGCTGTCAGACGCGCCGGCAGGACCAGTCAGTGTGTCCGTGTTGGCTTAAGGTAGGCCTATGTCCAGCAGTGGACGTCTTTCGGCTGATATAATGATGTTCATGATGAAATATATGTAATACGTGAAGTTCACTGTGGTGTTAATATTCGTCATCAATCTTCTTACAATCATCGTTAAGATTTTTGTTATTGCATAAGAATTTTATGCCACGGGCAAGAGCCCCTAACGGTGAAACGTAAAGGTTCCGAGCGACAGCATAATATGAATGTTGAGACGCCATTATATTAATCACTCCTGGCGATTTCAAAATCCCACGTGTATAAACAGATTTATGTCAGCACGTTGTCGCCTTGCAGATTGATAGAGTGTCAGCGCCTCAGCGGCGAGTCGACGAACTCGGCGACAAGCGACAAGGCGCCGCATGTGGATCAGGCGTGCGTGACACCAATCATTAAAAAAAAAATTGAATGATATTCTCAACTGGTTAAATTAATTGTCTCTGGTATAGAGTAAACGTTTAACGTAAAAATTGGCAACATTGCTTGTTAAAACTAAATAACACGGCCGTTGTATCAGTTGTATGTTGACTGCGTTTGCAATTATCAGTTTTATTTTGAGTATTTACTCCAAATTTTCTGTGTTTCTTTGTATTTTGATGATATCATGTTCGATTATTAATTGTGCTCATCAGACAAGTTCCAGCTGCCGTTTGAAATATTAAGATAACGCCATGTACTACGAACAAGACGAAGGATTTCTCGATCCGGAATTACTTCACGTTGTTCGTCGCGAACTGTGTATGTATTTATTTGCAATTTATACCTTTTACTAATATGTGTTTGCCTCAGGTGTTTATCCTAAGGTATATCATATAATTTACAAATTCTTCTCCCGTGGTGACCTATGTAACATGTGTCAATTTTAAAGATTGGAATTTTACCTTGGTAGATCCATCTAACTGTTGCAGAACACCTGCTAGCTATTCAGGCATCAAGATTTACCTTAAGATTTATTAGGCTAACTAATAGCGTCTGTCTATGAATTATTAATTAAAGTGTTGCATTATGGCAGCTGCTAATGCTGTATCAGCACTGTATTATAAAACATTCTATCTTTCAGATGCCCTTAATTCGAACGTTGATGTCACACCCTTCGGCATGAAGTATGTTCCTACACATACTGAAGATGGAATACCTATCAGGAAGTTATATGTGGCTAATTTACCCCCAAAGGTAAGATATTCATATCAACTGAACAAAAAAGTGTGTAATGTAGGTATTTTTTCTTTCAATTTTGTTGATTTTTATGTTACTGCCAACTTGAGCCTATAAAGCTGTTATTACATTAATTTTTGATGGAAAAGTCAGTAAGAAACTTAATGTAGTTTATAGTTATTCAATTGTGCAGAGATAATAAAAATATCACATAATGATAAACTAACAATGGAAAGATACTGTATTGGTTTAACTAGTCCAAAAGAGATTGATTGTACAAATATGAAGTGGTTACTGAAGCTAATTAAATGTTAATTTTTTCAGACAACCAGATCAGAACTGTTTGGTGTGTTTGCACCTTATGGCTTCATCAAGAGCTGTTGGCTGAGGGTGGGGGACATAGGTCCCGATAACAACCCAACACCTCCATATGCCTTTGTCACCTTCAGCAATCCTGCTGATGCACACAAGTAAGTTAATTCATTATTATTTCACACTATCAACTAAATCACCGTATGGTGTCGGCCGGTATCGTAATGTGCCATAAAAGAATAATACCATCCCATCACTTCCCATGGGTGTCGTAAAAGGTGACTAAGGGACTTGCCAGAGAATGGGCAGCAGCTTTCTCTGCAAAACTCAACACCATACACTGAGATATGATAAGTCTTTATTTGCCTTAAACATGGTATAAAGTTGTTACAGTCAGGTAATAATCTTAGGTTCACATGTTGGCCAACCCGCCTGCCAAGCGTGGTGATGGCAAACCCCCCCTCATCTAAGGGGAGACTTTCAGTTGAAATGATGACTATCAACTAAATGCTCACAATCGGCAAACATCCTAAAGTTTATAATGATGTACAGCTGTCTGTTCCCACAAACGGTTAATATTTAGAAAAATGCTGCCTCAATAGGGTTCTGGTGGTTGGGGCAGGGGGGAAGTGGGAAGCCAATCCCCTTCGTTCCCGACGCTGGAAATGAATAGTTTTTTTTTGGGAATTTTTGTTTGGATGCAGTTGTCTTGTCATAGCAAATGTAGATTCTGGAGGTTCTGGGCGGTTTCGCGGGGGAGGGGGAGGGCAAGGGTGGATGAGGAAGACATCCTCCATCATTTTCCACACATTGAAGTTAAAAGAAGCAGTCAATTCCTCAAAATTTGTGAAAAGCCAGTTGACAGAGTTCCGCTCCTACTTCTGAATGGGTTTAAAAAAAAAAACACGCTGGGGGTGTCAAAAAATACCACGAGGAGTATATTCGCTCGCTTCGCTCGCTCACTCGACCCCGCCATCCCCTTCTAACCTAACCTATCCGAGTCAGGGTACTACAAGTCCAAAGCTCGCTTTCGCATTCTGAGTGGCTCTTAAATACAGTGACCAAGTGAAAGTCGTCAGAAAAGCCACGAAAAAAAATAACACGTCAAACATTCACGAAACCACAGATAGGAACGGAATGAGTGATAGATGGTAGGTCCTGTCAAAATGACTAAATTGCGTTTCGTTTCACGTGTCTTTACTACTACTAAAATTGTTGCGTTCCTACACTCACCTAACCTAAAAATTAGTATTCCAGTTTTTTTTTTTTTTAAATGTTGCATGGGTATCACAAAACCCCCTCTTCCACCTGGCGTTAATCCCGGCTATTGCCAGGGTCCGCCTTACTACTTAGCTTCCTCCACTTCGCCCGATCTTGAACATTTCTGGCCTTCTCAGTCAGGCCATTGGCTCTCATGTCGGACTTGACGACGTCCAGCCAGCGCTTGCGAGGGCGACCACGGGACCTAGCCCCAAAAACAGCCATATTCATGCATCTCCGACCAACGTACTCCATAGGGTGGCGCATGATGTGGCCATACCATCGCAGACGACACTCGTGCAGGTTTTCCCCTACGTCACGGACACCAAGACTAGCTCGGATGAAAGAGTTGCGTAAGCGATCGGATCGCGTTACGCCACTCATCCACCTCAGCATCTTCATTTCCGTGACACGAAGCTCCTGGGTGTGTCTGCTTAGTGCTGGCCAACACTCGCCCCCGTACAGTAGGACAGGCCGTATGATGCATTTATATATCTGCCCCTTGAGCTTCGTAGGCATTTTGCGGTCGCATACAACGCCCGTTACCTCGCGCCACTTCGCCCAAGCCGCGCCTATACGTGCTTGGACATCGTCGTCCACGTTGCCAGACTCGTGCAGCACGGATCCGAGGTATATGAACGTATCGGACTTTCTGATCAGAGATGAGATCCGAACCTATTCGGATGGTGTTTGCATCCGTGCTGCCATAGGAAATGTACTCAGTCTTCGCCACATTTAGTCTCAGACCACCGTTTTCAAGCGTGTCCTTCCAAATGTTGACTTTGCGCTCAAGATGGGCTTTGTACTGATTAACGAGGGCGATGTCATCGGCATACATCAGTAGCCATGGAGGCTGATCTTGGATGTTTGCCGTAACTACATCGAGCACTACGTTAAACAAGAACGGGCTAAGAGCCGAGCCTTGGTGAACGCCAACAGATATTGGAAAGCCATTCGATTCGCCAACAGCGGCCTCGACAGAGGACACGGAATCGCGGTACATGTCTCAGATAATGTCAATATAGGCCTCGGGAACGCCCTTGAAGCGCAGTGCTCACCAGATGGACTGCCGAGGTATACAGTCGAAGGCCTTCTGCAGGTCTAAAAAGGCCATATGCAAAGCTCTCCTTCTCTCTCTGTGAGCCTCAGTCAGATTCCGTAAGGCGAACACTGCGTCCATGGTGCTGTTACCCGCCCGGAAGCCATATTGACACTCAAAGACAGTACACTCGCTACTGAGCCGTGTGTCAATGATGCGCTCGAAGAGCTTCATGGTGTGGCACATGATCTTGATACCGCGGTGGCTACTACAATCCTGTACGCTACCTTTGCCTTTGTAAACAGGGATAATCAGGCAAAATCGCCACTGGTTCGACATTTCCTTGGTTATCAGGATGCGGTTAAAAAGATCCGTCAGAAGGTCCACATCATGTGGGCCCATCGCCTTCCATACTGCAATTGTCAGGCCCGACCCTTTTCCGGTTCTTCATGTGCTGAAGAGCAATGCGGGTTTCGTCGGGGGAAATAGGGGTAATAAGTCCAAGGTTAGGAGGCGGTTCGGGAGGAAGGTTATGGGGATGCTGTTTGTAATACAGCTCCGCGAAGTATGTACACCATCTCTCCTTAACAGAGGGGGCATCGTAGAGCAGCTTACCCTGGGCGTCCCTTACACACAGACATTTGCTAATGTCCCGTGTAGCTTTCTCCCGGGCACGCGCCAGATTAAAAATAAGCTTTTGCCCCTCCGCAGTTTCCAGCTTGTCGTATAAGGGCGCCAGACTTTTGCTGCGGGCTCTGGCTACAACTTTTTTGCAAGCGCGCTTAGCCGCTCCATATGCCTCCCTGTCATCCGAAGGGTCGGACCCTTGCCACTGTTTAAATAAATCCTTCTTCTTCCAAGTCGCCTCCTGCACCCCGTCATCCCACCACCACGTCTCATTTTCTATGGTGCGGCCACCACGAGAAGTGCCAAGGACGCGCTTACCCGCATCGGTGATTGCTGAATTGATCCTACTCCAGATCTCCACCACTTAGTGCGGGGTTTGCGTTTCTCGATCACATTCTTCTTCGGTACAACCGCAAAGTCCATGACAAAGAGGCGGTGTTGAGCCGTTATGCTTTCGCCTGGGATGACTTTGCAGTGGGTAACCTTGCCAATGTGGCACCGTCGCACCAGCAGGTAATCTATTTGGGTTGAGTAGGCACCACTACGGTACGTAATAAGATGCTGGGGCTTCTTCTGAAAGTATGTGTTCGCGATGGCTAGGTCAGACACAGCGCAGGTGCTGAGTATACTGACTCCCTCTGCATTTAGCTGGCCATTCTGACTCCCTCTGCATTTAGCTGGCCATAACCAAAACCACCGTGAACACGTCCGTACTCTCCAGCAAACTGACCTACGTGACCGTTGAGATCCCCCCCAACCAAAACACCTTCGGAATTCGGAATAGCGCGTAATACGTCCTCGAACTCATCCCAGAAGGCCTCCTTTTCAGACTCACAGCAACCAGTTTGAGGAGCATAGGCGCTGATTAGGTTCGTTACCGACCCTTCGATCAGCACCCTAACTCGCGCATTGGTCTACTTCAAGGATTCCATCCTGAAGATGCTTAGACAGCAGCACGGCCACTCCGCCGTTGGTGATCCGGTGTACACTAGCCGGTACCCATGCCCGATGTCACGTGACTTATTTCCCTTCCAGCGCGTCTCCTGAAGGAAGGCGCACTGGACCCGAAGCTTCGCAAGTACGTCCGCGAGTTCTCGGCAACGTCCGGTTAGGGAGCCAATGTTCCAGGTGGCAGAGTGGAACTTCTTCTTGGGTACTATCCTCTTTAGCCGTGCCCGTACTTGACACGGTAGCCCTAGCCCACTTATCGCAGGTTTAGGGCGATGTGCCTGTGCGTCGTTATGCGGCGACGCCCTGGCCCGAGTACCCTTTCTCGACTTGTCCTTGTCCATATTAATATTTGACTGAAGTTGGTTTTACGTGGGGCGACCAGCCGTCTGACCCCCACAACCCTACGAGAGGGAAACCAGGTTCGCCAGAGCCTCATCCGTTGGACAGCAGGGTGCACCGCTAGCAGGTGAGGTTGGCTTGGGTCTTTAAGATGGTAACGGACCCCATACACCCCACATGGGGATATCACATAACCCCCTAGAGCCCCCTAATATCCCCACTTTTCGTCCAGCGAGGCAGCACGTATCTAAACCCTACCCGAAATACATTTCACATGTCATTTTATAGAGAATCGTAAGACCCGTACTTTGAAGAATCAAACACGAAAGTATGGACCAATGGCAAAACGTTATCCAAAAAAGAAAACGTCGTATACCATGGACACAAAACTCAGTTTTTTTTTTTTTTTTTGTATGGGGTTTGCTCTTGACTCTAGTCTATGTCAGAGATGACAGAGACAAAGTCTACGATGGAGCGAGCCTACCCAGAAGGAGCCTGTTCACTCTAACTTTGAAGAGATTAGGGTTGTAAGCTTTTGGAAACACAGACGCAGGCAGAGAGTTCCACTCCTTTGCTGTTCGCATTATAAAAGACGTTTGAAAACGCTTAGTGCGAATTGGTGGAATAGCTACAAGGTAGGGATGGTAAGATGCAGTGCGTCTGGATGTCCGATGGTAGAAGGGGGCCGGTGGGATGAGGTCGTGGAGTATATAATGGCATCCACCAGTTTTACGTCACCGATGAGTCTCTTAGCTCTGCGTTCCACCGAGTCAAGCGCGGCAAGCTGATACTTAGCTGAGCCATCCCAAAGGTGGCTACAATACTCCATGCAGGATCGGACTTGTGCTTTGTAAAGGGTTAAAAGCTGTCCAGGCCTAAAGCAGTTTGGGCTTTGTACTCGATGGTGGCGCCGATGTTGAGACTGGATTTCAACTCCATGCCTAGGAGCTCGAGCCGATCAGTCACAGGAACAGATGCACCCCGAAAAGTAGGAGCTTGGTCAAAACGACTCCTTTTTGCGGTAAAAAGACACGCTTGTGTTTTGGTGGCGTTAAAAGTGACCAGATTGTCATCACCCCACTGGGAGACAACGCCTAAGGTCAAATTTGTCCGCTTCTACCATGGCCTCTCTCAAGGAACAAACTTCAACCCCACTGGTTGTTGCGCTGGACAAGTATCTCTCTGTAACCGTACTGTCATCTGCGTACCCAACAAGACCAGGCTGAAGTAGGTCATTGATGTGCAGCAGGAAAAGAGTTGCAGAGAGAACAGACCCTTGAGGAACTCCGGCATCAATAGCCATGAGATCAGAGGAGCAGCCGTCAACGACCACTCACTCGGATCTACCGTTCTCTCAGGAAGTCTGATATCCAGCAGCAAAAACCAGCTGGGATGCCATAAGCAGGAAGCTTGCTGAGTAGACCTGCTTGCCAGACCCTGTCAAAAGCCTTCGAGATATCAAGCGACACGGCAA
The DNA here is from genome assembly GCA_950371165.1 of Lacanobia oleracea. NCBI lineage: Eukaryota > Metazoa > Arthropoda > Insecta > Lepidoptera > Noctuidae > Lacanobia > Lacanobia oleracea. The sequence continues at coordinate 6,579,960 of OX493405.1, forward strand.
GTGCTTCGCCGTGTCTCTCAATGGCTTCGCCCCAGCAGTGCGTGACATACACAAGAAGATCGCCAGTTGACCGTCCCCGGCGAAAGCCATGTTGACGGTCACTGAGGTTACCGAAATGACAAACTGACAATCATTGTTGCACGTTTTTAGGGTTCCAAACATCCATATAAAATGGAACCCTTACAGGATCACTTGGGTGTCTGTCTGTCTGTCACAGCCAGTTTTCTACGGATCTACTGGACCGATTCTGTTGAAATTTGTTTGTCGTGTTTTAGTCACAGAAGTCCACGTAAATAAATATTTTGAAAAAAATGCAGATAATAGTTCTATATTTAAAGATTACAGGAAAACCTATAAGAAGTCTGTAGTGTTAAAATAACAGTTTAAAAAAAAAAAATTGGTTCTGAACCTTTTGCACTTGAGACCGACTCGCACTTAGCCAGTTTGTATTTTCTATTTTGTGTATCTTTGTAAGTTATGATTTACTAGCTGTCCCCCGCGGCTTCACACCCGTCAACTGGCAGCTTTCTTCAGTTACTCTTTCATAAAATTTTCATGTGTCAAAAAAAGTGAAATCGGTCCAGCCTTTCTTGCGTGATGCATAGAGATTAATTTTCATAAATATAGATTTGTTGAAATACTATGAATTATCTGACACCATATCAAAAAGTCATCATCATCATCTGCCTAGCCTTTCCCCAACTATATTGGGGTCGGCTTTCAGTCAAGCCAGATTTAGCTGAATACCAGTATTTTACGAGGAGCGGCTGCCTACCAGACCTCCACAACCCATTAACTGGGTAACCCTGTACTTCAAGGCAAGACTGGAGTCAGATTTACTGGCTTCTGACTATCCGTAATGACTGTCAAAGATCCACAAATGACAGCCGGGACCAACGGCTTAACGTACTTTCCGAGGCACGGAGGAAACTCGGTATATTCAGATGGTCACCCATCCACAGACCAACCTTGGCAAGCGTTGCTTAACCTTGAAGATCGACCCGTGCGGCTGTTATTATCTAGCCACGAGCTCCTGACACCATATCAAAAAGTGCCTAAATAAAACTATGTACATTTAAAAATATATATTTCACAGAGCACTTCAAGCCCCTGTTCATGAGAAGACTTTGAGGGGTCGCAATCTGCGGATATCTCCGGCTGACAGCTGGCACCAGCCTGCCGAGAATAAGAACGGCAGGGGGCGCTGGAAGCAACGCGGGCAGCGCTGTCTGCAGGGGAACACTGCTGCTGCTGAAAATGCTGTCTCAGAATTAGGTATCAAAGCTAAGAATTCATAAACCATAGTGCAGATTTGTAAATCAGAAAGCACTCAACCTCTGACTTTCGTTATTAACATAGTCATAAAGTTTTCCAATAACAGACTTGAATGTTGAATACTGATATTCTAAACATTTTACAGAAAACAGCTTAGATTGGGTTTCGGAAAATGGAGACAGTGTTGAAGCAACTACAAGTGCTACAGAAGTACCAATGGTAAAGCATTTATCAATTGAACAAATGTTATTCCTTTATAAATATTTTGTATACTAACATCAACCTCTTATTTGTTCAAGGAGGAAAATGTTGAAACACAGGATGAACAGGGAGAAGCAAAAGATTCTGAAGTGGAGTCACAAGACTCGTATACCATTCTGGATGTTTTGAACAGGGATTGTTTAACACACATTCTGGCCTACGTTCCTATCCGAGACCTCATCAGATCAGAAAGAGTCAGTAAAACTTGGCAAAACATGGTCCGAGAATATCTTCAAGGTAAATGATTATAATTATTTATATTTCTGTATACATTGATGTGTTATCACTACATAAAATATTCTTAAACAAAGCTGACATGTCTGTCGGTCTGTTCGTGATAAACTCAGAAACTACTGAATGGATTTTCATAAGGAAAGTTTTGGTGTATAATTAAGTGACAATAACCGCTTTTTGTTAAAATTAGACAATCAAAAGATGATGACATTTGTATCATGGTATTAATTCTTGTCTAACTAAATCCTTTTTGGTCGTAATGTGATGTCATATAGCCTATAGCATCCTCGATAAATGGGCTGTCCAACACTAAAATACTTTTTTAATTCAAACCAGTATTTACCGAGATTAGCGCGTTCAACCAAACAAGCAAACAACTCTTCACCTTTATAATATTAGTATAGGTGTATATTGTTCCCATTGCTGGAACACAGGTCTTCTCTCTTTCGAGCGGGGTGGGCTATAATCCACCACGCGGGCCCAATGCGGGTTGGTAGATGTCACATGGCTTCGAATTTTTGGTTTAAGGTTATGCCGGTTTCCTACCGATGTTTTCCTTCACCGCTTTGAGAGCAGTGGTGATGAAATAATTTACACAAAGAAAAGCGCCTGTCTGGGTTCAAACCTACGACCTACATTTCGTAAGTCGCAGCCATTACCACCTGGCCACCACTGCACTCGGTGTCGTATAGGTGGATTTATTTATACTAATATTATAAAGAGGAATGATTTGTATTTTTGTATGTAACAAATAACAATTGTAGATAGGCCAATAAATAAATTAATACCTTAAAAACTCCTGGACCGATTTGAAAAATTCTTTAAGCAATGGGTAGTTACATTATCAGGGAGTAACATAGGCCATATTTTAACCCTGTACTCCCACGGGAACTACGCGGGTGAGATCGGCTAGTGTATAATAATATAGTGTGGTCCTGAGTAGGCACCCGCATGTTCAAGACGTCGTGGTGGCAGCACGTGCCGGTGATGCTGACCACGGCGGTGAGATCCGCTAGTGTATAATAATATAGTGTGGTCCTGAGCAGGCACCCGCATGTTCAAGACGTCGTGGTGGCAGCACGTGCCGGTGATGCTGACCACGGCGGTGAGATCCGCTAGTGTATAATAATATAGTGTGGTCCTGAGCAGGCACCCGCATGTTCAAGACGTCGTGGTGGCAGCACGTGCCGGTGATGCTGACCACGGCGGTGAGATCCGCTAGTGTATAATAATATAGTGTGGTCCTGAGCAGGCACCCGCATGTTCAAGACGTCGTGGTGGCAGCACGTGCCGGTGATGCTGACCACGGCGGTGAGATCCGCTAGTGTATAATAATATAGTGTGGTCCTGAGCAGGCACCCGCATGTTCAAGACGTCGTGGTGGCAGCACGTGCCGGTGATGCTGACCACGGCGGTGAGATCCGCTAGTGTATAATAATATAGTGTGGTCCTGAGCAGGCACCCGCATGTTCAAGACGTCGTGGTGGCAGCACGTGCCGGTGATGCTGACCACGGCGGTGAGATCCGCTAGTGTATAATAATATAGTGTGGTCCTGAGCAGGCACCCGCATGTTCAAGACGTCGTGGTGGCAGCACGTGCCGGTGATGCTGACCACGGCGGTGAGATCCGCTAGTGTATAATAATATAGTGTGGTCCTGAGCAGGCACCCGCATGTTCAAGACGTCGTGGTGGCAGCACGTGCCGGTGATGCTGACCACGGCGGTGAGATCCGCTAGTGTATAATAATATAGTGTGGTCCTGAGCAGGCACCCGCATGTTCAAGACGTCGTGGTGGCAGCACGTGCCGGTGATGCTGACCACGGCGGTGAGATCCGCTAGTGTATAATAATATAGTGTGGTCCTGAGCAGGCACCCGCATGTTCAAGACGTCGTGGTGGCAGCACGTGCCGGTGATGCTGACCACGGCGGTGAGATCCGCTAGTGTATAATAATATAGTGTGGTCCTGAGCAGGCACCCGCATGTTCAAGACGTCGTGGTGGCAGCACGTGCCGGTGATGCTGACCACGGCGGTGAGATCCGCTAGTGTATAATAATATAGTGTGGTCCTGAGCAGGCACCCGCATGTTCAAGACGTCGTGGTGGCAGCACGTGCCGGTGATGCTGACCACGGCGGTGAGATCCGCTAGTGTATAATAATATAGTGTGGTCCTGAGCAGGCACCCGCATGTTCAAGACGTCGTGGTGGCAGCACGTGCCGGTGATGCTGACCACGGCGGTGAGATCCGCTAGTGTATAATAATATAGTGTGGTCCTGAGCAGGCACCCGCATGTTCAAGACGTCGTGGTGGCAGCACGTGCCGGTGATGCTGACCACGGCGGTGAGATCCGCTAGTGTATAATAATATAGTGTGGTCCTGAGCAGGCACCCGCATGTTCAAGACGTCGTGGTGGCAGCACGTGCCGGTGATGCTGACCACGGCGGTGAGATCCGCTAGTGTATAATAATATAGTGTGGTCCTGAGCAGGCACCCGCATGTTCAAGACGTCGTGGTGGCAGCACGTGCCGGTGATGCTGACCACGGCGGTGAGATCCGCTAGTGTATAATAATATAGTGTGGTCCTGAGCAGGCACCCGCATGTTCAAGACGTCGTGGTGGCAGCACGTGCCGGTGATGCTGACCACGGCGGTGAGATCCGCTAGTGTATAATAATATAGTGTGGTCCTGAGCAGGCACCCGCATGTTCAAGACGTCGTGGTGGCAGCACGTGCCGGTGATGCTGACCACGGCGGTGAGATCCGCTAGTGTATAATAATATAGTGTGGTCCTGAGCAGGCACCCGCATGTTCAAGACGTCGTGGTGGCAGCACGTGCCGGTGATGCTGACCACGGCGGTGAGATCCGCTAGTGTATAATAATATAGTGTGGTCCTGAGCAGGCACCCGCATGTTCAAGACGTCGTGGTGGCAGCACGTGCCGGTGATGCTGACCACGGCGGTGAGATCCGCTAGTGTATAATAATATAGTGTGGTCCTGAGCAGGCACCCGCATGTTCAAGACGTCGTGGTGGCAGCACGTGCCGGTGATGCTGACCACGGCGGTGAGATCCGCTAGTGTATAATAATATAGTGTGGTCCTGAGCAGGCACCCGCATGTTCAAGACGTCGTGGTGGCAGCACGTGCCGGTGATGCTGACCACGGCGGTGAGATCCGCTAGTGTATAATAATATAGTGTGGTCCTGAGCAGGCACCCGCATGTTCAAGACGTCGTGGTGGCAGCACGTGCCGGTGATGCTGACGACGGCGGTGCTGCGCCGCATCGTGCAGCGCGTGGGCGCCTCGCTGCTGCGCCTGCACATCGACCACCACTGGTCGGCGCTCAACGACCGCACGGCGCACATCGTCGGCAAGTTCTGTCCCAACCTCGAGGAGCTCAAGGTAACCTAACTTAGCTAACTCATTCTGATTTGTCGTATGGTGTCGGCCGGTACCGTAGGGTGCCGTAAAAGAATAATACGATCCCATCATTTCCCGTGGCTGTCGTAAGAGGCGACTAAGGGACTCTCAAGAGAAACGGCGGCAGCATTCTCTGTAAAACTCGATCGCGAACCCGCCTGCCAAGCGTGGCGATTATGGCAACCCCCTCATCTTGAGGGAGGCCTATGTCCAGCAGTGGACGTCTTTCGGCTGATATGATGATGATGATTCTGGACTTGATCGGTCTATACTAGAAATGTTTAGGCAGTTAAATAAATATAGATCTTGATATGTCTTTTTAATCTTTTTAATTCAAAAACTCAGTTTTAAAAATAAAATGTAAATAAAAACCAATGTAAATACAACTATAACGATTACTAAATCAATTCTTCTTATTGTGTGGGCATTAAGGTCTATCGACCCCACACACCCTAATCTTAAGAGTTTCTAAACCGCCTCAAGGGCCTTTGACATGGTTTATTTAGACCAAAATCAATAGAACCATTAATTAAGGCAGTAGTTTATTTAATTTTGTTTAATATGCGTTTGTGTTAAAACTCACATCCTTGTTTAATTTTATTTAACTACCTAAACCTTTCTAGTATAAATCAGTGCATCTAAGCGATTTTTCTTTCTTTGTATCTTACCTTATACTGGTGGCTTACATACAAAACTCACGCAGGAAGGAAGAATCTGGTAAACTGGAAGCCATTCCCAATGTGGTTACCAAGGATAGGCCACTGGCTGAAGTTTGACCTTATGAACTTTGTACGATACAATTAGCGTCGTCAAAATCGCAGCTGAATCAATAAGCTCAATACAGAAGTGTTAGATATCACTTCCACAGTACTCAGTCCTGAACATAGCAAGTTAGGCTTTTAGTTTATGGACACAGAGATGCCAAAGTAAACTCGGTCCAGCTCTAACAATTAACAACCAACAAAATATCATTTAACATTCCTATTAAACATTTCTTGTAACAAACACAAGTATTTTTTTTATTTATTACGTGTTTTACTCTTATTATAAGCTATTTCGTTAATTTCAGATTGTCGGAATGCACACACGAAATTGGAATCCATTGGTTTATGGATGTAAACAACTGAAAAATTTGTCCTTTGTATCATGCAATAAGGTACTATTTTGTTAAATTATCGAGATTTTGATTAGGTTGTTATAAATTTCACGAAAATTAATGTTGAATTTTACCTTGCAGCTAACCGATTCGAGTTTGGTACATCTAGTCAAAAGTGAATCGTGCATAGAAAGCCTTACGGTCGCCAACAACACGCATGTGACCGGGCTCTTTCTCACTGGATCGAATCCACAAAAACTAAATTCGCTTGCGTTTTATAATTGCTACAGTCTTCAAGGCACAGTACTTAGCACTGCTATAGACTCATTACCTGGATTAACTACGCTTAAATTAGACGTATGTCCTCACACTATGTGGAAGATCATACCATTGATCTTGAGGAAGCTGCCCAAGCTGGAAGCGCTCTCGTTGAGCGAGTATGTTTCGGTAGAGATGTGCTTCTCTCCACAAACGGACGACGCTTTCTGCGAAGCTATCGCCACCCTTACTGAACTGAAAGACCTGAACCTTAGTCGTAACATCTACATCACGAATGCAGTCCTCAAAAGAGTCGCACAATCTTGCCCTAAACTAGAATCATTGAACATTTCTAGCTGTAACTCGCGGAGGATGTTCTCACACCCGGGTAAGTCCATCATACACTAATTAAATTATGTATGTTTGTCCACACTGTACCTATACTAAAAGTTGCTCATTTAAGGGGAAGGATCAGAATTGCCAGAAGGACCTGAATTCTAACCCTTCTTTTGATTTTTTGAGATAGTTCTCTTTGCTGTACACGGCAAAAACGTATGGAAAGATGGCATACTTCCCAATGCCATCTTTACAGTCTTAATAACGTTGCTTTTCCAAAAAAATAGCCTACGACCTATTCTCAGACCTACTAAATATACACAAAAAAAATAGGTTGTCTGTAAAGTCGGTTTGCGGACGATCATTTTACGTGAACGTCATAAGAAAACAATTGAATTCTTAACAAACAAGCCGGAGCTTAGGCCGATCGTGCCGCTCTATCGCTTGTATCGCGCTCTCGCTTGCGGAATGGGTCAATTTTTCGTACGCGCAACCGGTGTTCATTAATTTATAAGACGTTATGACGTCAAAAAAATCATAAAATTCGTTCAAACCGTTCGGTAGATTTTTATATATCGAAATATACATCAACAGAAATATTGGAATTTTGGAATTATGTCATCTTTTATGCTTATTTATTTTACGATGTGGGGTAATGTTGTAATGGCTGTGATCCTTCTTTTTTATATTTTGAAAGTTAATCTTTGAAATTATGCCACTAGTTAGAAGTTGGGTGTGGAGTTCATATGCATAGATTGTTGTACTACAGCTAACAACTTTTCCAAACACTAACGAGTGGGAATCACTGGTTGTTCGTTTTCACAGTTCTTTCCGTCCGTGCATTCCCGTTCGTTCGCCTTAGTTCGCTTGATCTATATCGGGCAGGCTAGTGAGCCTTCGGAATCCGTTGTCTATTAGTAATGCCCTTTGCCCCATTCGTCAGTGTTGCATGAAATGTAATTTACTTTTACTTGCTGATATCTTGATCCATGTAGAGTTGGCTAACGATTATAAGGATGAATTATAACATGTGTCGCTTGTAACTTATCAGAGCCCTCGGGATTCGAAGAGCCAAGCGTACCGCGCGTGTCGACAGGCGTGAGCGACGAGGGCGTGGCGGCCGTGTGCCGCGGCTGCCGCGCGCTGCAGAGCCTGGACGTGTCGTACCTGGGCGCGCTGTCCGACCTGGGCGTGCGCGCCGCCGCGCAGCTGCCGCGCCTGCACACGCTCATCGCGCGCGGCAACCCCGCGCTGTCCGCCGCCTCGCTGGCCGCCTGCGTCGTCGGCTGCCCGCTGCTGCAGGTGCGCTCATACTGTGTTACGAACGTTATCATTCAACCTCGAGCTGATGAACAGTGAATATAATGTACGATGTTGTGTGCAGGAAGTGGACGTGTGCGGCTGTGACAGCGTGTCGGACGAGGTCGTGTGCGCCGCCGTGCGCGCGCTCAGCGTGCGCCCGCGCGCGCTCACGCTGCGCCTGGCCGGCACCGCCACCGCGCCGCAAGAGGTACACGCTCGCCTTATTCCACACGACGACAGTACAATCCCTTTAGGTGAACTTGTCCGCCAAGCCGGCACCGCCACTGCGCCGCAAGAGGTACACGCTCGCCTTATTCCACACGACGACAGTACAATCCCTTTAGGTGAACTTGTCCGCCAAGCCGGCACCGCCACTGCGCCGCAAGAGGTACACGCTCGCCTTATTCCACACGACGACGGTACAATCCCTTTAGGTGAACTTGTCCGCCAAGCCGGCACCGCCACTGCGCCGCAAGAGGTACACGCTCGCCTTATTCCACACGACGACAGTACAATCCCTTTAGGTGAACTTGTCCGCCAAGCCGGCACCGCCACTGCGCCGCAAGAGGTACACGCTCGCCTTATTCCACACGACGACAGTACAATCCCTTTAGGTGAACTTGTCCGCCAAGCCGGCACCGCCACTGCGCCGCAAGAGGTACACGCTCGCCTTATTCCACACGACGACAGTACAATCCCTTTAGGTGAACTTGTCCGCCAAGCCGGCACCGCCACTGCGCCGCAAAAGGTACACGCTCGCCTTATTCCACACGACGACAGTACAATCCCTTTAGGTGAACTTGTCCGCCAAGCCGGCACCGCCACGGCGCCGCAAGAGGTACACGCTCGCCTTATTCCACACGACGACGGTACAATCCCTTTAGGTGAACTTGTCCGCCAAGCCGGCACCGCCACTGCGCCGCAAGAGGTACACGCTCGCCTTATTCCACACGACGACAGTACAATCCCTTTAGGTGAACTTGTCCGCCAAGCCGGCACCGCCACTGCGCCGCAAGAGGTACACGCTCGCCTTATTCCACACGACGACGGTACAATCCCTTTAGGTGAACTTGTCCGCCAAGCCGGCACCGCCACTGCGCCGCAAGAGGTACACGCTCGCCTTATTCCACACGACGACAGTACAATCCCTTTAGGTGAACTTGTCCGCCAAGCCGGCACCGCCACTGCGCCGCAAGAGGTACACGCTCGCCTTATTCCACACGACGACAGTACAATCCCTTTAGGTGAACTTGTCCGCCAAGCCGGCACCGCCACTGCGCCGCAAGAGGTACACGCTCGCCTTATTCCACACGACGACAGTACAATCCCTTTAGGTAAACTTGTCCGCCAAGCCGGCACCGCCACTGCGCCGCAAAAGGTACACGCTCGCCTTATTCCACACGACGACAGTACAATCCCTTTAGGTGAACTTGTCCGCCATGCCGGCACCGCCACTGCGCCGCAAGAGGTACACGCTCGCCTTATTCCACACGACGACAGTACAATCCCTTTAGGTGAACTTGTCCGCCAAGCCGGCACCGCCACTGCGCCGCAAGAGGTACACGCTCGCCTTATTCCACACGACGACAGTACAATCCCTTTAGGTGAACTTGTCCGCCAAGCCGGCACCGCCACTGCGCCGCAAGAGGTACACGCACGCCTTATTCCACACGACGACAGTACAATCCCTTTAGGTGAACTTGTCCGGCAAGCCGGCACCGCCACTGCGCCGCAAGAGGTACACGCTCGCCTTATTCCACACGACGACAGTACAATCCCTTTAGGTGAACTTGTCCGCCAAGCCGGCACCGCCACTGCGCCGCAAGAGGTACACGCTCGCCTTATTCCACACGACGACAGTACAATCCCTTTAGGTGAACTTGTCCGCCAAGCCGGCACCGCCACTGCGCCGCAAGAGGTACACGCACGCCTTATTCCACACGACGACAGTACAATCCCTTTAGGTGAACTTGTCCGGCAAGCCGGCACCGCCACTGCGCCGCAAGAGGTACACGCTCGCCTTATTCCACACGACGACAGTACAATCCCTTTAGGTGAACTTGTCCGCCAAGCCGGCACCGCCACTGCGCCGCAAGAGGTACACGCTCGCCTTATTCCACACGACGACAGTACAATCCCTTTAGGTGAACTTGTCCGCCGAGCCGGCACCACCAATGCGCCGCAAGAGGTACACGCTCGCCTTATTCCACACGACGACAGTACAATCCCTTTAGGTGAACTTGTCCGCCAAGCCGGCACCGCCACTGCGCCGCAAGAGGTACACGCTCGCCTTATTCCACACGACGACAGTACAATCCCAGGTGAACTTGTCCGCCAAGCCGGCACCACCACTGCGCCGCAAGAGGTACACGCTCGCCTTATTGCACTCGACATTGCAATAATAAAAAAGCCGGACAAGTGCGAGTCGGACGAGGGTTCCAGGGTCGTAACTACGGAAAATGGCGCCTAGGGCACGCATCATTGTTGCGTGCGCCTTCGTAAATGATCTTAATATGAAATAACTGGCCAAGTGCGAGTCCAACTTGCGTGCAAAGGGTTCCGAACCAATTTCATCTTTTTGACATGTTATTTTAACCATAGATATAATAAAGTAGCACTTCGCCCGCGACTTCGCGAGGGTTTAGTAGGTAGATATTCCACGAACTTCATCTCCTATACCTCCCTCTTCTTTTTAGGGTAATTTGTAAATTACTAAGGTTATCTACCTACGTTGACTCTATTAAAAAATAGACTCAATGTAGGGCAGTTCGCTCTAATCGCAATATTTTTCTAACTTAGAGTATTTTATATCCGCCGTAATTTTTAAACGAAAGGTCAGATTTGAATAATTTAAAGTGTAATTTACATGAACATAATCGACCTTAATTATCAAATCATTTAAATGGATAAGGATTAATATCATAATACCAAAATCACCACCATTATTCCATTCCGCCCAGGTTTTGGTTCAATTATTTGAATAAAAAGCTGTCATTGCGACATAACCATAATAGTTAGACGTACACCCTCGTGGACTTTTTTGCTACTTTAGGTTACATGATTGCAGTTTTCTTGAGGATCTCTAATTTTTGTGAAAATATAATATAGCCTATGTTCATCAGGGATAATGTGGGATTCTAATGGTGAAATAATTTTTCAAATCGGTCTAGTAGTTTCGGAGCCTATTCATTTCAAACAAACAAATCTTTCCACTTTATAATATTAGTGTAGATGTATATTATTAATTATTTTACTTACGGTTCTATTTTAATATAGCTTTCGCAAGCGACTTCGTACGCGCATATCCCGTTTTTTCCCATTCCCGTAGGAATTTAGAGAAATCCTATCTTATTGCATCTCTACGGAGTGTAAGGAAGCAACATGCAAAAGCTAATGTTATTATGTTTCTTCGGCAGCCCGATCAAGAGTTTCCAAAGCATAAGCTGTTGACTGTGGATGTTCTGGACGACCGCAGCAACCCTCACCTCCGGCCCGATTTCGTAGATCGCATCTTCGACGATAGTTCCGACGATTCACTTGGAGATCTCTACGATCACGATGATTTTGACGACATGTTTGGACCAGGTATGGATGGTGAAATCATTGTTTAATTTAATTTTATGGACAGGTTCTTTCACCTAACTAAATAATTCTATTTAGTCCGTCCATTACATTTTCATAAAATGTTGGAAACTTATTTTTTCCCATATCAAATCGATAAAGATAAAGCGCATCAAAGTTCAAGAGCAAAGGCTCGTGACGTCACGTCCACAGTAAAAATTGTACTAAAGTTGACGTGCGTGTGGTGCGAGGGCCACTTTGTTAAAAATCTTTGAAAATGTGCTTAGGATTTAGTGAACATTCCAAAAGAATTGTGAAAGTTGTAATCCGAATTTGTGAAAGTCTAATAAGCGAGATATGGACTCTGAAGGCCTCTATGAGGATTGAGAGCCACCTGTATCTAATAAACTATGGACGCTACAGAAAAAGTCGTTATACTAAAATTTAAGCTAATGCCAAACAAAATTTGTGAAAACAAGATATCGCAAAACACTGTCCTACTTTGTATACAACGTTGATACGACAGAGGGGCTTTCCTTTAAACTGCCTATACTAGGTACCATTTTCAAGCTCTGTACCAAAAATAAATTAATTAGGAGCAGTAGTTTAGTCGCAAATGATTTTTAAAGTTTTTGCACGGTTTGAACACGATGTATCTTTTCTAACAGCTGATTATCGTCTAAGCATAGGTCATGCACCTTACAACGATGAATCTACGATGCGTTGTTTGAAAAAAATATTCTTTCTCATTTATGGCGCTTTTTGTTTTTGTACCGTATCGAATTAATACTGAACACGTATAGTATACGTAGTTTAATTTAATGCCCCTCTGTCGTATCAACTCTGTATATCCGTTCAAAATGGGCCGTCAATCCTCACACACGTAAATGTTTTTTTCGCAAGTAAAATGAAACTTTTACGGCTTGTATTTATGCCAATGACCTTGTGCATATAAACGGAACTACCGCTCTCAGCGCCACTCCGCTACCCGCATTTTTATTTTTTTATGATGACAATAATACGTTTTTAAAAAGTAACAAAACCAAATCATTTTCGTTTGTATTGCAAAGCAGAATTTTTTTTTTTATGCGGTTTCGATAAAAAATGAACGAGTAAAATGATTTCATCTCAAGGATTTGGAGGTGATTTGGTGTCTTTTTTATTATGTGATACCGATAGACAAATTCTGGCTAAACCAAATTACGAATCATAATATCATGTAGATTACTATTTTTTTCAGTTACAATTCATCGGGTTGTGAAGGTGAATAACAAGAATGTCTATCTCCTAATTTAGATAAAAATAAAACTCAATTTTCTTATACAATCAAAGGTTTTTTAATTTCCTTCTGGTATCGAATTTGTTGCACAATTTTTTCACAAAAAGTGTACATTTATGATTACGCAACGGGATCCCTATGCCCAAGCACACGGATCCGAGTTCAGTTTACGACACGTCAGCCGAGCTTAGGGTTGTCCAAAATAGTATAAAATATAAAAAAATCTTATACTTTTGCGAATTTTTCCTAAACCCAATCATGCTCTTTCCATTTACGCAATAGTCTCAAACAGGAAATTTGACATCACGTGGCGAGGAACAAAGGTGGAGCACTGCAAGCACCCCAAGTACCGAGGTGTTACTTTGGACAGAGCATTGACTTACAATGTACACTGTGTCAACACGAAGCAGAAGTTGGGTCCTGAAACAACCTGTTACGTCGCCTTGTTTCTTCTACCAACTGGGGAGCGGCACCCGATGTTCTTCGGACAACCGGCATATCCCTATGCTTTTCTGCTGGCAAATTCGCGTGTCCAGTATGGCACCGATCCGTACATGCGAAGCATGTTGACATTGCCCTTTACGAGACGTACCGAATTATATTGGGATGCCTGAAGCCGACTCCGCTGAATAAACTTAAACCGTTGACTGGTATAGCGCCTCCAGCTGTATGAAGGGATGATACATGCGTGGTTGAGACATATAACCAAGAATCCGATTCCCGACTCCGCTCTATGAACATACAGCGGCCCCAGATAGACTTAAGAGTCGGAGAGTTTTCTTCGCTGCACACTGGCTGTCCAAGGCCAGCCACCCAAAGTAAGAGCCAAGTTGTGGGTAGAAGTGTACTCTCCACCACTTGACTTCTTGAAATCTCAAGAACACCTGCCGCCTGGACGCGAACTGCAGTGGCCAATAGCACTCAATCGTTTGCGCACCCAAGTAGGCCGCTGCAAATACAACTTGGCAAAATGGGGTTTCATTGATCCGCTTGAAACGGAGCCCCCGTTCAAAATATGGCCCACTTATTGGAATGTCCCAAGTGCCCTTACACCTGCACCATTGAGGACCTGATGAACGCCACTGATGCCGCTGTGAACGTGGCCACCTACTGGGCACAAAATATTTAAGCGTCACCATCGACTCGAAAAGAAGATACTTTTGAGGAGAAAAAAAAAAAAACTACTTTGCCCTTAAGGTGGATGCTCCAGGGTGGCCCGCGAAATTCAAATATTTTTATGTTTTTTGCAATTTGCCGGTCAGTGTGAAGCTGTATGTGGACCAAATACGATCTGCGACCGTAACGCGTATTTATCTAAAGAATTATAACCATTTTAATCATCAATATAGCCCTCTAAGTTCATGTAGTTCGAAAGAATGATGAAATATCGTTGACGATGAAATATAATAAGGGAATAAAACTAAACCCCAATTTTCTTATACAATTAAAGGTCTTTAATTTCCTTCTGGTATCGAATTTGTTGCAAAAAGAGTACATTTATGATTACGCAACGGGAACCCTATGTTTATACGCACCTCGGATTCCACTTTCGAGATTCGAAAATGTTGTTACAGAATAGCATTAGTTTACGACACGTCAACCGCCGTCAGGCTTAGGGTTGGGTTGTCGAAAATAGTATATAAAAAATAGGATAATTTTGATAAGAACAAAATAACTACGTTACCTTTTATTTACCAAAATAATTCGTAATCCTTACTATTTGTTAGAACAGCAGATTGGACCAAGTGTTCTGTCATATAGGATAGTTTAGAATAAAGCAAGTTTTTTCAATTCAATTTAAAACTTCGTCGGCAAAGGATTCTTTGATGCCTTTTATTGTTCCTAACTAAACTCGTTTCGCCGTATGGTGTCGGCCGGTGCCGTATGGTGCCGTAAAAGAATAATACCATCCCATCAAATCCCGTGGGTGTCGTAAGAGGCGACTAAAGGACTCACCAGAGAATGGGCAGCAGCGTTAACTCTATAAAACGCAACACCATACACAGCGATCGCTAATCCGCCTGCCAAGCGTGGCGATTATGGCAATCCCCCTCTTCTGGGAGAGGCTTATGTCTAGCAGTGGACGTCAGTCGGCTGTCATGATGAAATAGTATAAAACTTACCTAGTATCACCGGGGGGAGGGGCTTAACATTTTCTAAAAAAACATCCCGTGATTAATTAACGATCCCTTACGAGCAAGAATAGTAACTATGAGGTACTTCCTACCTCAAAGTGTATCCTTCTGGAAACACCACGAGAGAAATAGCACGCAAAGTTATATCCCCAATCCTGTATCGTGACCACGTTGCAGAGGTACCACGGGATGGGTAATTTAGCTGACCAACCCCGTAGTGCTACCCAAAAGCGCTATATTAGATTGCTAACAGCCCGTGACCCAACAATCAACGCTACTAAAATAAAAGCAGAAGTTCGGGCCGCCTCTGGGCTTGTAGTCAGCACTCAGACCATCAGGAATTGCTTGCACCAGGCTGGATTACGAGCACGGAAGTCTTGGCGAGCGCCTCTGAATTCTCGGCAACGTCAACGACGAAGATAACAGTGGAGTAATGAAGAAGAAAACATTTGGCAAAACTGTCTTCGTTGACGAATCGCGAATCAGTACTCATCCAGATAACCGACGTGTCCGTGTTTTGAGAAGACAGAAGACCGTGAAAGGCAAGGAACTGCCACTGGAACAGTTCAGCAAGGCGGGAAATCGGTGTCCTATTGCTATTATGATTGGAGCTAGAACTCCTTTGATCCCGTATCGAGGCTTCATGACAGCAGACATGTAAAAATTGACTTTTTCAAAAAACTCGACCGCTAAAAACGACTAAAAAGTTGGAAACAAGTCGCTTTTTAAGCAGTCTGATGCTGTTGGTGGCATTGGATCAGTGATTGAACTGCATCAGACTGCTTGAAAAGCGACTTGTTTACAACTTTTTAGTTGTTTTTGCGGTCGGGTTTTTTGACAGTCAATTTTTTTATTTTCTACATTTAGTGAGTTACTCTTTTGGAATCGTTTCCTTGAGCCCTTTATCTTGACACCCCGTCAACAGTGTTGACGAAAGGGTGTTACCGAGCGGGAATAACGCCAATCGACAGGTTTTGAAAAAAAAATAATTTTTTTTTTAGGTATAATTTGGCGCCAAATATCCGCCGTTTTGTTTTTTTTTTCCATTTTTATATACCCAGTGTCACTCTCACAGTAAATACGAATCTAACGACACCTCTCATGCTTAAATCCATGGAGCCGTTTAGGCTCTAGGGCGTGCCAAAGAAATATACATAAATACATACATACACACACTCGAAAAACATAACCCTCCTTGTTTCGCAGTCGGGTAATAAAGCAGTTGCTATTGATGGAATTGTCTGACCATTCCGAGTAAACCATGTGTCCGCGACGAAGCGTCACATGTAATAGGTTTATATAACTCGCGTACATACGAGCTTATGTAATAGAAAAATGATAGTTATAGAATAGTTAAGTCAAGAGTGAATAGGTTACTTCTAGACAGGCGTGCTACATCTTCGACCGCATCGTCGCTTGCCAACAGGAGAGACAGTGGTCAAACGTTTGCTAATCAATAGTAAAAAAAAGTATGATAGTTATGTAATTAAATTCATATTTACCCGACTGCGAAAGAAGGAGTGTTATATTGTTCGAGTGTATGTATATTTCTTTGGCACGCCCTAGAGCGCAAACAGCTGGATGGATTTTAGCTTGAGAGGTGTCGTTAGATTCGTATTTACTGTGTGAGTGTCACTGGGTATATCAAACAAAAAAAAAACAAAGTGGCGGATTTTTGGCGCCAGAGGAGATGATTACAAAAATGTAACTCACTAAAAAGTTCAATCACTGGTCTGATGCCACCAACTGCATCTAGACTGCTTGAAAAGCGACTTGTTTTCAACTTTTTAGTTATTTTTAGCGGTCGGGTTTTTTGACAAAGTCAATTTTTTTGTTGTCGTATTCCCCCAGACACAAGATGTTCTTGGGGAAGTTACATAACATACATTTTCTTTCAATGACTAAACAGGTAGGATTACACACTCCCCCTACACAGTCCTGGTAAATCCCTAAAAGGTACTTTGGTTTGGTGGTAGGTTGTGTAAAGAAGGTACACAGGTATTGAACATTTTACACATACCGACACAGGACAGTCTGTTACTCAAAAAAGTAATAGGGTGAACAGAAAATATTTTTTTGTTAAAAAGCTTTTTTATTTTCCACTTTTTAGTGGTACGCAGGTACCACTAAAAAGTGAAACCACAAGACCAGCGTGCCGGCGTGATATTATGTTATGAACTGGTGTAAACAATCAACAGACATGCGATTATAGAAATCCCGATCCATTTGCTATCATTTATTGAAGAGTTCCGTTGCCTACCTCCGAAGTTCTTCATCAAATTTAAATGGGACCAGTCCAAGAAAATACTCTTCCAAACAAAAAAAGAAACATCCAAATCGGACATACATTTTTCATGGGATCCCATCATCAGATCCTAAAAACAGTGTATATGTGCTTACAAAATTTGAGGGCTTAAAAAAAATGATTCGTACAGCCGAACATAGAACCTCCTCCTTTTTGAAGAAGTCGGTTAAAAACCACCATTTACTTAACATACAGACTTAAGATAATCGGCACCTGAAACCTAGCGCTGAGCACTATTCAAACATATACACATCTTTATGGTCAGATAAGGCATAAAGCCACAATTTAGGAAAATGTAAAATCACATTTTTTCCCCTTCCGGGTTTCTGATCTTATTAATGGTGCTTCCAAAGCTTGGCTTTGAAAGTTGTGTACTTGGATAGAGGGATGATGCACCTACCCTAAAACATATAGCACAATAGCCTTTAAGGCACAGATTTACGGGAAGTCAACCGCAAATAGTAGACAAGTTCATACTTATAGATAAATTCGATATATCGATATCGAAGAAATATTGAACTTTTAACTAAATAGTAAAATAGGCGAGAAAAGTTTCCCTTAAACCGCTAGCTGCAGTGTTAACAGTAAATCCAGCATTTTCACTTATCCCTGGTAAGCAAACATTCCTAATCCCAATCTACCCCGAAGACAGCAAGAGTAAGTAGCAAGAAAGAAGAACGGTACACGTGTGGTACGGGAACCTCAGTATACAGGTACAGGACGTCAGCACGGCTGGACGCAGTCGGGTGGTAACAGTTCACATCGAAGGAATAGAAGAAGGATAGACCTACTCCAAACACACCCCCGTTCCAGTCGGTCACGCCCGTCCGGTACACCATGGGTACCAATTTGTACTGGTCGTTGATAATGCGCTCGCACATCGAGCACAACGAGTCAATGCTGCTCTCCAAGAATACGACATCACAGGGTTAGACTGGCCTGCCGGCTCGCCTAACTTAAACCCAATAGAGCACACGTGGGAAGCTAATAAGCGAGCTATTTGGAACCGTCAGCCACGTCCCCAGACTGTGCCAGAGCTCAGGGAAGCCGCTATTCAAGGATGGGACAGGTTACACCCCAAAAATGCTGGATAACTTGATCCTCGGCATACCCAGGAGGATCTCCGCATGTGTTCGAGCCAGAGGAGGAGTTATATTGAATAAAAACCTTTTATTAATAAATTGTTGTTTAAGTTTGGTTAACCTTTCGCACTTCCCACGCCACGCCATAAATCCAGCTCAAATACCTACAAAAAAATAGGGATTCCAACATCCTATCTATAAGTTATCGATAACCCATTAATCATTGCTTTTCGTCCCATATTTTGAAATAAAATATGACTCAATACATTATTCTTTTATTTAATTTGACACTATTTCGTATCACACTATCGTTAAAAAGCGGTTACAAAGTTCTAAACAACCTAAAAGCAGACATTAAACCACAAACGAATAAATCGAATAATAATAAGCCAAATCACTATCTCGTTCGTGACGTCATACGCTGTCGGGAAGGGGCGACTCTGGCGTAGCTGGTACGACTTTTTACAACTTCTTCGCATGCGACATAGGGATGTCACATTATAGGACAAAATAAATAATAATCATATAGGTAGTATTTAACATAATTTACACAATTTACATACATTCAGTCAAAAAAGTATCGGGAATGGATGATTTGTTTATGGTTCCAAATTCAAATTTTTGTTTTTTTGTAGTTGTTAGATTGGCACAACTGTTTTCCATTTTGGCGCGGGGTTTGAGTTGCATCTGTTATTTATATTAAATACAGTGCAGGTTTTAGTAATATCATATATAGTGTGTATTGCGAATTTCATAATGGACAAAAATATCGAACAAAGAGTTTGTCTTAAATTTTGCATCGCCAATGGAATTTCGTGTTCGGAGTCACTGAAAATGTTACAGAAGGCTTACGGTGAATCGACTTTATCAAAAACTCGTGCTTATGAGTGGTTCAAAGCGTTCAAAAGCGGTCGAGATGTGATGGAAAATTTGCCTCGCTCTGGTAGGCCGTAAACGTCTGCAACAGAAGTTAACATCGCAAAAGTGAAGGAAATAGTGACTGAAAATCCCCATTCAACTCTGAGAGAGATAGCCGCCGAACTTTCTGTATCTCACGAGTCGATCCGTACCATTTTAACTAATCATTTGGGTATGAAACATGTTGCTGCTCGGCTAGTCCCAAAAGATCTGAATTTTCTCCAAAAACTCAATCGCATGAAAGTCGCTGAGGACATGCTAGAACGAGTCAGTTCGGACCCAACATTCATGAAACGCATTGTTACTGGTGACGAGACGTGGGTTTACGAGTTTGACATGCAAACTAGTCAACAAGCTTCGGAGTGGCGCCTTCCAACTGAACCGAAACCGAAAAAACCACGCCAAAGTCGATCAAAAGTCAAAGTCATGTTGACTGTTTTCTTTGACTATCGCGGTGTTGTGCACTCTGAATTCTTACCGGAAGGTCTAACGGTAAATAAAAGTTTAAGAGAGCAAATTCGACGAAAAAGGCCAGATTTGTGGAAAGAAAATTCTTGGATTTTGCACCACGACAATGCGCCTTCGCACAAGGCTATCATTGTGAACGAATTTTTAACCAAACACTCAACAAATACCATCCAGCAACCACCATATTCACCAGATATGGCTCCTGCTGACTTTTTTCTTTTTCTTAAACTCAAATTACCACTTCGTGGCACCCGTTTTCAATCGATAGAAGACATAAAGGAGAATTCGCGGCGAGAACTGAAGTCAATTCCGGAAGCAGCGTTTAAAAATGTTTTGATGAATGGATTATTCGTTGGCGCAAGTGTATCGTTTCTAAAGGAGCATACTTTGAAGGTGATAAAATAAATTTAGATGAATAACAGACATTTTGTGTATTATTGATCTTTTCCCGGTACTTTCTTGACAGAGTAGTATCTCTGACTCTTCACAGCTTGGCAAACTTATGTCATCTAAGTCCTTCTGCTGTCGCACTTATAAAGTTCAATTAATTCACATAAGTTACTAAACGTTTCGCTTCTGGCACTCGATCTCGATCCAGAATATTCAGATAGGTAAAGTAATAAATAAATTTAATATCGGAAGTCGGTGTTTTTGGTTATTTCGTTTTTGTACACCGACTTCCGAAATAAAAGTTATTTTTACTTTGTAGTGTTTTGTTTTTTGAAGTCGGGTTTTTTTTTCACTTTTTAGTGGTAAGCTGGTACCTCTGAAAAGTTAAACCACAAGCACAGCGTGCTGGCGTGATATTTTATGAACTGGTGTAAACAATCAACAGACATGCGATTACAGAAATCCCGATCCATTCGCTATCATTTATTGAAGAGTTCCGTTGCCCACCTCCGAAGTTCTTCATCAGATCTTCACCAAATTTAAATGGGACCAGTCCGAGAAAATATTCTTCCAAACTATAAAGAATCATCCAAATCGGTTAACAATTGGCGAAAATATCGCTGAACGAACATTTTTCATGGGATCACATCATCAGATCCTGATTTATACCTTCCATCATCAGCTCAGCAACATGAGATGATAATAACCAGGCACAAATATCTGAATTGCTTAGAAAGTTTATGAAAAACAGTGTATGTGCTTATAAAATTTGAGGGTTTGCCTCGATTTTCATAGGATCCCATCGTCAGATTCTGACCTGGTGACGATGGGACTACCTCGAGAGTATAGGCTTTCGAATAAAAAAAAAATATTTTAATATCGGCCAAGAATTGGCGGAGAAATCGGTGAACATCACGGAATAGAAAAAACAGGTGGAAATGCTATGCGACGAAATTTGTATCGGAACCTGTGTCGCCACACTCACACAACTTTACCGATAATCATATAATTCACCACAAATCAATGACACAATTGATTGGTCGTTTCAATTTTGATCAAAACAAGAATAAGTCAAAGAACCTACATTTGAAAATATACCTTCGGCCTTACACGTAGGATTTATTTTGCTTTAAGGCAAAAAGTACTCTGGCGTTTCGTTTTCTGAATTCATTCTAAGTTGAATTTACGAGTAAATTCCGCTATTCGACCATAGATGGCGGCATTTTCAATGGTTGCAATTATAAACTTAAACTACTTAGCAATAAGGTTCATTACTCTATATTGGGATATAGATAGTAACAGTTGCCACTCGATTACGGCTGTGACACATGAACTTTGACTTACATTGTCGATATCGATAAATAAGATAACCTTTTTTTATATTAATTCCAAAAAATGTCACTCGCTTGGTGTTGGAGTTTTGTAAGGGAGCCATTCATGAAACTTGTTGTTGGAATCGTTATGTAATAAGCTATCACATGTAAAATGGATAAGTTCGGGTTTGCTTTGTAATACATTGTTAAAAAAGTTCTACTTTCAAAATAGCGTAAGCGGAGTATTCCCAGTTTACTGTATAAAAAAATATAAACAAAAAAATAAACATTGTTTCAAAGGGTTTTATTTTGTTTATGTAAATATATCTTAATACACATTAATGAATAAAAATAATACAAATCATCAATTTTTTAGTGCTCCGAACATCCGTAAGAAACGGAACGCTTACAAAAATGAAATTGGTTCGTAACCCAGTCCGACTCGCACTTGGCCAGACTTTTTTCATACCACAAGCCTTACAAAATCATGCCTTGGGTATCTTACTCGACTGCTGACAAAAAAAGGGGTGTTGTTGGGTCAACTCTTTATGCCAAGTGGCATATCCTTTTTAAGAAATAAAAAATCGCTTTCTAAAAATGCTTTGAGCATATCGTGCTTGTTTTGTTTGGCATCCAATCAGCTCTACCCGTGCATCTATCCATTTTTCTTTGACGATAGCGTCTTTGGGAAACCAAAAAATACATTTATAAAGTAATGTTAAGTGATTTCAATAAAATTTATAGACGAACTACAAAAAATGTTTTTATCGATATCTAGCCATCCAGTATCCGACCCGACTACATCACTATTTGAATAGCGAAGAACTTTCGAAAACGAAACAGTAACTGAATCGTTGTAAAATAAACTCTATCTTAATGGGATAAGGTGGATTTTAATTAGACTTGAACTTAAGTTTTTGGCAAAATGAAATTTGCTAAGATTTTATTAGAAAACAAATAAAATCCTACTTACCGATGGTAAGAAACACCTCCATTTTTAAGATTTATTCTCCTACTATCATTTTTACACTCCAAAATGGAACAATACGACATGGTTTAGAAATTATAAATTTATATCGAGAGTGAGCGAGACGATCGATTCGTCGTGATGTAAGAACACGACTGGGTTGAGGTACGCGTAACTACGCGTAATACTGGCACGCGTGCCACGCCTACTTTGCACTTCTACTGTTTTTTTCTGTTCTGTGGTGAACATACATAAAAAAAAGAAACATACAGCCGAACATAGAACATCCTCCTTTTTGAAGAATTCTGTTAAAAATAACTATATAAATGTCGAAGTAATAGTAAGCTACTTTCAATAAAATATTGTACAAATTTGAAATATAAGTTACCTTACTTGCCCATCACTAGCTGTCGTTTCTTGACTGCGGCGTGGGGAAGGACCCTTTTTTACGG
Source organism: Lacanobia oleracea (assembly GCA_950371165.1). Lineage (NCBI taxonomy): Eukaryota > Metazoa > Arthropoda > Insecta > Lepidoptera > Noctuidae > Lacanobia > Lacanobia oleracea. Next base: position 6,603,010 of record OX493405.1, read on the forward strand.
ATTTCTATTAACAATTTTTGATGTTTTTTTTTCTAGTCAAATGTTATTAATGGATAAATCTTTGTGCCATTTTACAATACATAATAAGAAAAAGAAACACAGAAAACTTGATTTAGTATATTTATTTTGTATTTAAAAAACGTCGTTTTCTTGTCGGCTATATCCGACGGTGGCGCTCAAAAGGTTAAGCAGTCTTTTTCTTTCTATCAAATTCCTGTTACAATTAGATTCTGAACAATTACTCAATTTTTGATAATAAAAAATATTTTTATTTTTTTTATTTCAAAAAGGGTTTTTTTATTTAAAGAAAACACAACACGTTTTTTTTTTCTAGATAAAGGTAAATTAAGGTGGATGCTGCAGGGTAGCCCGCGAAATTCAAATATTTTTATGTTTTTTGCAATTTGCCGGTCAGTGTGAAGCTGTATGTGGACCAAATGCGATCCGCGACCGTAACGCGTATTTATCTAAAGAATTATAACCATTTTAATCATCAATATAGACCTCTAAGTTCATGTAGTTCGAAAGAATGAATATTTCAGAAATAATCATTCTTGCTACCCTGGAGCATTCACCTTAAACATAATATATCAGCTTATGCTCGTGATCACAATTTTTTTTTGATGTGTGTACATACATACATACACTCGATAAACATAACCCTCCTTCCTTCACATTCGGGTAAAAAGACTTCATAGCATCACGTATTTTCGACAACCCTTAAAGCTTAGCGATGGTCGCGGTAGTCGGCATGAACACAAGTCATTTATAAGGACGACTCGGATGCGGGTTGCGGCACTAAAATTGTTAATCGTAATAAAACGAAAACAAAAAAGAAATGGAGGATTAAGGGCCAAAATTTTATAAAGGTCATAACTTTCAAACAACAAGAAATGGTGACCTGTTCTTGCTTTCACAATTATTTAGTAGCATATAGGACTTCAAACGGCAGCTGTAAGTTAGTTTCATTTTATTTGCGTAATAAACTTTTATGTGTGTCAGGATATGCCCATTTTGAACGAATATATACAAAGTAGGACAGTGTTTTGCGATACTATCTTGTTTTCACAAATTTTGTTTGGCATTAGCTTAGGTTTTGGCATAAAGACTTTTTTTTCTGTAGCTTTCATAGTTTATCAGAGACACAGGTGGGCCCTCAATCCTCTATGTGAGGATTGAGGTCCTAACTTCTGAGTCCATGTCTCGCTTATTAGACTTTCACAAAATCTGATTCCAACTTTCACAATTCTTTTGGAATGTTCACTAAATCCTAAGCACATTTTCAAAGAGGTAACAAAGAGGCCCTCACACCACACGCACAGTAGTGCCCATACACTTGACGAAAAATGCCATGTTAATGACATCTAAATAATTTTCCAAGCAGCAGTTATACAACGTTGATACGACAGAGGGGCTTTCCTTTAAACTGCCTATACTAGGTACCATTTTCAAGCTCTGTACCAAAAATAAATTAATTAGGAGCAGTAGTTTAGTCGCAAATGATTTTTAAAGTTTTTGCACGGTTTGAACACGATGTATCTTTTCTAACAGCTGAATATCGTCTAAGCATAGGTCATGCACCTTACAACGATAAATCTACGATGCGTTGTTGCCGCTCTGACGCATGTCGAAGGACATTCACTAAAAATTGGCAATGCAAACAAGGAAGCAATCAATACACACACACTTGCACTTTCACTACGAAAGCGACTAACATAAAGCGAGCGAAAGAAATAGAGATAGGTCAGTTTGTTGCATCCTTGTTTTTTGCGATCGGTAAGTCCCTCAGCAGTGCGCCGACGCTTGTTTTTCGGAACGTACGGTTTGTGGACTTCGCGCGCAAACAATTGTAATTTTATTTTGTTATTGTGAGAGGACACGTAACTTGGGATTATTATTATTTAGTATTAGTGTTTTTTTTTGTGATTGACTGTTTTTTATGGTGATAGGACACGTAACTTGGGATTATTATTATTTAGTATTAGTATCTCCGGACCTCACTCCCATGGATTTCTTTTTGTGGGGTTACATTAAGGGTGAAGTGTATGCCTCAGAGGTAAATAAAATTATTGATGAGTTAAAAAATAGGATTATTTTAGCATTTCACAAATTAAAGTGCTTAGCGACGGACAGTGATCTAATTAGAAAAATAAATAACAATATTCTCCGTCGGTATAATTTGTGCATCAATGTGAATGGAGGACACATCGAAAATTTAAAAATTTAGTGTGTTTGTTTTTGTGCGCGTACTTCGAAACGTTACCTAACATAAAAGCCAGTGCGAGCGGAGCCCAGCGGAGGCCTAAGTCGCCGGCCGCCACCCCGGCCCGGCCCCCACCGAGCACACGAGATACCGCACAACGCGCTCCGGCGCGCGCGCGACGTTGCCGCTTTGTTACCTAGCGGTATCTAAGGTCAGTGTCTTTTTTTTTACAAAGGGTGGTTGCGTTTTATTCGGATTTGCAAGCTATTTAGTTTGTTTGAAAAAAATATTTTCTCATTTATGACGCTTTTTGTTTTTGTACCGTATCGAATTAATACTGTAGACGTATAGTATACGTAGTTTAATTTAATGCCCCTCTGTCGTATCAACTCTGTATAGGAGCTTAGGTGGTATGAGTGCGTGTAGTGATCGTTATTGCTTGTGATTGACAGATGACGAGCTGTTCCTGGACGAAGACGACCTGGACGACTTCGACGGGTTGTACCAGTTCGGGCTGCACGCGCCCGACATCATCCTGCTGTAGAGCTGCGCCCGCGGCCGACGTCACCCTGCTGTAGAGCTGCGCCCGCGGCCGACGTCACCCTGCTATAGAGCCTGCGCCTGCGCCTGCGCCGTCGCTGTCCTCACGCCATATTGCAACCTTACAAACCAGTCCATTGCAACACACACCTTGCAATGCAATCCAATACGATTTATGTTACAACATACATTTTATTCAAAAAGTATATTTAGAATTAGTTGTTTTGTTCCCGTGATTTGTTTATATTTCTTGTAAAAAGTAAATCAAGGTTTTATTTAAGGCCGATTTTATTTTTTGTTTTTAATTGTGCATGTTTGTATGTACCTTGAAAAACGTTATTCATAATGCGGATAGTAGCATCATTTTTTATTTAAAAAGCTAATGTTGGGCTTGTCTTAAAATATGGTTGTAATTTTAAGAGGTGAAATAAATAATCATAATACAAGTAGGTATGCCTAACTGGACCTGAATATAAAACGCTAGTAAATGGCTTCCATTCGTAGTCATTAGTAATATAAGCAGTTTGAAGTAGTATATCAACTGTATTGCTTGTGCTATGATCTGACCACCTGGATTAAACTCATTGGTATGGAATGCAATGCAAAAGACGTCTTTTAAATTATGTAGTGGACCTAGCCAGTTAGGTCACCCTATCATAAAAGCTAAAAACTAAAAAACATCTTGTTGAAATACTTTTCGTCAATTCTTATTACCACTTGGCCATCTTCACCTTATTTAAATAAAATCCGGAATAGGATTGTGCGCAGCCGCTCTTCGATAAGACTAAGAGGAGATCAACACATTTTTCTTTTAATGTTGTGTATATTGTTTTTAATTTTTACCGTTTCCAAAGAAGGCACTGGCACTGCCTTTTCCTTACAAATGAGCTTAGTCAGTATCAGTAATACAGAAATAATGTTTTAAGATTTTTGTGCCTTTAATGCAATATATAAACTTGTAACATATTATAGCATATTTATATTTAAAATAGCCAATTTAGCCAATAGCAACAATTTAAAATATCTCTTACAATGTAAAAATATATAGTTGTGATGCCAGTCGCCCCTTGAAATTATGAATGATATTTACCATGATGCGTGTGCTATAAAATCGCTGGTAATCGATTTACTTCATACATGATTAGGCTGTTGTAACTGAAATCTATTATTGTAAGAATTTAATTGTTATAATTATCTGTGATGAACATTATTTTCGCAACACGGAAGTCCCACACCTCATCTAGCTGTAGACATTATTGTTTATTTATGTATTAAACGTTTTGATGTATTGTATTATAACTATAAGCAAAGTCTGAAATATTGTGATAAAAATAAATTATTCAAACCTCATTTCTGATTTTTATGGATTATATCAAATAATTGATAATACTGCAGTGAAAATTCAAGTTTATTAAATATTTATTGCCACAGTTTGTTGCTTATTTATTTACTACGGCTTGAAGTTTATAAGGAAGATTGTCCTTGGTTTTTCATGTATCTATGTAACATAATGAGTATAATATACTACCCATGTAAAGGTATCATGTAAAGGTTCTTTAAATTGTACCTACTTCCATTATTGTTAGAAGTATTATAATTTAAACAAAGCAACAAAAATCCCAATTGTTCCTACCTCGTAGGAAATAAAATAAAGTACTAAATTGAACTTGATTGAGTAAGTTGAATTACCATTGACAATCAAATGTGATATTGTGATTTATAGAAATTTATGTGTCCATATTTATTTACCAGCTTGATATGGTTCCATGTTATGGGCCTAATATTTTCTATGGCAATATAATAAGAAGATGTGCAATGTTTGTACTTATTTATGTTGTGGTTTGTTCACTTTCTTCAAATATCATTGAAGTTAATGTCTTAGGTGATCATATTGAGCTGGACTGCTTTATAGATAAGTTGTTATTTCGAGTATAGAAGCAGTGAATTAGAGGTGTTGCGAGTTTTTTTTTGCTCTTAATTTAGACCGGAAGTTTTAAGTTTAGAATCTTTTTTCAGGTGTTTTTATTACATTACTGTAACTTTATGACGTTTTCACTTTATAAGAACTTAATAACCTAATCAAAGTGGTGATTTTTATTTGTTTTTTATTAAAGAATGATTTTTGTTTTAATCACAGTTGGAAAATCAATTACTATTTATATTTTTTAAGACTTTATTAGAACCTAGCCGATAACGCTTTTAATTTTCTGGGCATTAGAGAAAAGGTTTTGTTAATATTGTGCCAATCTTAGTTACGATGAAAACAAAAATTTTCTCTAAAAACTTTGTGGAGTGGAAGTTTTCAGTCACTTATTTATTTTGTTGAAGCTTGCATGTTTTTATTCCATATCAGAGAGCTGTCACTATGTTTTAAGCGTATATTTTATACGGTTCATTTTTGTTAAACTTGGTTATTTTTCAATTATCTTTGTCCAATATAAAAACATGTGAGCTGTAATTTTAACTTCTTTTACTTGCATCAGTGATGTGAATTCGATTTAACATTAGTCACCATATAATAACTAGAATGTGAAAAAGGTTTTGTTTGTTTTCCATTATATAACATCATCACTAATTTCTAAATGTGTTCAATGTTGTAATGTTTATAGAAGAATATATTATTATGTATATTTGCAGGGTTCACTTAGTGGTGATTTATGTTTTTAGAGTTGCATTTTGGTCAAAAACCTAAAGCATGAGATGATTTGTAAAACTTAATAGTTTTTATACATTAATTGTTTTAACATATTAGTAAGAACTGAAATACAAAAAAAATTCTTGAACACTAAAAGATTTTCATTGTATAACAATTAATAACCATATTCTGTTAGCACACTCAATATGCTTTCTGTTCTCTCAAATCAATAGAATAGGCGCATAATAGCAAATAGTTTATACAGTCATCTTCATCTGCCTAGCCTTTTCCCAACTATACTGGGGTCGGCTTCCAGTCAAGCCGGATTTAGCTGAATACCAGTATTTTACGAGGAGCGGCTGCCTACCAGACCTCCACAACCCATTAACTGGGTAACACGGTACTTCATGGCAAAACTGAAGTCAGATTTACTGGCTTCTGACTATCCGTAACGACTGCCAAAGATCTACAAATGACAGCCGAGACCAACGTGCTTTCCGAGGTACGGAGGAAACTCGCTATGTTAAGATGGTCACCCATCCACAGAACAACCTTGGCAAGCGTTGCTTAATCTTGAAGATCGACCCGTGCGGCTGTTATTATCTAGCCAATAGTTTATACAGTACCCGCAAATATTGCACATCGACCTTTGAAAAGAGACAATCGGCTAATTTCGGCTTCGTAGAGCGTTATCTCTGTCGCACGAAATACAAACCGTAGATATAGAATACCCAAACAGTCCGGTATCTATTAGGAGCTGTTAAAACAATATTATGATTTGCTTCTTTTGATAATTCTTTTTATTCTTTGTTTAAATAAAATACACCAATTTTTCTCTAAGTGATGGCTTTAGGTTGGGGTAAATAAAAAAAAAATATATGTTCACATTATGTTTACGTATTTAATTATATTGGAAAATTACAGCTGTAGTGCACATAATAAACACCATTAAACCTATTTTTAGAATGAGACATTGTAATAAAAATAATATTGCCGTGGTATACCTCTCCACTCCTCTAGCACCTCAGGATATGTTGCCCCCTTGGCGCTACGTTACTTTGTGCTAGCGACCCTTTTCGGGGGGCCCATTTATTGAGTGTGCAAGTCACCCCCTGCCATTTTAAAGCCGTTTTAACTGTCAATGGTCAGGCAGGGGCCAATAGTTCTTCCATAGTAGTAGTTATTAGTCCACTAAACCAGCCAAATCCATAACGTTTCATCTTTTGTTTCCATATTTTGCAATAGTTTTGCTCCAACCGGGGATTGTCCTTGGGTATACTTTCACAGTGCATACAGGGATAATCGTCGGTTGGTGTCCCATTCCATTTGAAATGTCTAAAGAGGCCTCTGCGAGTTGGCATCGGCCCGTCGTACGCCTACTAAAGGACCGGTTCTCTAGGGACCCGAGAATTTCAAAAACATTAAAAATAATAATAATAATTCTAATTCTCAATTACTTCCATTTCACTATATGTGCTCTCAAAGAGGTCAATATCACACTGTCACTGTCGTATCTATCACTAGTCTACAGTGTAATTGTCTAAACCGTGTTGAATGTTTCTATAATCATTCTCACATTTGATTGCATGATCGCAAACCTTTTTCCACTCTTCAGCCCCGATCATGTTTACTTTTTCAGTCAATAATGTTTTTACTGTAGTTAAATTTATACCCACATTTCTAGAGGCTACATAGCCTTTCAGTTGAGACCATATATTTTCAATTGGATTGAAATCCGGATAATATGGTGGCAATCGCAACACAGTGTGCCCATGTTCGGCAATTTGTCCACGGAAAGCTGTATACCTCTCCTTGTGCTGACATATAATAGCGTAAATCTGGGTTTTTGTTCCTTTTATATCAAGTGGAATTTCGTATCTGTTTAACCAGTTGATCATTTCCTGGTTAATGGTGTTTGAGTTGAGGGGTCTTTCAACATATTTGTTGTGATAGGGTGCGTTGTCGTTAACTAGAACAGAATCACTGGGTATATTTGCGATTCATTGATTAACCAGCCATTTTTCGTAGTTACCGTTATTCATTTCATTGTGATACGTCACCTGTAGTGTCCGTGAATTTATATGTTAAAAAGGCACCGGGTACAAAGCCTTTTTAATTTCCCGCATGAACTGTTATCAAACGTTGACCTTTTGAAATTGGCTTTTTTACTCCTTTTTTCTTATTATCACTCCAAGATTTCCCTTTAGTGTGAGATGTATGTATGTAAGACTCATATATGATGTAGACGATATTTTTTCCTGATTCGCGAAATTTGCGTATTTTTTATCGAGGTATTCCATTCGTTTGAGACTTACATTGTTCTTTTCCATTAGAACTTTTCGATTATCTTCTATTTTAGTGAACCGAAATTCCATCTCGTGAAGTATTTTCTCAACGTCTTTTCAGACCCGTTGTAATTAATAGCTTCAGATCAGACAGGATTGCTATTCGCTCTGGAAGGAATACTTTGATAAAAGATCAGAAGAAAAAGGAATCTGGTATAAAACGATCCAACCACATCACATCCCTTGAACTCACCGTGGGTAGATATAATCAGCTGTTGAACAGATGTAATACGTGATGTACGTGATGTTATCGCGCTAAGACTTCGATCCGGACATATTGTGCAATAAGTTTCTATACCTAATGGCAAAATCAACAACAGCTAAATGTGATTATTGTATTCATTCCGTTGATGACGTTTATCACATATTAACTTAAGATTGTAGACTTAGAGAGGTAGGTTACTGTAATAGTGTTCTAGCTGTGCCGCTTTCTGACGCAGGCGCTTTACAAACTAGCTATGTTAAGATTAGGTTAAAAACTGATTTGTTTTGTCAAATTTTGTTAAGCCAACCAGGGCGGCATAATCGCATCTGCGACAAAGCCCTTTCATTTTGAATTAAAAAAAAAATGTAGCTTTAATGATTTTATTGTTGGCAGTTCATTAAATCGTAAGTGAAAATCATGCACCGTTCTTCGAACAACATCATAATCAAAATCGTCCATATCCAAACGAAATTGCTTTTATTGTCTCCCTTTTTTTGGAGTTCTGAACTTAATTTCAGTAGAATGTGTTTCAGTACTGACTTCGTTTAATACACTGGACAGCAAATAAACCGAGCCACCCGCTACCTAGGCACTCTAATTCGATTTTCTCAAAAACTAAAAAACCTACAATTATCAAAGTTGTACCTACAGAAAGTGCGTTTCATGGTGATTAAAATGAAAGGAAACTCGTTGGGTTTAATCAATATTTCAGTGTTTATTAAGGATTTTACAAAGAAGAGTCGTTTTCCAGTCGTGACAATCGTTAGTAATGATAAAGTGAAAAAAAAATTAAAGCCAAAACAAAGATAAAATCAAAAAAAGTTTTTGATCAATATTCCGTATTCCCTCCCCTTGCTCGGATAACTGCCAGCATCCTTGTATTCATCGACCTTACGAGCCTGACGATAAAATCTTGAGGAATTGTATTCCACTCCTCTTCAATTGCGATTCGCAGCTCTGGAAGCCTTGTTGGAGCAGGTACCCGGGCTCGAACCCGACGTTTCAGCTCATCCCATAAGTGTTCTATCGGATTCAAGTCCGGGCTTCGAGCTGGCCAGTCCATCGTACGAATGCTGACGTCGCGTAGATACTGGGTCACCACATAAGCAACATGAGGCCGTGCATTATCATGCATCAATTACATATCCTGTCCGATATATCCTGCGTAAGGTACCACATGGTCTGCGAGGATTTCAGTAATGTAGCGATGAGAAGTCAGTCCACGTGTACGGCCCGTCGGTTCGATGAAAACTAACGCTATATGTGCTGTTAACGAGATGCCGCCCCAGACCATTACAGATCTTCCTCCATAAGCAACAGTTTCCTCGATGCAACACTGAGAATAACGTTCTCCAGGGCGACGATATACTCTCTGACGTCGATCACTTCCATGTAGACTCACCCTGGTCTCATCAGTGAAGAGTACATTACTCCACTGCTCTAATGTCCAATCCCTATGCTCTCGAGCAAAGTCAAGTCGTGCTCGACGGTGTGCTACCATTAATGCTGGGCCTGTTGCAGCTCTTTTTGGGGTCAGGTTCCGTTCAGCAAGTCTCCTTCTGACGGTATCTGAACTTATGACCACTTGGCGTTCGTCACGCAGACTTTGTTGGACTTGAACTGCGTTGAGGTGGCGATTTCGCAGAACAGTAAGGTGGATCTAACGATCATCTGCTGCTGATGTAGCCCTAGGTCTGCCCGTACCTGGACGGCGATCGAATGCTCCAGTCTCTAGGTATCGTCTGTAAACTCGTTGCACCGAAGATCTGCTGATTCGAAGCCTTCGAGTGACTTCACGTTGCGCAATGCCTGCTTGAAGTTATGCTACAGCTTGAGCTGCTTCCTGAGGTGTTGTATCCATTATTACTCGAAAAAAGTAGCAAAAACACACGCGTCTGAGCAAACGATGGACAAAAACTAAAGAAATGATAAGAAATATCCGACTACCCTCATTGTAGAGAAAAAGAACGCTAATTTCAAACTCTGGTGAAAACAGAGCAAATCGTTAGCATTGTGTTTGTTGCTTGATTACACTGTGAGTTGACGGTACTTTCGAATTAATTTGTAGTCATTTTAATCACCATGAAACGCACTTTTTGTAGGTATAACTTTGATAGTTGTAAGTTTTATACTTTTTGAGAAAATCGAATCAGAGTTCCTAGGTAGCGGGTGGCTCGGTTTATTTGCTGACCAGTGTATATTGTTCAAAGTTCTTCTTGAAATTCTAGTGGCATTTGCAACTCGCTCTTGAACCTTCTTAAAATAACAACTTACATTTTCATCTTCTTTTTTTTTTAATCTGTCAGCTCGGTTACTAAATATTTATAAACATTAAAGATAATTTTGCGTGTCTGACCTCGTAAAGGTTTCCCTCTTTTTCCTAAAGATGCCATAGTACAACTCTAAATTATTTAAATTTGGGGGTGTTAACAACTCTAAATATATATTTTGAACTTGACACTACAACATTCTTTTGCATTTGAACAACGAATGACAAAACGTCACATAGGTAGTGTGTGACAGAGATAACGCTCCACGAAGCCGAAATTAGCCAATTGTCTCTTTCCAAAGGTTAATTAATGTGCATTATTTATCGCCGGGTACTGTACCTAGACTCATGTACAGGGGTGTAATGCAGCAAACTTGGTGATGTGATTTGTCACAGTTCAGCACCACATTCAAATTAAGAAAATTCATATTTTACACACAGAAACCAAAACCTAGTGATAAATTTGCATCAAAATCTCTTTCACTTCAGAGGAACTAAGCCCACACTCCTGAAATCTGACTTTATTTTATACTTATTAACTGTGGATGTCTTTGTACAATTTTTTTTCTCATTTTTCATCAGAAATAATCTGGCCAGAAAAGCATGAATCCTTACTAAGCGACATTGAGTATACTTTACAGAAGAGTGATTTAAAGTTCAAATTTATAAAAAATAAACCATAACAATTCAACTTATTGTTTTGAAATTTCGAATGTACAATTAGGTGAGTTTTTAAGTTTTGTTTTTTTTATATTTTTTATCAAATACCTTTTCTTTGTTAATGTTTTTATCCAAACAAAAAAAAATAGGTACTAGTTATTTATTTATTTTAAATTATATTATCAATCGAAAAATGATACAACAATATACAAAGAAAATTGCTAAATGTCCACATCAAAAATTAACATCATAATTATGGGTCTTAATATAAAGGTTCCACCACTGACCCATTAATCCCACATCAACAATCCTTGAAGGAAAGCTTGCTATGGTTGGCTGTAAATAGGAACACTTTGCCTTGTATAAGTCACAGGATTCATTTAGGTCTGTTGTGTACATGATGGACAGAACTCCAATACTATAATACTTAATAACGCCTTGGTTATAACATGTATCCAGATACCACAAATGATTCGCAGTTTTTGGATTCAGACAATCTGGGCTTACCATGACAGTCTCATTGTTTATTCGTTTTAGGTAGTCTTTAAAATCGAGTTCGCTGGGGTTGTTCAAGGATAGAATGGTTAAAGCCCCTATCCCTGTGGCCCATTTCATTGCTTTCAAGGGCTCATCTTGTATATCAGTTCTCAGGTCAACCAGCATTTGGCGATAGTCAGCAATAATATTCTTCCAATAATCTGCCCACTTCTTAAGTAGTCTTCCTTGAAGTTTATCGGGGAACTTTATTTTATTTTTGAGGTTTGATATAATGTTTGGAGCTTTAGTTACACTTTTAAGCATTTTGAGAGTAACCAATTTTTATTCACACGAAAGTACTAAATTTAAAAAATACACAATTGTTTTAGGTTATGTCAGGACCCAATATTTTTGCTCTCCTCTCCCCTTTATGCTGTCAGGTAGGTAGGTCAGGGACACCGTCACTGTCAAAAGTGTCAAGCTAAACTTTTTTAAATTATGTATGGCCTGGTTGCTAGAACCTTTTAGCTACAAATAATGGTTAAACTATCAAAGGCATAGTGTTCATAATTCATTGCATGCATACTAATTATATAATTCATGCAGTATTCAGTATCGAATTTAACAATATAATATGACCACGCTTGCATTTTCCGAAGGGTTAGACAGAGGCAACATTACATACACCCATCTTCTGCCTTTCGCCAGCTTTTTTTAACCCGACTGAAACTAGCCGATATAATTAAAATAATTGCGGTAGTATTTGATACAATAGTGACGTCACTGTTGTTATTATGTCTTTGAGTTAGGACAGTTGTTGACCAGTGGCAGACAGGAGTGACGTCATCGTCCGTTTTCGCGCCGATTTTTAAACTGTTGGTGTAAAAATTCAATTTTGGTAATAAATTAAAGCGTTTTCTTTTCTTATTTATGTAGTGGTCTATTCTTATAAGTCTTGTTACGCGTTACAGGAAGCCGGAGTCTGTGTTTCCTGATAGCTACAACCTGGGAGTCTTTAAGTCAAGAGTGAATAGGTTATTTCTAGGCAAGCGTGCTCCATCTTCGACCACATCATCACTTACCATCAGGTGAGATAGTGGTCAAACGCGTGCCTATCTATAGTAAAAAAAAAAAATGGAGGCTTACTACTGAGGGCGTCTAACACGTAGCCGAATTTTGAGCCGATTCAATTTTAATTGAGACGCGTTCACAAGGAGAAGAATAATAGTAATTCCCTTGTATTGATTTAGGGATGTTATTTTAGAGGATGGAGTCGCCATGGCATGTGATATAACTAAACTTCAGGTTTTCGGTTGTTTAATAGTGTAAACTTCATAAAAAGCTTGGTTTGTTGGGAAAGTTATGAACACCACCGTTTTTCACACGGTTGAGGACTTCAACTTGTGGCCCAATTTCAATTCTTACGCAGTCTTTAGTCGTGGCCATGTTGGTTCTCAGTGATAAGTTGATAACTGTGATAAGACGTATAAGAGTAAGAATAAAATCGTTGATAAAACAATGAATAGTCGTTTAATTTGCCATTACTTTATTATAAGATTTTAACTCATAGTCGGAGATATCTTATTGGGGGAACGCCAGAGTCAGTTTATATAATACCTGATATCTTATGTAAGTAATAATGTAGCAGCACACGATTATCCTTTTCTCGTTGGCATAGAACCTCCACCTTTCGCTTCTCTCTTTCTTCGTGAAAAATTATCTATAAACATTTCTGGTGGTGGTGGTGGTGGTGGTGGTAGCGGCGGTGGCGTGAACTCTGGAGGAGCTTGCCTGACAATCTGCAAAGAATCAATAGAATAAAATTCTATCTTTCACGTAGGTAAGTAATAACATTTTGTATGCGTTTCAGGTTCGTTTCCGCGACGTAAACATTACTTCGTATTCCCATAGAAATATACAAAACTTATAACTATTCGTATTTAATTTAATACCGTTTTCTCTCTCCCCCCTGCCGTTGTCCCAGCCAACTGTTGGTTGGCAAAATCTTCCTAAAAATGAGCGAGAGGGCCAGTATGGGACTATGCGGACAGCGGAGGACCACACAGAAGTATGATTACCTGACACCGGAACCAACTTCTTTTCGGAGGTTTGTTGCATTGAAAAGAAAAGGTAGATTAAAAGGATATTGAAAAGACTGGGTCTCTATTACATAATTCTTTATTTTTATCAGAACGTAAGGTTCCATGCTAATAAGCGTAGAATGAAAGACAAAGAGAGTGTAAAACAATAAGGCACTTGTAAATAACAGAGATAATCAAGAGCAGGAAGGTTTTAATTAATTAATTAATTAAACCACCAATCGAAGTGCTAAATGAAAAAGTAATGAACATGACGTTGATGGATCAAGATTTGAGAGGGACAGGTCAGCCAAAAAATGTTGTGTTGGTACAAAAGAAAAGACAGGGAATGATAAAGAAAAGACGGAGAAAGTAAGAAAAAAACATGTTGCGACAGCCACAAGTTACAAGTAGGCTCAAACCAAAAATTCTCCCCTGACCCGACCTGTGTTGGTTTGGTATCATCTTGTCTTGTTAATCCCTCATAGATAACTGAGCTCTTGAATATATATCATCCATACATGGTTTCATTAGCCATCTATTCCTAGTTGTCCGGGAAATTATGTTTTATTTGCTCACAATGGCAACAGTTTGGATTTTTTTCCCATTTGTCACCAGCGGTGACAAACTGGGTGGGAAAACGGGGAAACTACTAGGTAAGTCCGAAGCTTACATATTCTATTGAGCCACGAAACACGATATTTTATTGTTGTTGATCGATGAATATGTTATGAAGGAGCACACAAAATTTTGAGAATGTACTCACCCGATTAGATGAATGCAAAGGGCTGTCGAATAGATTTTTCGGTACAGCTAATAATGCTTCAGATGGCGCCGCCGTAATCAATCCATAATTTGCCGCTAGGCAAATAGCAAAGACCATTAAATAAAACGAGCGGTTCATCTTCACTGGTCACTACTATTGACGTCTCACACGTTAGACACATTTTTATAGCCTCTAGATCGCATGTTGGCCTGTTAACGGAAACCTTTGACAAACAATGCAACAACTTCCTGTGCGATATACGTGTGAGATAAAAGTTTAATAGTTTGATTGTTATTGCAGTGATAAAGTTAATTGTGCTTCACTAACATGTTAGGCCACATTGCAGATGTCAATCCTAGGGCAATTATTATACTTACAAAGTTATTATAAAACGACAGCCACTAGTGTTACGTACGTATTGTTTCTAAAGATCCTATCTTTTTAATGATATATGCGTGCCCTTCGGTAACACTAATTAAGTTCACAGTCGTGAATTAGCACTGTAACACACAAGGACGCAGTGTTCGCCAATGGTGACCACCATTGTCAAACGCGGCCAGGCCAAGGAACAAGTGCCACCATTTGCGGTACAGACACGGGGCCGTACTCACTGCATAATTTACTAAGCATAGTATTAAAAGTGTTCATGATAGGAGTGACTGAGTGACGTGATTATAAAGGGATTTTTGGATCGGATGTAATGTCCCCGAGAAAAATACACGAATTGCTTTTCTAGGATCTAGCTCCCTGAGTGTTCGCTTAGGTGAAAATGGCATCGGGGAGGTCTCAAGATCTAACATGTCGAATTTCTGGAAGCATCATTTATGCTAAGTGGGATTTGGCATCTCATTCGCTTTGTATTCCCATCGTCTTCCCTGGGAAGACGATTTCACAGTGTTCACGGATCTTACATCGAGGTATCAAAGATTTGCGATTTGAACACAAATAGCATGCAACAGCCCGGCGGGCAGTTGCCCGCCAGACACAACACCCATCTGATTTGAGGATTGCGAGGATTGCAGGACTTAACCCTGTTCCACATACATCTAAACAAGTACCGCTCTGTTAATAGGACACGGTGCCTTGGTACTAGTGGTAACGTTTGGGTTTGGATTTGAAGAGGTAAGAAAACCAAAATCCCCGGTATTATACCCCAAAAGTCCGGACGCATTTTGAAGTAGTCCCTCCGAAAAACAACATTTTGGCAACAACAAGGCTATGGCTTTGCTCTCTAGGATAACTGACACAAATGAATATTATTTTTTGTACAAATTCTTTGTTTCGTATTGACAGAACGCCACACAACCACCTGCCTCACTCTTTGCAGCCGGTAGGTGGACAAGTTGATTGCGCCGTCAGAAGCGTTGTTCAGATCATCAATGGTTTAAGTGAACGAGTACTTGAGACAGCAAACGAGTCACGAGTCTGATTACGAACGTAGCAGTTGTAGTGGTTTTGAATAAATCGAAAATTCACTTTTTCACTATATTTACTTCCAACAGCCTCCTTGAGTAGGTATGATACGGCTATTTATGCGTAATTTTTGTGACATTATTTTTGCACTTGCAAGTAAATGAAACCCTTTGGGGTGCTTCCGTTGACCTAGAATCATGAAAGGATACTATTTAGAATTGTATGGGAAGTGGTCTTTGAACCAATAGCGAAGCGATACTATAGTGGTACCTATTTTTGTTATTATATGTTATTGAGACATCCCCTCAATTATATCCTGGTTCAAAGGGACATCAAAATCTAACCCGGTTTTGAGAAAAATAATACTTTAGAATTAATATTTCTTGCTGCATTCTTGGACCCCATCAACAGATCCTATCCAGGTGACAATGAGAACATTTAGGAAGTAAGTATAACCTTTCAACCAAATTGTAACAGCATCCACGGCTGAACACTGTGTCCCAAAAAAAAGAATAATCAAAATCGGACTACTCCGTATTATTCTAAAATACCTACAGTAGTACCTATACATAAACTAAAAAACCGCATTTTTATTCATCATCATTTCAGCCGAAAGACGTCCACTACTGGACATAGGCCTCCCTCAAGATGGGGGGTTTGCCGTAATCGCCACGCTTGGCAGGCGAGTTACTCCTTGGGTAATATTATGAAGGTATAGGTAGTTAAAAGTGGAGGCAGCACATAGAGATAGAAAAAATATGGAGGCGCCGCTATATTCTATACCTGAAATACGAAAAAGAATGTGAAATGTCGTTTTGTTTCATTCTATCTAATGTAGTAATCATATTTGATAAAAGAGACAACAGTATTTCAGTTGTTGCTCAAAATGCCAACATTTTGTTGTGACGTAGTAACAGTTGTAGGCGTTGTAGGTAAGTGTCGCATCCGACATAATATGCGATGACTTTCGTGGTAGTTCTGCTGTCAAATGAGTGTTACTTTAGTATTATTGAGATTTGTGAAAAAATTACGAGGAGTTTATTTTACGTAATACTTTTACGTAGTACTAGTATCGATACTTGTTATAGTAACACTACATTCCCTGATTGGCACAACCTAGCATTGGCAGACATTTTGAGTTGTTGGTATGCACCTTTTTTTTGTAGGTTTTTCCAGTCCATACTATTTATGTCTATGAGGCAGCACTCTAAATACCCTAGTGTAGCCGACTGTGGTCGGGGTCGGACAGCTCCCTTTCTGTATACTTACATAAGATAAAGAAAACAAATATTACTGTCTCGTTCTTATGTATGTATTTTTATAATACCGCATTTACACATTCGTGCGAATCGCGAGGCGAATGGCGAGGCGAATAACGAATACGCATATGTAAACAGTTCACTCGCTATTCGCCTCGTGATTCGCCTCGCGATTCGCGTGTTCGCGTCGGGAGCGGTTTTTCTGACGCGAATCAAAGGGCACGAATGGCGAACACGAACTTACTGTTTACACATTCGCCAACATTCAGTTGATAGCTAGCGCCCGACCCAACAGGACGTGTAGACAAAATGAAAGGGCTTACTGTGATGGTTCTAATAATATTTTTTTCATAATTTTAAAGTTAGATTTAATGGTTTTGAAGTTATTCAAGAAATTAGACGAAAAAAGACCATTCCCCCCACACATCGCCTAAAATTTTGAAAAAAAAATGGAAATAATAGATCTTTACTTATAGATTACAGTAAAACCTATAAGAAATCTATAGTATTAAAATCACATTAAAATAACATGTTAAAAACAATTATTCGTTCGGAACTCTTTACACGCGAGTCCGACTCGCACTTGGCCAGTTTTTTTACTTTTCTATGCAGGATATATTTTTTTTTTTTACTAATGATAGGCACGCGTTTGACCGCTATCTCACCTGATGGTAAGCGAGGATGTGGTCGAAGATGGAGCACGCTTGCCTAGAAATAACCTATTCACTCTTGATTTAAAGACTCCCAGGTTGTAGCTATCAGGAAACACAGACTCCGGCAGGGAATTCCACTCCTTAGCTGTACGCACTATGAATGTGTTCCCAAAACGTTTTGTGCGTATGGGTGGGATGTCCACCATGTAACGGTGGCGCATCGCCGTTCGTCTTGTGGTCCGATGATGGAACGGGCTTGGCGGAATTAAATTATGCAATTCCGTCGCACATTCCCCAAAATGCAACCGGTAAAAAACCGACAGGCTAGCAACTCGTCGTCGATGTTCAAGACTTTGGAGCTTCGACGCGACGAGCCTCTCATTGCCGATGATCCTCTTGGCTCGTTTCTCAATTGACTCAAGGGCATCAAGCTGGTATCTGGCAGATCCATCCCAAAGATGAGAACAGTATTCCATACACGATCGAACTTGCGCTTGATAGAGTTTGAGCAGCTGTTCCGGCGCGAAGTACCGTCTCACCTTAGCCAGAATCCCCAACTTCTTTGCAGCCACTTGAGCTTTTGCCTCTATGTAAGGGCCAAAATTGAGAGTAGATGATAATGTAACCCCAAGAAGTTCAAGATGGTCGGTTATCGGCACGGTTTCACCGCTGAAAGATGGAGCTGGGCGGAATTGGCTCCTTTTGGCGGAAAATAGACACGCTTGGGTCTTAGCAGCATTGAACTTGACCAGATTGGCATCGCCCCAATCAGAGACCGCCTGCAGAGACACGTTCAAGCGCTCAACCATTGCCTCCCGGAGAGACCGGATCTGCGACCCACCAGCTCGTGCGTCGGACACGTATCTTTCAGCAACAGTGCTGTCGTCTGCATACCCAAAGGTACCGGGTTTAAGCAGATCATTAATATGCAGCAAGAACAGTGTTGCCGAAAGCACCGACCCCTGAGGAACCCCGGCATTAATATCCAGCAGTTCAGACGAGCAGCCATGACCACTCGGATAGACCGATCCCTCAGGAAATCTGCGATCCAATCACACAAACCGGCGGGCAGACCGAAGGAAGGAAGCTTACTAATAAGGCCATCGTGCCAGACCCTGTCGAAGGCCTTCGAGATGTCAAGGGAGACCGCCAGTGCCTCCCCGTGCTTCTCTATGGCCTCACTCCAGATGTGAATGGCATACGCTAGAAGATCCCCAGTTAACCGATTTCGGCGAAACCCGTTTTGCCGGTCACTAAGGATATCATTCGCTTCTAGGTACGCCAGGAGCTTATGATTCAGCACGCGTTTCATAGTCTTACAGAGTATGGACGTTACCGAGATGGGTCTATAATTCGACGGGTCAGCTCGACTACCCTTCTTGGGCACGGGCTGCACGTTAGCTTGCTTCCAAGCCTTCGGCATTTTTCCAGTCTCAAACGAAAGGCGAAATAGGCGTGTCAAGATCGGAGACAACTCAGGCGCACAAGTCTTCAGAACAATTGCCGGTATCCCGTCGGGACCACTAGCCTTGTTCACGTCTAGGTTACGCAGTACCCTGCGGACGTCCTTCTGATGAATGCGAATGTTCGACATACTCGACTCGCATTCACCAGGAGAGGCGGAGGGCGTCACGCCACCAGGATCCAGACGTGAAGATTCCGCAAACAAAAAAGCAAACAAGTTCGCTTTCTCCTCAGCGGAGTGGGCCAGCGTCCCGTCGGGTCTCAGCAGTGGTGGTAGTGAGGGGCGGCAGAAGTTCGATTCGACCGACTTAGCCAGAGACCAAAAAGCCTTACTACCTGCTGGGTATGAAGCAAGTTTGTTCCCTATTCGGCTAATGTGGTCAAATCGAGCCCTCCGCAACACCTTCTTGCAGGACTTAGCAGCCCTGTTGAAGGCTCTCTTCTTCTGACTCACGTCATTTGCTTTGCGCGTACGAGCGTCGACCCATGCTAGGTACGCCGCGTGCTTAAGCGCATCGGCGCGATTGCACTCGGCACCAAACCAAGGACGAGCTTCGCCAGATATTGCTATGTTAGAGAACGGAATGTAGTACTCCATTCCCCTCCGCAACACATCCGTCACGGCGTCCGCGCACGACGTAGCATCAGTGGAAGAAAAGCAAGTAGGCTGCCAAGGGTAACATGCGAAGAAAGATCGCATGCCATCCCAATCTGCTGACTTGTATCGCGATACCCGCCGGGTGCCTCTTGGGCTAAGATCGGGTGGAGAGTAGACAGACACAGACTTCACCAGACAGTGGTCGGAACTACCCAGTGGTGATGAAATCGACACCGAATAGCGGCCTGGATCTGTTGTCAGCAGAAGGTCCAAGCAATTGGCAGTGTGCGAATCAACATCCGGCACTCTCGTTGCCCCCTGGACCAGCTGGGTAAGATTTAACGCAAGCGCTAGCTTTCGCGTCTCTCGTCCAGCATGGTCTGTGCACTGGTATGGGAAGAGCCACTCCTGATGGTGGGCATTGAAGTCCCCCAGTAACACCAATTGGGCAGAAGGGTACCGCTGCTGAGCCGCATCCGCCGCCTCACTCAGGTGCTGTGTAAGCCCAGCTGTCTCCAAATCACCGCTGTGCGAACGGTAGACGCATGCGTAGACAATTTTGTCTAGACCTGTGTCCACCATAGCCCACAGCGTTGAGAACCTGGAGTCTTCAAGGTAGCGGAGATGCCGATAGCAGATGTCGTCCCGGGCGTACATGCATACGCCCGCGCGGGGTCTAAAGTGGTGCTCCAGGGTAAACCCAGGGTAAGACAGGTATGACACGTCCGACGGACATCCGATCTGCGTCTCCGACAGGAACAAGAGCGCTGGTTTCTCGGTCTCAAGATGGTGATGGACTGCGGCGAGATTTGAGTGCAGACCTCGTATATTAGAGAGGTGCACTTTATGCGAAAGGACGTGCTGCCGCTGTACAGCTTTTCTCTTTTTATTCCTGTTCATTAAAGTGATGGAGGTTGAGGAGAAGGAAGTGAAATGAGGTTCCAAGCTGCTAACTTTCAGGCACGCCCTGACAGGACGACATCTTTGGGGGACTAGTCTGGAGACTGCGGGGACGCCCGAGCCCCCCCGGGAATGCCCATCGGGCCCTTTCATCTGGTCGCCAACCAGCACGATGGTGCATTCCGGGATTTTTCGTCAGATGGCGGGGCAGCCTTTCATGTGTGGCTAGCACACTACTTGGGCCCCCAACTATTTGCGGTCGGCCAGCGGCGCACCGTGCCTCGGATCCCGCTACCCTCCAAGACTAGTCTCCCGATACGCCCATGCCAGGGCTAGCCTGGCTGGTCTGCCTGCATTGGAACAACTATTTCGACCCAACTCCTCTGAATTGGCTACACTGAGCATCGTACCGGAACACAGCTAACCCGCTTGGCGGTACGTCTTTGCCCAGTGGGTGGTCACAAGCCAACGGCCGAAGCCTACCACCAGTTAGTGTCACCTGATTAGCACCACCCGGGGACCACGTGTAGGGTCTTACATTGGGTATTCTCCTACGGACGCGGGTGACTCGGCCCCCAACACTATTAACTAGCTTCTGCCAGCTGCTTCGCCCGCGTACTCCCGGGATAAAAATGCTTAGGTACCGATGTCCTTTCTCAGGCTCTAGACTATCTGTGTACCAAATTTTATGTAAATCGGTTCAGTAGCTTTGGCGTGAAAGCACGACAGACAGACAGACTTACTTTCGCATTTATAATATTAGTAATAAACTCATTCATTCAAGATGCAGCGCGCATGTCGCAATTATTTTCACGTCCTCCGTGTTCGTGTGCGAATGTCAAAATGATTCATCCTGCGAATGTGTGAACAGTAGTTCGCGACGACACTCGTATACGAATGTTTCGTAGAATGCCGAGGCGAATAGCGAACACGGTTGTGTAAATGCGGTATAAGCCTCTATGTGGTCTGTGATAGATTGAGAATTTCCCCATCCATAGAGTTTACACTAAAAGCAGGTGTTTGTTATCTCGAGTACCCTAATCAAAATTATAGGTAATTAATTATTAGAACCAATTACAAAAAAATAAATATATCTAGTATTGTTAAAAGGAACTGCAAAATTAACATTTTGTTCGGATGTCTCTAAAGTGTAAACGTCTGTTCCAGTCTTTTGAAAAGCGGATGCCTATTATACTACCCATAGAGGAATATAATATGATACTACCTATACCCCATAGACTAATATATATATAACTGGTATACCATAGAGGAATATAATATATCGGGTATACCCTCTATCTCGTACTCGTGTAGGTACCCGCCATTTATTTTTCAAACTTCGAATATTGTTACATTTGTTACTGTCATTCAACCAGTAATTAGGAATTTTAGGAAAGTGTTCCTCATTGAATTAGGCTTTAGTAAAATGAATACTAAATCTCAATCTAGGTCTACACCACTTGTAGCGTCAGCTGCAGGCAATGTTTACAAAGTTCCCAACCGTTTGGGACGCGGTGTACCCGAAGTTATTAACTTCTACACCAAGAAATGTGCTTGTAACAGAGAAAAAACTATTGTTTTCTGCCGGTCATGTGGTTACTATTGCAATGGAAGAATCCGCTTGAAATGTGAAATACACCCTCGTGTAAGTAGTTTTTATTAGCGCAATGTAATATTTTGGAAAGTCCGACCTCTTTAACCCAGTCCCTTTTTGCTTTAATTCGGTTGCATCGTCTATCAAGCTAACAGCTTTCTCTGAGCAAGCAAATAGTTTGTTTCTGTATGCAACTGTACCTAAACTTTTACTCAAGATGTGTTCTGCTGGTCGGTCCCCCACAGCATTACTGTAACAGCAACCTATTTTATTAAGTTGTCATTCTAACTTTTGTCAAGCCATAAGCCACAAATCTTGAACTTTGGGCCATCTTTTCAGCAAGCTACATCATTTTTCAATGTAAGACAAGCATACCTAGTCTTCAGTCAGACCAAGCTGTTTTCTCGGTCAGTGGGCCATCTCTCTGTAATTTTGTCGTGTTACCCTCTTTTAAACTTGGGATTATTTTTTACAGGTCACTTTCCTGCTGGATATATCAGAATGTCCCCGTTGCCATTCTTCAGTGTTTCTGGATGAATATTCGGGGAATCTTTAACTTGTTTGACAACAATATTCTAACATTCATCCTTATGATTTGTTATTTTTTCTGTAAGTAATGTGGTATTCTAGCACCATAATAAGTTGTTCTGTTACTTTTATTAATTAAACGTAACGCATAAATATACAGTTAAGAATATGTTTATTTTTAAATAGTTTATGATTATGTTTAAATTTACGAGGAGTAAAAAGTGTTCATTGATTAATTTACAAGAGTAGTAAACATATTCTAATAAATTTTCTTAGCATATTGACCCCTATCTCGATAGGAATGTGTGCATTCTGTTGTGGAGATAAGGGACAATGTGCTATGTAAATTATTAGATGGATGCCTGTGTCAGTTTGTCTTGATCCTTGGATCTAATAATCCTGGATTCTCTTGATAAGAGAAACTTGATGATTTTTTTAAATAAAAAATTACTTTGTTTCTCATTCGGATATTTTCTCTGATATGTTAATAAACTACTTAAAGTCTTTCTATTTTTTTATGCAATGCTCTTTGTTTTTCATTCTTCTTTTCAAATCTAAAGCTCAAATATTTGCAACTGCCGAGCTGAAGATATGGTATCAGAGTGTGTTGCTGCAGAACATACATGCTGCTCTTATCACTAGCATGGCAAAACTAGCTTTATCTGTTTCACTGACAGACCTCGACAATTAAAAAGTAAATGGTTTATTTGAAAAAATGGAATTTGATTTGAAAACATACCCTGGCCTGTGGGTCACCAGTACTGAGGTGCTTAGTAATATACCTGTTCACTCACTTTAAGCTTTTCTGCAGTAACTGTAATGTAAAAAACTTGGTAAGCTGTGCATGATAACTATGCACAAGTAAAAATTTTAATAATGATCTAACACATCACTGTTAGCTATATCATATAACTAGTTGACCCGTGCAACTTCGTCTGCGTCACAATTTTCATTACCGCTCCGCTCCTATTTGTCTTAGCGTGATGATATAGCCTATAGCCTTCCTCGATAACTGGGCTATCTAACACTGAAAGAATTTTTCAAATCAGACCAGTAGTTCCTAAGATTTGCGCGTTCAAGTAAACAAACTAAACTCTTCAGCTTTATATATTAGTATAGATATGCCATAGGCTGACCAATCCAAAATCATATAATTTGTATTATCTTGATTGAGAAGTCAACTTACTTTTTGGGTAATTTTAATAATTATGGAGTATACACAATAATAATTATAGGTCATGGCTGTTAGACCAACCCTTTAACCGACTCATGGCCAATGACGCCCCAGGCGCGTCATAAGCAAATATCACGGGAGCCTATTGACGCACTTGGCGTGGCACGTCGAACTTACGTAAAAACAGATTTAAAAAAATTGAGATTAACATAACTAAGTACCACTTTTTATCCTAAATTAAACATTGAAGTCGACAATAGTGTACAACAAATTTTTAATAATTGTGATGAAAAAGCTTTTTTCAGATTTCATTCAAATTTTAAAAAATAAATCAAAATCAGCCTTTTAGGTATCAACAATTACTTGTCTTGTAATAATTAAAATCAATAAATGCTTATTATGTCTTCTTGTTTCAGAGGAATGTGAGAAAAAGAAAACCTTGTTGTTTTCTTATTCACACATGCCTCTTCTTCAGAATCTATAATTTCTTCAATGCTAGTGTCTGAATTATAGTTTGTACATTGACTATTGGTCATGGAACATATGTAGTCTCATGAATTTGCGCTTCTTTGAAATATGCAAAATTGATTGACTACATTCCGGAAAAACATTATTCTCTTTATTGTTATCTTGTTTGTTAATGTTCATGCTTATTAGTGAATACTGCCTGACTACATAAAGGGATTTCGTCTCCATGCTGATTATCTAAAAAATAATACATTATTATAACAAACAGATGACCTAATACAAAAATGTTGATTACCCCTGTAACATTTAACAAAAAAAAATCTCTTAGTAGATTGACGCAAGATAACAGCCAAAAACAAAACATCACAGGGAGCTAATGACGCTCTAGATGCGTCATCCTTGATGTAGGCCCATGTTCAGGGCCTGTCTAAATGCATGAAAATGACGATGGCAATGAATCAGTTATGAAGTCAGTGTCATTTACAGATGTTTCAAGTCGTCTTTTTCATTTACCATTATTGGTCTTAAAGAAAAAGACAAGTATATTCAAGAGAATTTTTATTTTAGAACTAATTATATCTACATAACACTTTAATTTGAACTAATTTATTTGTAATTATGAATTATATCGAGAACCAACTCGGGACATCTGATCTATGCTTATTGCGGTCAATATAGTTTTGGAAACTTTTCTTGGCTTCACTTAAAGATTTTTCTTCATCTTCTCCATCCTCTTTTTTAGAGGCAAATAAGTCAGGATATTCGAATTTCATATCTTTTGGCTAAAAATATAAAGTAAATAAAATGTACTTAGAAGAGCATCAGGTTAAAAATAAAGAGAATCTTTGCTCTTTGCAAGTCTTATTTAACCATATGTCATGGAAGTAAAAAATGGAAGGTGGTTTATAACATAGGTATGATTATTTTTTGACATTCAGTGGTGCCAGGGCTGTCTCTGAGAATGTAAGCTATTGTCATTTATTCTATTGAATGTTTTATTTTTATTTATTTATTTAAAAAACATACCAAAAATACACATGTCTCTTGAATGTTTACTTTACAACACAGTATCAATAATTTATGGTAATGACAGTATACTACTCTTCTAGCATATTATGGAAATACTTATGGGACCAACTTACCAACACAACATAAGCGCTTTTTATATCATCATCCTTGATAACATATCCTTTACCAACATCCCTTCTGAACTTTCCTAAAGCTATTCTAGTCCTTACATCAACAACTGGGATGTTATAAATCTTTTCCAAGTAATTTTTTATGTCAAATTTTGTCATTTCCATAGAGCAATGAAACTGAACTATATTGGGCAATTGTTTAGATTCAGGTCTCACCAGTTTCATCCAGAAATTAGGCAGGAATACCCTCAACTGTGGGTTGCCCCTTTGGTATATAGGATACCTGTAATTAAAAACATTATTGTTGAAAAGTCTAGAATATAACCCCTTGACGTTAACAATGATTTTTACTGATCGTGAACTTCGATACACACCAGCGAGTAGACATTTTGCTTATAAATACTTGCAAATCTTGCAATACAATTATTTACGTGATAAATAATTCTTTTCTAACAAAATAACGTCCCTTGATTCCCTTGATTCATTCTTAAAATAACCTACTTACAATAAAAAATTACAATTTAATTTGACATTATTGACATTTTCTTTTTTTAAATCATTATTCTACCTTGGATACTAAACTTTCAATCGTGTTAGTTACAGTGACATTTTGTTCCACCACAGTGTGTGGTACAAGTGCAACCCTCCCATAGATATACAATGTTGTTTAATTGTTTTCGTTTGTACGGAATTTGGTTCCACCCATTCAAGAGCATGCTCTGTGGCATGCTCTGGACTTGGGGCACCCCGACTAGGACTGAATATAGGATACTCTGTCTACGACTGAATAGGTTAAGTTAGAAAGGGATGGCGGGGTCGAGTGAGCGAGCGAATAGACCCCGCCATCCCCTTTGTGACTATCTTTAGGGTTCCGAACAAAAACCGGAACCCTTATAGGATCAATCGGGTGTCTCTGTCTGTCCGTTTGTCAAAGCCAGTTTTCTCCGGATCCACTAGACCGATTCTGTTGAAATTTGGTACACAAAGGACTTCTGTAGCCCAAACACGGAAATGTTACGTAAATTTTTAGTACGGGGGTCACTTTAGGGGGACAAACCAGAAAATTAAAGAAAAAGAACAATATCGTGTGACATATCAAATGAAAGGGCTTACCGTGAGGGTCTTAATTATTTTTTCATAATTTTAAGATTAATGGTTTTGAAGTTATTCAAGTAATTAGTCGTAAAACGACCTTTCCCCCCGAAAGTACTCCGCCAAAATTAAAAAAAAAATGGGTTTAGAAGATCTTTACCTATAGATTACAGGAAAACCTATCATAGGTGGGTTAAAAAAAACATTACAAAAAACTGTTCGGAACCCCTTTTTTATAAACCATAAAGAAGAGCCCTGCGCCGTCAACTGGCTCTTCACAAATTTTAAGAAGTTGACTGTGACTTTGAATTTGAATGTGTGGAAAATGATGGGGGATGACTTCCAGCATTCAACTTGATGGATGGCTCCCACCTCCTCCCCTCCCTTCTCCCCTCGCCCATCAGAACCCTATCGAGGCATCACGTTTCTGTGGGGCTACTAGGGCATGTGGGGATATAGTATATAATGATATAGATAGTCACTAACGGAACCGTATAACTAAGCTTCTGCTGTCCATCCCTTCGTCTGTCTATCAGCGGGCTGTATCTCAAGAACCGTAATAGGTAGACAGTTGAAATTTTCACAGTTGTGTAAGTATTTCTATTTCTGCTATGACAACAATAAATAATAAAAATTAAAGTTTATGATACAGAACCCTTCGTGTGAGAGTCCGACTCGCAGTAGGCTGGGTATTTTTGGGCTATATGGTTTTCGCCGATAAAAAATTTAAAACATTTCATGTTTTAAATGATGCTACGGAACCCTCGGTTGAACGTTAGATTACGTCTGTGTAGAAGGGGTTTAAAACAAACAGTTTTGAAATAGCAATACTATTTGAAACTGTCAATTTGTCAGTTTATTGCAAAGATGGCGGTGGCTCTGTCACCCGATCAAGAGTTGGTGAGTAATTTATGTTTAATAATGTTAATGTTGAATAAGGATGTGTATTTGGTACGAAATTTATAATATTGAGTAATAAGCCTACGTCAGGCAACATTTTAATGATATTTCTTTTATGAACTACTCCAAAGGATGTGGGTTGTAACTTGCTTCGTTTACCATGTCATCAATGTTTGTTTTGATTACTTCGTGTCGTCTTGTTGTTACAGTTTTTAAGTTTCCGTTTGATGAAATTAGCGTTGCATCTTCCAAATATTTTATCTCTATACAAAAATAGTATTTCAGGACTAGTTAACACTTCATAATAATGTGCGTTTACATCCTGTGATAAATCATTCTACGTACCTTTATTCGATTCTGAGTACTCTTTATGACAATATATGCGTAGCTCCTCCTATTTCCGCTCCAGTCTTTTTTTAGATCAATCTCGTATTTGAAACTGTTTTAAAGTTCAGATAATGAACAACATTATAAGAATCGTTTTATAAGAAATTCTCCAGTTGCCACTAGGAAAATGGCAGCCTTTCTAATGTGCTAAAGTTAAATAGAATATTGAAATACTTTGGAAGGAATTTCAATTAATGATGAAAACCTTGCAATTTTAGCTTATCATTCTTCTTGCATATCATCATCATTATTGGCAACCTTATTCCACCCGCTGCTGTTATGTTGACCGCCTTGCTTGTCCTGCGAGTCTTACACTTATCATTTTGTAAAAGCTTTTTTGTTTAGTAATAACACCCTTGCTGTTGGTTTTTGATACACATTTTAAATAATTTTTTTTTTTCTATTTGTATTCTCTTTGTTTTAGTTACTACAAAATGTATTTTAACTTATTGTATAAAGTCAAAAAGCCACCAAGGGCCATCTCTGGATTTAAAAAAATATTGGACATATTTTGTCTATTTTCACTTATAACAAAAAATTAAGACGATACAGAGTCTAGAAAACTCGTGTGACATCACATTTGAGTACACTTTTTACCAAATAGTTGATGCATTTTGTCTTCGTCAAATTTTATTGATTTTCTAACTATTGATAATCTAACTGGAACTAGGTATATGGCATATAATTTTTAGGAATCATCTCTATTTTTCTGGCGTGGCCTGCCAAGTGTTACTCTATCTGATACCTCCTGATAAAAGTAAAGTGAAGTTAACTTTACTTATATATCATCAGTGTGCCAAATTTCATCAAAATCTGTCCAGTGGTTAAGACAGAAAGTGTAACAGACAATTATATTTGATAGGATTTCTTAGCTCTAATTGCCAATACCACAACTAGTTTAGGACTCGCAAGTTAATATTGAATTAAGTACTAGACTCTTATGCAGGTCAGGTAAGGTACATTTCTATGTTTTTTGGCAAGAAAAATCTCACCTTAGCAGCTTTCCCTGTAAAAACGCATTAGTTTTTGTTAGACATTCTTGAACATCTATTAGTAAAGTAGACCCTTCTGTTCTTTGGAAGCCATGTGACATGTTTTCTTGACAGTGTCTCAGTTAGTCAGAAGCCTGAGTGTCTGACATTGCCTGGCAGGTGGTGACCAAGTTTTGACATGCTTTTTTGTGTACAAACTACAATGGCATGGAAGAACTTACCGAGTATTATGTTTTAATTTTACTGTTTTGAAGGAAAAAGTCAACACTGCTGCTTAAAGTCTTCCTAATCAGTAATTGGTACGCTAATGAGTTATCCAGATAGCTTCTATTGTATTAGTATGGAACTAATATCCCTCCCATTAGGAGTTTGTGGTAGCTGTCCACAGTTTTAACTTTTGTAGCTATCATCATTTTAACATTGTTTTTTTCTCTGCCTGTATTGGTTTCCAAAAGATAAATGATTATTGCTCACACAAAATTTGAGTTCAAGCTTAAAGGAAGAAGTAGAATTTGGTATATGAGGTGACAGTAAATTTTGTGTATGTTTTAACCATAGTCATACATTTTTTGCTCGGCTTCTAGTCTGCAGATGCACCTGAATACAATTATTTTCGTGTATCCAAAATCCAGTTACTAGGTATGACTAGATGACAGATGAGAATCTTGGTCTTTGTTAAACCATACTCAGAACTCTTCTAATAAAGCTGGAAACTAATGCTTAGCATAAGTAAAAATAATATTTTATTCATAAACACAACTTTTGGTCCACAGTAGTGTTTGCACTGGTTTTAAGTTTCAGTATCATCTACTTCCGAAATAGTCTATCGATCCCACCCACCGGTCGACGACCGATCTCGGCTTCCGCCTGTGTCGCAACTTCGTCACACTCAATTGATGCACGACACTTTTTAATGTCGTATGTACTTAAAAGATTTCTTAGGTCGTAATCTACAGTTTACAAGTCCACCAATTCGCATTGTACCCCAATGGTGGATTACCACCCACTCTCTCAGTAGTATGGGTATTCCAGGCATGTGGTTTGACTACGGTCCACCAATAATACGCATTTATAAGGGTTGAATATTGAATATTCATAAAATACGACTTATTTGTTTACAGCTGTGAATATATTTAGCTACTTGGTACACCGGCGTTAGCTAACGGTACCCACGTAAGTACATCGAATATACCAACCATCGTCCGCCCGAAACGTTTATTATTAGAATGTAGATTTCTGAATAGGTAAGTATGTGAGATTGTATTGCAGTATTTGCAATAGTTTGCAATATCCTTAGCACTATCATAGGTTTCATTAAGAAATACCGAACCATTAATACTCATGCAGTCAGATTCTACGCAATTCCTTCGTCTGCTAGTGTGAGGCAGTTCAATCGGAAGGAGTCGAGCTCGTTCTGCCATCCTCCGCCTGGGTCTGCCGCCATGTCACTCGTTTCACACCCATTTTGTGGTTGTTTTCGTCTATTTCTGTTTTGACATACTTACCGTCTATTCGGGTAGAAAAGCAAAACTTTGGAGTGGCTTTTATAGCAGATCTTTCCAGCCGATGAAGTAACTATAGTAAAAACAAAAAAAAAGTGAACTAGTATCACGCATGCGTACGCGCCCCTTGCTTGAAATGTTTGCTCAATATTGAATTAAGAGGATTCTGTGTAAAAGGAAGTCAAAGTAATAAAGAGTGAGTGAGAGGAGACCGGACGCCTACACTTCGCTACGTCGAAGAGCCAGATAGGGCTGCTATGTTCATTCGATTTTGGTTTAAAAATATTAGTGTAATATTTGATCAGGAAAGTCAGCTTCTAGCTTTACGCTAAAGAATAAAGAAAAAATAAGGAAGTCGGTGCTAACATCGACTGCGTTTTTGTGGCATATCCCATGATTTGGATTATGGGATATTTCTCCTCGCAAACTATCAAACTATCCTTCAAGAAGTTGAGAGGCACTTGCTTCACTTCCTTTATAATAATACTAGCTTTGCCCGCGTGATCCCTAGGGAACATACTTCCGGGATAAAAAGTCTAGCCTATGTGTTAATCCAGACTATAATCTACATTTGTGCCAAATTTCATTTTATTTTATATTAGATTTTATTCATGAAAGTCCTTCCAGGCAATCTGACGTG
This sequence comes from Lacanobia oleracea, assembly GCA_950371165.1. NCBI lineage: Eukaryota > Metazoa > Arthropoda > Insecta > Lepidoptera > Noctuidae > Lacanobia > Lacanobia oleracea. The sequence goes on from OX493405.1 coordinate 6,633,891, forward strand.
AAAGAGTAACAATCATTCATCCATCCATCCTCACAAACTTTCGCATCTATCTATACTCTATACTAATACAGTTAGACTGTTCTAATGGAATGGGGTACCAACCGACGATTATCCCTGTATGCACTATCAAAGTACACCCAAGGATAATCCAAGGTAGGTCCAGAACCATTGCATAATATGGAAACAAAAGGTGACAGGCTATGGGTGGTTTAGTGGATTCATTACCGTATACTATGAAATAACTATTGGCCCCTTTTTTTAAGGATGGTAAATCATCAAATGACTCCTTCCGCTCTGGGCGAGGCGGAAGGGAGTGTCAGTCTCTTACTGACTAAAACCCATCCGTGCTCCTCCCAATGCCCTTTGCGTTCCAGGGCTGCGGCGTCTCTTTCGAACGGATTCCGCACCCCGGCAGGCACTGGCCCTAGCGGGCCCTGTCTCCCATGCTGACAGCTCCTTGAGGCGCGCGTGGAACACAGCGCGCCGCCGACCCGGGCCTGGTTCTGATCGGACGGCGAGCCACCCAATGCTCGCCGTCGGCAGGCCCGCGCCTACGGTGGCCGAAAATCGCCCTGCGACTCCCGACGCCTGGGGCGTCTTCTTCTGTTGCGGCGGCTGGGTCGTGAGGTTTCCCTCTCTCTCACACGTTCGGCATCCTCCTTCGCTAGCATTACTGTTTCGCAGAAGGAGGTGACCGCTTCCCATGCCTCTTCGCTCCGGACCATAGATTGAACCAGGGCCGGTCGCGAGAGGTCGCCGCCGCCGATAGCCTCAACGAGGACCCGGCGGTTAACTATTGGCCCCTGCCTGACCACTGAAAATATACACGACTTTAAAATGGCAGGGGATAACTTTCTTGCACACTCAATAAATGAGCCCCCGAAAACGGTCGCTAGCACAAAGTGACATAGCGCCAGGGAGGCAACATAATCTGAGGTGCTAGAGGAGTGGAGAGGCATATACTACTCTGTCAAGAAAGTACCGGGAAAAGATCAATAATACACAAAATGTCTGTTATTCATCCAAATTTATTTTATCACCTTCAAAGTATGCTCCTTTAGAAACGATACACTTGCGCCAACGAATAATCCATTCATCAAAACATTTTTTAAACGCTGCTTCCGGAATTGAGTTCAGTTCTCGCCGCGAATTCTCCTTTATGTCTTCTATCGATTGAAAACACGTGCCACGAAGTGGTAATTTGAGTTTAGGAAAAAGAAAAAAGTCAGCAGGAGCCATATCTGGTGAATATGGTGGTTGCTGGATGGTATTTGTTGAGTGTTTGGTTAAAAATTCGTTCACAATGATAGCCTTGTGCGAAGGCGCATTGTCGTGGTGCAAAATCCAAGAATTTTCTTTCCACAAATCTGGCCTTTTTCGTCGAATTTGCTCTCTTAAACGCCGCATAACGCTCAAATAATATTCTTTATTTACCGTTAGACCTTCCGGTAAGAATTCAGAGTGCACAACACCGCGATAGTCAAAGAAAACAGTCAACATGACTTTGACTTTTGATCGACTTTGGCGTGGTTTTTTCGGTTTCGGTTCAGTTGGAAGGCGCCACTCCGAAGCTTGTTGACTAGTTTGCATGTCAAACTCGTAAACCCACGTCTCGTCACCAGTAACAATGCGTTTCATGAATGTTGGGTCCGAACTGACTCGTTCTAGCATGTCCTCAGCGACTTTCATGCGATTGAGTTTTTGGAGAAAATTCAGATCTTTTGGGACTAGCCGAGCAGCAACATGTTTCATACCCAAATGATTAGTTAAAATGGTACGGATCGACTCGTGAGATACAGAAAGTTCGGCGGCTATCTCTCTCAGAGTTGAATGGGGATTTTCAGTCACTATTTCCTTCACTTTTGCGATGTTAACTTCAGTTGCAGACGTTGACGGCCTACCAGAGCGAGGCAAATCTTCCATCACATCTCGAACGCTTTTGAACGCTTTGAACCACTCATAAGCACGAGTTTTTGATAAAGTCGATTCACCGTAAGCCTTCTGTAACATTTTCAGTGACTCCGAACACGAAATTCCATTGGCGATGCAAAATTTAAGACAAACTCTTTGTTCGATATTTTTGTCCATTATGAAATTCGCAATACACACTATATATGATATTACTAAAACCAGCACTGTATTTAATATAAATAACAGATGCAACTCAAACTCCGCGCCAAAATGGAAAACAGTTGTGCCAATCTAACAACTACAAAAAAAAAAACAAAAATTTGAATTTGGAACCATAAACAAATCATCCATTGTGACTGAATGTATATACCACGGCAATCAATCACGGCAATAACCAGGACAATCCCGGAAGTACGGTCAAGACCCCTACCAGCATAACATAAAATGTTATGTTAATTAAGTGTTTATTATTACCGTTTTATTATTAGTATGATTAACCCCAGCTTCGCACAGGTGTAAATTATGTACACATACATACTTTCCTCGTTCATCATTCTTTCTATTTGTGAAAACCGTATCAAAATCCGTTGGGTGGTTTAGGAGAAGTAAACGGAGAAACGGTCAGGCAAATTGCGATTTTGTTTTGCACTATTTAGAGATTTACAAAAGAGATAATAAAGGTCATGCATAATTGCGTATTCAAAATATCTATTTAAGCTTTGGTTGCTCTTCATCAAATTAGCGATGAAATCGTCAGTTTTCAAGTCATGCGTGTTTAATATTTTATTTTATACTTATTTAGACTACTTCGTAGTTCAATTCAAACCCTATTGACGGCCACCGTTTAATCCTCATCGAATAATCCTAATTGAATCGAAACGTATTGAGGACTAGACTAGCGCCTGTTTCTGTCACTGAGGTAACTTTCTGCGTTCCTCTTATTTGTTCTAAAAGCAATCAGTAAGGGTTGTCCGCTCTTACTGTATTAGTTGGCCACGTTAACGAAACTAGTTTCGAAGCGATAGCTTTTGTGTAGGAAAAGAATTGTCATCCGAAAGGTGTCACGTTTTTGTTTTTATGTAACGAAATAAGAGCACATGTATGCGCTTGCTAGTAAAGCACTACAATGTGTTCAAGGAACCATGCCCGTAGTCGGTTACGATATGGTTCAGAGCCCTTTTCTCGTTGTCTGGGCCACACAGGATCTTTTATCCCCGCAGTGTCATTGACACAAAGTCCGCATGTCTCCATACCAACTTGTACGAGATCTTCGTGTCATTTTGCATGACTCACATCGTTTCTCAATAATCAATTACTACCCACCCTATCAGTTGTATCGTATTACGATGTATAGGTAGCACTCTTTGTCTATCTGTTTATACTTTGCTTTAGGTATGTTTACCATACAGACGATTTTCCGTCAAACTGCTTGTTTATTTAGATCGCTGGTGCAGTTTTTTATTAATATCTGTGTGTGTGTAAAATGAGTTTACTTGATTATTTTAATTTTCTATGGCGTTTGGTGTAAACGTTGGAAGCTGTCGGCAACACACTACGCAGTGCCTTCGTTCAAATGTTAGATATAGGCATTAGTTAGCCTTAGCAGCTACCTAATGATACACCGTCACCGTAGATGAGTGTTTTTCTTAGTAAACCTACTTGAATGATGAAGATACTTTGAACTGCGCAGGTATCTTGTACCAGTGTGGGTTTACGTTCACATTATGTGTTCATGTAATCGGAGGTTTGCTCAGGTGTGACTTGTTCCAAGAATTGCCATTTTAGGAACGAATAACGCGGAGAGGATGGTTAGCGGTGACTTCGAAGTAGTCGTTATTAAGCCATGTATTACGTCATCACCTTATTCCTTATGGAATAGCTTTGATAGATCGATTTGAAACTTAATGAACGTAAACAAAATAATGTTACTTTGTTTTAACTGTAGCTTTCTAAGATATTCCAGATGAAGAAAGCTCTTAATCAAAATGTTAAAATAAATGGTTTGGATCCAGCCGTAAACACAGATGCCTTTTGAAGCAGAAAAACAACAATTACTCAGTAAACAATAGCTTTTAGCTTTGCCACGCTTCGAGTAAAATATTTTGTCGTTGTTTGTTTACACTTTCCACCTGTAATTGGTACTCCATTCACGCACAATGCGTTTGTTTCTTCCGGGTTCCTTTCCATAGTCTAAGTGATAAGGTTCATCCAAAGGATGCAAGGAAATTCTCTGGGTCAATCGACTCTGTTTGCCCAAACTGATTGAAAAACTTAAGCTCCAGTATTCCTTTTTCAATTTGGGCAAGGCAACAAAACTTGGCTTGGTTGTCTGTGCTACTAATTTTTTAAATTAATACTAAAACTATCAAACAGGATAGATAATAAAAATTATATACATAAAAATATGTTATCCTTATCATTTTCCTCTGTGAAGTAATGAAAAGAGCTGCTGCTTTTACTAAATAATGCAAAAAATCGGAGTGATTAATTATACCTATCTGGGTCGCACGGTTTTATTGTAACAACTTCGGAGATCGAGTACGTCATCCGCAGGATGTACCTATACAGTTCGTGTTCTTGATCCGACGAGCACATGAACAAACGCTGGCGAATAATTTGGACGAAAGGATTATGTATGACAAAAACTTCAGAGGAAATTTTCGGTTTAGCATAATGTTATCCATTTTTTTGATCGTTGACAAATAAAATTGTCTTCATCGCTGCCATCGTCTTCTGATTCTGACCCAACAATTCCCGACCTCGACTTGGTTTGTACTCATATTAGGGCTTGCTTCTGACATGTACCTAGGTACTGTTCCAAAAAACTACTGAGGCTTATGCCATTTGCAGATAGAGATATGATAATTGTCGGTAACCTGAATAAGTAAGAGATATAAGGTCCTTCATTATCTTTAAATAATCATCACCGTTTCGTTCTCTCTAGTATGGAGTGCGGCTTGAGTGGCAATTCGAGTAACGCCCTATTTTGGCCACATTGTTTTCCCTCATACATACCTACCTACTGCTAAAACTAAAATTGTTCTGCGATGTAGGTTTAGCCATGTACGAATGCGGTTGTTATTATTTGTTTGACGCACAGTCGTCAGTCAGTAGTAATCCGTTGTCATCGGGTCGGGCACGGTTTTGCCTTATTCATTCCATTCAATTACCTTTAGTCGGTTTGACAGTTGCAAGTCGGGGCCGCCTTCGTGCGATCGTGCGTGCGATCCTACGCTACAGGCGTTGTTTTTATTTCTATTACGCGATCCACACGTTGATATTACGTGTATTAGTCGAGTAGTGTGTACCAATATTTGCGTTAAAACAAACTAGTTATTGTGAGAATTAATGGATTGTTAAAGTGCGAAATATGGTTACTTAACTTTCATTTGTTTAACTTGTGCTATGTGAACCCCGATTTGTCGCATGATTCTTTTATTTCAAGTTGTTGTTGAGTCTTCCCAATTATCCATTGAATTGAGTAATTGAGGAAGACGCGAAATTGAAACTGTGGGTTAATTTATGGGACCTTTATTGAAATATCTCTTTGTCAAACGTGATTTTTGCCCTTGCAGTTAGTTATCGTCTGCCCAGTAGCAGGGTCTCTCCTTCTTTCATCAAAAATACTAGGTTTAACTGTATATTTTGTAGGGTTGGCACATGTTTTACTTTCTACCCATATACTATTTTGACTAGAAGGTGGTTTTATGCTAGGCTGACCCTAAAATTTTAGGGGATCTTTGATTCCTTTAATAAATCACAGCGATAATACCTAATAGATTTGTATTGCAACAGTCCACTTTGTGGTAAATAATACGAACCTAAACAGTAAATCCAGGGTATTAAACCAACTGCAGAAAATATTTGTCATATGAAGGAAAATGTCGAAGTTAAAGTTATGCAGTTTAAATGTTATTCATTTGAGTATCATCCCCATGGACAAAGGCCACACAATTCTAATTGGGAATATCAAATTTCTTTTTGTTAATAACGTGTAGTAGGTGCATAGAGAACGTGTTACGGTCATAGATAAACGAGCATGACATGTGCTAAGTGCGCGTGATTGGCAATAGGTCTGTTGTGTATCGTATTGTGACGTAAGGTGGAGGCCCCCAAGTCAGTTGGTGTGGTGCGCGTGCCCGCTCATACTAATGTTCGGGGCCCGGGTTCAGCCGCGCCCGCACAGGAAACACATCCCGGAAGAATTAACCCGCCTCGTCCCACCCGTCTTATTTGCATCGATATACATAATATGCAACAGTGGCACCGCATCCCATCCGCTTAGTGCTCGAGTGTCCCCTATTGCCTCTTGTTTCCGACGTTCGCTTCACACTTGCACCAGTGATGTGCAAATTAATGCGCTCTTCTTCTGACGAGCACGGAGACGAGAATAGACCCCGGCGTATCGATTATCTAATTCTGTTACCATCCGACTACTATAAGTGTATACTTGATTGATTATTTTCATGCAGCTCTATTATTCCTATTGTTAGTAGCACTCATTCACAGTTAAAATATTTGTAGATTTTATTTTGCTCATTCACAGCCGAAATATTTGTAGATTTTATGGTAGCCCTGGTAGGAAATGAAATGTAACGGTAGCCTGCCTGGTAGCCCTGGTAGGAATAATGGTCATGTACTCATATTAGTCATATTATTATTGTAATTTCAAGAAATTTTTGGCTTTTAATTCCTTGGATTGTATTAATGCGTTGAGTTAGGTAACGATGATTTTCTTATCAAAAACTACCTTTTTGCTTAGTATAAGGCTGCGTTTTCACTAGAGATGTGCGAGGGATGTGCTTGTTCAGAACCTATAGAATCGCTTGCACTGAGCGAGGCTAGGTATGCCAAAGAATCAGCATTGCCATTCAAAGTGGCAATGTTGCCAGTGTTGTGGGCGCCGTTTCCATTGACTGCAATGTGGAGGAATATCTATATTGTGGTTGCATAAATGAAGCGATTATATTGGTTCTTACACATCACTCGCACATCACTGGTGTTAAAGGCTCCAGCAGACAGGCACCCGGGTTGATTCATCATATCGTTGCCATATAACAGTCGCGTGGCACCTGTTTACGGAACCTTAAATTGTAACATTGGATTTAGATTGGCTCGGTTGACTTGATCCGCCTTGTGTCGAGGCCCTACTAACTGTCGCGATGAAAGTGTGACGGACTAGTGAAATCGAAGTGCTTATTTAATAATTATGAACCGTGCGTAAAAACAAGAATGAATCAACAGTGGTATAACAGATCGAAGGTGGAGGAGGCGATCGTCCAGAGCTTCCTTAAATTCCTTCGGGTACATCTTTATAACTTTGTTTGTATTAAGTATACGTATTCTCGTAATCTGCCTATTAGTATGACTAACATGTGAGTATCCGTCGATATCGTACCACTAGTCGACCCCCGCAACTTCATCTGCTCCGCTCCTATTGGTCTCAGCGTGATGATGCTTATAGCCTTCCTCAATAAATGGGCTATCAAACACTGAAAGATTTTTCAAATCGGACCAATAGTTCCTGAGATTAGCGCGTTGAAACAAACAAACAAACTCTTCAGCTTCATACGTATAATTATATTAGTACAGAAATAGATTAGTATAGATAGTGACTTCGGCGTAGTCGAACACTTCTACTAGTATTTCGAGAATTTTAACTTGTAATATTTTTTAACAATGTTTACTACTTCTACTCATCCTGATAATAAATAACAAATTGAAATTGGCGTATTTCTTACAGGCGACGAAGGCGTTTCTGGACGCGTTGAGCGAATCGGGAGCAGCATGCGTGTCGCGCGCCACCGCGATCAAGTTCCTGCTGGCGCGCAAGTTCGACGTGTCGCGCGCGCATGCGCTGTGGAGGCAGCACGAGGCCACGCGCCGCCGCGAGGGACTCAACAAGTTCGAGCCATTCGAAGATCCACTCAAATCCGAACTAGAAACTGGAAAATTTACTATATTGGTAAGTTAGTTGGAACTACTTGGAACCTAGAAATATAGAAAGTAGTTAAGCAACTCAGTTCAAGTCATTAGATTTAATCAATACCCGCCCCCGAAGGTCTGGAATATGCCCGGTTGATGGCATTGGCTCGTGCCTTAATACTTCTTTAACATACCGGGGGATTTAATAAACATTGATCGACCGCCGATCGATGGCATTGATCGACGTTGATCGTTGGTAGCTTTGGCTGAAAAAAGAAAGAAGTAGAAACTATCGATCGACGTCGCCGCGCTGGCTAATTCTTTCTACCATCGATCGATGACATTGATCGACGATCGAATGATTGGTGTAGTAGAAACAATCGTTCGACGTTGACTGAGGGCCATTTTCACCAATTCAAAGTGAATCGTGATAAGACTAATCGCGATCAGCTCTAGAACGCAGTTCAGATGTACTAATCGGATTAGTACATCTGGAACTGCGTTCAAGAGTTGTCAGTGTCAATATTCCACAGAAAATAACGACACTGACAGCTCGTAAACGTTACACGCACGTTACACGCGTCGTTACACGCAGATCGCGATAAGTTTGGTTGGTGAAATTCGCCCTTATTCATTCCACCATCGATCGACGATCAATCGATTGGTGCAGACGGTGCAGTAACCTTTCAAGGAATGCAGGCCTGATGTTAAGTTTCGGAAAAATTAATCGAGGGATACTTAATTTTCCACTTTCTTTTACTGAAATGTCTCAATTTATACGAAACTAAATCAATTAATAAATAAAAAAGGGGACCCTTGTGGTACATCTATTTCAGCACTACAGCTGTAAACAGTAATGAGGAGCTCGTGGCTAGATAATAACAGCTGCACGTGTTGATCTTCAAGGTTAAGCAACGCTTGCCAAGGTTGGTCTATGGATGGGTGTTCATCTTAACATACCGAGTTTCCTCCGTGCCTCGGAGAGCATGTTAAGCCGTTGGTCCCGGCTGTCATTTGTAGATCTGTGGCAGTCGTTATGGATAGTCAGAAGCCAGTAAATCCGACTCCAGTCTTGCCATGAAGTACCGTGTTACCCAGTTAATGGGTTGTGGAGGTCTAGTAGGCAGCCGCTCCTCGTAAAATACTGGTATTCTGCTAAATCCGGCTTGACTAGAAGCCGACTCCAATATAGTTGGGAAAAGGCTAGGCAGATGATGAAAGCTGTAACCAGTAACATCCACATACATACTCGTACCTACACCGTAGCGTTCGAATCATTTGCTAAATTAAAATAATGTTAAATGTTGTTTGGCTACCTTTGATTAATTTTGTAATGATTATAATAATTTACATATTATAATAATATTTACTATTAATATGTTACCTTAATAGGAAATTATGAAAGAGGATAACTCGAAAATAAATATGATTAATTTAAATTTTTGCAGCCAACGCGAGACGCGACCGGGGCTGCGATCGCAGTTTTCACAGCAAACAAACATTTTCCTACATTGACGACACATCAGATAACATTACAGGTAAACTAATTATGATAGAATGCGATCAAAATAGAAATTAATATAGTTTGTACGGACTTTAAATTATATCGTACCTACTGCATATTGCGTCAGCGCATTCTGTGCAAATCTTTCCAGAAGCTAAAAAGGCTTTCAAATAAAAATGTCTACCGTATCTGTTATACAAACTCTGCCAAAATAGCCCGAACTGGGGCCCATGTGCGATGAAACTAGGATTAGGCAGGCCACAAAGTAGATGGCGGAAATAATTGGAAAGCTTTTTTTTTTAAACTGAAAAGTATAACAGACGGAGTCGTAAGAAGTGGTGGAAACCCCTACTTTTATGACTAACGCCCAAATCTTATGCCCCAGATCGTCGAGCCGTCAATCATAACTACTGTAACCCTTGTATAGTTTGGATTTTCTATCCCACTTCTGAAAAACTCAGAAATGGGATAGTTAGATAAATAACATGTTATGTGTCCAAATCATAATATTAATGTAGATTGTAGGCACATGATTTCAATTATGCATACTCCCTCACGAAATGTTACAATAATTCACTACAAGTCACTCAGAACAGTTTAAACCACAGTGCATTATGCATAAGTATTGGATGAAGAATAGCTTATTCAAATGATGAACAATTAATTGGCATTTGATAAAAGTTTAATTGTTGTGGAAAACTCCTTTGTGTCTGAATGTCAAGCAGTTTGTCATAACACCAAACTCCTATTTTACGTAATAAAACCATCCACTAATTCCCTATAATTAGCCTTTAGACGCTTTTATTTAAATTGATTATATTTGCTTTCTCCTCTTCATCAAATCAGCCATGACATTGTCACGGAAAAATATATTTTGATGCTAAATTATTAAAATTTCGTTCCAGTACCGGTATCGGTTATTTAAATGAGAGAAAGTATCGTTTATATTCTAAATATAAACTTAAATTCTTGTTATGTGTGATTGGACCTAGGTTAGGACTTGAGTTTGTAGTCCCACGGGAAATTGCCAGACTCTGTGTTAACGGGACTGGAATTGTCGATCCTGTGGGACGTTGAAAGTCGCGTACTCTTACATGGTCCCGCGGGGACTGATCTCAGTCTTGGTACCGTAAAGGTAAAAGGCGCGGTTTCGAAATCTCGATATTTCTAAAGGAAATGTTTTGTAAGTACAGGAAATGTTTTGTAAGTACGTTGATCGAAGTAAATCCATTTTTAGTGCAAATTATTAAAAAAATGTACGTAAACTAAAATGGTTTTAGTTGTACGAAATCATTAGTGCGTGGGTCTAATACGCACTTGTCCGTTTTTCCCTTTTTGTAGTTTTATGTATGTAATTTTATAACGATTATCTATGTACTTTGCCTATATATTAGTAAATTCAATATGTTCGATGTGGTAGGCAACCGCTCCACATAAAATACTGGTATTCAGCTGAATCCAGTTTGACTGGAAGCCGACTCCACTATATTTGAAAAAAAGCTAGGCATGATGATGTTTGGAGTGTATGTGTAGGTAATTGTTATATAAATGAAATAATGTACTTGTAAGGAAAACAAGTTTAGTCTCTAATTGAAAGGGATATTCCACAAAATTATTAGAATTCTGTATTTCCCTTAGAAATTAATCATATTAGTTTTTGTTACTACCTACGTACATTATGCGTTCATATTTCGAAGTTGACGTTAAACGGTTTTTCCAAAGTAATCGTTTTGGGTACAAAATATAGTTCTGGTCTGTGTAGCAAGGACTATAAAATCCTTGAAAATTTTTATGTTTGACCTACCCTCAATGTAATTTGATATACCTACTAACTCGAACACAAATAGGCAAAGCAGCGAAGATCCAAAATAAACCAACGCCTCGTATTGTTCACTACGCTCACTGTATACCTCTCATATATTTCCTTTGTGAAGTTGTTTCCAGTTTGGCTAGGACATTGCAGGCTTGAATCACCTGATTGTCTGATGAAAAGATGATTCCGTGCTTCGGAAGTCCCGTGGTCCGGGCCGCCAAGTGGCGGTCGTCAAATAAACCATGTCAGAAGCCCTTGAAGCGGCTTAGAAACTCTAACACTAGGGTGTGTGGGGTCGTTAGACCTTACTGGCTGCCCACACGATAAGAAGATCTACCTAGTTCCTTTGTTCTAAGTTCGCAAAATTATTGCCCACCAACTATTGGTTTATGGCCCATACGGCGTGATGAGCTGGACAGATTTTTGAAGTATTGACCTACGATTTCATTACACCGAGAAGTAATAATAATAAAAGGCATTACCTTTCTTTGTAATAATTTGGTCCCTTCTCCTTTGGGAACCATTCATCAATCATTATTACTGCATAGTGCTTGATGAAGCATGCAGCATTCTGTTCTTTAATTCCATGGTATGTGACCCAGGGCGTGGTGTACCAGCTGGACGTGGCGCTGCAGTCGGTGGAGACGCAGCGCGCCGGCCTGGTCTTCATCTACGACATGACAGACTCCAAGTACACCAACTTTGACTACGAGCTGTCGCAGAAGATACTCACTATGTTGAAGGTCAGTCAAATTATATTTATTTACGGAAAAAACTACCGGAAGACGCTGCATTGGTAGGTTTCTCACAATGGATCGATGATCTGTAATTGGAAGCCGCGAGAGTCGATTGGATGTGAGAAACAGAGGACCGGTCGATGTGGCGACGCTTGTGTCCAGCAGTGGCAGGGAAAATCTACAGTTCGCTCAAATAACATTGCCGCTCTGAAGCCCGGAGCGGCAAAGTTATTTGACGCGAACTGTACTCAAATTATGGCAATGACATCAAGTGTGGACGACGTGGATACATAGTCACATAAGCACGCCATCATTGGTGGTGCAACTGTTGCTGTTTATTGATCGAAACTGTTTTTTTTAAATCCGTCTAAAACGTAAGGCAAAATTTCTTACGTTACGTGACGGACTATTGACCATTGAATAAGATGCAGACTACCCCTTGGCAAGACTGGTATAAAATTTTCTGGCTTAAACCGCACACCAGTGGTAACAAATACAATTTGACATTGACTCTAGCAGTATCTAAGGGCGATTTTTATCGTGGAAGCATTACCACAGGTTTTTGGGAATCACTACCATTAGCATTGTATCTATTCAACGCGCCAATGAGCTTCAACATAGGAATGATGAACAAAGGATGCTAGACGGATTCTTTAAAAATTCTAATAGATGGCAGCACTTGTGTAATGTGTTCTTATAATTGCAACAGTTAACGATTTGCTAATTCATTGTTAATATTACTCCCACACATCGGATTTATGACGGCGATGCTCGAAGATAAAACAATAAATATCTCTACTAAAAATCTCTCCATCCGCAAGTTACGCAGAAAACAACATAGTGTGGAAGTTATAAAGATGTATAGATGTTAAGGTGGATGCTCCAGGGTAGCCCGCGAAATTCAAATATTTTTATGTTTTTTGCAATTTGCCGGTCAGTGTGAAGCTGTATGTGGACCAAATGCGATCTGCGACCGTAACGCGTATTTACCTACTTCATAGTCACATTATTACCTACACTTCTTAACTCAACAGTAAGTTTATGTAACATAAAGTTAAAAATTGAAATCCTGACTGAGAAAAAATCTCGATTTATATTAAGCCGATAGATAACGCTAATAGTAATCTTAAATGCTGTTTTTCTGTCGTTTGATATATTATAATACATACATTCAAGCCTTTTTCGTATGGGGGTAGGCAGAAACCACAGAATGTCATCTTTCACTGTATGTGTGTATTTTAATGTTGTATTAAGTTATACTTATGAACACATATCTTCTTTCATTTCTCACGCGATACGACTGACGATATCAAATAAATCAGGGGCCTCCACTTTTTAGGGTTCCGTACCCAAAGGATAACCAACGGAACCATATTACTAAGCCTCTGCTGCTGCTGTCCGTCCGTCCGTCTGTCTGTCTGTCAGCGGGCTGTATCTCAAGAACCGTAATAGGTAGCCAGCTGAAATTTTCACAGATTGTGTATTTCTAATGCCGCTATAACAACAAATAATAAAAATTAAGGTTTATGGTACGGAACCCTTCGTGTGCGAGTCCGACTCGCACTTGGCCGGTTTTTTTTATTTATTGGTTCACCAACAATAATTGTAAACACTGGTTTTATACATCAGTGCAACAATCACACCGTATGCATAAGGAATTTGTCCAAAAAAAATACAAATTAGACTAATCTACTTTTAAGTTACATATCTAGTTACTGGATAATGACAAAATATTATCTATATTCTGTTTAAAGGTGTTCATAGAGGCCACATTAAACACATTTCCTTTCGGAGTTAATGACAGGTCACTAGCGGAGATTTTTATGAAAATTGGGTTTCAATTTGCCCAATCTGTCAAAGTGTAAATCGATTACATCACTACAGCTATTAATGACCTTCCAGAACCTCGCGAATGGAGAATTAGCGACTAGAACTGTTCTTCTCTGCGGTGGGCAGAGAGGTGTTATTTGACTGCGAGGAATTCTTGAGGGGGCACGGAAATTAAAAAGTTGCAATATTTGTGGACAGTCAATTTTATGGGCCATTACTTTGCACACAAACATTGCGTCACTAATGCGTCAGTTCTCTTCCAGTGTAACCATTTTAAAGTGTTTCAGTCGGTTACTGAACGAACGTACCTTTTTGGAAATTCCACTAGAACACGCCAGGTGCCAAAGAAAACGCTTTTGTACGCGTTCAAGACGCAGCGAGTGAACAGAATAGTGTTTCCGCCAGATTACGCTACAATATTCCAAAATGCCTCGAACCAAACTATTGTAAAGCATCACTTTTGTTTTGCAACTCCTACCCACTGTTTAGAATTTCTCATAACAAAACCCAACATTCTAGAAGACTTCTTTTTGGTATTATTTATATGAGAAATAAAAGCAAACTTCTGATCAAATACTACACCAAATTCCTTTATTGTGGCCAGCTCCGCAACTTTAACTTCATTTATGTAGTAATCATGCTCTGTTGTATGATGCTTTCGCGTGAATTTTAAATGGTAACATTTACCAGGATTAAGTTGTATCTGGTTGATTTGGCACCATTGTCTAGATCACCTTGTAAGTCATAGGTATCATCTTTTGATTTTACGACTTTGACAAACTTTAGGTCGTCAGCATACATAAATACCTTACAATAACGAAAGCAATAGGGAATATCGTTAACAAAGAAATTAAACAAAACAGGCCCTAAATGAGATCCCTGTGGCAAGCCAGACGAAATATAACGTATGGTTGATTGAAAACCGTTCACGACTACGTAAAAAGATCTATCCTTGAGATATGAGCTCACCAACCATGAGAGTAACGATCCTGTTAAACCATACGTTTGATTTGGCCTTGAGAGACTTTATCGAAAGCCTTAGTAAAATCTGTATATGTTACATTAGCTTGGTAACCTGAGTCAATTGCTTTTGTTAACGATTCTGTGAATAGGGTTTTAGAGTTCTGTAGTAAAATAAGGAACCTATAGTTTTGACATGTCCTTCAGATCGTTCGTCCTCAGTTTTACTCAGAGATTAATGATGCTATGAAGCTGTAGTTTGGCATGATCATAGATATTAATCACGCCGACAAAGTTTTCAATAAACCTGGTTTAAAATAATGTATTTATGTACCTCCCGTACAGGAAAAGGGGGATTTTAGTTATCTATCCCATCGTTGGATAGGTCTTTCAAAAATAAAAGGGGTAGCCCTTCATTTTGCGTGGCCCGACTCGCACTTGGCCAGTTTTTTTTTAATTTAACACCTGTCATATGTCACACGGAGTATAATAAAGTATCGATTGACACCTGATTCTTCAAAATCGGCTCCAAAATCAATATTGGTTGGGCGATACGATGAAACATAGGTAATACAAAGATTCATTGATCGCTTAAATCATGAACTTTAACTTTTATCTGGTTAATTAAATTGTTGGTTTGACAGGTTTTGTATTCACGGTGCCATTTTAGTCGTCATACAACGGCAGCCCATTTCATCTACCCAATCACTACAACACATTCATAAAATAAACTGATATATGAACATTTGAATTATTTAAAACAATAAAATATTAATCATTATCATGGCGCATGACGTAGTTTGAAACATACAGGAGCGAGCGCAGTCTCCAAGGACGATGCAGAATAAATGGCGACTTTTTTTTTGATAGGTAATCATTATTACATGAAGTGGGCCGTCTTTATAAAAGGATTCAAACGGCACCGTGTATAAAATAAATCAGCCATTGAAGAAAATTTGCATGGGTTTAATTTTGTGTATGAAGAAGTATTAGTAGTACTGAAAGTCATTCTATAATACAGATTTTGGACTAAATCACGCAAAGGAGAGAAAACCTATAAATGAAATTATAATTCAAAACAACGTAGTCAATTAGCTAGATGGACTACAATCATTAACTTATTAATAGCGCTTGAATTTCAGTGAAAAAAAAATTACGAGTTTCGCCAAACTATAGCAATTGTAAAGTTTCCCTATTATTTCACTCCAAGTTTAACTTCTTTCAGTTAAGTCGAGTTAGCTTTTGCTGGCGCAATTACAGTGTCGATTTCTCCAGGGAATCGACACTGCAACAATTTAATGTAATAACTAGACACACATCAGTAAAGTTGAATAGGTTTAATTACTGTTTATCTTATAGAGCCAATATAACTTTAAGCGCCATTTGATGGCTATATCAATTTTTTTGAGCAAAAGACTCTATGTGGGAAATTCGTCTTTCTTTTAACTTCCAAAATTAGCCCCCTATCTTAATTAAATTAGACCGAAAACGGGTACAACGTCATTATAAGAATCCTAGCAACGCTTACAGACAGAGGGATAGGAAAGCAGATAAATTGACGCTTCCTTTTCCTATTCTTCCGTCGCAAAGTAAATTGACCCTTACAGCTGCAAAAAGCCAAACAAAACTCTTCGTCGTTAATTTAGTTTACAAGCCAAAGTTCATGTTCCTAGTGCCATAATTTTCTTCCAAGATGTCGTTCAAACCTCCCTAGGAAGATAACGAGAAGATTGAAAAGATATTTTTTTTTTAATAAACAGGTCGCGCAAAAATAAATAGGTCAATTACATGTACTTCAGGAAATCAATACTTCCTGCATCCAACGACTTCCTGCATCTAACGCTTATTTTGTTGTAGTTTTTTTTTTTTAATTTTTCATTTGTACTGGACGGGTATAAAATGGCATCGTAACGGCTAAAAGATTAAGGATAATGCGGTGGAAGAATCTTTTGAAAGCGTGATTAAAAAAGAACTTTTTATTCCGGAAAATTCTAACTCTTTCTATCTTGGCGATTCCGGCCATAAAAAATACATTCCTTTTAAATATCGCGGGAAAGTACAAATTCTCACAGTTAATTGGGCTGAGTAAATGTTGTAGTTTTACTAATTGAAACAAACTCATTTTTAGGGTTCCAAACATACGAGTACGTAAAAAGCGGAACCCTTATAGGATCACTCGGATGTCTGTCTGTCCGTCTGTCACAGCCAGTTTCCTCCGGATCTACTGGACCGATTCTGTTGAAATTTGGTATACATATGGACTTTTGTGACCCAAACACGGACTCTTTACGTAAATAAAAAAATCTTTTTTACAAAAAATACAACCGACTTCCAAAAACAAAACACTACAAGTTACAAAATAACTTCGAAAGAAAGAAAGAAACTTTAATTTCTGAAGTCGGTGTTTTTGGTTATTTTTTTCGTTTTTAGACACCGACTTCCGAAATTAAAGTTTCTTTCTTTCTTTCGAAGTTATTTTGTACCTTGTAGTGTTTTGTTTTTGGAAGTCGGTTGTATTTTTTGAAAAAAAGATTTTTATTTTTCACTTTTTAGTGGTACCTAGGTACCATTAACAGCGTACCGGCGCAATGTTATGTTAAGAACTGGTGTAAACACTAAAAAAACATGCGATTTCAGCAATCCCGATCCCTTTGCTATCATTTATTGAAGAGTTCCGTTGCCTACCTCCGAAGTTCTTCATCAGATCTTCACCAAATTGAAACGGGACAGAGTCTAGGAAAATACTCTTTCAAACAAAAAAAGAATCATCCAAATCGGCTGACAATTGGCTAAAGTATCGCTGAACAAACATTTTTCATGGGATCTCATCATCAGATCCTAATTTATACCTTTCATCATCAGGTCAGCAACATGAGATGATGATTACCAGGCACAAATATGTAAATTGCGTTAGAAAGTTCATGAAAAACATTGCCTATAAAATTTGAGGGTTGCCCTCGATTTTCATGGGATCCCATCATCAGATTCTGACATGGTCACAATGGGACCAATCGAGAAGTATACTCTTTCAGATGACACAAAAATTTTTCAAATCGGTTCATAAATGACCGAGTTATGAGGTAACAAACATAAAAAAAAATACAGACGAATTGAGAACCTCCTCCTTTTTTTGAAGTCGGTTAAAAATGATAGTATGGGGGTCACTTTTGGGCGTCACACTATAAAATAAAAAAAATAAACGTTTTTTAAACTGTATCGTGTGACATATCAAATGAAAGGGCTTACTCAACTGTGACGGTTTTCATTTTATTCCTCTCCCTTATCTCCGAAAGTACTGAGCCAAAAATTTTGAAAAAAAAAAATGCAGATAATAGTTCTATATTCAAAGAATACAGAAAAACCTATAACAAGTCTGTAGTCTTAAAATAAAATTGAAAATAGAATAGTTGAAAAAATTAAATTGATTCGGAACCCTTTGCACGCGAGTCCAACTCGCACTTGGCCAGTTTTTATTAAGTGCACTGAAATCTATGATACGTCTTAGATGAGACTTCAACTTGTAGTTCTTCTTACTCCGTAACCAACCGGCAGTGAACTCTATACTTTATAGCCCCCGTCATAAATAAAATATAAGTCCAGCACGTCCGTGTATCTTCGCTGTAATATACTCGCATGAAATTATATTTTTATGAACGTTGTACGTATAAACACTTCTGCTGCGAGTTGCGACGCAGCGGCAGAAATGTTCCGGCTACGTATGCCGTAGATTTACTTTACTATCTTCATATAATATATCATTATTGCTTCAAAGCTACAACTGCGACAGTAGTTACTGGAGCGGAACAGACTTATGTTTGTAGAAGCTGAAATGTTTTGTATTGTCACCTTGTTTGATTACTGTGCTTATTCGGATAAGGAAGCTTAGTTGTTTAAATTTTATTAAAACTGCTTTATCTATATCTAAACTTAATATTATAAAGAAGTAAAGTTTGTGAGATTGTGATTTTGTGAGGTTGTAGGAGGTTATATCTGGACCTTCTGAACCGTTTTTGAAAATTCTTTTACCAATAGAAAGCGTTATTTGTTAGTGATTTGTATATTAACCTAAAAAATATCACCCAGCAAAGTGGCACGGGTCAGCTAGTACTTTATATATCAGTACAGGTAGGAAAATGGTAACATTATTCCAAACATGCAATCGTGGAAATGAAGCGATTTTCGCTGTTGTAACATTCGGATTAGACATGAAATTGCCAGGAAAATATTCGCAAATTTCACTGCAGTCTGCATATAAAATGATACGCCGTAGAAATTGCGTAGGTACAATCAGTTGGAAAAATGTTTGTTGCTACTAGGTCGACATTATGCAAAATAAGCTCTACATGACTGTAGTTGATAAGTTTTCTCAGGGGAGAGGCAGCTGACGATGGAAAATGAGTCAAAGAAGCATTGCCTCTACTTGTAATACATCCGTGGCAGGGTCAGCATGATAGAAGGGAACAAACATAGTTTTGTTTTTTCAAACGGTGTGTCATAATCATTCCTCTCGTACCTCATCCTACTCGTTAACTAGCTGACTTTTATATCGTTGTTATTGACAGTTTTCTTTAAGAAAAGTTTAGGATACTGATGCTTGTCATTTTCATACTCATTCATGAGTTTGAATGGCAAGGATTGGTAAATGCGTTTCCTGAAATATAAAGTGCAAGCTCGAGTGAGGCCACGTGCGGGCAGTACTTGACTTTTTAAACTTGGTTCTCAGTAAACGGCACACCGAACTCCATAAGGGATTACGTCGAAATACTGTAGGAAAATTCTCTAGCATTCTAGCCACATTCTAGCAGTGTTGCAATTGGTCTATTTCTAATAGTTCTTCTTTGGTTGCTTATTAAAAAGTTGCGTTTACAGTATCTAAGTTAATCCAAGAATTCGGGTAAAAACAGAAAACCAAAAGTACGAAGATAAAAAGGCTTTATAAGATTTAAACGGAACATTACTTTTTTATTAGTCTATCTTCTTTTCTGTCTCGCGAAGTTGGAGGCATTACCGTAAAGCTCCAACTTGAGCTCGGTGTGGGTGTATCTGTTACGCTATATAATAGTCTGTGAAACTGCATAGATAGGTGAGAATCCCTGAGAACGACAAAAATAACATTCAATCAGAGTATTATTTTATTTAATGAACTGTGTGGGGACTGACGTGAGGATGTAAATCCTATTTCGAACGTGAGAACTATAATTAGAACGGTAACCGTATTTCGTATAAGTATATTTCAGTGAATATAGTTCAATGCCGGATGTGGTAGCGGCTTGTGTATATTACATCGGCAACATTTAATTTACCATAATGTATAACTGTTATGGTTTCCCTTAAAAGCTACTCGGTTGCGTAGCACTAAGTGGCATTTTGATTGATATTTTTTTTTACTATTAATAGGCACGCGCTTGACCACCATCTCACCTGATGGTAAGCGATGATGTGGTCGAAGATGGAGCAGGCTTGCCTAGAAGTAACCTATTCACTCTTGACTTAAAGACTCCCAGGTTTAGCTAACGGGAAACACAGACTCCGGCAGGGAATTCCACTCCTTAGCTGTACGCATGTTATGTGGTAATCCACGAAAGACACGTGCATTTTCCGAGCTCGCCCGTCTAGTTCTCGACTCATTTCGATCCCAATCGTGATCTGGCCACGTGACGTTGCGTAAAAAGATTTAGATTAAATGCACGTGATTTAAAAAGCCGTACAAACTCTTACACGAATTTCACTCAGGAAAGTTATTACGAAAGTGGCGTAGCACTTCCACAGATTGACTAATATTTAACAACGGTCTCCACGTTTTTGGTTTTTCAAGCTATAATATTCGGAAGTATTTTTTCATAATCCTGCGACAGATTTATTACTCATAATGTTTTAAGAAACGTTGAGGTAGATAATTTGTTCATCAATTTTATTACTAGAAACGTTCGAACGGCGTAAATTCTTATTAACGACTTCTGAAACAGGCTTTTATCGTAATTTCGGTTTCGCAAGATCCCGAAGCGGCCGCTGAAAGTACTGAAACTCTGCTGACCTTGAAAGTTTACGAGGGGATGCCAACAATGTTAATCCTTTTTATTTCACTTGGGTACGATTTGTTCCAGCCGCATGTTCGTGAATAAGTTGACAAGAATCAATGTAAATCGGCCTCGGGTTTGAAGTCGATTATGTGAAAATCAATAAAAGACACATGAAGTGTTGGCGGCACACGGTTTTATGCATAAACGTTCAATAAAATGTTAATATCACCAAGTAACGGTTTACTAGAAATATTGATTGAGTACCGTATTAGTTATATTACATTTGACGACAGGAAAGCTAGCTACCCTTACACGGTTTACCTGTTAATGATTTCGTTGAAAAATGCATCATAATTGCGAATTGTATACAATCTATTTCAATTAAAAACGCAATCAAAAGACTTCGTGGAACACCCGTCATACGTGGCGGGGTCATGTTTTCAGTTAAAAGTTTCCGTTCGGGAACTGTATTTCTCATTTGAGCGGACTCATCGCGTGTATTGAAATTCGTAGCTTCATTTTGGCGTAGCTGGTTGGGCGGATGCGAGCCGTAGTGGCGATGGCGTAGTCCTCTCGTAGCCGCCGCCCGCCCCTACGCCGGCCGCGCCGAGCGCCGCGAGCCTGACGTCAGTCGAGCTCGCTCCGCCGATGCGCACGTACGTGCTCACCACGGTATTGCGCGTCTAATTTACGCCGACACCGGGATACACATCTTGTGTTTTCATGATAAATAAATAAATACAAACAATCTTCATCGGATTTCCTTCCTTCCGGAAAGTGTTTTGTGATACAACGAAGCATTAAAAGCGTTAATGAGTGCGGGCTAACAGGTGGCGATTGCATATTAGTGCTATTATTGGTTGTTGTTGCCGACGAGTGGTGTTCGGTGCCAGTGCTATTAGCCGTGGTGGAGGTGCATTCGTTTGCAGACCTCGCCTGGTCATATCGACAGTTTACTGTGAAGTAACTGCGGATCGATAGTAACAGCTGAGCCGATTGTATACGTTGCCCGCATTGCTTATCTAAGGTAGGCTGATAATACTGTCTCATTGACCTATTTTATCTACACAATTCTCTTACGCTAAATGATAAGTATAGTGTTAATCTCTAATGTGATTACAGATCGTTTCGGTTATATTTTCTCGCCTTTTGTTAAGGTAAATAGGGCACAATAAGTTAAATGGGTCATTAATCTTTTGCGTTTTGAACCCTGCGTAGGTTTAACAGGAACATTGTATGTTTAACTTCGGGTGATTTTCCAAAACAACCGGATTGGTTTAACAAATATGCTTACACCAATCACAGGCCAGTCATTAATATTATGATAACTATAGATACTCGTCTCTTGATTTAAAATACAATGACAATATTTAGCCTTGCCAAGCGTTCGTTTTGCTGACAAAAGGTCACGTAAACGGCAAAAAATCAGCCGTGGAAATATTCAACGGTTCTATTTGGAATCATCAATTCAGACAAATTCAGATGGAATTGTAGAGAATTCCTTGAATGACACGAAGTCGGTTTTTAGTTTTTATCACCTATTCACCAAATAAATTAAACTACACGCACTACTAAATTTTTTTGTATTTGATGATATTTCTCAAAATGTAGTTTCTAAATCGTCGTTACAAATTATTTTCAGTCCCTATCTGTTTCTTCATGCTGTAAGAAAGTGCCAATCCCAAATCTGCCGCAATACGTCTGAAACCCTTTCCTTTTTGCGGTTTGACGATAAGATGACTGAATGTTAGGAGATAGAAGAAAAACATACACTCAAGGAAGGAAGCCCTATAGCAGAGCGAAAGGAAAATCTTTTTATTTACATACATATATAAACCCACCTTTTCCCAAAGCAGTAAACAACGATATCTATTACCATCATATTATATACGTTGTATATTTTGACAAAACTGTGTAAATGATACATAATACGCTCTAACAAGCTACTAACAATTTGAACAATAAACCATACTCAATACTTTATTGCATTCCATACTATGTACAAATAGGTGGTAGTATAATTTACGTTTATTGTACGGAAATATACAGGTGAGGAGTTCGTGGCTAGATAATAACAGCCGCATGGGTCGACCTTCAAGGTTAAGCAACGGTTGCCAAGGTTGGTCTGTGGATGGTCTGTGGACCATCTTAACATACCGAGTTTCCTCCGTGCCTCGGAAAGCACGTTAAGCCTTTGGTCCCGGCTGTCATTTGTAGATCTTTGGCAGTCGTTAGGGATAGTCAGAAGCCAGTAAATTTGACTCCAGTCTTACCATGAAGTACCGTGTTACCCAGTTAATGGGTAGTGGAGGTCTGGTAGGCAGCCGTTCCGCGTAAAATACTGGTATTCAGCAAAATCCGCCTTGACTGGAAGCCGACCCCAATATAGCTGGGAAAAGGCTAGGCAGATGATGTACGGAAATATACAGGTCGCATACAATGGTACAACAATACGACATAATATATTATGTATTACATAAACCTTGAGGTTAGTATAAATAAACAAATAAATATATATTTTTAAACGTTTGTTTATTTACGAGAGAACAGAGCAACCAAGAGTTAACTCTTGGCATATGGAGCGTTATGTTATCTTATACGGGCTGACCAGGATGCTGATAGTAGTCAAGAAAGCAAAAGAAGCCTGAAATAAAAGGTTATCCACTGAAAGAACGTTGTACTTTTCTGATTAATTTCGTTACGGGATTGAAGACAGTTGAATCGTTTCTCCGGGACTCGTCGGGCTTCATTGGCTCGGCGTTTATCTGGTGGTCGCCACTGTTGATTCTTGCTTTCAAGAGTTGCAGTTGTTAGGAAATTGTGGCGGTAGTCCCATAAACAAAATTGGTTGTCTGTAAAGTACGGACGATAATTTTACGTGATAACGTCATAAGAAAACAATTGAACGTGCGGAGCGTGACCGTGACACTTTTTCGTGCGTGTAGTCGGTGTTCATCGATTTATAAGACGTTAACACGTCAAAAAAAACAACTGAAAGAGTAATAAAACAAATCCAAGGGCAAGTGTTTATCTTATGGAAAAGATAAGAAATCAATAAGATGAATGAAAATAAGATGTTGACCATGTGACATTTCTTTAGCGCGTGTCAATCCCATAAGATTTTACGGCAATCGTTGTCACCGATATAATGTCACGTTTTTCACAGCCTCCGGAAATGTTTAAGATACCTAATGCTTTCCCCATTTTCTTACTTTCTGAACTACACTTTTCATCCTATATTTTAACTATGTATATTACTGTAGCTTGGAAAGACACATCTTACATGAGACAACCCAGATGTTTCAACTCTGCAGTTGCAAACACCATTTGGAGTTTGAACTATTAACATAAATAATTATTGTAGATAAATGGACGGTACTCGCCTAAATTGACAGTAAAAAACTTTAACTTATTAAATCAGCTATATTGAAACCACCCAAACCAACAATCCAATCAAATAATGAAAATTCGTGGTTTCTGTAAACGTCGATCTTAATTTAATTCGAATTGTTTGAAATCATGTGAATGTAAACGGCTACTAGTTGTGCTTTTTAATATTCGCAAAGGAAATCTCGTAATCTACCAATATGTATGTAGCCTTTTTACAACGATGTGAGTGGAGGATATTTGCATTTGCATTTGAATGTAATTCCTAATTAAAAGTGTACAGATGCAGACAACCCTTGCTTTCAAAGCAATTTGCATAATTATTCAATATCAGTTTGTAGAGAGTAAGTGGTGTGGTCGTTGCCGTTCGTGTTTGATTTGTTCTAGATATGATTAAAATCTGAATATTCTATAGCTTTCATGCAGCATTAAGAGTTTAGCCTCACATCGCGTCGTGGAACCGCGCTCAAATGAAAATAAAATCGAATATTTAGAATGAGATTGTCAGAGCGTCAGGTCGAGTGGCACTTATTGCTTGTGAAAGCGATATTGCGTCGTATTATCGAAGCCATTAATCGATGAGTTGGTGTCATCAACTCATCAGTGACAGGCGCGCTCCGTGGCGGAAGTTACGTCACGTCAACGCTTTTCACACCGCTAATTGGATAATCGCGTACAGTTATTTGGCAATCTAAAGTAACCAAATATTTTGAGCTATTGTCTAACCCGCTTATTGCATATTTTAATAAAAGCGATTCCTTAACAGCTGTTTCGTGAAACGCACAAGGTCGTTTACGGTGATTTCCTTGTGAATTAACTTGAGTTAACTCTGGGGTGATATGTATGAAACAAGTGTTAGCATTTTAACAATTAAGTAGGGGAAGTACATTGTACCAATGGCTTATTTTATCTTGTGTGCAGTTAGTTACCTCATACATAGTTTTATGGTGTTGTCATTGTTTTTAGGAGTGACAGTGTCTTGGAACAAGTAGATCCCCTGATACGATACATACTCGCTATTCGTTTCCGTAAAGGCACCGTGGTAGTACCGATATCCGCTAGAGTAGTATATTATGTACAGGATAATTAAATAACCACCTTGACCGATATATTTATTGAATGCGACTTATGACGTGTGGTAGCAGCCTCGTTCCTTAAATATTTCAACTTGAGACTACGTATTGATAATGAGGCATCTGCACGTCTTGACCCATATTATTTCAATTTCTAAAGCTTTTTGCGGTTTCAATTCAAATTCAGATTTACAAACATGATATTCATGTTTGAGTGGGATAACTAGTTGTTGATTCATTCGCACGCACGTCGCACAGTAGAATGTTTGTGCGGAGCAAGGGACACATGGCGCAGTGTCCGTGATTTGCGCTCTCGATCGTGATCAATGTTGATACGAGTATGAGACAGAATCGCGGAGGCCGTTGTGGGCTCGCCGACCAGTCGTCAAGAGCAAGGTCATGGCGGCGCGAGACGCCGGGTGCCGGTCGCCGCTTCACATAGCCTCTTTATCGCCTTTGTAGCATTCCTCACAAGCTTACACCGTTTATGGCTTTACCGAAGTATTACTTTAATTCGTCTCTGATATCTAAGTAAAATATTTGATCGAAAGAATTTTAAGTGTTGTCGAGTGTTGTGGCGTTCTTGGTTTTTTGTTGACGATCCTAATTATGTTTTCCAAGAAATTAAATCTTTAATCGGTGTATCTCCAACAAACAGCAATTTGATTTATTACGTAGTCCGAGTAATTGTTTACGTTTTATTCATATCTTGCCAAATCGTAGGTGTATTGCGTCTTTTATAACTTTATTACTCCTACACTGATATAGTAGCCGGTATTAGCTTTGCTAACACTATGTATTAGCTATTTATAAAGCTTTATATCGAGCAATAAAAGTATGCGAGTATCTGGCAGTGAAAACAAAACATTGAATGAATCACCTGGTCATCCCACGTCAGTCAAGTCTACCGAGTGTTCCATCGTGTGAGCTATATTAGGAGCTGGCTGGAAACCTACCACAACATCAACAATTTTCTCCTTTGAAGCGACCACATCAGTACCAAACGCGGTTTCTAACGCTGCGGCACTTAATAACTCGTTCGTAACAAGCGTGGTGTGTTCGGAATACAAACACCAGCAACATCGCTAACCACATGTGTTTATCTGATTGCTTGAAGGTCGATTGTTCATTCACGAATTTTATTGACTCGTCTCGGCGAAATGTTTCCTCTTGCCACTAGAATTTGGAAACTGTTGGGATGTTTTTGTGTCGTCGATATCTTTCGATCTTCACCTTGAAGTCACGTGGTCTCACTGACTCATGGTTTCTCGTATGCTAGTAAACACAACTCATCTATTGCGTAGTTTCTTCTAGTTGTACAATCAACTCGTTTGATACGGATGTCGACGTTAGGTAGGTCGCATGTTTTATAGATTTTGCTGTGACGTTTCTTGTTGTTGATATTGTGATCCGTTTGTTAATGGTTAAAATAATGAATCCACAACACAAATCCTTTTAAACAATATTTCGTCTCCCATAATCATCACACCATGTCCATGGCGGAAACTCATAGCTCTCCTCCAAATTACGCTACAAAAACCTTAAAAACCATTAACTTTTGTGGATGTTTGTACATTGACTGCAAATAACCAGTATTTTTATAACGTCGTAATGTTTGTGAACCTTGACTCTTATCGTCAGTTTTCCTGTAAGGTAGGCGTGACTCGAAGACGAGTTACGATCAATTACGAAGGTAGCGAGGTCTAGTTTTCAATTAGCCGCTGTTCGCCGATGTACGTGGAATTGGGCATCGGCACCGGGATGATTAATTTCCGGCGGGAGAAGGTCGCGGGCGCCGCGCTAGCCTGACGTCACCTCCGCAAGCGCTCCGCTTCCGCTCGCCATACGTGGACTTCATTATAAAGGCTTAGCTATAGGTATCAGTGCACGCCCGACATTCACATCGACTTAACTATGTAATGTTGTACCATCGTAACACGTGCTCTTTCATAATTCTTAATCGTGTTTTGTATGTAACCTCATGCTGGTTATCTAAATCCCAGTCAATGATTAAGTATATTTTTAAGCTACCAAGAAATGTATTACTGAAGGCGGATTATCATATAAACTATCGACATTTGTGTTATTAACATCGTTATCGGACATTATCTCAAATTATACTACTGGGAACTGTGGCGTTCTATTGACATTGTGGCCCACGATAAATAATTATTATAAATAAATATATTATTATTACGAAAGAAAAGCTCGTGTAGGTACTAAGATTACAAGGTTAAAATAAGAAAGAAAATGCTAGGGATATACGAGTACTGAGCGATTTCCATTGAAAATTAGTGAAGAAAGTACGCTTCAAAGAACTCTCACAGACTTCTTCGTAATGGCGCTCTCTTAAGATTATTTTTTGTAATCTATTACTAGGGATATCGCTTTCCTTTTATTTTTTTAAATACATTCTTCGCCACGGGTAGCAAATGGAAAAAATAATGAAATATTGAAATCTTTACCTACTCAATCCATTCCCACGATGAATGAAGATTACAATAGCTTTTAGATCCTTGAATATTCTTGACGTTAAGTCTGCCGACATAAAACCAGTAGGATAGATTTCTTAAAGATGCATTCACAACTCGTTAAACCACAAGCTGGTTAATGCAACGAGGAAATGGAATCTCCAATTTGTCCACTTCCACAAATCCACAGTCCCATTCCAAAGTACACGCCTATTCGGGAGCGGCTGTTTATCTCCAGATCGCTGGCTTCACAATAGGATATGGACCAGTGAGACAATAGGATTGCCCCATTTATCGAGTGCAGTTTGTTCCCGGCTGGCATGCGCTTTTCATCGCTCGACCGGTATAATGAGATCGGCGTATATTCATCTTTGTGCTTATGCAAGCGAGCTAGTTCATTGTACCGGGGCTTGCTAACGAGCGCTGAGAGCACGTCTCACACTCTCCTCGCATATATTTGTATACGTCAACGTTTCACATTATTAATAAAAAATAAATTGTCCATTGGGACTTAGCATGCGAAGTCGAGAATAGAAATGTCTAGCACCTTTTGTGGTCCCGGAATGGGGCCTAACATCTACACTACAGAGTACGAGTAGATGTTTCTTTCTCTGACCCCTTTATCTACATCTGCAGGTTACTAATCAAAAGTTCGAAAAACATTTGACCGAATAATATTTCACCTAAAACTTTCAACTATTATCGTTTCGTTTTTTAGGGTTCTGTACCTTAAAAGGAAAAAAACGGAACCCTTAAAAGTTCACTTTGTTGTCCGTCCTTCTGTCTGTCAAGACTCTTTATCTCGGGAACGCGTGGAGGTATCGAGTTGAAATTAAAACCATGCACTCAGGTCTACGCCCCTTGAAGCTGTGAAAAAATCAAAGTTCTAAGTTAAGATCGTGTATTCGATTCGCGAAGAAAACTTAATGTTTTTGAATTTTTCGAGATCAAAATCGTAATGATTTGAGCAGATTTTTTCTCAGGATATTACGGTTTAACCTTCAAGCGGTCGCGCGGCGTCGAATCGACCGCGCTCGATAAGTTTTCGCTGATTACATCGAGATTTCTCGCCACAAGTATTTCTCTTTACCAGTAGCTTTTCATTAATTCACTATTCACGAAAATGAATGCATTCCACTCTTCTCCGAGCCTTTGTAGTTAAATAGAATACATTTGTTTAGGTCGCGGCGCAGGCGTCGAAACGACTACACGCGCCTGGCTCTTTCTTTTACCTTGACCAGATGACTAATTTCGAAGTAAAATACCTGAGTTGATAAAATAAACACTTTGATAGTAATTATTCGATTGCATAGAACTAATAAAAAATAAAAACATCTAAATAAAAATGAGAACACAAATCATTCTCCCAAGAGAACAAAACTTTGGTTTTGCGGGTCTGGCGTGCATAGCTGGTTTGTAATCGAACGATAGTGGGTTGTTTTAATTTTAATTCCAAAAAATTGTTGCCTAGGTTAAAATTGATAATGTCTGAAAATAGAACATAAATAATTGTTAATTTACCAGTATTCTAAATTCCTGAAATCTCACATAGGTCTTTTAGGTTACGCGCGACCGCTGTCGCTACAAATACCCACGCGCCCGCTTGAAGGTTAAGAAAGATTAAGTCTCAATTTACTACACTACTCTGTAACAATATAATTTTTATTGACAATAGAGTGTTGAGTGGCGTAAATCCGCGAAAAACGTATATTTCGACACTCTCAAGATCAAAATGTATACACATGTGCACACAACACACAAAATGTGTTCCCGTTGACCTAGAACTGTGAAATTTGGCAATTAATACCGTCTTATAGTCCAAGTATAGGAAAAAAGGTCTGAAAACTATACATTTGTAATTAAATCATAAAAAATATGGTCTTAAATTAAAGTAGTATGTACCTACAAAGTATGGAACCCTCGGTGGGCGAGTCCGACTCGAACTTGGCCGGTTTTTTTTTTACTTCATCGAAGTCACGTCTACCACTGTATGAAGTGACCTATTATCAATTTGATTTTTTTCGTCACTCCGACGTTTCATTTGGTCGAAAAACTTTTTACCGAAGTTACACTTAGCCGAAATAACATTTGTTCGAAGTATTATGTTTCCGAACATTCATTAAACCACTGTTTTAATTTAAGTGTTGTTACGGCGGCGTGGTAGTGGTGGTGATGGATAACAAAAGCGGTTTTAAGTAGTCCAAGTTAGAAGCATACAAGCAGGCATGCAGCGTGCAAGCAGGCATGCAGCGTGCAAGCAGGCATGCAGGGTGCAAGCAGGCATGCAGCGTGCAAGCAGGCATGCAGCGTGCAAGCAGGCATGCAGCGTGCAAGCAGGCATGCAGGGTGCAAGCAGGCATGCAGGGTGCAAGCAGGCATGCAGCGTGCAAGCAGGCATGCAGCGTGCAAGCAGGCATGCAGCGTGCATGCAGTCATACAGCATGCAAGCAGGCATGTGGCGGCATGCAAACAAGCATGCAGCGTGTTTCTGTCACGGCTCCGGCGCTGCGGGGTTAGGCGGCCCCACGCGAGCTTATCGGCGCTGATGGTTTTAACGCTCACCACCGCAGCTTCGGCTTGCCTTCCAACTTATAAAATAATAATTTTCGGTAAAATGAAATTCGATAAAAAAAAAAAATCGGAAATGTGTTCGGTTCACACCTCTGCAATTATATGATGATTATTATCTTAAACAACCATTGTGATATTTATCGTACCATTGTGGTCCTGGGCCTAGCCTCGGATCGTCCTCAGGATACCAGTATAATCTGATTTCTGAATTGCTGTTCCAGTTTGATTTCTTTTTATACGGAACGTCAACCATTCCAGTATTTAGACTGAAGCTAGTAGGATCTCTCCTATCAGTCATAAAATATTTGTTTGCATTCAGAATGCGTTGCTCAAATCCAATATTTGCGGAAGTCAAACTGACTCGTTTCCGGCGTTCGCATGACAATGGCCCGTCATGTTTGATCGCATTTCGATTATTGGGAATACCGTAGGTATCTTGAAAGTTGTGTTCTTTGAAGATTTGTAACGGTTTTGCACTATTTTTGTTCGATTTAATCATTGCGCATATAAAAAAAAAATCTTAGGGGTCGCACCTGGCTAATGTCGAATAGAGAGCAACAGCTGTTCATGCGCCGCCGCCCGTTTTTTTTGTGTCATAATGAATGTGTTACTCGTATTGTGTCACGAGCTATAGATGCATCTGCGGTTATCGAAGACATTCTAAATTGAAAGTGAAATCAATTAACGTTCGCTAAGACGCTCTTCGCTAAAATTAATTCCGCGGTAGGTTGTCGTCGTTATGTCAGTTAAGTCATCGTGTTGCGGCATAAGCCTCCGTGTGAAGTGAGCGATAGGGGTAGGCGTGCGGTTGGTGTTACGTCAGTCGTGTCAAATTGGTTTATAACCGATGGTTCCTGTCGCGGAGCTCGCTGTGTTCCACTCGAGCGAACTTTACCGTATTTGTTGTCGGCGCCCCGGGTCCCCGGAGCGGTCGTCAGCGTCGCACTGCAAAATGGGGACGCCATTCCTGACCTACATCACAACGGTTGTCTGGGACATCGCCAACTCCCATCCCTGGAATATAATGTTGGAACAAATAGGACATGCAGTGCAAATAACTTGTTTTCCAAATTGCTGCATTTGCTTTTATAAAAACGCATCGTTCAGAATAACTAGGTCAGAGAGGGCAATTATTTTACAACGAAGAGTAAAATTACTTTGCGTGGCATCGATTAAAATTATTACTCTTTCATTTTATGAGATAATACAGCATGTATTGAGATGCAACGTCCAATAAAAAGTAAAGGTTATGAACGGAGCATGATGCAAGGGAATCTATTAAAAGTACGAGTATTTGCGGCAAAAGCGTTTTTAATGCAAATATTGAACGCGTCGAATGTCGTTAAAGTTTATTCTCTTTCGTTCGTTATGAGTATGACGTACAACCGTACCGCATTGTTATGAAAACAGTTTATTTGCTCTTTAAAAGCACCAATAATTATTTCGGGACTCGGTCACTGGTTCATTAAGTTTAATACCGTCCTTACCGTAGCACGACAAACCGTGTTGTCTGTTAGTGGATTAAGAATACGTAAAACGTGATCCACGAAATATAATCCTCAGTAATGTAAAACTTGAGTATATTTGTTTATTACCTAGTCTTAGTAACTGAAACAGCTTCGTTATTCAAATCCAAACTTTGGAATATATTCTGCGGAATATTTTAGACTCCTCGAGTCCCTCTGTAACAAAGTAACAGGGTGGGTGTTATTTATTACTTTTAATACTTGTGCTGTAGCCTGTAGGTAATTGCAAATTAGAATAACATGTGATACTTTAACAAAATATTACGACCGAATATTGAAAATTTGCTTTGCAGTTAGTACCGTGACATCTTGTTTGATTTAAGACGTTTTCAGTATCAGTTTCAGCGTCCGATATGTTTTTAGCCAGTCTGTTCTGTCAACATTTCACCGTGTAAACTTAGGTGGGGAATGAGTGTGAAGTGAACTGTCATTCCATCTCTTTTGTATGGATCTACGGCTCATTCACCTGAGCTTACGCGTTGAGATGGTTACAGAATCGCACTGCAGCTTCAGGGCATGACACTTCATAAACTTGGGTAATATTGTCAATCACTGAAATATTACGTCGAGACGTATTCGATTAGGAAGCAATTTATTACTGGCCTCTATCGAAGTTATTACGTGGAACTGAAAGAATTACAACTACTTACTATAAGTAATAGGATTTTCTTGCGCCAATAGATATCGCGATTTAGCGTAGTATTGGGAAATTTATCTGATCGCAGTTTTATTAAGTTTTTTGGGTAGTATTTCTTACTTATTACTTGTTGTCTAAAAAGAGCTTTTGTATCGGGATATTATTAGCGTCATCGTATAAACAGATGTAGTGGTGTATGATCGCATTGGTTTCGCGTGTCGTCGTGCGTGGCGTGAATGCGCGATGTTCACCGATGTTCACGCATGTTTGTCGCTAGCTGTGATAAGGGATTATTTATGCATCGGGGACAGGCTCACTGCTCACCGCAGCAGTCGGCGCGGGCGCTCGCCTCCGGTGCATCATTGCCGTAACACCGATACGCTTCACTGCTATCACACGATATCATTCACTCTTATGTCACTTTACGACGTTCTCAATATGGGTGTGCCTAGACATTCCGCTTTATTGTATGCAAATTAACTAGAAACTATATATTCGTAATTCTATTGGATAAAGCGAGTAAATGCGACATTAATGTAAATGAAGTTGTGTTAAAAAACAAGTGTTATTTTGCTATTATTTTAATTAGTTTGTTGAAATACACAACCGTCCAACTAGTTCAACATAATAGTATCTATGTTCAGAGTAGAAGCATAGGTTATGCTCATCTCACCTACATGATAAGTATCAGTTCCGGCGAATAATTGCAGTTGCTATTTTTAGACTGACATTTTCCTAGAGACGTTAATAAAGTTGAGTTTCAATGCAATTTCCACGGTAGTTATTCTACGTGGGATATTTTTAGAAATGGGATGTTTCGCAGAATTTATAGCAACGATGAGATTAAATACACCGGTGGCATTTATGTTCAAAGGTCAAACGTAGACGACAGGTAGCCAGCTGTAGTAGCTGGGAGCACCGTGTATGTAACCGACGATGTATATGAGTGTATAAAATTGAGTAATGTTCGCTCGGCTAGACGAGCCACCGCCACCGTTACTGAGGAAAATAATAACACTGTAAAGGTCGCTGAGCATTTGCTATCTTCGCATGTATAACAAATTCTGTTTGCGGTAATTGCTTTTAGTAGATAAGTAGGATATAATATGATATGAATATTTGACGCTAAGAGGGAAGAAGATCGCTAGAATTAGAAGCTACCAGACAGAATAATATATGGAATAGTTAAAATCTGCTTTATAACTTTACGTCTTAGGTTTTGTTGAAACCCGATTTTCGTATGATCGTCTCAATCACGAGGCCTCTACGTATAGGGTTACCATATCTCAGGATTTGTCCTGAGATTTCAGGATTTTTGGACTCTTCTCAGGATTGCGGCTGGATTTTGCAAATCTCATGAAATCTCAGGTTTTTTTTATTTTTCCATAAAATACAGCTTACATTTTAAAGATCTCTTTAATAAAAAGTTAAACAAAATAAAAATAATCTTCCTTTGGTAATAATTGCACAATTCAAATCAGTACTTATTTATCCAAGTACTTAGGTACCGTCAGTTTCAGTTTTATCAGTTTTATATGATACATTTTTAAGTAAGGTTTTTTCCTTAATTATGGATTTATGAAAAATTCTCAAACTGTAAAAAATCTCAGGATTTTTCAATGGAACTCAGGCTTTTTCTCCGGACTTTTGATTTTTTTATCTGGTAACCCTATCTACGTAACAATCCTGTCAGTCTTTCTTACATTATCCCTTTTAGCTTCATCTTCAGAAATATGAGTCGTCTAACATTTTAATGATTGATCAGACAAACGGGTCTTCCTAAATTTTAGACTCGAATTTACCACATGAATAAACGGAACTTTCATCTGTCTATAATTTTATGGGCACTTGTAATACCATCAAAGCTGAATGGTGAAATTGGCAACTTTCTAACAGAGGATGGGCAGAGGAAGATGACAATATCATTGACTATGTTTTCGCAATTTTCGTTTTTTATTTTTAACTTATTACAGAATTAAAAGCATTTAGCACTCTCACGACGATATCACGGGTGTGCTACGAGTGTCTACGCGGGTGCTACGGAATTCTACGCAGGTGCTACGCGGTGTCTTAGCCACGTTAAAACCATCACTGAACAAAGGCCTATAGAAGATACTCTTACGTTTAGTAAAGTGGCCAAAATACTTCGTGAATTGTTGATTTAGGCATTGCAGTATTTCGATACCCTCGTGCGTCACCGAGATTAACGAAGGCAACCACGCCAGTCTGACGGTTCTTTTAACAGTATTATTCAACAGAAAAAACTTGCGAAGTGAAGGAAAGAAAACACTGATGAAAAGATGCTTTTAATTTTGTAAAATTTTGTTGAGGTTCTTACGAACACAAAGTGCAATTGAATATTCATTTCGATATATAGTGTATATTATAGTAGTTTGGATAAACTAATGCGTTTTTTTACTATAGTGTGTTCCTATATATTCCAACGTAATGCTACGTGACCCTTTGAGTTGTTTGTTAATATATTTGAGAATGACGTATACATTACATATGTACGTATTTGATGAGTTATGTTAATGTAAATGACGTGCTTGCTATCGTGTTAAGACGTAGACGTACAAATGTTGTTGTTACATTGAAACTTCAATATTGAGTGGAACTTAGACGTCATATACAACGGAAATTCGAATAGAGGTACCTGTGCCTAGTTAGAAAGTAGTGTAAAGATGATCAGTGTTATTTATGTCTGGCGCAGTGCCAGCGACTGCCGACGTAGCAGCGACTCCGGGTTGTTTGCGAAATCGTTCCATCAATTCTGACGAAACACCGTTGACACAGTGTCGTTGCCAATGTGCTCAGCATTTTATCTGTCGTTCAAACTTCACCGCACGTCCTGTCTGAACTTCCGATTGTCATGGTCTTGGTTTCCATGGAAAACAAGCTTTCAAAGTAATTTCTGTAATTTCACGAATGGTGTTTACTTTATTTTGGTTATTGTTTATTCACCTAAAACCATTAGGTACTTTATTTAGGTGTGTTACTGTCCATTAAATTATTATACCTACATGCTTTCCCCAAATTACAAAACAATGTTGCACAATAAAATATTAATAGCTTGCTTTCTTAAAATGCGTTCTGTAGAATGTGAGTAGCGCCCGAGATGCTTCTCATTTACAGCCTGAATACGGTCCATTTTCTTCGCTGAAATGGAAGGCGCCTCCTTTGAACCTTTGATGCTTTTGAAACGGTTCGACGCTATGGAATGGAACTACTAAGTACAAGTCACTGCTCTAAGGTAAAAGCACTTAGAAAGGACAGCATACGCTTTGATTGGCGACACTTTGACCTTTGGCTATCTTGTGAGTGCTAGAAAAATAAATGTTTCACTTTTCCCAAAATTACAGGCGTTATTTCTCGAGTTGCTTTTCTAACGTAAGTAGGTACTGATAAATTCGCACGTCCGAATTCGAGCCATTCCGTGTCTGTAAAGCGGAAGCTTTTCTGGGGAATGCAAGTAGTCAGGAAAAACATCATTTGTATAGAGCGCAGCTGTGACGGCTCGTCTGAATGTAGGCAGTTAAAGTGCAACCCTTTTGTGATTGCGAGAGCTCTCCCTTTCACACTGACATGTACCTGTGCTCACACCTGGCTCACGGACCACGGCTCTCATATGTGATGGCCGTGTACAATGCTAAAGTCCCCCTGTACATCACCGTGTTTTCTCTATTAATAAAACCGAGTCACGAGGGTTGATTAAAACTCTTGTGTTTTTAACAAAATTTATATGACGCGTTGAATTTAAAAACATCACGCGCAGAAACGTCCCCAAAACGTTTAATGTTGATATCGGTTGTATGTGGTACCAAAGTTTTGTTAAACTTACTACGAGTATATAAAAAAGACATTAATATAAATTATTAAATATTTCTTTCAAATCATTCGAGATGAGTTGAGTGGGTTTTCATGCAGGTAAAAAAAACATGAAGACTAACAGAAGTCTAATTTTAATTTTATTATGAACTCTCGTGCTGGTAACGGAATATTCCTGGAAAATGGGTAGATGGAAATTAATTGGAGTTGTTTTCGCAATACTCTAAGGAGTAGAGCTTCATTTTAATAAGAGCATCGTAAAGCTGAAGTACCTAAAGTTACAAAAATATAAAAAAAAAACATATTTCCACACCCAAGCCCAATGAAAAAATTAAAACATGCCGCTAATAGCGAAGAAAACATTCTGGGATATAAGGTCACAAGTAGTCGATTGGCTATACTTGAAATATCTTGAATCTTGGTCGAGAAACTTGAGGGCAAGCAGCAAACTAGTACTCTTAACTTTTTCTTCTTCTTCGAATTAGTATGGAAATTACTCGGTTGACAAACTAGAGCGCTAGATAAGTATTCAGCTTTATGCAGATGCTTTGCAACTGTCTTATCGCGCTGACTTCAGAGATTCTAGGACCTAGCATGATTCACCTTATTAAACTAGGTACAGTTAAATGCATAGGAAGTTGAGTACACAAGTCACAAGTCACAATAGATTTATGAGTAAACTAAGTTAGTCACAATAGACGGTGTAGTTTGCGGAGTTGGTGTTAGGTACATACAGTGTACACGCAGCGTTGAATGTCTAGGCGTCAACTGAGTGCTACTGACGAAGTCTCAAAGAGGTTTATCTTGGCGGGACCACGCGACCCGCGAGTCGCGACCTACTTCCTCCGCCGGGTTGACAAGCCATTGTTGAACTTTACACCGGGGTGCCGCATGCCTCGTTGTTCGCTTGATAAATTCGGTTGCCTGAGCCAGCTCTCTGCCAAATAAAGGATCGAAAGTCTAGACAGGGGTACATAACGATAGCTGGGGCTTTTTGTGAATAAGCTTCGATTGTCTCGAACTTATAAGACTTTTGCTCAGTTTTATAACTTAAATATTATATCTTTACATAAAACAAATCTTACAAACATGAACGTCACTATTCATAAAAAAAAATCGTTTGAACTGTTTAGCAACTGATTTGTTAAGTTCACATCTGCCTAGCCTTTTTCCCAACTATATTGGGGTCGGCTTCCAGTCAAACCAGATTTAGCTGAATACCAGTATTTTACGCGGAGCGGCTGCCTACCAGACCTCCACAACCCAGTAACTGGGTAACACGGTACTTCATGGCAAGACTGGTGTCAGATTTACTGGCTTCTGACTATCCGTAACGACTGCCAAAGATCTACAAATGACAGCCGGGACCAACGGCTTAACGTGCTTTCCGAGGCACGGAGGAAACTCGCTATGTTAAGATGGTCACCCATCCACAGACCAACCTTGGCAAGCGTTGCTTAACCTTGAAGATCGACCCGTGCGGCTGTTATTATCTAGCCACGAGCTCCTCGATTTGTTAAGTTCACAATAGGGAAAAAAATGCTAATTAGTAGCTAAACATTTCAGGGATCTTTATGATTAAGGGCAACAAATTAACACAGTGAAATACTGGTGTCCATTACCTAATCAAAAACTAAAAACTATTTGCTTGGAATATAAATGATGGACGATGTAAATCGGCCTGGGTAGCTGGCCTACATTGAAAAGGGAAGTGTTATGCGCACACGTTTCCATATACGTACCTGTAGCAGTAGAAAGCGACCATCTACTTGTCTTATATTCTTTTCTAGGAAAGGCATGAAATGAGGACTTTTGAGGTATACATGCAGTTTGTTTCGTTTGACATTGTTATAATATGTGCGACTGTATTTTCGAGAGTTTTCGAAATCCTTAGTTTTCTCCTGGTTCCGTCAACAGATCTGTATAAATTATATTCACGAAATGATCGTTAGTGTTGTGAGAGGTACTATTGAAATGTTATCTCTGAAGTCGATTCTTATAACAATTATTGTCAATGTCTTTTGTGTTCGAACTCGTAATATATTATTTGAAAGATAAAAGGAAAGTAGGATTGTTTATTTTATACAAATTCAACGAACTCGAGATAAAATTGTAAGTACAAAGTATCATTTATTTGATCTTCATTTTACAAAAAAAAACATAAGCTTTATTTATGTGAAATCAATTTTCATGAAAACCCTCTTTAGTTTTATTTTCAACTTGATAAGGAATCCCCTTGACGATCGCCATCAAGTCTTTTATCTCGAGCTTTCCTACTTAACTGGCAAGGCCGTACATCTAATTATAGAATATTTTAAGGGCTTTGGCTAACTGAAAGGTCGGCCACATTTAATTTATTTATCTTATCAATAAAATGAGCTGTCTAACTGTCTCTCGTTTCAATTTAGGCTTCTTAATCAAGCGAGGTAAGTTGGTAAACAATCGATTTATGTTGTTTATTGCTACAGTCGCTGATGGGCGTCTGGAACCTTCGTCTAGGGCTTGAACCCCTCTGTCTGACGTCAAGGGACTCGTCTAGACTATAAAAGCAAGAGGAAGACCCCGGACAATGCACTTAGTCAATTTCCATATTATGTTTAATTTCTTTGGTGTTAACTAGTTATTTCGTAATATTTATTTTGTCGTCCTAAATAATTCAAACTGCAAATTAGTTCCTGATGCTTTACAAAAATACTGTACAAAAAGCCAACGGAGTTCAAAATTAAAGTTGATGACAGACACGTGCTAGAAATTAGCGGTAGCCGTCGAATTCATTTGAGTTTTAAACGAATCTACTAGAAGCAGGGGCATTCGGTGCCAGGTATGATTTCATGAGTGAAGGGAGCCAAAATCCGAGGGGGCAATGACCTCTCACCCTTAGTTTTCTTAGCGTTTATAAGCGAGCCTGTGCATTACGCTCCTCCCCACTTTTCAAATGTTTCGATCTTTACTTATTCATTCCCGTCGAGTAACTTAACACTGAAACTTTATAACTTGCCTTGAAATAATACCTAGATCTAAGTTGCAAAGCTATACGGGTGTAGTCAAGCGTTCAGATTGAAGACGGCCACAGCAGCATGCATTGTTCAGTATATTAAAAAAAAAAAAATATCCTCCACGTAACAAATACATAGTAAGGCAAATAAAACATGGATTTAACAATAAGACATACATATATGTCGAGCATAAAATAAATATTTTTATATTTGTAGAAAAGTGACGCAGTTTCCCTTTTACTTGGTACTGGTGTTCTGCCGCAGAAATGGAAACATTGAGAAAGCTTGTTACTTTTCTTAGCACAGGTCGTAAAATATATTGGAAGATGAATTGTAGCCCCCGCATGGGCTGTATACGCTCGTGGGTTTTATGATATATACGAAAATATACCTAAAACGAGCTCAAGCCCGCTTGCAAATTGCCATATATGATATATCCTACCTGACCGGCCGGACTCCGGAGCTACAAATTGGCTCACGTAATGATAACAATCAACAAAACACTCACGATTTTCCTATTTCCTCGCTAAGGACTTTTCGTCGTAAACTGTGACCTTTTTTCAGCAACTCCGAACAGGACTGGCCAACTGAAAAACAGATGGTTTTATGAACGTGAACATATAGATGTTTTTTTTCAAAGACGGTTAGGACAATTTTGGTATTGATTTTTGGTCGAATTTTTTTATAAGTATTCATTGTAGATATTGTTTACAGCAGCTGGTTATTTAGAAGTGATTCATAATCTCAACAACGTTGTTGGATTGAAAGCTTAGATCGCAGACTCACAGTGACGTAGATTATTGTTCAGTTGAGATTTTTGTGTCATGTCTTTATAGTAGACCTCATTTTACCCTCGAGCGCTTTCAGATCGTCCCGGTCCTGAATATTTATAAGGCCAGCTTCCATCCCGGTCGAATTTATTATCAAGTTTTGTCACTTTCCCGTAGAGATTCGTTAGGAGAAATCCATTTAACATTGACTCTAGCATTTAACGTATTCCAAGTGATAAATTGATGGTCTTGACCTTTGTAAAATTCTGGAGAATCCACTGTTGTATTTGGCAAACAGGCGGTGTCAAATTTAAATTAGTTGGGATTAATAATTAATCCCAACTAATTTAAAGAAGCCATAGCTATAGAAGCCCACCTATAATATAATTATTATGTTATAGGTGGGCTTCTATAAAGATGATTGCGTCAGAGCGCTATGTCGGCTATTTGAACAGCGTCGTTTTGGCTCGTGCGACGTAACGCTCACGAGGCCGGCGTGCCCCTAATAACCCGGCTTGCCTACAAAGTATTATTTGGCTTCAAATGCGCTGTATAGTATTTTCCCACGGATTCTGGGTTCTTGGCATTGTGGCTAATTATAAAGATGTTGGGTTTTCTGCGGATATTTACCTTGTCTGTAGCTGTAAGTGTCCTGGGTAATGAGTAATTACAGTTTGAATATAGCCTCAATTTTTTTGTTATCTTTTTTTTTGTAGGTTTAGTTAATACGGCAAGTTGTTCTGGGTACTCTTTGAGTCGAGTTTTCGTGTAGCGTGTCATGTATAATTTATTGATAATGCCATTAATACGATTTCAATATCTTTCCTGTTAACCGCTCATCCCCCGGCTGTTCAGCGGCTGACACGAATGTTTAATTCGTTCATATCGTGGATTTCGTTACGAAATATCGTCGAAACCGTGTTTGCCATTGATATTTTCACAACAATATTTCAATCCATAATTTATGAGCGCTCGTTGCTTTGTATAAAATATGTAACGGGATATATTTTTAGCAAAGTGTATTCGATTTATAAAATCGAGCATTTTTTTTTAATGAAATAACTGTTCGGTAGCGAATTACTCAAATAATAAATTCTCCTACTCAAAATAACATGGAGAGTAAAATGATATGACCTACCGCGTTTACCCGTTAATTTGCAGTCAGGAAGGGTGAACGGTTTTCGACACGTGCGCAAAACGCTCTTCATTTTCGCTTGTTAAGTACTTAGTTAGGCGCATTATAATAACTGTCCCTTTCTTTGTAGATAAGTGGTCGCCCATTAATTTAATTTCGAGAAACTCATAGAACCGATACTGGTGCTGGTGTGCCAAGACATAAAATACTAGCTTCTGCCAGCGGCTTCGCCCGCGTGATCTCTAGGGAACATACTCCCGAGATTAAAAGTATTCTATGTCCTTTCTCAGTCTCCAGACTATCTGTGTACCAAATTTCATTTATATCGTTTCAGTTGTTTTGGCGTGAAAGCGCGACAGACAGACAGAAAAAGTTACTTTCGCATTTGTAATATTAGTAAGGATCTAATAGATGATAATTTGCTTGCTCTAGGGCGGCTACCCAGCAAAACTGAAGAAGGTGCTGATAGTGACAGCGCCGCTGTGGTTCAAGGCGCCATTCCGGATACTGCGGCTGTTCGTGCGCGAGAAGCTTCGCGAGCGCGTGCACACGGTGAACGCGCCGCAACTGGGCCTGCACGTGCCGCGCTCCAGCCTGCCCAAGCAACTGGGTGGCCTGCTGGAACCCGACCACGCAACCTGGTGAGTTTTTTTTCTCTTTGGGACCAGCCCGCCACACATTCCCAACCACTGCAACTTCTGAGAGCCAAAATCAACAGTGGCGACCACCAGAAAAACGCCGAGCCAACGAAGCCCGACGAGCTCCGGAGAAACGATTCAACTGTCTTAGATCCTGCAACGAAATTAATCAGAAAAGTACAGCGGAGGGGTAGGAAAAATATAATAATTTCCACTTCCCTCCTTATCAAACAGGAGACAAAATAGAGCAAGGGAAATATAGAACTGGGTTAAGCAAAAGCCAAGCAAAGCAAGCCTAGTGAGTCTTGATCTTCGCATCTTTAAGTTATTGAGTCACCTAACTGATGGGTTGGTTTTTACCGCAGCGTAAAATTGGATGGCTCATGTAGACTTCATGATGGTTTGTCTATTATCGCTAGCCTTTACTAAGGTATCCATCAAACTATACTATATTCATGTATGTCGGTGAAACTATTAAAGAAACTTGTAGTTTTGCTACCTTCGGTCTCCCTAGTGATGTAGGTAGGTAACAAAGTTGCAGCGGCCACAACTTAGTGCTATCTTGCATGTGGTCGAGCTATGCTTCCTTCCTCAGACTTAGTTTCCCTTTGTCAGCGATTTATCTGTTATGTAACATCAAAGTTCTTACACGATGGCTTTGTCAGTTTCACCGGGCTTAGGTGGCTTCCCTGCATTATAATATATAGGTTTTGTGCTTGTCTTTTCACCGCATTGCGTGGTGCATTTCAGTTTATACTTGCTTATAGGTAGTAAAACCTATCTAGTTGTTGAATAAACGGCCTGTGGCGCTGTCATTACGTTCGAGTTGGATGTGATTTGTATTGTTCCTTACAAATTAACAACACTGCAATAAAGGCACTACGCTACGCGATATAATTACGTTTCACGGTGCGCTGTAATGAACGCTTATTGTCGACGCTTCAGGCTTCAACCTCAATTACCGTGTTTAGCGCAGTTGAGCGACGTCGACAATGTACCAAACGATAATTATTGTCTTGTATTCCGCTGATGAGGTGAAAAGCATTAACAACATCAACGCTGACATAATTTAACCCTTCCCGGAATTCGAAATTAATACGAAATCTCAACACACAAGTTTTCCTTTGTGATTTATAGAGTTAACGAGGTGACTTACAGGAAAATCTATAACATCACTATCTCTGTTTGCCTAACGACAAGCGTGATATATGATCTCTAACAATCCCTCTATACGTGAGTAATTTACCCGACCACCTACGCATTGACCGTACAATGTAGATGCATAGTAGGTACAGGGTGTTTACGTAAATCCTGTGAGACCGTCGTCGTCTGCTGAATCGATTTTAAGTCAGTAAAACTTGGCACCTGAAACACGAAGACTGGTATTACATAATGTACAGTGATGA
Source organism: Lacanobia oleracea (assembly GCA_950371165.1). NCBI lineage: Eukaryota > Metazoa > Arthropoda > Insecta > Lepidoptera > Noctuidae > Lacanobia > Lacanobia oleracea. Next base: position 6,677,029 of record OX493405.1, read on the forward strand.
TTTATAGAGCACGTAATGAAGCGGTTCATTTCTATACCAATGATAAATGGAGCTGAATTTCTGCGACGACGGCTATTATAGAGCTCATTAACTTCAACAACTTCAGGTGATCGCCTCGAAATATGAGGTCGCGTCATATATATCTATGTGATTCATATCATTATCGTAGGAATAACAATAAAACAAGATAAGATTAGCGGAGCCATCCTAGCCACTTATTTCTCTGAATTTATTGAAAGAGTATACAATTTGCAATTCTACAGATTTTATCGATCACAAAGCCGTATACGCCATGTGGGTGTAAGTAACTTTGTTTTGTCTGCAATTCTTTTTCCTTAGAGAAATCTATAGCTGTTTTTCTTTTGTGTACAGGTTGGAGCATTGCAAGAACTGTTACACGAACAATCTGCAGAACGCTAAACTAGACGGTGTCATTGATGAATATGTAATCAGTAATCACATACCGCCTATCAAGCCGCAAAATGGTGAGTTCTACGAACGTGATTTATGAAATATTTTGACAGACAATCTTCTTGGAAAATATTGAATGAGTGAATCGCGACCATTGTACCACTTTCAGTATTTTCCTAGGATTCATATTTCACACACCGTCGACTCAGATAGACATAATATTCCATACACGGGGAACATTGGAGCGTTATTCGACTCCAGCAATTCTAACAAGCGACGAATATTTGTCTGGAACGAAAACAAGAAGACGTCAAACAATTTTGTCGAGTTAATAATAATTTGAAATTGTTATTTTTGCCGACTTCAGAAAGGGCTGTTAATTAGATTAATGTCCGCAATCTAAATTCAAGTTAGTTCGCTGGATTTATGTTTCTTAAACAAATATAGGAAATTAAGACATTGTTTTCGGTTTTTAACCAACTAATTCCAAACTTTTTTGGGGTAGACAGAAACTGTAGATATAATGGATCCTTCATTTACATCCAAGTACTTACTCAGTCATCATTCCCAACTTGTTTCTTACCAAAGATTCGTGTTGTACAGGTATAATCGAGCACGAGGGTGCATGTGACATGACCAGTGACCGCGCGACGCGCCTGGGCGACAACAAGACAGACATGCACATCAGCGGCGACCCCCCGTACACCTGCGACCCCAGCCCGCTCAGGTACGCACTGCTAACAACATTATTATTCAACGGGTTATTAGTCAATACTGCCCCTGGCTAGTCCCTGGCCATTAATAAGAGACGTCGAGCTTTAGAAAGGAAGGATCACACAGGTATGACTGTATGAGTAAAAGACATTGATTTCTAATAGTTTAGACAGGGTCATCTGATCGCTTGCTTAACGTCTAAACCATATAAGAAAAATAATATTGTCTGACTGCGTTTCGAGTCCACTTTGGTCTAGACCCGCCTGTTACGGGCCAATTTGTGATGCGATCTGCCCCATACTATAAGATAAATCAATGGCGACAAAACAGAGCACGGAGGCGCCGCGGCCGCTGGTAGAGACCGCCACTGTCATCATTCACTTGCACATTCAAACTTACACTATGCAGACAATCATATAAACTAGGGGAGAACATTGATGATCAAAATGCTTTGCTCAATGTTGGTTCGCTCCACAGCGAGTAAAGCGCCCAAACTTTGATTAAGATGTGAAAACATTGTTGGACCTGCTGAAGATTGTAAGAATGTCTTTGCATTGTATAGACTCATTCTCTTTTGCATTATATTATTTCACGCATTAAATATTTCAAAACGAAAGTAACCATGATTTTTTAAACATTGCATTGCATTTCTTGCACGTTTTTCTTCATAGGATTTACTCTTTGGAAAGTGCAACTGCCGCGTTGGAAATAGGGTCGGTGAGTGTTTTGCTGCATACGAGCGTGGCAAAACTAGCTTTATCTATTTGACTTACAGGACCTTGACAATTCAAAAGTGCCTGTAACTGGTCTATTTGAAATAAAGGATTTTGTATTTGTAATTTTGTACTAATTAACTACTGACAGTACCTACTACTGATGGCTACATGACGGAGATGATACAAGTTGTGCGCACATGTATGTAACCAGAGAGTTTAGTGAATGTTGACAAGTAGAATAGAATACAATAGAATAGAAAAACATTTATTCAGCACAGACAAACGCACAGCGACAGAAAACAATAGTAATAAGTAGCAGGTACACAAATTGCGCTGAGCGTGCCCTCGTGCCCATGCCGAAAGGGTAACCATCTCAGCATTTGCAAGTGATTATAACTTCATACGTTTCTAGGAAAAAAGTAATGTGCAGACTTTTTTTTATTTTTTTTATTCGTAATGTGTTTGCTCTTGACTCTAGTCTAGGTCAGAGATGACAGAGACAAAGTCTACGATGGAGCGAGCTTACCCAGAAGGAGCCTGTTCACTCTAACTTTGAAGAGATTAGACTTGAATATTCGTTGTTCTTTTTTTAAATATAAATGTAATGTTTATAGACTAAAATAAATTTATGAATGGTCTGGCTGCATTCCCCTTGTTTTTTAAATGTATTGTATAACGAATCTCGCCACGCAGACCTGTTATGCTAATAAGCCGTATTTATTGTGAGTTGTATGTTACTGTAAAAGCTCGAAGTACAGTAAATCCTAAGATTTAAGAGTAAGTGTTAGGATTTACCGACATGAGTTGGTAAATGTTAGGATTTATGAAAATGGGACGATTTTTTCGGGCTTTTACCATTAGAATTTAGTACATGCTAGGTTTTGCCATTGTCGGCTGGTAAATGTTGGTTTACAAAAAAACGGTAAACAATGAGTAATTCGTTAATATATTTTATTTCGTATTGTTTTGGGAATGCAACAAATTCTCCAAATCTTAATCTAATCATATCTTTAGGAATTGCTGACGTCGCAATGCCCAGTTTCATTGGACTACCAAACATTGCTTCGTAGGGGGAGCATTTACAGACGCAAACGAGGTCGCATCAGGCGGTCCCCGACGCTATGACACGTATGGATGGGTTGCAACAGTAGTTGAGAGGTTCCGGCAGTTGGGTCTCGTTAGGTTGGTTGGGGTTGGGACTTGTGTAGGGCCAAGTGGCCCTACACAAGTCACGTGCTTCCATGGTTCTCGGAACAGGCCACCATTGGGATCTCAAATAACAGTAGGAGGGGTTTACCTCGGCGTCGGGTCGACGATGACATACCTGGGTCTCGACCTCGATAGCCGGTGGAACTTCGTCGAGCATTTCCAACGTTTGGCTCCCTGACTGGGGCAGGCCGGGGCTGCCTTCAAGCGGCTTCTGCCCAATCTAGGGGGACCAAACGCCTCCTGCCGGAGGCTTTACGCGGGTGTCGTCCATGGCCCTTTATGGGGCGCCGGTGTGGGTGCCTACCTTGAGGAAGCGACCTGCCCGTTACGTCAACGCGTCTCAGAGGGTCATGGCCATCCGGCTGGCTCGGGAATAACGCACGGTCTCTGGCGAGGCGTTGATCCTCCTTGCCGGACTGCCACCATGGGATCTGGAGGCGAGAGCCCTCGCGCTGATTTACGAGTAGCGAGTGGAGGCGCTACGCCGGAGCGAGACTCCTCTGTCGCGGCAGGCGACTGTCGCAACCCAGCGCTGGGCACGCCACTATTGCGGCGGTAAGTCTGCTCTTTGAGGAGTCACATCTTCCGCCTGACGCAGGTACTTACCGGATACGGTTGTTTCGGTAGATAACTGTTTCGGATTCGGCGGGAGGACATGCCTGAGTTTCAAAACTGTGAGGATCGCCCGGAGGACACGGTGGAACATACGGTAGCGGTCTGCCCTACTTGGATGGAGCACCGCCGACGACCTCTCGCGACCGACCCTGGTTCAATCTATGTTCCGGAGCTATGAGGCTTGGGAAGCGGTCACCTCCTTCTGCGAAGCAGTAATGCTAGCGAGGGAAGAGGCCGAACGTGTGAGAGAGAGGAAAACCTCACGCCCCAGCCGCCGCAATAGAATAAGACGCCCCAGGCATCGGGAGTCACAGGGCGATTCCCGGCCACCGTAGGCGCGGGCCTGCGGATGGCGAGCGTTGGGTGGCTCGCTGTCCAATCAGAACTAGGCCCGGGTAGACTGCGCGTTGTATTCCATGCGCTCCTCAAATAGATGTCAGCATAGAAGAAGGGGTCCGCTCGGGTGCGGGGGGCCTCTCAGGGTTGCGGAATTTGTTCGAAAGAGTCACCGGGGCCCTGGAACGCAAAGAGCACTAGGAGAAAAGAAACACGGATGGCTTTTAGTCAGTAAGAGTCTGAGACTCCCTTCTGCTTCGCCCAGAGCGGGAGGAGTCATTAGATGATTTCCCATCCAAAACAAAAAAAAGGGGAGCATTTAATTCCCTCGTGATATGCTCTATTTTTCATAGCCTAGATGAATTTCAAGCCGTCTGACCACTTTGGCGGAGATGGTGCGGCTAGCGCGGGTTGCAGACTGCCCACAAGTACGAGACGATGCGCCGAACACGTTATGACATGTCTTTTTCAGCATTTAACGTGCCTTTTATGTAAATACTAAGATTTATCAAGTAAATGGTGGTAAAACTTCGAAGCGCAAATCTGTTCGGACTGTTATCATTAAGAGTTGGTAAATCTTAGGTTTTACAGTAACATATACATTGACATGGCTTTGCCACTCTTGCAATAAATAGTGTAGGATGCTCCTTGCCGGGAATCTAGTTCTCTAATCGGCCAGACACATTATTCTATTTAAGATGATCCTTTATTTGTTGAGATTTTGTTAGAAATGAACTCGTACTCAATTGACTGGATTTTGCATTGATAAACGTTTATTTTTCTAGAAACACACATGGCTATAATGGAGACATGAAGAGCAGACACATAAATTCAGGAGACGAAGATGATATAGACATAAGCAGTGAGTATTCTTGAAAATTAAATATAGGAGCTATTTATTATAGGTTACTTCAAACCCCACAAATTTTTTCAAACCCCCCCATCTTGGGGGAGGCCTATGTCCAGTAGCGGACATCTTTCGGCTGAAATGATGATGATGATAGGTTACTTTTAGGCAAGCGTGCTCCATCTTTGGCCGCATCATCGCTAACCATCAGGTGAGATAGTGGTCAAACGTATGCCTATCAATAGTAAAAACTTTTTTCCCCCCAACTATGAAACTCTTTTTGCTTGAAAAACTTTTTCGAACCCTAAAAAATAATTCGTGTCATTGTGACGGATTTTGGTCATTGTTTACATTTTACGTTTATGGTTATCAAAAAATCCAGTCACGCAAAAGTACTAATGTGTTCCGAGCAAAAAACTGCTGGTATGTTTTTGAAATAATAAATTAGTTAGTGAAATATATCAAGGATACCTCGATGGCCCAATTTTACAAACGGTTCGGTAAGTTTGGTTTTAGCGCGTATTTGGTCAATGTTATTTTTATTCGTAAAAATATTCTGTGAAAATACAAAAATTGGTCGTACAGTGTTTTACATAAAGCAGACATTTTTTTGTGGTAGTTTAAAAATATTCTGATAAACTTGGATAAATATTTTATGATCGTTTCCATCAGAGTAAAATCCAACGCCCGAAGTTTTTGATCGTAAAATAAAATTGTTGTCGTTTGTTTACAGCGATATGAGATGCCGAGAACGCAATCTGCATTCGATTGTTGCAACATCTTGATTGTTCTCGATCGGTATTCGTAGTCGACTAGCGGTTCGTTCTCTCCCACACTAAACCGAGTATTACAATCATACGTGTGTCTCTATTCTTGTTGGTTTCGTTCGATTGGAATTAGTCGCGTGTGCATGTTTTGTATTGCATTCGTTCATCCGAATCCCCGTGATTGTATACCTCAGAACGAACGGAATAAACTTGATTATTGGACCCTCTACATTCTACACTGTCGATACCTATTCGAATTTGTAGGATAAAGTTCGTTTCATAGTTGATATATGTTTTAGTTGCGGGACTTGTAATTTATGAAGACATGAAGCGTAAAATTGTATCCTCTGTGAACGTAATCGTGATATTTTTCCTGGTATTTGTGATTACATTAAACAGTGAGTTAAAGATTTATTGCAACGGTACTTATAAGATTACTTAATATAATAACGTGTTAACTTTTTAACCCACTTCTTTAAAAAGGAGGAGGTTCTATGTTCGGCTGTATGTTTTTTTTATGAAGGTATGTTCACCGATTTCTTTGCCAATTGTGGACCGATTTTAAAAATTATTTTTTATTCGTAAGCCTCACTCCTGAGATGGTCCCATTGTCAGATTTGATCATGGGATCTCATGAAAGTCGAGGGAAACCCTTAAATGTTATAGGCACATACAATATTTTCCCCTTATTTTGTATCTCTGCTTCAAAGTCTTGTCTATAAAATTATTTCTGATTACAATACTTAGTTTAATGTTTACCTTATTTTCTCTCCCTCCTTATTTCTCTGTTTGCATGCCTATTGTTTAATTGCTCACTACTAACTAGGTACTTTTCTGTTTTAACAGCTTACAATAGCGCACCGTTATATATAACTTTTAATATATTGTGGAAAATGTCGTAGGTTATACATTTGTTATTCTGATATATTTATAACTCAGCATAAGATTTTTTATGTATACTTAACTGTTTATTTTCCCGAACAAATAAAATAAAATAAAAAATAAACTTTTTAAACGCAATTCAGATATCTGTGCCTGGTAATCATCATCTCATATTGCTGAGCTTATGATGGCGGGTATAAGATTGGGAATCCCATGGAAAATGTTTGTTCAGCGATATTTTCGTCAATTGTCAACCGATTTGGTTGATTCTTTTTTGCTGGGAAGACATTTTTTCCCGGACTGGTCCTTTTTCAATTTGGTGAAGATTTGATGACGGACTTTGGAGGTAGGCAACGGAACTCTTCAATAAATGATAGTAATTGGATTTGGATTGGGATTGCTAAAATCGCATTTCTCTTTTTTGATCATAACATAAAATCACGCCGGTACGCAGTGAATGGGGTACGCAGGTACCGCTAAAAAGTGAAAAATAAAAAACTTTTGCAATATACTACAAACTATAAAATAACTTTAATTTCGGAAGTCGGCGTCAAAAAACGAAAAAATAAACAAAAACACCGGCCTCCGAAATTAAAGTTATTTTATATTTTGTAGTGTTTTGTTTTTGGAAGTCGGTTGTAATTTTTTGTAAAAAGTTTTTTTGAATAAATTCAGAAAAGTTTATCCCAGTTTTACGCCAGACCTATCCCGAAGTCCAAATAAATATGTAGTTACAATCATGTACTTAGACTTTGTGATACTCTGCGATAGTGTCGGTTTATATCGATGAGAGAATTTTAGGAATTGAATATGTCCTTCCACATATTGATTTTTGCTTCTCCATCCAAACTTACAAACTATAGGTATTCTAATTAATATTGTAAATGCGAAAGTTTGCGAGGATGGGTGTTTGTTACTCTTTCACGTCAGAACGCCTGAAAGGATCTTCATGAAATTTGGCACAGAGGTAGATTCAAATAGTATTCACGCGGGCGGAGCAGCAGGCGACAGCTAGTCCTTTTATAATAATGTATAGTGTAGATACGTGTACCTAGGTGTGTGTGTATTTGCCCTTGTATCTTCCGTCTAGGTCGCGGAATAGGGTACAGGGTAAATAGGGTTATCTAAAGGATTGTGTGCTCTAAAGGTTCGTCCACATGATTGAGCCGCGGCGATTGGGTTCGAAAGCTAAATTTGGAGACACCCGTCCTTTACCCGCTGCACAAGGATAGAGCGTTGCCCGAATTTGTATCGCTTGAATTGTTTGTGCAAACATATTGATATTTTTAGTTTAAAGAAGCATTTGAATTTCTTAGAGGTTAAAAGAAAAAATATAAAAAAAATGTGTATCCCCCGAGTATTTGAGCTCTGAAGGTCAAGGTATTATCAAGTAATGACGTTTACTGTTCAGTTTATATAAACGCCAGCTTTACCAATTAATCGAAGCCGTATATAGTCTGGCAATGGCTTAATTAGCTAAGCCCCAAAATGTCCACTGGAGTAAAATCGATCTTCCTACTTCTATAGACCGGCACGCGAATGTATCGTTTTAGTTAGGATAGTACCTAACGATGCCACGGGATTGCCATTTTTAAGTTCAGTTGTAATTGACAGCATGGAAAGCCAAAATTTCACCGGTCGTACAGCTGTTCGCCGCTACACGTGGTCTAATTTGTAAATTCTCTATATTTTTGTTAGAATTTCCCTTTGCTCTGCGGGAATATTCCCTGCGGCGAATGTACCGACGGCAGGCTGCGAGTTCGGCGTAGGTGTTGAAGTAAGAAGGTCCTACGTAGGAGTTGCGTTGACGTCGCGTATCCGTCACGTCGACACCGCTTAGGCGCCATATCCACGAGTTAGTGTATCGCCGCGAGTATTTATTTTATTTAACAGTTTACGTACACACATTACATAGAAAGATAAAAAAAGGAAACAGAAAAAAATGTATAAAGGTGATGTTTATTCATTTGCGAGTTGCATTTTGCTTGTCAGTGTCACTCGTCGAATCGCCGCGATAATATCGCCGTGTGGAGACTGGAGACACGTTCATAGAGTTGTTAACGGGGCACGACGATATTTAGCTTTACCAATGACCAAATAAATAATAGTTTATAATTTATAACCAATGTTAATCGACAAAATAAATAGGACTTTTTTCACAATTTTATCTATTGCTTGAGTTAACTACGGATCTAAAAGCTTGGCCTAAAGTTTTATCATGTAATAAATAAAATGCTTCTCTTCGTACATGTTAATTGAGTCTCTTCAACATTATGGTGTGTTTGCAGCACGCGGCACGTGGTCGTCGGGCGAAGTTTCCCCAGGGCTGTCGGACGAAGAGGCAGGCGGCGGAACCGGCGCGGGCGAGTCGGCGGCGGCGCTGCTGGCGCGCGTGCGGGCGCTGGGCCGGCGCGGCCTGGCGCACGAGTACGACGAGATCCGCGCGCGCCCGCCGCAGGGCACCTTCCACCACGCCAAGTGAGTGCCGCACACAGACACTAGGCAGGCGGCGGCGGCGCTGCTGGCGCGCGTGCGGGCGCTGGGCCGGCGCGGCCTGGCGCACGAGTACGACGAGATCCGCGCGCGCCCGCCGCAGGGCACCTTCCACCACGCCAAGTGAGTGCCGCACACAGACACTAGGCAGGCGGCGGCGGCGCTGCTGGCGCGCGTGCGGGCGCTGGGCCGGCGCGGCCTGGCGCACGAGTACGACGAGATCCGCGCGCGCCCGCCGCAGGGCACCTTCCACCACGCCAAGTGAGTGCCGCACACAGACACTAGGCAGGCGGCGGCGGCGCTGCTGGCGCGCGTGCGGGCGCTGGGCCGGCGCGGCCTGGCGCACGAGTACGACGAGATCCGCGCGCGCCCGCCGCAGGGCACCTTCCACCACGCCAAGTGAGTGCCGCACACAGACACTAGGCAGGCGGCGGCGGCGCTGCTGGCGCGCGTGCGGGCGCTGGGCCGGCGCGGCCTGGCGCACGAGTACGACGAGATCCGCGCGCGCCCGCCGCAGGGCACCTTCCACCACGCCAAGTGAGTGCCGCACACAGACACTAGGCAGGCGGCGGCGGCGCTGCTGGCGCGCGTGCGGGCGCTGGGCCGGCGCGGCCTGGCGCACGAGTACGACGAGATCCGCGCGCGCCCGCCGCAGGGCACCTTCCACCACGCCAAGTGAGTGCCGCACACAGACACTAGGCAGGCGGCGGCGGCGCTGCTGGCGCGCGTGCGGGCGCTGGGCCGGCGCGGCCTGGCGCACGAGTACGACGAGATCCGCGCGCGCCCGCCGCAGGGCACCTTCCACCACGCCAAGTGAGTGCCGCACACAGACACTAGGCAGGCGGCGGCGGCGCTGCTGGCGCGCGTGCGGGCGCTGGGCCGGCGCGGCCTGGCGCACGAGTACGACGAGATCCGCGCGCGCCCGCCGCAGGGCACCTTCCACCACGCCAAGTGAGTGCCGCACACAGACACTAGGCAGGCGGCGGCGGCGCTGCTGGCGCGCGTGCGGGCGCTGGGCCGGCGCGGCCTGGCGCACGAGTACGACGAGATCCGCGCGCGCCCGCCGCAGGGCACCTTCCACCACGCCAAGTGAGTGCCGCACACAGACACTAGGCAGGCGGCGGCGGCGCTGCTGGCGCGCGTGCGGGCGCTGGGCCGGCGCGGCCTGGCACTCGAGTACGACGAGATCCGCGCGCGCCCGCCGCAGGGCACCTTCCACCACGCCAAGTGAGTGCCGCACACAGACACTAGGCAGGCGGCGGCGGCGCTGCTGGCGCGCGTGCGGGCGCTGGGCCGGCGCGGCCTGGCGCACGAGTACGACGAGATCCGCGCGCGCCCGCCGCAGGGCACCTTCCACCACGCCAAGTGAGTGCCGCACACAGACACTAGGCAGGCGGCGGCGGCGCTGCTGGCGCGCGTGCGGGCGCTGGGCCGGCGCGGCCTGGCGCACGAGTACGACGAGATCCGCGCGCGCCCGCCGCAGGGCACCTTCCACCACGCCAAGTGAGTGCCGCACACAGACACTAGGCAGGCGGCGGCGGCGCTGCTGGCGCGCGTGCGGGCGCTGGGCCGGCGCGGCCTGGCACTCGAGTACGACGAGATCCGCGCGCGCCCGCCGCAGGGCACCTTCCACCACGCCAAGTGAGTGCCGCACACAGACACTAGGCAGGCGGCGGCGGCGCTGCTGGCGCGCGTGCGGGCGCTGGGCCGGCGCGGCCTGGCGCACGAGTACGACGAGATCCGCGCGCGCCCGCCGCAGGGCACCTTCCACCACGCCAAGTGAGTGCCGCACACAGACACTAGGCAGGCGGCGGCGGCGCTGCTGGCGCGCGTGCGGGCGCTGGGCCGGCGCGGCCTGGCGCACGAGTACGACGAGATCCGCGCGCGCCCGCCGCAGGGCACCTTCCACCACGCCAAGTGAGTGCCGCACACAGACACTAGGCAGGCGGCGGCGGCGCTGCTGGCGCGCGTGCGGGCGCTGGGCCGGCGCGGCCTGGCGCACGAGTACGACGAGATCCGCGCGCGCCCGCCGCAGGGCACCTTCCACCACGCCAAGTGAGTGCCGCACACAGACACTAGGCAGGCGGCGGCGGCGCTGCTGGCGCGCGTGCGGGCGCTGGGCCGGCGCGGCCTGGCGCACGAGTACGACGAGATCCGCGCGCGCCCGCCGCAGGGCACCTTCCACCACGCCAAGTGAGTGCCGCACACAGACACTAGGCAGGCGGCGGCGGCGCTGCTGGCGCGCGTGCGGGCGCTGGGCCGGCGCGGCCTGGCGCACGAGTACGACGAGATCCGCGCGCGCCCGCCGCAGGGCACCTTCCACCACGCCAAGTGAGTGCCGCACACAGACACTAGGCAGGCGGCGGCGGCGCTGCTGGCGCGCGTGCGGGCGCTGGTTGGTTTATCAGTACATTAATAATATAACAGTGATTAATGTACTGAAAAGCAAACCTGTTCGCAAATACGCTCAGGATGGTGTTGGAGGTGGTCTGGAGCCTGCGCCCCAGAGATATGCACCGCTTTCGCATCGTCGTGTACAAACGGTCAACACGGGCGACGGCGAACGTTCCCGAAGCGCTGCAATGCCGCAGGCAGCCCCAACACCACACTGAACGCTAAGTGTCCAAATAGTTTTTAAATATCGCTGTTCGAACATTGCAAACTGTTGTATGAGTGTACCTGTCTACATCTAATAGTTACATCTATGCATATACAGTCCACTCGTTAGAAAGAAACAGATGATTTTTTAGTGTCAATATATGGAGCGTAAAGAAAGGACGTTGTTTCTGTTCAAAAACCCCTATCGCACGAAAATCAACCTAATCTCATTAAATATATGGTCCATAACGAGCCGGATTGAGTCACCTACGATCGAACGTAGCCGCCGCCGCGAGAACAAAAGGCCGCATTCCTTAGATAAGGATTCGCCTGGTGATCGGTAAAAAACATAAGACTTTAAAATAAAACTACGAGTAATTACGTGTTATAAGCAAGCTAATACGGTGACAAAAATAAGTGAGAGTTGAGTGCATAAAATAAGTGAGAACTACAGGTATTTACGAGCCTAGCCTTTAATTACGAGACATTACGTGAGTGAGATACAAACTTGAACAATTTGTGCTATTTAAAGGCTTATTTTGTAACTATAATAGTGAGTGAGTTAGCATTACGTTAGAAACGCGTCCGATCGAGCCAATACAATGGAGAAGTGTATTGCATTACAGGAAGAGTTGATGAACAATTTGAAAACCGCCGAACGGAATTTTAAGAAAACGCCTAAAGAAAGAATTAAGAAACCTTATTTAGAAACAAGACTGGAGGTACTTGAGCAACAGTATAAAGAATTTAAAGAGGGGCATAAGACTATTCTTTCGGAACTTTCAAAAGAAAAGAAGGAAATATATTTCTCTTCGGGTTATTACGAACAATATGAAGAACTGTACGTGCAATACAAAACTAGTTTAAAAGAAGCTTTGGAGCCATTTTCAGTACCGTCAGTTTCGCCCGCGCCAATTAGTACGGCGGTACCGGCTAGTACTTACAGAGTAGATACCAGTTATGGTAATGTGAAGCTCCCGCGAATTACGCTACCTACATTTGGAGGAAAATATGAGGAATGGCAAACATTTTACGATATGTTTTCATCACTAATTCACAACAATAAAACCATTATGTCAGTTCAAAAATTTCATTATTTGAAAAGTAATTTGTCGGGTGAAGCTTTGAATCTTTTGCGGAATTTTACAACAACTGAAGCAAATTATGAGGAGGCATGGAATCAATTAGTGAAACGGTATAATAACAAACGTTATAACTGCAATGTTATTATGAGCAATTTGATTGGACTGAAGAAAATACCTACTGAGTCGGCTAGTGCAATAAAACATTTACTAGACACCACATCCACTTGTATGAAGTCTCTGCAGAGTTTAGGGATTAAAACGGAAAACTGGGATGAAATTATTGTTTATCTAACCGTTGCAAAGTTGGACACAGAATCAATAAAACTGTGGGAACAGTATCTTAATACTTCTTCTAGCGATGAACTCCCCACTTGGGCACAGATGCGAGACTATTTAGAGTACAGGTTTAGGTCTTTAGAAATGATTGATTCCAACACTCAGCGATCATCACACACAGTGAAGTCTGCACAAAAGACAAAAACATTTCACACGTCAGTAGAAAATAAACCTAAATCTACTGGGGTTGAGTGTGCAATGTGTAATGAGAAACATTATGTTTACAACTGCAAACGTTTCGTAATTATGGCACCAATGGCAAGACAAGAGTTTGTGCAAAATAAGAAATTGTGTTTCAACTGCCTGTCACCAACACATGCAGTCATCAAGTGTCGTCATTCAATGAGTTGCAAGAAATGTGGTAGAAGACACCACACTATGCTTCACTTCGAGCGAGAGAGTAACGAGAGCGTCAAACCAGCAAGTGAGGTAACATCATCACCAAGTGAACAACATGAGAAATCGAGCACATCACGAGGTGATACCCACATCACTACTACATTTACTAGGGAGGAGCTGCAGCCTACCAGGGTGCTGCTTGCAACGGCTAGAGTTAAGGTATTTAATTCAAATGGTTGTAAACAAAATATTCGAGCTTTATTAGATCAAGGGTCACAAGCCTCGTTAGTTACAGAGGCTACTGTTCAGTTACTTGGGTTGAAACGAATACCAGTAAATGGCTTTGTGTCGGGGCTGGGAGATGGTCATACTAGAATAAAATACAGAGTTTCACTTCAAATAGAATCATGCCATAATCCAGCAAACTCAATTCAAGTTAACGCTTACGTTATGCATTCTTTGACGTCTATGCTTCCCACAGCCAACCTAAGTTCACATGAGTGGGTTGAAATTAATCGTTTACCTTTAGCGGATCCTAAATATGCAAAACCAGGTAAGATCGATATACTGTTAGGAGCAGAAGTGTATGGAGATATATTGCTTGACGGTATTATTAGACAATCTGAAGGCAATTTGATAGCACAGAACACAGTTTTTGGGTGGATCATTTCAGGAAAGGTGTCAAGTGGATACAACTCGTCAGCGGAAAGTAATCTTACTAGTTTACATGTACATTTAGAAGATAATGATTTACTTACGCGCTTTTGGGAAATGGAAAATGAGCCTAATGTTTTACAAAAGGAGATGACTAAAAGCGAGAAGGTGTGTGAGGAATTCTTTAATTTGACTACAACTAGAGACAATAGCGGCAGATTTATTGTGAGATTACCTTTTGCAACGAATGATCCGAAGTGTCAGTTCGGTTGTTCAAAACAGAAAGCTATAAAAATGTTAGAGAATTTAGAGAGAAGGTTATCACGTGATCCAAAGTTGAGAATAGAGTATAATAAGGTGTTTGAGGAATATTTGAGTTTAAATCACATGATAGAAGTGAGTGAGAAAGAGATAGAAAACCATCGTGCAGTCTATCTTCCTCACCATGCGGTGGTGAGAGAAGACAAGGAAACTACCAAGGTAAGAGTTGTTTTCAACGCGTCAAGTAAGGGAAATAATAACGTGTCATTAAATGATGACCTTCTTGTTGGACCTAAATTGCAACAAGATCTGAGGCATATTTTAATGAGATGGAGAACCCATAAAATATGTCTAGTAGCAGATATAATAAAATTTTACAGAATGATTCGAGTAGCAGATGAAGACACTGATTTCCAAAGGATCGTATGGAGATTTGATCCATCTGAACCTATACAGCATTATAAGCTTGTAAGGCTTACATTTGGTACGGCATGCGCGCCATACTTAGCTGTTAAGTGTTTACAAAGACTGGCTGAGTTAGAGGAGCCAAAGTACTCGTTAGCAGCTAAGGTAGCAAAACAAGATTTTTATATGGATGATCTGATGTCCGGAGCTGAAACTGTAACTGAAGCCTTACAAATATACCATGAGATGAATGAGTTAATGAAATCAGGTGGGTTCGAACTTCAAAAGTGGAACAGTAACAATGAAACATTTTTAAGTCATATCGATAACAGTGGAGACCATAAAACACCTATTAAGGTAAATAATTCCATTAAGGTACTGGGAGTAAGTTGGTGTCAAAAATCTGATCATTTCGAGTATGTGCTCAACTTACCTGATACTAAAGAGCCAGTCACTAAACGAAAAGTACTGTCTGTTATAGCTAGGTTATATGATCCGTTGGGTTGGATTGCCCCTGTAGTAGTCGTGGCTAAAATCTTCATACAAAGGCTGTGGCAATCAGGCCTTGAGTGGGATGACTGCTTATCAGAGGATCTACTTACACATTGGTTAGCATATAGGAGTAAATTAATTGATTTAAAGAAGCTTACAATTCCGAGATGGTTGAATGTAGCGCGAGCCTCTAAAACTGAATTACATGTTTTTTCCGATAGCTCAAAATCAGCTTTTGCAGCTGCAGTTTACATTCGAGTTACGGATGACTCAAATAATGTATACGTGCATTTAGTAACTGCAAAGACCAAGGTTGCGCCAATTGACAAGGAAGTTTCGATTCCCCGACTAGAGTTATGTGGGTCAACTTTGGCTGCTAAACTGATTTTTGAAGTGTCTCAGGTAATGGATATACCCAAGAAGGATTTACATGGTTGGACAGACTCCACTGTGGTCCTTGCATGGCTCAAGGGAGGATCAAGTCGATGGACGACTTTTGTCAGTAACAGGGTTTCTACGATTTTAAACATTTTGGATTCAGAGCAGTGGGGCCATGTTTCATCAGATGAGAATCCTGCTGACTGTGCATCGCGTGGCTTGCAACCACAAGAGTTAAAAAACCATCCATTGTGGTGGAGAGGACCGCAATGGCTGGCAGAGTCAAACATACAAAAGGACAATACACTTGTTATAGATACACACGAAGAGGAGAAAATCAAGTCTTTAATTGTTTCATCTGATATCAACGAGTTATGTGTTTCGTTAAGGTTTTCATCTTTATTGAGGTTATTAAAGGTAATATCATACTGCAGGAGAATATTGAATTTAAAGTTACCTAAAATTGAACGACCAAGTTTACCAAAATTTATTACAGCAAATGAATTAAATGAGACTTTAATGGCGTTCATTAAACTAATTCAAGAACGTGAGTTTTCAGTTGAGATGAACCAGTTAAAGACTCGTGGTTGTGTACCTAAGAAGAGCCCGTTAAGAACTCTTTGTCCGTTTTTAGATGAAAAAGGGATTTTAAGAGTAAGTGGTCGCATAACACAAGCAGACGCGAGTTATGATACGAGACATCCAATAATAATGCCCGCTAAACATCACTTTAGCATGCTTATTATTATCGATGCGCATCACAAAACGTTACACGGAGGCCCACAGGCTATGCTGAATCTTTTGAGAACAAAATACTGGATTATACGAGCGAAAGAACGTGTCAAGAAGTGTTTTAGAGAATGTGTCGTTTGTTTAAGATATTCTAAAAAGAAGTCGACACCATTAATGGGACTGCTTCCAGAGACAAGATTAAAACCTAGTAAACCTTTTAAGTCTACTGGCGTGGATTACTGTGGTCCTGTGAGTATTCGGTTCTCACCGGGTAGAGGAGCCAAGTCATACAAGGGCTACATTTGCCTTTTTGTGTGTATGGTGACACGAGCAGTGCATCTGGAAGCCGTAACTGACTTGACTGCTAAAGGCTTTATCGCAGCGTTCAAACGTTTTACTGCTAGACGAGGCCACTGTCAAGACTTGTTCAGCGATAACGGCACAAATTTTGTTGGTGCTGACAAACAACTGAGGGATATGTTCAACAGTGCCAAATCGGCCCTTCCTAAAGAAATAGCGGAGTTGCTGACTTTGGATCGAACTACATGGCATTTTATACCTCCCCACGCACCAAATTTCGGCGGATTGTGGGAGGCTGGCGTTCGAAGTACTAAGACACATTTGCGTAAGGTTGTCAGTAATGTTACACTTACCTATGAGGAGATGGCGACAGTCTTAGCACAAGTAGAAGCGTGTTTGAATTCCCGACCTATGACCGTACTTAGTGACGATCCCAATGACCCCCTACCCTTGACACCAGGCCATTTTTTGGTAGGTGAGCCGCTATTAAATATTGTAGATGAAGATTATTCAAAATGTAATGTAGTAGGTTTAGATCGATGGCGTCTTACACATAAAATTGTAAACGATTTTTGGAGTAGATGGTCAAAAGAGTATCTTGTAAGTCTTAGCCAAAGGTATAAGTGGAATTCGAAATGTACTGAACCAGAAATTGGTGATATTGTTGTATTAAAAGAGGATAACATTCCTCCAGCTAAATGGATTCTTGGTAAAATTATACAAAAACATACCGGTCCGGACAATGTAACCCGTGTAGTTACAGTCAAATGTAAGACTGGTGAATTTAAGCGTCCCGTTAATAAAATCTGTGTTTTAACTAAATAACATTTTTTATGTTTCTAGTACCTAAGCTTAGCTTAAGCTTATTTAAAGTTTGTTTTTGTGTTGTGTTACATGGTTTACATTTTTGTGTAAAAATATTTAATTTAAATATTTTCTGCAAATTTTGTCTTAATTAAGTTTCAGTCGACTTTATTCTACCAATTTGCTCAGTTTTTTTTTACTGTTATTTTGCCAACCAGTCACTAAATACAGGAAATCATGGTGGGCGGTCCAAAGTCCAACAATCTATACTTTATTTTTTTAATAGTAACGCAGAGCAGTTATTATTTGTCAAAACATTTAACGTGTGTTTTTTTATTTCAATCTGAGGTTATGTTTATCTATAGTGTACTAATCTACTTACCAAGTTGTAGGTTATAAACTGTGTGAAGATGGGTACTTTCTAGTTGATGTTATAAGAATTTAGTTATTTTTGTTATAAGAAACTATCGTTTTGAGGTTTGTTATCTAGATTCTACTTAGTAAATAAAGAACTATGTTCTTTGGTGGGCGGAATGTCCAAATAGTTTTTAAATATCGCTGTTCGAACATTGCAAACTGTTGTATGAGTGTACCTGTCTACATCTAATAGTTACATCTATGCATATACAGTCCACTCGTTAGAAAGAAACAGATGATTTTTTAGTGTCAATATATGGAGCGTAAAGAAAGGACGTTGTTTCTTCCATAGAAAAAAGTTAGAAATCCTTTCGGTGAAGTGCCGCTGACACCTAGGGGCTGTTTTTCGCAAATTATATGTTCCTGCAAGTATTTCATGAAAATAGGGTTGCCAATATAAGTGTTAACTAATCAAAACCATGACTCATGTAGAAAATGAACTACTAAAATCTTCATTTCTTCTTTCTTTTTTTGGATTTTTAGCCCATTAAAATCGTGCATTGTGTAGTAAAGTAAAATTAAATAAAATTATCCTTCATTTCCGTTACTAAACAATCATTTAATATCTCAATTACAAATGATGATCTACGACGTATGATAGTTACAAATAAAATAAAAATACCTATTTATTACTTGACACGTGTTTCACTGCAGGCAGCGTAAATTAGTTCTACAGCAGTTAATTGCATTTCCTCGAAGCGAATATTCTACGCTATAAAAATCTAATTTATTCTACGTCGTACTTTTCCTAGATGGATGCTGACCATATTCTGAAATAATAGTGAGTACATATTTAAGCAAACTAAGACCACTGGACCATGGGCTATCATGTCACAAAAAAAAAAACAGGCCTAACTTCCAGCATTGGCGCCTCTTCGGCTGCGGATTATGATGATGTAGGTAGGCCCTTTGCACCATAAAACTTGAAATACCTTTTTATCACTAATAGTGTTTAAAAAATAATTTTGTCTCTGTCATCTCCAAATAATTGACAGAAAAAGAACGATGATTTCAATTAATATCACGCTAAATAATATGCATTTAGTGATTTGTGGTCAAAAGGGCCAAAGCAAGTAATAGCCCATCAAGCAAAAATAAACTGTAAATGTTTTGATGATAAGGTGTATTTTCGTATTCCAGATTGCCGAGCAACCTAGCCAAGAACCGCTACACGGACGTCCTGTGCTACGACCACTCGCGCGTGCTGCTGTCGCAGACGGACGCCGACGACCCCACCACAGACTATATCAACGCCAACTATGTCGACGGATACAAACAGAAGAATGCCTATATTTGTACACAAGGTAAGTTCGAATTTATATTTTGCTTGGTTTTACCAGCGTTTGAAAATTTTGAACTTACTACTAGCATAAATAGTATGTTATAATGCTGTGAAAATAACTGTCATTTGATTCATATATGGTGCTGATATTTTCATAAGAATTCTCGTAATATACAGGTGAATTTCTAAAGTGTGCCTGGATGGCCAAATCTGAAACTATGAGGAATATCGAAAAATACTGAAAGACTGGTGTAGCTATACTCAAAGGGTTCTGTATAAAAAAACATTTGGGGGCGCCCTTTCTACCCGACTAGGGCAAAGCCCAAAAGGTATACTGTCTTTGTTACCTAACAGAGTAACATAAAACTGACTCATTTTACTTCTTACCACTATTATAATGGATGGATGGATGGATGGATATTTATGATTGTCACGAAGCACAGGCTACTTTTTTCCCGGGAGTATGTTCCTTTGGGAAGATTTCCGTCATTCACGCATCTAATACCGCTGGCATAAGAATAACTCATTAATTCAGACCTCTCATTTCTAAGACTTTGAGGCTCCTGACAGTATTTTACGACTTTTTGCTTTCATACGCCCGGGCCCTTAAGTCTGGGGGCCCCGTATCATTAATACGGCGCGGCGTTAGTTACGCCCCTGCTGAAAAAAGTCTTGAGCCCGATTTTGATGAAAACTTTAACTGCATCATTGGATTTTTGAGAAATCATTATTCCTATTCATGAATTGAACGGTTCGATTAAAAAAAAAACAACCTGTATTATTACACCATCCAAAAGTTTAGCTATTAAGCACTTACACACACCTAATGCAGTACAAAATCATGATAAGTGATAAAACGAATACAATGTTACTTGTACATTTGTTTGTACCGGAGCGATTACGTTGTTATCAGTAACACTGATGATAAACAAAAACACGCGTTGGTTCACACAGGTTTGTTTTTATTGCGTCTAACACTTTACGCAAATTAGTCCCACATGAGATGTAATATTAGAACTCGTAATATTCCATTAGAATTTACTAAGTTGAAATAATTTTGAGTACAATTTTTCCACCCATTCACTCGTCGCGAGTAAGTCCGGCCCACACATTGTAGACACGTGGTCGTCCCACTCAACTTGTTAGCCACGATTGATTCTAGAATCAAAACCGAAGCCCATTCCACACTTGCTTTACTGGTAAGTGCTAGTACTTACCAGTAAAATGTGGAGTGAGTGGATCCTGGGCTTATTCCTTTTGGAAATTTTCACAAATAATTAAGAGTCTTTAAAAAAACCGAGTGCGAGTATTGCGAGTCGGACACGAAGTGTTCCGTATCATAAACAAAAAAAAAAACACGTTTAATTATTGATTTTTTGTTTTAGCGGCAAAAGAAATACACACTGAAAATTTCAACTACACCCGCTCACAGATAGACAGGACATGGGAGGCTTAGTAATAGGGTTTCGTTGGTTACTCTTTAGGTACGGAACCCAAAAAAGTGTGCAAACTCTTAACCACAGAGGGAGATGTCCATAAGGGGCCACTCACCATCACGTGGGCTACCTGTTACTAATTTATGGCGTAAAAATACAGTTTTCAATTGGCAACACCTCCACACTCTGATGAGTCAAACTGACGATCGATAGGTTTGCGAGCTCGGTCGCACGTCACCCCTGACTATTGACTCGCTAAAACATAATGACATGTAATATTATAGCTTTGTTTGAACAGTTGGAATTGTAATAAATAAACCAAAAATAATGCAAGTTCACTGACAGTAACTTGCAAAGACCTTTATTTAAAATAAAAAAGTTAGTTTTCAATTTGGCTGAGATCCCACAGTACCTAGAACTATTTGCGAAACTTGTTTACGATGGAAATACGATTTCTGTGAATTATTAATAATAAAGCCCTGTTGCGCGAATTGGAAATAAACGAAGGGGAAATCCTCTCTTCGTAGAAATCGCTCGGCGAATAATAGCAACGGCATTCTTTTTTACAAAACGAATATTTTTTCTTCTAGTTTATTAGAAGTAACCTTGTATGACCGATAAATATGTACTTGGAAACATTTGTTTGTACAATTCCACTAATCGTTTAATAGTAATAAACTATTCAAGGTTTGAATTTACTAAGGTGAATTTTCTAATTTATGGTAGATCAATTGAAACATCTTACTAGAATACTCGCATGTGGTATCATCTCGTGAGTTTTGGAGATTTCTACCATAGATCAATATTCTTCCATTAGAACAGAACCTTTTCATTAGCCTCATTTCATGTTGACGATTTTTGACTGTGTGCGATAAGAAGTACATAGACTTATTATAAGTGACCGACCGGAGCTTCATTTTCGGTTTCGGCCATAAAATCATGATTCGGCCATAGTTCAGCCGTTGGCAGCGTCTGTGAATTGTTGAGCAACATTGGGCGCCCGCCTGTCCGACTAATCTTGAAGTTGAAACCCACTCCTGCAACAGTTATACCAATGGCACCTACAAGCTGTTGACTATTGACCGCGCGAGCGGTACATGTATTTTGATCACTGGCTAGCTGTTCCAGCAGCCCGTGTATACCCGTCCTCAAACTACTCTACGGAAACTTGCAGTAAATAATTGTCCTCATCGTCATGTGTAACATTACAGGTCCGCTCCCAAAAACATTCGGCGACTTCTGGCGCATGGTGTGGGAACAAGGCACCCTGGTCGTAGTGATGACCACCCGCGCCGTCGAGCGCGGCCGCGTCAAGTGTGGCCAGTACTGGCCGCTCAGCGACAACACGCGCGTCGTGTACGGAGACTTCGCCGTCACCACGCAGGGCATCGAGCACGAGGAGGACTACACCATCACGCATCTGTTGCTGACGGACCTGAGGGTAAGCACAGCTCATAGCAACAGTACTGGCCGCTCAGCGACAACACGCGCGTCGTGTACGGAGACTTCGCCGTCACCACGCAGGGCATCGAGCACGAGGAGGACTACACCATCACGCATCTGTTGCTGACGGACCTGAGGGTAAGCACAGCTCATAGCAACAGTACTGGCCGCTCAGCGACAACACGCGCGTCGTGTACGGAGACTTCGCCGTCACCACGCAGGGCATCGAGCACGAGGAGGACTACACCATCACGCATCTGTTGCTGACGGACCTGAGGGTAAGCACAGCTCATAGCAACAGTACTGGCCGCTCAGCGACAACACGCGCGTCGTGTACGGAGACTTCGCCGTCACCACGCAGGGCATCGAGCACGAGGAGGACTACACCATCACGCATCTGTTGCTGACGGACCTGAGGGTAAGCACAGCTCATAGCAACAGTACTGGCCGCTCAGCGACAACACGCGCGTCGTGTACGGAGACTTCGCCGTCACCACGCAGGGCATCGAGCACGAGGAGGACTACACCATCACGCATCTGTTGCTGACGGACCTGAGGGTAAGCACAGCTCATAGCAACAGTACTGGCCGCTCAGCGACAACACGCGCGTCGTGTACGGAGACTTCGCCGTCACCACGCAGGGCATCGAGCACGAGGAGGACTACACCATCACGCATCTGTTGCTGACGGACCTGAGGGTAAGCACAGCTCATAGCAACAGTACTGGCCGCTCAGCGACAACACGCGCGTCGTGTACGGAGACTTCGCCGTCACCACGCAGGGCATCGAGCACGAGGAGGACTACACCATCACGCATCTGTTGCTGACGGACCTGAGGGTAAGCACAGCTCATAGCAACAGTACTGGCCATGAAGGAACTTACACTGGCGCATGTTTTGAAAACTGAAAAGATATTCCCATTTAAAATTGTTTTCCACTGTTATTTGTTTCAAAAAAATCGTTTTTATTATTTCAGCGTGATCAGTCTCGTCGCATCTGGCACGGGCAGTACACGCGCTGGCCGGACTACGGCGTGCCGGGCGGCGGCAGCGCGCAGCCCGTGCTGCGCTTCCTGTCGCTCGTGCGCCGCGCGCAGCAGCTCGCGCTACAGGAGTACGTATACACTATACAGTCGCGCCGCATCTGGCACAGTACACGCGCTGGCCGGACTACGGCGTGCCGGGCGGCGGCAGCGCGCAGCCCGTGCTGCGCTTCCTGTCGCTCGTGCGCCGCGCGCAGCAGCTCGCGCTACAGGAGTACGTATACACTATACAGTCGCGCCGCATCTGGCACAGTACACGCGCTGGCCGGACTACGGCGTGCCGGGCGGCGGCAGCGCGCAGCCCGTGCTGCGCTTCCTGTCGCTCGTGCGCCGCGCGCAGCAGCTCGCGCTACAGGAGTACGTATACACTATACAGTCGCGCCGCATCTGGCACAGTACACGCGCTGGCCGGACTACGGCGTGCCGAGCGGCGGCAGCGCGCAGCCCGTGCTGCGCTTCCTGTCGCTCGTGCGCCGCGCGCAGCAGCTCGCGCTACAGGAGTACGTATACACTATACAGTCGCGCCGCATCTGGCACAGTACACGCGCTGGCCGGACTACGGCGTGCCGGGCGGCGGCAGCGCGCAGCCCGTGCTGCGCTTCCTGTCGCTCGTGCGCCGCGCGCAGCAGCTCGCGCTACAGGAGTACGTATACACTATACAGTCGCGCCGCATCTGGCACAGTACACGCGCTGGCCGGACTACGGCGTGCCGGGCGGCGGCAGCGCGCAGCCCGTGCTGCGCTTCCTGTCGCTCGTGCGCCGCGCGCAGCAGCTCGCGCTACAGGAGTACGTATACACTATACAGTCGCGCCGCATCTGGCACAGTACACGCGCTGGCCGGACTACGGCGTGCCGGGCGGCGGCAGCGCGCAGCCCGTGCTGCGCTTCCTGTCGCTCGTGCGCCGCGCGCAGCAGCTCGCGCTACAGGAGTACGTATACACTATACAGTCGCGCCGCATCTGGCACAGTACACGCGCTGGCCGGACTACGGCGTGCCGGGCGGCGGCAGCGCGCAGCCCGTGCTGCGCTTCCTGTCGCTCGTGCGCCGCGCGCAGCAGCTCGCGCTACAGGAGTACGTATACACTATACAGTCGCGCCGCATCTGGCACAGTACACGCGCTGGCCGGACTACGGCGTGCCGGGCGGCGGCAGCGCGCAGCCCGTGCTGCGCTTCCTGTCGCTCGTGCGCCGCGCGCAGCAGCTCGCGCTACAGGAGTACGTATACACTATACAGTCGCGCCGCATCTGGCACAGTACACGCGCTGGCCGGACTACGGCGTGCCGGGCGGCGGCAGCGCGCAGCCCGTGCTGCGCTTCCTGTCGCTCGTGCGCCGCGCGCAGCAGCTCGCGCTACAGGAGTACGTATACACTATACAGTCGCGCCGCATCTGGCACAGTACACGCGCTGGCCGGACTACGGCGTGCCGGGCGGCGGCAGCGCGCAGCCCGTGCTGCGCTTCCTGTCGCTCGTGCGCCGCGCGCAGCAGCTCGCGCTACAGGAGTACGTATACACTATACAGTCGCGCCGCATCTGGCACAGTACACGCGCTGGCCGGACTACGGCGTGCCGGGCGGCGGCAGCGCGCAGCCCGTGCTGCGCTTCCTGTCGCTCGTGCGCCGCGCGCAGCAGCTCGCGCTACAGGAGTACGTATACACTATACAGTCGCGCCGCATCTGGCACAGTACACGCGCTGGCCGGACTACGGCGTGCCGGGCGGCGGCAGCGCGCAGCCCGTGCTGCGCTTCCTGTCGCTCGTGCGCCGCGCGCAGCAGCTCGCGCTACAGGAGTACGTATACACTATACAGTCGCGCCGCATCTGGCACAGTACACGCGCTGGCCGGACTACGGCGTGCCGGGCGGCGGCAGCGCGCAGCCCGTGCTGCGCTTCCTGTCGCTCGTGCGCCGCGCGCAGCAGCTCGCGCTACAGGAGTACGTATACACTATACAGTCGCGCCGCATCTGGCACAGTACACGCGCTGGCCGGACTACGGCGTGCCGGGCGGCGGCAGCGCGCAGCCCGTGCTGCGCTTCCTGTCGCTCGTGCGCCGCGCGCAGCAGCTCGCGCTACAGGAGTACGTATACACTATACAGTCGCGGTTTCGGCGCAGCTGCTACACGGTCGAGCCCTATGAGCGATGCGTACCAGATCCGATGCGGTCTACGTTGATACTCGGTGCGGTCTACGTTGATACTCGGTGTGGTTTCGGCGCAGCTGCTACACGGTCGAGCCCTAAGAGCGATGCGTACCAGATCCGATGCGGTCTACGTTGATACTCGGTGCGGTTTCGGCGCAGCTGCTACACCGTCGATCCCTAAGGGCGATGCGTACCAGATCCGATGCGGTCTACGTTGATAGTCAGTGCGGTTTCGGCGCAGCTGCTACACGGTCGAGCCCTAAGAGCGATGCGTACCAGATCCGATGCAGTCTACGTTGATACTCGGTGCGGTTTCGGCGCAGCTGCTACACTGCCGAGCCCTAAGAGCGATGCGTACCAGATCCGATGCGGTCTACGTTGGTACTCGGTGCGGTTTCGTCGCAGCTGCTACACCGCCGAGCCCTAAGAGCGATGCGTACCAGATCCGATGCGGTCTACGTTGATACTCGGTGCGGTTTCGGCGCAGCTGCTACACCGCCGAGCCCTAAGAGCGATGCGTACTAGATCCGATGCGGTCTACGTTGATACTCGGTGCGGTTTCGTCGCAGCTGCTACACCGCCGAGCCCTAAGAGCGATGCGTACCAGATCCGATGCGGTCTACGTTGATACTCGGTGCGGTTTCGGCGCAGCTGCTACACGGTCGAGCCCTAAGAGCGATGCGTACCAGATCCGATGCGGTCTACGTTGATACTCGGTGCGGTTTCGGCGCAGCTGCTACACCGCCGAGCCCTAAGAGCGATGCGTACCAGATCCGATGCGGTCTACGTTGGTACTCGGTGCGGTTTCGTCGCAGCTGCTACACCGCCGAGCTCTAAGAGCGATGCGTACCAGATCCGATGCGGTCTACGTTGATACTCGGTGCGGTTTCGGCGCAGCTGCTACACCGCCGAGCCCTAAGAGCGATGCGTACCAGATCCGATGCGGTCTACGTTGGTACTCGGTGCGGTTTCGTCGCAGCTGCTACACCGCCGAGCCCTAAGAGCGATGCGTACTAGATCCGATGCGGTGTACGTTGATACTCGGTGCGGTTTCGTCGCAGCTGCTACACCGCCGAGCCCTAAGAGCGATGCGTACCAGATCCGATGCGGTCTACGTTGATACTCGGTGCGGTTTCGGCGCAGCTGCTACACGGTCGAGCCCTAAGAGCGATGCGTACCAGATCCGATGCGGTCTACATTGATACTCGGTGCGGTTTCGGCGCAGCTGCTACACCGCCGAGCCCTAAGAGCGATGCGTACCAGATCCGATGCGGTCTACGTTGGTACTCGGTGCGGTTTCGTCGCAGCTGCTACACCGCCGAGCTCTAAGAGCGATGCGTACCAGATCCGATGCGGTCTACGTTGATACTCGGTGCGGTTTCGGCGCAGCTGCTACACCGCCGAGCCCTAAGAGCGATGCGTACCAGATCCGATGCGGTCTACGTTGGTACTCGGTGCGGTTTCGTCGCAGCTGCTACACCGCCGAGCCCTAAGAGCGATGCGTACCAGATCCGATGCGGTCTACGTTGATACTCGGTGCGGTTTCGTTGCAGCTGCTACACCGCCGAGCCCTAAGAGCGATGCGTACCAGATCAGATGCGTCGTCGCACGAACAAATGCGGTGACGCCGCGCACCACTGTGACGACGGCGACATAATATCGTTCTCCAACGTAGTAGGGTGTGCATGTCTTTGAACCATGTATTGCGAGTGGCTTATTGTCAAAAGTAGCATGATACAGCTCTATATGATCCAGGCTCGTCTTTCGATTAATATGACAAAAAAAAAGATGTTTAAAAGATGTATGTGTAACCTATTTGCACAAAAAATATAATTTTATCATATCCATTTGTTTTTTTTTTAAAACAGACACAGTATGGATTATTTTTCTAATTCAGCCCGGATATTGGAACTACAGTGGGCATTATGCGGAAATTGTTGGTTTATAGCGCTATAGAAAAACGTTTGATTTTAAACCAAATTATAATTCACAGTCAAAATCACAATAAAAATATATCAACTACCACAGGTACACTGCACAAGTTTACGGAATGCGCGACAGTGTCCAAGACGTGGTCGCTGCTCGATCACCGCCAGTAAACTCAGCTTTGCACAGTTAGAAGCGTCTGTCGAGCACGTTCTAGACTCCGTCGAACGCCACTAAATGGTGTTGGCGTCCCGATTGTTCAATCGACTGACTTATTTAAAACCTGTAAACCACGTAATTACATTATCAGTCTTATACCGATTGTATTTATTAATGAAGAACTATTATGTTTTCAGCTTAGGCGATGCGTGGGCGGGCCACAATAGGGGGCCGCCGATAGTCGTCCATTGTTCAGCTGGTATCGGTAGGACAGGTAAACAACATACCTTTATTATTTTAATACTGGCTGACCCGTGCCCAATATTAAGAGTTAAAGTTATTGAGGTTGTAGGGGGTAATCTCTGGATCTCCTGAACCGGTTTTGAAAATTCTTTTGCCATTGAAAAGCTACGTTATTTGTGACTATGTGAATTTACCATGGCATCATAGCACAGTGTATTATTTTGCCTAACTTGCGGACATGTCAGTTTTATTTTTTATCTTTATAGATTAAACAGTAATAAATCATTTAAAAAAATACTTGTTTTATATTTCCCTTTATTTAGGAGATATAATATTTAGTAAAAGGTCACTGACCTTCTTGAAAAAATTTTTTGTCTGTATTTCTTGAATAAAGCAAATGTCAGTCTCATGTAAAATAAAAATTAATTGTTGGTTTGAAATATATACAATGCACACATTTCAAGTCTCTAACATCACAGGAACGAGAATATTCTTTTTTTTTTTAATAAGCTGAGCATCCTAAATAGGCTAAGGCGATACTTGACGTCTGAACAGCTTCTGAGTCTGTACAAAGCACAATTCCGATTCTGTTGTAATATATTTAATGTTTTATTTTTCATCAAAATCGGGCTCAAGACTCCTTTCAGTGTTTTTCGATATTCCTCATAGTTTCGGATTTGGCCCTGAAGGCACACTATTAAAAATTCACCTTGTATATTTACCCAAAAATACTCAGATAATTCAATTTGTGAATCAGCTTCATCTATGTTGACTTTCAGATCTTGATAGTTAAAAAGTGCCTGTAAATGGTTTATTTGAACTATAGGTTTTTGATAATGTCACTGATTTGGCTAAATGAAAGTCATGGAGTAGCAATATTTTCAAGCTCGTATGTATGTTCCAGGTACATTCCTGACGCTCGACATCTGCGCCTCGCGGCTGGCGGCGGAGGGCGTGCTCGATGTACGCGGGACTGTGGAGCGCATCCGTGCGCAGCGTGCGCACTCCATACAGATGCCCGACCAGTACGTGTTCTGTCACCTCGCGCTGCTCGAGTATGCGGTCAGTATCTACCACTATACTATGTACTGTGGAGCGCATCCGTGCGCAGCGTGCGCACTCCATACAGATGCCCGACCAGTACGTGTTCTGTCACCTCGCGCTGCTCGAGTATGCGGTCAGTATCTACCACTATACTATGTACTGTGGAGCGCATCCGTGCGCAGCGTGCGCACTCCATACAGATGCCCGACCAGTACGTGTTCTGTCACCTCGCGCTGCTCGAGTATGCGGTCAGTATCTACCACTATACTATGTACTGTGGAGCGCATCCGTGCGCAGCGTGCGCACTCCATACAGATGCCCGACCAGTACGTGTTCTGTCACCTCGCGCTGCTCGAGTATGCGGTCAGTATCTACCACTATACTATGTACTGTGGAGCGCATCCGTGCGCAGCGTGCGCACTCCATACAGATGCCCGACCAGTACGTGTTCTGTCACCTCGCGCTGCTCGAGTATGCGGTCAGTATCTACCACTATACTATGTACTGTGGAGCGCATCCGTGCGCAGCGTGCGCACTCCATACAGATGCCCGACCAGTACGTGTTCTGTCACCTCGCGCTGCTCGAGTATGCGGTCAGTATCTACCACTATACTATGTACTGTGGAGCGCATCCGTGCGCAGCGTGCGCACTCCATACAGATGCCCGACCAGTACGTGTTCTGTCACCTCGCGCTGCTCGAGTATGCGGTCAGTATCTACCACTATACTATGTACTGTGGAGCGCATCCGTGCGCAGCGTGCGCACTCCATACAGATGCCCGACCAGTACGTGTTCTGTCACCTCGCGCTGCTCGAGTATGCGGTCAGTATCTACCACTATACTATGTACTGTGGAGCGCATCCGTGCGCAGCGTGCGCACTCCATACAGATGCCCGACCAGTACGTGTTCTGTCACCTCGCGCTGCTCGAGTATGCGGTCAGTATCTACCACTATACTATGTACTGTGGAGCGCAACCGTGCGCAGCGTGCGCACTCCATACAGATGCCCGACCAGTACGTGTTCTGTCACCTCGCGCTGCTCGAGTATGCGGTCAGTATCTACCACTGTACTGTGTACTGTGGAGCGCATCCGTGCGCAGCGTGCGCACTCCATACAGATGCCCGACCAGTACGTGTTCTGTCACCTCGCGCTGCTCGAGTATGCGGTCAGTATCTACCACTGTACTGTGTACTGTGGAGCGCATCCGTGCGCAGCGTGCGCACTCCATACAGATGCCCGACCAGTACGTGTTCTGTCACCTCGCGCTGCTCGAGTATGCGGTCAGTATCTACCACTATACTATGTACTGTGGAGCGCATCCGTGCGCAGCGTGCGCACTCCATACAGATGCCCGACCAGTACGTGTTCTGTCACCTCGCGCTGCTCGAGTATGCGGTCAGTATCTACCACTATACTATGTACTGTGGAGCGCATCCGTGCGCAGCGTGCGCACTCCATACAGATGCCCGACCAGTACGTGTTCTGTCACCTCGCGCTGCTCGAGTATGCGGTCAGTATCTACCACTATACTATGTACTGTGGAGCGCAACCGTGCGCAGCGTGCGCACTCCATACAGATGCCCGACCATACGTGTTCTGTCACCTCGCGCTGCTCGAGTATGCGGTCAGTATCTACCACTGTACTGTGTACTGTGGAGCGCATCCGTGCGCAGCGTGCGCACTCCATACAGATGCCCGACCAGTACGTGTTCTGTCACCTCGCGCTGCTCGAGTATGCGGTCAGTATCTACCACTATACTATGTACTGTGGAGCGCATCCGTGCGCAGCGTGCGCACTCCATACAGATGCCCGACCAGTACGTGTTCTGTCACCTCGCGCTGCTCGAGTATGCGGTCAGTATCTACCACTATACTATGTACTGTGGAGCGCATCCGTGCGCAGCGTGCGCACTCCATACAGATGCCCGACCAGTACGTGTTCTGTCACCTCGCGCTGCTCGAGTATGCGGTCAGTATCTACCACTATACTATGTACTGTGGAGCGCATCCGTGCGCAGCGTGCGCACTCCATACAGATGCCCGACCAGTACGTGTTCTGTCACCTCGCGCTGCTCGAGTATGCGGTCAGTATCTACCACTATACTATGTACTGTGGAGCGCATCCGTGCGCAGCGTGCGCACTCCATACAGATGCCCGACCAGTACGTGTTCTGTCACCTCGCGCTGCTCGAGTATGCGGTCAGCATCTACCACTATACTATGTACTGTGGAGCGCATCCGTGCGCAGCGTGCGCACTCCATACAGATGCCCGACCAGTACGTGTTCTGTCACCTCGCGCTGCTCGAATATGCGGTCAGTATCTACCACTATACTATGTACTGTGGAGCGCATCCGTGCGCAGCGTGCGCACTCCATACAGATGCCCGACCAGTACGTGTTCTGTCACCTCGCGCTGCTCGAGTATGCGGTCAGTATCTACCACTATACTATGTACTGTGGAGCGCATCCGTGCGCAGCGTGCGCACTCCATACAGATGCCCGACCAGTACGTGTTCTGTCACCTCGCGCTGCTCGAGTATGCGGTCAGTATCTACCACTATACTATGTACTGTGGAGCGCAACCGTGCGCAGCGTGCGCACTCCATACAGATGCCCGACCAGTACGTGTTCTGTCACCTCGCGCTGCTCGAGTATGCGGTCAGTATCTACCACTGTACTGTGTACTGTGTAGCGCATCCGTGCGCAGCGTGCGCACTCCATACAGATGCCCGACCAGTACGTGTTCTGTCACCTCGCGCTGCTCGAGTATGCGGTCAGTATCTACCACTATACTATGTACTGTGGAGCGCATCCGTGCGCAGCGTGCGCACTCCATACAGATGCCCGACCAGTACGTGTTCTGTCACCTCGCGCTGCTCGAGTATGCGGTCAGTATCTACCACTATACTATGTACTGTGGAGCGCATCCGTGCGCAGCGTGCGCACTCCATACAGATGCCCGACCAGTACGTGTTCTGTCACCTCGCGCTGCTCGAGTATGCGGTCAGTATCTACCACTATACTATGTACTGTGGAGCGCATCCGTGAACAGCGTGCGCACTCCATACAGATGCCCGACCAGTACGTGTTCTGTCACCTCGCGCTGCTCGAGTATGCGGTCAGTATCTACCACTATACTATGTACTGTGGAGCGCATCCGTGCGCAGCGTGCGCACTCCATACAGATGCCCGACCAGTACGTGTTCTGTCACCTCGCGCTGCTCGAGTATGCGGTCAGTATCTACCACTATACTATGTACTGTGGAGCGCATCCGTGCGCAGCGTGCGCACTCCATACAGATGCCCGACCAGTACGTGTTCTGTCACCTCGCGCTGCTCGAGTATGCGGTCAGTATCTACCACTATACTATGTACTGTGGAGCGCATCCGTGCGCAGCGTGCGCACTCCATACAGATGCCCGACCAGTACGTGTTCTGTCACCTCGCGCTGCTCGAGTATGCGGTCAGCATCTACCACTATACTATGTACTGTGGAGCGCATCCGTGCGCAGCGTGCGCACTCCATACAGATGCCCGACCAGTACGTGTTCTGTCACCTCGCGCTGCTCGAATATGCGGTCAGTATCTACCACTATACTATGTACTGTGGAGCGCATCCGTGCGCAGCGTGCTCACTCGATACAGATGCCCGACCAGTACGTGTTCTGTCACCTCGCGCTGCTCGAGTATGCGGTCAGTATCTACCACTATACTATGTACTGTGGAGCGCATCCGTGCGCAGCGTGCGCACTCCATACAGATGCCCGACCAGTACGTGTTCTGTCACCTCGCGCTGCTCGAGTATGCGGTCAGTATCTACCACTATACTATGTACTGTGGAGCGCATCCGTGCGCAGCGTGCGCACTCCATACAGATGCCCGACCAGTACGTGTTCTGTCACCTCGCGCTGCTCGAGTATGCGGTCAGTATCTACCACTATACTATGTACTGTGGAGCGCATCCGTGCGCAGCGTGCGCACTCCATACAGATGCCCGACCAGTACGTGTTCTGTCACCTCGCGCTGCTCGAGTATGCGGTCAGTATCTACCACTATACTATGTACTGTGGAGCGCATCCGTGCGCAGCGTGCGCACTCCATACAGATGCCCGACCAGTACGTGTTCTGTCACCTCGCGCTGCTCGAGTATGCGGTCAGTATCTACCACTATACTATGTACTGTGGAGCGCATCCGTGCGCAGCGTGCGCACTCCATACAGATGCCCGACCAGTACGTGTTCTGTCACCTCGCGCTGCTCGAGTATGCGGTCAGTATCTACCACTATACTATGTACTAATCAATCGTTATGTTGTCCTTGCAGGTGATGCACGGCTACCTAGACTCCGCTGACTTGACCGGATTTGACGAAGATAATGAAGAGGAGTCCGAATGAAGACTGTCTCGTCCGTCCTGCGCCGTGCTGTAGCGGCATCGGACCGCCGTCGTACACGAGTGTATGCGTGCACGAGTGCATGCGTGCACGAGTGACAGTGTACAGTGACCTTAGCCAAGTGACTGCTCTCACAGACTATACAGTGTTTATATTGCTACGGCACCACCCACCCTCGAGGACGTGATGTCAGGCCGACTGACCAAAGATCGCGCGAGCCACGGGAAACAGTATGGAACCCTTTCTGACGCCGCCACTGAACTGCACAAAGAGATGTGTTCATTAGAATAGTAGCAGGACAGCTGGTCCGCGTGACCACGTGACCACGTGACCGCGTGACCGCGTGACCGCGTGACCGCGTGACCACATGCCTCGTGTACGGACCGCTGGCGCTGGAACAAGACGTGAGGAATGTTTAGTGCACGACGTTGCGCCTCCATCGCATCGGCTGAATCAACACGCTATACGCTCATAGCTTAAGAAATATACATTGAAATGAAAACGTTCCTGTAGCATGAATAAGAACTGAAATATAAATCAGGTAATGGGAAGGAAGCCTCCTAACACAAGTATTTATTTGCATATTATAAATCTTTGTAACCAAAAATATTTCCACGATTATTTAGGATTTTAATATTTATTTATATGATGTAAGGAGTTATGGCTGTGTGAAGTTTTTGTCTGTAACTTATGTAGTTATGTTTATTATTATTTCAATAAATTAATTTTATGTAAATGCCATGAAATCATATAATATATACATACATGTGACCGCTGAATTTGATGTTTCGCCCGATTAAATATACGTTGAGGTGCTGGTAGGCTTAAAACGTTAATTCATGTTAATCATTTTATATTTCATTCGCGAGTTGTCGCATAATGATATGTATTATACATTTTATAATCGTCAACGCTCACGTCGAGCTATTATATGAATTTATGATAATGCACTGAGGCATCTAGACGTCGTTACGAATTATTATAAATTATTATATTATAAATAGTTTAGTCACATAATGTCCAATGCGCTAAAATATGTCTCTAGCAGAATGCCCAATTTTCAAGATTACAGCAACTTGCAACATGTATTAACCCCCAAACTGTGTTGGATTTACAATTACTGGATATTTTGCGACCTCTACACGTTTTGCAAATTGGACATTCAGCGGCTAAACATTATAAATTTTACATAGACTGAGTAATGTTAATATGTTCTAAAAGTTTACATGCGGCCCGTCGTACTAGCGTAAATTTACTATAACCTTCCATGTTGAAATCAATCTTTATTTCTAATGTGTTCTAATGAAAGATGTAAAAAGCGTATAATAACAATAAATGTGAAAGTGAGTAAAATATTTTGATGTGACAACATACAACATATTTATTTTTCATAGAAAGCATAGCGACATATCTATTGACAGATCTATATATTTAGAACCGCCGTCCTGTTACGTAACGTACATATCGCAGTAGACGTTTGTTTGCCCCGAGCTCCCCGAGGACAGCGTTTCCTTCCTGCGTCGTGAATCTCTATACAGTGTGCCCGTGCCGCAGCGTGCCGCAGTGTGCTGCAGCGTGCCGCAGTGTGCTACAGCGTGCCGCAGTGTGCTGCAGCATGCCGCAGTGTGCTGCAGCATGCCGCAGTGTGCTGCAGCGTGCCGCAGTGTGCTGCAGCGTGCCGCAGTGTGCTGCAGCATGCCGCAGTGTGCTGCAGCGTGCCGCAGTGTGCTGCAGCGTGCCGCAGTGTGCTGCAGCGTGCCGCAGTGTGCTGCAGCGTGCCGCAGTGTGCCGCAGTGTGTCGCTGTGTGTCGCTGTGTGTCGCTGGAAGCTCGAACCTATGATTATGTAAACTGTCGTGTACTCTTATCTTTCGAGTGTCGTCTTCAGACTTACTTATTTTCGCTCGCAGATACTCATTTTTTTATCAATCATATTTTATTTGGCACTTGGTGTAAATATTTGTTAAGCAATGCTGCGATCGATTATACGTCCGTCTGTCACTACACTAATAACGATGTTTAAAAACATGTTTCACTTGTAACATTGTTTCATATTTAGTAAATTGTTAATCTGGAACGTCTGTTAATTCTTGTATCTGTAAATATTCTATGATTATTTTCTGTTCTAAAATTAAATTAAAACCCTTGTGAAATATGTGTGAAATAAAAATCTTGTAATATATTTACACAAATAGTTTATTTTTATCACCATTAAACATCGCAGATTAAAAAAAAAATATCACAATTTACAGAATAAACAAAATTCTATTTTCAAATATATAGTTGGGCGGTTGGTTGGCTAAAGGAACTACAAAACCGAACTTATTTTGAACTCAAAAGTGCCATATTAACTATTGCCTCTTAGTGTAGACCTAAAGTTGTAGGCGATGTGGACTATTCGATAACTGCGGTGGAGTTCCCGCGCACGAAGAGTATCGGTGGCATGTCCTCGTTCATGACCTTCAACCACGCCATTTACAGGGCTGCCGAAATGCCCTGGAAAGCAAACAGAAAGGTTTTAATAGAACTGACTACTGGGCACTTCTTCTTGGAGTGTTACAAACTCTGTTCGAATTATATGAATTATTTCTGTAGAAGGTCAAACAGCGCGCGCGCGCGTCACGCGACTTATATTCAGTCAAAAAAGTATCGGGAATGGATGATTTGTTTATGGTTCCAAATTAATTTTTTTTTTTTTTGTAGTTGTTAGATTGGCACAACTGTTTTCCATTTTGGCGCGGAGTTTGAGTTGCATCTGTTATTTACGTAGACAGAGAATAGATATAGACAAGTCCTCAGCGTATAACGGTAAGGGATAGCGATAGTTCGACATAAGTACATCATTACAACTTCGTGCATTTAATATTGCCATACTTAGACTTTTACCCCCATTGTGTGGGTAATCTCGTTCTTATTATTTTGGTTGTACGTCTACTACGAGTAATGTAATTCATATCAATTAATAACACGTTTTTTTTTAAACTTTTTAAGGGGTAACGTATGTATTTATTACTATTTGATTGTGTTCGCGCGCGAACTGAATGCCTCCGGGATGAACGTAAAGCGTAAAGGTACCAAATAATCCATATCAACCCCCAAAGTTTCACATTTAGACGAACTTGGTTGATCTAAAGCCGGTCGGATCTGAAATTAGAAACAAAAAAAGACACGAGCTTGCGATTAACTGCTAATGTAATCAAGAAGATGAGTTAGTATATTTAAATTTTTTGATGTTTAGTTACTTAATAACAAATTAAGTAATATATTTACTTTACCTCGATGAAAAGTGTGGGTATCGCACGTGGATTTAAGTAGGTACGATTTAAGTTCTGTCGAAAGCAACTGTCTTCGAAATGTCGTGAGCAAATACGGGAGTGACGACTTGGATGCCAGTTAACTCGGCCCGTACAGTCAATCCATTTATTTTTAAAAAATGGATCATTCGGAAACCTAAAAAGAAAAATACGTTTAGGGGTAAAAATAATCAAGTGCTGGTATCCCCGTCAAGTTATTATCCGACAATTTACAAATGACATGAAGTGACATAGATAACAACCTAACATAAATTGCCTCACACTTTGGCCGGCTAATATGAAAAACAAGTTAGGATTTATCGTCTTTTTAGACGTTAATTATCAATAAACTTTGCTTGTTATTGACAGAAAATAGTCTTGAGTACAATAA
The DNA here is from genome assembly GCA_950371165.1 of Lacanobia oleracea. Classification (NCBI taxonomy): domain Eukaryota; kingdom Metazoa; phylum Arthropoda; class Insecta; order Lepidoptera; family Noctuidae; genus Lacanobia; species Lacanobia oleracea. The sequence goes on from OX493405.1 coordinate 6,713,609, forward strand.
TCTTTGATTTACTTGCTGTAATAGATAAAAAATGCTACTTACCGATGAAAGGTTATGTTTGGTTGATTTCGTTCACTACGGCTTTTACAGCCGTAAATACTGCAATTCACCATCACTACACACTTAATAATACCTTCTGGAATATCACTAAAGCAGTAAATCACACAAAATAAGCTTCTATCAACGAAAATACGCTGACACCACAATTTGTTTGCCACCAATGACTACTGATGGCAGACAACAAAAACCGATACGCAAATAGAGATAGAAAAACTATGCTGCGTCTTGTTCACACATAGACATTTTGCATATGCGTCGTCTTACTTTAACAATTATTATTATTCTAAGAGCATGTATATCTATTCTCTGTCTACGGTTATTTATATTAAATACAGTGCTGGTTTTAGTAATATCATATATAGTGTGTAGGTATTGCGAATTTCATAATGGACAAAAATATCGAACAAAGAGTTTGTCTTAAATTTTGCATCGCCAATGGAATTTCGTGTTCGGAGTCACTGAAAATGTTACAGAAGGCTTACGGTGAATCGACTTTATCAAAAACTCGTGCTTATGAGTGGTTCAAAGCGTTCAAAAGCGGTCGAGATGTGATGGAAGATTTGCCTCGCTCTGGTAGGCCGTCAACGTCTGCAACTGAAGTTAACATCGCAAAAGTGAAGGAAATAGTGACTGAAAATCCCCATTCAACTCTGAGAGAGATAGCCGCCGAACTTTCTGTATCTCACGAGTCGATCCGTACCATTTTAACTAATCATTTGGGTATGAAACATGTTGCTGCTCGGCTAGTCCCAAAAGATCTGAATTTTCTCCAAAAACTCAATCGCATGAAAGTCGCTGAGGACATGCTAGAACGAGTCAGTTCGGACCCAACATTCATGAAACGCATTGTTACTGGTGACGAGACGTGGGTTTACGAGTTTGACATGCAAACTAGTCAACAAGCTTCGGAGTGGCGCCTTCCAACTGAACCGAAACCGAAAAAACCACGCCAAAGTCGATCAAAAGTCAAAGTCATGTTGACTGTTTTCTTTGACTATCGCGGTGTTGTGCACTCTGAATTCTTACCGGAAGGTCTAACGGTAAATAAAGAATATTATTTGAGCGTTATGCGGCGTTTAAGAGAGCAAATTCGACGAAAAAGGCCAATTTGTGGAAAGAAAATTCTTGGATTTTGCACCACGACAATGCGCCTTCGCACAAGGCTATCATTGTGAACGAATTTTTAACCAAACACTCAACAAATACCATCCAGCAACCACATATTCACCAGATATGGCTCCTGCTGACTTTTTTCTTTTTCCTAAACTCAAATTACCACTTCGTGGCACCCGTTTTCAATCGATAGAAGACATAAAGGAGAATTCGCGGCGAGAACTGAACTCAATTCCGGAAGCAGCGTTTAAAAAATGTTTTGATGAATGGATTATTCGTTGGCGCAAGTGTATCGTTTCTAAAGGAGCATACTTTGATGGTGATAAAATAAATTTGGATGAATAACAGACATTTTGTGTATTATTGATCTTTTCCCGGTACTTTCTTGACAGAGTAGTATATCATTGTAAAAAGGTGTACATACATTGGAACAATCGGCGAACGATAATAGCAGATAGATAAATGTCGAAATTCCCAGATTAGTTTGACTTTGTTTGAGCACCTTTTTACATCACTAAAGGCGCAGACCCACCGTGGCGCATGTTGTGTGTGACAAGGACAACGTGGGTTTACGTTTCCACTGCAGTACACACTACACCAAAGAGTATAGTAATATAGATGGCACTACACGCAAACAACTATGTACAGGTGTGCCAAAAGAAATCACCCTATTGGAAGATGCTCCCATTTTTGCAAATGGCCGTCAATGTCAAATCTGTTTTGACATTTGTGGACCAGACAGATGCAAAATACAAGTGAACAAGCCATGGAGCGATACACTCCCTAAGAACGCGGAATAATGGTCTCTATTTTTTTGCGTAACAATTCGTCTGTGGTGTTGGCGCAGCGCGAATTCCGTCGCCGATTCCCCAGCCGTCCGAAACCGACTGCGCAAACACTACACCGTTTGGCCACCAACCTTGAAGAGTATGGGACCACACGAGACGTTGCCAAGAGTGGCCGGCCCCGGAGCGCCCGTTCTGCCGAGAATATCGCTGCTGTTGCCGAGGATGTCGAGCTGTCGCCATAGGGCCATATTGACCGAGATTTTTCTGCCGCAATTGGACGAATTAGGACTGAGGGACATATGGTTCCAATAGGACGGAGCAACGGCACACACTGCGCGAGCCACAACCGATATTCTGAAGGCAGCGTTCCCGTGTCGCCTCATCTCTCGTTTTGGCGATTTGAACTGGCCGCAAGATCGCCCGATTTAAGCGTTCCAGACTTTTTTGTGGGGTTTTTTGAAGTCCTGTGTTTACGTAAACAAGCCTGAGAGTCTGGAAGCCCTCAAGGACAACATTCGACACAAGTGCGAGAATCTGTCACCCGAATTTCTCGCCGAAGTGATGAAAAATGCCATAAAACGTCCCCGTATGGCAATCAATTGTGACGGCACCCATTTGGCCGATATAATCTTCTCCACTTGACCAATAAAATTCTAAAGGTTCAAATAAACATAATCAAAAAACAGAATCGAAGTTTTTCATTTAGAAAAAAAAAGAGAGCCAAACAACATCGGATGACTTCTTTTGGTCCACCTTGTACAACTGTAGCGTGGGCACGGAGAGACCACACGTGTTTTTGCAAGAATATGGTGGTAAACACGATACGCGTCCATTCCGCAAGACGTATCTCAAAATTGTGTTGCGATTGGTACAGTTGAACATATTCGTGAGTTAATGTTCGTGTATAGTGTGGTGTACCGCATGCTCAGCGTGCATAGCGTTGACAGCGTTGAGCTATGTGAGCAAAATAAATATATTTGCAGTCTTGGATTATTTAATTGTCTGTAACACTTCTATTTAGTTGTCATCTAGTAAAACGGGTTATAAATTTAGTTTTTGCATAGATCTTACCTGTCTAGGTAAAGGCAACGTCATGACAATAAAATCGGCGCCGAATGAATTTTCTATCAAAATCTCTCGAAGCCTTAAGTGTCGGCAGGTCTTCTTGTACATCTTTGCGGCTTCCTCGTCTGATATCAGAGTATCTATAAAAAATGTAATTCTTCTGAATAGTCTTTTATTCAAAACTATAATGTCTGTATAGTTTAATATTACCTATTGTAAGTACTGTCTATGTGTTAGAAAAATTATAGAATTTATGTCAGAAATCCATCGCACACTTTCAATTTTCATATTGAGATCCTCGATCATTAAAACGGTTTCGAAATAAAAATCTGTGCGTACCGGCTGTTCGTATACTTCTCTGGATGCGTGACTTCTCAGTATGAGAAGACGCCTTTGTCCTGTAGTAGCTGGCTAATATTATTATCAAGCGTGATTTTTTTTAATGGGAAATCATCAAATGACTCCATCCGCTCTGGGCGGAGCAGAAGGTAGTCAGACTAAAACCTACCCGTGATCCTCCAAATGCCCTTTGCGGTGACTGCCGAACAAATTCCGCAAAAATAAAAACAGCCAGAACCGGTAATTTACAATTTTTAACATCAAATTACTACTACTGCTTATCTTCCTAAACTCTTGCATTTCGTGTTTTTACTAGGCCTCATTTTTAGCATAGCCACCTCGTGCCTCTAACGGCCTTAGTCTGCCCGTCAATAGGGAGTTCGACTTTGTTTAGCAAGCGCCTACGACGCGTCTGTGGCGAACAGACGAGCATTCCTGCAAATGACTGATCAAATGAAGATCAGAGCCCTGACCTTTTTATTTTATTTAAAAAAAATACATGAAATCGAACAATAGCTCGATACCCGCCGTTGAATACTAGCGCTCGCCCAAGCGTTTTGATGCCGATGTTTGGAATTCTAAGAGCCAAACCTTTGTGAAGGTTTGAAGTTTGCGGCATGTGCTAAGCGTCTGAGTCCGGCATTACAACGACTCGCGCAAACAGCCTGTGCGTCCTTACCGTCATTTGTAGCGCTCTTGTGTTGTTTCGTAACATTATTGAAGAAAACCCACGAGGCATCAGCAGGGCTGTCCCTGATACCAGTAATCATCGTCAATTGCGTAAAATCTATGCGGAACTTTTGAAGGAGCGCCATACTGTCGGAATGAAGAAAAATAGGAATGGGTAAAGTGGCATTGGATATATGCATTGTGCGGAGAGGAGGTTCCTCCAAAAAACTGGCCAAGTGCGAGTCGGACTCGCGTGAAAAGGGTTACGAACCAATTACATTATTACACTACAGACTTCTTATAGGTTTTCTTATAATCTTTAGGTATAGAACTATGTATTCTGCATTTTTTTTTAATTTTAGGTTCAGTAGTTTCGGAGATAAGGGGGAAATGGCAACTTTTAAGGGTTCCGTACCCAAAGGGTAACCAACGGAACCCTATTACTAAGCCTCCGCTGTCCGTCCGTCCGTCCGTCCGTCTGTCAGCGGGTTAATTGTATCTTAAGGACCGTAATAGGTGAAATTTTCACAGATTGTGTATTTCTATTGCCGCTATAACAAAAAATAATAATAATTAAGGTTTATGGTACGGCACCCTTCGTGTGCGAGTTTGTTTCTCGACAACGGCGATTCTGCCTTTGCCGAGAAACAAGCTCACACCGCATAATAATAATAATGATGATGCTATGTGTTCATTCTGGCGCAGCATCTGGTCGGTTCCTGTCAGTCATACTGAGGGTGACTGGACTCGGGAGGTCGAGCGTGTGTGCGATCCGATACCAGAAATGGGGGCAATTTCCATCAGCCCCCAAGATGTAGCTTGTGCAGTCCGCCCGTTGCCTAACTGGAAATCTCCAGGGCCGGACGGGCTGCACAATTTCTGGATTAAATGGTTTACGAGATCGCACGCTTGCTTGGCGTCTCAATTCCAGTCTGCCTTAGAGTCTGGGTCGCTACCCCAGTTCTTAACTACAGGAATAACCCACCTGCTCCATAAATCAGGTAGTACTGCGGAACCTAAAAATTATAGACCGATCACGTGTTTACCGACGGTCTATAAAGTTCTTACATCCATTTTGAGGGCAAAGATTAATAGTCATATTAACAACAACAACATCATGTCTGCCTCTCAAAATGGATGTAGGAATGGGTCCCGCGGTACTAAGGAGCTACTCCTTATTGATATGGCCATTAGCCAACAGGTTCGGCGTTCCCGAAAGGATCTGTCAACATGCTGGATAGACTATAAGAAGGCCTATGACTCGGTGCCTCATACATGGCTCGTGAGGGTGCTAGAATTGTATAAAGTTGATGCAACGTTACGCACCTTCCTGATGTCGTGTATGGGGCAATGGAGGACAGTCCTTCGCTATCCAGGATGTCGAAATATCCAGAGGAATAGCGAACCGGTAAGGATCGAGCGGGGTATATTTCAGGGCGATAGTTTGAGTCCACTTTGGTTCTGTCTAGCCTTGAATCCTCTTAGCACACTGCTGGAGAATTCAGGGCTAGGCTATCGGTTGAAGAGAGGTGGTCAGGTTATATCTCACCTCCTTTACATGGATGATCTGAAACTCTTTGCCACCACTAATCTGCAACTGATGGAGCTACTGAAGGTAACTGAAACATTCAGTAACGCCATCAGGATGGAGTTTGGTGTGGACAAATGTGCGGTCATGCATGTAAAGCGTGAAGAGATTATGGAATCCGTGGGAACTCAACTCTCGGATTCCATAAACCTGAGATCCCTCTCTCCAACTGAAACTTACAAGTATTTGGGTATGTCGGAAGCGTTAGGTATCAATGTTACTGACATGAAGCAATCGTTGAAGGAGCGCTTCTTTGGCCGCCTGAAGAAGGTATTCAATAGCTTTCTATCGGGCGGAAACAAGGTGCGCGCCTTCAACGGTTGGGTCATGCCAGTATTGATGTACTCTTTCGGCGTACTCAAATGGACTCAAACGGAACTTGACGCCCTGGATAGGCGGGTCCGTACACTGCTTACTGCGTATCGAATGCATCACCCACGGTCGTCGGTAATGAGACTGTATATCCCGCGAAAGTGTGGAGGTCGAGGCTTTTTAAATGCTAAGACTCTCCACAATCGCGAGATATGCAGTCTTAGGGAATATTTCCTAGCTGTCGACGTGGGTATGCATCGAGATGTAGTGGCGGTGGACAAGGGACTCACCCCGCTCTCCTTGGCAAATGAGAACTGGCGCAAACCTGCAGTGCTTGACACTAACGATCGCAGGGCGGTATGGCAGAGTAAGGAGCTTCACGGACGCTTTTTCCGGGCCCTACATGGGCCTGACGTAGACCAACTAGCGTCCGTAGCCTGGCTGCGTTTCGGTGATCTGTTTGGAGAAACCGAAGGTTTTGTTTGTGCAATTATGGACGAAGTTATCATGACGAATAACTACCGGAGATTTATTGTGAAAGACGGCACGGTCGACATATGTCGGGCATGTCACCGTCCGGGAGAATCAATTCGCCACATTGTCTCTGGTTGTTCTCGTCTAGCTAACGGAGAATACTTGCATAGGCACAACCTTGTAGCCAGGATTATCCATCAGCAACTTGCTCTGAAATACTCTCTTGTGGAGTCGGAGGTGCCATACTATAGGTATGCGCCCGACCCAGTTCTCGATAATGGCAATATCACATTGTACTGGGATCGGTCCATCATCACTGACAGGACTATTGTTGCCAATAAGCCTGATATAGTGGTGGTGGACCGAATTGTGAGGCGTGCAATGATTGTAGACATAACCGTCCCGCATGACGAGAACCTCGTGAAAGCCGAGAAAGACAAACAAATCAAGTATATTGACTTGGCTCGCGAGGTTGTCGACATGTGGGAAGTGGACTCCGCAATCATTGTACCGATAGTCGTATCGGCCAATGGCTTAATAGCCACGAGCCTCGACCAACACCTTAGGAGGCTCTCGTTGGGCAGCTGGATCAAGGGCTTGATTCAGAAAGCGGTACTTCTGGACACGGCTCGCATTGTCAGGAGGTTCCTTTCTCTGGAGCCCTGACCACCGGTAGGTTGGACCCTGTTCCCGATATCGGTGGGCTACTATTTTTATATTTTTAAATGTTTTTTTTATTTATTTTAATCAAATATTTAAAAATATAATTTATATGTATAGTAAAATGAATAAAGGAGATAATAATAAAAAAAAAAACAATTATGTCCCCAAAGTAAATTTGTATATAAACAAGCGCTTCTCGCCATCAAACTCATAAGTTTGGCGAGTATAATTGTGTGTGAAACAAAATGGTGTACCTATCTATGTTTAATAATAATAATAAAAAAAAACAGCTTGTTTTTGGTCTTTTTATTTATAATTCTTGAATAACTTCAAACTTATTTATTTTAAAATTATGAAAAAAAATGAAATTAAAACTCTCACAGTAGGTAGGCCCTTTTATTTGATATGTCACACGATACGGTTTAAAAAACTATTTTTTTTATTTCTTGTTTTACCATCAAAAGTGACACCCATACTTATAAAAATATTTACTTACGTAACGCATCCGTGTTTGGGTCTCAGAAGTCTATAATAGTCTATATTATGTACACCCATCAGAATCGGTACAGTAGATGCGGAGAAAATTAGCTGTGATAGACAGACAGACACCTAAGTGATCCTATAAGGATTCCTTTTTTCACGAAAGTTCGGAACCCTAACTAAAATAACATAACTACCTATAAAGGGTGTTCTAGGTCTTTCTCTCTGTGAAGCTCTTTGACCTCTGCCATATCATCATCATCATTTCAGCCCAAAGCCGTCTACTACTGGACAGAGGACTCCTCCAAGATTTCAGTTTCTGTAAAAAGCTGTAAGTTTGGTAACTGTAGTGTATACGTACATACATAAACAATGAATAAATAAATAATAATTAATTAATTATTAATATATTACTTGTATTTATAACTAATTATCATTATACAATAGTCTATTAGATTTGCACGCGCGGGGAGCTCAGCACCGTGGGAGCATAGAGATAGAAAAAATATGGAGGCGCCGCTATATTCTGTATCTACATTTGCTTATACAAATATGGGTGAAATACGAAACAGAATGTGAAATATCGTTTTGTTTCATTCTATCTAATGTAGTAATCATATTTGATAAAAGAGACAACAGTATTTCAGTTGTTGCTCAAAATGCCAACATTTTGTTGTGACGTAGTGACAGTTGTAGGTAAGTGTCGCATCCGCCATAATATGCGACGACAGTTATATATATATTAGTCTATGGCGACGATTTTCGTGGTAGTTCGCTGTCAAATGAGTGTTTACTTTTCAATATTTTTGAGATTTGTGAGAAAATTACGAGGAGTTTATTTTCAAAATTGCTCGCATGTATTGGAAAACAGCCATCCTAGATGCCTGTGTGTTGTATTATGAAGTGTGGTGCTAGAAAGAAGGAAAATCAACCTCAATTTTCTTTGCACAGGTTAGGAGCCGGTTTTCATGCAATATTACTCATATTAATACATATTCGATGAAAAAAATTCTTAACTATCATGTATTTATGGCTGTAGTGTTCATATTTGTGCATATTTCCGTCCAACAGCCCTTTATTTAATTTCATAATTTCTTTCGTTTGTTTACAATAATATGTCATGATCCAATAGTGTAGTACCGATACGGTTATATTTTCCGATACTTGTTCCTTCGCTGCGCTGATGCGATATCGGTATAATACGTGTGCGATTCGAGTGACCTTGCTAGGCTCGGCTCGCGGTTCACAGCACCGAGAGACTGTTCCACAGACTTTTATGATGATTGGTTATTCAAGATCCGAACATATTTTAACAACTCAAACTAAATGATTTATTAATCAAAAATATTAACTTTTTTATAGGTTTCAAAGTCCTCCGCCACGTCTGTCTGTCTGTTCGCAATAAACTCAAAAACTATTGCACCGATTTTCATGCTCTTCACCAATGGATAGAGTGGTTCTCGAGGAAGATTTTGGTATAAAATTTGTCTAGAAAAAAATAGGGATCCTTAAGAAAATTACAGCGCGGACGAAGCGAAAGCGCAAAAGTGATACAATTGAAAGTGTTTTTAAATTCCGTGCAGAAAAACACTGCTTTAATTAGTTGTCAGATATCAGAAGGGCATTAATTAAATTTGCTCATTTTTCTGTTACAACATACTGTAAGAATTTAATTTATAATTATGATTCAAATGTGATACCTAGTCTGCCTACCTAGCCTTTTCCCAACTATATTGGGGTCGGCTTCCAGTCAAACCGGATTCAGCTGAATACCAGTATTTTACGTAAAGCGGCTGCCTACCAGACCTCCACAACCCATTAAATGGGTAACACGGTATTTCTTGGCAAGACTGGAGTCAGATTTACTAGCTTCTGACTATCCATAACGACTGCCAAAGATCTACAAATAACAGCTGGGACCAACAGCTTGACGTGTTTTCCGAGGCACGGAGGAAACTCGGTATGTTAAGATGGTCACCCATCCACAGACCAACCTTGGCAAGCGTTGCTTAACCTTGAAGATCGATCTGTGCGGCTGTTATTCCTAGTAAGACTCGTAATACTTTTATGTAGTACTAGTATCGATACTTGTTATAGTAATACTACATTCCCTGATTGGCACAACCCTAGCGTTGACAGCCATTTTAAGAGATTTTGAGTTGTAGGTATGCATCTTTTTTTTTTGTAGGTTTTTCCAGTCCATACTATTTAAATGTCTATGCATGGGAGCCAGTCGTAGGTATCGTATGACAGCTGTCAGGGAGTGAAGAGTAAGACGCGTGCACAGAACAGAAAAAACAGATGAACTAGTGAGCCGATACTTATGTTATTATCATAGGCGTATATAGGGGGGCGTGCCCACCCCAGAATGGTCTGAGGCCCACCCCAGGATGTTTGGGGACCGGTTCGAACCTTAATTAACTTCACAAAATCATCATCAATCATAAAAACAATCTATCACCGAGAAAATCACAAATATATTTTTACCTACATAATACATAGACCATACACAGGAGTAGGTACGAGTGCACTGCTTGGTGCTCGGAAAACTTCATTTTCGGTATTTTGTAGATTTTGGCTTTTAACTTCGTTCGTTTAAAAGTTTCAGCATAAATCGCATCTCTGTAGGTGTCGGAATACAGCACTTCATACTTCGGATTTTATCCCAAAAAAGCATTTCTTCTTCTTTTTTGTCCTGGCCGGGGCGGGCAGGCCGCAAGATAGGCGTTAGATGGGCTAGGAGGCCCACCCAGCGTAGGCACCGGCTCTTACTGAATGCTGTTACTTACAACCTACATTAAGTTGAAAAATTATCCAGGTGCACCCTGGATAATTTATCAACTCAATTATATAATAAATAAATAATTATCATAAGTGCTTGAACTTTTGTGCATTTTGTCATAAAAATGTAATCTATTTAAGTATAAAAAATCAAACCTAATGAGATGGAGTGCAAAATTATCAAGCTCGCTTCGCTCGCTCTTGAATTTTCCAATCTCTGAGTTTCTTAACCTTTTTGTATGAGGCAAAAAATTAATTCTGTTTAAATATTAATGTCAGAAAATCAAACCTCGGATAGGTTTGATTTTCTGCCATTATAAAGGGTACCAAAATTATCTCGCTGGCTTCGCTTGCTCTTGAATTCGTCTGAATTCTTGAGCATTCCTGCTTCAGTCATCAAAGTTACTTATATCGTCCCGGGACCCGGGACCATTTGAACATCTCTTAAAATCTATACGTAACTGAGAAGTTTGATTTACTGTCCTAAGTTTTCTGTACCATGATAATTACAAATCTCATAATCAAATCTCGGTGAAAAAAAAACCCGATTTTATTTGTTGCCTAGTATAATTTCCGAGCTAGCTTAGCTTGGTTTTGCATTCTATACGCTCAAGTATAAAAAACTGTGCGTGTGACTTTTGTGCATTAAGGTGAATGCTCCAGGGTAGCCCGCGAAATTCAAATATTTTTATGTTTTTTGCAATTTGCCGGTCAGTGTGAATATTTCAGAATAATCATTCTTACGAACTACATGAACTTAGAGGGCTATATTGATGATTAAAATGGTTATAATTCTTTAGATAAATACGCGTTACGGTCGCAGTTCGCATTTGGTCCACATAGAGCTTCACACTGACCGGCAAATTGCAAAAAACATAAAAATATTTGAATTTCGCGGGCTACCCTGGAGCATCCACCTTAAGTCAAAAAAAAATCTTCTATTTATGTATAACAAAAAAAACTTATTAAAATAAACTGCAAAAAAAATTAACTTCGCTCGCTCGCTCTTGGATTTTAGTTTCTTAACCTTTCCTGTAAGAAAAATCAAACCAATCAAACCTATCCGATAAAGGGTATAAAAATTTTCGAGCTCGCTTCGCTCGCTCTTGTATTCTACGCTTTTATAATTCTGGAGCCCCGGGATTGTGGACCTGGGCCTTCTGACTATGACTGATCTAAAATTCCACTTTTGATCGTACACACCGCAACGATTTTTCTTATTGGGCGATGAGCGTTGCATCGCAGGTTGGGGGCCAGGGCCCCCCTGGAAAAAAACCCTAGATACGCCAATGGTTATTATATATATTTAATTATCTAGTGTATATCAGTACACCACAGTAACTTTCGTCCCTACGCATATTTTAAAATTAAGGTACTTAAATAAAGAAGTCGATTACGACTTACTGTTCTTCTGCTTCTTCTAGTAGCATTCCCCCTCGGGGCAGTGCGAATATCCAGAACGACGTTTTCTCCTTACTTCCCCAGCGCGAGATTATGTATGGTAGCAGAATGTTCATGCCACCGTCGTTATACAACCACCATGCGTCCAAAATAGAATTCTGATAAAAGGAACAAACATGAAAGAAATTATCATAACCTTTATGAGCATAACACATGATGTGTTATGCTCATAAAGGTTATGATAATAATTGCTTTATTTCTATCTTCCCTATTTTCTTGCAGTAGGTGTGATAAGTAGAGTATGCTCCTCAGGGATAAAGGTGTCTTTGCTTTGGGCGCTTGAATCCCTCGCTACATTCAGGATTCATGTATTATCTCCCTTTGGAGTTGTATTGAAGCTACTTACAATGGCTAAACTACCCAATTACCTTAGTAAGTACCTGCATTCAATATTTTTCTGTTGCTCGCCACATTTTGTTGATTTTAGATGGAGGAGTTGCAGTGGTAGGGAATACTGCGGCGGGCATGTCCCCTCAAAAAATACTATAATAGGTTAAATAATAAGATGACGAATTACATGGCTGAATGAAAAGGTCTTGTAGGCTCCAACTTTGCGTGCAGGAGGTACTCCGAAACGCAGTGAATTCGAGCGCCTAGCGGACTCTGGAGTTACACTGACTCCACCACTCAGTAAGTCACGCGACGTCGCTTGAAAAATAAAACGTTACATAGGCACAAAAAATATTCAAAAATGGCGGTTTAGAACACAAGAGGACGAGTCAGTGCGCAGTAACAAAATATGACAGCGGAGTTGAGGGGTGGGTTATTACGAAGCGGAAAACTAAGAGCCGCCAATAAGTTTGAATAAAAAAGAAAAAAAAATGCCATATCTTCGATCTGGTTGCCAAGTTGCCTAATGGGCTAGCTCTGTTCTGTCTCCTGCTGCTTGATAAAGAGGGAAAGCAGTAATTATATTTTTTCCTACTCCTCTGCTGTACTTTTCTGGTTAATTTCCTTGTGAGATCCAAGACAGTTGAATCGTTTCTTCGGGACTCGTCGAGTTTAAATGACTAGAGGTTTTTTTGGTAAAAAAATAACAGCCTTTTTTGGAATGAAATGACCTTTCGTAACAAGCGAGATTAACGACAATAATAGAAGATCCTAAAAAAATGTGTAATAATACCGACTTTGTAAAGCAGTTTTTGTCTCCCCTGAAAATTCACCAGTTTACATACCTAGACGAGGTACGACAACGATATGGCAGTTTCAGAAAAAGTTTCGCCTTGCGAAAGACGAAACTTTTTCTGAAACTGTTCGATTAAGGTGTTAATAAATTATGAAAGAAAAAAACAAAAGAATTAAAAAGAAAAAAAAATAATAAAGAAGAATAAAAAAATATGAAAGATACCACCATACCTTAATCTTTTCAGACAATACCCACCCGTTTTGATCACTTCATTGACCTCTGCGATCGTTTTTGATATAATGTGGAAATCGTCTTCAGAATCCGGGCTCATGGCCGACATCACTCGCGTTCACTCGCGTGACTACGCAGACAAACTGCTGGGGCTGGACTTTGCGCTGCCGGCAATAGGAGACTGACCCGGCTTCTTGTACGGGCGAAAGTTTTTTGGGACACACAAGATCGCCATAGCAAGCTCGAATTTAAAAGTCATCCGGGGGGACATATTGTCATCGTCATCTGGGGTATATCCAGAAAGGGGGACAAAGAACTGAGATAAATACTATAAAAGTACGGAAAAAGAAGACTTGTTGAGTTGCCAAATAAATGGGTATCAGTGCAGTCAGATAATATAATCATGATGATCCCGTTATTCTAGTGGAATTGTAGCTTGTAGCCGTCGAAAGAACTGTCGTCGGGCGTAGTAACTGCAAGCAGCGAATCAACGGTTGATGTTGGCTTAACGTTGCCTACAAATGATGTTAGCGTTATTCTTTCAGTACCAGTAGCTACATATAATTATAGATACTGTTGTGACCCAGTAGTTGACCATGTTTATTTCGGTGTCCGAGGTGTTGTTCAGATGATGATGACTGATCAGAATCAGATACAAATCTCAGCGGGAGATGCACCTAGCACCTAATGAGTTTACCACCGGTTACTAGAAAAAAAAATGGGTCGGACGAGTGGTCTTAGCAGTCAGGCTGGTAGATACGAAGGGGCTCACCAACCGAATCATGTGATAGTAAGTAAGAAGCTCCGGATGCGGGCAGGTGTCCCAGTCGTACTTGTAGCCCAGCAGCACGACGTTGGGCGTGATGCGGCCCAACGTCGTGGTCTGCAGCAGCGCCTGGCAGCCTTGCTCGAAGCTGCAGCCCTGCACCAGCACGTAGAAGGCGCGCATCTTGCGGTGCCGCAACCACTCCTCGCCGGCGAGCCGCCGATCATGTCGCTCCCTCTGTGTCAGTCGTGCCTGTGGATTACGTAGTTACATGTAAGTCGCAGCCAACTGGCTTACACAGCCGTTTAATACTGCTGAATAAACGTTCAATGAAAAGGCTAGACCGCCAATTAAACGGCTGATTAATAACTCCAGAATAAATTCAGAAGTACAGGTATCAGTTCAAGCAAAATAGATGGCTTACGTTTTCAATATCTGCCACGATCATGAAGGAGCCGACCTTCGTGATGAGGGTGGCGAGGTCAGTAAGCCAAGGCCTCTCGTCGGGGTTCCCGGCAAGTATCTACCAGCAGTTGGGGATTGAACGACTTGGTGCTGGACTCGCGATGGTAAAAGTGCACGATAGACGCTATGGTCTCTTGGTACCGCTGAGCTTCAGTGCTACTGCCCCAACTGGTATCTGAAAGAAGTCGGTTAAAAAAAATGTTTTTCATAAAAGTTGTAGGCATTTTTTCACCTGGGCGCAAAAAAAAGAAGTGTGAGTTTTATATTTCATTAAGGAATTTTACCACAGGCCAGGCGAAAGTACCTACCTGGTTTCCTGTACAGCACTAAGAGATAAGAGTGTGATTTCAGATGTATACTTAACACAAAGTGGGGAATTGGATTGTGCATCTTTCATCATTGTACTCATTGAAGATGCACAATCCTTTTTTCACTTCAGTAGCTCAAACATGTAGGTTTTGCTGCCTGAAATCAGAGAGCAAAATGCGATGTTGCTCACTGAGTGAGACAAAGTAACTTTTTTTTTATCAAAAAGTCGCGAATGTCTTATTCAGCTTTGGGTTAATTATACAATTCGAAATATTCATACTCTATCTCTTTCCTACTCCTAGAAAGAGAGAGAGACAAAGACCAGCTCTTTCGAAATTCCGATTTTGAATTCGACCTCAAAGACAAACACGTTCGGAATTTCGTACTAAGTAAAGAAATTGTGCAAAAAGATAATTATGTCTTTTAATGTAATTTATTGAATTTTTAACGTATTGTTGTATTTAAACGAAAAAAAGTATTTACTGCAAATAAAACTGATATTTAACTGTAAATATTTATTTCTAGTTTCAATAATGTTACGTAATATACTCGTATCTATCTATACTAATCTATAAAGCTGAAGAGTTTGTTTGTTTGCTTGAACGCGCTAATCTCAGGAACTACTGGTCCGATTTGAAAAATTCTTTCAGTGTTATATAGCCTATTTATCGAGGAAGGCTTTAGGCTATATAATAAAAATAAATAAAATAAAATAAAAAATAAAATAAAAAAGCCTTTATTGCTGTTCTTAGTTTTACAAACTATATCAAATTACTTAAACATGCCAAAACTTAAATACTGAGTTCCTTATGGAATTAAATTAAATATCGGCAAACGGTGGTTGTGGTATCGCAGCTTGTCCTTCGATAAAGGCCTTCTCTAAAGATTTCCACTGTGTCCTGTCCTTTGCTGTACGCGTCCATGTAGTACCAGCTATTTTTATAATGTCGTCCTCCCATCTTTTAGTCTGTCTACCTCTATTCCTTTTACCATCTCGTGGATACCATTCAGTTATTAAACTGGTCCATTTCTCCTTTTTCTCTCTGATCATATGTCCAGACCATCGCCATTTTAGTTGTTTGTAAGTTGTGTATGCGTTCTTAAAGTTTGTCTTGCTCTTTATGTCTTTTAGTTTTCAACTTAGAAAAGAAAGGAAAACAAAAAGACTATCTACAATAGAAAAATTTATAGAAAGAACAGGAGGAATAAAAAAGGCAAGGAAGGAACTAAACCACAAGAAAGAGTGGATACCAAGGATGAAGAAGAAGGATGGTATAACGACAGGTAACAGATACGATATACTAAAGATTGCTACGGATTATTACCGCCATTTGTACACAAGCCAAAGATTTGAACAAACTCAAAAAGAATACAACATACCAACAGATGCAGAGCAGACACCGAAAATACTAACTATTGAAACAATGCAAGCAATTAAAACACAAAAACTTGATAAAGCACCTGGAGCAGATCTCATCACAAACGAGCTTCTAAAAACTACATTACCAGTGATTGCTCCAAAGCTTACGGATATATTTAATGAAATACTTAACACGGAAAACATCCCCGATGATTGGACTAAATCAACAATTATATTGCTCCATAAAAAAGGCGACAAAGGAGACATAGGAAATTATAGGCCCATTAGCCTGATGTCGAATATTTACAAGGTTTTCTCAAAAATTATACTTTCTAGAATTACAAATACCCTTGAAGAAAATCAGCCCAAAGAACAAGCTGGATTCCGTAGACATTTTTCAACTATAGATCACATTCACGCTTTGAGACAGATACTACAAAAATTTAAAGAATATAACAAAACTTACTACCTGGGGTTCATTGACTTTAACAAAGCATTCGACACATTAGAACACAGTTTTATTTGGAACGCACTTGAAGCACAAGGCGTCGAAACAAAATACATTAGAATACTTAAAAATATCTACACAAAAAGCACTGCTCGAGTGAAGCTAGAATCGACAGGAGACGAATTCCCTATTAAAAGAGGTGTACGCCAAGGAGACCCTATATCACCAAAATTATTTTCAGCCGTTCTTGAAATGATATTTAGGAACCTAAAATGGACAAAGGGACTAAATATAAATGGTGAAAATCTAAGTCATCTTCGCTTTGCAGACGACATTATTTTGTTTTCGGATTGCCCAAAAACTCTGGAAAGCATGTTGCAACAGCTATCGAATGAAAGTATTAAAGCAGGCCTGTCAATGAACTTAACAAAAACTAAAATAATGTCAAATTCTACAAATATAGAAATAAAAATAAATGACGAGGTAATAGAATATGTACAAGAATATATATATCTTGGACAACTTATATCTCAAGAAGACTGCATGCAAAAGGAAATAGAAAGAAGAATTGCTAATACCTGGAAACGGTTCTGGTCGCTAAGCGAAGTGATGAAAAATAAAGACATGCCTATAAAACAAAAGAGAAAAGTATTTAATATGTGTATTCTTCCATGCTTACTATACGGGTGTCAAACTTGGGCGTTGACAGAAGAACTATCAAACAAATTAAAAATTTGTCAAAACGGAATAGAGAGAAGTACAATAGGCGTAAAAAGAAAAGACCGAATTAGGCTATATATCATCACGCTAAGACTAATAGGAGCGGAACAGTGACGAAAATTGTGACGCAGACGACGACGTTGCGTGGGTCAACTAGTTTTGAATAATAAAACATCATGGGTGCTATTTCCGAACACGCCTTAATTTAAATAAAAGAGCGGGAACAAAATTTCGTGGCTGGCGTAAAGAGTTGAATAAGTTAAAAAATATTGAAATAATCTTAAAATATGAGTGAAACCAGCGGTCACCTCCTTCTGCGAAGCATTACTGCTTCGCAGAAGGAGGTGACCGCTTCCCATGTCTCGTCGCTCCGAACCATGGCTTGAACCAGGGCCGGACGCGAGAGATCCCCGCCGCCGAACATGTTTGAGCTACTGGAAGTAACATGTTTATGCATCTCGTGCCTTTGAATCCCTCGCACACTCAGAATTCAAAATCAGGAGTGCTATTCTGTTTAAAAAGACAATTTCGTGGCTGTAAGCTACGACGAGCTCGTCGACGAGACAGCTTTGAGATCGCCCGAGCGTGTGGCGCTGATTCTAACCGTATTCACTAACGTGGCTGTGGTCGTCAACGAACTGGTAGGCTGTAGCCTCTCGTCGCTGTTTCGTAGACAAATTAGGGCCTTGAAACAAATTGTGTAAATCATAAATTCATAACCGAGCAATCTCGACCTAGAAATTTAAGGGTTTGAAATTTAAAATAAATGTCTATCTTTAAGTATTTTAAGGAACAGAGTGAAACTATGCACAAATTCCATATTTATAAGGTTTTTTTTTGCGTATTTAATGTTACCTATTAAGGCTGAATGACGATTCCTTTGCCTACTTCGAGCAACTCACAGTGACGATGAAAACGAACGTGTAATGGTGGTGTAATGTAAACAAAAGCAACAGACACGACGCTAACAAAACCACTTGAGTTTTTAGTTTGAAAACTTTAATTTGAGTCAGCATCAGCAGCTATTGCTTTGAACTTTTTAGATAGTTCTGTGACCAAGAGGATAAATAAATAAACCTTATGCCGGTTTTAGTGCTCGACCGACCGTCGGTGCGTACATCGGTCGCGCTTCTCATTTGTATGAAAATTCACAAGTCGTCACAGTGCTCGACCGACCGTACGCACGCGTATATTGCTACGCACTGCGTACGAGGACCGTCGGTCGAGCGCGTCCGCATGCGTGCCGTCGGTCGACCGACGCGCTATGGAAACATATGAACGCGTTCAGTGAACTTCAGTGCTGCACCGACCGGTGGACCGACCGCACGGATGTGCGTATCATCGTCGACGAAAAATTATTTCGTAGGTACTCAAAATGAACAAATTTATCGACACCGAACGATTAATCACCGAAGTTCGGCTTCGTGAACCACTCTGGAACATAAGCCACGTTTTGTATAAAGACCGTGATGCAAAGTTAAAGGCTTGGCAAGAAGTGTGTGAAGCATTGTTTCCTAATTTCGATGAAATGACTCCTACTGAACAAAAAGATATAGGTAAGTAAAGAACAAACTATCTTCATCTTTATTTATTTATTTCGAGACATACAAATAATTTAAAAAATACTATTATTTTGCCAAGACACAGCACCCTCTGGAGATATAAAATAATTAGCAAACTTTTCTCTCAACATGTCCCCTGATCTGATATTATGTCTTTGACTGTCACTGCCGTGGGTAAGCGGTTCAAATCCTGCAATTGTTAATGTATCCTCTATTTTGTAACCATCTCGTTCTCTGATGTAATTATGTAAAATACAACAAGCTTTGATGATTGTAATTGTGTTTTCCAAGGAAGTGTTCATAGGTCTGTGGAATATTCTGAATTTGTTACTCATTATGCCGAATGTAGACTCGATATATCTCCTTGCACGACTAAGTCTGTAGTTTAATATTTTCTTTTTGTTAGTCATGTTACTACGTGCATAAGGTCGTAACACTTGTTTTGAAATACCGAATGCCGCATCCCCGAAAATAACGTATGGCAGTGGTTCGGTCGTATGGGGCAATGGTTTGGGGGGAGGAAAACACATTTCTTCGTTTTGTAGTTTTTGAAACAAATTACTGTTTTTGAATATGGTAGAATCAGAGTCGGTTCCACATGAACCGACGTTAATGTATATAAAACGATAGTTACAATCACATATAGCAAGTAAAACAACTGAAAAAAAATTCTTGTAATTGGAATAAATACTTCCACTGTGTTCAGGATTGATTGTATCACATGTTTGCCATCTATACATCCAACACAATTTGGAAAGTTTGCTATTTCGTTAAATTCATTGATGATATGAAGCCACCCCTCAGGCGATGTTGGCAATGTAAGACATTCTTCATGAAGAATCTCCCAAATTGTTTTGCACACCTCCTTAACGATAAAACTGATTGTTGACACCCCAAGACGATAACTGTAATGCAAGTCTGTGAATGTATGACCAGTAGCTAAGTACCTGAAAGAAAGAAATAAGCTTAGTTACTTCTATGTTACAGATAAAACTATACAACAGAGATGGAGAACAAAATTCAGAACGTATACAAGGTCTAAAGCTGCAATTATTAATACGAAGTCCAGATCTGGCGGCGGAGCGATAAAAAAAAAGTATATACATATTACGATCACATGAGATTTCTCGACAAGAAACACACAGTCCAAGTCGAGGACTCCCTAATGGCAGATGATTCCCAGACAAATATTTCGGTGCCCGACTTTGAGCCTGAGCCCGAGCCCCAGCCCAAACCACAACCTTCGACAAGCACTATTTTCGACACTAGAGTATTCGAACAAGAAAATACTGAGCCTGCATCCCAGACAAGTCAAAATAAAAAAAATATATGAATTACAAAATCTAAAAGGTCTATAAATAAAGAAGAATTTGAGTTTGACAAACAGATGCTGCAAATGTTTAAAGAGAATAGTACAATACTACAAAATGATGACATGGCATTTTTCACATCGCTGTTACCAATTACTAACTCATTTTCTATTAGTCAAAAGTTGACTTTTCGTTCTGAAGTACTAAAAATAGCTACGAAGATTCATGATGCTGACAATGCTCTTAGTCGTCCCCAGTCCCAGTCTTCCAGTACGACATACTTCGTCACGTCACTAGAGTCCTATTCATCTCATTCACAAACATCAAACAGTATTACTGCACAAGAATCGGAACAGCTTCTCACAAATATTTATCCTAACATGCTGCCTGTTATGGTTTCCAATTCCAACGTAGAGCAAACAGATTTTTCTGACCTTGTTGTATTTAAACAAAACTGAATTTTTATTTTTAAATAATAATAGTTAAACAAGAAACTGTGATTTTATTGTAATTAAGGTATTTTAAAATCATGATTATTTTAAACATTATTTTGTCATTGAGTCCCATATATCTCTATCATACCCTCGTAAGGCCCAACCTAAATTTAGGTCGATATACATTACGACCCAACGTACTAAAAATAGGTGCAAGTAGTTGCGGCCCAGAACTTTGGTTAAGTACAAAAATGTTTAAATGTAATGCTTTTGATTAAATTGGTTCTTAAATTGTCAAGTTGACATTGCCAAAATAAGAGATGTGTTTATAATTAATAATTTTTTGATGGCAGATTTAAAATGGCGGGATTATTTAAACCAAAAATTAAGTTTAAATATCATGTCATAATTTTAGGTCGCTGGGCCGCAATTTGATGATTTTAAAAACTGTCTTGGGCCGGAGTGCCAAAATATTTTTGTCATTAAATTAGGTCATTGGGCCTTAGGAGGCTATTAGTGGGATGGGATTAATAGGGTTAGTAATTAGTGGAATGGGATTAATATATTTAAATAAAAATGTAGATATCAATTATTGATATCTACATTTATGTAATCTGTAATATAGACATAGTTACATACCTTAAAGTGACTGCAAGTCTTTCCACCGGTGATACAGGAGCTCGAAATAAGTTTACATGTTTTAAGTAGTCTTGTAACTTCGCTGATAATTCATCAAAACTTTTGATCGACATTCTGAAGTAATTAAAAAACTTTTCTTCATCTTCGCGCAATAATGAATATATAGTAGTGAATTCCCCTTGTAATTGTCTTTGGGCGACGATAGGGTGTACATGATATCTACGTCTTCTTCTATTCTTAAAACGTCTACGAAGATAATAAGCAGCAATTAAACAATTCGTAAACGGTTCCATTGCGTGCGACTGTACCAGTCCGGTCAGTTTGTTGGTCAGGAGAGCACTGAATGATAGAAACTGACGGTCGGTTCAAGCGTATCGTCAGGACGGACCGTACGTACTGACGGTCGGTCGAGCACTAAAACCGGCCTATGAAATGTGAGTCTTACGATAAGTATAAAGGGACGCCAGGACGGTCCACAATATCATTTGGATCCATGGTCGATTTTACTAGGACGTGGGTATTCGGGCGAGAAGATCAAACGACGTATTTCACACAAAATATAATCAGGATCTTATTACACGGATGAATTCTTAGGAACACTAAATCACCAGACACTCCACCAAAAACGTAGCGCGTACTTGTCATGCGAACGGCTCGCCTCTCGGATTCAAACTGAACCGCCGCACCGTTCGTTCTCCCCACGCTAGCTCTTGGTGTTGCGTCAGAGCGAATAACAACCGATTACTTCTACAGATGGCGTTGGGCGTATCCGGTTGACATTCACTCTTAAATAATCAAATGCGCCGTCACGGCCAGACTGACATTAGCACGTCCTCGTGCTGCTCCATTTCTTTCAGCAGCGTTGAGTTACTCTGTAACAATGGAAAATAAAACCCGCTGGGATTACCACTTTCATTTTGCTCGTCCTATCCTGACATGATAGGTACAGTCTCTATCTTTGGAGATTTAGGGACCCACACACAAGCACACATGTACGCAAAGCAATTACGTTTGACCTCATGCAAACCAACACTGGCCAAGGCGTCCCTTCGACCAGCCATCATCTCATATGATGACATGGACCGGACAACCTAGCCCTCAACTAGTCATCATCTCCTATGACGACACTTAGCTCAGAGTGACAGCGTCCCTTCGACCAGTCATCATCTCATATGACAACGTGGACCGGACAACTGGCTCTCTACCTGTCATCTCATATGACCACACCTAGGCCGGAGATTGATAGCGACATTTCAACTAGTCGTCATCTCATGTGACGCTGTCTTAGACATTGTAGAAACAGTAATTAATTCTCATAAAATGACATTACGAACCTTGGAGTTCCTCACACTCTGATGCTGAGAGCGTTACTGAGCTTGCGGTTTCAGTATGACCGCTGGACACCGATAGTGTGTCACTATCATCATCTAATGTTAGTGTCCTATCGATCTGGCCCTGCTCCGCCGTCTCGGCCTCCTCCTCATCATTATTAATCAATGAGGTAGCAATCTCTACCAGACCGTCATGGCCCCATGGCCATGGCGATGAGATGAAGGTCTATGGAATGGTCTCTACAAAATTCTCTAAACTCTGCGCTTATATAGCATCTCCCTTGGTCAGCTATAACACGTTTAGGTGCTCCAAAAAGGCAAACCGCTTTTTTTAGAGATTTAATAGCACTTGCTGAATCTAACGAGGGAGTATATTCAAGGAGAACATATTTGATAAAGGAATCGATAATTATTGATGAATATTCTTTGCGATCGCTTTTTCCACCGAGTTTACCCGTGATATCAATGTGTATGGTATGCCAAGGAGTGGAAACTTTAGGAATCGGATGAAGTCTTATCTGAGTAGCACCTGACGGACCCTTCGAAGCTTTGCACACTATACAAGAATCTACAAATTTGCGCACTAACTTTGACATTTGTGGGAACCAAAACTGCTCGTATAGTTTGTCTAGTGTCTTTTCAGCACCGAGATGCTTAATCTCTGTATGGACGTGGTTGATTAAAGTCCAAGTGAGGGAGCGCGGTACAACGGGGAGCCAATAGCTACTTTTGTTACGCTCAATTTTCCTATAAAGTACCCCTTTTCGAACATCGTAGGTATGGGCAACGGCTTCAGGGAGTTCTTTGCTGTTGTGCTTGATAACTAGGTCCTGGATTTCACTATCTCTCTTTTGTTCAACTGTCAGCCAACCCTGATGAAGTTCAACGAATTGAACAGACTTGTGTCTCTTGGACAGATTGGTCTCGGGCTGGTTTGTAGTAGGTTCGTCGAGTGGATTTCTGGAGAGGAAATCGGCATGTTCCATACTACTCCCTTGCTTGTGGACAATGTCAAAGTCATAAGCCTGGAGAAAGGCCCACCACCGATGGACTCGGGGTGTAAGATCAGTTTTAGACTTTGACGCCTTAAGAGAATTACAGTCCGCTGTGAAATGCTGTCCATATAGATAATGTCTAAAATGCTCGACCGCTCGGACCACCGCCAAGGTTTCAAGTTAGTAGGAATGGTAACGAGATTCAGTTTCGGCTGTCCGACGGCTAAAGTAGGATATCACATGTGGTAGATTATTACGTCGCTGAATAAGAATTGCACCATACCCTTCTGAGCTCGCGTCTGTATAAAGCTCTACAGGAGATTTAGGGTCAAAGATCGTCAAGACTGGCTCTGATGTCAATATGCTAACTATGGTTTTGTGGATCTCACTATGTTGGCTCGTCCAGGTTACCGGACCTTTTAGTTTTGTTAGGGGGTATAAAGGACCCACTAAGCGGGTATAATTTGGAATAAAACGTCGAAAATAAGATGCGAGACCTAAAAATTGACGAACCTGACTGGCTGTTCGCGGAGCAGGTGCGTCAGTTAGTGCTTGTACCTTCCTAGGATTAGGGGTTACTTGACCTGATTTGACGACATAACCGAGGAAATCTACTTCATTTTTCATGAATTTTCATTTATGGACATTTAGGGAAAAACCTGCTTCAGATAGAGCTTTAAGTGTAAGGTCTAAACGCTCAAGGCCGCGCGTGACGTCATCAGAATAACAGAGGACGTCATCCATGTAAGCCAATGCCACCGTATCCTTAAGCGTACCTAAAGCTTTGTTAATACACCTTTGATAGACCGACGCTGCATTTCGTAAGCCAAAGGGCATGGCAAGGAACTCATATTGCCCCTCCGGGGTCACGAAAGATGTACGAGCTATGCTGTCGCCCTCGGGATCTATCAAAATTTGATGGTAGCCTGATGCCATGTCCAAAGACGAAAAATAACAAGCACCATGAAGACAATCTATCTGCTCATCAATTATCGGTAACGGGTAATGTTCTGGCCGGGTATTAGCGTTAAGCTCGCGATAGTCCACACACATTCTATCAGAGTTGTCTTTCTTTTTAACAAGCATTATGGGACTGGCAAAGGGTGAAGTGCTCTCGCGAATAACCCCCGCTTCTAAAAGATGTCTTATTTTATCCCTAACTATCTCCTTTTCTGCCGGTGACAACCTATAAGGACGCCGCTGTACAGTTTTATTTGGGTCAATTAACTCTATTCGCATGAATCCTGTAGAGACACGTGTCGGTATCCCCTCTATGAAGAACGCGCGGTATTTTTGTAATAATCTAATGAGGGCTACCCTATGCTCACCTTGTAAATCTGTATCAATGTTAGTAAAATCATACTGACCCGATTTTTCTACAATGCTAACCTCCCTATGCAACGAGAAATGAATGCGCTCATTACTAATTTCGACATTAACACACTTGTCCAAAATATCCCTGCCTAGAATAACTGGTTCACTAAAAGCAGCGTTGGGAACTACATGAAACAATACGTCTAATTGAATGCCTTCAACATTGATGGGGCTAAGTATTTGCGAGTCACACTTCACTACATTATTATCTCCAATACCCGTGAGATGAACAAGTTCGTTACATATTGTACCCGGTAGCCTGCTAGCCATGTCGGAAGTTACCAATGAACAGGCGGAACCACTGTCAAAAAGAAAAGAAACGAGCTCACCCGCGGACGTAGTAAAGGTGCCGGTTGCTGGCCTCCGCTTTCACAGGTGAACCTCCCTGACGGCCGGTTTCTCGTTGCTCCCCTTGCGGTCCGGACACGCTGATGCGACGTGCCCTTGTTGACCGCAAACGTAACAAGTGACAAGACGCGGATGGGCTTGCGTCTTCGTAGTTTCTTCGCGGCGTTTGCGACAGTCCACTGCTCGGTGGCCTGATATACCACACCGATGACATGACCCAGCAAAGCGTGGTTCGTTGTAGCGGCTTCTTTTCACTTCGGTCTTTCTTGTCCTTCGTACTTTCGTTTCGATGGAACACCGTTGAGAACTCTTAGCAACTGAGCTCTGGTAGATACATTACAGGACTGCAGCTCTCGTCGTATAATACCATCTTTTTGGCATAGCACAGAAGCTACAAACCCCGTGATGATATCTTCCGACATATCGGTGCGTGGGATGCTCCAGACACGTGTTGCAGCTTCACTTGCGGTTTCTTTCGTACCGAGTTGGAATCTTAATATCTCGTCGAAGTGATCTTGCGGCAGCATTGGTCTTCCAAATTTTGCTAGGAGTAATTCTTTTGTTTGCATCCATGTTAATTGTGAAATTTGCAATCTGGTCAAACACATGGCTGCCCGTCCTCTCAAAGCGTGTGTAAGCGCTAGCAAAAGTTCCGCTCCATCTAGTTTCCTACTATTCACTACTATTTCCGTTATCCTGCACCAACCTTCTATGTCCGCATCTTTTTCATCTGGGTCAAACCGCACTAGTTGTATTGTCATGCGGTTTGCATCTTCGGTGGGCGGCGGAGTCTTCAAGAGGCGGGATAACAAAGCTTCCATGTTGTGCAGTAAATTGTACGACGATGCCACGTGCGCATTGATATCTTCTCCTTGTGGATGCCCTTCGCTTCCCACTTCTGATAAAGGGACGCCAGGACGGTCCACAATATCATTTGGATCCATGGTCGATTTTACTAGGACGTGGGTATTCGGGCGAGAAGATCAAACGACGTATTTCACACAAAATATAATCAGGATCTTATTACACGGATTAATTCTTAGGAACACTAAATCACCAGACACTCCACCAAAAACGTAGCGCGTACTTGTCATGCGAACGGCTCGCCTCTCGGATTCAAACTGAACCGTCGCACCGTTCGTTCTCCCCACGCTAGCTCTTGGTGTTGCGTCAGAGCGAATAACAACCGATTACTTCTACAGATGGCGTTGGGCGTATCCGGTTGACATTCACTCTTAAATAATCAAATGCGCCGTCAAGTATTTTCACTGTTATCAAACATGGGTATTAAATTAAAGTCCCACAATAATTTAATATTCTAGATCTTTTCTTATTCTATTCGTTACTAGGTACCTACTGTTTTATAATATTAATGTACCTACCTATAAATATGTTGTTGTACATAAAGGAACTTTGTGTATTTTAAGCATGCCAGAGCGGTCCCATCCCGTGCGCAAGTAGAGATGTTCGGTTAGTACTTTGAAAGAGCGACGTTGGAGCGACAAATCGTCACTTTTCTTAGCTTCTTCTAATAAATTAAGCGTTTTAATCAACCGAGCTGCCATTTTTATGTACATAAAAGAAAGAAAAATGTAAAATATAAGACTCGGAGGCGCGATCATTGTAGCTTTTGGATTTGACAGTTCGAAGCGAGGCTGTAAGCGCATTCGTCGCTGTTTTATCGTAGGGAATACCAAAATGTATGAAGAACTGTCAATAGTGTCAATTTGCTCGCCGTTGGGTAGTTATAAGTCACGGCCGTCACAGCCTAGAGCGCTAGTGTAGCTTTCCGCAGCTTAGTGAATACGGAACAGAGTTTCACCGCTGCGGCAGTGCTGTACACAAAGCTGAATCTTTAGAGAATAGCATAGCTGCACTCGCAGCAAAAATCGACTTTGCTCTCTTGTTACACAAATAACTATGAAAGTCCTTATATTCCGCTTTCTTTCCGATCCTTCCAAAATTAAATCACATTTTTGTAGGTAACAAAATTGCTGCGGTTTCAAAACATATGTTTGAAATAAGTTTTAGGTACACTATAAGTACCTGGTTTCCTGTACAGCACTAAGAGATAGAGTGTGATGAAGATAAAGGTTGTGATGAGCGCCATGATCCAGCTGATCACTATCATTATGATGAGGCACATCACGAAGCCTGCCAATGACACCCAAGTGTTGTAGAACTGTGAACAGACGAAAATTCGATTTTCGATTGGTGACTCATAAGATACAGAATCTCACTAGGAGCTGTTTATAAGTAATAATAATAAAACTAAAACTAGCATAAACTTTCAGTAGCGCCATCAGGATGGAGTTTGGTGTGGACAAATGTGCAGTCATGCATGTAAAGCGTGGAGAGATTATGGAATCCGTGGGAACTCAACTCTCGGATTCTATAAACCTGAGATCCCTCTCTCCAACTGAAACTTACAAGTATTTGGGTATGTCGGAAGCGTTAGGTATCAATATTACTGACATGAAACAATCGTTGAAAGAGCGCTTCTTTAGCCGCCTGAAGCAGGTATTCAATAGCTTTCTATCGGGCGGAAACAAGGTGCGTGCCTTCAACGGTTGGGTTATTGATGTACTCTTTCGGCGTACTCAAATGGACTCAAACGGAACTTGACGCCCTGGATAGGCGGGTCCGTACACTGCTTACTGCATATCAAATGCATTACCCACGGTCGTCGGTAATGAGACTGTATATCCCGCGAAAGTGTGGAGGTCGAGGCTTTTTAAGTGCTAAGACTCTCTACAATCGCGAGATATGCAGTCTCAGGGAATACTTCCTAGCTGTCGACGTGGGTATGCATCGAGATGTAGTGGCGATGGACAAGGGACTCACCCCGCTCTCCTTGGCAAATGAGAACTGGCGCAAACCTGCAGTACTTGACACCAACGATCGCAGGGCGGTATGGCAGAGCAAGGAGCTTCACGGACGCTTTTGCCGGGCCCTACATGGGCCTGACGTAGATCAACTAGCGTCCGTAGCCTGGCTGCGCTTCGGTGATCTTTTTGGAGAAACCGAAGGTTTTGACTGTGCAATTATGGACGAAGTTATCATGACAAGGAACTACCGGAAATTTATTGTGAAGGACGGCACGGTTGACATATGTCAGGCATGTCACTGTCCGGGAGAATCAATTCGCCACATTATCCCTGGTTGTTCTCGTCTAGCTAACGGAGAATACTTGCATAGGCACAACCTTGTAGCCAGGATTATCCATCAGCAACTTGATCTGAAATACTCTCTTGTGGAGTCGGAGGTGCCGTACTACAGGTATGCGCCCGACCCAGTTCTCGATAATGGCAATATCACATTGTACTGGGATCGGTCCATCATCACTGACAGGACTATTGTTACCAATAAGCCTGATATAGTGGTGTTGGACCGAATCGAGAGGCGTGCAATGATTGTAGACAAACCGTCCCACATGACGAGAACCTCGTGAAAGCCGAGAAAGATAAACAAATCAAGTATATTGACTTGGCTCGCGAGGTTGTCGACATGTGGGATGTGGATTCCACAATCATTGTACCGATAGTCGTATCAGCCAATGGCTTAATAGCCACGAGCCTCGACCAACACCTCAAGAGGCTTTCGTTAGGCTGCTGGATCAAGGGCTTGATTCAGAAAGCGGTACGGACACGGCTCGTATTGTTAGGAGGTTCCTCTCTCCGAAGCCCTGACCGCCGGTAGCTTGGACCCTGTTCCCGATACCGGTGGGCTACTATCTATTATATTTTTAAATGTTTTTTTAATTATTTTATTCAAATATTTCAAAATATAATATATATGTATAGTTAAATGAATAAAGAAAATAATAATAATAATAATACTCGTAAATTATCCGCAAGGCAGTTTTGTGGCGAACTGTTGGGCACTGGCGACCCCACGGACCTGATCTCCAGGGAGAATTCTTGTTCCTCATTTCCGGCTTGCCTTTATTGGCTGGCCGGGGTGAAAACTGACGAGGAACAGAGCTCCCACCTCTTTCTTGCCTTAATCGGCCGGTCTGAGTGGAGATTCGCAAGAGCAAACGTGCTCGGGAGAAGGATGTATAATCCAGTAAGGTGCTGGTAGGAATCTTGACCGTACTTCCGGGATTGTCCTGATAGCCGTGGTATACCTCTCCACTCCTCTAGCACCTCGGATATGTTGCCCCCTTGGCGCTACGTTACTTTGTGCTAGCGACCCTTTTCGGGGGGCCCATTTATTGAGTGTGCAAGTCACTCCCTGCCATTTTAAAGCCGTTTTAATTGCCAATGGTCAGGCAGGGGCCAATAGTTCTTCCATAGTAAACGATTTTTAGTCCACTAAACCAGCCAAACCCATAGCGTTTCATCTTTTGTTTCCATATTCTGCAATAGTCCTGCTCCAACCGGGGATTGTCCTTGGTATACTTTCACAGTGCATACAGGGATAATCGTCGGTTGGTGTCCCATTCCATTTGAAATGTCTAAAAAGGCCTCTGCGAGTTGGTTTCGGCCCGGTCTCTAGGAAGTGGGACCCGAGAAAGTAAAAAACATAAATTCTTTATTGTATCAATACAATCATGCACAATTTACATGAAATTTCCTGGCTCCTGAGCTAGTTTTAAACTATATTACAGGAGCCAGTACATTCCCCTCTATGGATACAAATTTAAAAAAAAATCCGTAATTAAAAATAGCATCATCAACATTTTGAAAATTTAAACCAAAAATTTAAAATCGTGCCTTAACTACCGCCCATGGAGCTCTTTCAGCAGCAATAAGATAGGTTTTACCAGCACCACCCCACGCACATATGCAGTACCTAATCAAAAATTCACACATCGCTCTGTAGGTTTGGGGGTTTTCCACAGCACGCAAGTTTCTAAAAATGTTAATCATTTTTCTAATCCTCCAGGTGAGTTTCTCGTCCAGTATTACGCCCAAGTATTTAAAGCTCTCCACGCGTGACAGTACGGGGCACTTAGAATTGGAGCGGTCCAGGTTGCGGTTACGAGGGTGTGTATGTATCATAAGTGTGAGGTCATTTCCTGCTTTAGTTAAAGCCGACTTAGTGAAGCACATGAACTTTGTTTTTATTGGGTTTAGATACAGGAGACTGTTTTCAAGCCACTCGGTTACGTTAGCCAACCCTGTTTCTGCCAGTTGGAAAACTCGCTCCCATGTCTTCCCGTGAAAAAGCAGAACTGTGTTGTCCCGGCCGGCAAAGCACCACACGGTTCGTTAATGAAGATAAGAAAAAGCGTTGGGGCTAGTGCGCTACCTTGCGGAACTCCGAAACTACATGCTGCGCCGTCACTCTCATACCTCTCCACCCGCACTCGTTGATACCTCCCCGACAAGTAATTTCGGAACTATTCGAGAGCCCGTCCCCTGATTCCATTGTTTTCCAGCCGGGCAAGCAATAAAGGCACCGATACGGTATCAAAGGCCTTCTGGAGATCAAGATTGTCCACCTTTTAACAGACCATTATCCCAAGCTAACCAATCAATTTCTTATTGTCAATTTTCTCTAATATCTTTGAGAGAGATAACAAGAGCGATATTGGTCTGTAATTTGATGGGATCTCTTTCGGGCTGGACTTATGGATGGGGCATACAACAGCTCTCTTTAGCATGGCAGAAAAAACGCCTGTGTTAGGTTACACATATGCGCGATTGGGGCCGCCAGGTATATGATATTCTGTTTCAGGATGTTTGTTGGTATATTGTCCCATACTGGAGCACTTTGTGTCCGAAGTCCCAGTACAATATTTCTCACCTCAATGGGATCAGTCGGTGTTAGCGACATAGTTTTCAAGGGCTGGCTTGATGATTTTGCTCGTGTCACTAGGTCATCTTCGTTTGTATTCATTTGCTTCAGTGAGCCTCCTCCTGAGGTACAGTAGGCGTTGACCTTATTCAAGGACTCCACAGGCGAATCACCTAGATCAAGAAGCTCCTTTGCGATGACTTTACTTGAATTGGTGTTGCATATTTCTTTTATTATTTTCCATGGTTCTTTTATATTTCCGATAATGTTAGTGATAAGCTTTTCTTGGTAATATTTGACTTTAAGATTCCTTACTATTTTTTTACATGAATTCCTATATTTTATGTATTTGTGCTTAAGTTGTGAGTCGTTTAGTTGTTTTTTAACTTGCATGTACAGTTTGTCTCTTTTTCGTATGCACCTTACTACGCCATGGGTAATCCACGGTTTCAGCGGTTGGTAACGCTTGGCGGTGATATTAACATTTGTGTTTCTCCCTATTGTAGATAAAAGTCTTGCCAGAATTATTTCACATGCAATGTTAGGGCATACAGATGTTTAGCAATCATCCCATTTTTCATCACTTAGCAAATCCCTGACCGCTTCATGATTAATAGTTACTTTTTGCAGAGGAGTATTTATATTTTTGACCCGGGCGTTGTCAATACAAAGCAAAATAGGTAAGTGGTCTGTTAGCTGCTGTTCAAAAACCCAAAAATGGCAAGTAGGTTTAGATAATCTGTAACAGAACCCTTGTCTAGGGTGTCAATGTTAATGTCTCCTGTGAAAACCATATTTTGTGTCGTGACGTTTTGCAGGACTTTTTCCAACGAAGTAAGGTAATTATAGGAGTTTTTAAAGCAAGGAGGGCGATACGAGCAGATAATTGTGTATTCTGTATTGATGGTGATAATAAGGCAGTTCCCCTCCGAAAATTCTGGTTCTCTGG
This sequence comes from Lacanobia oleracea, assembly GCA_950371165.1. Taxonomy (NCBI): domain Eukaryota; kingdom Metazoa; phylum Arthropoda; class Insecta; order Lepidoptera; family Noctuidae; genus Lacanobia; species Lacanobia oleracea. The sequence continues at coordinate 6,745,514 of OX493405.1, forward strand.
CAAAAGCCCTAAGATCAATTTGGACGTACACCACCACCCCATCATTTTGATTCAGGTTGTTTTGCGTCCAGTACACATCATAGTTGCTGATGTTGGGACGAGGATTGCCTGCGTTTGTCCAGCACTCAGTCAAAACTATGATATCCACTGTCAAGTCAAGAGTAGCTAAAAATGCCAAGAGTCGGTCCAGATTACAGTGGATACTTCTTATGTTAACAGTCATTATTAATAAGGAATCCCGATGGTGGTTATTTTAGTTAAGAAGTTTTGTACACAGTTTTGAGTCACTTGGTACGGTACAATCAACATAATCTGAGTCTAGACTTCTAGGCTAATAAACTCATTAATGGTATCGAATTTAAAATATTAAGAAATATAGGCACAGTTCATTTGGCATTGGAAGATTACTATGGCGTAGGGCTCCATTTAGCAAGGCAGGTTTCATACAACGATGCATAACTATTGAAGAACGAATCTTTGTTTTTAGTGGTTGTTTTGTATGTTGTCTATTATTGTGGTTATGGCGTGTGTAACATTGGTGGTGTGAGTGTGGGTTATAAGGATGTTTATATATATTCAATTTACTAAACATTATCAACTCAAGATCATGTTCAAACAAAAAAACTATCAAAACATTTGGTGTCAGTAAACAAATAACTTCGACAACGTGAGAGCAACAAGTGTATGGACACAATTCACTAATAATAACAATATGCAGTAGGCGTTAGACACAGAGCTTGTTTCGGTTTTAATTTATCGAGATCGAGTAACTCGATCGTAAAAAGTAAGGTGAAACTGCGTGCAAAATCATAGATGAACTGTTCATCTATGATTTTACACGCAGTTTCACCTTACTTTTTCCGAAAGTAGACGTTTCCATGTGCGGACCAGCAGTAGGCGTACTTATATAGTTTGACAAATTCCCGTGCTTGGTAGAAAACTTTTTTAGTTTTAGTAGTGAGGCATTCGGCGAGTTTTCTGGCATTTGGGAACTTTTAAGTTTATTATTTTCGTTGCTTCTATTGTAATTTTTTTTATATTATCTATGAGTTCTTCCTTTGTTTACTCACTGTTAAGGTCAACAATAATAGTACCTCGGATTATTGTTTTTTTGCTTGTGAGTCGTGATAAGTGAGAATAGAAAAGCTATGGAGTAACCACACGTCGTGGATTTGATCTTTTATAGGACGACTCATACTAACTGGCCTTCTTCAAGGCCACAGACACACAGGGTCACAGATTTTTATTTGAATATTGAATCTTATGAAGATTTACAACCTGCGTACTCTGTGCTCTAGAGTGTGTTTTAAAATAAGATGTGGAAGTAATAAGAAAAGTTTGAATGGGATGATGTAATGTGTGAAAAGAGGTAAACCAAAGAAACTGTGTAGGCTGACAGCAGCTATTAAGCGTATAACAAATTCGAATAAATGAGGATTAGATCAATCAAATGGGGTTCTCTTAAAAACAAAAACTTGGATGATTTTAATTAAATGCAGAATATGTTATTAAAAGTACCCTGAATGGTGGCCGCCAACTGATTGGTCGGAAGAAGGCGGCGTGGAATGTGCAGAAGTTGATGAGCGCGTACGATGCGAGGTAGAAGTTGCTGATCAACGGCGCTATCATGTTCAAATCCGCTGTCAACCAAGAAGTGTTTTTTTTTTTTTAATTAATTTATAATTTTTTGGGCTTCCTCAACAAAACACCGTTACTTATCGACACAGAGTTGGTAGAATGCGTCCAAAAATTAGCTTACCTCGGCAGTGTCGTATCGTACACTGGAGGAACGAAATACTACACGGATTGCCAAGGCCCGAGCTACCTTCGCGTAGCTGAGACCTGCCTGGCAATCACGTAAACTGACCTGAAGATTAAAACTCATAGTGTCCCATGTCAAATCTGTGCTGCTTTACAGGTGCGAAACGTGAAAGTTAATCTAGGAAATCTCACGCCAAATCCAAGTCTTCGTCAACCGATGCCTTCGTCGCACCCTCGGGATTTACTGGCCCGAGACGATCTCTTACGTAGAGCTTTTGGAGCAATACCACGACAGCCCGATCAACTGCCAGATTAAGCGTAGTAAGAAGGGGTGGACTGGTCACACGCTCCGGAGGGATTCCGATCACATAAAAATGTAAAAATGGAGTTGTTCTGAATTAAAATTATTTATTATTATTATTTATTTATTATTAATGGAATGGATTCTTCAATGGGAAAAGGAAGCTTGGCCGTCCCCGTCAAGAACACCGTGTTAACAGAAGCGACGAGCATCGGAATGACATGGAGTGAAGTGAAGCGTGTAGCTCAAGAACGCTTGTGATGGAGGACTGCTTTGTTCGCCTTCTGCTTCGGGCCATATGGGACCTTAAGTCATCAAAAGATACAGACGGCAGAAATGAGGATGCCTTGAAAAAATTAAAAACAAATTGTTATGACTCCGTCTCATAGGTACATTTTTGCCTACTTATTTGACGTGCAGCAAAATGTCAATTCAATTCCGGAGATTCGGGATTACATGTAGTACCTATTAAAATATTACTATGTACAGTCAAGACAGCTATTGTGTATGCAGGCAGATAACTTGCAACTACTTTTAAACTATGTTGTGAGTGTGTTGAGTAGACAATTATTGTACAACACACTCGTAAGTATGACAAAAGCTTAAATAATTATAATGCACACATTAGATATAAACATTGGCAGTGCTGTGGAAAAATTAATATTTTTGCCTCTATATCGAATAGCTTTGTTGACTGTACTTCATGGACAATTGCCGGTGGCAAATATGACAATAACATCCAAAAGTGAACTTATTACCGGAGATGAAAAGTACTTACCGATAAGTAAGAACAGCAACGATACGAAAAACGTAAGCACATATCCTCTGTACGGTTCACCATGCTTTCCGTACGGTTTGGAGAAGAAGATGAGTCCGGGGTACAAGCGGTCGAAGCCAAGCGCTTGGATCAGGCGAGGTACCGACAGCATATTCGTCAGCGCGGTCGACAGCGTGGCCGCCCAACAGCCGGCTAGGATCAGAGGGCCCCAAAGTGACATCGTTTGCATTATCTGGGAAGTCAATATACGATAGTTATACGATAACGCTAAAGTTATAAGTTCTAACGTTTGTGGTAGGACTTTTAAAGGTTCAATCATTGTACATTTTTTTTAAACATTACATCTATAAATAATTAGAGTCCTGTATCGTGGGTGACATTTATACTCACATGCACAAGCACCCAGACCTGGAACAACTGCATCTGGTCATACAAATATGTATTCCGTGCGGGAATTGAACCCGCACCCCGCAGCAGTAGCCACTAGAAACATTATTAACATCGTGTTTAGCCCATTTAATTATTTGGGGTCGGCGTAGCAATGTAGCATTTGTCATCTACGGGAATACCCTTTTTTTTAAGCATGGGAAATCATCAAATGACTCTTACTGACTAAAACCCATCCGTGTTGCTCCTAGTGCCCTTTGCGTTCCAGGGCTACGGTACCTATTTTGAACAGTTTCCGCAGTCCCAGCAGGCACTTGCCCTAGCGGGCCCCGTCTTTCATGGTGACATCTCTTTGAGGCGCGCTGGGATCGCAGCGCGCCGCCGACCCGGGCTTAGTTCTGATCAGACGGCGAGCCACCCACTGCTCGCCGTCCGCAGGCCCGCGCCTACGGCGGCCGGAAATCGTCCTGTGACTCCCGACGCCTGGGGCTTCTTCTTCTGTTACGGCGACTGGGGCGTGAGATTTTCCTCTCTCTCACACGTTCAGCCTCCTCCTTTGCTAGCATTACTGCTTCACAGAAGGAGGTGACCGCTTCCCATGCCTCCTCGATCCGGACCATAGATTGAACCAGGGCCGGTCGCGAGAGGTCGCTGCCGCCGATGATGTTTTAATTAATGCATAACATTGTTTGGCATACTATCTTGACATAACTATCATTTGGTCTAATCTGTTTTGGCATAATTTGGAGTTGCATGAATTAGCAGAACAAAGGGCACAATAGAGAGCCTTTTTTTTTGTTGCCGGGGTGGAAAATCCTCGTGGATGTCCCTCGCCTGGGGCGGGCGAAGGGGTCTGTCAGACTCTTACTGACTAAAAACCACCCCGGTGTTCCATCTCACACTTGACCGAGGATTGTGAGAGCTAGTACGCCTTCCATAATCCCCGGCTAGTGCCCGCGTATGCGGGCCACCTCAGGCCCGCGGTAGGAGCAAGGTCCCCCCGCAATGTCCAGTAGCGGCGCGTCTGGAACAATACGCGCCACCGTCTCGGGTCCTGCTGGATTGGGGGCGGCGGACGACCCCAAGTCCACCGTCCTTCCGGACCTTTCTACGGGGGCTGAAAGAGGGCGTTGTCCGCCCTCCGCCGACGCCCGGTTCGCCTGCTGCGGCACGGGAGAGTGGCCACGGCCTCCCTCTCCCTCTCCGCAGCCTCCTTCTGCGAAATTACGATTTTGCAGAAGGAGATCACCGCATTCCATGACTCGGCGCTCCCGACCATCGAACGAGCGACGGCCGGCAGCGACAGGTCGGGTCCCACTTCGGATACGAGGGCACGGCGCTGCTCCCCCCATGCGGCACACTCTGCCAGTGTGTGCTGCGCCGTGTCCTCCCGACAGTCGGTGCAGTGATGGCACCGAGCGTCCGGCTCCCTGTTTTTGCGACACAGGTACTTCCCGAAGCAGCCATGCCCCGAGAGCACCTGCGTCGCCCGAAACGACAGGGAGCTTAGGACATCCCGCCACGGATAGGTTAACCCCGATTTCATCAAATTGAGATTATTAGTTTATAAAATTATGGCAGAACATTTGTGCCTAATAATATTGTGCGTAATGATCATCATGCTGAATTTCGCTATGCCAATGTAAATGTTAGCCATCGCCCGAACAGGCATTCGTCCATCATTTCTTTTATCCGTCCCTTAAATAAAAGAGAGGTTGAAGTAATGTGAGTTATGTATGTTCACTATTCAACACTTTCCTCATGATTAAGTTCCTCCTTATCACCAGAGAATGGGCAGCAGCGTTCTCTGTAAAGCGCAACACCATACACTGCGATCGCCAACCCGCCTGCCAAGCGTGGCGATTATGGCAAACCCGGGGAAAATTGTTTTTTGTGAAAATGTCTTCCAGCTGTTATGAATAAATTCCTACTGAGCCTAACCAACACCTCTTAACAACTAACAATAAAGAAGTAATACACTACTGTATAATTATTATGTAATCCGTAGCCACAGTTTGGTTTGCAGGCTTGCAGGGCGCCTGCGCCGCCGCTAGCGAGGTCGTTCAGGTTGCCGGACGCATCCCGGAGAGCGCCCACGCCGGTCAGCGCGGTAATCGTCAGGTATGACGTCATTGATATAGCCAGAGCGATAAGTGTCCCCTTAGGAATGGCCGTCGCTGGGTCCTGAAAGGTACGCAAAACAAGCTTCAAGTAGAGTGAGAATGGAAGTCTGGTATACAAACAAAACGTTTTGGGAACAAATTCATTGTGCGTACAGCTAAGGAATGGAATTCTCTGCCAGATTCTGTGTTTCCTGATAGCTACAACCTGGAAGTCTTTAAATCATGAATGATTAGGTTACTTCTAGGCAAGCGTGCTCCATCTTCGATCACATCATCGCTTACCATCAGGTGAGATAGTGGTCGAACGTGCTGTTAAATGGTAAAAAGTAAGTTAAAATATAAATTGCTTTGCCTATACAGTTTCTGGGTTGTTGTAACGTGCTATTGTAACAGTCTCTTCACATTGGTACACAGACATACTCATATATTGGTACATACCTACTTCTTTGCAATTTTGCGATATGAAACAGAAATACATAGTTAAATATAAATCAAATACCCACAATAACATAATTTGATGCACCAGATAGATTGCATTTCCATTAAACAGTTCAGCACAAGTACCTAATTGTCTCTGGAAAATTAAAAATTCTAATCTGGTTCAGGTTGTTAGTTTACCTTTAGATCACCACAAATGTTGGCACCTGCTTGCACACCTGTTACAGCAGGAAAGTAAATGGAAAACACGCTGAAGAAATTATGCTCTCGTCCTTCGCTGTACCGGAAATCCGGCGACCAGTTTTCTTGCCCCACTTCATCTAATAAAAGGCCAAGGAGTAAAAATCTTGAAAAAAAATACCTAAATCTAGACGCCTACAGGCTGGGCTAGCTCGAGGTAGCTCGACAAAACAATACCTGCCTGTAAGTATTTGAGGAAGGTGTTTGTTTTTATAACGCCTTCAGGACGCTGATGCGGCTGCCGCGTTACTGCAGTGCGTCAGAGCCCGATTCGACAGCTTCTAAGCTATAGTGAGGAAGAAAAGTGCGTCTCTGCTCACCAGATTGCGTGGCAGTGACAACAGCCTCTTGAAGGTGATAGCTGACAAGCTTGATGAGAGCACAATATAATGGGGCATCTCATAAGAACAACGGCAACGCTGTCTCGTAGAATATAAGTGCTAACATAGATCATAAGCCACATTGTTACTAACATCCTAGTATATAAGTACTAACGTAGGTTTTAGAGAATATATTGTTACTAATCTTTTAAGAATTTATGTTGGTGTTGTGTCAGTGTGGACCTTTGTTGTCTTACAAATAAATACATTATTATTTGCCCAGCTGTGGGTGTGGGACAATATAGGCTAAATAAAAAATTCTCGAGTCAACTAAAGTTCACAATAAAAATAAAAAGTTATTATAAAGGTATTTAAAATCCTACTCTACTTCTCTTCTTACAGGACAGTATTGCTCCAAAACGGGAACAATGAAAAGAAAAAAAACCGACCAAGTGCGAGTCGGACTCGCCCACTGAGGGTTCCTTACAAAGGAGAATGGTCATTTCAGACCCAGAGTCCGATAGAATTTAGACCTATCGTAGTTTTTTTGTCATCTGGAGTAGAGCAAGAATAACCTTTTTTTTTCGATAGCAATGGCTAACGTAAAATTAAATGACCTTGAATATGTCTTCAGACGAAGCCTGAAAAAATAATTTGACATACATTCCTACAAGTATGCCGGTAGTGTTTGAGCTCATTTGAATTGTCTCGGTGGGTAGGTATTGATAACGTGGGTTTGATGATGAAGAGCAGTACCCCTATTCTGTAACAACATTTTCGTATCTCGACAGCGGAATCCGAGGTGAGTATCAAATTACGTCAAACGTAAGACCTTTATGTTGTGTGTTAAAAGTTCACTTTGTGAGGTTTGTCACTCAGGTGAAGCTCGATATCGAAATGGTTATTTACAGAATAGACTAGCAGAGAGCCGAGAGGTGAAAAACGGTAAAACGTGTTCTGCACCATTTCAGACCCAGAGTCCGATAGAATTGAGACCTATCGTATTTTTTCCTCATTTGAAATAGAGTAACAAAATGTATTTTTTTTTTCGATTTCGATGGCTAACACATAGTTATTCATATGAGCGTGAGTATTTCTTTAGAGAAAGTATAGAAAGGTAATTCTTTCTTAACTCTTACAAGTATGCCTGTGATGTTTGCGCTCGTTGCAATTGTACTGTTGGGTACCATTCTCTTTAGTTGGTTACGAGGGTCTGATGATGGAAACCATGAAGGTGAGTAGTGGCTTGTGGCTTTCTTAGTTGACTACTACTATAGCCATCGTATTTGTGCTCATTTGAATCCTTCTGATGAGCACTATACATTGGTGTTGGGAACAAGGATCTGATGACGGAAACCATAAAGGTGAGTAGTGGCTCACTTAGTTGACTACTCCTATACCTATCGTGTACGAGCCCAAACACGCTGGGTATAAGAGTAGTCAATTAAGTGATTTACTACTCAGCTATATGGTTTCCAATATCAGATCGTTGTTACCAGTTGCATTGCATAATGCTGATTAGAAGGATTCAAATGAACCCAGATACGATGAGTTTAGGAGTAGGCAACTAAGAGAGCCACTACTAGTACGACTCGCACTTGGCCGGTTTTTTGATATTATTCTTATTTATTTAGACGTGCACGCAATTATTCTTATTTAGGTAAAAAAAAAAAAAATTTTAAATCTTCTTAATATCATTTGTCTAATCTTTTTAATCTACCAAAATTACTTTTCAAATGATATGCCATAGTTCATTGCATAGAAATTGTACAAAATTGTTTTGAGCAACGCGCGATGAAGTGATTACATTTTATTGCACGCAAATGCAATATAGTTACCTAATATCAATTACTTACCACTTAGTCCTACGAAACCGTGAGCTTTCTTTTCATTAGTGGTTGGTCCAATAGCTACTCCAATCACAAAATTCTCTATCGCCGCAATTATTATTAATATCAAAAAGTTCTGAAAAAATTTCAGAATATGCAAAGAAAAAACGTTCAATTCATCCAACAATCTACACTTCTATACTATAATATTATAAACGCGTAAGTTCATCATGTCAGAACGGCTGAACGGATCTTACTAAATTTGGCACAGAGGTAGATATAATCTGGAATAACACATTATTATTATTCTTATGAGCCTGTTGAGTCCCACTGCAGGGCAAAGGCCTCCCTTCCTTCTTTCCACTTCTCTCTGTCCATTGCCACAAGAACACGATTATCCCGGAAGTATTTTCCTTTGGAACAATCACGCGGGCGGATCCAAATAGTTTTAACCAAAGCTTACTTGAGCCTTAGTTTCCCAGTCCATGCCAACAGCGCAGATAATACACATCACAAACAGGGCTATGGCACCAACAATCCGCGTATCGTGAGGTCCATTATCTATTATTTTAAGACTATGGACCTTGAGTAACTCGTTCAGGGAGTCACAGAAACCGATGGTGTTCATACTGGCCCCTACAGCGTTAGCGAACGCGAATATAATCCCCACTGATGCACCTAGCTCTGCACCTAAAGATCTTGACACGATGTAATACATTCAGTCAAAAAAGTATCGGGAATGGATGATTTGTTTATGGTTCCAAATTCAAATTTTTGTTTTTTTGTAGTTGTTAGATTGGCACAACTGTTTTCCATTTTGGCGCGGAGTTTGAGTTGCATCTGTTATTTATATTAAATACAGTGCTGGTATTAGTAATATCATATATAGTGTGTACTGCGAATTTCATAATGGACAAAAATATCGAACAAAGAGTTTGTCAATACTGTCAAGAGTTTGTCAATAATTGAAAAGAGTAACTATGGAGCTTCTTGTCCATTCTTCTCCATAAGAATCTACCTTTCCGAATGGACAGTAGAGTCACTTCAGAACTTTTATATATTTGAAATGTGAATGACGTTCAAAAGTGCCGTTTAATGGCCTAATTGGAATAAACGTTTTGACTTTGACTTTGTCTTAAATTTTGCATCGCCAATGGAATTTCGTGTTCGGAGTCACTGAAAATGTTACAGGAGGCTTACGGTGAATCGACTTTATCAAAAACTCGTGCTTATGAGTGGTTCAAAGCATTCAAAAGCGGTCGAGATGTGATGGAAGATTTGCCTCGCTCTGGTAGGCCGTCAACGTCTGCAACTGAAGTTAACATCGCAAAAGTGAAGGAAATAGTGACTGGAAATCCGCATTCAACTCTGAGAGAGATAGCCGCCGAACTTTCTGTATCTCACGAGTCGATCCGTACCATTTTAACTAATCATTTGGGTATGAAACATGTTGCTGCTCGGCTAGTCCCAAAAGATCTGAATTTTCTCCAAAAACTTAATCGCATGAAAGTCACTGAAGACATTATGCTAGAACGAGTCAGTTCGGACCCAACATTCATGAAACGCATTGTTACTGGTGACGAGACGTGGGTTTACGAGTTTGACATGCAAACTAGTCAACAAGCTTCGGAGTGGCGCCTTCCAACTGAACCGAAACCGAAAAACCACGCCAAAGTCGATCAAAAGTCAAAGTCATGTTGACTGTTTTCTTTGACTATCGCGGTGTTGTGCACTCTGAATTCTTACCGGAAGGTCTAACGGTAAATAAAGAATATTATTTGAGCGTTATGCGGCGTTTAAGAGAGCAAATTCGATGAAAAAGGCCAGATTTGTGGAAAGAAAATTCTTGGATTTTGCACCACGACAATGCGCCTTCGCACAAGGCTATCATTGTGAACGAATTTTTAACCAAACACTCAACAAATACCATCCAGCAACCACCATATTCACCAGATATGGCTCCTGCTGACTTTTTTCTTTTTCCTAAACTCAAATTACCACTTCGTGGCACCCGTTTTGAATCGATAGAAGACATAAAGGAGAATTCGCGGCGAGAACTGAAGTCAATTCCGGAAGCAGCGTTTAAAAAATGTTTTGATAAATGGATTATTTGTTGGCGCAAGTGTATCGTTTCTAAAGGAGCATACTTTGAAGGTGATAAAATAAATTTGGATGAATAACAGACATTTTGTGTATTATTGATCTTTTCCCGGTACTTTCTTGACAGAGTAGTATACTCCACCTGTACGAGATCAGATATTATTATTAAATCAAAGTATTAACAATTGTTCTTTGCTTCAACAAATGACGGTGCATGGGCCTAATAAACTGTACTGTGGTACCCCGAGAGGCAAAGTAAATGATTTTGGGTCAGTTCTGGGGCCCTGCTATGACGTGCCAATGTCATCATGATTTCACTGTAAAAAACGAATAGTGTTATGCGTCGTGTGTATTTTAGTCTCCCTCCCACATCATGATAGCGATAGTTAAGACGTCTTAGTAGGTACCCTGGACGATTCACTGAAGCAATCTCAAAGTAATTCGGTTCGGTTTGGTGATCGGTTAAGTTCTCTATAACTTAAGATTTAGAAAGATTATTGAAATTGGTATTGCGCTAAATTTATTTAGTGGTCCATGTTGCAAGTTGCCCATAGGGCTATTTAAGTAACGGCGGGTTATATTTTACTTCTCTAGGATATTAAGAAACTCCTTACCTCCATGGAGTTCACCATTGGTGCAGATGGCGCTCAAGGAGAGCGTAGTTATGACGCAGACGGTGGCTGAGATGAAGATGATGGCGATGGTCAGACCGATGCCCGCCTGGGCCACAATCCACGCGATGCGCAGGAATAGCATCACGCCCCAGATGTTCAGCAGGCATGGGATTAGCACGCCCTGACAGTTACAAAGATAAATATAGAAAAACGGACATAAAATGGACGAATGGGGTGGGAACTGGAGAGGAAGCGTATCTACTGGGATTAAAAAGAAGAAGGAGGCTGGTCTAGCAAAGACTCCCTCTATGTCATCTAGGGTAGAGCAGAACAGTTAATAATAATTTATTGTACATAAAAAAAAACCAACAACACACTAGGTACATGGTATATGGAAACAGAGGGTTGTACAACCAAGTCTACGATTCTGTCCAGGCTCCTAAACTAGGTACGCAGACTTGTATCTTAGGAGTCGGAGATTTATCGGCTTCTTTTTTATATAATACAACCGTGACATTTCTGTTAGTCAGTTGGCGTTAATACATCAAATGGAGTGAAAGATTGTGATGGTGTATCTAGGCTAGGAGTAAATATACGTATGAGTGTAGTGTGTGAGTTTGGGTGTGGGTGGGTATGTATGTGAAGAAGTGTGAGTATGTGTGTGTGTGTTTGATAAGTTTGCGTTACAGTGCAAACATAAACTACTATTCGGCATTTGCGTTTCAGGGAATAAGGCTGCCTGTCCATATACGCCGAGCAAGGCAGCAGAGCGAAGAAATATTAACCAATGACCATTATTATGTCAATGGACAGACAGCCAACAACATATTTCCTTTTGGTTAAATCACGTACCTGAATCCATCCCAACTTTATGTTGCCATACGTGGTCAGCTCAGGAGTGGGGTCTCCATGCCTCGGGTGTGTCGACTATAGTCAAAAGAAACTCATTTCACAATAGGTAATATATACGCATTCGAAATTGCATGCGCTTGACGGTGCTGCGTCGCCTCGAATGGAGTGAATTATAAAATTGTAGGTATGTAAATAGGTATCACAGCAGCTAAATAAAGAAAAGGTTATCAATGGATAATAAGCAGCTAGTTTTGGAGGACATAGGTTCGAAACCCAGGCAGACACATAGCATAACTTAATCAGCCTATAGGTAAATTGATTACTGAAGGGAGACTGGTCTCCTCTCTACAACAGGTAGCACTAGGTCTCCTTTTTACAAGAGGGAGCAGGCCATAAAGCACCCTGCGAGCCCAGGGCGAGTTGACGAATGGCACATTTGATGAAAAAAATACAATAGGGATCCAACTAGTAAGTTGGTATCACTTTGTTAGCGCAACCACCATATCTTAGCACTTAAAATTTGAAGAAATGAAATAAAAAAATTTGCCGAGCCGCACTGGGCCTTAATATAAGGTATATGTATAGAAAAATATACATACCAATGTATCTCCTGAAGCGTCTACGCTAGCCAGCTCATACATGCCTGCAGTTCCAGTTGAAGGAGATCTCCTTCGACGTTGTAACACTGAAAATATTGATTTGTACTAGCTTTTGCCCGCGACTTCGTATGCGCATATCCCGTTTTTTCCCGTTTCCGTAAAAATTTCGAGAAATCTTCTGTGTGCTCCCCTACGGAGTGCAGGAAAGCTTCATGCCAAATTTCAGATTTCTACGACCAGCAGTTTCGGCTGTGCGTTGTCTGTCAGTCACTCAGTCATTCAATCAGTCAGTAACGGAAGAATTTCATATATTAGGGTTAATAGCATGTAACATAATTAACTTGAAACTGATACAAAAACATTCGATGAGGCAAATATCCTGTTGAAATATTTCAGTAAGAATGTGGTGTATAATATACCAGTAGACCAAGGAAACAGTGATATGGACTTTCGAGAAAGCGGGTAACCTGACTGATTACCTGTTAAGTAAAAACGTATCGAAGAAGAACAAATTTTACGCAGACTCTTTTGGATGTAAAAGCGAATGGTGATGAACTGATGATGAATCAAGTAATGCTAAACTTGAACATCCAGAAATGTACGTAAAGGTAAATCTGAAGTGTTTTACACTCACCAAGATCTTCATACCTTATCAGGAGACGTTCATTATCCATTATCTAGACAAACAGTTTTGTTATTTATTATCGTATTCTTAAAAATGGTTTTACTGATTTGGAACATGAATGCGTTTCAATTAAAGATAATAAAGCTAAGCTAATTAGTCGTGACGATTCGCGGACACAGTCCCGTGGAAACTGCTTTCATACCGCACTGCACCGGTTCCGCAGACTGCCAAGACTAAACAACCACGTTTTGTTGAACCCCGACTTGCCTTGACAAGCATAATAACCCTTTTGTTGATGTATGAGACATGCTGCAACTGAAATTGTTGAAATGTTTTTTCTGGGTCTGATGGTTTCTATATCTGTTTGAAAGAGAGCAGGGCTTCGAAGATGGTGCGACATTCGCTTTTCACATGCAACATTCTTTAAAAAATTCAATAGTTGCCGTAAACTTAGTTGTAAAGCCACACCCAAATTAATCTTTTTCACTACAATGACAAGCAATGCATTAATGGTTGAATTCTTATTCGTACAATAGAGGTAGAACGAATCAAATATTTTCAACAAGTGTATTCATGAGGCCGCAAACTTTCCAATCAATTCCCGTATATTATGTTATTCTAGACTTCAGACACATTATCATAGCATGCTACAAGGGAGCGGTAGATTTGGACACACTTAAGAAATAGAACACATCAACCGTTTAGGGTTAATAGAACTGCTACTGAAAACAAGATCGCGTTTCATATCATACGTAGGTACAAGTCGTTTCATGATTTATGCCACATTCAATCGTATATGTACACCTTACCTACAACGTAGTTATACTAACTTTGTTTGTGTTTGTAGTACCTACTCATGCTTGTGGAATCACTTATTTCAACTTAAATTGACTTAAACTTATTTTTGAGTAACTTGAGAAATGCTGCGAGGGAAACATCGCAGGATTTCTCAAGTTACTTAAAAACATTTTACGTAAAACTCTGAAGCTTTATTTTCCAAGTTTAATTACGTTGTCGTCAGCGTAATTCGAGTAATTTTGGAATCAGTCTCACGCTCTCACTATATTTATGCCAAGTCAGCATCTGTCAGCAAGACATCAACTATCAATTTTAACAGAGGAGGATTCTACAAAGAGTTTAATATTGATTTTCTTAGGTATAGAATAGGTCTGAGAGTTTGTCTGTGGCATAATATCTACAAGAAGACTGTAACTGTATCTTGGTTGACTTGCATCTTGGAATTAGTAAGTAGCATGCGAAGTTACGACGTCAAAGTTGAAACAACTATTTCTGCTACAATGATTCAAAATAAATCTGCAGACTGACTGTTTTTATAAGGATGGGAAATGATCTAACGACTCCTTCTGCTCTGGGTGGAGCGGAAGGGAGTGGCAGACTCTTACTGACTAAGGGCATCCGTAATCCTCCCGATGCCCGTTGCGTTTCGGGGCTGCGGTGACTCTTTCAAACAAATTCCACAACAAGACTGACTGGTACCCATTATTTCATTCAGTACCCTATAAACATGCATATTTATTAGTCATTTGGTAGAAAAATAAATAACGCTTTTATGTGTTCGTAACAATAATTTATTGCAAAAAATGTTTTTGTCTTTCCAAGTTATTCAAGATAAATATGCTTCTTAGAGGTGACACAACTTGTGATTTCGCGCTTCCACCAGTACAGGAAATCAATTAAAAATAAAACATAAGAAAAGATAAAATAATAAAATATTTTATTAAAATAAGTACCTACCTAGATAAGTTTCACTTATTACATTATTACTAAATCATCATAACATACCAAACGTAATAGGATTAGGTTCCAAAAAGTTTTCAAGCACACATCTCGCAATCCTCTGCTCTGGCTTGCAATATTGGGTTTCCCCAGGGATCGATCCTAGGTCCGCTCTTGTCAGTGTAAAGCCTTGGATGCAAATTGGTCTTTGGAATTTGGTATATTGGTGTTGCATTTTAAGGATGCTTATTTTCATTAAATTAATAGAAACTTGGGTTTGTTAGTTTGATTCTTTTATCCTACTTAAGTTTACGGGCCTTAAAAATGTATTCATCTTACAGAAGTAGTTAAATAAAATACTTATAAATTGTTTAAATAATTACATAATACTTTTATTGTGCTTTGGTTAAAGATTTTGTTCATTCTATTGGTTCGTTAAAACCTTACAACTATGCTTTATTCGAATAACTTATTTAACTCTTAACTATTTTTCTATTTACTGTCTTAAGATTACGTTATTATAAAATGCTGCATGTGTTCATGATTCTAAATACAAAATTGTTCATGATTGTAACACACTTACTGTAAGAGTTTCTTATGTATGTTACAGTTGGTAATTACAACAGTCTCTATGTATTGAATAACACATATTTTATTTTATTCTATGACGGCTTATCCTTATTCGACTTTCATCTTACTACTTATTATTAAAATATGTTGACATATTTTTTTCAATGAAATATCAACTCTCTTGTCTTGTGCGTTCTTTTGTAACAGCTTTTTCTATGAAATTGACTGACAGAACGCTCGCTCCTTACAGAATAATGATATTCTGACGGAACACTGAAAATCATAGAACAGAATAATTTATTTTTTGTGGGATTTGTTCTTGACTCTAGTCTAGGTGACAGAGACAAAGTAATATTGTCTATGGAATACTCGTACAGTACAAAACAGAGATATTTAGACAGAACAGTGATATTCTCTCAGAACACTAATTATACCAGCACTGACTAAGACGAGACTAACAATGAATGACATAACAGAGAAATAAAATAGCAGAAGTAATACAGTACAAAACAGAGATATTCTGACAGATTGTAACAGCACTGGCTAAGAAGAGACTGACGATGAATGACAGAACAGAACAATGGTATCGTAGAAGTAATACTGGTTCAGTACAAAATAGAGATATCCTGACAGAACACTGATTGTAACATAATTGACTAAGAGACTAACAATGAATGACAGAACAGAACAATGATATCGTAGAAGTAATACTGGCACGGTACAAAATAGAGATATCTTTACAAAACACTGATTGTAACATAACTGAATAAGAAGAGACTAACAATGAATGACAGAACAGAACAATGATATCGTAGATGTAATACTCGTACAGTACAAAACAGAGATATCCTGACAGAACACTATTGTAAAAAAACTGAATAATCAGAGACTAACAATGAACTGACAAAACATATATTCTGACAGTACACTATTGTAACAGAACGGAATAATAAGAGACTAACAATTAATGACAGTACAGGACAATGATATCTTTACTGGTACAGTACAAAACAGAGATATTCTGACAGAACACTATTGCAACAGAACTGACTAAGAGACTTTTTTTTTTACTAAAGATAGGCACGCGTTTGACCACTATCTCACCTGATGGTAAGCGATGATGTGGTCGAAGATGGAGCACGCTTGCCTAGAAATAACCTATTCGCTCTTGACATAAAGACTCCCAGGTTGTAGCTATCAGGAAACACAGACTCTGGCAGGGAATTCCACTCCTTAGCTGTACGCATTATGAATGTGTTACCAAAACGTTTTGTGCGTATGGGTGGGATATTCACCGTGTACCGGTGGCGCTTCGCCGTTCGTCTTGAGGTCCGATGATGGAACGGGCTTGGCGGAATTAAATTATGCAATTCCGTCGCACATTCCCCAAAATGCTACCGGTAAAAAACCGACAGGCTAGCAACTCGTCGTCGATGTTCAAGACTTTGGAGCTTCGTCGCGACGAGCCTCTCATTGCCGATGATCCTCTTGGCTCGCTTCTCAATTGACTCAAGGGCATCAAGTTGGTATCTATAGATCCATCCCAAAGATGAGAGCAGTATTCCATACACGATCGAACTTGCGCTTGATAGAGTTTAAGCAGCTGTTCCGGCGTGTAGTATCGTCTCACCTTTGCTAGAATCCCCAACTTCTTTGCAGCTACTTGAGCTTTTGCCTCTATGTAAGGGCCAAAATTGAGAGTATATGTTAATGTAACCCCAAAAAGCTCGGTTATCGGTAAGCTCGGTTGGTCGGTTATCGGCACGGTTGCACCTCGGAAAGATGGAGCGGGGTGGAATTGGCTCCTTTTGGCGGAAAATAGACACGCTTGGGTCTTAGCAGCATTGAACTTGACCAGATTGGCATCGCCCCATTCAGAGACAGCCTGTAAGGACACGTTCAAGCGCTCAACCATTGCCTCCCGGAGAGACCGGATCTGCGACCCACCAGCTCGTGCGTCGGACACGTATCTCTCAGCAACAGTGCTGTCGTCTGCATACCCAAAGGTACCGGGTTTAAGCAGATCATTAATATGCAAACAGTGTTGCCGAAAGCACTGACCCCTGAGGAACGCCGGCATTAATATCCAGCAGTCCAGACGAGCAGCCATCTATGACCACTCGGATAAACCGATCCCTCAGGAAATCTGCGATCCAATCACACAAACCGGCGGGCAGACCGAAGGAAGGAAGCTTACTAATAAGGCTATCGTGCCAGACCCTGTCGAAGGCCTTCGAGATGTCAAGGGAGACCGCTAGTGCCTCTCCATGCTTCTCTATGGCCTCACTCCAGATGTGAATGGCATACGCTAGAAGATCCCCAGTTGATCGATTTCGGCGGAACACGTATTGACGATCACTAAGAATATCATTCGCTTCTACGCCAGGAGCTTATGATTCAGCACGCGTTCAATAGTCTTACAGAGTATGGACGTTACCGAGATGGGTCTGTAATTCGACGGGTCAGCTCGACTACCCTTCTTGGGCACGGGCTGCACGTAAGCTTGCTTCCAAGCCTTCGGCACTTTTCCAGTCTCAAACGAAAGGCGAAATAGGCGTGTCAAGATCGAAGACAACTCAAGCGCACAAGTCTTCAGAACAATTGCCAGTGTCCCGTCGGGACCACTAGCCTTGTTCGCGTCTAGGTTACGCAGTACCCTGCGGACGTCCTTCTGATGAATGCGAATGTTCGACATACTCGACTCGCATTCACCAGAAGAAACAGAGGGCGTCGCGCCACCAGGATCCAGACGCGAAGATTCCGCAAACAAGTTCGCTTTCTCCTCAGCAGAGTGGGCCAGCGTCCCGTCGGGTCTCAGCAGTGGTGGTAGTGAGGGGCGGCAAAAGTTCGATTTGACCGACTTAGTCAGGGACCAAAAAGCCTTAATACTACCTGCTGGGTATGAATCAAGTTTGTTCCCTATTCGGCTAATGTGGTCAAACCGAGCCCTCCGCAACACTTTCTTGCAGGACTTGGCAGCCCTGTTGAAGGCTCTCTTCCTCTGACTCACGTCATTTGTTTTGCGCGTACGAGCGTCGACCCATGCTAGGTACGCCGCGTGCTTAAGCGCATCAGCGCGATTGCACTCGGCACCAAACCAAGGAGGAGCTTCGCCAGATTTCGCTATGTCAGAGAACGGAATGTAGTACTCCATTCCCTTCCGCAACACATCCGACACGGCGTCCGCGCACGACGAAGCATCAGTGGAAGAAAAGCAAGTAGGCTGCCAAGGGTAACATGCGAAAAAAGATCGCATGCCATCCCAATTTGCTGACCTGTATCGCCATACCCGCCGAGTGCCTCTTGGGCTAGGATCGGGCGGGGAGTAGACGGATACAGACTTCACCAGACAGTGATCGGAACTACCTACTATAGAGACTAACAATGAATGACAGTACAGAACAATTATATCGTAGAAGTAATACTGGTACAGTACAAAACAGAGATATTCTGACAGAACACTATTGCAACAGAACTGACTAAGAGACTAACAATGAATGAAAGTACAGAACAATGATATCGTAGAAGTAATACTTGTAAAGCACAAAACAGATATTCTGACAGAACACTATTGTAACAGAACTGAATAATAAGAGACTAACAATGAATGACAG
Source organism: Lacanobia oleracea (assembly GCA_950371165.1). Classification (NCBI taxonomy): domain Eukaryota; kingdom Metazoa; phylum Arthropoda; class Insecta; order Lepidoptera; family Noctuidae; genus Lacanobia; species Lacanobia oleracea. The sequence goes on from OX493405.1 coordinate 6,764,402, forward strand.
TACAGGACAATGATATCGTTACTGGTACAGCACAAAACAGAGATATTCTGACAGAACACTAATTGCAACAGTACTGACCTTGGTCAGTACTGTTGCAACAATATAATCTCTCTCTATGCTCTTTAAGAAGAGACTAACAATGAATAACATTACAGAACAATGATATTGTAGAAACAATAGTAGTGCATTAAAAATAACAATACAACTAGGAGTAGAAGGTGAGCACGGAGGTGTGGTTGCCTCGCACGAACATCATCGGAGGCATGTCGCGGCTCATCATCTCCAGCCACGCCATGTACAGGGGAGCTGATACCGAACCCTGCAACAATGTGTATTTCGATTAATTTTGTGTTGTTTAGATATAGCCATGTATATCAGAATCTATAAATATAACATTTGAAATAAAAGAAAATTGCGTTGATTGATACAAACATTTGGTAAATAAAGAAGAAAAACACTTTACAAAGATAAAAAGAAGTAACATAATAGTGCACGATACAGGGCCGTATCTCTGAAAACACGAAGCGATAATGTAAGAAAATATAATGTGCACGGTGCTATTTGTGAAAGTTGGTTTAGGTGGAGCATTTTGTGGTATTAGTCTTGTAATTTTACTTAAGGGCGCTATTACAAAATCGAGCGCTTGCCCCGGACTAAAGCTACCAACCCCGTTTCCCGAGATTTATAGTGATTGTGGGGCTGTATACAACAATTGCTTAAAAATAAGAGTTTACTTTTAAATAGACCAATTTCTTTTTTCATGCATTATAATAATACCTCCTTAATTATTAAATAATTTTTATTTGAATTTGGATTATACTTTCATAGATAAAAAATATAGTTTCGTACGGAAAATTGACAATAATTCTCAGTTTTACAGAATTATTTTTGGTGTATTAATGCATGAATCGGAACAAATAGATTTGATTATTCCAAAGTAAAAGGTACAGTTGTATCATGGACATTTTTAAAATTGATTAAATTATTATATCTTCGGTGTACCAAAGCATCAAAAGATTCCCAAAAGCGTAATTTTATGAAACACCCTTTGCGGAGACAAGAAATTTACTGATGTACGTGAACAAATTGATATATTTATTTAAAACACTCCTAAGATCAACTATCAAACTTTCTTAGGCGTATTTTTGTTTTTTTTTTTGTGCCATATCTAAAGCATAATCAGACATCAAAACTCAAATCAAACGCTCAAATTCAAGAAAAATTGTGAAAGCGCTCTTAAAAACAAATAGGTTATTCTGAAAATAAAAAATAAATATAATTCTGATGATTTTTAAACAAATAAATTCATCAAAAGACCGTACCGACTGCGAGGATCAGGAAAGCAAAAACAAAAGGAAGAAAGAATCAGAATAAACACGAAAAGTTTGAAAGGGCTGAATAATCTTGCAAAACAATGATATTCTGGCAGACAAATCATATCCTGAGAAAACATATTTGTCCAGAACATTAATATTCAACCAGAAAATATTAAATAATTATACTATAATATATAATGATAATAATTTGCCAACAGAACAATGGCATTCTGACAGAAGAAATGATAAGAATAAAAAGGTGTTAGTCACTACACGAACCTTCCTAGGCATAGGCAGAGACATGACGATGAGGCGAGCCTCCTTAGAGTTAGCGAGCAGCAGTTCCCGTAGCCTTAGTTGGCGTTTTGTCTTTTCAGATAACGTTAGCAACTCTGTTTCGCTGATGCAATATTCTGTGGGAAAGAAGTTTGATTACATCTCTAGGTAAATGGTATTATACTAATTTTAAAAGATGGGAAAAAGATAGCACTCATCATGATGATGGCGATTCTAACCGCTTGGATGGATTTACGAGATTCCATTGAAACAATAGATCAATTCACTGTGATTCACTGAAAATTTGCAAAAAAAATATTTTTAAATAAAAGACAAAAGTGGTTGATATATAAAATCAAACGTAATATTACGCAGTTACCTGGATTAGCAGATTCGTCTGTAAACTTCTTGGTGATGTCTTCGAAGAGTTTCATGGTTTCTGGCTGTGGTGGGTCGGTGATATCCTGCACCATCGTCAGGGACGAGTAGTCTATGCGGAACTTTGCTAGCAGGTTGGCCATGCTTAAAATTGAATAAAGGTTTATTAGGTTCAATTTACAGAAGCAAAATAATGAATGGTTGTCTACGATTGATTAGCAAGTAACTTAAAATTCCACAACAGATACAATAGCAAATTTTAAAATAACTCAAGAAATCAGTTATAGAATCATTTCAAACACCTAATCGAAGTACTACTGAAAATATTTCATAGGTACGTGATTTCGAATTACTATTCATATATATCGCAAGATAAAGTCCGTCGGTCCAGAGGACCAACTTTCAATCCTATAATTCTAATGGCTATTTTTCATTAAACGACGGAGTATCCTTACTTCCTCTCCTCTAGTTCCATCTCGTGCAGGCGGTTGGCGAGTGCGAAGATCCTCAGCTTGCAATTCCCCCAGGTGGAGCGCTGAGAGATGATGTACGGCAACAGGATTGTCAGCCCACCGTCGTCATACAGCCACCACACGTCCAGCGTGCCCGCCTCCTGGCATTAAAACAGGTCTTACATGAGTTACAGACATTATAGGGTCAAGCAGAAACCACTAGAGGTCACTAGACGCTCTTTATTTTTTGATAATTTAAATTCTATTATTCTTATTGTCATCCACAGCATGGAATTATAATATTCGTGGCTGCGCAATAAACGCTGAGCTTAGTTCGGTTGTCATTGCTATGGGCAGAGTTGTCCCGGATCGTCACTTCTATGGTGACACTCACTGACACGCTTGGTTCGGATCGAAAGTTTTGGCAATGCCGTCTCTTGCAGTGGCTGCTGAGGCATCTCGGTCCTCAGTATTGCTTTATAGCTAGATATGGATCGCCAAAATAAGTATCTACCGTACCATTTTTGTATCAACTATATAATTTTAACTGTTTTTACCTGTTTCCTCTGGAATATTGTCATTTGCGACAGTTGGTCCTTTGACAGCTCCAGCCCCGTGGACGTGTTATATATTATTTGTCTGTGCATATCACTCTTCTTGTCTTTCTTCTTCCTCTCCTTCGTGTTGTTGCCCTCGGAGATCGTGAACGAACGCGACGTCGACAGCGTCAGTATACCTGGGGAAAAACCTTTGATAAGGAAAATGACATTTTGCGGAAGTGTGTGTGACCTTCTTTAATAATGAATAGCACGTCCTTGTACTGATTTATCATTGTTTTGGGTTTTGCCGGGTAGGTACATTATTCAAGTTGGTATCTTTACAATTTTTTTCTTACTATTTGGTGGAGTACCATCTGATTAATTGTTTGGTGAGTACTTCCATGCTTGTTGGTACGATGAGTCTGTCTTTTCATCAGAGTTTTGCTAAACTGCGTGACCATGGATGTGTATATCAAACAATAGGATTGATTTATTGAAGTAACTTGTCTTAGTCCTGACTTCCTGAGAAATGATTGAACGAAGCAATTTTTTTCATAATTGCTTTTCGCGCCTGCTTACCTGCTTCGCTAAACCAATAGCTATGTTGTTAACACACATCGTTTCAGAAGTTAAGCTACGAAATTATGTGCTTTGGAACTTTCTTCACACTTCTTTGGTCGTAAAGAAAGTCTATAATTATTATGGAAGTTGAACAAACAACAGGTGTCAGGACTAGGATACATACTGTGCCTGTGCGTATGATGACATGAAACACCATTGTCGTCAAGTAATGAGTGATCATGATCCACCCTTCAATCTTACGGAGGTTTGGCAAAGGACCATTTTATTAGCGAATGCGAGCAAAATATAATGGAGTGATCACGTGATAATTGGACAGAGTTTATCGGTCACATATATAGCGTGTCAGCGTTTGTCATATATTTTGACGTTTTGACAATCGCCTTCACCATGCTGACACAATGTCACTTCCCTAGAGCTTAATGCTACGGCTACACTATCGCGATAACGCGAACTACTTATTCATCGCGCACTCTCTGTTGCACAGCATAACTTTAAGCTGCGTGCGAGAGAGAGCGCGCGAAGAAAAGTTTGCGTTATCGCGATAGTGTAGCCGTAGCATTAGAGATTGCAAGTCGATATTGAAATCATGCTAAGCTATAGTTATGCTAGTACCACCACCAGCCCACAGGTGTAGCACTTACTATGATCTATGGGCAACGTACTGGCCAGGTGGTGCCGCGGCGCGAGCTCGGCGCCGCGCAGGTCCAGGTCGGAGTCGGCGTGCAGCATGAGGGGCGCGCGGCGCACGCGCAGCTCGTCGGCGCTGCCGCCGGACGCGCCCGTCAGCGAGCCGCTGGCGGCTGTCTCCGAGCTCAGCACGCCGAAGTCCAGCCCGCCCGCCACGCGGACTATTGCTACGGCGAGGCGACTCTCGAACGCCGTACTACAAAACGAATCCTTGGTGATGTTTTGATTTACAGACGCCAGCACATCAAACTACCCGAAACTGGCAAATTTTCCCAATCGACCTTAAATCTAATGTATTAGCGGTAAAGTTGAAAATCCAGAATCCGAGGTGAGTATTAAATTCGTATAAACGTAAGACCTTTATGTTGTGTGTAATATAGCTTTGTCACTCAGGTGAAGCTCGATATTGAAATAGTTATTTACAGAATTGACTAGCTGGTGTCTGTACTGATAAGATTTCTTGATTTTTTGGAAGGTTACTTTAAAGTTTTGCTGTTAATGTTAGTTTTTATACTCGTAAACATTTTGTATATGAGTTAATCATTGGATCTGTAAACATTGTCATGCTTGACAGCGATAATATCAAACTTATATGGAGGTGCTACCTATGTCACATCACAAGATGTCCCCTATAAGGAATGACGCTAATAGTAATGACCCACATTATAGGTTATTTGGTAATACATGGAGGTTGTGTCAATGTACAATCAGTATACCAAATTCTCAGAAAGGTAACTGGTCCAATCCTACTTCAAACCAATGAGAAGTATATTCGGAGTGTGGCGCCCACCTCGAAACTTTGCCACTTATGAAGACCATTTGGATATTCAATCAAGTATACTCACTGTAGCACATTGAAGTAAGACACCAAATCCTCAGAAGGGCAAGTGGTCCAGTCCTGCTTGAAGCCCATGAGCAGTACATTAGGCGCCAGCCTGCCGACGCCGGCGGCCTGCACGAGCGCGCGCGCGCCGCTCTCGAAGCCGAACCCGTGCACGCGCGAGCAGAACGCGCGCACCTTGCGCAGGCGCAGCCACTCCGCGTCCGTGCGCGCGCGCGCCGACCGCTCCTTGTACGACACTTTTTCCTGAAGGAGATTAGAGAGATTACTTACTAATTCGTGTCGGTGAGCATCCACATTCATCCACTTATGAATTTGGATGCTTAAAAGAGTAGTGGTAGATCAAAGAAACGATAAATGGATGGAAAGGTAATCACGAGCTGACGAACTAACGACTCATGTACCTAACACTAGTAAAAATCCTATAAATAAATACAAGGACATTATTTTTTTTTATATACAACAAATAACTATTTGCAAACTACCTAATTTATCAAGCCATAATGCCCTTACCTGTGATATATCCCCAACAATCATGAGTGAGCCAGCCTTAGTGATGAGGTTACCAAGGTCGACGAGAGCTGGCCTGGTCTGCGGCCGTCCAGCCAACACCAATATTTGCGGCCGATAGTTCTTAACATGCTCTCCAGTCTTGGCCAAGTTGTAGGCGCTTGAGAGAGCTGTCTTGTATATCTGAGCTTGGGTACTGCTGCCCCAGTTTACATCTGTAAATAAAGACCAAAGTTTTCATGAAAACTTTTATTATCATGTATCATTATAACATCTCCCCGTTTTAAGGATCTGTACCCAAAGGGTAACCATCGGAACCCTATTACTAAGCCTCCGCTGTCCGTCCGTCAGTATGTCAGCGGGCTGTATCTCAAGAACCGTAATAGGTACAAAACGTTTTGGGAACACATTCATAGTGCGTACAGCTAAGGAGTGGAATTCTCTGCCGGAGTCTGTGTTTCCTGATAGCTGCAACCTGGGAGTCTTTAAATCAAGAGTGAATAGGTTATTTCTAGGCAAGCGTGCTCCATCTTCGACCACATCCTCGCTTACCATCAGGTGAGATAGTGGTCAAACGCGTGCCTATCAATAGTAAAAAAAAAAAAAAAAAATAGGTAGACAGTTGAAATTTTCACAAATTGCGTATTTCGATTGCCGCTATAACAACAAATAATAAAAATTTGTGTTTATAGTACAGAACCCTTCGTGTGCGAGTCCGACTCGCACTTGGCCGGTTTTTCTTTTAAATACATTTAAAAAAACATCGCCTTTAGTGATAAGACCGCTCATTGTGTCACCCTATTTAATGTTTTCATCTATTTTCTGGAACTTATGTAGGTACATATTATTCTATTCCATATGTTATTGAAGAGCTATAAGTACCGGGGTAACAAAATGAATTGTTTTCCTTAGGTCTTTTGAGACTCCAATATTACCTAAACTAAATTTTCTTATGGCATTGGCACCCGAATAAAAATTTTAAGATTTCCTACTTATTTTCAATTGCGGGACACAAATGCGGGAACTGTATTTTCCATAGCACTTAGTATTATTGAGGTAGATACTGTTTTATTACTAGAATCAATGCCAATGAAGGCTATTTGATTACTCAATAATGTTAAAAACACTGATTCTCACAAGTAATTCCAGTAACCCTTCAAAGCAATCTTTCACAAAATCTCAACTGAATGATTCATGTAACGCCGCGCACGAATACCTAATCTGAAGAATTCCATTTATAAAATAACTTTCGGAAATGGGATTATATACAAACTAACGTTCGGCGATATGAATCAAATGCGAGCGAGTAAGGAGCCAATGATGCAATCACTCACGGAGTTCAAACGGATTTAGATTGGGTCAACAACGGCTATTCTCGTTACCCAGCAGGAACTTCCCTTGGTCAAACATGTTTTTTACTACGCTACTGGCTTTGAGGTAAGTTTGGTTTGTAAACCTCTTTGATATACATACCTCGATAGGACGTAGGGGGAAGATTTTATGATTTCGCTTAAGGAAATATGCTAATTGACGTAACATGTAGGTAATGTTTTGCAATTGACTTCTCTCACTATTATTAAAAAATCAAGTGTTAATCTATAGTGAAATTCTAAGGTAAGATTAATCTACTGAAACCACTACCAACCAGGATCCCTGTAGTGCACGATGAGGTAGAGCGTGAAGAAGATGGCGAATGTGATGAGCGACATGACCCAGCTGATGAGCAACATGATCGCCACGCAGCTCAGGAAGCCGATCAGGGACAACCACACGTTGTAGTACTGGAATAAGGAACAAAAGTTGAAATGGAAGAAGTCATTAAAGATGTGGAAATGATTGGTGTCTGAAAGTAGATCGTATTTTATGTTGACATTAAAAGCAATAAAAGTCGGTAATTTTATGTTGCTTGCTGAAATCCGGCTCGAAGGACCATCGACATTGCAAAAAAGGTAAGAGAACCCACTGCCAGACTACAACAATTTAATTTTTCTTTTTAAAATCATATCAGATTTTGCTACATTTGTGTTGTAATCATACCGTGACGAAATATGAATATGACGAATAACATTTCGATGGTACAGATTTATTTTTGCATGCATGAGTCATTGGCATTGAATTTAGCGTCGAATTACATTGTATGGATATTTGTATGGTGTTGCTTACCCTGAATGTAGGTCGCCATCCTAGCGGTCGAACGAGTGCCGCGTGGAAGGTGCAGAAATTAATGAGGGCGTACGATGCGAGGTAGAAGTTCGATATCAATGGTGCTATTGTGTTCAGGTCAGCTGTGAAATGAAGTATACCTATGCATTAAAAATTAATAGTAGCAGTAAGCCCGCCAGGCACAATATCCGTCTGGTAGGAGGATCTTCCGAAGAGTAAATGATAACCTTCTAATGTATAAAAAAAAAATATCGTGTTGGTCGGTGTTTGTTATCGAACTCCTCCGAAACGGCTTGACCGAATTTTATGGTTTTTTGTGCACATTCGGTAGGTCCAAGAATAGGTTAAATGGCAAAACAAAGTTTGCCGAGTCAGCTAGTAGGTAATAAATAATAATAACTCGAAAAATTTATGATTGAAGGTATTTACCGATAAGCAAGAACAGCAACGAAACGAAGAACGTAAGCACATATCCTCTGTACGGTTCTCCATGTCGTCCATAAGGCTTGGAGAAGAAGATGAGACCAGGGTAGATGCGGTCGGTACCGAGCGCCTGGATCAGCCGGGGCACGGATAACAGGTTGGTTAGCGCTGTGGAGAGTGTGGCTGCCCAACAGCCGCCGTAGATGAATGGACCCCACGCTGACATCAACTGCATCACCTGGTGGAAACAAAGTCATTGAACTGATTTGGCTGTTCGTGTATTTTGAGTTTGATATAATATACTCTACTAATGCAATATACAGCTTCAAGGAAAACAGTTTTGCAGCTGAGATCGCCGCACCTGAACGAAACGGTGTCTACCTAAACAACAAAGGAAATCAAACTGCTTTTAAACATTTTTTTCATTATGACAAAGTCTTTCGTATTTAGACAAAAGGTGAACTTAAATTAGCTCTTAGTTACACCATAACCGTTATCATTAAAATTATCTTGAGAAAAGATACTACTTCAATTCTTTATTGGTGTTTCAGGTGGTTTAACTTACCGAATAACTGTTATGCAGTCCATATTTGCAGGTGGTATTAACGACGCAGCTGGCAAGTTCACTGTAGTCTACAAGAGTCCCGTTTTCAAACACCAGGTCAGTGATGTTTCCCGTGGCGTCCCTCAGGGCGCCGGCACCAGAGAACAGCACCATCGCCGCGTAGCTCACCATGGATATAGCCAGCGCTAGCAATGTACCTTTTGGGATTGCTGATGCTGGGTCCTGAAAAATATTAAGGTCTTGGAGTGACTTTAAATTAAATGTTACTTAGATTTGACGATGAGTTATAAGGGGGTTATGGGGGTATTTAGGGGATTTAGATAAATATTTGTTTTTAAATCTGCTTTTTGGGGAACAAGACATAGATAACTTATCCGAACTACAAATTATAAATAGCTTTCATTTAAATTTCTCATCATAACAGGTCTGTAAACTTCAGTAGCCTAAACCTTGATACCTACAGATAATGATAGGTACTCCACATAATTTTCCCGATAATAACGATAATCTCTTCCGAAGTGTCAGTGACTTATGATTCGTTTCGAAGAAGACGATCTTATTCATGAAACAAATTGATAGGTTACGAACAACCCCATAAAGAAGAAAATTAGCTTCCTTTCCCAGAAGTATCTTGTTTATCATTTGCAGTTTTGCGGGAATAGAGATGACTCATACCGACACTATATCAATTGATTTTAATGAATCGATGAGTGTCTGAGCTAAGAAACAAGATACCGAAAAATTGCGAGGTTAATTAAATTGATCCCCATGTTGAGCTCGTTTCATTCGATTTGTGCCACGCGAATTATTACACATTAATTTGGCATTCGAGTAATGTACCTATACGCCGCATCACCTGATTCAAATTGGTTGACATCACTATTGACTTGTACCCGAAGCTGTACCGGTATCAGGATAAATTCGGTTTAGGCAATCTTGCTGTGTAAACTAATCAAATCGTATTCAATCTTTCGAAATACCTACTGGAAAGATTGAAAGTGATTGAAACCAACGAATTGTTTATGTGTTTGTTGTTTGCATTTCTTTAGTAGATAGATAGTTTTCTATGTATGCGTTTTGTTTTTATTAATTAATATATTTTTTTAAGTTCTACTGCACTTAATTGGTTTTAATAAATACCTAGTTAAATATAAAACAAAAACTATATTATTTTTAACTTAAAAGTCATTAAGAATTATTAGTCAAAAAACAAATAGAGTAGGAGGCTGTAGAGTATGTACTTATGTACAGAGCTTCTATTTCTCCAGGAAAAACCTCATTCATCAAAATCGGTTAAGTAGTGTAGGCGCTGGTGTGGAACATACGTACCTACATTATACAGCTAAAGTCTTCAACCCTTCCTTTTGGCATTTCCGTAGTCGAGTAAAAATGAAAGTCCCTATCCTCTCCCGGCCCGTGTCGTCACGTTTCAGGGCGACAATGACATCACGCTGTGCTGTCAGAGACACAAAAAACGTGCGTGATATACCTACGCACGTGCTTCCCGCGTTAACCCATAGACATCAACCACGAATACCCACTATTTTTAGTCAATAGTATAAAATGTATGAATGAATTCAGGAGATATTGACGTAGTTTCAACTAATGATTCATTTGTTTTCCCGCAAACCCGTGACGTGGTCGGTGACGTCACGCTGCGCTGTCATTGACACTGATTACACGTGCAGAGAGAGGTAGGACGTAGAGCGCGCGTGCTTCTCAGTGCAAACATTACCCACGGATCGATTGCAGTACCACGTGTACCTTGGCTTTAAATAGCCGCCTAATTAAGAAGAGTTTTAGTGAATGATTTTTAGCACTTTCAAAACTCTTCACAAATCCTGGCTCTGACACTTTTATTCGCAATTGAAAACTAAGGTGAAGAGAGCGTGAAGTGAAAGTCTTTCCACCTTGATTGCATGAGTTATAGCTCACTTCACTTAAGAGTTCTTAGCAGTGCGATTCTGTATCTCTCATCGTGCAGGTAAGCTTAGGTGAAGTGACAACCGGCAGAATAGTACCTACTGCTGAATCCTCACAGCGTTGTCAGTAGTTGTTAAGAAAATCTAAGCATTGCTATTGGTTGAATATAGTTAGCAGGCCGGCTTCAACTTCAGGTTTCGGAAGCCAGCTTTATTGCAAAGGAATCTGTGAAGATCCCAGGTATTGTTATTTTTTGCATCACTAATTTAAAGTAGATACTTGTAACCGATTTTCTACTATTTGAAAAGTCCTGTTTTGTAGATGCTGATTTCAAAAACTTCTATATATAGGTAAAGGAAGTTCGTAGGTACCTATTTCATAATTTATTAAAACAACTTGGTGTGGGCGTTGCCTTACTAGGGCGTTCTTGGAACTGTAATAATATCCAAGAATTGAATGGTGTCGAAGAAAACATCTGAAAATGGAAGCGCCTACTGATGGTGGAAAAAGCAGCTATAATATTAGAACACTCTCGCCTAGATTGAGTGCTTGCGGAGAAACGGCAACACCGCCCAAAAAAGTACCTATTTTACTACCAGAAAAGTTCTAAACGGTTACCAAAACAGATAAATGGTCAAAAAATAATATTCGAGAAGTAGCTCTCGCCGGCCGCTGCCGCGGCACGAATGATGACGGAAGAATGATTATTTCTGAAATATTCATTCTTTCGAACTACATGAACTTAGAGGGCTATATTGATGATTAAAATGGTTATAATTCTTTAGATAAATACGCGTTACGGTCGCGGATCGCATTTGGTCCACATACGCCTTCACACTGACCGGCAAATTGCAAAAAACATAAAAATATTTGAATTTCGCGGGCTACCCTGGAGCATTCACCTTAAAGATGTGCGTGGCGAGTTTTCTTCGCCAAATTATGGCGTCAAAAAACGCGCGGTTCGTCCTGTCCTTACCATGTTAGTTCTAAGAATGAAAATATCTCATACCTTCAAATCTCCGGAGATATTAGCTCCAGCCTGGATGCCGGTGACAGACGGGAAGAAGATGGCAAACACACTGAAAAAGTCCTGATCCAGACCCTCGCTGAGGCGGTAGTCAGTCTTGAAGTTTGAAGCAAACGTGGCCGCTGCAATTGAAAGGTAACTCTCGTAAATATGCATCATTCGTAAAACATCAATTCAGGGTAAAGGAGAGATCACACGATATCGTGAAAAGCTGGATCGAAAGAACACCTAAAAATATATTTTCACATACAGATCAGAACAGAAGAAAGGAGAATAAATACATGTATCGGAAATTAATTAAAGTTCGTTTAAATACTTTAGAGCGTTGGCTCTAAAATAATTAACCTTGGTTTTGGAGAAGAAGCTACACATTCTCAAAACGCAGAGATCATAGCATAATAAATTAGGATATTGGAAACTACAATATCTAAATGTAAATAGGTACCTACCTAAAATGTAACCAAAATTAAAGAATCGGTGGGGTATTTCTTTAAAACAATTTAAATGTGGACCGTCATTTTATTGAGATTTCCCAAAAAATATTGGACATGTATTTTTTCTTTTCTCACGAAAACATAAAATGTAGAGATATACAGTGCGTTGAAAACTCGCGGGACGTCACGCGTTAGTTATTACCAACAATGACGTGAACAACCCCCACCTGAAATTCAATGCGCTTCATCTTTTATTATTTAACTAGCTTTCGCCCGCGACTTCGTACGCGCGTATCCTGTTTTTTCCCGACCTCGCAGGTATTTCAGGAAATCCTCTCTTAGTGCACCCGGAGTGTAAGGAAGCTACATGCCAAATTTCAACTTTCTACGACCAGTAGTCTATCAATCACTAAATCAGCCAATAACTGAAGAATTTTATATATTAGGATTACTTATTTGAAAAGGCAAAAAATCGTTTTCAATATTTTTTGAAAATCTTACAGACGGATTTAAAAGAAATATTGTTTTTCCAAGAAAATACCCTATCACCTATCGCGGCCAAGGCCTGAAGGAAATACAGATGTTTCCGTCTTATCTCATCATCACAATAATAAACCTAGATGAATCGTCCTCCAATGACGCTGACTGACGTCACGGTGCTACCACACTCAATGACGTCATCATCAGAACTTGGCACATTTTCCTTGTGGAAGTTTTCCCTGTAAGCTCGGGTAACTTACTGCTGAGTCCGACGAATCCATTGGCTATTTCCTGCTCGCTACTCGGGCCCATTATAGTACCGACCACGAAGTCCACCATAGCTCCAACGATGATGGCAATTAGGAAATTCTGGGGACAATTAACGGAAAATTACTTGTAGATATCACAATACCTACAACAAAAGTTTGTCGAATTATGTTTTGATTTAAAAGCGAATCGAGTTATTTATTACTAGCACTTCGCGCGCGACTTCGTTCGCGCGGGTTTAGTTGGTACTCCACGAACTTTATCTCCCCTCTACCCGTGTACTTATTAATAGACTAAACGCACAGATTACTAAATAGTTACTACGCTAAACGTTCGTTCGAACCGCAACATTTTTTTTATTAGAGTATCGTTATACCCGTCGTAACTTTTAAACGAATGTTTCGATTTGAATAATTATAATACATAACCAACTTTAATTATCAAACAATTTAAATAGATAATAATATATCATGATACTAAAATCACTACTATTCCATTTCTACCAGGTTTTGATTGCAATTTTGTTCATCTGAATTAGAACAAAAAGCGGTCATTGTGATTTAACCATAATAGTTAGATATGTACCCTCGCTGACTTTTTTTGTAGATAATTCTCCGTAAAACTGTAGTACATCACTTTGTTCTATTGCCAATAGTTTCCGCAGCGTATGCGATAAAACGAATATTTTTTTCACACCTTGGGTTACATTATCGACGTTTTCATTCGGATCCCTAACTGTTTTGAAAATATTTCATGGCCTATGTTCATGAGGGATAATGTAAGATTCTAATGGTGAAAGAATTTTTCAAATCGTTCCAGAGTCTATTCATTTCAAACCATAGAAATATAAAAAACAGATTCAAACAAACAAATCTTTTCTCTTTATAATATTAGTGTAGACTAGGCAATCTGTTTCAATGTTTGTAACAAATAGGTTACAAACTTAAAAATGTCTTAAGAATAACTTCTCTTTATGGCAACGAAGAAATGGGCAACTAGCCAGACCACAGAAATATAAAAAAACTTGTTTCTTATATCTATGAGCCAGACATTATACGTAGGTATGCCAAGCGTGGTTTATTTAATTTTCCTCTTTGGCATCCTTGTAACGATCATAACATAAGAGAGCCTTGCCGAGCTGAACGTCTCTGCTAAGCCTACCTCACCGTATATTTTCCTTTTCTATGTTCAGTTCAATTTCCATAATTACATATTTTTCTGTTTATTGAGTTAGGTATTGGACACATATTTTGCTTTTGTCACATTAGCAAAACATGACAACGATACAATCTATTGAACTTTTGCGTGACGTAACGCCTTTTTGTACAATTTTACCAAAAAGTTACTTTACAATACCCCCAATATTTCTTGAAAAGATTTATTTTCTTTATCCAAGAAACTTGTTTCGTTTCGAATCGAAAGAGCACAGCCTTACAGTCTATGTGCATTCGTAATTCTTGTAAATCATGGATCTGGATCATTGTTGTCCGAAATTAAAGAATTATTATTATAAAATTTGTATTTATTGGGTAAAGTTGTATGTTTGTTATTATGATGCCGGCCGTGTTTGTTTACGCCGTGATGGTAACTGTATTTACTATTCAACCGCACATAAAACATGCGGGGAATTCAATTACATTCGTGCTCGGGCTGAAGGACTTGTATAAAAAGAAGAAAGAAGAATTATTATGAGCAACGACCAACGTATTAGAGACTAGGTACTGAGTGCGAGATTTTTTTACGTAGGTATTCGAAAATGTTTAAGTACCTAAGTAAACTCTCGCTTATGGCCACCCCAGACATAAGACATGTAGACGGGTAGACCACAGTTCTCTTTTTCAGTACCCTCCACTACAATACTTTACGAGCATAAAAGTATTTTCCCATCTTGAGTCTGAAACTACTCAGTTACAAAAGATCGTTTCCTGGCTTTTCTTCAGAATTTCCGAAATACAAACACGCAAAATTGCATAATAGTGAGCATAACTGACATAAAACTGAATTTACTAATATTGAGTGCGGTCCCCACTTTTTGCTACTTACATCTATTTATAAATTGGACTTTGAATTGTGGAAGGCCACTGTTAGTTTTACAACAGAACATGTCCGGTTTTCGGAAAATGTTCCCTGAAAAAGCAATGGGTTCTTTTCAGTACCTACGTCATGAATTAGGTACATAAAAATCCATAATGATTTAGGAATATGTGGAAAACACAGGTGCGACCGATTTGGCGTAGTTTGGGGGAGGTTCATGTCCAGTAGTGAACGTCCTTCAGCTGAAATGACCATGAAGTGTGTTTACAATTTTGTTAGAACCAAAGATGATGTTTTTGATGAGTTGTATAAAATAACATGGGAAGTTATTTTATACATTAAAAGAAGTGAAGGAAGATTGATTGCTTTTCGATCGGTTCCCGTTATTAAAACATTTAAATGCTATCGCAGTTTTTTGTAAAAAACAAAACATATAGTCTAAAATTAACTAAATAACATTCACTTCCGTGAAGCTTTTATCAGTAACTAACATAAACTAAAAAATTACCAAAATTTTACGTAACACTCCCCATGGCATTCAAGGCTTTCATATTACGCAGTTATCTATCACTAACCCATTCAAATAAAAGGCAATCAGACAAAAAGCTACGTCAACAGTTGATTAACTACTTTTAACTATAATTTGTCGGGGAGTTCCACAACACTGGCTTTTATGCTGAAAATTAATGCAATTAACTTAACGAGAATGACGTAACAAAGCATGCCGCTATTGGTTGGAGGTAAGTTTATCCTCATATACCTAGCTCAGTGTAAGGGGAGCTCGTGGCTAAATAAAAACAGCCGCAACGGTTGATCTTCAAGGTTAAGCAACTCTTGCCGAGGTTGGTCTGTGGATGGGTGACCATCTTAACATACCAAGTTTCCTCCGTGCCTCGGTAAGCACGTTAAGCTATTGGTCCCGGCTGTCAATACGAGATCTTTGGCAGTCGTTACGGATAGTCAGAAGCCAGTAAATGTGACACCTGTCTTGCAAAGGAGTATCGTGTTAACCAGTTAACGGGTGGAGGGCTTGTCGGCAGCAGCTCCATGTCAAGTACCTACTGGTATTCAGCTAAATCCGGTTTGACTGGAAGCCGACCCCAATATAGTTGGGAAAAGCCTAGGCAGATGATGACCTAGCTCAGTGTAACACGAGTATCTCAAAAATGAAAGTTTGGAATATGCCGCTGCCATAATGTAGCCAAATGGTGATTTGTAGGTCGGACAAGAGCTTTTTCTGGGTAGCAAAGCATGTCCAGTTCACTGGTTGAAAGAAAGGAACCGGATCCCGACCAACGACGACGTGATAAACTGGATTTTAACTGGTTAAAATTCAAAGATATCCCTTCCGCTGCTAGACAGAGTTCAGAAGGATTCATAAGTCGCATTTCCCAAACAAATACGGACGAAGTCGTGAACAAGGGCCTGTATTATTTACTTTAAACGCTTCTCGTGTATAACAGTTATTTGCGGCGTATAATCGACCATGTGTTTGCTGAAAGACTTCGCTTGACGCTAACAGCCCACTGCGACGCGACTGAAACATGACGTGCAATAGAATGCATGCATCATTTACTACTATAGCATTTTGTTACTTGTTTATAATAATATACACTGATTGACAGTTCACTTATTTGTTTATTTATCACATGCTGGTCCCTTAAAGTTGTGGTTAATTTACATAAATTTATATTAACAATAAGAAAGCTAAACGGAAAAAAATTAATTGCTCAAATTAGTCAACATCGCTGTCAATGGAAAAATTGCCCAGAACACAGGCAGCATTGCCATGTTCAATGGCACTTGGCAGTGTTTGTCCTTTGAGCTAAAGAACCTATTTTGGTGTTTCTTCTTTACTACCTTTTATAAGTAAGTACATAGGTACTTATACTTAGGTAGGTATCTGTATCACTATGAAACTACGTTGCTGTTCAATGCTGATCAATCAATAAACTCAAACTTTATATAAAACGATTGTGTCGTGTCCTGAATGCGCAATGAAAGTTACGAGAATAAAACAAGTTTACGTACAATTCAGGCCATCGCTGACCCAACAGATGGCTTCTTCAATATCTGGCAAACATTCAAATAAAAGTACCAGTAGAACCTAATTGAATGTGTGTATGCTTTTCATATCAAAGGTTAATTTTTACTCATAGTTACGAGAATAATTCGTAGTACGTTCAGATTCAGACCTTCACTAGCAAAACATTGTATAAAATAACTAGCGATGCTCCCACATTTCGTCCAATTCCCTGAAGGTCGCAGGGAGTAAATGAATACTCTATTGATTGTCAGTGGGTTGAAGGACGGTTTGTTTACTCCGAGAGAGGTCAATTGGGGCTGAATGGCCGCGGTGCCCGATAGAGCTTTCCTGAACATTGCGCGGTAAGGAACTGCCCTGTTGCGTGTTTGCTTAGTAATTATACCCTGGCGAATGATTATCGTTGGCTTGTTATTACAAATGATTGTAAAGAGGAAATTTTTGTTTTTAGTGTATCGGGAAACCTTATTTATCTACGCTTTCATTCATAGGTTCTTCAGAAATAGGCGAAATCACATTTCCATTCGCCAAAAGCAGTAATTGTTATAAGTTGACAACAAACTGCATTCTTTAAGTTTGTAAGAAACGCAATGTTCTCTCCTAAAGTGGGCGACGGAAATCAACCCAGCACGTGTAGTAAAGCAAGTTTGCACGATTGTTGAATCGATGTAAATCATATCAGGAAATCTATTTGTGGCAATTACCAATACCGAAGCTCGTGACCTGAGAACCAATTTTAGACTGATTTATAGGCTAGCAATGGGACATTTATGTTAAACTCTGATTACATGGCCGTCAATTTTAATTAGTTTTAGTTGGCTATTAATAAAGAAAACAAATAAGAATCTATTGTGCTACTTTTTGTTATTCTGTAAAATAATTAAACGAGGAAGAAATGTACAGTTCCGCATTAAACTTAAGGCTGCCATTTGCATTGCTTTAAAAGAGACGATGACATTACTAACCTGTGCTTTGCTCTCCCAGTCCATACCCACAGCGCAGATAAAGCACATGACGAGAAGCGCCACAGCCCCCACGATCCTGACGTCATTCAGTCCACCATCTATGATCTTTAAGTCATAGCTCTTCAGCAGGTCGTTCAAGGAATCACAGAAGCCGATAGTGTTCATACTAGCGGCGACAGCGTTGGCAAAGGCAAAGATTATGCCCACAGAAGCACCGAATTCTGGACCCAACGATCTTGAGATTATGTAGTAGATACCACCTAGAAAATAAAGTAAATATTTAAAACCGAAATACAGTTAAAATAATTTTGTTTGCTTTCTTTAAATTCCGCACAAATCTATAAGAGTTTATTTTCTTGATATTAATAAAATTAAATGCCTAGTTGGAATTCAAGGACAAGTGAAGATAGCAAACTGACATAGATTACAATAGAATTTAAGTCAGATTTGACATTAGCACTTGTCAATTCAGTCTCCGGGATTAAAAACAGACTTTAGGGTGTCCACTCCCCATCAACAGGTGAAATATTGGAGGTATTCTTTCTTCAAAACTGATTTGCATACGTGATATAGAAAATACTCAAGGTCAAGGAACATTGTATTTTTCCTGTTAAGGGCATCATTCTTTGGTCCTTTGTACTGCACAAATATATTATTTTTAGAAACAATTATTTATTTACGTTTTGGGTGCACGTGCCCAATTGATCTGGTGCCTGCGTCATATGATTTTAAACTGGTTCTTCGTTTCACACGATTATCCTCAGGTAGCGTAGTTTCTGTACCTACAACCATTGTATAGGATTGTATGCATTCCGCGATCATCATACATTTCAGATGATAATCTTAATAGAGATTACTGTGTCCTATTGTGTGGTTGTCGTCATTTTAGTTAGCAGCACCGTGTTACTAAGTCGCATTGCTTTTTCCCTGATTATCTCAAAAGGCAAGAGGAAGTGTAACGACTGATACGGGCACATTGTTCACATCGTGCTCTGTGCTCGCTCCGCTAATTATATTGTCATCTAAAAGTCCTCTAGCTATTATATTAAAAATACTTATAAGATTTTATGGAGTAATTAAGATTTCATGAGCAGTCTAGAGACAATGCTAACACAGCTATATAATTGCTTTCGTATCAACCTTGTTTTCTTAGCCTCAATTTATTACACTCTGAGTTTAAATGCCCTTTATTTGCATGTTCAAATCGATCAAAAAGAGGATTCATTCAAGCTCCGAATACTGGCTACATTTCTTATCGAAATACAACCTCGTTTGAGAATAATTCTAGACCGGTTAGGTGTGAGGACGTTAGCCTCAGCCTCAACAATATAAATAGCTACTTTACGAGGATAAACTCTTAGGCACGAGCTGACGTCGACAATCTAAACAGCTCAGTGGTATCTCAAACGAATTCCCACGAATCGTTTGTTTTCTTCAGTAATCGATGAAAGAGACTGCGTCATGTCATACATGTTTTTGCTAATCAATTAACTTTTGTCTGTGTAGAGGAAAAAATATTCGTTATTATTGCAGCTGAACTTTTGGATGCTCCTCAAGCTATGTGTCTGACTATCTGTCAAATGTCAATATTTTTATTTTGGCCCATATATGGGCGGCGACAGGAATATTTTCTGGGGGGTGCATCTCCAAAGCCCTGCCTCGAAAAGGATACTTTTTTTTTGCTCATAACTAAAGAAGACGGATGGAAAACCGAACGCGAAGGAATGCTTTGGCTTGAGAGGATGACAACATCATTGGCCAATGTAAGTGCAGCGAAATCTTTACAAAACTACTCTAGAAAGCGGTTTGAATGCTTCCAAAACAGTTGATCGACCGGATGTCAAACTGTCCAGTCAGATATATAAAAAGTTATGTTTCAACCAACCTCCTTTTACTTCTCCATTGGTGCATATGGCGCTCATAGATAGCGTTGTTATAACACAAACGAAGGCTGATATGGCGATGATGACAAGGGAGAACCCGATGCCTGCCTGTGAGACCACCCACGAAATACGCAGGAACAGCATCACACCCCAGATGTTCAGGAGACATGGTATCAGCACACCCTGCGATAGAATGATAGAGAGAAGCATAATATTGATTTTTTTTTCTCCATAGAAAGCATCTTCCTCCGACTCTTAAATAATAGTCTTTGCAAATGGGTGCTGTGGTCTGTGACAGCATCTCTGTTCCATTGCAGTTATGTTTGTACTTGTCAACTTAAAGCATATAAATGGTTTCTTTCTTGGTTTTTGTCAATTTATTTTTATTCGCGTCAAAAACCTATTGCATATAGGTACTTTCCACATACATAATAAGCTTTTAAATCTTACCTGAATCCATCCTAGCTTAATTCCAACTGCAGGTGTTGGCGATTTTGTTTCTCTTGTTTGTTGTACTTTCTCGTCCTGAAACCAAACACAAAGTTCTATTTCTCGTTTATATCCATAACTGCAAAATACAGGTGCAGTAAATCATATTGACTATGTCCAAACACAACAACATATGTTTATTGTTTCTGTCGTGTGTGATGCACGTGATTATCATGGATGTAATGAGTCCAGTGAGTGACAGGTGACTGCGTTTGCCGCAATTCTGCCATGATGGACACCGTCTGTCTCGGCTTTGTTGATCTCTGCCATAACGCTGCGCTTGAGAATTGTTCCCAGACGGCATCTAATCAACGTGTCGTGACGGTCGATTTTATTTCGTAATAAACTATTGTATTTATATGATGAGAAATAAAATTCAAGATGTTCTCACTCAATAATGTATCCCGTTTGTCACCCTTCGCTGACACTGATTACATGACCTATGGCCTGAGTGCGACTTTTTAAACGTTCTCGATCTCCTTAGCGTAAACGTCAATTTGTATTGAAACTGAATAAACGCCGCCTGGTGACAACACAACGGGAAACCTTTTTTTTTCTATACAATATGACATAAGCGAACGTTTACGTTAACGCGATCGAGTGCGTTAAAAAAATTAAAGTGAGCCCTCTGTCCAGAAAATGCGAGCATTTAAGAAAATGTCGAAAAATTTTACAGATTGTCTTTTATTTCAAATAATATTAGATCTTCAAAAACTATGATTGAAAACAGAACTGACAGTGCCCCTGTAGGTCTAGGTAGTCTAGGTACATAAACATATTATGTATCTCAACTAGCGACCCGCCCCGGCTTCGCACGGGTGCAAATGTTTATTTAGCCCAAACTAACAAAGTGATTACCAGAGTCGGAAATTGTGGTTCAGCTGAAATAAAAAGTGCAATAGACAACCATCAACGACGTTTGCTCTCAGGTGTCTACCAGCTAGGGACATCTCTACCTCCTTTATAATTATTTGGTTGATATTCATCCAAATTAAATGGTCTGAACGGCAATTTTGCTCTAAATTAAACACTCAAGATGACTAACATGTTTATTAAGATAAGGATTTGTACTATATTGGTGAAAACACTTCTGCAAATGAAGCAGTATTTTATATCAAATAACATCATAAAATTGTTATTGCGAGTCAACCATTAAAGATATATGCTATCGCGGACTTTTTCGTAGGTAGTGATGTGGTATCGAAATCTGTAGTACATTGTTTTATTTTATCATCAATAATTTTCGCAGCGCACGCGATGTAAAGAATTTTTTATTAGATAATTTTTTACAACCTCTTCAGTAGTAATCTTCATATATCAGTCAATTTACACAAAACCTTGACAAATTATTTACTACAACCTTTCTCGAGAACCACTCTATCTATTAAAAAAACTCGCTTCAAAATCCGTTGCGTAGCGTACATAGGGACAGACAGACGAGGGAAGCGACTTTGTTTTATACTACATATGTAGTGATAAGTACGATTGGCTTTTGATAGAATGGTTTTCTAATGAGGGTTTTCAGAAATGACGCACACCAGTGTGACAGCACTGAGTCGTCAGGTCCAGGCATCTGTGAAAACGCTTATGTTTTCCGACATTTGAGTTAAATTGACGTCAACGTCGTTTCGTAAATTTTTCAAGAAAGACAAAACCTCGCCCATTTTTAAAATTTTCCTGAAAACCCTTATTGCTGTATAGAATATTAGAAAACATTTCAATGAAAAAAACATCTTCAAACTTTTGGTTAACGGTTAACCAAAAGTTTTTCAAATGGATTTAACTAAAAGTTTTTCAAATGGATTTTAACAAGCTGAGCTTTATTAGGTCGAAGATAATTAGAGAGTTTTTATGAAGATGTTAAAAAACTACATTTAAAGTAGGTACCTACGCAGTACGCATACCTACGTGGCTACATCAGTGAAGCTCCCCAGTGCGAAGTGCCGGCTCGCGCATAGGGTTACCATATCTCAGGATTTGTCCTGAGATTTCAGGATTTTTGGACTCTTCTCAGGATTGCGGCTGGATTTTGCAAATCTCATGAAATCTCAGGATTTTTTTATTTTTCCATAAAATACAGCTTACATTTTAAAGATCTCTTTAATAAAAAGTTAAACAAAATAAAAATAATCTTCCTTTGGTAATAATTGCACAATTCAAATCAGTACTTATTTATCCAAGTACTTAGGTACTTAATCAGTTTTATATGATACATTTTTAAGTAAGGTTTTTTCCTTAATTATGGATTTATGAAAAATTCTCAAACTGTAAAAAATCTCAGGATTTTTCAATGGAAATCAGGCTTTTTCTCCGGACTTTTGATTTTTTTATCTGGTAACCCTACGCGCACGGCAGCTAGCGCTGGTTCGCACCGGTCCGATCCACTTCTCCACGTAAAACATTATACGACTAATCGATGCTTTGTCTCTACTTCAAAAGACACCATTTTTGCTCAATTAAATAACCGTTTGATACTTAGCTGTTACGTTGGCTTCCGATGAGCAATCAAATCATCAAACATAAATTAATCCACGTGAATCTTGCTTTATGGTGATGCCGTATGGTGTCGGCCGGTGCCGTATGGTGCCGTAAAAGAATAATACTACCATCACTTCTCGTAGGTGTCGTAAGAGGCGACTAAAGGACTCATCAGAGAATGGGCAGCAGCGTTCTCTGTAAAACGCAACACCATACCATACACTGCGATCGCCAACCCGACTGCCAAGCGTGGCGATTATGGCAAAACCTTTGGCTTCTGATGATGATGAATCTTGATTTGGTTTCGAGCAATAAGTTCTTAGTTAAAATGGTCTATCTAAACGCTCGATCATGGTCGAAATAACGAAAAACGTCGAGTAAGTGTGGACTTTGCATAAGACTAATTCACTAATTCTTTGTGATAAATAAAATACAGAAAGTGCGCAACAATAGTGTCGACATCTTGTCTTATTTGCATTGTGAGTCTATGAATCTTTGTATTTATGAAACATAAATTGTTTGTTTATTATCGACAGTTTGTATAGATTAAATCAGCACATAAACCCACTTGTTTTGTTTGTACAATTAATCAGGAGAAAATAACACGGGATTGTTGTATTGTACATGCGTATAGCTAGTCAGGGAGAATTGATAATGCTCTGAACACTAAAATTGTTGTTTAGAATGTTGATTGGGAACGCATTTTATACAAAATTATCATGAACTAAGTAATTTTTATATTTTCAATTCCTAATAGTGAAGTTATGCTTCGAAATATCGTAAAAACACGAAATATTTAATAACATTGTCCGGGGGAGGAGGACGCTGTTTAAAAAAAATCATAATTTAACAGTTAAGGTTTTAATTAAATTACTTGATTATGGTCTAGCCATAATCAAGACTAGATTGTTATTAAAATAGGGTTCATGCTTTTGATGAACGCTAGGATAGGAGAAAAACAAAAAAAAATCAGCAACTAATCATTGATGATTTTTTTTTTTTATTAGTATTGAAAAAAAAATGGCAGTCAAGCAGTAGATACTTATGAGTCCGATTATGATTACCAGCTCATGTGTTA
This sequence comes from Lacanobia oleracea, assembly GCA_950371165.1. Classification (NCBI taxonomy): domain Eukaryota; kingdom Metazoa; phylum Arthropoda; class Insecta; order Lepidoptera; family Noctuidae; genus Lacanobia; species Lacanobia oleracea. The sequence goes on from OX493405.1 coordinate 6,788,236, forward strand.
AATAGGTAACTGTATTTCCAATACCTGCTCATCAATACCGGCTGATTGACTTAATCGTCTACCCAGCTCGTTAGCAACAATGATTATAGAACTGCTATTTTGTTTTATTGCGAAGTCTAGTGCAGTTTCAATTGGTCTTAACTTTATGTCCTCATCATGACCATAAAACTATATTGTATTACACTCAAATAAATAATTAATAAAATGTTTAGTCGGTAATCTTTGTAATTGCACTTCTCAATAGTCTGTCCTATGTTAGGAACTTTGATTTGAAAGTGCCGAAGACCGCGAGAAAAAAAAAAAAATTGAAGATATTAAGCGGGAGGCCTCTGTGCTAGTGCAACGCACCTACAGTGTCGACCAAATATCATAGAGTAGACTTGGGGCGGAAAAGCAATGGCTGAGCAAAGTGGTTCCATTCGCGAATCGAGGAAAATGTCATTGGGGTTTTTGATCTGGTATTACTGGAGCTTGATTAACTATGAAGTTTCTTATTCGTTCTTCTCCATAAGAATCTATCTTTTGCGAACGGTCTAGAGTCACTATTTTAGATTAATTTGACGTTCAAAAGTGCCTCTATTGGTCTAATTTAAATAAATCATTTGACTTTGACTTTGAGCCCTTTAGCCCCCCACCCATGCATGGGGTAATAATGTTTACCACAGTGGGATAATTCATCTTTATTACCCTACAACCTCACATGAGGTAATTCCTACTGTAATAATACATAATTCCTTGCTCTACGCCGAAATACTAATTTCTATGTTGCTTAACGACACTTTGATTGTAATGATGAGTTTTGCATGGAATGACATTGGATTTTTGGTGAGAATTTATTCATATCACGTGAAACATGCTCGTTTTTTTTACTTACACGTACACGTTTGAACACTATCTTACCTTATGGTTAGCGATGATGTAGTCGAAGACGGAGCACGCTTGCGCTTGACTTAAACACTTTCAGGTTGTAGCTATCAGGAAACACAGACTCCGGCAGGAAATTCCAGTCCTTAGCTTTATGCATTATGAATGTGTTCCCAAAACGTTTTGTGCGCGTGGGTGGGATGTCCACCATGTACCTACTGGTGGTGCATCGCCGTTTGTAATTATGTATTTTATTTCAAAAGCACGTGAACTCTAAATTTTAAGGTTCTTAAGTTCATTTTTGCAGCAGTCTGTCTCTGTCTGTCAGTCAAGTCGGAATACTGATATTCAGCTGAATCCGGGTTGACTGACATTCGGCTCATGTAGTTGAGTAAAGTCAGGAGAGATGGGAAATCATCAAAAGACTTCTCCTGCTTTGGGTGAAGTAGAAGGGAGTGTCAGACTCCTACTCACTAAAACCTAGCCGTGTTCCTTCTAATGCCCTTTGCGCTCCAGGGCCGCGGTGCCTTTTTAAAACGAATTCCGCAACCAGGTACATGCTACTAAATTGATGTTTTGCCATAACTCCTTCCGACCGAAGGCCCCTAATTTATCATACAACCACTTGACTGCTCCATAAAAACCAAAAGGTTATAAAACTTACCTCTTCTGTAATAAGATGATCCCCATGTAGCTCTCCAAGACTCGGCCTCTTCAGAGCCCTTTTCGAGTTCCTATAGTTATCTAGTCTAGGTAGGGCTTCCCTGGTGAGCTGGGCCAGGGACCTCTTCCTTCTCCACCCAGCGTCGTGGAGCCATGTGTCTGGCTGGGCGTTAGGAGCCACTATGGCCACTCCTCGTTCTACCGTCTCCGCTGAGTTACGCAGCGGTCGTGTGATGATGTTGGCACCCATGTGGATGCCATTCTTCTTGGACTCCGCCTCCACAGTGGAGACTTTGAATCTGCTCAGGAAAAGATGATGCTGTAGTTTTGATGATATTGATTGTTTGTACCTATAGCTTGGGGGAAGATCTCGCTCAACTTTAGAATCGTGAAGGTTTCCTCAGCTGCCTAGCTGTAGGTATCGCGGAATGCGATAAGGCCGCCCATTGTATGTGTTTAGTTTTAAGTTTCCTTTTTCTTCATACTTTTTTGGTGTACAAAATAAATAAATAACCTTTTTTAGGTACCTGTATCTAGGCTATTCTTCAACTTGATGCATGCAATACTGACTTAAGAAGCCACGAAAAAACATATTTCTTTGGAGAATTCATGGAATCATTTCGTATCGGCCTCAAGAATTAACTGTAATATTCTAAGGTATTTTCTCCACTCCACTCAATCATATTGACGGGATTGCTTCTTATTTATTGGTATTTATAATCTTAATAATCGAAAGTACTTTTTTCGTTGTCATAGCGACGGAGCAGATTGGAGTAGAAGAAGTTTCTATAAAAAGGACGTGCAGTAAAACTATTTATATATGTCCGTTCGTCGTCGGATTTATATCAGTTGCCTTTTGCACTTGGTGCCGACCAGACTCTCAAGCAACTTGGAAGTTCATAGAGTTGTTACTACTCTTTTAATTTAATTTTCAAATAAATTTAATTTATTTAAATAAATTTAATTTATTTGAAAATGGGAGGGAAGCTGCTAAAGTCGCAGGTACAGGAACATGATCATTGCCGAGCGACATTAAGAAAATAGTTGTACTGTACATAAAAATATAGACATAAGGATTAATCAGTTTATATTCGAGTGGGACTTTAGCATTGGATTCCCATCTCACCTGTTTTCTTCCATGGCACTGTATGCCGGTGGACTACCGGAAGCTACACTTGTAAGAAACTACCTCGCGTAGCTTGATTGTGACGTAATACTTCTTCGGCGTTGCACCCAACCACATAATTTTCTTTGAGCGATATCTGTAACAAAAGGAAAATCATTGAATTTCAGTACATATAGGTACATAATAAAAGTACAAGAGGTTAGTCTAGCGCAGTGCTATGGAATATAAGAGTTCATATAAAAATCCGATGGTAAAAAACAATTTCCAATTTTCCAAGCAACTATTATTTAGAAAACCTTTGTCAAACATTACCAAAAAAAAAAAAAAATAGGTATTTTATTCAGACGTTCCCAAGTGTTTGCTTCCCAATGACCGGCAGTTTTATTTATACAGTTATGGTACAGAAAATGTTGAAAATAATCAATGTAGTTTCTAGTATAATAAGTATTCAGAAAAACAATGCATGGAGTAGGTTGTTATTTTTGCCGATATAACCACAAGTTAGTAAGTAATTACTTAATTCAGTGGTTAGTAATGTTAGTATCCCCATGTGTATGCTAATGAGCGTTTTCATAATTTGTCGCAGTACGGTATCCGATAAATCTTCCGTGTTCTACGATTATATACAGGTATACAGCCAACAAGCACGAAATTTATTTTGAATGTTGCTAAGGACGGCATCGTCTTTCCTCAGTGACGTCATAACAGACCTAGCTACATTACATTTCTTTATTGACGAATGGGCTTGCTCTTGACCACAATCGCGCCTGATAGCAAGCGATGGATGAGAAGATGCCTGTTCATTCTTGTTTTGAAGGCAGACGGGTTATATGTGGAAGGGAACACAGATGCAAAGATTTCCACACGGGCTGTGCACATAATAAATGTGGATGAGAAGCGCTGAGTACGACGGGTCGGGATATCGAACAAGTACGGATGGTACCCTGCAGTACGGACGGTACCCTGCAGACTGCAGTACGTCTGGTATTCCGACACATATTCCGAAATGAACTGACTGAACGTGCCTGCCAACTGCTTAACATCTTTATTATACTCGTATATATCTATATATACTCGTATATATATTCATAACAATTTCGACTAAGTTCTGAGTGGTCTGAAGGTACATATCCGTCGAGACTGTTGGTACTCTTCTCTTGAGATCGAGACCACTTACACTTTGATAGTGCAACATAACGTTTTCAAGTACTGCAACATTTTAGAGTATGTTTCGTTTCCTTAAACTACATGTTTCTTATTCGTAGTTAAAGTAGTATTTGTTATACTGCTGCAGTGTAATTCCTACTTATGTTTTCAAAACACGCTTTCTATTTTAATAAAAAAACCGGCCAAGTGCGAGTAGGTACCATAAACCAAAAAAAAACAAATATCTTGTATGGGAGTCCCCTTTAATGTTTTATATTCTTAATTTAATATTTAAATTTTGTTGTTAAAGTGGAAATAGAAGTAGAACACACTGAAAATTTCAACTGTCTACCTATTACGAGTCTTGAGATACTAGCCCGCTGGCAGACGGAAAGAAAAAAACTATGAACTGTCGGAAAAAGTTTCTAGCATATTCTGGTTCGCTCCACTTATTCAAAAATAGAATCAAAACTTGAGCTCTCTTTTGTAGAACGCGCCGCCTCCGGGTATCAGGTCCAAAAGTGAAGCTCTCTTTTGTAGAACGCGCCACCTCCGGGTATCAGGTCCAAAAGTGAAGCTCTCTTTTGTAGGACGCGCCACCTCCGGGTATCAGGTCCAAAAGTGAAGCTCTCTTTTGTAGAACGCGCCACCTCCGGGTATCAGGTCCAAAAGTGAAGCTCTCTTTTGTAGAACGCGCCACCTCCGGGTATCAGGTCCAAAAGTGAAGCTCTCTTTTGTAGAACGCGCCACCTCCGGGTATCAGGTCCAAAAGTGAAGCTCTCTTTTGTAGAACGCGCCACCTCCGGGTATCAGGTCCAAAAGTGAAGCTCTCTTTTGTAGAACGCGCCGCCTCCGGGTATCAGGTCCAAAAGTGAAGCTCTCTTTTGTAGAACGCGCCACCTCCGGGTATCAGGTCCAAAAGTGAAGCTCTCTTTTGTAGGACGCGCCACCTCCGGGTATCAGGTCCAAAAGTGAAGCTCTCTTTTGTAGGACGCGCCACCTCCGGGTATCAGCTCCAAAAGTGAAGCTCTCTTTTGTAGGACGCGCCACCTCCGGGTATCAGGTCCAAAAGTGAAGCTCTCTTTTGTAGGACGCGCCACCTCCGGGTATCAGGTCCAAAAGTGAAGCTCTCTTTTGTAGGACGCGCCACCTCCGGGTATCAGGTTCAAAAGTGAAGCTTTCTTTTGTAGGACGCGCCACCTCCGGGTATCAGGTCCAAAAGTGAAGCTTTCTTTTGTAGAACGCGCCACCTCCGGGTATCAGGTCCAAAAGTGAAGCTTTCTTTTGTAGAACGCGCCACCTCCGGGTCTCAGGTTCAAAAGTGAAGCTTTCTTTTGTAGGACGCGCCACCTCCGGGTATCAGGTTGAAAAGTGAAGCTTTCTTTTGTAGGACGCGCCACCTCCGGATATCAGGTCCAAAAGTGAAGCTCTCTTTTGTAGGACGCGCCACCTCCGGGTATCAGGTCCAAAAGTGAAGCTCTCTTTTGTAGAACGCGCCACCTCCGGGTCTCAGGTTGAAAAGTGAAGCTTTCTTTTGTAGGACACGCCACCTCCGGGTCTCAGGTTCAAAAGTGAAGCTCTCTTTTGTAGAACGCGCCACCTCCGGGTATCAGGTCCAAAAGTGAAGCTCTCTTTTGTAGAACGCGCCACCTCCGGGTCTCAGGTTCAAAAGTGAAGCTTTCTTTTGTAGGACGCGCCACCTCCGGGTCTCAGGTCCAAAAGTGAAGCTCTCTTTTGTAGAACGCGCCACCTCCGGGTCTCAGGTTCAAAAGTGAAGCTTTCTTTTGTAGGACGCGCCACCTCCGGGTCTCAGGTTCAAAAGTGAAGCTTTCTTTCTTTCGCAGCCTATGCTGAGATAGGGACCTTTTTGGCCTCGCACAGACTAAAATGTGTTTAGACTACTTAATTCTGTTAATTTAATTAAATTTACATCTGTCTGTTATGTGCGAGTCCCAAATAAACATTTTTTTCTTTCTTTCTTTCTTTCTTTCTCCGGGTATCAGGTTCAAAAGTGAAGCTTTCTTTTGTAGGACGCGCCACCTCCGGGTATCAGGTCCAAAAGTGAAGCTCTCTTTTGTAGAACGCGCCACCTCCGGGTATCAGGTCCAAAAGTGAAGCTCTCTTTTGTAGAACGCGCCACCTCCGGGTCTCAGGTTCAAAGTGAAGCTTTCTTTTGTAGGACGCGCCACCTCCGCGTCTCAGGTTCAAAAGTGAAACTTTCTTTCTTTCGCAGCCTATGCTGAGATAGGGACCTTTTTGGCCTCGCACAGACTAAAATGTGTTTAGACTACTTAATTCTGTTAATTTAATTAAATTTACATCTGTCTGTTATGTGCGAGTCCCAAATAAACATTTTTTTCTTTCTTTCTTTCTTTCTTTCTCCGGGTATCAGGTCCAAAAGTGAAGCTCTCTTTTGTAGAACGCGCCACCTCCGGGTATCAGGTCCAAAAGTGAAGCTCTCTTTTGTAGGACGCGCCACCTCCGGGTATCAGGTTCAAAAGTGAAGCTTTCTTTTGTAGGACGCGCCACCTCCGGGTCTCAGGTTCAAAAGTGAAGCTTTCTTTCTTTCGCAGCCTATGCTGAGATAGGGACCTTTTTGGCCTCGCACAGACTAAAACGTGTTTAGACTACTTAATTCTGTTAATTTAATTAAATTTACATCTGTCTGTTATGTGCGAGTCCCAAATAAACATTTTTTCTTTCTTTCTTTCTTTCTTTCTTTCTCCGGGTATCAGGTTCAAAAGTGAAGCTTTCTTTTGTAGGACGCGCCACCTCCGGGTATCAGGTCCAAAAGTGAAGCTCTCTTTTGTAGGACGCGCCACCTCCGGGTATCAGGTCCAAAAGTGAAGCTCTCTTTTGTAGGACGCGCCACCTCCGGGTATCAGGTCCAAAAGTGAAGCTCTCTTTTGTAGGACGCGCCACCTCCGGGTATCAGGTTCAAAAGTGAAGCTCTCTTTTGTAGAACGCGCCACCTGCCAGAGCGCTTTTGTAGTGTGATATTGGTATCAATTCGTTTTTCTTACAATTTATTCGTTTGATAAAATTCTTGACGTACAAAGAGATCTTTGAACTATACCTTTGAACACTATAATGAATACCTACTCTAAGTATCTTGATCATCGTTATTAAGATCTTAACTGTCGTGAAGTGTTAGTAGAAAATGCCTAATTAAAACTTTTCTGCAAACATACAGCAGTACTTTAAAGTTCCCTCAGAATACAGAGAAATAAACCCAGGAAGCTCTGAGTTTACTCACAAAATCTCCGTTATGTTTAACACATAACCCTGACGAGTTCGGTCGAAGGCTTTTGCGGGCGCCAGTTTGGGCCGGTATAGGCCGGTTCTGGGGGAAACACTGGCATCGCCGCGTCAGCCATGAGAGAGGCGAGTCAGACGCGCGCATATCACGTGACGACTGACGAGTACATACCCCGCCTTCATCACAAGTTTACAACACGAGAGAAGTATATCAAAGGACCGCTACGAACGATTTTATCCATACTAATATTATAAAGAAGTAAAGTTTGTGATGGGTAATCTCTGAATCCACTGAACCGATTTTGAAAATTCTTTTACCAATAGAAAGCTACGTTATTTGTGAGTGTCATAGGCTATATCGGCTATTCGGGCTATTTCATAGGCTATTCGGATTAATACCCGAAAATACCGCTAGTTACTTAATAAAAATTAAACGTACTCACCCAAAGTGTAGTTCTATCATAATTATACGCGTGTTGTGCTTGGCGGTAGCAACTTAGACTCCTTACTAAGTTTATTACTAAAACTGTTAATTAAAGTTTACTAATCTAGAAGCACAAAGTATCATAGTCATTGGATTAAATTGCTTCTTTAGTGAAATTGTGCTCTGGGATAGGAGTCTCGTAGAAGTAGATACAGTTAGCTTTGAAGTCCAGTCATCTTAGTCAAAATTAGGTAAACCAGTATATCGGAATTTGAGATACCCAACTATAAACTCGTATAATAAACTTGTATTTTGACATCCTAAAAGTTGTCTCAAAACCTACATATGGCAGGGTGTACGTGACTATTAAAATCTAAGGTCAAAGGTCACAAAAATAGATTTTTTGCACATTTTTTGCAAAAACTCATTTCCTATGGATTTTTTGCTACTTGTATTTGATATCAATTTTTTTTTATACGATGAATCGTTTTTAAGATAGAGGGCGGAGAGCGCGTGGTTAGAGCATCATTTGAGGTCAACCGGTAGTTTAATAATTAATTAAATAGCCTACAACGCAAGTAGTGTGGCATAGACTGGTCCTTCTGTTTTTAACTTTAGCACGAGCTTCTTGTTTTGCTAGTTGTTAATGTTGCAGATTAATTATAATCACTGTACTGTAAACTAACAGTTTTATTAGAATGTGGGGCAACGACAACTTGACTGGAAGTTTCAGCTATTACCTACCTACTCTTGTGGTGCTTGTATTTAAAAAGCTGTGTGTCAAATTTCATGAAGATCGTTTCAGGCGTTCTGACGTGAAAGAGTAACAAACATACATCCTCACACACTTTCGCATTTAAAATATTAAGTAGGTGAGATAAGAAATTAAATAGAGGAAAAGGAGCTCGTGGCTAGATAATAACAGCCACACGGGTCGATCTTCAAGGTTAAACAACGCTTGCCAAAGTTGGTCTGTGGATGGGTGACCATCTTAACATACCGAGTTTCCTCCGTGCCTTGGATCACGTTAAGCCGTTGGTCCCAGCCGTCATTTGTAGATCTTTGGCAGTCGTTACGGATAGTCAGAAGCCAGTTAATCTGTCTCCAGTCTTGCCATGAAGTACAGTGTTACTCAGTTAATGGGTTGTGAAGGTCTGATAGGCAGCCGCTCTACGTAAAATGGGGTATTCAGCTAAATCCGGTTTGACTGGAAGCCGACCCCAATATAGTTGGGAAAAGGCTAGGCAGATGATGATAAGAAAGTAAATTTAAATCGGTTCATCCGTTTAGGAGGTTCGACGCAACAGACCAAACCTTACAACACCAGAGCGAGATCCTGTCACTTATAAATGGCTTAAAATGTTCTAGCGCAGTTGGACACGATCAAATATCATTATCCCACCCCTAACTCATTTGTTTAATAATTGTTTAAATCAAGGTGTCTTCCCAGATGTTCTTAAAAAGGCTATAATTGTACCTATCTTCAAGACGGGGGATAAGCACCGTGTCTGTAACTATAGGCCAATTGCGTTGCTACCAGCTATATCTAAGACATTGGAAAGAATTATTAATACTAGACTAATTAAGTATCTTGAAAGCAATAATTTAATTTCCTCGTGCCAATTTGGGTTCCGTTCTGGGAAGTCAACCGAAGATGCGGTGCATAAACTTACTGACCATATTATAAGGAATCTTGATGATGGTGGCAAAACTCTTGCCATCTTCCTTGACCTTGCCAAGGCATTTGATACGGTGTCTGTCCCGCTCCTTTTGGCTAAATTGGAACGACTGGGTATAAGGGTCGTGCAGTTAAAATTGTTTAAAGACTATTTGAGCGGTCGTAAGCAATGCCTGAGGGTGGATTCCTATATTAGCACTGATCTACCTGTCTCTTTCGGTGTGCCACAGGGCTCAGTGCTAGGACCTACGCTCTTTTTAGTGTATCTGAACGACCTCTGTGAGTTGAAACTGGAACAAGGTATTATAATTTCCTATGCTGATGATACGGCCTTGCTTTTTTCTGCTAAAAAAAAAACATTCAAAGCATTTTATTTTAAATAAACCATTCACAGGCACTTTTGAAACGTCAAGGTCGGTCAGTCAAAAACATGGAAGCTATTTGCACGTTCCAAAGCGTAGATCTCTATGGAGAAGAACGTGCAAGAAACTCCACGGACACTCTTTTAAATCATGTTCTGTTTTACAAAATTCCAAGTTACATTTATTATACTTGTTGCTTCTGCATGTGAGGACAATGCAAAGGAAAAAAAAAAGGGCTTATTATAAGAATTTTAAATATAAAGATTAAAATAAGCCAATGGCAGTTAAAAGATGACCAGTCTCAACCGACGGCGCCTGTTCACGAACATGACGCGTGTATCGGCACCTTTCAGCTCAACCATTTCGAAGGGAACCGAATGATCAAACCCACGCGCCGCCATCAGCGAGACATTTGAGTGAGCATGACATGCTCTCAACCACCATGCTCGTTCATGTCCAACAAGTAAAACTATAACTACTCACATAAAATGTAAATGGTTTCATGGTACTCACATTTACAAAATTGGAAAAATATGCTTCTACTTTACACAAAACTATGGTTGTCAATGACCAAATAATGAAAAATAAATTAATAAAGAAAACGATTAAGTTCTTACATCAAAAAGAATAAATAAGTAATTATAATAATAATATAATTTGTATGTATATAAGAATAAATAAACGAAATAATGTAAGAACCTCTAAAAAAAAAAACAAAGGAGCGAGCAGCTGTGACTGTGGAGCAGGACCAGCATTTAGCCAAGCGTTTTTATCGAGGATATAATCTTCCAGTTTATAATACGCTTGTCTACATAGTGTGCGTTTTATGCATGCTTTAAATTTTCTCTCATTCAGTTCGAGAACATCAACTGGTATTTTATTATAAAATTTAATACAGTACCCCATAAAAGAAGTGTGTACTTTGGCCAATCTGAATCGGGGTTGATCTAATTTGTTCCTATTTCTAGTATTTAAATTATGCCTGTCACTAATCTTGCTAAAGAGATGAAGATTTTTCCGAACATACATTCAGTCAAAAAAGTATCGGGAATGGATGATTTGTTTATGGTTCCAAATTCAAATTTTTGTTTTTTTGTAGTTATTAGATTGGCACAACTGTTTTCCATTTTGGCGCGGAGTTTGAGTTGCATCTGTTATTTATATTAAATACAGTGCTGGTTTTAGTAATATCATATATAGTGTGTATTGCGAATTTCATAATGGACAAAAATATCGAACAAAGAGTTTGTCTTAAATTTTGCATCGCCAATGGAATTTCGTGTTCGGAGTCACTGAAAATGTTACAGAAGGCTTACGGTGAATCGACTTTATCAAAAACTCGTGCTTATGAGTGGTTCAAAGCGTTCAAAAGCGGTCGAGATGTGATGGAAGATTTGCCTCGCTCTGGTAGGCCGTCAACGTCTGCAACTGAAGTTAACATCGCAAAAGTGAAGGAAATAGTGACTGAAAATCCCCATTCAACTCTGAGAGAGATAGCCGCCGAACTTTCTGTATCTCACGAGTCGATCCGTACCATTTTAACTAATCATTTGGGTATGAAACATGTTGCTGCTCGGCTAGTCCCAAAAGATCTGAATTTTCTCCAAAAACTCAATCGCATGAAAGTCGCTGAGGACATGCTAGAACTAGTCAGTTCGGACCCAACATTCATGAAACGCATTGTTACTGGTGACGAGACGTGGGTTTACGAGTTTGACATGCAAACTAGTCAACAAGCTTCGGAGTGGCGCCTTCCAAGTGAACCGAAACCGAAAAAACCACGCCAAAGTCGATCAAAAGTCAAAGTCATGTTGACTGTTTTCTTTGACTATCGCGGTGTTGTGCACTCTGAATTCTTACCGGAAGGTCTAACGGTAAATAAAGAATATTATTTGAGCGTTATGCGGCGTTTAAGAGAGCAAATTCGACGAAAAAGGCCAGATTTGTGGAAAGAAAATTCTTGGATTTTGCACCACGACAATGTGCCTTCGCACAAGGCTATCATTGTGAACGAATTTTTAACCAAACACTCAACAAATACCATCCAGCAACCACCATATTCACCAGATATGGCTCCTGCTGACTTTTTTCTTTTTCCTAAACTCAAATTACCACTTCGTGCCACCCGTTTTCAATCGATAGAAGACATAAAGGAGAATTCGCGGCGAGAACTGAACTCAATTCCGGAAGCAGCGTTTAAAAAATGTTTTGATGAATGGATTATTCGTTGGCGCAAGTGTATCGTTTCTAAAGGAGCATACTTTGAAGGTGATAAAATAAATTTGGATGAATAACAGACATTTTGTGTATTATTGATCTTTTCCCGGTACTTTCTTGACAGAGTAGTACATAATATTTTCGTAAATGTATTGACAAGGTACCGTCATGATGTTTATATCCTTAAACAGTTCTCTTAGGGAATCACGCCGACGGAGATTGTAAATGGCTCTGATGGCTCTTTTCTGCAGAATAAATATAGACTCGATGTCTGCAGCACGTCCCCATAATAAGATACCGTAAGACATGATACTATGAAAGTAAATAAAATAGACCAGTCTCGCGGTATCTATATCGGTAAATTGACGGATTTTTCTGACAGCGTATGCTGCTGAACTTAGCCGTCCCGCAAGAGATGTTAAATGAGGACCCCATTGTAGCCTTGAGTCAAGCGTAATCCCCAGGAAAACCGTATTTTCGACGAATTCAAGTTTCTCCTTGTTCAATACTATGTCGCAATCATTTCTTTTAACGTTCGGTAAGGCAAATCTGATGCATTTAGTTTTTTTCCCATTTAATACTAAATTATCAGCAGTAAACCTATTTTGGACCTGCTGTAGGGCGTTATTTACATCGTCAAGATTTATGGAACGTCTATCTATCTTAAAAATTAAGGACGTATCGTCAGCAAATAATACCATATGAGATTGATTTTTTAAAAGATGGGGTAGATCATTAATATATACTAGAAAGAGGAAAGGACCCAAAATAGAGCCTTGTGGTACCCCTATTTTAACTTTTAAACCCCGTGAATTGACACCATTTATTTGAACTTAAAACCTGGGAGAATACCTTTCTGCTAGCACAGAATGGCTTCAACAAGATGTCCGACTGGCTAAAGCAAAATATTCTTACCCTAAACTCAGAAAAAACAATGTACATGCCCTTTTATTCACGAAATCTAAATAAACCCTCCCTTGGTCTTTCCATAAAATCTCATTCTTCACATCTCCACCCAGCAAATGCTACTACCTGTAACTGCCCCAGTCTGATCAGGAGTTCTGAAGTCAAATATTTGGGCGTAATACTGGACTCATCGCTGAACTTCAAGGCACATATTTCTTTACTTCAATCCAGACTTAGAAAATTGATTTATGTTTTTAAGAACCTAAGACATGTAGCAGATATTGTGATTCTAAAAAAAGTTTATAGGGCACTCTGTCAATCGCTTTTAACTTACTGTATTTCTTGTTGGGGTGGAGCTGCCAAAACCACGCTGCTTCCTCTTGAAATAGCACAGCGGGCAATTCTAAAAGTAAGCTCCTTCCGACCCATTGACTATCCCACACATCTCCTGTATCGATCCTGGAACTTACCAACTGTTCGCCAACTGTACATCTTAACTACGGTACTAAAACAGCACTCTCTTATCCCTTTGGACAGTAATAATCTACTTAAACGTCGCCGCAATGCTGTAGTCCCCCGTTCCCATCTATTTAAGCATTCATTTACGCATAGGTTCTTCTGCTTCACCGGTCCCTTTCTCTACAATAAACTTAATACTACACTCAATATATACCCATTATGTAAACAAGAATGCAAAAATAAAGTGTTAGATTTTCTACTTACTTGTGATAATAAAACTACAGAAGAGCTTCCTAAAGTTTTAAGTTAAAACTACACCAGCAAACAAAAACGCAAGCACAGAACACTCACACAACTCCCTCACAACACTCACACAACTCCCTCACAACACTCACACAACTCACTCACAACACTCGCACAACACTCACACAATACTTACGCTATATCCTATCTGATTTAAGTCATATTTTCTGTTTGTTTGTAATCTGTAAACGTAACTACTGTAACTACAGGACATCAACCTCTGGAAAGTTAACTGTGTCCTGAAATACAGGCTCGGCCTAGCTCAGGCGCAGTTGATCATTTTTATTCTTTTTCAAAATCAACATTTCAATAATTATACTGTACAACTTGTTTCAATTTTATAAGACAAATAAATTTTTTTTTTTTTTTTTTTGTTCGGGGAGAATAAGCCGTTAAACAGTTTCGGGATTCAATCCACTCCATAAAAAAATTTGATTGAATCGGAAAGTGAAATTCATTCTCTCTCCGATACAAATCATATATCTACTAGTACTATGACTTTTAACGACGCGTTTTGATCCACGCGCGCATAGAAGACGGGGAGATGTCAGCATAAAAGACGGGGAGATGTCAGCATAGAAGACGGGGAGATGTCAGCATAGAATAAGTTCATGTAGTTCGAAAGAATGAATATTTCAGAAATAATCATTCTTTCGAACTACACAGCTTCACACTGACCGGCAAATTGCAAAAAACATAAAAATATTTGAATTTAGCGGGCTACCCTGGAGCATCCACCTTAAGGCCACATAACTCAATTTCAAGTCCCTGAGTTCAAGTCTCATCATTCAACCGGTTTAAGATGACGGTAATAGTGTATCTACCTATGCTTTTTCCACGTGTCTTCTATTGGAACATAATTAGTGGTGAGTGGAGGTATTTTTTTTTACTATGAGAAATTATCAAATGACTCCTTCCGTTCTGGGCGGAGCAGAAGGGAGAGTCAGACTGTAAAATTTGTACGGAACCCTGTGGGCGAGTCCGCTGGCTTACAGAAACCAAGTCCTTTTTTGCAATAAATATTTTGTTAATTTTGGTCAGTTCCAAGGTCTTTAAATAAAGAACTTCTGATAAAACCAGTCCTACACGTATCACACTGACCGGCAAATTGCAAAAAACATAAAAATATTTGAATTTAGCGGGCTACCCTGGAGCATCCACCTTAAGGCCACATAACTCAATTTCAAGTCCCTGAGTTCAAGTCTCATCATTCAACCGGTTTAAGATGACGGTAATAGTGTATCTACCTATGCTTTTTCCACGTGTCTTCTATTGGAACATAATTAGTGGTGAGTGGAGGTATTTTTTTTTACTATGAGAAATTATCAAATGACTCCTTCCGTTCTGGGCGGAGCAGAAGGGAGAGTCAGACTGAAAAATTTGTACGGAACCCTGTGGGCGAGTCCGCTGGCTTACAGAAACCAAGTCCTTTTTTGCAATAAATATTTTGTTAATTTTGGTCAGTTCCAAGGTCTTTAAATAAAGAACTTCTGATAAAACCAGTCCTACACGTATGATATACTGAGGTCGGGGAATTTTACAATGTTAATTTATTCAATTTTTGATTTGATTGTGTTTTTAAATATGAATATAAAATAAAAAACACTGACTTTTTTAGTGTACCAGAACACTGGCAGCAGAACACTGACCTTTCAATTTATTAACGAGGTACCCAACTACCAACCACAAAACTGGACTGGCCGATAAGGCGACCCTTGAGTTAGATTCATGTCCAGCATTAGATGTCCTTCGGCTGAAATTAAACGGTATTTTTACAGATCATTTAAACTTTATGGGCTCTATACATGCTCGTATACCTGAATATTAAGTTTTATTTTATTATTCATTTTATATATACCTCGTTTTTTCTTTGTCACGTTTTGATGTTATGTGGAACCTTCAAACTATATAGGTATACAGGGTTATTTGTAAAACACCAGCAACCTCTTAGGCAGTGAAAGTACACAGGATTGTAAGCAACTTTTACTTTGGGAAAACTCCGAAATCTCGAGAAAAATATCAGCTGTTTCATACAAAATGTAATTTTTAGCTAATGAAAATGTATGAAACAGCCCTAAATATGTCACCGGAAAATAGAAAATGTAAACTGAACATTTGGAATATTCAGTTGACAATTTATCGAAAGTTCTTTTATGATTTTGCGAAGTTTGCTATTTTCAGGTGACATATTATAAGGACCACGCAAAATACGCGCACGTCGTGGAGTTGCGGAAACCAGCCCGATTTACATACATACATACATACATACACGGACCACAAATGTAGCAAAAGATCAACGTCGACAATCATAATCAAAAATTTATTTATATTACGTTGAGTGCCCGGACCTTTTGGACGTCAATGTTCTACATAAAACAGTCCCCCAAAACGCCCGCCCGTCACCACTTCCTAGTGTTTTAGCAGTGGAGAAGAAGTGGCACAACACTCCCCAGTAACACATCTGTCTGTTAAGAGGAAACATGGGTGGCGAGACTTTGTATGTAAAAAGTCTTAATTCGAGGTTTGTCTTTCGACTGTTTTCTCCTCCTATAATAATTGACGGATTTAAGAAATATTTAACAAACTGAGTAAGAAGGATATACTGTGTATATAAGTATACTGTGTCCCTATGTTTCTTTTCCTTTTTGATTAATAGTTGCAAAAGTACACTAGAGCTCTATTGACAGCGATTTATCGGACAGAATGGAGCATTTTGTCCGATAAATCGACAAAATGCTCCATTCCGTGCGATTTTTCTAGCGCTTATACGGTTAATAAATAATCAATAAGGAAAACATAGAGACACGGTATTATATCCTTCTTATTCAGTTTTTGAAATATCTCTTAAATCGGTTTAATATTTGAGGAGAAAACAGTCGAGAGCCAAACCAAACACCAAACTTCTTACAAACAAAAACCAAACTTCTGCCAAACTTTTTGAAAGAAAGAAAGAAAGCCGCCCATGTTTTAAAACCGCGAGTTCAGGTATTCGATAATTCCAAAACAAATAATGAAGTCAATTTAGGTTATTTTATGACCTTTGTAACAAGAATACGAGTAGTTACAATAGGCTATTTGCCAAAAGGGATCGGTTCTAACACCTCGCTTTTACGTTGTAAAACCTACGTAGTGTCCATACTATCATTGTTTGTTCAATTAGATGACAATATCAAACAGTAGTCTTTGAAGTCAGCATTCTTAGAGATCACAGCTTACTGCCAAGTTAAACACTTTGATAATGGAGGTGCCCACTCATATTGCGTTATGGCGTTACAGTATTTATTAGTAAGTACCTATTGTGTTTTTGTACATAAACATTACAAAACATTGCCTATTTATGACATGCGTTAAAGTTAAGTTTGCTTTTGCTTGATAATAAGGAACTCTACAGGTTTTATTTTTCAAGCCGTACTTAATAACGTGGGTATAAGTAATCTGTTTTTTTTAATATCTAATAGCCATCATATATTTTTAAAATCTGCATGATATAAATATCGAAAAACATCACGATCACACACATATTTACACAAAATGTTTGCATCTATAGAGTCTAAGAAATGCATTTTTTTGTGTAACATCTATTAATAACACTGATTGCACGTGATGATTTGCAGCCTATTCCATGCCCTCATTCATGTGATTTTTTTATCACAACACGCTAAGAGAAGACATCATAACTAAAAAGTTTTCTGTGTTTTCTTCTGTCGACCAAAACAATTACAGAACATTTACCTACCCACAAACTCATTATGAGTAATCTCATTTGGTAGGTCGTAATGTCTCCAGCTAATGTAGGTACACCATAAACAAACTTCACGTGCAATGACGTCACGTTTCAAGGGATATTTTTGGCGGCAACCCAAAGGTTACGACAACTTCCGCCATCTTAGAACATTACTGTTTACATGACCACGTCCATCGTACTGTATGTGAGTATAACACACGAGTGTACTATTAGATGTTAAAGAAGTATAGATTACACTAGCTTTTGCTCGCGACTTCGTACGCGCATATCCCGTTTTAGCGTTTTGATAGGAATTTCGGGAAATCCTCTTAATGATCCTCTACACTCCCCAAGGAAGTCTACATGCCAAATTTCAACATTCTAGGACAGTAGTTTCGGCTATGCGTTCTGTTAGTCACTCACTTTTTATATCTACATATATTCACTGGATAATTGCAGACGCCATAATAGTCCTTAATCCTAATATTTAAAATACTTCCGTTACATGTACTACGTTGACATGTAGGTTCCTTGGGGAGTGTAAGGGAGCACTAAGGAAAGATTTTCCGAAATTCCCACGGGAACTGGTTAAAACGGGATATGCGTCAAAAGAAAGTATTATTATAATAAGACGATTAATAAATCTATTTATCAGCCTACGGTTGCATTTATTACGGGCGACCAGAAAATTGCAATTGACTTGCTACGAACTTTTTACGCGTAGCATTGCTACACGATATCTACGAGCCCTGCGACTTGGAAAGTTGGAATCAATAAAACTAATTCAATAAAATAAATATTAATTTAATTGAATTTCGTCTGATTTCATACCTAAGTCACCATCTTAATTTTTTTTGTATTTAGTTTTATGGTCCTTCAAAATTAAATAAATCAATTAATCTGCCTCGCCCTTTCCCATCAGCTATAGGTAATATTAGGGGTTGGCTACCACGCTAGCCGTATGTAACTAAGTACCAGTATTTTAGCATATTTTAGACTTAGCATCATTACTATTACAAATCCTAGCCCGTACTGTCCCACTGCTGGGCAAAGGCCTCCCTCCATTCCTTCCAATGCTCACGGTGTTGTGCCTCTTCATTCAAATTCGTAAGGAAGACATCCAGGTCGTCCCGCCATCTCCTTCGCGGTCTGACCATCATTGAAATAAAATAAATCTTAATTCAAAATTTATTACAAAAATAATATTAGATAAAAAAAATTAAGTAGCGGAACAAAAAATATGCAACTGCAATTTAAATAACATTAAAGTACTTTGTGAAATATCATTTGATGAATGAAGAATAGGTTATTTGACTGGATTTTTTATTACATTTCTCAAAAACTAGAGAACAGACAAGACGCAGTGAAAAATATTGCTTAAAAAAACGGCGGACGGTGTTGTCAGCGTTTTAAAAGCTGTAATTAACGGAGACATCACTAATGGCGTGTGCCGTCACTCACTAAATAGTCCCGCCATATTGAATTGAAGGCACCCAGTACAAATATTTTTTTTTTTTACAAATCGTACCTAATTGTTTAATATCATCTATCAAAAATAAGTACGTACCTATTCATTTACTTAGAATATTCATAATATTTATTTAGTTTTTCATAGTAGTTAGAGGAAGATACCAAATGTAGTAAATTACGCATAGTTAGTTTACTATAAGAGCATAAGTACATAAGTACAACAAAAATGCAAATAGATAACGAGTGCCATGAATAGAGTCGCAAATTACTATAGTTACAGACAAATTATTTGAAAATGTAGGTAGCGTTATTAGTTCGAAGCTAATCCAGTGCATATAATCGTCCCTGATACGAGTCGTACAAAAGCATGTGAAAATTATAAAATACTTACTAGTTGACTCGCGCAACTTCATCTGCCTCACATTTTTCATTACTGCTCCGCTCTTTCTGGTCTGAGCGTGATGATATTATGTAGCCTATAGTCTTCCTCGACAAATGTCTCCGTCTATCTAACACTGAAATAATTTTTCAAATCGGACCCGTAGTTCCTGAGATTAGCGCGTCCAAGTAAACAAACAAACAAACTCTTCAGCTTTATATATTAGTTAATATATAGATAATGACCGATCGTTTGACAATAGTTATCTCGCTCGCGGTCGCGCAGTTTTTGTATGGACGATTTAAAAAATGCCAGTATTTACATTAATTATAGCATAAATATAGAGTCGGTGCGGAAACGAAGCTAGACATTAAATTCATTTATTTATGGCTATTCATAAAAAAACTACTTAAGTATTCAGCTGACTATAAATACATAGAATAAACCATTTCAGGGTTCCCAACATCCGTAAAAAACGGAACCTTTATAGGATCACTCGAGTGTCTGTCTGTCACAGCCAGTTTTCTCCGGATCTACTGGACCGATTCTGTTGAAATTTAGTATACATATGGACTTCTGTAAACCAAACTTGGGCTGGTTTCGTTCATACATAAATTTTAAGTATGGGGGTCACTTTTGGGGGTCAAAAAAGAAAATAAAATAAAAGAAGTTTTTTAAACTGCGATACAGTTTAAAAAACTTCTTTTATTTTATTTTCTTTTTAGTGTTAGATAGCCCATTTATCGAGGAAGGCTATAGGCTATATATCATCACGCTAAGGCCAATAGGAGCGGAGTGGTAATGAAAATTGTGACGCAGACGAAGTTGCGCGGGTGAGTTGGCCATTTACGGCCATTTTAGTCGTATTACAGCGGCACGCGGCAGCCCACTTCATCTATCCAAAGACTACTACACATTCATTAAAAAAAATGACATTCAATAATGAACTTATGAATTGCAAAAAATAAAAAAATATTTTGATTATCATGACGCATGACGTAGATTGAAGCATCCAGGAGCGAGCTCAATTCAAGCCTTATATTCGGTGCGAAATGGAACGGCGACAATGTTCTGATACGTAAATATTACTAACAGGGTGTTTCATAAGTCTAATGCATTATTTAAATTTATTGTACGAGTACTATTCTCTAAATCAATAAAAAAAAATGCGCCTAGAGGTAGTTTATGTCGGGTACATTAAGTGGGCCGCCTTAGTAAGACGACTAAATTAGCAAAGTCTAGCCTACACTGTCTCAATGCCTTACAAAGGCCTTAATCCATTGCTCCCGGTTTCGTGACACTTTTTGCCAGTTCCCAGGAAGACATTAAAGTCGTCTCGCCACCTCCTTAGTGGACTCCCACGGTCTAGTCTGGCGATCTCGGGCCACATTTCATCCTATATAGGTACTGCTACTTCAATACGGAAGATGACTGAAGTGCGTTACAGTGGATGGCAAATAATACCAATACCAAACTGAGTCAAAGGACAAATACATAAATAAAAATATTTAAATACTAAAACCATCATGACAAACCAACCGCTTTGGTTAACTTTGAAAGATTTTGATCTAATTATGTCAATTGGCCCCATATATTAAACTACTAGTTGACCCACGCAACTTCGTCTGCGTCACAATTTTCGTTACTGCTCCGCTCCTAATGGTGTTAGCGTGATGATATATAGACTACAGCCTTCCTAAATAAATGGGCTATCTAACACTGAAATAATTTTTAAAATCGGACCAGTAGTTCCTGAGATTAGCGCATTCAAGTAAACAAACAAACAAACTCTTCAGCTTTATATATTAGTATAATATAATAGATTTGCTACATCAGTCTTCAGTTCAACCAAAAAAAAAAATATGATGACCCTGAAGATCAACGTTTGACATGAAACTGTATCAAATAAAATTATCTGTGTAAACAAAGTATTATTATCATAAAGAGATCACGGGCCGTAAAGAGACTTTTTAATTTGTGCACATAAAAATTGAGACACTGATAAGTAATAGATAACATTTCGAGATTTCGTGATACTTAGTATGATCCAGTCAGCAGCTGGAGACGCTGGAGTACTTTCAGTAGACAACTGTTGCTAAGCGGTGGAACGGTTCAGGCTAGCTATTTGAATACGGAATTCTACAATCAAATTTTGGAACAACTAACTCTAACTGCCTGACGATTAAGTTCCCGTTAATTTACTTGGCAGATAATTCCATACAAATTATGTTCCATTTTTTTATTTATTTAGTGAGTAGGTAAAGGTTACCCGGAGATTGTGAAACAGTTTAAATTTTATTGCAAATATTTTGTTCTTTAAAGTCTTAAAAATCAATTTGAAATACAAAGTGCTAAAGTTGTAATTTCAGTTGGCGGCGATAAAATGAAATTATCTTGAACTACAAATTCAAGTCAAGCTACAAAAAATCTTTCTTCCGTCTCACCTCCTAATATTTGCATGAGGAATAAGGGATGGTATCTAAGCATGCAATTTCCTCAAGATTGCAATTCATTCTAATTGGAGAATTGATATTCGGGCTTCCCAGAGATACCAATGTTGTTTACCTGCCGACATCTACCATGTGATACCAAATGAAATATAATTTAATATTTAATTTTCCTTATCCATAAACGACAATCACTAAGGTTCGAAAGTTGCAAGATTTATTTAAAATTAACTTACCTGACAGACGTTGCTCTATCAAAATCTTTAATTTTTTTAGCACTTTTAGTATTTTCATATTTTCCGGATACTTCCGATTTTCTTAATCATTGGAAACAGCACCACATTAGAAAGAGGAAAATTCGTCTTGAATAGAGAGTGGAAGATGTATTTCAGTATCAACTAATTCATTCAAACTATTTTATTTCATACTAGTTGATCCGTGTCCACTTCGTTGGGCGGAATTCGGGTTAATATATAGTCTATGACACTCAAAAATAACGTGGCTTTCTATTGGTCAAAGAATTTTCAAAATCGGTTCAGTAGATCCAGAGATCCCTACAACCGCACAACATCACAAACTCAGTTTCAGTCTAGTATAGAGTATAGAAAGGTCTGCATAGGTACTTGGTACTAGTTAGAGTCACGGTTCGAATTGAACGTTATTTGCTATCGCAAATGTCTGTCGCATTGACAAGACGGTAGGCGCAGTGGTCGAGCGATCGGCTGCTGCTGCGCGAGTTCGATTCCCGCACGGAACAAATATTTGTTTGGCCTACAGATAGCGGTTCCGGGTTTGGCTGTTTGTGTATGTGTCTTCGTATGTTTACAATTGCGCCCACGATACAGAAGAAACTACTACTACTAGTGTGGGGCAAAGTTTTATAAACAAAACCGGCCAAGTGCGAATCGGACTCGCACACGAAGGGTTCCGTACCATAAACCTTAATTTTTATCATTTGTTGTTATAGCGGCATTAGAAATACACAATCTGTGAAAATTTCAAGTGTCTACAGTTCTTGCGCCCGCTGACAGACCGACGGACGGCGTTGGTTGTTACCCTTTGAGTACGGAACCCTAAAAAAATATCTACTGATGATTTTAAAAGTCATCTCATGCCTTCTAAAGAGCAGAAAACTTCTCACATACTTTATCTAGCATTAATTTCACTAAGCAATCATTAGAGAAACATGACATGAAAAGGCTGCAACAATAGCCCCACTTAGTTTGGTACGCCACCTGTTGATTGTGGCCGGTGCTTGATGAGGACAGCTGTCCAACAGTTACAAGGTACTGCGTATTACCATGCAACCACTTATCGTTGTTTTGGTTCGTGGGAAAATATGCATATTGTGGTAACAACGGGATGCGTGTATGCAACTGGTTTGCATTTAATTAAGGACATGGTAAAGTAACATAGCGCTTAGAATACAATTAGAGCACCTAAAGCAGATCCGGAGATAATTTTACGTATCTCCAAATCTGCGTTATGTAGGTACTCTAAATTTTATTAATGTCACCTCAGCAGTGTGGGCGGCATTGTTCTAGGAATTGTAAATTGTTTGGTCCTTAGATACGAAAATGCCTCAATGATGATACATAATAGATATAAGGCCAATGCTGAAATGCCTCAAATATACTAGCCCCAAATCTATGAAACGGACAGGATGATTGTAGAGAGGTATATGGTAGGGTTGCCAACCGTAAGATATAGTATTGTACTGTATTTCGGGTCTGCGTACTATATACTGTTGAAGAAATACTATATTTTCGAAACCGAAATTTAATAAACAAATCATTATTCATTCAAAAGTGCCTTCACATTAACCTTTGACTGATGCGGTAGCGTGTATAGTCGGACAGGAGAAAGAGTCGTCGACATAACAAGCAATGTTCGACTACTATCGGTTTTATACGTTCGGAAGTTCGGTGTATCCGAACGTATTGTCTTACGGCGTTCCGAACTTGTCAATGTCAAACGAATGTTTAGTTATTTTTAAATAAATAAGTAACCAATAAATAATTTTGTCTATTTTTTGCTTTTTACATAAAATACCATTTTATTACATGTGATGTATTAGCTCTTGACTCTAGACTATGTGATACTAGGTACCTATATTTTTTATAGCTTATCTATATAAAAAACAAAAAAACTTTTTTACAAAGAAAATATACTTAACCGACTTCCAAAAAAACACTACAAAGTATAAAGTAACCTTAATTTCAGAAGTCGATGTTTTTAGTTTTGCATCTTCGTTTTTAACACCGACTTCCGAAATTAAGGTTATTTTAAGTGGTGATACTTGGACGACGTCTTCATGTATGCAAAAATTTAAATAAGCGAAAATGCTCATAAAATAAAAACTACTGAACCAAACTGAATCAATTTTTACGGAACCAAACGGCAAGCACGCCGCATCGAACTAAACCTCGGACCATTGTTTTATTTTAATAAATAATTATTCGATTTTCTTAGTAGGTACTTTCAAAAGGAAAACAACGCAAAAGCCACCCTCGTTAAACGTTTCATCGATAGTTTGATCCAATATTTAAACTAGGTGACACGACACAAGGTCATATGCAACTTTATGTCACTATGGTAGCGGTGACGCGGGCGGGGCGCGGCGGCTTCGAGGGTAATCAAGTAATAGACGTTTGATGAAGACGGTCATACCTATAGCTCTTGTGTCAGCGTATCGATTGGGTAGAACGATGTTGCATTTGTAGGGCGCGAATAAATGACCGAAGTGGCCTACAGCTGTTTCGTTTACAGTAAAGCTTACATCATTGGTAACACTTAGGTACACTATGATCAGCGGCGTTACCGCTTCGGCATAAAAACGCTGTTAAGGGTGCTCTCTCAAAAAGGCTTAATAATAGTGTGCAGATGAAGCGGCTTTTCTTCGGCATTTACTGAGAAACTACATCTAAAAAAAATAGGTAGTAATCTACATGATATTGCACGTAACTTGGTTTAGCCAGAATTTATGTATTGGTTTCACATAATAGAAAAAAAAATCACCAAATCAACTCCAAATCGTTGAGATGAAACCATTTTACTCCTTCATTTTTTAACAAAAGACTAGCTCCGTCTTATGAATGTAAAAAAATGATAACAAATTGGATTAAATCTCTTACTTATGAGGATACGGAAGCCCTTCTAGTTTATCATGAGTGATATTTTCACACACCATTACGATACACACCACACTCTACACTACTCTGCACCACACCACACAGCTTCATCACTCCACACACCACACCACACACCAAACCATCACACACCACACTGCACATTACATCAAACCACACCACACCACATCACGCCACATCACACCACACATCACGCCACACCACACCACACACCACACCACACCACGCCACACCACACCACACGGTACATAATAATCAGAGGTGAAAATTAAATAGTAGCAACATGCTGTAATATATTATTATGTAACATTTATCTAGATATGGAAGAGCGGCGTCTCCTAACACAGGCATTGTTTGCCTAAAAGGAGGCTCCAAACACAATTCATTGTTTAAGAAGCATTTTGTTTTAAATAAAGATTTTTTTCATTTTAATTTTCATTTTTTCATCCCTTTTCCGAAATGGATTTATGATGGCAATGATACGTCACAATAGGAGAGCTGATACGTTTTTTGCATTGCTATGCCGCTTAGTATCTAAAGCTGCGTTGCTGCATGTCGCAGTTCCATGTTTCTGGCATGACTAAAAAAGTTAATGATTGTGAATCACTACTAACCTGAGTTATACTATATATACCATACAACTCCTGAGAATCATCAGTGGCGACTACCAGAAAAACGCCGAATCAATAAAGCTTAATGAGTCCCGGAGAAACGATTCAAATAGCAGAGGTTTGGAAAAATGTGGCTGGTGTCATAGTAAAACCCGTGTCATATTAGTCTGATGACGAATACATTTCACTCGTAGACAATCTCTCCCTATTAAAAATCAATATATAGGTACCTATATCTAACTGCTTACGTCAGAGTATATGAATCAACGGTATTCTCAAATAGCTGACGACTACGGCATTTATAGGAAATATAGGGTGTGAAAAGTATTATATTTTACCAAGGGAACTTACCTACTACCCAACTGACCTAAGCCAGAGAGCCAACTCTACTAATATTAAGCAACGTTCGAATTTGAATATTTTCATTATTAAAGCAGCTTCTTATAGTGATTATTTTTCAGCGAATTTGATACATTTTTATGGGTGTAATTAACATTTATTTTGAATTTAATTTCTAAAGTAGGTAAAAAAAATCGCAAGAAATGACAATTTCGAAGTAGTATTGTTGGATTGTATTCAATTAATGATTTTATTATAAACGTGTCGCCTTAACTGTGGCGAAAAATAAACACTCTTTTTCAAAGTTAATTAAATGGAAAATCGAATGTGATTAGCTATAGTTATCTACCTATTTCTAGAATTTAAAATTATAATATACATAAAAGTGTAGCCATTTTTGTAGAATATTCAATTCAATCCTGATATAGGTTATTAAAAATGAAGAGGAGCTCCCATACAAGAAACTTATTTGGTGTGAGAGTCCGATTCGCACTTGACCAGTTTTTTTTATAATTTATAGTGTGACCAGATTGTGACTTCGATCTCGGCTGATGGAAAGCAATGGATTAAATAGGTAAGCGAAAACAATAGGCAGCACAATATGTGAAAAACATATTTCATGCCTTGGTAACGAGGATCTACATGCAAAATAATCGGGTTGGCTAACTGTGCATCGTGCACTGCTCGTGCTGAAATGTGAATCGTTCGGTCGGTGAATCGCGCATCGGAGAAAATCGCCAAGAATCGTGGGTCAGACAACTCACAACTGTTTCACAATCTTCGACACACAATGTCAAGTTTTCAGCAAAATGACAAGTTTTAATTTTACAAAAAACTTAAAAAAAAACAACCTACTTTCAAATAAAAAACACTGCAGATTAAAAAATAACTTTAATTTCAGAAGTCGGTGTTTTTGATAGTTTTTTTCGTACTGTGCAATGATGCTACTTATAGTTTTTTTTTTATTTGGAAGTCGGTAGTATTTTATTGTAAATAGTTTTTACTGTTCACTTTTAAGTGGTACCCTACACCTAACAACACCACTGGAAAATCGCAGGAAAGCAAAATACGCAATTTCGTTTACCTACTTGGTTGACAAAAAACCGTCATCCAAATTCCAAGTAAACGAATTCCAGCTATTTTGTTTTAAAAGCTAAACTTCTTAACCGATTTTGATAAAAATTTCTATGTGTTGATAATATTTTTAATACAGCCGAATTGAGAACCTCCTCCTTTTTTACGTCGGTTAAAAACTTGACATATATAGTTTACGAAGATGCGTTGGATTGGAACAACTAGAGTTTGATAGGGTTAATAATATAATCAGTCGAGTGCCTTTATGTAGTTAGTAGTAATAATTACAACATGTATTTTCTTATCAACACTTGCAGTAAGTAATAAAGGAAATTGTTGAGATTCAAGGTAGATTACCTTTTCTAAACGAAATTGCGTATTTTGCTTTCCTGTGATTTTCCAGTGGTATTGTTAGGTGTAGGATTCCGCACCCTTAAGTGGACACACTTAAGGGTGCGGAATACGTTCAAAAGAGGCACCGTACCCTGGAACGCAAAGGGCATTAGGAGGAACACGGATGGGTTTTAGTCAGTAAGAGTGTGAAACTCCCTTCCGCTCCGCATTTGATGATTTCCCATCCTTAAAAAAAATGCTACTTAGTACCTTCCTATCCTTAAAACAATGGGTACCACTTAAAATTGGAAAATAAAAAACTTTTTACAATAAAATACATACTACCGACTTCCAAATAAAAATAAAAACACACTGTAGCATGTTTGCACAATACGAAAAACTACCAACTCCCGAAATTAAAGTTATTTTTTACTTTGTAGTGTTTTTTGTTATTTGAAAGTCGGTTGTTTTTTTTTTGTAAAAAGTTTTTAGTATACTAAAAACTTGACATTTTGCTGAAAACTTGACATAATGTGTCGAAGATTGTGAAACAGTTGTGAGTTGTCCGACCCACGATTCTTGGCGATTTTCTCCGATGCACGATTCACCGACCGAACGATTCACTTTTCAGCACGAGCAGTTAGCAAATCCGATTATTTTGCATGTAGATCTTCGTTAGTACCAAAACATGAAACATGTTTTTCACATGTGCTGCCCGTCGTTTTCGCGTACCTATTTAATCCACACTTTGAAATGTTAAAAAAAACTGGTCAAGTGCGAATCGGACTCTCTCACGAAGGGTTCCGTTCCGGACCATGAACCGAAAAGAAAAGTTACTTGTATGGGAGCCCCTCTTCATTTTTAATAACCTATATCAGGATTGAATTGAATATTCTACAAAAATGGCTTATGTATATATTATAATTTTAAATTATAGAGATTTTGCATTTAATTAACTTTGAAAAAAAAAAATGTTTTTCGCCACAGTTTAGGCGACACGTTTATAATAAAAGCATTAATTGAATACAATTTAACAATACTGCGAAGTTGTGATTGTGAATTGCGATTTGTTGCAAATTTTGTTTACCTACTTTAGAAATTCAATTTAAAATATATGTTAATTACACCCGCAAATTCGCTGAAAAATAATCACTTAAGGAAGCTGATTTAGGTATTGATGAAAAGATGCAAATTCGAACGTTGCTTGATATTAGTAGATTTGACACTCTGGCTTAAATTAGGTCAGTTGGATAGTAAGTTCCCTTGGGAAAATATAATATTTTTCACATATTTTTCCTATAAACGCCGAACCTAGTCGTCCGCAATTTGAAAATATCGTTGATTCATGAAACTCTGACGTAAGCAGTTAGATATAGGTATACCTATATATTGATTTTCGCCTATAACCATCTCCAGGGTTCCATCTATCTTTACCAAATTTCATCAAAATTGATTAATTATTATTGGGTAATTATTATGTTAAACTAGCACTTCGCCCGCGACTTCGTCCGCGCTGCAATTTTCTTAAGGATCCCTAATTTTTTTCAAGACAAATAATATACTAAAAAAATTGGTGGTGCTATCCATTGGTGTAAACAGCATGAAAATCGGTGAAGTAGTTTTTGAGTTTATCGCAAACAGACGGACAGACGCGGTGGAGGACTTTGTTTTATAATAGGTACTTATGTGTAGTGATGTTAGGATTTTATACTTAGACAAACTCTCATACGTCCTCGACGTTATCAACGACACCTTGTTTACAGCCACTAATTATTTATCTAATAAATCTACGCAATGAACACTGCAGATTATAATAGCCCATCACACGCCCGTTAGCGTCCCATGTAATTAACTTAATGTGACAATTTTCTTTGTAACGGCGAACAATTTCGAGGTGTTGTATGTAGGCAGGTAAATAATTATGATGACAGTGTGTTAATAATCACTAAATAGTTTTAGGTATTCTTTTGTTTTAACTTAAATAGGTAATGACTATCTTCACCGGGTGGCAGGTCGCAGCTGGATGAGAGCTACTGGTAGAGACAGTGTGCCTGCTGCATTTATGTAGTGGTGGACTATAATACTGCCGTGGTATAGCTAAAATGCCGCTATCCGACATCTGGTCGTTTCTTAACTTTTGGTCATAAATTAATGAGTAAAAATGTCTTTCGATCAGTGTTTGCGAATTTCCAAAGGATAGACCGATAGATATTTTTTTCTCATTAATATTAAAGTTAAAAATCGATCAGATGTCGGATAACGGCATTTTAGATATACCACGGCAGAATAGTTCAGTATAATAACGCGTTTAGGATGCTGGTGGGATGACCCGCTTCTGTAGTTCTGTAGTGCGTCAGGGATGTAAACAGATGAGCATGTGGATTGTTTTTAGGGTTCCGAACATCCGTAAGAAACCGAACCCTTATTGGATCAGCTGTTTGTCTGTCTGTCCGTCCGTCTCACAGCCAGTTTTCTCCGGATCTACTGAAGCGATTCTGTTGTAATTTAGTACACATATGGACTTCTGTGACCCAAACATGGACGCGTTACGAAAATAAATAAATTTGAGTAAGGTCACTTTTGGGTGTCATGCTAGAAAATTAAAACAATATTTTTTCAAACTGTATCGTTGACAAATTAAATGAAAGGGCTTAATTATATTTTACTGGGCCGGTTTTAATTATATTTTTTCATAATTTTAAAATAAATAGTTTTAAAGTTATGCAAGAAATTAGACCAAAAATGACCATTATCTCCGAAACTACTGAGTCTAAAATTAAAAAAGAAATGCAGATTTTAGTTCTTAACCGACAGATTACAGGAAAACCCATAATAGTGTTAAAATAAGAGGTTCCTTACAAAAATTAAATTGTTTCGGAACCCTATGCACGCGAGTCTGACTCGCACTTGGCCACTTTTCTCACAACAAAGCGTAAAAGGTGCGCTTCCCTGGCACGCAGGGTGTGGAGCAGCACCAACAGTAACCTAAGCATGATTACAAGTTACAAGTCGCCCCCGGACTGTGTTTATGTGGGTCGTTAGGGTATTTTACTGAATAAAAACAAGACACGCGTGACGTCATGTGGCTTGGTAAATTTGGTTCTATTTTACCAAGCCACATGACATCACGCGTGTCTTCAACTCGCTGTATCCTCTTAATTTTTTTGTTTACGTGAAAAAAGAAAAAATATGTGTCCAATATTTTTTGAAAATCTATCAGACAGACTAATTAGATTTTTTAGTAAAATATCCTGTTACTGCTGTCGTAGCAGTGATACACCGTCCTTTATTGTGTTGTTTGATCTTATCAGTGTTTACTAACATAGGTAATTTTTCTAACAGTTTTTGAGTCGTGGATACTCTAATGAAAAGACATTCTATTCTATTCTATAGCTGTTCACAACCATTGGATTCCACCCCGAAGCGAATGGTTGTGGTTCTCTAAGGTTCGAGTAGGTTCTTATCTGTGCAGTCAGGCATTACGGAATGTCGCGTACGTTGCCGCGATCCCCGGCGTAGGTTGGAGTTAGAACACCAGGGTGGTTTTAGTCAGTTAGAGTTTAACAGACCCCTACGCCCGCCCCAGAGCGGAGGACATACATGAGGATTTTCCCACGTAAAAAAAAAACAGGCCAAGCTCGAGTCGGACTCGCGCACGGAAGGGTTCCTTATTTTTTATTATTTGTTGTTAATAGCGGCAATAGAATCTATGAAAATTTCATCTTTCTACCTATTACGGTTCTTGAAATACAGCCTGCTGACAGACAGATGGACGGACGGACGGACAGCGGAGGCTTAGTAATAGGGTTCCGTTGGTGACCCTTTCGGTACGACACCCTAAAAAAGTTCGTATTTATGAGTAGTTTAAAAACGGCTGCGGAAAATAAAGTATCTTCCTTTTTATTCTTTTTTATCACGTCAGAGATTCGGTGTTGCTTATCGTGTTTTCTGAAGTGACAACTACCGGCACAAAAATGCCCAACTACAGCCACATGCGAGACTGACAACGGTGAAAAGAGGTGTAAGAATGCTGCCGGACATAAGACAATATTTTCTTTGGACGTAATGACAATGAGGTACACTGGCCAAGTGCGAGTCGGACTCTCACACGAAGGATTCCGGACAATAAACCGAAAAAACACGCTAAGTAGGTACCTACTTTATTTTTTTATAGCGGCTATAAAAATACACATTCGGTGAAAATTTCAACCATCTGCCTATTACGGTTTTTGAGATACAGCCCGTTGACAGGCACACGGACGGACGGACTTAGCAAGTAATCGAGATTAGTCTTAGTAATAGGGTCTTCGGGTATGGAACCCTAAAAACGACGAGGAAGACAGCTTAAGGCTTACATGCCAATGACCTTGTGCATACAATCGGACGCTAACTACACCTCTACGCGCCACTCCGCTAGCCGTGTTTTTATTTTTTATAATAAAAATAATACGTATTTTTAAAATGTTGCAAAACCTAATTATTTTCCTTTGGTTAATATAAATATCTACTGCTTTGCTATTGCAAAGCAGTAGATATTTTTTTACTTTTATTAAAAAATTAAGCAGTAAAATGGTTTCATCTCAACGATTTGAGGAGCTCGTGGCTAAATAATAATAGCCGCACGGGTCGATCTTAAAAGTTAAGCAACGCTTGCCAAGGTTGGTCTGTGGATGGGTGACCATCTTAACATACCGAGTTTCCTCCGTGCCTCGGAAAGCACGTTAAGCCGTTGGTCCCGGCTGTCATTTGTAGATCTTTGGCAGTCGTTTCGGATAGTCAGAAGCCAGTAAAATCTGACTCCAGTCTTGCCAAAGAAATACCGTGTTACCCAGTTAATGGGTTACGGAGGTCTGGTAGGCAGCCGCTCCACGTAAAACACTGGTATTCAGCTGAATCCGGTTTGACTGGAAGCCGACCCCAATATAGTTGGGAAAAGGCTAGGCAGATGATGATTTGGAGGTGATTTTATTTCTTATTATGTGATAAGTACCAATAGGTACGTAAATTCTGGCTAAACCAAGTTACGTACCTACCATATCATGTAAGTTACTGCCTATTTCGGATGTAATTTCTCAGTAATGACGTATGCTGACGAAAAACTGCTTCATCTGCACGCTATTTTTAAGCATTTTCGAGAGAGCGCCCTTAATTTATTAAATAGTTAAAATAAAATGTGCATCGCATTCGCATTACTATCTACTCTATTTGTAGAAGTTCGAACTTGCGTAAGTAACTAGCTGCTCTTAATTATCTATAGCAGGAAAATAAACAATTTATTTCGGTTGTCTACCTATAAGTAGATTTAAAATAAAATAAAATTATTATAATTATTCTATTTTCAAATAAAAACATTTTAATGGGCAGATTTGAATTGATTGATTTTTATTAAAGTGATCACGAGTTTTTAAGACAAAAAAACGAAACAGCTGTTTCCTCAATACCGGTTTATTCTAGTGAGCAGATACTATTCAACAAATACACACCTAATGACGACTGATAAAATACCTGAGCACTTAGTTTACAGTTTTATCCTTACCTTAAAATATGTGCAGTGAAGAAAACGTCCTTTGAAACTAAATAAATAAAATTTATCACTGTTTCATTCACTAAAACACACTAAATTTGGAGTCACTAACTTGTTGAATTATGCTAATTATAGTACAATAAAATTTTTGAAATATTTTTCGAATGGTTGTTGCACGTATTGTTCTTATTTTTTATACGCGGTAATGATCAAATTCGCGCCGTGTTTCGCGAGGCGGAAAATGGCGCGGCGCGTGCGGTCCGTCGCGCTACCGGTCGACCAGAGCCCGCGAAGCCTCAGCCCCGACTCTTTATAAACACACAACAGTCAGCACCACGCGCCCTTACGAACGGCAGTTTTTAATTACAACAATTATTCTTTCTAGTTAGGACGAGATTTATGCCAGTTCCAGCAACCGCTGCGGAGCCGAACTTCCATTCCATTTACTATATGTGTTTATTTTTAGTCAATACCGAATTATTTACATTGAAGCAGCAAAGTGAATCGACTATAAAATACGCTCATTTCCATGTCTTCACGAACATAACGCACGGCTTCTCGCGCTTTATCCCGCTCGTAAATCTTCGGCTCAACAAATTTTCGGTAATCCACATACCACATGGTCATAAAAGCCAATACACATTGAGTAGTAATAAAGTACGTACGTATCTTGGGCAGTACATTATTACGGCAAGCATAAGTGCTATCTCTTACAGGATACGATCAGCATCTGCAATCTGTTCCAAAGTTTTAATGTTACAAATTACGATCACAGATATTAAGATAAAAGGTCATAAATTTAATATGTCTTTAGGATGGAAGACGGAGCCGAACACGGCCGAAGTTGGCGATACTTACGCAAAAAGATTATTATTAATATTTGATACCTAAAACACTGTTAATGTAGTTGCCTTACGATTTGTGATGTGTGTAATAAACTTTAGTTTATATGTATAATAAGGTTATATTGGTTTTGTTTTGATATTGTAAATTGTTTTCTGTAGAATTCAAGAATTTAATGCGGGAAACTGTTATTATTCGTGTAAGTACTTATAATATAACTATTGAGTGTTACTATTAGGTCTTTACCTATGAAATTGCCGTTCTGCAGTACTGGCCATTTCAAATCAAAATAATTTTTGTTTGGCTAAGAATTCTAATTTCAAATTAATTTTATTTTAAAAACATGGTTTTTTTTTCCAAAAGTAGTCATTTGTTTATTGATTAGTGTTACATTTTCATCGCATTTCAATCTTTTTCGTCATCATGGATACGTTAAAAATTCGAGTAATTATGGAATATGAATACCGTCGTGGCAGCAACGCGGCACAAGCGGCACGCAACATCAACGACATTTACGGAGCTAACACTACAAACCAACGCACCACCTGTTATTGGTTTGCTCGCTTCCGTTCTGGAAATTTCGACCTGAAAAATGAACCTCGCGGTCGTCCGAAGACTTTGGTCGACAATGACGAATTAAAGGCGATTGTGGAAGCTGATGATACACCATCTACGGCTGAATTAGCAGCAGCTTTCGACGTTAGCGTCAAAACAATATTGTCCATTTGCGTCAAATTGGCAAGGTAAAAAAACTTGACAAATGGGTGCCCCACGAACTCAATGATCGCCAGCGCGAAGTACGCGTCGAGACGTGCCTTGCACTGCTCAACAGACACACAAATGAAGGAATTTTGAACCGCATTGTTACCTGCGATGAAAAATGGATTCTGTTTGATAACCGCAAGTGCTCAGCAAGTTGGTTGGATCCTGGTTCAGCACCTAAACAATGCCCTAAACGAAAACTTACCCCTAGAAAAGTGATGGTCACTGTTTCGTGGTCTAGCGCCGGTGTGATTCATCACAGCTTCTTACCAAACGGGGTGAGCATTACTGCAGATGTGTACTGTGAAGAACTGAACACAATGATGGAGAAGCTGGCACATCTCCAACCAGCATTGGTCAATCGCTCGTCTCCGCTGCTCCTGCACGACAACGCGCGACCTCATACTGCACAGCAGACGGTCTCCAAGTTGCAAGAACTGGGGTTGGAAGCTCTCCGTCATCCGCCCTACTCACCAGACCTTGCGCCTACAGACTACTACTTTTTCCAGAATTTGGATAACTTCTTGGCGGGAAAAAAATTCAATACCCGAGAGGCAGTACAAAATGCCTTTGAAGAATTTGTTGCCTCCCGTCCAGCTGATTTCTTTAAGAAGGGCATCAATAAACTACCACTGCGTTGGCAAAGATGCATTGATTGCATGGGTGATTACTTCGATTAATACAAATAAAAAATACATGAAAAAAAATCGTTTAAATTTTTTCATACAAAACGGCAATTTCATAGGTAAAGACCTATGAAATTGCCGGTAGGTATTTTAGTGGCACAAAAACAAGTTAATGGATTAACATTTGTATGCCATTAAATGGCAGAATGTGTCTTTGCACTAAATATAATATATTTAGTGCAAAGACACATTCTGCATTGTAACATCGGTTTCTACCACCTTTTATACAAATAAATGGAATTATTATTATTTATTATTAAGAGGAGAGACGACTTGGACGCCTATCATGAGGACTGCTCAACAGTGGAACAGTATGGCTGAAAATAAAAAAGGTTTACAATTATAGTAACATACACATGAACAGATTAACCTGGTAAAAGCTGCAGCACCATGAATCTGGTTTTTTAATAGCCCAATCTTGACTGGAAACCTGAAAACCAGGATTATCAAATTAAACAAAGGATACAAAACTATGCAACCCGCTAGTTTTGACTATAAAAACATAGAATACCCAGTCCAAGGACCTTGACCTACTTGCTATAGACACCTTCCTAACATAACACGGACGCTTCGACTCGTCAACAGCTGTTTGCTCGAGGCGTGGCTAATTTGACAAAAGACAAAGGAATCGGTCGAAGAAGAATATTTAAACAGTGCATTTCTCAGTTTTTGTAAAGTCTCCAATTTGCCACATTTAACTGAGATAACTTTTGCTTTGGACTGCTCATTGGTCTAGTGGTTGCAAGTACAGCAGCTCACCAAGAGGTTCCTGGGTTCTAAATAAATAAAAATGTACATTTTTTTTGCAACATCGACTGAATAGGAGGGATGCTATTTGCATATTCTGTAACTTTTTTTTTAGGCTGCATTTCTCAGTTTTCATCTTCAAAAAAAAAAAATTAAAGAATAATATGATCCCCATTTATGTCCGAAGTTTACATACAGAAAAATCTGAAATTATTATATGTAATAGAAGTTTATCGCGTACCGGAAGACGCAACGTTGGAAGGCTTCCTAAGGTGGACCGATGACCTGGTGAAGGTTGCGGGTAGCCGATGGATGCGAGACGCACAGGACCGGTCGTGGTCCCCACCGAGTGTCCCCACGTTGCCGTCGTGGTGGGGCTTGTGAGTCTCAGTGATCTTGGAGCTCTGCCGGTAGAGTTACTCATGCCGGAAAGGTCCAATTGAGAGACCAGACAAAGAGGGACATACACACTTGGCGGAGTCCATAACATCGGACTACCGCGAGGGGCGCACCGTCTGGACTTGAACGTGCGTAACTCATTCTTCATGATTTTGAAGTGTGAATGAGGGAGTTTCTGTCGTACGCCGTGCGATGGCTTACGTAGTAGGGTTATCGGGCGGTGTGTAATTTGTGATTGGCGTTTCGAAGTCTTCGGGGCGCCAATCTGGGTCGGGGTTTTGGTTTAGTGCTGTGCGATGTCTTTTGGCATGGCTGACAAACTGAGAAGAGGAGAGGCGAGATAACCTCGTTAGAAAATCAACCATTTGGGGACCCCACCCCATAAAAAAGGCAAAGCTGTGATCAGCACAACAATGGAAGCGCGTCATAAAAATAAACTACCCCAGGAGGGTACCTGCTGCTCCGCAGTAGGAGAATCCCTCACCGAGCAGAGCTCGGTCTGTCCCACGTATTCTGGGGGGGACAATGAACGCTTACAATCCCAATTGGATTTTTACCCGTCCTTCAAGGGCGTATTGAGTCAGGATGACTCACGTACCGGTGATGAGGAGTCGTTGGGTTCTATTCCCAACACATCTGGGGCACCGGAAATTAAAGAGCAGGCTAGCACCAAACTGCACTCGGACATCCAGAGCAAGGATGGTTCGCAAGGTCTAGCTAGTACTGAGGTGTTAAGGAATGCACTTACGAAGAAAACCCAGAAAGTTCCAAAGAAGAAACAAACCCGAGCACAATTTGTGCGTCCGACTACCCCAGTTGCTGACGAGGTGGCAAGTGACACTAGCGAGTCGACTTGCTCGCAAATGTCTTATGCCTCCGAAACGTCAACGAGATCGTCCAGAACTCGTACGCGCAAGCGTAAGCAGACACCAGCGAGCAGCGAGCCGATACCTAGCAGAGATAAGTTTGTTAGGCCGCTCACACTTGGCAAGTCTGTTACTAGCGGTGGAGAGCAGGGCGTAGACTCTGAACCTGCGAGCCCACCAGCTAAGCAGGCAAAAACTCGGGCAACGGCAAAACAAAACCTGCCCACACCAGAGATGTTAGCTAAGACGATGCAAGCGCAGCCAACGACGGAACTTAGCACCTGCATAGCAAGTAGTCTTAAAACCATAGAAGAGGTTGCAAACGAATCGCGCAACCTCAAGGGGAGCTTTGTTCATAGTCTCAAGTTGGCAGCAGTTACAGTCCAAGCTGCAGTAGCTGAATTGGCCACACGTTCAGCGGTTGAGGTCAATGTTGAGAGGCTGGATACGGAAAACGCCGACTTGAAAGCTCGGCTTACCAACTTATCAGTGCAGGTCGAGAAGCTGACAGCGCAGGTCAGCCTCTTAAGTCGTCCAGGTGATCCTGTGACAACCTCATCGATAGGTCCCAGCTTAACCGTTGCAGTGGCCGGTTCTTCTCGATCAGACGAGTTGGAGGCCCAGTTTCGACGTTCTATAGCCCTAGAAATAGGGTGCATGGTGGACGCCAAACTGGCCTCAATGAAGAAAAAATTGCCTCCAGAGAAGCCCTTGCGTCCAACACTTGCTGCAGACATGAGAAAAGCTTCACCACCGGTTGCGAATGAGCAGCCAGTTGCTGGTCCGAGTCAAGTACCTAATACTGCGAGCAAAAAGAAAAGGAAAGGTAAGGGAAAAGGCAAAGCAGTGGCTTCAGTTGTGGATTTTCCTATTGTGTCTACGGCATCTGCACAAGCTTCTCAGGCCCTGCGAGAAGAAGCAAAGGCTAGGACGGTGGCCTGGTCGACAGTGGTAGGGAGGAAGGCAAAGAGAGATAAGACTCCCAAAGCCAGCGCAAAGTCCGATGCCCCACCTGCCACTTCTGCTAAGGGGAAAACCTCACTAATAAAACTGCCTAAGGTTCCTGCCACGGCAGCTATTACGGTCTCAATAAGACCTCGCCGAGTTTAGCAGATGACCCCTTCATCTGCTAAACTCGGCGAGGTCATGTGACATTTTTTGACCAAGTCATCATCTGCCTGTCATGTCCGTAGTGAGACAGCGAATTCGTTTAGCTGAATTCGGCATTGACAGTGTCGGTCAGAGTAGGGCTGCTGATGGTGGGATGGTGCTAACTGTCGCTGGCACTGAATCTTCCACCAAAGCAGACAATCTCGCCAGCCGTATGCGGGAGGTCCTCGCCGAGTTTGATGTGAAAATTTCTCGGCCAACTAAGCGAGCGGAGGCAAGGATTATGGACCTTGATGATGCCGTTACGCCTCAAGAAGTGGCAACAGCTATCGCCGAGGTAGGATCGTCCATATGCGTCTTTGGGGCACGTCTGGGTCCGTTAAAAAAGCTGGCGTCTGACAAGCGCATGCGTTTAGGGTGGACGATGGCCAGGGTTCAGGTTCTGGGGGCACGTCGTATGATGTGTTTCCGTTGCCTGGGCATGTTCGCTGCCGGTGCACTAGTACAGTTGACCGGAGCAACCAGTGCTATGCTTGCGGGGGAGCTCACAAAGCAAGAGAGTGCACGTCGCCGATCATGCGGTGCCCGCTTTGTGCAGACCAGGGTTTGCCAGCGGACCACCGGCTAGGGGGTAAAAAATGTACTCCACGCAAGAAGCGGGCCTCGCTTGCTCCAGCCACAGCTCCAAGATCGACGCCAGTACCGCTGGGTGCAGGCCCTTCAGAGGAAATGGACACATCGCCTTCTCAGCCTTAAAAGTACTCCAGTGCAACCTGAATCACTGCCGCAGTGCGCAGAATCTTTTTCTACAGACTATTGCGGAGTGGTCGGTTGCCTTAGCAGTAGTAGCGGAGCCATATGGTCTTAGAGATCATCCTTGCTGGTTCCGAGACACTGTGGACTCTGTAGCCATTTACTGGGCTAGTGGAAGTGATGGGTCTCACTGCTCCCTATTAGACAGGGGACATGGATGGGTTGCAGTGGAATGGGGACCCCTGGCTGTAGTGGGCTGTTACGTGTCTCCAAACATTTCTCTCGCGACAGGGTTTCAAACTGCATTCGCTACAAATGTTCACCCCGACCGGTGCTCGTTCTGGGTGACTTTAATGCTCACTCCAGAGCTTGGGGAATATCTGAGATACGCCGAGGGGACACGCGGTTCAAGACTGGGCAGCGTCGCTTGACCTTCGACTTTTAAATAAAGGGTCTGTATCCACGTGCGTTCGGTGGCAGGGAGAGTCAATTGTGGATCTCTCATGGGCAACTCCTTCTATTGCTCGTATGGTTTCGGAATGGAGGGTTGCGGAGGAGATGGTCACACTTTCCGACCATCGCCACATCGTTTTCGATTTGACACTGCGCCCTTCAGATAGCCCGAGCCGTCCAGTTCCTAGCCCACCGGTGCGACGGTGGGCCCTCAAGCGGCTCAATCGAGACATGCTCATTGCAGCTGCAAACGTCGCGGCGTGGCCGGAAGATGATCATTCGCAGGGGACCTCGCCCGATCCAGAAGTGGAAGCGGCTTGGTTCCGGGATGTAATGACGTCGATTTGCGACGCTTCCATGCCCCGGGTCAGGTGCGCCCAGCGCCCGGGTGCGGTTTACTGGTGGTCAGCAGACATAGCGCAGTTGCGCGTTTTATGTCTTAGGTCCCGACGCCTGTACCAACGCACCCGACGCAGAAGACAGCCAAGAACCACGGATGAGGAAATAGTCGAAACCTATAGAGCGTACAGGGAGGCGACTATGGAACTTCAACACGCCATCGCCGATGCCAGGTCAAGGTCTTGGAGAGAGCTTCTTGAAGGGCTGGACAGGGATCCATGGGGGAGACCTTACAAGTTGGTAATGGCCAAATTGCGGCCTTGGGTTCCCCCCATCACACAAACCATGGATCCACTCCTACTGGAGAGTGTTATAAACACGCTCTTCCCAGTATCTAGAGAAAGCCCCTCATCGCAACTTTCACCTTCGGACTGGTCTGACGAGCTGGAGGTGACTGAAGCTGAACTGGACCGGGCTGTTAGACGTATGGCGGCTCGAAACACTGCGCCAGGCCCAGATGGTATCCCTGGCCGCGCCTGGGTTTTGACTCTGGCTTCTCTAGGAGACCGCCTAAGACGGTTGTTCAACAGCTGCCTCCGTACGGGCGTGTTCCCTTCAGACTGGAAGGAGGCTGGATTGGTTCTGTTGAGGAAGATAGGCAGAGACTCGGAGTCTCCCTCTGCATACCGTCCCATTTGTCTGCTCGACGAGGTTTCCAAACTATTCGAAAGAATAATTGCCGAAAGACTCGTCGGGCACCTGTCGCGAGTCGGTCCCGATCTTGCTGATTGCCAGTACGGCTTCCGGCAGCAGCGTTCTACAGTGGATGCGATCTTACGCGTCCGCTCGCTGTCGGAACAGGCAGTGTCCCAGGCACTGGCGGACTAACAGGGGGGCGGTGGGGGCGGTCCGCCCCGGGCCCCACAACTGAGGGGCCTCGGATTGGCATATTTAAAAAAAAAAATTCCTTGTCTACTCAGCCAATGTTATTTTAACATAATCTGCTGTAATTAAACCATTCTTCCGATCATTTACCATAATAAGTAAACGGTGTAGGTACCTAATTCATCTAAGTTCATAACGGTTTTGGATTTTGATGACGTTATTAATAAATTTAGTGCATTAAAAGCTAGAAAACACAATTTGAAATATTTGTAATTAATTTTAATTACTTGTAGTGTGGTTGCTTGTTTTTTATTTGAAAGCTGTTAAATAATATTGATTAAAATTTTAGTTTCTATCTGCATTTGTTTAATTCAGTATATCTGGAGGGCGGGCGCCAGGGGGCCCTAAAATTAAAGACCGCCCCGGGCCTCAAAAAGTCTTAGTCCGCCAGTGGTCCCAGGGTGGGGTGGTGTTGGCGGTAAGTTTAGATATCGTCAATGCTTTTAACTCCTTGCCCTGGGATGCGATTAGGGCGGCACTTGTACATCACAGAGTCCCCCCTTACCTGCAGTGCATCGTCGGGGCTTATCTACGAGACCGGCACATTCGCTATGTGGGCCGGGATGGTAGTGTTCATCGGAGGGAGATTACGTGTGGGGTTCCGCAGGGGTCAGTTTTAGGTCCTTTCTTATGGGATCTGGCTTACGATGTGGTTCTGCGTGTCGACCTTCCCATTGGCGTCAACATTGTTTGTTACGCAGACGATACCTTAGTGTTGGCTGCTGGAAACACCTTCCACGAGACCATCCAGC
This sequence comes from Lacanobia oleracea, assembly GCA_950371165.1. NCBI lineage: Eukaryota > Metazoa > Arthropoda > Insecta > Lepidoptera > Noctuidae > Lacanobia > Lacanobia oleracea. The sequence continues at coordinate 6,829,347 of OX493405.1, forward strand.
TTTGCGAGCTTGGAGTGGCAAAAGTCATGGCTTCGATCCGCGAGTTCGGCTTAGAGATAGCACCTCATAAAACTGAGGTGCTATGGTTCCATAAACTGCCGAGGAGCAGGGAGCCACCCAACTCGTTAATAACAGTTGGAGATGCGCAAGTCCAAGTGAGTCGGCACATCAAGTATCTTGGCCTAACCCTGGACGGTCGGTGGGGCTTTGAAGAGCATTTTGAGCGCCTAGTCCCCCGTGTTGGAAGGGCAGTGGGTGCTTTGCACAGATTACTACCCAATCTCGGGGGGCCACGAGAAGAAGTTCGCCGCCTCTATGCAGGTATTGTGCGATCAATGGTCCTCTATGGTGCGCCTGTTTGGTCACATAGACTGTCAGGCGTCCGACGCTGCAGGACTAAGATCAACAGCTTGCAGCGGAAAATGGCCATTCGCATCGCACGAGGATACCGAACAGTGTCCTTTGAGGCGGCAACGCTCCTGGCACGCTTTCCACCGTTAGACATCCTGGCGGATATGGATGCGAGGGTTTATAACCGGATCCGCGCCATACGCCAAAGTGGCAATAGCGTGCCAGGAATCGCTTTTGTAAGGCCAAGGCGGCAGGAACGGCGACTCGCGCTCGAACGGTGGCGCGAACGGCTACAGCAACCGTAATTTTCGCGCAAGCGTGTTGTCGAAGCCGTCTTGCCCCACTTCGAAGCCTGGCTAAAAAGAGAGGAGCGCATCTCCTATAGGCTCACTCAAGTGCTGACCGGGCATGGTTGCTTTGGTGAGTACCTGAACAGGATTGGGCGAGAAGCCACGGCAAATTGCCACCATTGCGGAGGCGACCTGGATTCCGCGCAACACACGCTCGAGGAGTGCCCTGCGTGGTCTTCTGAGCGGCGGGATTTGGTCGCCAAGATTGGTCGAGACCTGACTCTGCCAGCCGTAGTGAGTGCTATGCTGGCAGATAATGAAAACTGGAGGGAAATGGCTGCTTTCTGCGAGGTCGTGATGGTCCAGAAAGAGGCCGCCGAGCGGGATCGTGAGAGGGCTGACCGCCTCAACGCCTAAAAGCCGAAACCCCGCCTGCGTTATTTAAGGCAGGTGGGTCTCCAGGGTCGCTGGCGCTCAGAGTGGGGTCTCTGTCCGCCAACTCAGTGATCCTAGGAAAGGCGGTGGCACAGTGATCACGTGCTGCCGTACATAGCGAGGCTAAGGGGAGAACCCTTTACAGTCTCCCCAGGGATGTGCCCTAACAGGCGTTGCACAGAGGGGGTTCCGGAGTGGTCTTTTAAGAGGTAACGGGGCTCCTTCTTTGTGCTGATGGTGATCACCGGGGTGGTTCTAGTGAGGTAAAAATCCCACACTCCCTGGTCTTTACCCCAAAAGTCCAGGCGCCTTTTGAAGGTTTCCCCCGAAAACAAAAAAAAAAAAAAAGGACCGGTCGTGGTGGCGACGCTTGGGGGAGGTCTATGTCTAGCAATGGATGTCTTTCGGCTGAGATGATGATGATGATGATGATGATAGAAGTTTATGGGAAAAATAAATAGCACACTTTTTCAGAAATCATCCACAAAAATTACATTACTTCCACTATCGGTAAGAGATGGCGCTGATCTAAGACTGCAATATACACCGCAGTCTTAAAAAATTCAGATGATTATAGACCTTGCAAGAAAAAAAAAAAAATTATGTGATGGCACGAAGCCCTCGGTGCGCGAGTAGACTCGCTCTTGATCGGTTTTTAGGGTTCCGTACCCAAAGGGTAACCAACGGAACTAAGCCTCCGCTGTCCGTCCGTCCGTCCGTCCGTCCGTCTGTCTGTCAGCGAGCTGTATCTCATGAACCGTAATAGTTGAAATTTTCACAGATTGTGTATTTCTAGGGCCACTATAACAACAAATAATAAAAATTAAGGTTTATGGTACGGAACCCTTCGTGTGCGAGTCCGACTCGCACTTGGCCAGTTTTTTGCATTTGAAAATGCTCAGAAATCTAGATTTATATTTCCATTAAGCATGGGAAATCATCAAATGACTCCTCCCGTTCTGGGTGAAGCAGGAGGGAGTGTCAGACTCTTACTGACTAAAACCCATCCGTGTTCCTCCTAGTGCCCTTTGCGTTCCAAGGCTACGGTACTCTTTCGAACAGATTCCGCAGCCCCAGCAGGCACTTGCCCTAGCGGGCCCCGTCTTCCATGCTGACATCTCTTTGAGCGCGCGCCGCCGACCCGGGCTTAGTTTTGATCAGACGGCGAGCCACCCACTGCTTGCCGTCCGCAGGCCCGCACCTACTGCGGCCGGGAATCGTCCTGCGACTCCCGACGCCTGGGGCGACTGGGGCGTTCTTCTGTTGCGGCGTCTGGGGCGTGAGGTCTCCTTCTTTCTCACACGTTCAGCCTCCTTCTTTGCTAGCATTACTGCTTCGCAGAAGGAGGCGACCGCTTCCCATGCCTCCTCGCTCCGAACCATAGATTGAACCAGGGCCGGTCGCGAGAGGTCGCCGCAGCCAATCGCCTCGACGAGGATCCGGCGATGCTCCGCCCAAGCAGGGCAGACCTCCACCGTATGCTCCACCGTGTCCTCGAGGCGACTCTTACAGTGTTGACACCCGGGCGCGTCCTCGCGCCAAATCCGAAACAGGTATCTCCCGAAACAACCGTGTCCGGTGAGTACCTGTGTCAGGCGGAAGGTGAGGACGCCGTGGCGCCGCTCCAACCACTTCTCAAAGAGGGGACTTATCGCCTGGATTGTGGCGTGGCCAGTGCTGGGTTGCGACAGTCGCTGTCTCCATACCGCCATGAGATCCTGCCGGAGCTCCGTCCGCCTTGCTGCGATTTGCCGCGGCAGAGGAGTCTCGTCCGGGGCGTTGCGCCTCCACGCGCCACTCGTAAATGTGCGCGAGGGCTCTCGCCTCCAGATCCCATAGCGGCAGTCCGGCAAGGAGGCTCGCCTCCTCGCCAAAGACCGTGGCGGTATTCCCGGGCCAGCCGGATGGCCATGACCCTCTGAGACGCGTTCAGGTAACGGGCAGGTCGCTTCCTCAAAGTAGGCGCCCACACCGGCACCCCATAAAGGGCCATGGACCGCATGACCCCCGCATAAAGCCTCCGGCAGGAGGCATTTGGACTCCCTAGATTGGGCAGAAGCCGCTTGAAGACAGCCCCGGCTCGCCCCAGTCTGGGAGCCAAACGTCGGAAGTGTTCGACGAAATTCCACCGGCTGTCAAGGACGAGACCCAGATACGTCATCGTCGACCCGACGCCGATGTGAACCCCTCCCACCGTTACTTGAGATCCCGATGGTGGCCTTTTCCGAGAACTATGTAGGCACATGGCTTCGGACTTGTGAAGGGCCACCTCGAGACCCAACTCCTCTCTGGTCCTCTCAACGACTATCGCAACCCCGCGTGTCATAGTTTCGGCCGCTGCCTGGTGCAACCCCCCTGCGCCAGGACCAGCGTATTGTCAGCATAGCAGACAACGTTGACGCTGCTAGGGAGATCGGCGCCCAGCACCCAATCGTAGCCGATGTCCTACAGAAGTGGCCCCAGAACGGAACTCTGTGGAACACGATATCTCTCGCCGGTTCCACTCTCCCAGGTGACTGAAGTAGATGACGGCTCTGTCCGTCAAGTAAGCCTCGACTGTGAGACGGAGGTAGTTCGGTACCCGGTGATACCGAAGTGCCTCCCTAATGCAACTCCAAGGCAGGGTGTTTAAGGCATTGGCGATGTCTAGAGACACAGCCAAGACGACCCCGCTCCGGGAAACCGCGTCCCCCGTCGAGAGGGCTCTCACGCGCATGATTCACGTCCAGCGGCCCGTGCGGAAATCGAACTGGTTTTCCGCCAGATCCGGCCCCACCCTCACTAGGTGCTCAATGAGGCGGTTTGCAAATACTCTTTCAAAGAGCTTGCCCACCTCATCGAGCAGCACGATGGGCTGGTATGCGGACGGAGAGTCCGCAGGGCGCCCCAGCTTCTTAATGAGGACCAGTTTCCCCGTCTTCCAACGAAGTGGGAACTGGCCGCTCTCCAAGCATGCGCTTAGGAACCCTCTTAGTCGAGGCCCAAGAGCCTCCAAGGCCAGGACCCAGGCTTTTCCAGGTAAGCCGTCGGGTCCTGGGGCGGTATTTTTGGCCTTCAGCCTATTAACCGCAACTCTCAGGTCTACCTCAGTCACCTCAAGGGCATCGTCATCGTCATCATCGGTGCAGTCCGCATCGGGCACAGCAGGTGGCGGAGCCATAGGCGGGGAAGGATGCTCCCCTCGCGAGGGGAATAGAGCGCTCACTACGTCCTCCACCAGCTGGGGCCGGAGACTCTGCGTCAACGGGGGGACCCAGGTGCGGAGCTTATTCCGCACCATTTTGTAGGGCCTTCCCCACGGGTCTCCGTTCAGAGACTCCAGCATCTCCTTGCGAGCCAGATCCTTGGCCTGCAGGATCCCCGCTCGGAGGGCGGCCTTCACCACTTTGTACTCCTCGTACAGCTCCGCCTCTCTGACCTGCGCATACGGAGGGCGGATGCGGAGCCTGCGGTGCCTGGTGTACCGGCGCCGTGCGGCAACGCATGCCTGTCACAGCGTCGCCAGCTCTTGCGACCACCAGTACACCTGGCGGCGGGCGCGTCCTGGCTTAACCCGGGGCATTGCCACGTCACAAATATCGGACATGGCCTCCCGGAACCACTCCGCTTCGTCGTTGATGTCAGCACGATCGAAGCTTTCAGGAGGAGCTCCCGGTCCAGCTGCTTCAGCGCCCACCGCGGACCACTCGAGGCCTGCCGGATATTTCGCCCCCTATATAACATAACTGGTGAAATCCTCTGCCTATGCCTACGGAGAATGCCAGGCGTGATGTTATGTGTCAAATCAACAACCTCATAGGTACCAATAATACTTATTGAGCAAATCAAATATCTTGACTTAGCTCGCGAGGTTGTCGACATGTGGGATGTGAACTAGGCAATCATTGTACCGATAATCGTGTCAGAGTCTCGACCACCACCACCGCCGTGCCTTAGTAGTGTTACGCGCCAGAATTAAAGCTAGGTACATAACGACATTTACGTACATGTACCGCCATCTAGTATTGAATTAGCGATACAAGCGATAACTTCGGAAGCGATCTTCAACTGCGAATTAAGTGAAGTGAAGTATTCAGTAGTGCGATTGTGTTTTAATTAGTGGGTTTGAAGTGTTAATTACTGTTTTAAATTAAAGTGTTATTTTTGGTGGTTTAATCGGCTGTTTTTATTGTAACGAACCCCAAGCTCGTAACAATTGGTGTCAGAAGAGTGGATAATCATGCCGATTCTGCCAAAGGACGACACGGAGGGTATCCGTACCCGTAGTCAACGCCAGCAGGAGACGGACCAGAGACGTTTTGGTGGAACAACGTCGCAGACGTCGGAAGACCAGGTACCGACTATGGAAGCCGGCCCGTCCACAGCAGCTCCGGCATCATCAGCACCAGACTTTGCTGCTCTGATGATGATGCTGCAGGAGCAGACCCGCCGACAGGAGGAGCAGGCCCGCCGACAGGAGGAGCAGGCCCGCCGACAGGAGGAGCAGGCCCGCCGACAGGAGGAGCAGGCCCGACGCTTGGAAAAACAGCTGCAGCGCGACAAGGAGGAGCAGGCCCGCCGACAGGAAGAACAGATGCTTCTCATGAAGGAACTTCACGCGTCCTTCGGGAAAGACATGAAGGAGGTGAAGGATAAGGTTGCTCAGCATGACAACCGCTTGTCAGATGCTGAAACCAGGATCAGCAAGTTTGATGACGTCATTTCTGATGTGAAGAAGGAGTTGGGCAACCTTAAACTTGGAGACGGGATTGTTACTTCCGCAGCTACTACACCTTCGCTACGTGGGTTTAAAGTGCCGCCGTTCGATGGCACGTCTTCTTGGTCGGCGTACAAGATACAGTTTGAAGCTGTAATGAAGGCAAACGGGTGGAGTAAAGACCAGGCCATGACTGCCCTTACCCTAGGCCTGCGTGACCAGGCCTTAACCGTCCTGGAAGCTCTCGGTAAGGAGGTGACTTACCAGCAGCTCCTTGAGGCGTTGGAAGCCAGGTATGGTGACGCTCACCTGGAACACGTATTTCGTGCGCAGCTAAGGGATCGCGTGCAACGGAGCAGTGAGAACCTGCAGCAGTGGGCCCTTGAAGTCGAGAAGCTGGTACGAAAAGCGTACCAGTCTGTACCTGCGCTCATTGAGGGGAACTTGGTACAGACATTCATCGACGGCATCCGCGACCTCGAGGTTAGAGCTGCTGTGAGACTCGGGCATCACGGGACGCTTAAGGACGCTTTGGCCCATGCACTAGAGGTGGAAGCTGTGCGGCAGGATCATCGTTCCCACCGCGTTAGGGAGGTCGGAGCAACGGTTCGCGACCAATTTAAAGGGTACAGCCCTAGGTGCTACGGCTGTGGTGAAAGGGGCCACCTTCGATCCAGTTGCCCTAAGCGCCCTACACAGAGGGAAGATGGCAGACCATCAGAGGATAGGGCGGCTAACAACAACGCCCAGCAACAGCAGGGAAACGAGTAAAAGCCAGGACTGCGGGGCGGGTGCTGGCTGATCTACAAGGAGCCCCAAGGATTTCGATCTCACAAACCCATGACGGAAACAGCCTTATCATCAAGGGCGAGGTCAACGGAACACCATGTAAGCTGACGATAGACACTGGAGCTTCTCGCACGGTTGTCAGTTCCCAACTTATAAGTCGATTCCTTGGGGACTCTGCATACAACCAAGGACGCATAAATTTGGTAACAGCCACTGGTCAGCGTATACCCGTCCGAGGAGAGAGAGAGATGGAGTTGAAGCTAGGCAACAAAATCTACCTGCATAAGGTTGTCTTGGCCGATATAATGGACGATTGCATCCTGGGCTTAGACTTTATGAGGAAGAATCGTTGTGAGATCGACGTGAATCAAGGAGTTATGAAATGTGGACAAGAGGAACTTTTCATGGAAGGGGCTTTACCTGGAAATGTGTACAGCCTAAAGAAAATTGTTCTTCCTCCGAGATCGGAAACAGTTGTGCCGGTTAGTCTTCCTCGGAATCCTGGGCAGACTCATCGTTGCGTACTCGTGGAAAAGGTAAACGATGACCTTCCATGGAAAGTGGCACGAACTTTGGTTAGAGCCACCGACATCTCAGGAGTACGTGTGTTGAACCTTTGTGACAAGGAACAGGTGATAGAAAAAGGCACACTGATGGGCACCTGCGAGGAAGTGGATTGGTTGCGTCGATGCCAATATCTATCAACTGAGACCCTCAGCAAGGATGCACAAACGAGTGTGACCACACTTTTAGGAGACTGTCGCAGCGCTCTGTCTCAAAATGAAATGGTCAAAGCGAAGAGGATGTTACTTAAATACGCCGATGTTTTCTCTTCGAACGATGCTGACATCGGGAAGACTGGCTTAGTTCAACACAAAATAAACACAGGAGAAGAATTGCCTATCCGTCAGCGGCCAAGGAGATTACCAGTAGCACGTGAAAAGGAAGTGGAAACCATGATTGAGGGAATGGTGAAGGATGGTGTTATAGAACCTTCATCCAGTCCATGGTGTTCACCTGTAGTGTTGGTAAGGAAGAAGGACGGCAGCATGCGGTTTTGTGTTGACTATCGTCGTCTGAACGACATTACGAAGAAAGACAGCTATCCTTTGCCAAGAATTGATGACACGCTGGACATGCTTACTGGAGTAAAGTGGTTTAGCACGTTAGATCTAAAAAGTGGCTACTGGCAAGTAGAAATTGACCCAAAGGACAAGGAGAAAACTGCATTCTCAACAGGAAAGGGTCTGTGGCAATTCAAAGTTATGCCGTTTGGATTGTGTAACGCTCCGGCAACGTTTGAAAGGTTGATGGAACTTGTACTAACTGGATTAATTGGTGATGCCTGCCTTGTCTACTTAGATGACATTATCATCGTAGGCCGTACATTTGAAGAACATCTTCAAAACCTGGAACGCGTGCTCATGAAGATCAAGAGTGCCAACCTCAAGTTGAGTCCGAAAAAGTGTTCTCTTTTCAAACGGCAAGTGAGCTTTTTGGGGTATGTAGTGTCGGAACAAGGTATCCGTACGGATCCAGAGAAAATCGCCGCTGTCAAGGATTGGCCAGTTCCAAAAGACAAGACGCAGGTCAGAGCATTTTTGGGTTTGTGCTCCTATTATCGGCGATTTGTCAAGAACTTTGCAGATATAGCCAAACCCTTGCACAAGCTAACCGAGGAGAAGCGACAATTCTGTTGGGATGAAAGTTGTGGCATCGCATTCCAGGAGCTAAAGGACCGTCTGTGCAAAACACCTATTTTGGGGTATCCTGATACCAACAAAGAATTTATAGTTGACACAGACGCAAGTGATATAGGACTTGGCGGTGTGTTATCTCAACGTAATGGCGATCAAGAGGTTGTGATTGCGTACTTCAGTAAGTCGTTGTCGAAACCAGAGAGGAATTATTGTGTCACGAGACGGGAATTGCTTGCTGTGGTAAAATCATTACAACATTTTAGCAAATATCTGCTGGGGCGGAAATTCCACTTACGAACCGACCATGCTGCACTGAAATGGCTATTGCAGTTTAAAAATCCAGAAGGACAAGTTGCGAGATGGATTGAACTACTGCAGGAATACGACTTTGTGGTCGAACATCGCAGTGGGAAATCTCATGGCAACGCAGATGCATTGTCAAGAAGACCTTGCCCTGAAGACTGCAAACATTGTACTCGGCAAGAGGGCAAAGAAGTCGTACCTGTGAGGATGCTCAAAACAGATCTCAGCAACGAGTGGAAGGAAAGCCTACAACATGCTCAGCAGGAAGATTCTGACATCCGGCCGATTCTGGAGTGGATAAAGGCCAGTGCTCCTAAGCCCACGTGGAGCGACGTCTCAGCGATGAGTTCGATCACGAAAAGCTATTGGGCCCAATGGGACAGCTTAGTGATTCAGGATGGAGTCCTGTGCCGTAAATGGGAAAATGCTCGGGGAGACAGCTGTCATTTGCAAATGGTCGTGCCTAGGGCTAAAGTACCGGATGTTCTACAGCTGTACCACAATGGTTGTTCAGGAGGCCATATGGGAGTTAAACGGACTCTACTGAAGATACGGGAACGGTTTTACTGGGTTCATTGTCGTGATGATGTTGAAGACTGGTGTCGCAAATGTACTAGTTGTGCGGCTGTAAAAGGTCCTCAGACTCGTAGCAGAGGTGCATTGAAATTGTACAATGTTGGTGCACCATGGGAAAGGATAGCCCTGGATGTCGCGGGACCGTTTCCGGAAAGTGAAAGTGGTAACAAGTATTTCATGGTTGTAATGGATTACTTCACTAAGTGGCCGGAAGTCTTTGCCATTCCAAATCAAGAAGCTTCAACAGTTGCAGATAAACTGGTTCATGAAGTCTTCTGTCGTTTTGGAGTACCCTTGGAGATTCACAGCGATCAAGGAAGGAATTTTGAGTCACAAATATTCCAGGAAACTTGCAGAGTTATGGGTACTCATAAAACGAGAACAACTTCTTACCACCCACAATCTGATGGAATGGTGGAACGATTTAATCAGACATTGGAGAGGTACCTGGCAAAAGTTGTGGAAAATCGGCAACGCGATTGGGACAAGCATATACAACCATTTTTGTTGTCATACCGAAGTGCTGTTCACGAAAGCACATCAGTGACACCAGCTTTCGCAAACTTTGGTAGAGAATTACGGCTGCCTGCAGACTTGATCACCGGAATACCGCCTGACGCCCCACGCAGTATCACTGATTATGCGAACGACTTGCGGAACAAAATGAATGACATTTATGAGCATGTCAGAGAATCGGGCCAGCAAATGTCTGAAAAGATGAAAACCCGTTATGACCGCAAAATGAACAATAAAGGTTTCGACGAAGGTTCACTAGTGTGGTTGCACAATCCAGTTCGCAGTAAAGGGAAATCTCCTAAGCTTCAGGCTAAATGGGACGGGCCGTATCGGATTGTGACAAAAATCAATGACGTGACCTACCGTATACAAAAAGGGACAAGAAGCGCTCCTAAGGTCGTCCACGTGGATCGACTGGCGCGTTATTATGGGGCTGATAATGCTCGGGACGAGCATGTCTTAGGAGGGGGCAGTGTTACGCGCCAGAATTAAAGCTAGGTACATAACGACATTTACGTACATGTACCGCCATCTAGTATTGAATTAGCGATACAAGCGATAACTTCGGAAGCGATCTTCAACTGCGAATTAAGTGAAGTGAAGTATTCAGTAGTGCGATTGTGTTTTAATTAGTGGGTTTGAAGTGTTAATTACTGTTTTAAATTAAAGTGTTATTTTTGGTGGTTTAATCGGCTGTTTTTATTGTAACGAACCCCAAGCTCGTAACAGTAGGCTCTCGTTAGGTAGCTGTATCAAATTCTTAATACAGAAAGCGTACTTCTAGACACGGCTCAGGTTCCTTTCTCTGGAGCGCAGACCATCGCTAAACAAAGAATTTAAAAGTCAAACATTCACACAAAAGTAAACACACAAACATTCTACTGGACCGATTCTGTTGAAATTTGGTATGCATATATTCTTCTTGACCCAAACACGGACGCGTCCCGTAAATATATAATGATTATTATGGGATTCACTCTTGGGGGGGCCAAACTAGAAAATTAAAAAAAAAAAAGATTTTCAAAGTGTATCGTGTGACATATCAAATGAAAGCGCTTACTGTGAGGGTTTTAATTCATTTTTTTTTTAATTTTTAGGGTTCCGAACAAAAACGGAACCCTTATAAGATCACTCGGGTGTCTGTCTGTCCGTCCGTCTGTCACAGCCAGATTTTTTGCGAATCCACTGACCGATTCTGTTGAAATTTGGTACACATATGTATTTCTGTGAGCCAAACACGGACGTGTTACGAAAATTATATAATTTTTAGTGTGGAGGTCTCTTTTGGGGGTCAAACTAGACAATAAAAACAAAACGTTTTTTTGAATAATATTGTGCCACATATCAAATGAAAGGGCTTACTGTGAGGGTTAAATTTATATTTCTTTCATAATCTATACCAATACATAAAGCTGAAGAGTTTGTTTGTTTGTTTACTTGAACGCGCTAATCTCAGGAACTACTGGTCCGATTTGAACAATTCTTTCAGTGTTAGATAGCCCATTATCGAGGAAGGCTATAGGCTATATATCATCACGCTAAGACCAATAGGAGCAGAGCAGTAATGAAAATTGTGACGCAAATAAAGTTGCGTGGGTCAACTAGTTTTAAAATAAATGGATTTAAAAATTTTCATAAAATTAGACCAAAATTTACCATTGCCCCCCCCCCCCCTTATCTCCGAAACTACTGAGCCTAAAGTTTTGAAAAAAATACAGATGATGATAGTTCTATAAGTACTTAAAGATTACAGGAAAACCTACAAGAAGTCTGTAGTGTAAAATAACGTAAAATAATTAAATTGGTTCGGAACCCTTTGCACGCGTGTCTGACTCGCACTTGGTCAGTTCTTTTTAAGGATGGGATGTCTTGTCAATGACTCCTCCCGCTGTGGGCGGAGCAAGCGGGAGGAAGTGTCGGACTCTTACTGACTAAAACCCATCCGTGTTCTTTCTTATGCCCTTTGCGTTCCAGGACCGCTGTAACACTTTCGAACAAATCTCTAGGCACTCTTTTATTTCTGTTATTTTGTAGTAGAAAAGCTTAGGTATGGCTAAATAACAACATCTGCGTGGTTCTATCTTCGAGGTTAAGATGTGCTTGCCGAGATCGGTCCCTGCATTGATGACTATCTATTCCATACCGAGAGCTGTTGGTCCCGGCTTTGACAGTGACTTTCTTCGGGTTAGGTACAATCAGACGAAAATGAAAATTGTTGACAAAACTTTGGTGTCATACTCAAAGAATCGCGAAGAGAACTAAGAAATCTGAGGTAGGATATAGGTTTAGGTATAGGGACTATAAGAAGTGTATAGACCTAACTAAACTTACTACTTACTTAAAACTACTTACGTACCTACTTAAGTAGTTTTAAGTAAGTAGATGTTTTAGTTACCTAACTAAAACATCATCATCATCATCTTCCTGCCTTTATCCCATGTTAATTGGGGTCGGCGCAACACTTTTTTTCTTCCATTCTGACCTATCAGCCGTCACGCTATCATTAACTCCCATTTCTTTCATATCGCTCCTCACACAATCCATCTTTTCTTAACGGTAGTAAAACACCCATGCGTAATCGATTTGCATTTATTATGATTATTGATGTAAAAAAAAAACCATGACCGATTAGTTATGAAAAGTACGGTGGAGATAAATTGGAGCGCGAAGGAAAATTAGGTAAGTCCATACTTTTCTACCTACCTACAACCTCTTTTGAAGCAATTGAATTGAAAGAACCTCCTGAACCTGTTCTATGTTGTTTACAGAGGTACAATGATGAGCAGAGACATGACTAATTAAGATATACGACATACAAATTAATTGCAAGATCATTTCACTAGCGTGCTTCAGCGATGAAGTCAGTGTTCTAGCTGAACTGCCATCAACTGGAAATTAATCATTAATGACGGTATTGTCATATGACTTAGAATGAGAAGTTGACAACTGGCCATTTTTTGGTTTCTTCAGCCTGTTGGCGGTTGAAGCGTTTCTTTCAAATGTTTCAAACCTGTCTACAGCTGACGTTTGAACGCCAATCTCGGCAACCTTTGGAGATCGTTAGGAGTTTACCGAATCCGGATTTTTTGAGGAATAGACGAAAAAATGCAAAAACCGAATTTTTTAGTTACGTTTCGAAAAATTGTACGAATAGCTACTGTAGATTAATAATATCCTACACAGTGTCTTTTCGTCCACAAAATAATCAGTAGTTAATACACTAGCGTGGTTTATTTTATTGGCTCAAAACTCGTAAACTGTTTAAACATACAGGTTGCCTCTACATAGTCAAATACATACAGCTCATAATAGATCGAAACGTAGCTAAGTTTTATGTGTTCAAATGATTCGTAAGTCCATTTAGGGTGTTGAGTCGAGACAAAAAGGGTCAGTCGTCAAACAAACGGTTGAGGCGACATGGCTGCGTGGCGGGGCCGGGCGTAGTCGGCCCGGGGCGGCGCGTTCCGGTTTCAGCTGGTTACAAGATGCCCACCAACCACGACGTCTCGAGCTGATGGGTAATGCACTTCTATTAACCCCAACGATGTGGTTACACAGTGGTTCCACGTCATGGACAGCCTTTTAATTGGTACGAAGAATTATAAAATATTTAATAAGTAGGTACGTACTTAGTCATTTCATCTTTTTCTTGTAACATTTAGTTTCGTGACTTCGTGTGTTGTGACACGCGAGCACTTTTGTTTGTGAATCACAGTTGTTGTAGATAGACATCGAATGTGTTACATTGTATATGATAGGCACTTATCGATGTCTAGTGTTTGTTTTATGAGAACCTGCATTACCTGCATAGCCACGGCGGCGACTGGCACACGTAGCCAGGGGTTCCATTCATCTCTATTCATAGAGCAATGACCACTAAGTATACCCCAAGGCATATATATAGGTACTTAGCTATGACACTCATGCACACGTGCCATTAGGTACCCAATGTATAGATCTAGGTACCACACATACCCAGGTCAGCTCAGGTGTTATAATTAGGTACTATCGGTAGATTTCTTAATCATTTTTTTTGAGCCTTTGATGGTTGAGTTTTTCTCAAACTCTACTTTAGCCTGAAAACCTTTTTTTTTACTTTTGATAAGCACGCGTTTCACCACTATCTCACCAGATATGGTCGAAGATGGAGCACTCTTGTATAGACTTATTCACTCTTGACTTAAAGACTCCCAGGTTGTAGCTATCAGGAAACACAGACTCCGGCAGGGAATTCCAGTCCTTAGCTGTACGCACTATGAATGTGTTCCCAAAACGTTTTGTGCGTGTGGGTGGGATGTCCACCATGTACCTACCTACGAGTGGCGCATCGCCATCGTCTTGTGGTCCGATGATGGGGCTTGGCCAAATTAAATGATGCAATTCCGTCGCACATTCCCAAAATGCAACCGGTAGAAAAACGACAGGCTGGGAACTCGGCGTCAATGCTGAAGACTTTGGAGCTTCGACGAGCCTATCAGCGCCGATGATCCTCTTCTCGTTTCTCAATTGACTCAAGGGCATTAAGCTGGTATCTGGCAGATCCATCCCAAAGATGAGAGCAGTACTCCATACACGATCGAACTTGACCTTGATAGAGTTTGAGCAGCTGTTCCGACGTGAAGTACCGCCTCACCTTTGCTGGGATCCCCAAATTTTATGCAGCTAATTAAGCTTTTGCCTCCATGAAAGGGCCAAAATTGAGGGCAGATGTTAATGTAACTACAAGGAGCTCAAGTTCGTGAAAAGAGCCAAAAAAAGACATGCTAAGACCCAATCTTAGCAGCATTGAACTTGACCAGATTTGCATGGCTCCAGTCAGAGACAGCCTGTAAGGACACGTTCAAACGCTTAACCATAGCCTCCCGGAGAGACTGGATCTGCGCTGCGACCCACCAGCGGACACGTAAAGGTACCGGGTTTAAGCAGATCATAATTTTGCAACGAGAACAGTATTGCCGAAAGCACCGACCCCTGAGGAAACCCAAAGCATTAATATCCAGCAGTCCAGACGAGCAGCCATCTATGACCACTCGGATAGGCCGATCCCTCAGGAAATCTGCGATCCAATCACACAAACCGGCGGGCAGACCGAAGGAAAGAAGCTTACTAATAAGACTATCGTGCCAGACCCTGTCGAAGGCCTTCGAGATGTCAAGGGAGACCGCAAGTGCTTCCCCTTGCTTCTCGATGGCCTCAATCCAGATGTCAATGGCATACGCCTATAAAAAGGCATGAAAGTAGGGTTTGATATGTTCTTAACCGAAAACACTCAGCAACCCGCCATCTACAGATCATGTAGGAGTTGTGTATAATAGTTAGATTTTTTGATGGGAGCAAGGTGTTAAACCATAGTTTTTTTTTCTCAATTTTACTAGCGCGCGGACTACGTTACTTTGTGCCTAAGTGGTAAGATATTTAATCAAAAATATGGACAGCCTGTGGGTTTGTTAAGGTAAAAAAAAACACATACCTACTTACCTAACCTACCTACTCACCTACCTCAGCAAAGTTTAAAGTCCGTAAGGCGCCCATGACGTCGGCGTCGCGTCGCGGTCTAGTTTACACCTACGTACGTCAGAACTGGGTGAGACATTACCGATGTACCTACCATGAAGGCACTTGGGGGTATGTACAGGATGTAACAATAGAACTCGTATGACTGGCTATATAAAATTAGGTACTTACCTCTACATACAAATACACCACAGTGAAATCGCGACGTGGCGACCACATTGACGCCAATTTTACTAACAAATCACGGGTATGGAAAAACAATCGGTGATTAATTGTAAATTCCATATTTTCCTGTTTAACGAAAGTTTTGATTCAATTTTATTGATTAGGTACCTGCTAGGTACTAACCGAATACCTGTTTCAGTTGCTTCGCTGCGTTTTTGTATAAAAGTTTTAGTACGGCACTTGTGAAACAGTGGTTGAAGCAGTGACAATGGCGGCGCTATACGTATCGTGGGTTCGATTCCGACAGTCTGACACGGCCAACGACACCATCGTATAGTAGGATCTAGATAGGTGCTGATGTCGTTGGGTTGTTTGCGTAGATAACTACTGCACTCAATAAGTTGGTTGGATGAGGGCGGCATTGTTACGAAATCAGATAGTAACATAGCAAGTAGCCTTCGCGAGAGAGCGCTAGGTACCAAGCGCGGTGTTACAAACATTTTAGAACATTAGTTCTACCTCGGTACTCGCCATGCGACTCGCTGGACTCTA
This sequence comes from Lacanobia oleracea, assembly GCA_950371165.1. Lineage (NCBI taxonomy): Eukaryota > Metazoa > Arthropoda > Insecta > Lepidoptera > Noctuidae > Lacanobia > Lacanobia oleracea. The sequence goes on from OX493405.1 coordinate 6,845,234, forward strand.
AGCACTAAGCAAGCCAATGATCAAATTCAGTTAGCAATTGGCGAAGATGTCACTAAAGAAATACACAAAAGGAAACTTTCGAATCAAGGACCACCTCTGAACGGAGCACGTCCATAAAAAATTCTAATACAAACCTGAAAAGACATTACGAGTAGAGTCATAATCAAAATTAGGTTGCTCATGTTTCTGTCATCAAATCTTTTTGAGGCTTGTGGGGGCCTCGACTTCCTAATGCGATCAAAAGAATGTTTAGTAGCATCGACATGGTAGTTATCAAGTCAGTTTACAAAAGTTACTTCTAGCCAATAAACATAAGCAAACAAGTATTAGCAATAAAATCACTAATCTTGACTTTCTTATTTCAGACCAAATTATAATCAAAACGTGAAACTGAGTTTGACCTTTGCCTTCCCCAACAGGGACACACAGGCATCAAAGTCAAAGTCAAAGTCAAAACGTTTATTCCAATTAGGCCATTAAACGGCACTTTTGAACGTCATTCACATTTCAAATATATAAAATTTCTGAAGTGACTCTACTGTCCATTCGGAAAGGTAGATTCTTATGGAGAAGAATGGACAAGAAACTCCATAGTTACTCTTTTCAATTAATCTTTTACAATACTTGGTAAGTATACAATTTTTTTTTTATATGTGAGGACCATGCACCTAGGGTATGCAGAGGTAGACTTATCAATTTTCTAAATAAGTAGGTACATGATACTCACACATTTACAAATATTGGAATGACTAATTAACAGTGTGTGAGTTAACAGAAAAATACAGACACAAAAAGAGACAGAACATCTATAAAGTTAATACATAAAGCAACCAGTTTGATTTTGTCCACAACATTGACCGTCCTTTGGAGCAGGACCAGCATGCTTCCAGGCATTCTTATCCTGAATGTAATCTTCTAATTTGTAATAAGCTTTATACAAACAAAAACTTTATAAATTATACAAAGTGTGCTTTTGATATATGCTTTAAATTTTCTTTCATTTAGTTCTAATATGTCACAAGGTATTTTATTGTAACATTTAACACAGTACCCCATGAAAGATGTGTGTACTTTAGCTAATCTATAAAATGGTTGATCTAACTTATCTTTATTTCTAGTATTAAAATTATGTCTATCACTAATTTTACTAAAAAGATGGCGATTTTTCCGTACATACATTATATTTTCATAAATGAATTGGCAAGGGACTGTCATAATATTAATCTTTTTAAACAGTTCCCTTAGAGAATCGCGGCGGCGCAGATTATAAAGGGCTCTGACAGCTCTCTTTTGGAAAATAAATATGGATTCAATGTCAGCAGCCCGACCCCACAACAAAATTCCGTATGACATAATGCTGTGAAAGTAGCTAAAATAGACCAAACGTGCGGTTTCTACGTCTGTTAACTGTCGTATTTTCCTAACAGCATAAGCAGCTGAGCTTAGCCGCCCCGCTAGAGATGTAATATGAGGTCCCCATTGCAACTTCTCGTCCACTGTGATTCCCAAGAAAACTGTCTGATCAATAAACTCCAGTTTTTCTCCATTCAATATTATGTCACATTCGGTACTTTTAACATTAGGCAAAGTAAATCTAATACATTTAGTTTTTTTTTCATTTAATACCAAGTTGTTTGCCGTAAACCAATTTTGGACTTGAAGAATAGAGTTATTGACGACGTCAAGATTTCGTGATCGTCGCTCTATTTTAAATATCAATGAAGTGTCATCCGCAAATAATACCATCTTTGGGTGATTTTGAAGTAATTGGGACAAATCATTTATATAAACTAGAAAGAGGAAAGGACCTAATATTGAGCCTTGAGGAACTCCCATTTTCACTTCAGACCCTCGTGAGTTTACACCGTTTACCTGAACTTTAACCTGTCTGTCCATCAAGTATGACCTAAGCAACTCAAGGGCTGTATTTCCGATTCCATAGTGCTCAAGTTTCAACAAAAGTGTCTCATGTTCAACGCAATCAAACGCCTTCGAGAGGTCACAGAATATTCCAATGGCGTCATGTGACTCTTCCCAGGCGTTAAAGATGTTCTTTATGAGGGTGACCCCGGCGTCAGTTGTACAACGCCCTTTGGTGAAACCGTACTGTTGTTCATGAAAGATGGAATTTTTATTATAGTGAAGTAACATCTGATTAAGAATTAACTTTTCAAACACTTTACTGAACACTGGCAAAATTGACACAGCTCTATAATTATTGGGTTCCTGATTATCACCCGATTTGAACAAAGGAACTACTTTACTGTGTTTCATAAGATCGGGAAATACTCCTTGGTCTACACTAGTATTAAATATAACAGCTAAGTAGGGGGCAATAGTTTCAATGACAGATTTACAGACTTTTACAGACATTCCCCAAAGATCTTCAGTTGATTTTATTTTAAGATCTTTAAAAGCTTTTATAATGGCCTGGGGGTTTGTATGTTGAAACTTAAACTCCGATGGGCATACCTTTACATTCTTCCTAAGTAAAGCAGCAGCGAGCGCAGGAGACGAGTTGAGACTTTCAGTAGTTTTAAGAGGGATGTTAGCAAAGAAATTTTCAAATTCCTGAGCTACCTCCGCATCTGAGTTTATTGGGCCATTTACAGTATTTAAATTAAATTTAGTCTCACGTTGTTTCTTTCTACCTGTTTCGTTATTTATTATTTTCCAAGTAGTTTTTATTTTATCGTCTGCTGATTTTATTTTATTGCTAATATGTAGAGCTTTTGCTGTTTTGCATACACTTTTATAAGTTTTTGAATATTTTGCAACATACTTATTAAAGCTTGTATTATTCATATATTGCTTTTGGCCATACAGTTCATATAGCTTATCCCTGCTTTTGCGAATGCCTGGAGTTGCCCAATCGCTAAATAAGAACTTGGTGTAAATACTTTTGGACTTTAGGGGAAAAGTCTCAGCAAATTGAATGTTTAATAATGAAAAGAACTCAGTGTAGAACTCATTTGGGTCATTAATATTATTAAAATTATGGGCACCTAGTCTACTATCTAAAGCATTATTAAATTCCTGCAATTTTTTATCCGTAATTGGTCTAAATTTTATTTGAATTTTTTCTAAAGGTACGTAAGTGCAAAACGTTATTGATTGTCCATTGTGATCAGATGGCAACTTATTTACAATTTCTTTATGTAGGTAATCACAATTACAAAATATATTGTCTATGCAAGTTGCAGTAGAAGCTGTCACACGAGTTGGCTCAACAAAAACATTTGATAAATTAAATGATTTAAAAAGACTCAATAACCTAATACTATTGGAGTTTGTTTCTAATAAGTTAATATTAAAGTCGCCACATATTATTACTGATTTACAAGTAGAACTAACTTTATTCAACACATCTTCCATTACTGTATCAAACACAGATAGATTCTGGTGACATGGAGGTCTGTAGACACATACCACAACATGCTTATCTAGCTCAACACAGGACAATTCAATGGTGTGTTCAACCGACAGTTTAACAATATCTTTTCTTTCTTTAGATTTAATCGAAGTTTTAATTAAAATTAATGACCCACCATGTATCATGCGTTGTCGGCTGAAGTAGCTATCTACATAATAATTATCATAATTAATGGAACTTACTTGGTGGTCTTTTAACCAATGCTCTGTAAGGCAAACTACATCAAACTTGGTTTTCTCTAAAAACATTTCTATCTCAAGTAATTTGGAAGAGCAACCTTGAATGTTTTGATTAAATAACTTTAAAGTGAATTGCCCTCCCCTAGGTTTTTTACAATGAGCTAAATTGCTAGAAGATACTTTGTCATTCACAGCATGATGTTGGTATCCGGAATGGTTGAGATGAGCACAATGGTAGGTATCCGCTATGTTCGCGATCGCGAACCTCTTGCGCTCCGCGCTCCTACAGCTGCTCTACATAGTGAAACCGAGTTCACAAACGTATTAGGGCCCACGCCAGATCCAGACATTTATTGACTTTCTTGAGATCAAAAACAAATAAAGACATAAAGCTATCCTGAATCAACTTCTATCGTAATCCTACATTCAACATTCTGTGTGCGTTCCCATTGAGGGACCAATTTGAATTTAGAACTTTGAATGCTTCAACCTTTAGTAAAAAGTTCCCAAACAATTGTAAAATCAGCCTTTAATTTGTAAAAGCAGCCACTCAAAAGTTACAATCGGTTAAAGGTGGTCTCAGTCGTGACCGACAGGTATCCATATATGATCTCAAAACCTAGTTAAAATTTACAACTACTTTTAAAACTCTTCAAATCTTTTACTCTTAGTAAAAGATTTGTAAAACCTAATTTACTGAATATCAACCCTTCCTGTTCAAAGAATAAAAAGAACTAGCATGCGGAAGGTGGGCCCTCAATCGATCACCATAAGTTCACCTTGAATGGAGACCACAATGGAATTTGAAATTAACATATGGGTCTAGCGTTAGTACAATTTCTTGAATGATTGTAAATTCATTCTCTAGTTTGTAAAAGAAGCCATTCAAAAGTTACAATCGATTTAAGGTGATCCCTCAATTGAACCATTTATCATAAGAAAAATCAATTTACGTCGCATTCGGAAGTTAAAAGAGACGAATGCTACAGTCTATCCTTTAGTAAATTATTTTTTACCAACAATTATTACTTTAATACTGTATCAGAAAATGTACCGATTTATTGCAAATAATAATTGAATTCCTGGGAAGAAATAGTAAGATATAGGTGACCACATAGGATTTTTCTAGGGACTGTTTGTTGATACTAATCTATATATAAAAATCACGTGTCACGATGTATGGTCGAGATAAACTCTAAAACTACTGAACCGATTTTGGTCAAACTTCGTAACTATCTATTCTTAAAAGATAGGATAGTTTTATGGAACGGGGAAAAAAACACCCGCAACTTCGTATGCGTATATATCCGCGCATACGAAGTTAAAAATTTGCATACCGTAAATAATGACCAAAATTTTCAATTTAAAATCTAAACAGGTGACTTTATGATACCTAAGTCTCGAAAAAAAATATTAGTTTTGTAGGGCTACTTTTGCTGAAACTGGCCTCCAATAATGGCGAGGTGGAAAATTCTTAAAATTAGCCATCTGCTAAAAAATATTTTTTTGGCTATTTTACCATAATTACCACATGTAGGCGATTGAAAATCCACATGAAGTGACAGCATCAACGTTTCTGCGTTAACATGTGGACTGGTATCCTCATCATCATCTTCCTGCCCTTATCCCATGTTACTTGGGGTCGGCTTAACACGTTTTATTCTTCCATTCTGTTCTATTCAGTCGTCACTCTATCACTAACTCCCTTTTCTTTCATATCGCTCCTCACACAATCCATCCATCTTTTCTTTGGCCTTCCTCTCCCTCTCCATCCATCCACATTTATGTTCATAACTCTTCTATATATGCGTTATGCGTGGACTGGTATCCTCAATACAAACTAATTGGCCCGTTTGACCTGCCATCCAGACTTAATGGAGAATCCTACAGAAAATTCTTGGAAAATGTATTTCCACTGTTAATGAAGATAAGAGTCTCGAACTTAGACGAACCATGGTGTTACAAAAAAAAACTGGCCAAGTGCGAGTCAGACTTGCGTGCAAAGGGTTCCGAACCAATTTAATTTTTTGAACTTCTTATTTTATGTTCTTATAGGTTTTCTTGCAATATTTAGGTATAGAAATAATAGGTCTTTACCTATGAAATTGCCGTTTTGTATGAAAAAATTTAAACGAATTTTTTTCATGTATTTTTTATTTGTATTAATCGAAGTAATCACCCATGCAATCAATGCATCTTTGCCAACGCAGTGGCAGTTTATTGATGCCCTTCTTAAAGAAATCAGCTGGACGGAAGGCAACAAATTCTTCAAAGGCATTTTGTACTGCCTCTCGGGTATTGAATTTTTTTCCCGCCAAGAAGTTATCCAAATTCTGGAAAAAGTAGTAGTCTGTAGGCGCAAGGTCTGGTGAGTAGGGCGGATGACGGAGAGCTTCCAACCCCAGTTCTTGCAACTTGGAGACCGTCTGCTGTGCAGTATGAGGTCGCGCGTTGTCGTGCAGGAGCAGCGGAGACGAGCGATTGACCAATGCTGGTTGGAGATGTGCCAGCTTCTCCATCATTGTGTTCAGTTCTTCACAGTATACATCTGCAGTAATACTCACTCCGTTTGGTAAGAAGCTGTGATGAATCACACCGGCGCTAGACCACCAAACAGTGACCATCACTTTTCTAGGGATAGTTTTCGTTTAGGGCATTTTTTAGGTGCTGAACCAGGATCCAACCAACTTGCTGAGCACTTGCGGTTATCAATCAGAATAACAATGCGGTTCAAAATTCCTTCATTTGTGTGTCTGTTGAGCAGTGCAAGGCACGTTTCAACGCGTACTTCGCGCTGGCGATCATTGAGTTCGTGGGGCACCCATTTGTCAAGCTTTTTTACCTTGCCAATTTGACGCAAATGGACCAATATTGTTTTGACGCTAACGTCGAAAGCTGCTGCTAATTCAGCCGTAGATTGTGTATCATCCTTCAGCTTCCACAATCGCCTTTAATTCGTCATTGTCGACCAAAGTCTTCGGACGACCGCGAGGTTCATTTTTCAGGTCGAAATTTCCAGAACGGAAGCGAGCAAACCAATAACAGGTGGTGCGTTGGTTTGTAGTGTTAGCTCCGTAAACGTCGTTGATGTTGCGTGCCGCTTGTGCCGCGTTGCTGCCACGACGGTATTCATATTCCATAATTACTCGAATTTTTAACGTATCCATGATGACGAAAAAGATTGAAATGCGATGAAAATGTAACACTAATCAATAAACAAATGACTACTTTTGGAAAAAAAAAAACATGTTTTTAAAATAAAATTAATTTGAAATTAGTATTCTTAGCCAAACAAAAATTATTTTGATTTGAAATGGCCAGTACTGCAGAACGGCAATTTCATAGGTAAAGACCTAACATTGTCTGCATTTTTTTCAAAATTTTAGACTGAACAGTTTCTAAGAATAAGAGGAATGGTCATTTTTGGTCTAATTTCTTGAATAACTTCAAAAAAATATATTTTAAAATTATAAAAAAATATAATAAAAACCCTCACAGTAAGCCCTTTTATTTGATATGTCACACGATATAGTTTGCAAAAGATTTTTACTTTATTTTTTCGTTTGACCACCAAAAGTTACCCCAATACTTAAAATTTATTTATTTACGTAACGCGTCCATGTTTGGGTCGCAGAATGTGTATGCGGATGTATATGTATACGAAATTTCAACAGAATCGGTTTAGTAGGTCTGGAGAAAACTGACTGTGACAGACGGACAGACAGACAGACACCCGAGTGATCCTATAAGGGTTCTGTTTTTTACGATGTTCGGAACTCAGAAAAAGAATTAGCGAAATCGGCCGTCGTTCACGCGTGATTCCGAGACCAAGGGAAATAGGGATTCATTTTAATGTATATACACTAGCTTTTGCCTGCAACTTCGTAGGTATGCGCGGATATGTGCATACGAAGTTGCGGGTGTTCTTTTCCCGTTCCATAAAACTATCCTATCTTTTACAAATAAAAAGAACTAGCATGCGATTTTAGATAGTTACGAAGTTTGATCAAAATCGAACATACATCGTGACACCTGATTTTTATAAGTAAGTAAGTTAGTAAAATTGTATTTGTTTGAACGTGGTGCACATGATACATGCAAGATAACAAGAAGTACCTACAAAAAAAGTCCTTACATGTGCAGCCGCATAGCGTGGCGTACAAATTGGTAGGAAGAGATATAGTGAAAATATTCATTAAAATTACATACCTACATTTAATATATTTTGTAGGTACTTATTAAATCAAAATTATTCACTATAGATCACCACAATTCAGCAAGCATTTACAGATAAAAATGTCTAAGTTAAAATGTCAATAATAAATGTCAAAGTATTCATTAAATAAATTAGTCAATAAAATATGAATTACTATCATTAACCCTTAAATGCATCTGGTTGCCAAAAATCTACGTACCGATTTTTTCGCGATTATCTGTGGACTGATGAACAAGTATCGGATTTTTTTTTCTTTTTGGACGAAAAAATATATTGTCAATGTCTGGTAATGACAGTGACAGCGATTATTGCGCTTTTTTTAAAAAAAGTTTCCGTTTGAATGTTAGTAGGCGAACAACTTGGTGTTTTCGATTTTTGTGCAGTTTCTTTTTGTTGTTTTGGAGAAATAAGTCGTAATTTTTGGAAACAAAAATTGAATGTCGATAATTATAAAGGTAAGTTTTGAATATAATTTATAATTTTCAATCAATTTTGGTTATATTTTGTTTTTTTACGGAAAAACTGTATGTTGCCGTTTGGCAACGGCATGCGTTTGAGTATTGTCCGGGAATGGTTATTAGCATGTTCGGTTATGGTGTTTTGTTTAATTTTTTCAGCATGAATCGAAGAAGATTGAGTGATAGATGTATAGAAGACTATCTGGCGGCCTTAGAAAATGGATATATATCGGAAGATGACGAAGATATAGGTGATGAAGACGATATTGCGTACTATCCTGATCTTGCTGATTTGTAGTGGGATTTGGAGGACGGGGAAGACGACGCAACTGCTGGAGTTGGCCTGTCTGAAGACGAGGTGAGTGCTGGAGCTGGCCCATCTGAGCTTGAGGATCCTCCGTTGATAGAAAATGAAGGTAATCTCAACAGCAACACCGTGTCACCTCATCGGAGCAGTGTTCCTATTGGGAGGGAAGTTTGGCGAAACCAAAGCAGAGACCTAATTTGGAAGAAGAAGAATTTAGACATAAATGAAGATCATGTCCGATTCTTAGGGAATGAAGAACTGAGTGCAGAGGTAGCCGAAAAAGAAAGCCAAAGATCAATTCATGGGTGCTCTATAAGAAGGCCAACAAGAACAGATCACACAAACTCATGTCTCTGGCAGATTTCAGGTCCGAGTTGGCAAATACCTTATGTCTCTACAAGAGTTCGGAGATCGTGAGAAGAGGCAGGCCTTCCACCCAGAGCATTGACAGAGAGATAGAGGCAAAAAAACGCAGTGGACCTATGAAGCCAGTCCCAAGTAAGGACGTAAGGACAGATGGTGTTGGCCATCATGAAAGGCGATGTGATAGGAAGAACCGCTGCAAACTTCCAGGATGCAAAGGGTTTACCAGAATAGAATGCACGAAGTGCAAAGTGGCTTTATGCCATACAAAAGACAGAAACTGTTTTGCAATGTTCCACTGCCTTCCCCAATAGTTACACGCATGATGTTGCCAATTGTCCACATACCTATTTTTATGTAATAAATTCATAATTATATACAAAGTTTTTTTTTTATATTTTTTCCTGTATCATTACTATGTAAAAAGATGAAAAAAAATACAAAAGTTGAAATATAAAAAATCATGCATTTAAGGGTTAAATGTCAATTCCAAATAACAATCATTCCAAAAAATACAATAGATATAAAAAATAGGTACAATAGATTGCCACAACATGTAAAAATACAACACAGTCATCTCGAAAGGAAGAAAAATCGTCCTCTTTCATAAACTCTGCTATACTGTAATATGCTCTAAATTCAGTTAGTATCTACACTTTTTAATTTAGTTCTAAGAGTACCTAGATATATTTAATGATCTCCATGATTTGGGCAATTTATTAAAAATGGTCGGAGGCTCGGAGCCATTCAAAAGATGCTCTTACGCATAAGAGTTGTTTTAACGCCGCCGTAAACTCCGAGTTTGAAATTATCGCGTCTATTCCTAGGAACAGCATCAGACAAGAACTGAAATAAATGAGAGTTTGATTTTACGAACATTACTGTTTCCATGATATCCGTTGTTTGCAGTCCAAACATCGATCTAATGCACCTTCTGTGCCCGAAACGCTATTTCACTGTCCGTGTTATTCTCCCAAAAGATGACTCCATATCTAAGAATTGATTCGGCTAATCCATAGTAAGCAGTAATTAGCGCGTCTGTGTTGAGAACCGCAGCAAGCTGTTTCAGAGCGTAAGCTGCACTACCTACTGAGTGCCTCTATTTGAGGTTTCCAATTCAATTTAGAATATATTATTAATCCCAGAAATTTTGTTGTGTCAACTTCATTGATATTTATATTATTAAATTGAATAAGTAGTAAGATAGTTGATTGTTTGTGTACGTTGCCTAAAGTGCATCACGTTGTCTTGTTTAAATTAATTCTTAAATTATTATCAGTTAACCAATTTAAAATAAATACTTATTAGTAAATTATCAATGTCAAGTTCATATGTGTTTATGTATTACAAGCTATTGTCATAGTACGGTTTATTCCCGTTGTCCCCGTGGACGGGGACAGTGGTACTTCAATTAAATATTTAAAAATACTTCCCGTTGTCAGTAAAAATTATTGCCCCCAGTCCCCGTTTTATCTTTTTTCTGTAGTACTATGATAATTATTTTTAGGCAAGTGATTGTGATATTTATTGTTGATTTTATACTACTACTACTATATTTATAATGCTCAAGTTGTGTTATTTGTGTAAATTTAATAATTATTTGCTTTATTTTTTACCTCGAATTAAAATTCGAATACAAATAAATAAATTTTGTTTTATTCCCCTTTTCTTTTTCCCATGCTAAAAACTAAGCTTACAACTGAATGCAGATTTAATAGGGCAACAACTCATGAAAAGTTCAAAAATCTATCTTTCAAGAAGTTTTACTAACGCTAGACCCATGTTAATTTCAAATTCCATTGTGGTCTCCACTCAAGGTGAACTTATGTCGATCGATTGAGGGATGCTAGTTCCTATAATTCTTTGAACAGGAAGGGTTGATATTCAGTAAATTAGTTTTACAAATCTTTTACTAAGAACAGTCATTAAAAGCAATTTTAACTAGGTTTTGAGATATGGATGCCTGTCGGTCACAACTGAGACCACCTTTAACCGATTGTAACTTTTGAGTGGCTGCTTTTACAAATGAAAGGCAGAGTTTACAATTGATTGAGAACTTTTACTAAAGGTTGAAGCATTCAAAAGCTTAACATTCAAATTGGTCCCACAATGGGAATGCACACAAACATTCTCTAGTAATAAAAACAGTGCATAGTTAATTGTTTGGGTATCTATGAAGGCACAACAAAGGTATATTAGGAATAGGTAAATGTATTTCATATCAAGTTTATCTGGCGCCTACCATGTGTATACATTAGTTTGCAAACGAAGTGGGTACCCACCACAAGCTACGAGATATTTAGCCAATACATTCAGGCATTTGTTTTCACTATCATTTTTATGGTGTTCAGCAAGGTTTGTAGCTAATAAAAAACAGTAATTGCCACACAAGATACTTTTATTGTACTCCTGTGCACATTTTTTGTTTTAGACTTAAGCCTAGGTGTTGGTCAGCACACTACTTGAGTGGGATGAACCTGGAGCTGTGGGTGGCACCAATACCGGGCCTACCGTGCTTCACAGGCTTGTATGTGACTGAGAACTCGCCGAGGTAGTGGCCAATCATCTCAGGCTTGATTTCAACCTGGAAAGAAAATGTTTATCTTTTAATAGAGCAGGTAATTGGTTTACACTTTATCAGGAATGCTAGTTTGCAACATACAACAACAACCATGCTGTTGAAATTACAAGTTAAGAATATTTATATCAATCCACAAATCTATTGTATCAATAGTGGCTTCATATTTATTTTCTTAAAAACAAGATAGTTTATTAACAACAATGTAATGAGAGTTTATGCCTGAAACTACAAGGACTCCAAATGTCTAATTAAATGACAACAATAATTTGATAATATTGCCTGCTTTTAGCTGCAGGCCGCAGTAGTGGGTACATTCATACAACATTTTAATATACTGATCACTACCAAACCATCACAACAGCCCTTTGATTGCATTTGAAATTGTATTATTGTTTGTTATTATTGAAGTATGAGCCTGTGTTTTTGTTTTGCCCCACAATGCTGAAAAATCCAAAATATTGCAATTAGCTCTAAATTGTAATAAACCTACCTGGTTAAAAGTCTTTCCATTGTAGATACCAACGATGGATCCAACCATCTCTGGGACAATGATCATGTTCCGCAAATGTGTCTTTACTATTTCGGGCTTCTCATTAGGCGGCGCCTCCTTCTTGGCGCGGCGCAGCTTCTTCACCAGTGCCATCGGCTTGCGCTTCAGGCCACGGGCGAACCGCCTGCGCGCGCGGGCGTGCATCAGCTCCATGAGCTGCTCACTGGAAATTACATTTTGAGGTTATGTTGAGAGCTTAAACACCGTACAAAATAAAGACCACATCTAATAAATTAAACTTTAAACATCAAAATATCATCAATTAAAACAATTTTAGCATTCATTTTTGACTCTAAAATCAGACATCAGCAGTTTATCATAGGAAACAGAGGGTTTTTGACAGTTCGCCTACCACTTGTAAGCCAGAAATTAAACCGTTCCTGTGGATGAATTTTAAAGGTAACTTACTTGGGCATGTCAAGAAGCTGGTCGAGATCGACACCTCGGAAGGTAAACTTCCTGAAGGTACGCTTTTTCTTGAGAGTTTCATCGACCTGTAAAACGTAAACATTGTATCTCACTTCAAGAAAATAGCACTTGAGCACTATTCTTTATAAACACCAATAGATAGCACAGTCACTAGTATTTGTATTTATCCAAAGATTACTGATATATTTGTCGATATTATTCATAAAATAATTTACAAACCTCAGCCATGTTTCCGATTTGTTTGACAGAACCGAAAGAAAAGGAACGAAATACGAGCTCGTCAAATTGACAGAGCAAAAATGTTACCAGTATAACCATCAAAATATAAACCTAGCTACGTGGCTTTTAACCATTGACTAGATTAATCTCCAAGATTTTCAAGAAACGTAGTTTGTTAAATATAAACATTGCACGCTGCGTTCTCTGTAACTTAGAATTAACAAATAAAATAATAATAAACAAAATTTATAACACTAAGTTACCTTGTGTACACTGGCATGGCCACCATCAAGGATTCTAATTTTGACAATACAAAAAATGCCGCTAATTAATCGGTCACTGGTTCAAAAGTTATAAGGGTTTATAGGTGGCCGATCTGGGGTGCGCCTACCCCAGCCTGGTCCATTTAAATCTCAAAAGCTAGGGCACCTAGCGAAGATCTGTTTTCTCTCTCAAATTTTGTCGCTAATTAGTCGTAAGTTTTCGCCAAATCACAGATTTAATCGGGTTTTAATTTAGAAGATATAAAAGTTCAATTTTTAAGATAGGTATAGTCCAAGAGCTAGCTCGAAGAGTCTCTTCAAACAAATTGCCAAGAAAAAATATTTCTATTAATATGTGAATTATGCTTGTAGTTTTATCGGTCTAAAATCTGTAGAATTGTCAGAGACAGATCAATTCTCAATCCTTCGGTCTAGCTCTTGGACTGTACCTGTACTGCGTTGACCCACTGTCGTTTGTGTTTTAATTTTGTACGTTTAATTTTATCTATTTCTTTAGCAAGAAGCCAATTGATAAAAATATCGCACATAGAGAGCACAATAATAAATTTGTAAAGAGCGTTATTACCACCAGACCACCTTCAAAGTCTTTTTTCTTCAATTGTTACCTCCGTAGTCTTCTCTCGAAAACTACGAATATAACAATTTTTTTTCGAGTACTAATAATTAGTACCAATTGAGTGCTAATTATTTCCCTAATATGGAAGCGATTGGCTCGGTGGTCCTGCGATAGTCACGGACATCTTACCGTCTTCGCTGCGTATTCAGCGCCTTTCTCATTCTTACACGGCTGATAGAAGCAGAGCTATATAAGTGTGAACAAAATTGTTCAGCGAAACGCGAATGGAGCTAAAAAAATGTGAGTAGTCCCTTATCCTTGTATATTTATATTGTTTAATAATTATGATTGGTTATACATGTAAAAATAATACTTTAAATTATTCAAATTGGACCTTCCGTTTAAAAGTTACGACGGATACAAAAGTGCTCTAAGTAATAAAAGTGTTGCGGTTTGAGCGAACTTCCCAAATTTTTAACTTTTATTCAAAAAGGAGGAGCTTCTATGTTCGGCTGTATGTATTTTTTTTATGTAGGTATGTTCACCGATTTCTCCGCCAATTGTGGACCAATTTTATAAATTCCTTTTTTATTCGAAAGCCTATACTCCAGAGGTCGTACCATTGTAACCAAGTCAGAATCTGATGACGGGATCTCATGAAAATCGAGGGAAACCTTCAAATTTTATAGGCACATACAATGCTTTTCATGAAATTTCTAACGCAATTCAGATATTTGTGCCTGATAATCATCACCTCATGATGCTGAGCTGATGATGAAAGGTATAAATCAGGATCTGATGATAGGATCCCATGAAAAATGTTTGTTCACCGAGATTTCCGCCAATTTTTAACCAATGTAAATACATGATTATTTTTTTGTTTGGAAGAGTATTTTCCCGGACTGGTCCCATTTTATTTTGGTGAAGATCTGATGAAGAACTTCGGAGGTAGGCAACGGAACTCTTCAATCAATGATAGCAAATGGATCGGGATTTCTGAAATCGCATGTCTGTTGATAGTTTAAACCATTTCATAACATAACATCACGCCGGTACGCCGTGTTTGTGGTTACACTTTTTAGTGGTACCTACGCAGGTACCATTAAAAAGTGAAAAATAAAAGTTTTGTTTTTGGAAGCTAGTTTTATTTTTTTGTAAAATAGTTTTTTTTTATATTTGAAATAACGTCTGTAAAAAATATCGGGCAGTCTTTGGGGACTGCCGATGTGAAAACTAAGTAACTCATGAATAAAATTGTATTGTCGAGCTGAGTTTTAGAATATTATTTTTTAATTACTTTTATTCTGAAAGTATTTGTATAAAAAGCTACATAGGTTGGTGGGTCTACCCCCTGGGTCACCTTTGTTTCTTCTACCTCTCACAACTTCTTTTTTTTTTTTTTTTTTTTTTTTTTCTTTTTGGTGCTAATCTGCAATCAGTTGTCCACTATAAGCAGATATGATGTGAGATATTGTCTGATCAAGTGCATCCTCCATCGAGGATGGCTACTCTTTGTATATATGACATTCACTAGAGTATGTCTTTTCTCTTGAGGCGCTTTTGATAACTGCGCTTTAATTAAACTTGCTGCAAGTATATTCGGGTGATTTTCCAGCCGCTTCTGGTATTTTTCTGTTGAGGCCTGGATTTCCTCTTTTACAGTGGCTATATTTAGTTGTGAATGGATTTCAGTGTTTGCAATGAACCACGGAACATTAGCCATTGTTCTTAATATTGCGTTCTGCATTCTTTGCAATATTGCGATGTTGGAGTTGCTTGCACTTCCCCGGAGTTGAATGCCATAGGTCCAAGTTGGTTTTAATATGGAGTTGTATATTAAAAGTTTATTATCTATTGATAATTTGCTGTTTCGGCCAAGCATCCAGTTAAGATTTCTGTGCCGTATATTTAATTCCTCTCGCTTACTCTTAATATGCTGGTTCCACGTCAAGCGACGTTCGAGGTGTAATCCCAGATATCTTACGCTATCTTTGTGTGGTAACATTGAGTTTTCAAGACGTACAGGAGGACAGGTTTTCCTTCGAAGTGTGAAAGTGACCTGCACAGACTTTGTTGCGCTAGCTTTGATCCTCCACTTTTTAAGCCACTTTGTAATAGCATCGTGACCCTGCTGGAGTTGTTCTCAGGCCCGTTCGGGCTGTTTGTGACTCACCATTACAGCTGTGTCATCGGCATATGTGGCAGTCATTACTCCGTCTACCTGCGGAAGGTCTGAGGTGTATAGAGTATACAGAATTGGTCCCAACACCGAACCCTGAGGCACACCTGCTCTTATATTGTAGAATTTGGAGGTTGCTTCAGACTCTCTAACTTGAAAAATTCTGTCTGTTAGATAAGATTTCAGCAAGATGTAGAAGCTGTGCGGCAAGTTTGTTCTTATCTTACATAAAAGTCCCTCGTGCCAGACCCTATCGAATGCTTGTTGGATATCTAAGAATGCAGAAGAACAGTACTCTTTTTCTTCTAGAGATTTTCTTATTTTCTCAACAACTCTGTGTACTTGCTCGATCGTAGAATGTTGCTGCCTAAATCCAAATTGATGGTTTGGGATGATATTGTTATTTTCTAGTATTGGCAGAATTCTATGAAGGATCAATTTTTTACAGACTTTTGACAGAATAGGCAACAAGCTGATTGGCCTGTATGAGGTAATTTGGTTAGCTGGTTTTCCTGCCTTGTGTATCATGAGGATTTGGGACACCTTCCAGAGGTCTGGAAAGTACTGGACTCTTAGAATTCCATTATACCTACAGCATGGTTAGAAAAACTACTGCTTTTCTTGGGAGCTTCCTCAAAATTTCTTTTGTAATGAGGTCATATCCTGGTGCCTTTTTGTCTTTGAGGTCATTAATTATCTTCCAAACTTCTTGTACTGTGACAGGTTTAAGCGGAAGCGACATTTGTAAAGGCTGGATAAGTATAAATTCAACCTCTTTCTCAAAATCTGTTTCGCTGGCGTGATTCGGGCTAAACACGTTCGAAAGATGAGCTGCAAATAAGTTTGCCTTTTCCTGAGATGTGCGGGCCCAGCCATTTCTGTTTCTCAAAGGAGGTTTTGCAGGTTGTGGTCTATCAAGTAATTTTGTGAATTTCCACAGAGAATAATCAGTGGCTGCAGTGGGTGTGAGAGATTCCAATTGAGCCTCAAGAGTCTTGTTATGCCAATTCCTTAGCATTTCGCGTAAACGTGCTGCTTGCCTATTAAAATCTGTTTTATCAGCAGTAAGTCTGCTTGACTGCCAAACACGACGAAGCCTCCTTTTTTCTAATACCGCTTTTCTTATTTCCAGATGGTAGTTTATTACCTGTTTTTTCGGGTCAAGTAAAGGCGTACTTCTCCAACAGGCCTCTTGTATAAGATTTGTGATGTATTTCGCTGCTGTTTCAATTTCATCTGGCGTCTTGAGAGCTTTTCAACTAATTCTCTAAAACAATTCCAGTCGGTTTTCCCATTATACAGTCTTTCTGGATGTACATGCTCTATAATATTCATGCTTAGGGTTAGCAATACTGGCGTGTGGTCCGATGAACTGTCGAAACAGGACTCGCATTTAACATATTGTTTAGAAAAGCCTTTCATAACGAAGAAATCAAGCAGATCTGGGTATTTTGGTAGCATCTGCAGGCCAATATGTAGGTTCACATGTGGAAGCTGCAAATAGTTTATTATCATCTATGCTAAACTTAAGCTGTCTGCCTCTGGTGCTTGTTAGTCTGGAACCCCAGTATGTGTTTTTAGAGTTCCAGTCTCCACCCGCTAGGAACCGATTGCCAAGGGTCTCAAAAAAACTCAGAAAACATCTCTTTTGTTATCTTATGTCTGGGTGGACAGTACACTGCAGAGATGTTAAAATGGCCATTCTTGTCCTCAACTGCTATCACAACAACACACACACATGCACAATTTCTGAGAAATAAGGCGGGATGTTTTTGTTTGCCGCTGAGGGCCCCCGACAGAATAAATCCACACTGTTATTTGGATCACCATACTCTGAGAATGGACAACAAATAAATACAAAGCATTCAAAATGTACATGAAATATGAGATCAAAAACAATAAAACAAGCAGACCAGATTTTGTATAATATTTATTTTTATGTTTGTTCAACTATTTCCTCTTGTGTAGTTCTTAGTAACTTGGATAATCTTTTACCAATCAGTTTAGGATATGTTCTTGTTTTAAGGAGAAACTCTTTTGATTGATGAGTCACTGCTCCATTCTCTAACTGGTACTTGCATAAAGTGTGCAATGGCTTTAACAATAGTTCAGTGTATTTTGCATCCTTCTCTAATTGTGACAAAGCTTCAGCAGCTGTCTCAAGTGTGCTTAAGCATCCTTCTGTTGGCTGTGTCCTTATAATATAACTACTAGTATTGCTTGTCATTAATTTAACTTGCTTAATATTATGAAGAATTGGACAGGAAGCATATATTGCTTTGGCCTGAGGCCATGTTCCATCTATCAGTACAAGATTGTAACTGTCAGTATCATTCTCCATGTCTCTTATATCTATAGCAGTTTTACTTGGATAAAGTAGGAGTGTGTTTGATTGCTTGAGTAAATTTTCTAAATCTTTATGCTTGGGTTGAGGAAACCTTTTTCCTTTGAATATAAGGCACTTATCAGCGGCTAAACCTAATTGTAACATAGGGGCAGTTCGTAAACATCTCTTCTCTTCAGCAGGGTGTTGTAACAGTATAATAGTGCTGCGTGGATTCAACTTTTCAGGTGGTAATGCTGAACACCAGCAAACTACTGCAGGTCTCCTGAAAACAAATGGATAAATTGTTAGTTTGAAAAATGATATCAGATCTAGATCTAGACCCAGATCTTGGAGTTAAGTGAGGTATACATAATATATAGGTCTAGTCATACAAAATTATGATTCGAGCTTTCAAGATGGCCTACTGACTCCCAGTTGGGAGAATACATGTCCCTCCATTAGTGCAGCTAATTTTATTTGAACAAGCCACTGAACTGACTACAGAAACACTGGTGAAGATGTTAGTTTTGATGATGGTCTCAGAAAAATGCAGGTTTTTCACAAGGCACACTTACTTGCAGTTTGCACAAAGTTTGCGCATAACTGGAGGATCAGCTGGTATGTTCGAAAGGTCATCCCATACGTCTAGTTCTTCCATTTTATAAGAAGATTCTAAAACTAAAAACTAAATGTTAGTCAGAACATTTGATTGTTAATTATGTATTTTTACAACAGACTGTATTACCTATTTGTTGAACAAATAAGTTTGACCAAATTAATTAAAACACAAATTAATAAGTGTGTCTGAAATCCATAAGATGTGTTTCCATGATTTATTTTGTTCAGTTTGTACTTCACATTTAATATTATCAAATTTGAAATAATATAGAGTTTCACTTATAATTATTACGATGCTGTACCTATTCCTATTCAGCATTTATCGACATTGATCAATTTATTGAAAATATTTTTTTTGTAATGAGGTTTTCCTTGGTTTGCCAGTTGTCACTGTTGATGTATTGCTGTCAGCTGTCACTGTCAATTTCTGTGTCACACGAATATGTCATTACAATTTTCAACTATTTGGCAATTTGGCACATGGAGAGATGCAGAATTTTACTTGACATCGACTTTGTTTGCCGTAATAAGGCACCATTTACACGATGCGAGTTTCTCGCATATTTTGGGGTGAAAAGTCGTATACGATTATCGGATAATCTTAAGGCGATTATCGCATCTGCACGTTTACATTCAACCAAAAAACAAAAACTCGGCCACGAGTATGTCATATATGATAATCGTAAGGTAATTATCGCCCTGAGTTTTGTAATACACGATGACACAAGTTGCAATGCGATATTTGCCTAAGATTTCTCGAATCGTCTAAACACGATCTCGTATGACATTTTTCAAGTTCATGCGAATATCGTACAAATCGGTTGCAACCGATCTGCATGCGTGACTCGCCCTTCGAGGTCACATGTCGTGAACTTGAAGTACGATTTTCTTGTTTTCAATTTTGTTTACTCGGAGAAATCCAGTATTACATTGGGGTAAAAAAACAAAACAGTAAAGAACAACTTCAGCTTCGTTATTATTTTGTTATGGCATAAGTATACATAATATTTTGTGTAATAATTTTCAGTAAATAAAAAAAATACATTGATAAAAAGAGAAAATGGTATGTTCCAAATAAAGAGGACAGAAGTTCGTCAAACTCGGTACACATCAATCCATCTACCTGCAGCTATGGTAGCGCCATTCTGGAGGGTTTTTATGCTATTCTATTCTATTTTTTATAAATGGCACGCAAAGCCGATGTCGACTATTCTGCCAATGTCCAAAGTGGATTGGAGAAGCAAGTGTGCAACATTTTACTGCTAGAGAACTTCGATTCCTGCAGAAACGAGTTTGATTCGTCAATCGATACAGTTGATTACTTGTTGTGTTAGTACTGGACTGAAACAAACAAAGAATAAAATACATATATATTGTTATAATTGTTAAAAACATAAATATGCATGCCACCACGATACAAATAACGATCTGGAGTTATGAACGGCTTATAGTTTTATGCTATTGTGGCGGATGAAAGTCATCAGCGCCACAAGCAGGTCTGGGGAGGAAAATGTTAGAAGAGAGGGGAAATTAATTGGGAGCGGGATTTTAAATTTAGGGAGACGACTATATAAGTCAAGTGGAGGGATGTTGTTTGGACATTCAAAAAATATATGATCTAAGGCACCCTCTCCTAATCCGCACTCGCAGAGGGAGGAGTCACGTATGCGGAGTTTATGCAGAAATACGGGGGTACAGCAAAAACCTAAACGGATTCGGCAGAGAACGGATACAACAGTTTTGGAGACCTTTCTGAAACCAAAAAAACATGGTTTTGGGTTTATAGTGGGTTGAACAGCAAAGAAAAACCTACCTCTCTTCTTGCTAGACTCATTCCACTGCTCCTGCCAGGAACAGCGGAGATTCAATTTCGAGAGCGCCAGCAGGTCGTAACTTTGATGGGAATTGTGTGAGAGGTCAGCCGTTGCAGATGAGCACGCAAATTTAGCCAGGGCGTCGACACAATCGTTACCCTTAATACCACAATGACTAGGTATCCAAACTAGCTGAACATCCTTTCGACAGTTGACACAGGACAACAAAGATTTTTTAATTTCAAGAATAAGGGGGCTGTGTAATTTATTTTTAAAAGGATTTTGAGCTAACGCCTGCAAACCGCTAAGGGAATCTGTAAAAATAACAGCCTTCTCGATGTTAGTGTGCGACTCTATAAAACGACAAGCTTCTAATATAGCCACACACTCACCAGTAAATACGGAAGACTCTTTAGGACATTTATACTGTATTATGATTTTAGAGCTTTGGTAATAAACTGCGGATCCAATGTTATTGGCGTCATTAAAAGGTAAAGGGTTTTTATGCTGTTAGGTCCTTCCTGCTTACATCGGACACTTATGCTCTTAGAGTCAAAGACTAGAAAAAAGGCCGGTTCAAATTTATATACAACCACAAAACAGAGCTTCTACAGGAACCCAGTCTTTTACAAACTATTATTTAGTTTTTTCCTTGTTTGAATTAGGCCACCCAATTTTAATTAATTCTGAGTTTTGAGACCAGAGTGGTGACGAATAAAGCAAACCGCAACCCTAGTCCAGTCAAAATAGACATTTCAAATAATAAAAACTCCGACAGAGCTAAATTTTGGTACAGACCCTGGGTACACCAATAGAAATAAAGTGCCAAAAGTCCCCATCGATCCCACGAGTGCTAAAAAGTTATTGGAGGTCAACATTTATGGTTTTTTTAATTATTTCGAAAACGGTAATTTTTATTAAAAATGTAGCCCAGACAAAAATTTAAGATATCGTGATCCTAAAAGTTGAAGGAGTAACATTTTACATGATATGCACACATGCTACGTAATTGACTCTTCTCCTCAAACGATAATTATAAAAGGAATTCGCCTTCTCCTTGCTATTCATGGAGCTCCAAAAAAATGATTGTTTAGACAAGTATAGATATCTTACTTTTATAAAAAATACAAGAAACAAGTACAACCATGACCATCTCGTCTTCCTTCAACATCGGCTGCAGCTCAACAAATCTTGTATCAAGTTTACTATCAAGTTCAGACATAGCTAGGAAATCAACTGAACTTTTAAGTCCGGGGTTGAAAATATGTCCCACCTACTCCGGAAAAACTTATAAACACTATTTTTTTGCAATTGTAAAAAAGGTTGTAGTGCCTAATGTGCCTATGAAAGAGTAGGGTTGTGTTCACCAGCGTGTTCTAATTTCCAAGGTCAGTCATACTCACTCGAACGTTCAATTTAATCCAAAAGACGAAAATTCATGAGATATCGATGAAGAAATAGCTGATTCATCTGCAGTTGAACAATTTATGAACATCCAGCAAGAATAAGAGGAAGAAGAAGAAATCAAAGAAGACATGAATGTTGAAGTCGAATTTGAAGAGTATCAATCCGATTAAAACCAAATCTATATCCTCCCTACCTATATCAATATCAGTAATCAGGATCCTTTTGGGTAAGCTCGCTCCATCGTAGACTTTGTCTCTGTCATCTCTGACCTAGACTAGAGTCAAGAGCATACCCATCACAAATAAACAAAAATAAAATAAAATCATCATGCAGTAAATAAAGTATTTTTCTATAAAAACTACGTCATAAAAGATTGTGGAGTAAGCCGACCCGGCAAACCACTTTAAAAAAAACGCGCCATGAACAGACGTGAGTTCACAGATGGTTATCGTGTAGAATGTAACTCCTTCAACTTTTAGAATCCAAGAATCACCATTCCTAAGATATCACATCTTAGTAATGATGATTCTTAGGAATAAAGTATGGGGACTATTTTTGTAGATAATTTTATGATCTACAATTTTTGTCTTGACTATATTTTTGATAAAACTTATCGTTTTTGAGAAAAATCCAAAAAACCGAAATTGTGACCTTTGACCTTGGCACTTTATTTCTACTAGTGTACCCAAGGTCTCTACAAAAATTCGGCTCTGTTGGAGCTTTTTTATTTGATCACTATTTTATGTCTAATTTGAGCGGACAACCTGTCCAAAGTGTTCAAATCTTAAACCCTCAACCTACAGCTCCTAGGTTGAGTAAGCCAACACCAAACTAGATACACTAGAACACCGATGACCTTATAATAGTTGTGTAGTTGTCTTGCCATTTGTAACTAGCAACTAGCACAAATTCTTTTATGAACATGTGATCCACAGCAGGAACGTAACTACAGAAAGTGGCGCCTAGGGCACGCATCATTGTTGCGCCCCTTCGTAAATTAACAAAAAAAAAAAAAAATACACGTAAAACATAAAAATAAACACGTAAAAATACACATAAAACGTTAAATACATATTTATACCTTTTTACAACGAAAGTAAAGTACGTCCGTAAAACATATGACCTACAATTAAAAAGTTGCATTCGCACCCTTTCTCGGATAGTTTAATTTTCTTTTAGCCGTTCATGAAAAGACTTTTTGAGACGAGAGACCGCAGAATTCCAGAGCGAGCGAAGCGAGCTCGAAAAATGATTCACTCCACCTCGGATTAGTTTAATTTTCTAACCATTCATACTTATGTAAATAGAAGAAACAATTTTGACTAACCCAGGACAGTTCAAAAAGCTAGACAGGCGAGTTTGAAAATAGTACCACCCTACTTACCACCTGACATGCGATAAGCGCCGCAATCCAGGACCGTGGGGGCTTGTGTAGGCTAAGGCCCAGTCTGGCCAAACGCCGCCTCGAATGTATGGCTATTTCGAACTTGCCTAACTAACCGAAAACAGTTATACGAAGACAGGGTCGGCCCCATGTCAGCCCAGTCTTCGTAAAACTGTGCTCCGTTAGTTAACATCGCAACCATAGGGAGCGTGCAGAAACTATAGGTGGCAGCACAGAAATGTCACTGTCAAGTATGTTTCAAGTATAAAATTCACATAGCTACGCTAGATGGCACAGCCTACTTCGCGCACGTTCCCCTAAACTGAGCGTGCAGGAACCACAGGTGGCAGCACAGAAGCGTCAATGTCAAGTATTCTGACCCTTGAAACTTAGAATATGTGACACTAGATGGCATAGTCAACGCTTCACATTTAGAAGAAATCTGGACCTCAGTTTACGCACCCACCAGAGCACATCACTCATTTCCTCTCGGTGATTTGAAATCAGGAAATAAAATAAATATTAACCAAATAAAAAAATCTAATATTACAGTATTGTGGTGGTTTACGGTAAATCTATACTCTATCTATATTTATTAATATATAAAGCTGAAGAGTATTTTCCCATAGAAAACCGACTGAAAAACCCAAAACGTTTTTGCTAAAAAATCGCTTGTTGAAGAAAAGTCTGAAGAGTTTGTTTGTTTGTTTGCTTGAATGCGCTAATCTCAGGAACTGCTGGTCCGATTTGAAAAATTTTTGTTAGCAAAAACGTTTTGGGTTTTTCAGTCTGTTTTCTATGGGAAAATAAACAAGTAGAGTATAATGCAAAGTTCGATTAAATCGCATTTTTTTATTAATCAGTGAGATATAATAGAATTTCAGGAAAAATTTAATTATCGTGTGTGTCAAAAGATGGCGTGCGTGTCAATATTCGTTTTCTCATCATTCAAATTAGCTTTTATTTATCAGTTTCGGTAATTACAAAAAAATACGATAGCGGTGGAACGCCTCTTTTGCGTTTTGAAATTATCAAAATGTTTTGTTTTTAATTGCAAGCTCATAAATAGGATTTATTGGAAGCATTTCTTGATATAATACGACGCCATTTTGCGCCGCATTTCATATAGATATAATGGTAATAAGTCTCATTCTTTCATACGTAACTTTCATACGAGCAAAAGAATAAGATGCAAAATTCACTGACTTTCTCTTGAGTTGCGTAGGTATGTACATTTTTATACGAATGATTTGTAAACATGGAGGCCAAGTGTTATGCTAGTGTGAAGTAATTTCATCGTTTTGCCGTGTATCATACGTGTTACGAAGTTTTCGGATGTGGTTAGTATGACATAGTTTATTATGGCTCTAAAATCATAATAACATAGTGTAACCTATCAACATTGAGCATTATATTTCCACTTATGAATGTAAACGTATGCACTTATTTGGCGCCAATGTCCTAAAAGACCGTTATGCTCGCCTAATATGATCTATCTCACGATATTTAGCATGTTTTTATGTAACATCATAGTTTTTTAGCGATATTTCTAGACTGCGTTTGTACGACATCACCAAGTTCCATCGTGAATAAACTGGTCTTACGAGTGTCGTCAGATCTGTCATTTCAACAAATTATGTGAAGTGGAAATAAGATATTTCTCAAAATAACGCTTAAGAAGTTCTGCTATCATTGATTTCGGTATCTTATTTCAGATTAATGTAATACTATGGGCAATTTGCAACTGAAATGAAGACAATCACACTGTTGTATTTGGAAATATCTTGACCAACCTTGAAGTAAGTACCCTAACCATTTGGAACCAGCACTAGTGTATAGCGTCATTACTGGTTGAAAACAGTTAAGATCTATTCATTCTGTAATGTTATTCTATAATTGCTCCAAATAGTTTTTGTCATGATCAAAATATTATGAATTTCTTAACATTGAGCTATCACTCACAACAAGTAGTTAGCATATCATGTGTGTATTGCTGTTTGGTTTTCAAGTTCATGATTACATTCAGATAAAAATTCTGTAACAAATTTTCACTATATAAGTTTTGTAATTTATAGTTCTTAAGTTTTTAAATTGTTTTTTAATTTATTTTCCAGAAATGGGCACAGAGTTGCCAAAAACTCATGATTCAAGTGGTGATTCAGACTCTAATAGTGATTCTGAGGTTTGTATTAATTAATTAATTATCTTTTTAAAATGAAAACATCTAAATTATACTCAGAATTCTAGAAAGTTACTAGTTATTTGACTGTGTGAAACTTCATGCATGACTGTTTTCTTTGGTAATTTAACTAAGTTACATCTACATTTATTGAAAATGTATTGAGTGCATACATTACACACATACACACACACATTAGTGATGTCTGTTGTTCAAAAAAACATAATATTATCATCATCAATCATACTATTGTATCTACAGTTTTTGATTTGATTAGACATTCCACATTGTATCAACTTTATACCCATACAATCATACTAAACTTTTTCTTTTTCATTTGATGTTACAGAACAGTAGCTCCAGTGATTCATCAAGAAGTGAGTGGGAGTGTTCTGATGCTAAGCAGAGTGCTTCCCGAAAGGCACATTTCTCTGTTACTTCTTGTGATACTGGGTTAAAACTGAAGATTGCTGCTATACCACCCCGAAAGGTATCACCAAAAAGAACCAGCAAACCATCAGTGAAAAAGAAATTGACCAACAGTAAAAGTGAAAGTAAAGAAAGAACGCCTGTGAAGAAAAAATCTCAACTCTCTGACACCAGTTCAAGCTCAGAATCATGTAGTAAATGTTCTTCAGATTCTTCAAGTGATGACGATTTACCACTAAAAGCAGTCTCGAAATCCTTACCATCAAAATGTTCAGCGAAATCTGCCACTAAGGTAAAGAGTACTGCCAAGATAGACGAAGAGGGTAGAAAACCATCTGACTTGAAGGATACTGGGGCAAAAATTAATAACAAGGAGAAACAGTGTGGTTCTAAGAACAACAGTATTGTGAAAAAGACTAAAAGTGATGAATCTTCTCATGATGTACCTTTGAAGAGAGGAAGAGGGCGGCCCAGAACAAAGGTAAGCTTAGCATAGTTTTAAATTCAAACATTTTATTTAAAAAGCTACCGACAAATTAGTAAAAAGTTGCGCAGTAGCTGTAGTAAACAATTCCAATGAGATCAACATTTGGATTTGAAGATGAAAAAAAAAACTGGGGTTTCTACAAGACAGCAGTGTACTTCCTTTTTTGGATCTAGCTTAAAGTATCTAAAAGTAAGTTAATTTAGTTTCTATTGCTTTATCTATTGCATGGCTGAAGGTATGTAGTTGCTTTTGTCTAAGTTAGAATGATCATACATACATAGTTCTGAAGATGTATGGTATCTGTGATGTGTAGATGTGTTAATTATTATTTTTTAATGGTATGGTATAGGTGCCAGAAAATGTCCCTAGTGTCTTCAGTCTATTGCCTGCATCCAATAGGAACCAAGAAAATATAAATACAAACCAAGTACCTGAGGCACCCAGAGGTAACTTAGAACACTGATTGTAAAAACTGTTGAACATCGGGGTATGTATTCAAATGGATTGAAGTACCAAAATAATTGATAGATGTACTGCTCCCAAGCCCACTAGGCGAAGGAGCTCTTCTGAAACAGTGCTTTGAAAAAACTAAGTAAAAATTCGCTTCTGATTCATTCAGGAACAAGAGGTTCCTTAGTGTCAGTTAAAAGCAATTTGCCTTGTAAGACATTACTGGGCAAAAAGTTCTAGAAATGGCTGGGCAATTATTGTAGCCGCAGTTGTAAGTCTGAGATTGGTCAAGAGTCAGTCTTAAGAGATGATTTGCAAAGGTGCCTTTGGCAGACTAAAGGTCATTAAACCTTTCAAACAGAAAAATTAAACAGTTGCTATTGGTAGATTATTCAACTCTAACATTGAGATTCTAGCTATTGCAAAAAAAGTTAATCTATTTCGTCCATTGCCCAGGTTACATTAAAGTGAGACCACTGATTTTGAGATCACAACCTTTTTCTTATCAGTTTGATCTTCAAAGCTGTGAAACCTTCCTTCATAACAGCTGGTTCATCTTTATATGCTAGAAGAAGACGACATTACAAAATTGTCTTCTGAAGACTGGTGCAAGAAACCCAAGCTGGCAGTTGAAAAAGTAACAGTTCTCTTAACCTCATAATATGGATGAGGGTCAGAATAAATTCATCTACCATATTTTGTTTATTCATTTTATAACATGAGATTTGATAACATAAAGAACTCAACTGCTCTTATGATCAGCTTTCTGGCTTCAACTTATGGAAGTCCAATTCACAGAATCTCCAATTCAATTTCTAAAAACATTTTGACGGACCATCTACTTAATTGTTTCTAGTTATCACTCGAAGAATTATTATTATGTTATGTGTTGTCACAAAATAAACCATATTAACGAAAATCATATGAACTAAAGAATACATATTAAATTCAACCACATTAGTTCTAAATGTTCTAACTTTAAAATTCTGCCTTGACTTAAAAAAAAACTTAAAACGTGTCAAATTGGTTATCCCAGTTTTCTTGGAATCATTGAATATTTCGTGAATTGGACACATTTTAAAATGAAATGCTTTTATTTAATCGCTTCTCTTACTTTGGCTTTGAAATTAGCTTTAAATGTATTTTTGTTGTATGCCACTTTTATTGTTAGTAAAATATGAAGAGTGAGTTCAATATGATGTTAAAGACAAGTGGTCCCAACACTAAGCCTTGGGGTAATCCTGTCGTCGCTGTTATTGGAAGATTTGTGGAATTGCTTAATTGAATGTTGTTCTACTTATATGCACGCAATTATCTGTACCTAAACCTTATCACAAGTCAGAAGGTATTTGTTTAAATGACCTTTGATTGAACCAGTGTTTACTTTCAATAATCTTGCCTTGTTAATGAAAAGGGGTATTAAATAAATTCGGAGATTCATCCATGCGTCTTAGATAGCTTTACCTATGTATATTTGCAGTGTAAAGGTCTCTTATACGCAGAAGGGACGAATCGTTGAGTGTGTCGTCACGTTCGTGCCCGTTTTCGCTAAAACTAGATGACACCGAAGTTAATACTAAAGTAAAAGCAACTTGCTGGTGGATATTCTATGCTCTTTTAATCTATCTGAGATCGTCGCAACATGTTTTCTTTCTTCTTATTCTTCATCTCAGTAGTCAGCCTCTTATCTAGATGTAGTCTTCCCCTAATCTTAAAACCAGTTGCAGGTTAATGTTTTGCTCAGGGGCCAGACTACTTTTTATTTTATTTCAGCCTGTTTCGTCGCAATGCAGAGCTAATGCCTCCCTTTCTTCCTTCCATTCGTCCAGCTTTGAGAAAGAGTGGACTAATCTTGCCGAAAGGCGTTAATCTCGTCCCGCCATCTTCGCTTAGGTCTCCCGCGATGTCGTTGGGCATTTTCTGGGACCCATATTGTGGTTTCTTTAGTCCATTAACCGTTCGACATGCAGCAGACGTGTACGGCCTAGTCCTACTATAGTTAAGCTGCTTTTTATTAGGATTACATCAGCGATTTGTGTTTTGGAGCGCAGAACTGTTTAAGGTGAATGCTCCAGGGTAGCCCGCGAAATTCAAATATTTTTATGTTTTTTGCAATTTGCCGGTCAGTGTGAAGCTGTATGTGGACCAAATGCGATCCGCGACCGTAACGCGCATTTATCTAAAGAATTATAACCATTTTAATCATCAATATAGCCCTCTAAGTTCATGTAGTTCGAAAGAATGATTATTTCTGAAATATTCATTCTTTCGAACTACATGAACTTAGAGGGCTATATTGGGCATTTCCGTGCGTTCAAGCGATTTTGCCATACCTATTACTGGAATCAAAAGTAGCTCACAATTTAGGACCCAGTTTTAGTGGATATAATCCGTGGTGCTTGGCAACTGGGCTTAACCCAGTTGTATATGTCCCTTGGTGCCCATTGGCCTAGTTCTATTCTGTCTCCTACTTGATACGGAGGGAAGTGGAAATTACACATTCAGTCAAAAAAGTATCGGGAATGGATGATTTGTTTATGGTTCCAAATTCAAATTTTTTGTTTTTTTGTAGTTGTTAGATTGGCACAACTGTTTTCCATTTTGGCGCGGAGTTTGAGTTGCATCTGTTATTTATATTAAATACAGTGCTGGTTTTGGTAATATCATATATAGTGTGTATTGCGAATTTCATAATGGACAAAAATATCGAACAAAGAGTTTGTCTTAAATTTTGCATCGCCAATGGAATTTCGTGTTCGGAGTCACTGAAAATGTTACAGAACGGTGAATCGACTTTATCAAAAACTCGTGCTTATGAGTGGTTCAAAGCGTTCAAAAGCGGTCGAGATGTGATGGAAGATTTGCCTCGCTCTGGTAGGCCGTCAACGTCTGCAACTGAAGTTAACATCGCAAAAGTGAAGGAAATAGTGACTGAAAATCCCCATTCAACTCTGAGAGAGATAGCCGCCGAACTTTCTGTATCTCACGAGTCGATCCGTACCATTTTAACTAATCATTTGGGTATGAAACATGTTGCTGCTCGGCTAGTCCCAAAAGATCTGGATTTTCTCCAAAAACTCAATCGCATGAAAGTCGCTGAGGACATGCTAGAACGAGTCAGTTCGGACCCAACATTCATGAAACGCATTGTTACTGGTGACGAGACGTGGGTTTACGAGTTTGACATGCAAACTAGTCAACAAGCTTCGGAGTGGCGCCTTCCAACTGAACCGAAACCCACGCCAAAGTCGATCAAAAGTCAAAGTCATGTTGACTGTTTTCTTTGACTATCGCGGTGTTGTGCACTCTGAATTCTTACCGGAAGGTCTAACGGTAAATAAAGAATATTATTTGAGCGTTATGCGGCGTTTAAGAGAGCAAATTCGACGAAAAAGGCCAGATTTGTGGAAAGAAATTTCTTGGATTTTGCACCACGACAATGCGCCTTCGCACAAGGCTATCATTGTGAACGAATTTTTAACCAAACACTCAACAAATACCATCCAGCAACCACCATATTCACCAGATGTGGCTCCTGCTGACTTTTTTCTTTTTCCTAAACTCAAATTACCACTTCGTGGCACCCGTTTTTAATCGATAGAAGACATAAAGGAGAATTCGCGGCGAGAACTGAACTCAATTCCGGAAGCAGCGTTTAAAAAATGTTTTGATGAATGGATTATTCGTTGGCGCAAGTGTATCGTTTCTAAAGGAGCATACTTTGAAGGTGATTAAATAAATTTGGATGAATAACAGACATTTTGTGTATTATTGATCTTTTCCCGGTACTTTCTTGACAGAGTAGTATATATATATTTTTTTCTACTCCTCCGCTGTACTTTTCTGATTAATTTCGTTGCAGGATCCAAGACAGTTGAATCGTTTCTCCGGGACCCGTCGGGTTTTATTGGCTCGGCGTTTTTCTGGTGGTCGCCACTGTTGATTCTGGCTTTCAGGAGTTGCAGTGGTTGTGAATGTGTGGTGGGCTTGTCCCATATAAAAAAAAAATGTTAAAGGTATTTCAGTAGTGCAGTTGCATCCTCCAAATCCTGTCATACTTAAGCTTTCGTTATTTCTACCTAATCAATGAACTATAACCAGATTGCAGCCTATACATACATAAAAATCAGTACCCAGACATAAAAAACTTTTTTACAATAAAATACAACCGACTTCCAAATCAAAACACAACAAAGTATAAAATAACTTTAATTTCGGAAGTCGGTGTCGTTAGTTATTTCGTTTTTAACACCGACTTTCGACTTTTTAGTGGTACTCAGGTACCACTAAAAAGTGAAACCACAAACACAGCGTACCGGCGTGATGTTATGTTATGGGCTGGTGTAAACAATCAACAGACATGAGATTTCAGAAATCCCGACTCATTTGCTTTCATTTTTGAAGAGTTCCGTTGTCTACCTCCGAATTTCTTCATCAGATCTTCACCAAATTGAAATGGGACCAGTCCGGGAAAATGCTCTTTCAAACAAAAAAAAATCATCCAATTCCGTTAATAATTGATGAAAATATCGCTGACAAACATTCTTCTTCATGGGATCCCATCATCAGGTTCTGACTTGGTGACAATGGGACCACCTCAGGAGTATAGGCTTTCGAATAAAAAAAAATAAAAAGATCGGTCCACAATTGGCGAAGAAATCGGTGAACATCATAAAAAAACATACATACAGCCGAACATAGAACCTCTTCCTTTTTGAAGAAGTCGGTTAAAAAGTGATTATGATTATTAATGGTTTTGGCACCTGATACCTGGAAGTCGGCCGTCGGCCTAAGTTCTGCACTTCTGCGTATGTTAAAAGAACATACTAACACTACTCTATACCACACATTTTGTTGTTGAGATAGTAAGAGAGGTCTGGCAGCTCTGAGATCTTAGTCCAGTTGGTATGTTTCTATCGGCAACAATAGGGAAGATGCAAATACAGAATTTATGAGAATTTTGTCAGTAAAATGATAAAAAAGTACAAAATAAAGGCCATTGAAACGTTTTTATTTTGGTAAATATCGATTTTTAAAAACACTACAAGGTACAAAATAATTTCGGAGGAAAGAAAAATACTTTAATTTCTGAAGTCGGTGTTTTTGTTAATTTTTTCGTTTTTTGACACCGACTTCCGAAATTAAAGTTTTTTTCTTTCTTCTAAGTTATTTTGTACCTTGTAGTGTTTTGTTTTTGGAAGTCGGTTGTATTTTTTGTAAAAAAGTTTTTTATTTTTTACTTTTTAGTGGTACCTAGGTACCTGCGTACCCATTAACAGCGTACCGGCGCAATGTTATGTTAGGAACTGGTGTAAACACTAAAAAAACATGCGATTTCAGCAATCCCGATCCCTTTGCTATCATTTATTGAAGAGTTCCGTTGCCTACCTCCGAGTTTCTTCGTCAGATCTTCACCAAATTGAAACGGGACCAGTCCAGGAAAATATTCTTTCAAACAAAAAAGAATCATCCGAATCGGCTGACAATTGGCTAAAGTATCGCTAAACAAACATTTTTCATGGGATCTCATCATCAGATCCTAATTTATATCTTTCATCATCAGCTCAGCAACATGAGATGATGATTACCAGGCACAAATATCTGAATTGCGTCAGAAAGTTTATGAAAAGCATTGTATGTGCCCATAAAATTTGAGGGTTGCCCTCGATTTTCATGGGATCCCATCATCAGATTCTGACATGGTGACAATGGGACCAATCGAGAAGTATACCCTTTCAGATGAAACAAAAAATTTTCAAATCGGTTCATAAATGACGGAGTTATGAGGTAACAAACATAAAAAAAAAAAAATACAACCGAATTGAGAACCTCCTCCTTTTTTTGAAGTCGGTTAACAAAAATAATGAATTAAAGTAACGTGAAACGGAACGTATTTAAAAACAACAATCAGCGTTTAGCGACTTATCTGCTGTTATGCCAACGAAAAGGCAACCTTATGTCTTTAAGTTAGGACAGTTTTTGACCAGTGATAGACACGAGTGACGTCATCGTCCGTTTTCGCGCGAACCTTTAAACTGTCGGTTTCAAAACGCAATTTTGGCAATAAATTAAAGCATTTTCATTTCTTATTTATGTGGTGGTCTATTCTAGATGGGAGTTCTTTAAAATTAAAGCAAAAATGGAAATATTACATGTTCCCTATTAAACAAACCTGATGTAATAATTAATATACAATTTTAACAATTCTAATAATGTGTCCGTGATTTTAATTCAGTTTCAGTCAAATATATTTATTATTTAGAACATAGAAATTAAAATGACGTCTCTGTCGGTTCTTAGGCGAACGATGTGTAAGAAGTATAAACCGCATTCGTAAAACTGTTTCTAGTAGATTAATGAATATAAAACAAATATTTAGTCTGAAAAAGTACTTGCGACACCTATTTATAGGCGATAGTTTTTGTGAATTATAAAAAGTTGTATTTTTCCTCGTCATGATAACGTGCCTGCAACAAAAAAGAACAAAGCTTGAAATTTAATTCGGTTTTTAACCAGAATTATTGGCTAAGCAATGGAAAAATAATAATTTGGTCAGGCTAGGGGTATTTTCAATGTGTCGTGAGTCTTCTGAGAACAAGCTCTAGTTTTCTAAATTTAGTCTCACGTCTCATCTCACTCGTCAAAAATATTTTCCAAATTATGTTGTAATTTTATTTTAGTCTGACTGAATGAATTCCAGTTTTTTTTACTCCACCAACTTGTTACTGGATGAAACAATGATCCTGGTCAGTGCCGCTTCTCTAACTTTCAGGCTTAATGACTATCAAATATATTCAAATGCCAACCGGGACCAGCGCCTTGACTGCGCTTTACAGGGTACGGATGGGTAATCATCATCCTCTGACTTGCCAAGTGAAGCTTGACCTTATCGATCGACGCGAATTATGGACTCTTTCCAACGGTATACAATAAAGGAAACCAATGGGATTAGATATCCACAAATTAAGGGTTTCATAGACTTCGTGACAAAGGAATCTTTGCAATAGTTCAAAATGTGCTTTCAGTAACATGTCAGTTTAACACGCAAATGCCTTTAGACTTTTTCAGTTCTTGCTACAAGTAATAAGTGGCAGTGGTTGGCGCCGTCTAATCTACAAACCTACTTTACTATTTACAAATGTAGACATTCGCTTGCCACGATTGGACTTAATGAATTATTAATCATTGTTGTGCTTTATTTAAAACGATTATTATATCTATAAACAGTCTTCACAAATGGTCCTTACGAATAAATGCGTAAAAGCTGCTGGTAACTGTTTAACTTGTTTGTATGTCGGAGGGTTCAAAAGAAGTATAGTTAGGGGGCTTTTAATGTATGGATGAATTACTATTGAAATCAAAAGGAACCCTTTGTGGCACCTTAATCTGGTCCAGTTTTTTCTTTGCCTTTTATTATTCTTGTTTACCACATGAGTACATTCTGCGTGTGAGAAGGTCCCAGAGGCTTGAGCAATAATTTCCCCCTTTAGTCGTACTTTGCCGACACAGATGTGTCATGTGATCTTACTCTTTGTATTTTAATAGCCATGTTGAATGATGTATATGAAATTATTAAATTCGTCTGCGTAAGATAAAGTTATCTGTTCCACAATAACTGAGTTGCGATTGGTTTTTTTTTTAATGTGACAGTTTGTGGTATGGTAACGTTATCTTTTTAAGATTTCGTTAAACTAATTAATTTCATCGGTGCTATCATAGTATTGTACTAGTAATACGCGTTCTTAGTTAATGCGTTTGCATTTGACTTGAAAAACCAGTCAAAAGATTGTTCGGCTAATGAAATGGTGCTCAGTAATCAGATAGGTTTAATTTTGTTGGCTTTCGTCCAAAAATATTCAGCATGTTGGTACTTTTTGAAGCTTTAGTTTTATATGATCGATAGCAACTATATAAAAAAAACATCCATTTTGATTAAAATATGTTAGTATGTATTGATGACAAGAAACATTTAGAAGGCTGAAAATAAGAAATTGCATAGTTTTTCGAAGTGATTTAATAGTTGGCAGCGTGAATCATTGCGATGTGTGGTGGATTCGTGAAAGTATCTAGATCGATGTTCACATCATAACTCTGCGCCTGTGGAGCGGTTATTCACTCGTGACCGAATTAATTTCTACTGCTACTCATTACCGCTAGCCTTACTAGAGATGGTTATTAAACATGTCTTTACTTATAGTTGTATCTTAAATATACATGTAAATTAAACAGCTCGCATCTGCAAATTCTTTCGTAAATGCTACCGTTCGTTTATAATCAGGCTTGCTAAATATCTGGCCGAAGTAGAAAGTGACATACGAAGTTTACTCTATCGTTGTTAATGTAAATAAAAAGTAATTTGTGATAGTAATAGAAATGGTAGGTGGCGCATAGGGGCAGTGACGCTACGAAGGGGTAGGTGTGCAGCGTGCAGCATTTAATTAAGGCGGTGGGTGCGCTTGGCTCGCGTGCCGGCCGCGGTGCACTTCCGGCTCGCCCCCGGGGCGCTGCGCTTTTTCCTCGTGGCCGGGGGAGGCCGCGCCGTGCGAGGAAAGCGCGACCGGTCGTCACCCGCGCTGAGGAATTAAAATTTTTCACGTAAACTGGTTTGATAGCGCGTACGGTGGCGGAGTGGGGGTCGCGAATACGCGCCACGCCGGTCATTAGCTGGATCGCGGCGAGACGCGCGCGCGCGTTCCGACCTCTTGCGTACGCGGTGCTCGAGCGTACACGCCGCACACTACCGTCTATGTGTACACACGCGCGTTGTCGTCTCCGATTGATCGGCTGATGTGATCATGTGCTTTAGTGTGAAACAAGCGTCCATTAAATAAATATTATAATTAAAACTAACTGAAGTGTTAACAAGATTCAATTTAAGTGTGAATGTGTCGAGTGTTTTGGTTGGATCGGTAAATTTTTTGATGTTTTTGGGATTAAAATTATCAGACAAAGTGTTTAACAATAACAAGATGAAAAGATAATTGTACGATAGTTTACGATACTGAATTGTTTTATATTCAAATTGCAAATAATAATTACGTTATTGTAAAAAAAGTTTACGTTAAATCATGAGATCATCTTGAACATTTGTTATCACTAAGCAACAGTTCATTAATTCGTGCTAGTGTCACCGCATTATAATGTGGACCGCGACACTAATTTCATGCAAAACAAACACGGCGTGCGATAAGCGACCGAGAGCGGCGCGGGGGCGGTCGCCGAATTTCCCTTATCAAACGTTTAGCGCTGCTCAAGGTCACGCGTTATCACCGGCTCGCGCGTTGCCGATGGATTCGTTCTGTGATTGTGCGCATCGCTGCACTAATCATGTCGGTGCATGCAGATTTTTGGACCTTAAATTGTTTATAATAAACCAGATACTTTTATGGAAAGATATTGTTGTTAGGAACTGTTTATTAAAAATAGATAAATGCAAACAAATATGATAATTCTTATAACTTGTTTTTTTTTATAACAATCTTTAATTGAAAAATCCAACGAAAGATGTAAGTACTTTAGTTCTAAAAATAAGAGTACATACATTACTAATTCCAAATGTAAATCTTCAAGACAAAAATATTAAAGGGATTGTCTCCAGATACTTAATGTATGTATGTATTTATGTTTAAAAGTTTGATTCTTATATTCTATAGTGCATAAAACGTTAAAACAACAAAACACTTTTTTGAATGAAATCGTTAGTATAAAATGGTGCATAAACTGCCATTTATTGATTTTAATCCCAAGAGCAAGCAAGAATTTATAACGGGTAATTGTTTACAATAAGGTGTGCTAAGGCTCGTTCCGACGTAAATCTGTTTCAGCGTGTGTGATGTAGATCGCGACCTAGTTGCGCGTGATTGAGGATAAAACAATATAAATAGCTCGTCAACGTTAGTGGACGTGAGCGGCGAGAACTAACCGCCCGCGTAACACCAACTAGTGCATTACGGACAGTGTTTGTACGAGTGAAGTGCTCACAGGATCGGATTAGAAGAGTTGAAGAGTTCAGTGCGCAAGATTAGGAGCTGTGCGTAATGCGGGCATGATGCGGCACGCAGCGAATGCGACTTCGGCTTGGACGGCGCCCGGCGAAGTCTGGGAATACGTCAGCCAGCTCGTCAGTTCTTACCACGACCAACATAACTGCCAGGTGCTCTACCCCTCGCTACACATACCCATACCTGAGTACTCGAGCGCATCGATAATAACACAACACACGTGTGACTCACGGCTCACGTCGCCTATTAACGCCTCTTGTAATTCACATGTTAGCATTATACATGCACAAGACCTAGTTAGCGTCATGACTGATAGACAATTTATGAGTGTGTATCTTTTTCGTTAGCGCTAGGAATAGACACTTATTTGAATTTCAGTAAGGACCTTTTTCCTACATAGCATTTTAGTCATCCTTCTTCATTTATTATGTGATAGCTGAACCTGAAAATTTGGACATTTTTATCATTCGCTTTTTAATAGGTACGCATGAATACCTATGTAAAACATTGCATCTCTCAAAAATGCGCATGCATTCAGAATTATTCTAAACAGACTATGTAGACTTCAGAATTCTAAACATCTATGATAAAGTTACGTATTTTAACTGAACATATTCAGAACTTATAATTTAATCTACAAAATCAATGTAAAGTATAAAGTTACAATTTAGTTTAAAAACCTGTTTCATAATAAAAGCAAAATTCGCGGCAAAGAATTAATACCGAAAACAAAATAACTATAATAAAATACCAGCTTGGCTAAACGGATTTGCAAACTAAATAATAATATAATGAGTTGAATAGTAACCCGAAAGTTTAACATTGATTTCGGCTACTGTTCGTTGAACTTGTTTGTCCAAATGGAAGCAATAAAGTGCCACGTAATAGACAAATCAAACTCGGTCTATTTGACCGTGAAATTGTGATCGACCGAGCGTGACCACTTCGCATACTTTACTGTGGAACGCACTCACATCGCTATAAATGGCTGTCTTTATCAGAGATATCAGCTTCTCATTGCAGCCGTTAATATTTTTAACCAATAATCCATCAATTTTAACATCAAATCATCTTGCTTAATCAATATGGGATAATGTTTTCACTTGATTTTCGTATAATTAAAGTTTCGTTGACATCTACGTTTTCAAAGCAGTGTGAAAATAGATTAATTCACCACTAGAAATTGCATTTTCGTCATCAAAAGATTTTATGCAAATACCAATTTTTTTGACGATAATTTTCCTATCTTTTAAAATCTTTTCCGAGATCAAGGCCGTCACAGTAATTTATTACCATTTTAGTTACCTATTGTAATGCTTAAAAAAAAACATAATCAGTCTACGGATATGATGCCGCCGGAGTAGAAACCAGTATCAATATAGAAGCAGTTACTGTTTAATAGCAGAATGAAGGCAATCCTGATTGATGTCGTTCGCCGTTAAAGCCCTGCTTGATCTTATCTTAGCTATCTAATGGGTTTAACGAGATTACGGTACCCATCGAAGAATTAACATAATATTTCCTTGATCGTTGTGCACCTGGTGATATTTCTGTAGACAGGAAAACTGACAATAATATTGCAACTGATCAGTTATTTACGAAATACAGTCTAAGTCAAATTGTAGTGTAACGCGGATTTACAATGATTTCTAACTAGTTTTGCAAACCCCGGCCCCTAGATTGCCATGCCGTAGATGTAGAGTACGCAACTCGTTGCGTTATATACCAAGCACTCCACAGTGAGTCTTCATTATGCATACTTCAATATTCTTTTGTTCGATGCAGTCGTTGTTTGTCATTGAGAGCGATCTCGCCGTTATTATAACGATCTGCTTTAATGACCGATTACGCAACGTATACAGTTTCATCTAACGTAGGCGATGATTCAATGCAGTTTATTCAAGTGTATTCTTGCCGTTGCATGCTTGTAGTGACGTATATTGATTAATTGTCTACCTATTAAGCTCATCTAATGTACAATTAAGATGATTTTGCTCCTTGATATGATTACGATATCTAAGGCGTTGTTTATATTTTGTAACTTGAGGTAAACAAAAATAACCGTCATCAGTGAGACGTCGGGCCAAGCTATCGCCTTTCATAAATGATCATAATTAACAAAGAAAATGTTTAGCAAAACTAAGTTATTATCAATTTATGTTATTCCTGTCGATTAAACACATACTAACGTTCGTTTTATAATACACTCATAAATTTTTGCAACGCGAGCATAAAATATGATTAGAGCGGAGGTTATAGGCGACATTTCGTCGAAGTATTGCATTAATGCCACAACGACATAGCGGTTGTATTGCATTTTGCGGTATTTGACGAGTGTTGAATTTGCAGACGCGCTTATGACGACGGCGGGAGGCGGCGGTAACGTAAACCGGTTGGACACCTTTGTCGCCGCGCAACCACCGGCTTTTGGTGATATCCGCAAAAAGTGCGCAATGGCATGAGAAGTGAGTTTGGTTGGTTCTTAATCGATGGCCAGATACCGCAGTTAACGACCACAGTCCCTTGCTATACTCGATCTCATTATACAAGGCATTGATTTGCTGGAATTGCTATTTGAACCGGTTGGATCTCTGTCTATTCCATGGACCTTTATATACACGAACGCGTTGTGTTCCTATTTTACGCCACGCGCACTGGATAATGATTCTATTGAAATATGTAACTACATGTGACTGATAAAATGGCCGAAATGTTGAATTGACTTGTCTTGCATCTTAATAATCATGATTTTGAATAACTTTTATTCGAGCTAATCGGCTTAGTGTGTATTTAATGACAAAAAAACTAAATTTGTATGTTTTTTATTCGACTTTTAAATGTTTTATTTCGACTGCCATATTATATTGTTATGGTAAATTCAAGGACAGTGATGGTATTGGTTTTATTGCCAGTTTTAAAGTACTTAATTTAATTTGTTGACTGCGAATAATGTGTTAGCAAACTGGAATAAAAATCTTACGACGATGTATGAATTAGTGGTTGGGCGAGTGCATTCGTGAGTTCGTCACGTGTTGGTCTCTTGGAGTCTCGGTCACATTGATTATATGCACCATCGCCGTACTCATATTCAATCGGCCTTTTTATAAATAATTCGCCGACCCTCATAGGGGCCTGTTGTATTAATAATAAGCGCGTTCAATCGGGCTCGTCCTCATGTGCCAATTAAATATTTATAAGGGCATTCTTCACAATCTTTCTTCTGACCATTATCTCAGATGCTTATGATTTTGTATGTCATCATAAGAGGCTTTCTCTTATTATTTTCGTAATGCTTTTTTATCTTGTTTCATCTTAATTGAAATTACGTAGTAATAATTTCTTGACAGTGTGGTCTTCTCGGTTGCGAATACGGCGTCTGCATCTTTTGTTTGAGGATTGTTCTAAAATTGATTTAGTACTTAATGATAATCATGGTTGCGATCAACCTTAATTCAAATTTTAAGTCGCTTAAATGTTATTTGGTTATGAGACAAATATAATCCAAACCTAAGTTTATTTACTGAACGCAAATAAAAATTTCCACAGGTTCAATCAACCTTATTTCTATTAGAAAATAGTTAAAAATATACTTACTAATGTTTATGTGGAATATTAATACCTGTCACTGTACAAAACTTGTTTTCATGCGATTAGATAAATAAACAAGTATTAAACAAGCATTGCGTATTGAGAACATTGAGAAGGGTGCACCGAGAATCGGGATAAGCCGGTCCAACGGCCGTCTTACCATGGCATCGTCGTTTAATAAAGCCCCCGCGACAACTGCATGCTTGAGCAGGGTTGTCTTTAGCCAACCTCACTTCAGCGACCATGAAGTACATCTTATAAAGAAAGCCAGCTTTGATTAATGGCTTTGATATGATATAAAGTAACATTCACACGTTTTTATTCAAATGTGAAACCATTATTCATTCTCAATTCAATGATGAAAGATTCGAAGGGAAGTTAATAATATTACTTGGACTTGGATTCACACCAAAAGCACCTGCAATACGGCGCATTGTGACGGTGATCCAGCCCTGGCTTCCGATCGGGTAATGCAAAACGAGGCTCGGGAATAAATCGTTTACATGGTTGTCGGCGTAAACTGGTCCCGCTGGTCGCAGCGCAACTCGCCGCGATACCACTGACGTAGGAAATCACACTCGATTACCAATAGTCATCGTAGATGTGCTATTTGTGATAAAACTAGTAAGTATATCAACTTCGCTTAGGTCAATCCTAAGGATCATGGATTTACTTTAAAAGACGTTAAGTTTTGATATTCTGGAAATAAATAAATGTAGCATATGAAGCCTTACTACCATTGAACTCTTAATTAAAAATCAATCAGATTTGATTTTAGTCCACTACAAATATTATATGCCACATCTGAATTTTGCGTACGCACAACGACGGAGTACATTTGTGTGGTCGGTACGGCATGTATCCGCGGCAGTGGCGGTCTTATCTCGCCATTAGAGTTATTACTGGCTGGTATCTCGCCCATCGCACCGCTTCGATTGTTTCTGAACGCGCCATAGAGCCGGGCGCTACCACCGTAATTGACCACTGTTTACTTCCACGACAAGGTCTTATTTTATACATTATTTTGCGGTTTTTGTTGGCCTTAAGGTATTCCAAGCTAATAGGGAAGTATTGTTAAAGAGGTTCATTTTATCTTTACTTTTTATTGCGGTTGGGTATTCAGATTTATCTCCACTTAATGCCATGTCCATATTCTTGTGTACTACCAAGTGCTCATCTGACCGATTGCGATTTATAGATTTAGGAATATGCATTTAAATCTATTCTCTGGTTTAAAATTCTTTGTTGGAACTGGTTAGGTGAGTTTTTCCAAATATGGAACAATATTGCATCTGAATGACCCCAAGTTAGTGAGGAGCAATGAAACTGATAACATCGTATAATCGTCACCCACGCACCATTTTGCCGATTGCCGCTGCTGTCTCGTTACTTATGATCAGGGGAACAATAAGATGTTTTTATTTATATCTCATGGCTTTAATTTCACAGTTTCAGGCCCTTTCGAAGGCCATTTCTACCAACATCATTATCGTAAGGTTTTATTAAATCTTCGATCCTTATTATTTTGTTATTGTTTCTACCTTCTGAAATACTGTGAACGTGTCACATGTAGTATATTTTTACTAAAGAAACTGTAAACATGTTACCGTGGAATTGGCATCTGTTACGCTTGTAACCCCACCTTGTCATCTCTTTATTGAGATGAGCGTCGCTTGTTCAACTTCTTTAAATATTTACTCACTTATCGGACGCGGTCGAACCATTGTTGTTTTAAGTTTGATGCCCTGACTGACAAAAGGGTGATAATAATTAATGCAAGTTTAAAAAAAGTAAAGAATGATACGTCGCTGTCGTTTAAATCCGTTCTTAAATCCAAAAAAGGTAAATAATAAAGTTTTAAGCAACGAATGAAATGAAACCATTAAACGTAACATCATCTGAGCCTTTTTCTGTATTTAGGTCGGCTTCCAGTCTTACGAGTTCGAGTTCGATCTGTTTTACGTGCATTTTTTAAAACTAAAGTGTAGTCCTAATAAAGCAGATGATCTTGTTACAGACAGGTCGGTTTAGCGTCCTTGGTAGTCGCGCGTAGCATCGTCTACTCAATTAGTGCGGGCGGTGATCGGAACCGGCGTATCCGCGTGTGTCGGCTTGTATGCGTGGGAATGCCTTAGCAGCATTGCTCCACACCCTTTTTACACACCACAAACAGGGCGTTGCAAAGAACCTTTATGGCTCCATTTGTAAACCAGTAGGAGTCGTAAACGAAAAGGTTAAAGGTACAGAACATAAATCTTCGGACTATAAACTGTTAAAAAGATTTTTCCAAAGCAAATCTTACCAATTTGAAGTTTCTCACGGAGGTCATTTTATATTTCCTAACGCATAAAGTTAACAGAATAGTATCCAATTTTGTTATTTTCACAATTTCGCATGTTGCTTGTTCAATTTTTAGTAGTTTTGTGTCGTCTGTTTGTCTTTTTGTTTAATTTCTAGTGCATAATGAATCAAAATACTTTGTGTGTAAGCGTAACTCTTATACTAGTGTCGCCTTTTAAATTTTCGTTTGTGTACACGTGTTAAATTCTCAAGGAATTTGGGATCCATGCCAAGTATTTTTCAGGAATTTGTGCTATTTTCAATGTAAAAAATAGTATCGCGCTTTCTAGGTGGCAGTTAGGCACACATATTTACCAAAAAATATGTTTCGTTCTTAAGTATTAGGTACTATCATTTTGCATTAAAACCTACTTT
This sequence comes from Lacanobia oleracea, assembly GCA_950371165.1. Lineage (NCBI taxonomy): Eukaryota > Metazoa > Arthropoda > Insecta > Lepidoptera > Noctuidae > Lacanobia > Lacanobia oleracea. The sequence continues at coordinate 6,888,386 of OX493405.1, forward strand.
TTACAAACAACACTACAATATCCATTTACTTTGATTTAACAATTGGCAAACTATCTGTTTTTTATTCGTCTATCTTCAGAGGGGTCTAATCAATAATCATGCAGTCCAGAAGGTCGTGCGAACGTTACAGACAAAAGCTGATCATGAAATGTTCGTTTAATGTCAAGTTAAACCAGAGCTCAGTGAAAGCCGCCGAAGACTCGCGGCGCTAAGTTGGGGCAGGTCGGGTATTCTTACGGCTTCGCGCTGATTGTAGGTGTAACTTTATGATCGCACGCTTCTTGCGCGCTACCATTGTTCTAATGGGCCCTCAGCCCTCGCTCGCGCCTCTCATACTAACACCCGTCTCGTTACTCGACTTAAGGTCACGCGTTCAACTTGATCTTGCCGATTTTCTACGCTTATATGGGAATTGTTTGAACGACAAGTTGGCCGGTTATTTTATGCCTGCTGGCCAGATTGAATATTTTTTAATATTTTATTAATGGCTCTACGGTTTCTGTAATATAATTTATTTGTCTATTGTATTGTATAATTTCTTTGGTCTTCGAGCAAGCATTTATTAGTAAGTAGGAAGGATCCCTAAAAATACAAAATAAATGGATTGCAAAAACATGCACCACAACCTTAATTGACTCATTGAAACCAATCTTAATCTTCTTTATTAATTGTCGTTTATCTCGTCCTTAAAACCCAGAGTTAACTAAAAAAAGTATTTTCATAAATATGAAGTGATCAGGATTTAGGAGCTTTTTGTGTAAACATATCTTCAAGCACCGAGTGTCGATGACCTTAATCGTGATGCAGCTATCGCAGTCAATTAATCTTTCACTTCTGTGACTTTTGACGTGCCGTCCTGATTCCGTGTTGCAGTGACGAGGCACGGCAATATTTTACACATGATTAGAGCGGCGCGCACTGGCACTGTATGGGTAAGCAAATTGCGCCGACGCGACGCGCAGTCACGATCTGAACCTCGCGGGAACCCGGGAGAGTTTCTAGAGAATTCCAACGTAAATGCTACACAGATATTAATGGCGGTATCTCCACCGATACACACCGACTCGACTGTTTTAACGACCCGACGTTTCCATGACTTGATTCCCTTTTATGAACTTTCTAATCAAGAATGAAATAAAAGTCCACTTTTAAATTCATATTTATAATCCATTAATTACATTCTCACTGCCTTTATAATGAGTGTTCTATCCGTGCGGGGTATTTTTTTTACCTGAAGGATGTCAGTTATTTTCTTAGGTAATAAATGCAGGTCGGTAGTTATTCAAATGAGACGTCGTTCTTAAGCAGATTGTATCGCGTAACGGATAAGGAAGTCGCGGGCTGCTATCATGTCATCGACAAGTACGCTGCCACTATGCCTTTGGGTAGCAAGTGAAGCCGTTTTAGGTATAATTTATGAAACCCTTCTGGCAGTTTTGCATTTCAGAGACAAAGAAATCTCAAGTTTGTGTGATCCAAAATTCGTTAATAGTGCCGTACATACCAATTGATTCAAGCTTGAGATACATATCTTTAATTCCAATTAAAGTAGTATAAAATCAGCCCCTGGATTAGAAACTTGCTCAGCAAATCCGCAGCGCAATAAACTTTAATGTAATTACGATTTCCTCGCGGAGCTTATCACTGTTCCGTTATTGAGGTAGTCTCATGTTCAATAGGAATGTAGTGTTTTACATAAATGAAAATTAACATCATCCGAGTCTCGGTTTATAGTCCGACACGCGTCAAATATTAATGAAAGTTTATTAAAACAGCCTTCTTGACTCTGAATCGCACACTGAAGCATAACAAACACGACTTCGGCTAATGTACGAGTGTTATTAAATTTTGGGGTATTATTACATGAGATTTTCCGTTCGTTTCGCACCCTAAATGTGTATGCGTTAATTAAGTGCGGCCGGGATCCGTGGCGGTAGATTCTGATTGCGGGGAATGGTAATAGTGCGCCTAATTCCGAGTCACGGACGGATCGGCGCCGGCGCGGCTCACACCGCGTACTGATGTGCGCTCGTCTGGAACGGACCAGCCCTCGGATCTTCGTACAAAAAAATAAAACAAAGCCATAGAAAACCCACGTGGGTCATAACAATAAAGTTTACTGTTTACTGAGCTTTATCAAAACACTATTAATAAGTCGTGGTAACCTACCGAAGAATTGTATTGGACATGGTACGTTATGTAGCGCGAACGGGCGCCGGCGTTTTCGTCTTGTTATGTTCGTTAATTTGTGCTATGGTGGTATTTGTTTAACCAGGCGCCTTTTATCGCATAGTTATAATCTTCGGGCAAAAACAGCAACTAAGAGGTTTGAACATGAAAAGCGCTGAAAGTAGGCTCAACATAATAAATTCAAAGTGCTGTTACGCTGTTGGTGATGGATACCTTCATAGAACTTGGAAAGATGTTTATTAATAGACGGATCGTTACCTTTGAAGGCTATTCTCTATTGCAGCGTGCGAATACAGTATTGATTTCTTCAGTGAAAACGGTGAAAGATTCTCGCTGACGACTAATATTTTAATTCGGTTCAAGTAGGTCATATTTATCTATATTACTAATATATACAGCTGAAGAGTTTGTTTGCTTGTTTGTTTGTTTACTTGAACGCGCTAATCTCAGGAACTACTGGTCCGATTTGAAAAATTCTTACGGGGAAGCCCATTTATCGAGGAAGGCTATAGGCTATATATCATTCATCACGCTAAGACCAATAGGAGCGGAGCAGTAATGAAAATTGTGACGCAGACGAAGTTGCGCGGGTCAACTAGTATTCTCATAAATTGATATTCTCTCATAGACTGCGTGTTGCTTTTAGCTACAGTTAAATTGATAAGCATAAAAATAACCAAAGTTTGTTAATATTTGTGGTAAAGGTATGATCGGTTCGTATGAATGGAACAAATTGCAAAATTTATCAAGTTAATAAAAAACAAACGTCACCAATAAATAGGTGTATTTAGGCGTGTTGTTGTAAGAGATTAAATAGTTACCTTACTAGATTATCCTTGGCACATTAGTATGTCCTGAACATAAAATACTTTTTTCCAGAAGCCTTTGGATGAATTCCGATTTCTTGATGGTGAAAGCGCTGAGCTGGAAGAATCTAGTTGTTGTATGTTCAATTAACTCGATTTAATTTGTAAAACTTGACATGTTCAGACAGACCTCAACTCATTGATATACTTTGCTTAAAGTCATACATTATTTTGTGACGATAAAGGTATAGCAGCATAAACATATTTTAATTTAAAAATTCGTTCACAAAAACCCCGAAAACGAAACATGCCTACGAATCAGTTTATGAATGAGTATTCAGAATTTAATTTTCCTGTTTCGTTGTCCTCTTTTTGTTCGTTTGAATGCATTAATTTTAAAGTATATCCGATAAACCCACAAACACTATCGTGTTTTTATTTTGGCGCATCTTAGGGTTCCAGCACTTGTGTGCACAAACAACGTGACACACCGAATGAGTGACATCACGTCTCACGAATGTCTGTCGTGCGTGAACGACTGACTAAAATGTACATTGTCTTATTAAAGATTATATAAAACACACAAGATGAACAATGTAAGTCCACATGAGATTTACTTGACGGTTTCCTTCGCCTGGAATAGAATCCATAATAAACTTTGATTGGTTCAATTACTTAATTCGCTAAGAAGCCTTGAGCTCACAACACAACCCACGCCTCGATATTAATAAAGTTTTTCTCGACTTGTTTTACGTTAGGATTAAATAGTAACCTAATAAATCTTATTGCAATCGGTAATATAATGAGAAGTTCGTATAATGATGTTCTTGTTACTTGAAGAGTACCGATTGATTAGGAATCTGTATTGGCTGCTAACGCCACCGCTGGCACGGCATGCCCGCCCGCAATGTGATTTATTTGTTAGCTTCTGACCGCACTCGTTTGCCAGCCCCATTAAATTAATCTTATTCCGGTCGCTAGGTCAACGAGATTTCAGATGTTTAGCAAATGTTTCCAAATGTGTACTGCCGCAAGTCATACCTGTTGCCATACCATTAGATGATTTGATTATTGTTAGACGATTAAAGGCCATCACGGGTTATCGTTGTTCTTTTAAAAAATGTTCAGTTCTCGTTCATTGCATACTGCAAGCTATGTAGTTGAATGATATCTTCTCATGGGATTTATTAATAGATCTTACTTGGTTTTTCATTTACTTATTTAAGTGGATTATTTTGATTCAATACCAAGTTGTTGCACAGTACTCTCTAAAACGCATAATTTAAGTACCTACAGATGTAAGATGTGTACATTTGTACGTGTACCTGCATGATTTTATGTCGTGAACTCTTGCGCACACTTCGTATTAAATTAGTCTTGCGGTTTCTTCACTTGGCACACCATGTACCGCATGTTATATCTACTTGTCGATACTTGCCTACTTAATCAAGTGATCTCTGAAAAATAATGATGTCATTATTCGTTGCGTCCCGTCTGAGTTCCAGTGAGTCGTGTAAATGACCTTCACGCTAAACGGCACATGTGGTCGGTTATATTATAATAATACTTTTCATAGTCGATAATGTTGAGCTGAGAACGTCTAATTATAACGACATGATACCATTTTAATAAAATTAGAAGCCATTTTGACATTGACATCGATTATGGTTTTTAATACTTACCTACATTTTAATGTATGACAATCTCGATCATTGCCCTTACCTGTAGGTACTAAGGCTATAGACAAATATGATACCATGTAATAGATACGTCTATGAACGATAGATAATGGATTACACTTGAATCGATTAGCGGTTTGTCGGCTAATAGGAAGCCTAACCGATTCATTGGTTTCAATGTTGAAGAAGCGCGAAATTGTGATTTCTGCCACATTAAATTGGCACCACATAACACCTTATTCAATAGTTATGTAAGATTACGTATTACTAACGAATTTATGAGGTGCTAAGATTTTATTTATTTCTAGATAGAAAACAGGTTTAGCATGTCAGTGGCTTAAATGTTTGTTTCATGTTTGTGTAGCGTCATTAAATTAGACGGATGGCTAGGAAGTTCTGATGGCACGAACGCTGTAATAAAACTCCGTAACGTTACTTGTGTCCGGGTTTAAATACACGAAATTCGCGTTTAATGTAAGCAGCAGATGGACACCTATAAATTATTGCCTGTGTAGAAACCGAGAACGCCGTGCTAACTGATGAAAGTTGTAAACATGTCTGTCATTCCAATGAGCTCGAAAACTTTCAGCATGTTAATTTGACGTATGTTTCGTCCAAATATTTTTAATTACGGTCGAAACACCGCCAACGTAATAAATTACACTTAGAATATTTAGGGTGAATAAAGAGCCACCGTTCACTGTTAAAGACGGTTGTTGGGTCGAATCAATTATTTTCTTAACTCATGATTCTTGAAGATATCCGGTACAAATGTAAGTGGTCGTAATTGTGGTGGTATTTATTTTTATACATATCGCGTGGGTTCCTTGGTGAATTATATGGCGTATGCAAGTGCACTGCAAATTACTCTTATTTACTTACGCGGGTTTACCAGGACATATCCATTAACCGCTGCGGTGCGTCATCTAGTTTATAAAATTTGCACGTCTTTTGTCTGAAGGGCATGGTGTTCTAAATACAATCTGGTAATTGATATATTGTAATATTGAAAATCAATATTCATTTGGATTCCTATTAAAAAAATGCATGCATGGTTCATTTAAATAAGCATAAATAAATAATGTACCTTCAAAAAATCATTAAAATGCCTGCAATATTTAAAGTAAGCAATGTTTTTATATTGAGTAAATACGTGACTCGTGGGTATGTATTGCATTATATTTAACTGTTCACACAGTTCTCGAACGCTAAAGTAACCCAATAACTGAGTTAATTCCTACTTGCACCGGATGACGAGCAGCTGATGCATAACATCTTTTTTGTGCTACTTCATCACTATTTTATTATAAAATTTTAGTTTTCATTTTTAACACACAGAATACCTCTGATCTTTTATTTAAAACTTCACACATGTCCATGTCCTTAATAAATTGGATCCATAAAGATAAGGTAATATTTTAATTATACTGTTCTGTCGATATAGTTTGCCGATATAATAAACAAAACAAACAAAAAATGCTTTTATCTGGTTGGACCCATGGACATACAAACCTTACTTACGATTTGTTTGGTAGTCCTTTTGTCCTTATATTGTGCTTGTTTTTTATTTGGGTCTGCCGAGCAATGCGCTTTGTTGACGTGATGTGTATTTGCATATACCCTTGACTCGACGACTGCCTTGTCAAATGTACCTAACTCACTGCATTGTTAACTTGACTTATATATTCATAACATATGATTTAAATAAATCTAATGTAAGACAGGAAAGATTGCTGTCATTTTATTATTAAAAATCCACGGGCGTAATATTTAGCATCTGCTAATGCCATGAACTAGCCATATGCCACAAAAAATAGTAGCAGACAATGAGATTCGCACATTCGAAAATATCGAGGTGACTGAACCCGTGAATAGAACATAGTCAATCGTTTTTGTTGATTTACAAAAACTACTTGAAATAAATTGCCCTGAGCAATGAGATATATCTCCACGAGCGCTCGCTTGTTTGTACTCGATATCATTTGAACTCAAATAGGTGGCTAATGGCATCGGAGTAGCAGCCGCTAATTACAGTGATTTTATAGCAATTGAAATATGGACTGTGGAATTGTGCCACGTCATACGTAATTATGTGAAGGACGTGGATGTTCTATCGTTTATATTTAAGTTAGTGTGTTCGATGAATATGACTGATTCATATCCTTGACATTATTTTATGATATTCCTCTCGTTTTAATCTGCGACATTAAAACTCGTGATACAAAAATAAGCCACGATTAGAAAATACAAAACTGTAACGCGTCTGCTGAGTTGCTAACGACGCCCAAGATGAACATGATTTATCTATAGCAGTCTAACGAATATTCAAGTATTTTGCTAGATAGATTCCCATCAGAGGCGAATGGAAATATTTTAATTTATAGAGATAACCGTCGATACGTATCATGAATATAAATGAGCCAAGACAAAAACAAGATGTGTCTGAAGAGAAATAATAAGAGGCGTTCGACAGCCACGATCGTCTAGCCGCCATCGTCCTTGAGTGCAGAAATCCTTGATGAGTACAATCAACCGCCACCGGATAGTCGTCTCCGTTCAGGGCTGCCAATTAATATTTTAACTACTTGTAAGGCGAGTTGCGGAGTCTATTTCAATTCAACTTGTTTAATGACCACTTGTTGCGTAAACTAGTTATGTTTATCTATCCGTCATTATAGCCTTCTTAACTTGGTTTTTGCAATATTTGTCGGTATTAATGTAACTCCGTAACATAGAAAAAAAAAAACAAAAAGAATAGGATTGGTGAAGTCCTAGGTATTTTGATGCAGCCCTAGATTATCGATATAGCGTAGGTGCTAGCAAGTGTGTCGACAAAAACTAAAACTGAAAATAAATGGGCGCGAAACGCTTATTAGCGCCGTGAACGCTGGAAATATATGCTCAAATGCGGACCACTAGCCGTATTTGAAAATGGATAATTATACGCACCTCGGCGAACTCGACAAAATATCTTAACTGTGTTCTTTACTTGTTGTAAAGACTGTACATACTTAGTTTCTATTATTTATTGGCTAGATATAATATATTTCTTTTTCTTCAGCGACCAAGTACTAAACCGTTTGGGATAAGTACACCTACCTATTTTTACGTGGAAGTATTTGACCTAATTTAGTACGTAGCTGTGTAAATCCTAATATCAAAACACCATATCAATTGCAAAATATATGCTGAATTTACAAATATCCATAAATTTTATTCCAGTGTAGATAACGATTGCAGAGATTTCCGGTAGTCAGTATTTATCTCCCCATACATCCAAACCATCTATGTAATACGTTTTAATCAAAACGAGTACGTAAACATGTCACGTGTAAAATCCAACCGCGGCTTAAATTGAATTTAACTCGAGCCACGACCTGTCAACTTATCGAATATAAATTCTCTTAATAATCGTTACCAATTACGTGAGCGTTCGGCCTCGTACTGCACTATCAATCGTTACAGAAATGCTGTAACGAGCGATTACTACGAAGGATTAAGATCTTTTTGCGGTGGCATGTAAGGGAGAAAATGAATTGTCGAATGGGACTTTGATTGGTCTTTTTGGTCCGGAGCGACGTCGTCGTGAGGCGTGCCGGCTGGTCCGCCGCGCCGGCTCCGCGAGAAATGTTGGACGTTATGAAACCATCGCTGACAAACTGCAAATAAGAATGGCCCTAACTCTAAACACTAGACAAGCTCGCCAGTCTTTGTCGCCAATTGCATAAATATGGACTAATATAATGAAATGGAATTTAAATCAACCTCACAATCGCGCAATAAACAGAAGTTTGTCGACACAGAGTAATAATTTTGTAACAATGCTCTATTTTGTTCGTCGTATGTCTTAAGATGTCGAAATATTTATCTAATAATAAGAATTGATCAAACAAACTCAAACACACATGGTATGATTCATGAGAGAAAAACCAGTTATGTTCATGTCTTTAAGAAGAACGAGTTCAGTAATTAGTGTTGTGTAAACGAGGTTTAGGACCAGTATTTGGCGAAAAATTGTATATAGCTGATACTGGTCTCTACACGATGTTCCTCAAAGCTACTACTACTACTAGTAGTAGGATAGCAAATCTGGCAATGCATAGAAGATTGCAGTTTATCACGCAAAAAATGTTTATGTACTTGATAATAGCTAGGATTCGTACCTAACCTTAACAGAAGTATTGGAAAGACTACTAGAAGTATCTAGCTTAAAAGCAACTTGATAAATAACTTTTATTTAAAAAGACATCTCACAAAAAACAGCCATTTCGTAAAACTTTGAACTTGGACATTAGTTTTTGGCATCATCAAAAACATCATGGATGTGATTTTTATGACTAATTCAAAAACTTATTTCGCCAGTGACATCAGCCTCGGTTTTTTCATGTTTGGACAAATTGGCGGGAATTTTACTTGTGTTCCAATATTTGTGGGTTGTTGCTGTTTTATAATTTCACGTCTTCATTAATTACCTAGCAAATGGTAGACTGCCTTGATTACGCTAAAATGTCTTCTCAGTTTTGATTTACCTCCCATCCTACCATTGATACTGTGAGAACGTGTATTTTTTCGTGAGGTGAAGTTACTCTCGCCACGCGACAATGTCTGAAACCGAGTGTCGGAGGCGCGACGCTCGACAGTCTGTCACAGTCAAGTTCACGGCCTTCTCGGCCAACGTTCCGCAACATTTCCTTGTTCTGTCTCGTTACTCTTTATTTATCATCGCGATATATTGAATCGAAAGCATTGCAATTGATAGCCTTGTCTCGCAGCTTACTTACGACACTCAATTACTTTATTGTACTTTTATTGTTTTCAGATCTCCTTCAATTACTGTAGTATAGTTTATAAAGATCGCTTCTTCAGTAACACGTTCCATCATGGAACGCATGACAACGAGGTCCTTCTTTATGTTGCGTCCATTATAATTTATAGTCGATTTAATTTGAGGTATGTCTCGATGTGGTACAACCATTCTGAAGCGTTCCACGTGTATTGTTCTCGACAAGCGCGGGGTCGACGACCATATCTAGCAAATGTTTGCTGATCGTATAGCGAAAATGTATTTGACGTAAAGCATTGTAACATTTGACATTTATGGATACTTACCTATCTTATTAAAATAAAGACGAACTTTGTTATTAGGGTGAAAGGTAACGGCTGTAGGGATTTGGATGGCAGTTTGCAGACGAGTAGAGAATGATCCTGGAATACTTATTTCCTGTGGGACGATTTCCTACTTTCAAACTGGTGAAACCACTGACAAAAGTTAGTTATTAATATTCTATAGTTATTCTGAAATTGCAAAGCTGTCTTTTTAACGAGCCTGGTGATAAATTTTCGTATCTTCTCCGTATGGAAAGAAGTCTTGACCCTGCATTAGGACAGTATCAGGCGTGTAATTCTTAATGACTGTCTCAAACAAACCATCAATTCAAAAAATATTTGCTGCATAGGTAAGGTGAGAATAAGTAGCAAGTACCAAGTACCGACCAATCGCAGTCTTCTTAAAAAAATGCCGTTACGCATTTAGAATGACCTGTTCATAGAGTTGTCTGTAAGGTACTTTATATAAAAAGTTGTTTACTAGTTTCCTCTTAGCGATGTTTTTTTTTCTACTCGCGATTAATTGGTTCTCTATTCACTAATAGTACACCATGCCAGTTAACTATTGTGGTACAATTTGATGTGATTCAAAATTTAAATCAATTATTTTGAATATACAAAACATTATCGACTCGGTACCACATTTTCCGTTTGTTTGGCGTTGGCTGTCAGATATAAATCTCCGTAGATCACGAGGTCGTTAATGTGATATTCGTGTCGGCGCCGTCTCAGATAGGTACTGTTATCCCATTGTCGATTCAAATGTTCCGCGCTTTCATATTTGTCTATGTACAGCTATTGTAAGATTTAGTTCCGTGCAAGTGAACAGATCGAAATCTTTCAATACATGTTCCTAGGTAGCATTACGAAGCTTTTAAACGTATTTGAATACGCGCGATTCCAATCTTAAGAGATCTTAGCGCGATAGTGCGAGTTAATCTGTATCAATTATTATAAATTTTCGTTTTATGCAGAAATAATTATTATTGTCTGTAATCTTACGACATGACTCACTGGAGTTGTTCTGTATTAACGGCAGCTTTTTCGATAGCATCACGCAATGAGCAGTGCAAATTAAGGTATTTTTGTTTTAAGTCGGTGTAAGTACATAGGGGTAATTCTTACCTGCGTTGTCTACACGGGCTGTGGGACTTAGGGTCGGTACTCGGTAGTTTCCGCTGTATTTGATATGCTAGCCGTGATAAGAGCCGACAGCCACGCGACACTTGTTCAACCCCTTCCAGTGCCGAGGGTTGGTCGCCCTTCCGCCTTATTGATTAGCACCCTCGGAGAATTAACTTAATGGAGAAAACAACACACGTCGTCATACTCGTTTCGTATAAAACTAAGTATACATATAACTACATCCTAATTACGAGGTTTTTTTATTTGTTCGGCATCAGTCGTTGATTTTGTGTACAAAAATCACAAATTCTCAACATTTTTATTTTGTTTCAGCAGAAATGAAAGTTCCGTCAACTTTTTTCTTTTTTTAATTAATTTATAAAACAATAACTTTGCATTTGTAGCTCTTCGCCGACAGAAAAGTTTATTTCAGAAACAGACACAATTTCCAAGGCTTCTTAAAAGTTTCTTAAGCGTTTTTAGAACATTTTCCTCTTAAGGTAAATTATAAAATTGCTACCGGTTCATTAGACTCTAACGTATTCAAATGCTTATTGAATTTCTGCGAAACGAGTAAATGTTGTTAGATAGAGATAGGGCCATTCCCTATTATTAGTCTATAGTAAACCGTGCGAGCGCGAACCAGTTACACCGATCGAGCCGTGTTAGTTAAGTTAAATAATACGAGTGTGTTGTAAATCCCTTGCTTTCATTGTACTATCGAGAATCGTGAGTTGTACATTTATTCTTGAAAAGGCAATCTGGGAATAGAAAGACAAATACATGCGCGGTCCACATAATCGTTGCTGCATGCCTATGGCTCAACTCCAGACTAATTAAGTGCATTATGGCCGAAGTCACGTTTATATTACAGAACATGTCAAATTAAAGTTAACTTTACAAATGTATGTGTTTATAAGGCTCGATTGGTGATCGTTAAATTTTATGCAGCTGTGTATGAGATCTGAATGGGTACTTACGAGTGTTAAGGTGTGTATTGCGGTCAGCGAGGAACTGACTCGCAGTGTTGCGTCACCCCGCTGTCGGTACTGGTTGCGCCAAATCAATCTTGGGCGCTAATCGCACCTCTCGCCGTCCCGTTGAAATAGTTTGCAATATCAAACTACCACAATTACATTCGATTCAACCAAAACAAGTACAACTAAGTGCGTAATACATAATTGAAATAATTGCGTGATTAGGCTATTTGGTTACATGAACCAATATGTAGTTGGAAATTAAAGATGGATTTGATTTGTACACAACTGCGCAACAATTGAGTGCTAAGAATGTAACTAAATTATTATTTTTCACCAAACATTATGGACTAAGGGTAGTTTTTGTTTGTTGTAGTTCGCGTCGGGTGCGGCGGAGAGCGCGGCGTGTGGAACTAGTTCCTCATCGTCAAGTTCTTCATCGTCGTCGTCATCATCGTCTTCATCGTCATCGTCGTCGGATTCGGACACCGCGGACGCCGCTGGCGGCTCCGCACACGCCTCTCCCGATGATTCCAACACTGCCCTTGCAGCTGACTGTCCATTACAGGTGAAGCTAAACACTTATTAGTAAATCTTGTTTGTGCCATATAGACACGGTCTGATCAACTTATCTACATAATCTGACTTTTTAAGCAGGCCCGAGAGGCCGAGAGCTGTTCCAAATGAATATTTAAAGATATTTCCAGCAACAAATAGGTCGTAAGAAATGACCTGCGCTAGTTGTAACAGTGCATAGTTAGGTAGCGACTAGCGTTAGTCTGTGTTTACTGTGTCTATTTGGAGCAGTATACTGAAATATATTTTGCAGCTCATCGACGATGCAGACCTTGCGGAACTATTTCCAGAACAAACATCGAGCGCGCCGGCGCAACAGCCCAATTTCTCGACCTTTACTGTCCACAACGCCGCGCCGGATAACGACGACAAGTCCATTGCTGATAATGGTGAGCGTTCTTCACTATGTGCATTTAAGACGGTGATCTATATTATTGAATCTTTAGTTTTATCAAGACATAAATATTTCAGGTGATGGATCCAGTAGTGAAATGGAACTTACGCCCCAGCTGGTGACAGCTGCAATACAAAGGGCAACAGCCGATTCGTCTGGATCGGAAAATGAGTGTTCTAACACTGGTACCGGACACCAGAACACGACGCACTATGCCTCCAGCCTGCTGCAGCAGTTCGTTCATCAAACACAACTGCTGAGCAGTACGGTGCCTCTAACATCTATTAGTACGGCAGCGAGTACTTCGTTATCGTGTGGATTAAATCCAACCACGATAGATGGTGTCGGGACTATCAGTGATTGTGTACTCGGACAAATTAATACTCTACCAGAAATAGCACCCATTGCGCCAAACTTCTTATCGTCAAGTCAACACCTGAGTCCACAACAAACAGAAGAACTTTCGCAAAATTATAAAGATCTTGAAGAAATTACTTCTGTAACGGATTCTGTGGATATTTCGATAACGAACCCACCGAGTCTTGAAGATTGTGTCGATAATAATGACTTCATGACACTGGATATCACTCAAGGAGGCTCCGAGCTAGGAAGTGCTAGTGATTTGTTAAAAAGTTCTCCTATTACCATCGTCGGGACAGATATAAATCACTTAAATCACATTGATTCTCAAAAGTTAGATACAATCAGCACGAATTCAGTTGAATCTCAAGAAGATGTTAAAAATGTAATTGTAGAATCTAGAAGAAAAAGAGGCAGGCCTCGAAAAGTTCGAAAAGCTGATGAATTTGACAGCAAAAGTATGGAATCTCACAATGCAGCAAAATCGGTAGTTAACGTAATTAATTTTCACAATAACAACGACCCTCCGAACGTTTCACCAGATTCTGGCATTCTGTCGAATCACAACTCGCCCACACATTCTCCGTTGCGGCGTCACGATGTAGATGAGGGCCACAGTAGGCTAGGTAGGAAATCTATTCAAAAAGAGAACACCACAAGAAGAGCCATGCGATCAAAATCCAAAAGCAGAAGTCGTGCCCAGAACAGGTCCGACTCAAGTGATTGTGATTACCAGAAAAAGAGAATAGAAAATGAAGTCAAACAAATTAAAACAGAAGCACCGTCACCAGTTCCACTGAAACAAGAACAGAATAAATTTGAAAAGAATAAGAAAAACGATCACAAACTGGATATAGCTGCGTTAGATAGAATGTTATATGCTACGGACAGGGTATTATATCCGCCTCGGAAGAAAGTTGGACGTAAACCGCAAAGTAAAGCGAAATCTACAAAGAATACTCCCAAAACTTTAAAAGACAAGAATCAGTATGACTCGGGTGATAGCGACGAAGACTCTGTAACAAACAATAGGTCGGTGTTGTCGGGAGTGTATGCCAAACGTAAAGAACTAAATAGTAAACTCGCCAGCTTACCGAAAAAGAATAATAAAACATTTGGCAACACTTGGAGAGACAATCAGAGTGAAAATGAAGCAGCTGCAGATGATCCGCTGGATCCAACTTGGAAACAAATCGATCTGAATCCTAAATATAAGGATATCCTATCAGGTTATAAAAGTGACCACGAATTCAAGCCCTATAAAAGCTGTAGTCGCATCATAGAGTCGGGCTACAAGAGTGATTACGGGTGTAGATCTGGATATAAAAGCGATTACTACCGTTCGGGCTATAAAAGTGACCATAAGTCGGGTTACAAAAGTGATAAATCGGGTTATAAAACAGACAACAGTGTTAGGAGCATGCGCAGGCGAATGAGAAAACTGAAGAAGACTAGGTCAGTTAGAGATAGGTCATACTATAAAAATCAAAAACATTTTGTATCTGATCAAGAGATACTGGTATTAACAAATAAAACATTCAGCAGCTTAACTTTAGGCCACAGTTCAAGTGATTCTGAGTGTGAAAGTTACTTGAGGAAACCCAGTGCCAGTCCAAAGTACGTAAGTGTTTGCACAAAATACCCGCAAACATCGAAGTACGACTTTGGATTCTCAAAAATGAGTAAAAAGCATGTGTTAAGACTGAATTCATCAGACCCGTTTGCCCCAGGCCCTGTGTTTAGTGGCTTACAACGCCCCGTTACAACTTGCAACATATTCAAAGTGAGTAATAACAACAATAACAATACTTTACTCAAGTCTCCAACTAAAGCAAGTCACATTGGGAATTCATTGCCAGCACTGAAACCTGCATTTACGCACAAGTTTGGATCGTCACCGATTTGTGTATCTACCAAATCAGGATCAAAGAAGGAAAATGATAGCAGTTTCAAATATTTCCCAAGTACACTATCACCGAAAAGCCGTAAACAGTTGAAAAACGGAAATACTTCGTTTTCTAATAGTTCGAAAAAAGATGTTTCGCCGAAACCGCTGCCTAGTATTTTTGAAAAATCTAAAAACAGTTACGTACCAAACAAGTCTTTAGCGAGGAATGTTTTTCTGAATTTTAAGAAACCGCACATCAAGCCGTCTTTCCACATCAAAAAACATAGGAGAACTGTAGTGTTAGCTCCACCCAAGATAAATCTAAAACCTACGGAAAGACTATCAAGAGTAACTGTTAAAACAGAAAACAAGCATCACAGACACAGAAGTAAACGGCGACATCGCTCTAGATCTGTTTCCAAATGTCGAGAAACTTACACAAAAGCTATAGAACTTGTAGACCAAAAGTTTAGCCAGGATATGGACAACTTAGTTTCTAATTTTATAAAGTTGTGTCAAATAGCGCCAAAATTAATGCCGAAATTAACGAATGTCGCGTTAATTCCGCTCAAAACAACGGAAAAGACATCCGCGGAGACAGTGCCTACTAAAGTTGTAAAAAGGGGATCGAAAAAACGGAAAACTTCAGATAATACAGAAATCGCTACACCTACATCGAAGCGGAGGCACAAAAAGCAATTAGCAGAATCTCAGAATAAAGGTGGCAAGGATACTAATGAGCATAAACTGCCTCTTAAAAAGCGACATTACCACATTAACTCTTCTACAGGAAATTCATTAAGCCTAAGCTTAGTTCCAGCAGAATTTGATGAAAACTCAAAGAACGGCACAAGTCCGGAAAAGTTCTTGTGTACAGAAACTGATTGTACAGGAGATGTGCAAAGCAATTCTCCTGAAGATTCCCCTAAACAGAAAACTCCTCCTGAAAAGGGTAAAAAGAACAGTGATAATTCAAAAACTGTTCAAAATACTACTGTTCCAGACAGCAAAAATCAAAATACTGACACTGCATTGAAAAATGCAAAAGTAAGCGGTGGTGTTGTAGTAGATAACAATTCATCGAAAATTGATGAAAATAATCATACACCCACAAAGAATCATTCTGCGAATTCTCTAAACGCAACTGATGACGAACTTTCCATCAAGAAACCTACTGCAGAACAATCGGAACTATCCAAGAAGATATATGAAACATCTGAAAAATTGAAGGCCGTACATAAAATGGTCCATGATTTAGAGAAATGCCTACCTAAGCCCAAAGATCCTGAAGTGAAACCAGAATCCAATAAACAAGAAACTACTAAAGTTTCTTCACCGAGATCTGAAAATAAATCATCACCTACGCGGCACTCCGCACCGATCGTAACACCTAAGAAGCGACATAGACTGGAAGCAGAAAAGGTTATATCACACTCGAGCCTGGACCAAGTTGTCCAATCTTTATCTAAGAAGCTATCAGAAGAAAAATCCGTTGCATCGTCAGATACAAAAGAAACCAAGGATGTTAATCAAAATAACTCCAAGGAAGATTCTAAAGAGACTGCAAAGTCTGATGCCGTAACATCTAATAATAACTCTTCAGCAAACGCAACCATTGATCCATTGAAGAGTATGTCTGCTCGATCCTTATACAAAAGCTCCATCCCACCGGCACAAAAGTCTGAAATAATGACACGAAAGAAAAATAGACTAGAAGGTTTAACCAGTAATTTAGTTTCTAAAATAAATCCAAGTGCAGCTACTAAAGTTTTAGATACTTTGCTAAATAATAATATACGTAAGTCTATAGAATCTCGTATTTTAGAAAAGGAGAAAAACAGTACAGAACCTACATCTAAAGTGACTGATGAAAAGAAAAATAAAGAACCGTCACAAATTAACACAAGAGCTACAGTTATCAAGTCTCCAGTGTCGAAGGGAAAAGTTATAGACACAAAGAAGACGAAAGCACCAGAGCCTCATGTTGAACAAGCGCCTGTTGTCAATATCGATAAACCAACTGGCATATTCGAACCATCTGTTGATTTAGAAGACCAGATTCCAAAGTCTTCAATTTGTGTCAGCAATATTATAGCTGATGCCAATAAAGCGAAATCAAAAACAAAAAATAGTGATGTGAAAGCTACAAATTCCTTATTAGTACCTATTGATACCGAATCCGAGATACCGCTGGCATTAATTTCAGAAACACCAGACCCTATTATTAGGCCAAAAAGAGGAGAATCAATCGCCGCGGTGATATCGGATAAACTTCAAGAAACTGGGGGTCATAACTTACGACAGACTAAGAGGAATTTGAATAACGACACTGAGGATCCAAATGACAACAAGAAAAAGAAGAAAACTAATAACATCTTAAGAGAGAGCAAACTAGTATTACCTGCCAGAGCTTTAGTTCCAAAAGTTCAAGCCGAACGCCTAGCGATTACAGATACTACAAAAAAGATTATTTTGACTTCTAAAAAGTCAGAAGCTAACGATTCTAGTGACAGCAAGACAGCTGAAATGTCAAAGAAGAAGACTAGGAGACGTAAAGCAATCAATAGAACTGGCTTCCCAAGCATTAAACGAAAAAAGAAGAAAGTTGAGAGCAACATAACATCGGATAGTCACTTCACCTCTGATACTGATAATAATTCTTCTGCATTCGAGCGCGTGCCGAAAGACGGTGAAGCAACGAGTAGTTTCTTGGAACGAACTACTAGCAAGAAGCCTGAACTTAAAGTAGTGCTGAATAAGGACGAATGTCCTAAACAAGGTAGATTGACTGTAGTTGCTCTTGAGAAATTACAAGGAAAAGATGTCCCTAGTGATAACAATAATAAAACAAGCAACAATACCGAGACTGTAGTTAGCGAGAAAAAAGTTATGAATTCGTCTATTCTGAGAGCGCCAGCCCTTCAGCTAAAGAGCAAGACTGAAAAAGAGGTTAAAAATCACATCAACAAATGGGAAGTGCTTAGTGAGACGGATAGCATTCCATCTTTGGCTAGTTCTCTTAGTAACGATCCTGAAGACAGCATACCCTTGAGCCTTTTGAATTTAAAAGCAAACACGGACAGACCTGTTAGCCGTCTGGATAACTTGGAGAGACTGAAACGCAAGACAAGAGCAATGTCACCTTCTCATGAAATTGAAGAAATATTTTCTAAGAGAAAAGTGGTCGAGAGGAATTGCAAAGTCGTTTTGAGGCCGAAATCAAGTCTTGCAGTTTTATGTCCAAGTGAAAGGAGGCAGACAAGAAGTTCAGAAAATACTACTGAAGAGCCGAAAGCAACTAAGGCAAAGAAAATTGAAGCTAAGAAAACAGTGGTTGAAACTGAGAAAGTTATTGAGAAAGTTGCTGAGAAAGTAACTAAGCCTGTTGCTATAGCTAATAGAAGAAAGTCCAGGTCTTGTCAAGTGAATAAGAAGCGAGAAGTGCAGTCGAGCTCTCGTGAGAGTTCCGTAGACACCATTGTGAGTCGGAAAATTGACTCAAAGTCTCGCGAACCCTCGATAGACACTCTCGAAAATGACCCTCTGCCGCTCAATGAGAAAGAAATAGATTTCGAAAAGAGTATAGACGTACTATCTAAGAACATAATTTGCAAGAAACGAGTAGCTTCATCTCGTGACGACAGTCCGGCTAGCAGTGTGGACAACAGGGATAAACCTGTTATATCGAAAAGGAATCCGCGACTGCGGAAGAAATTCTTGGCCGCTGGATTGTTCTCCGATTACTATAAAGAAGAGTAAGTTTAAATAATCCTTGAATAGTAACCATATTGTGCATTATTTACTTTTACTAATCTTTGTTTCACATTTCAGTCCTAGACCAGAAGGAAAAGGAAAGAATTTGGTGACCCAAACGGAATTCCCGCCCGGATTGCTGGCACCGCCGCCATATTGCGAACGTTGGGTTCGTCGAAGACTTCAGCATTTCTCTTTGCCTTATGATATTTGGTGGCAACAACATTACAACCAGCCAGTACCATCATGGAACTATAAAAAGATTCGCACAAGTAAGTCAAAACTCTTTTCACCCTTTTGATATCAGTTAGTAAAAAGTTATAGACAAGTGATAGACTACGTGGTAGATTTGATACATAATCAAATCTCAATCAAACTCTTTTCACCCACATTAAACCTTAGTATTTTTGACTAGGTACCTAATAAGGGTATTTTGTTGTTGAAAATAAGGTATTATAGAAAGCAACAGAAGTATACTGTTTCTTATTCTTAGTGCAGTATTGAAATTCTCACATCAAGATTAGTAGCCTTAACTGCTATGTTTGTTATTTCAGACGTTTATTACGACGTGAAACCATCGGCGGAGGAATGTGAGAGCGTCGCTTGCAACTGCGCGCCTGCGTCGGGCTGCAACGAGGACTGCATCAACAGATTAGTGTACGCCGAGTGCTCGCCACAGCTGTGTCCTTGCGGGTAACTACATTATTACTAACTTAACATTATTATTATTTATTTTTATTTTATAAGCTTTGGAATGCCTTGATCGTCTATGATTTGGTCCTGCAAACTGTTCTTAAAGTTTTCTTCAAGAAATTTCAATGACAGCCTGTGGTCCAGAAAACACTATAGGCTAACGACCTATTAGGTTCATGGGATTGAAACAAAACTGCCGAAAAAATGGCGCACTGTACGGATATGACTTCTAGCCCCTTAAGTATAATACAGGCGTGAAGCTTATCACACAAAATAGTCATCTGGTACTGTACTCTCTATAGTACTTTCGCGAACGGTATAAAATTATTGTTTGTTATTTGCAGCGATAGGTGTAAGAACCAACGCATACAGAGGCACGAATGGGCATCCGGCCTGGAGAAGTTCATGACGGAGAACAAGGGCTGGGGCGTGCGCACCAAGCACAGGATCACTTCGGGAGACTTCATACTGGAGTATGTGGGAGAGGTCGTGTCTGATAAGGAGTTCAAGGTGAGGAACACAATCAGTTACATATTGAGGAAGATAGATCATTGTTTGCGCCAAGAATTTATTTATTTTTTAGTAAACTCAACAGCTTATATGATGTTATGAGTATTTATAATTGATGTAAATTAATAATTTACATGAATTGTAAATATTCATCACACTATCAACGAGCAGCCCAGTGTAGTTTCGTCAAAGTTACCAATGTTACTAGCACACACTTCACAGTGACAATGAGATGATAACAAGTATCTCTTAAGCCAATTACAGAGTTACACGGCATTGGTAATGTTAAGTTAGTTAGAAAGTGGCGAAAGAAAAAAGAGAATAACAAAAATTTACTAGTACAAGTATTAATAAAATTGCGACTGTGGACACATTTTTCTCATTAAATAGCATAACATAAACAAAAGGACCTCAAAAAAGTTGAGCCCTTAGTCAACCGTCACCGAGAATCACCAGGAAAATATCTCTATCTATTCTCTTTCTCTCTATTTCTTCTCTGTTGCGTAAAAAAATACTATCTAACTGACAGGTAGATCTTTGTATATTTTATCAAGTCAGTTTATTTGGTTATGTTTTTAAAAGCCTATTAGCTTTTAGAAAGCTTATTCTGTAAACATGTAAACAAAGCTGTCAATTTATCCAATCAATGTGTTTTCGCGATGAGATATTTACAGAATATACCGGCTATTTTCAAATAAATTCTATTATCCCACTTGAAAGTCAATTCATCAGCAATCAAGAGAATTCACTAGAGAATTATTGATCAAAAGTTTTATCAAGCTTCAATTAACCTCCCACCTTGTCCTAGTAGTCAGTAAACATGTCCAACATAATTAAATTGATTGTATTGTGTGTGGGCAGGAGCGCATGGCCACCCGCTACGCGCGCGACACGCACCACTACTGCCTGCACCTGGACGGCGGGCTCGTCATCGACGGACACCGCATGGGCGGCGACGGACGCTTCGTCAACCACTCCTGCCGCCCCAACTGTGAGATGCAGAAGTGGACCTCCAACGGTTAGTATTGTATTGTGTGTGGGCAGGAGCGCATGGCCACCCGCTACGCGCGCGACACGCACCACTACTGCCTGCACCTGGACGGCGGGCTCGTCATCGACGGACACCGCATGGGCGGCGACGGACGCTTCGTCAACCACTCCTGCCGCCCCAACTGTGAGATGCAGAAGTGGACCTCCAACGGTTAGTATTGTATTGTGTGTGGGCAGGAGCGCATGGCCACCCGCTACGCGCGCGACACGCACCACTACTGCCTGCACCTGGACGGCGGGCTCGTCATCGACGGACACCGCATGGGCGGCGACGGACGCTTCGTCAACCACTCCTGCCGCCCCAACTGTGAGATGCAGAAGTGGACCTCCAACGGTTAGTATTGTATTGTGTGTGGGCAGGAGCGCATGGCCACCCGCTACGCGCGCGACACGCATCACTACTGCCTGCACCTGGACGGCGGGCTCGTCATCGACGGACACCGCATGGGCGGCGACGGACGCTTCGTCAACCACTCCTGCCGCCCCAACTGTGAGATGCAGAAGTGGACCTCCAACGGTTAGTATTGTATTGTGTGTGGGCAGGAGCGCATGGCCACCCGCTACGCGCGCGACACGCACCACTACTGCCTGCACCTGGACGGCGGGCTCGTCATCGACGGACACCGCATGGGCGGCGACGGACGCTTCGTCAACCACTCCTGCCGCCCCAACTGTGAGATGCAGAAGTGGACCTCCAACGGTTAGTATTGTATTGTGTGTGGGCAGGAGCGCATGGCCACCCGCTACGCGCGCGACACGCACCACTACTGCCTGCACCTGGACGGCGGGCTCGTCATCGACGGACACCGCATGGGCGGCGACGGACGCTTCGTCAACCACTCCTGCCGCCCCAACTGTGAGATGCAGAAGTGGACCTCCAACGGTTAGTATTGTATTGTGTGTGGGCAGGAGCGCATGGCCACCCGCTACGCGCGCGACACGCACCACTACTGCCTGCACCTGGACGGCGGGCTCGTCGTCGACGGACACCGCATGGGCGGCGACGGACGCTTCGTCAACCACTCCTGCCGCCCCAACTGTGAGATGCAGAAGTGGACCTCCAACGGTTAGTATTGTATTGTGTGTGGGCAGGAGCGCATGGCCACCCGCTACGCGCGCGACACGCACCACTACTGCCTGCACCTGGACGGCGGGCTCGTCATCGACGGACACCGCATGGGCGGCGACGGACGCTTCGTCAACCACTCCTGCCGCCCCAACTGTGAGATGCAGAAGTGGACCTCCAACGGTTAGTATTGTATTGTGTGTGGGCAGGAGCGCATGGCCACCCGCTACGCGCGCGACACGCACCACTACTGCCTGCACCTGGACGGCGGGCTCGTCATCGACGGACACCGCATGGGCGGCGACGGACGCTTCGTCAACCACTCCTGCCGCCCCAACTGTGAGATGCAGAAGTGGACCTCCAACGGTTAGTATTGTATTGTGTGTGGGCAGGAGCGCATGGCCACCCGCTACGCGCGCGACACGCACCACTACTGCCTGCACCTGGACGGCGGGCTCGTCATCGACGGACACCGCATGGGCGGCGACGGACGCTTCGTCAACCACTCCTGCCGCCCCAACTGTGAGATGCAGAAGTGGACCTCCAACGGTTAGTATTGTATTGTGTGTGGGCAGGAGCGCATGGCCACCCGCTACGCGCGCGACACGCACCACTACTGCCTGCACCTGGACGGCGGGCTCGTCATCGACGGACACCGCATGGGCGGCGACGGACGCTTCGTCAACCACTCCTGCCGCCCCAACTGTGAGATGCAGAAGTGGACCTCCAACGGTTAGTATTGTATTGTGTGTGGGCAGGAGCGCATGGCCACCCGCTACGCGCGCGACACGCACCACTACTGCCTGCACCTGGACGGCGGGCTCGTCGTCGACGGACACCGCATGGGCGGCGACGGACGCTTCGTCAACCACTCCTGCCGCCCCAACTGTGAGATGCAGAAGTGGACCTCCAACGGTTAGTATTGTATTGGGCAGGAGCGCATGGCCACCCGCTACGCGCGCGACACGCACCACTACTGCCTGCACCTGGACGGCGGGCTCGTCATCGACGGACACCGCATGGGCGGCGACGGACGCTTCGTCAACCACTACTGCCGCCCCAACTGTGAGATGCAGAAGTGGACCTCCAACGGTTAGTATTGTATTGTGTGTGGGCAGGAGCGCATGGCCACCCGCTACGCGCGCGACACGCACCACTACTGCCTGCACCTGGACGGCGGGCTCGTCATCGACGGACACCGCATGGGCGGCGACGGACGCTTCGTCAACCACTCCTGCCGCCCCAACTGTGAGATGCAGAAGTGGACCTCCAACGGTTAGTATTGTATTGTGTGTGGGCAGGAGCGCATGGCCACCCGCTACGCGCGCGACACGCACCACTACTGCCTGCACCTGGACGGCGGGCTCGTCATCGACGGACACCGCATGGGCGGCGACGGACGCTTCGTCAACCACTCCTGCCGCCCCAACTGTGAGATGCAGAAGTGGACCTCCAACGGTTAGTATTGTATTGTGTGTGGGCAGGAGCGCATGGCCACGCGCTACGCGCGTGACACGCACCACATATCCAAAGTACACAGGATGCATACATTACATTTCAACCCACATATAATTATTGATAGACTTTTTGCTAACGCGTAGCATTCATAATGAAAGTGTTGTATGTATGTAAATCGGGCTGGTTTCCACAACTCTACGACTAAGCGCGTATTTTGCGTGCAGGTGGGACAAATGTGTCATTCGATCCACCCCAGCTCCCCAAGGAAGGCCAGCAACGCTTTGGTATTACCAACTATCTCACAGAGGGTACCTGGGTTTCCGAAGTACTTTGCCCTGTAATCCGCGACTAGCGGGGGCTGCTTAGAAGCAGGTGTGCTGCTATCTCATTCTCCTCTATGCAGGCTCTGCATAGCGGGCTGTCAGTGACTCCTATAGCATAGAGGTGTTTATTAGGGTTCAGGTCCCATCGCTGACATACTCGAACCCCTTCTGGCGAGTTCATCCGCAGCGTCTGTAATTAAAGTGTTACATCATTTCAGTGATAAAGGTTCTTTGAGATAATCCTTCTTTTCTGGTGTTAATATACTAATAGCACAAAATCATCATGTTTAGAGTAAAAATTTTAAACATGTTTCTCTCGCTGTGGAGTTTCGTGGGTTAACATGTTATCGGTATCTGCGTTCAGGCGTGAGTGAAAGACAATGCTCTACAAAAATGATTTTTGTAGTTTGTAATTATTGTTTGACACTTTTAATACTAAACCCCCAAACAAAATACAACTGTTCGATTGCGATAGGATCTCTTAAGAATTAGCAAGTTTTAACAAGCAATTTTCATTTCAGGCACCTTCAGAATGGCCCTTTTTGCTCTTCGAGACATCGATCCTGGTGAAGAACTTACCTACGATTACAACTTCTCACTGTTCAATCCTGCTGTAGGCCAGGTATCTATCTTTAAAATTGTCTATTAATACATTCAAGTTCAATTAACGCAATATCAAATGTTTATAACTTTTTTAGCCTTGCAAATGCGACTCAGAAGACTGCCGCGGCGTAATCGGCGGCAAATCACAAAGGATAACTAAACAACCAGTGAAAACTCAGTCGCGGACACCATCGAACGCCTCCAGCCAGTCCCTTGGCTCGCTGGGCTCGCCGGGCCAGCCGCCGCGCGTGGGCCGGCCGCGCAAGGCCGCGCGCTGCAACAAGAAGTGCGAGCTGCGGCCCGTCAGCACGTGCGACGTCAAGACCGTGACCATCCTGAACTACCAGCAACACCTCAACAAGCTGTGGCAGGAGCCCCAGATGAAGCCTCTTACTGCCAAGGAGAAGAACATCGTTAGAGAGCGACACTGCTTCCTACTGAGGAACTTGGATAATGTAACTTTGTTTATACTTCTACCAATATTAAATAAAAAAGGAAATGGAATTGGAATCATGAATAGGGAACATGCAATATTTCCATTTTTGCTTTAATTTTAAAGAATTCCATCTAAAATAGACCACCACATAAATAAGAAATGAAAACGCTTTAATTTACTGCCAAAATTTCGTTTTGAAACCGACAGTTTAAAGGTTCGCGCGAAAACTGACGATGACGTCACTCGTGTCTATCACTGGTCAAGAACTGTCCCAACTCAAAGACATAAGGGTGCCTTTTCGTTGGCATAACAACAGATACGTCACTAAACGCTGATTGTTGTTTTTAAATACGTTCCGTTTCACGTTACTTCAATTCATTATTTTTGTTAAAAATCGATATTAACCAAAATAAAAACGTTGCAATGGCCTTTATTTTATACTTTTTATCATTTTAGTGACAAAATTCTCATAAATTCAGTATTTGCATCTTCCCTATTCATCAAAATGGGTTTATAAGTACATTTAGTTTACTTTGAATTTAATGTAATGAAATTGGGCCAAATGGTTCGTCTGCTTCAGAAAGCTTCGCTTAGTTTTTTTTTTTTTTTGGAACACGCAGGTGCGTATTTTTTTGATGACAAGCTAGGCTTTCTTCTTTTTTTTTGAGAACTTTTATTTTTCATCTTTTCAACGTCATTATAAGGTTCTGCAACATGGACCCTTACCCTTTTGGGCGCCATGATCAGCTATAGCCGACAAACGAAAAAGTGCCCAGCACGCCATCGTCGGTTATAGCCGACAAGCAAACCACATTTTAAAGTACAAAAGTAAATAGGTTACTTCTAGGCAAGCGTGCTCCATCTTCGACCACATCATCGTTTACCATCAGGTGAGATAGTGGTCAAACGCGTGCCCATCAATAGTAACAAAAAAGAAAAACTAAATCAAGTTCTGTGCTATATACGTCACGAATAACATTTTATTAAAAAATATGGAACGAAAAGCAATGATTAATTGGTAATAAATAAGATGTAGGAATTCGTATTTTTTTTGTTTATATATTTGCACTGAATTTGTGCTTGGCGTGGGAGGGACGCCGATGCGTTTACGCTATGGCGGTTTAAAAGTTAATGAGTACCTAACGTTATCCAGGACTAATGAAGCTCAAACTAATACGTGAACTTTATTCGTCTCACAGGTGCGTCGCATCCGCGAGCGCATGAACCTGGCCATGCCCGCCTCCCCGGGCGCCGCGCCCGAGGCGCCGCCCGCTGCCCCCCCGGCCCCGCCCCCGCCCCCCGCGCCCTGCTCGGTGGACCCGCGGGCGCCGTGCGGCGGCGTGGCGGAGGCAGGCGCCCTCGCCCGGCTGCGCGCGCTGCGTGACGTCAACAGAGCGCCCAAACCGAAAGACGATCCGTCGCTGCCCAAGGCGCAGAGGCTGACCGTTGTCTTGAAGGCTATCTGTCGTGCGCTCAAAGAACCTAAAGGTAAACTCTTTTTCCAAACGCTTACAACCCTTATCTCTTCAAACTTAGAGTGAACAGGCTCCTTCATCGAAGACTTTGTCTCTGTCATCTCTGACCTAGACTAGAGTCAAGAGCAAACCCATCCAAAACTAAAAAAAGAGAAGAAAAATAAAGGTTGCAACACACAAACAAACACAACGAGCATACCCAGTCTCTAAAATAAAAGTATTGACCCATCTTAAATCAAATGCAAGTCAAATGATGCAATCAGTTTTTGAAAACTTATTTAACCAATCACAACGTCATAACACGCGTTGAATCATTTTCGTTCGAGAAACTGGACCTTCTATACAACCTGCATGTTCTCATCATCTGCCTAGCCTTTTCCCAACCATATTGGGGTCGGCTTCCAGTCAAACCAGATTTAGCTGAAAACCAGTATTTTACGTGGAGCAGCCTACCAGACCTCCACAACCCATAAACAGGGTAACACGGTACTTCTTGGCAAGACTGGAGTCAGATTTACTGGCTTCTGACTATCTGTGACGACTGCCAAAGATCTACAAATGACAGCCGGGACCAACGGCTTAACGTGCTTTCACATCGATTGACTAATCATTTGATTTAATGCAATCAATATCGACTGTTCATCATCATTCTGCAATCAAACAAGTAACCAGTACGTCTACCATGAGTAAATCAATCTATACTCACTAGTGACAGTATTTAAAAAAATGTGTGAAAACTTAAAAAAAACAAGTTTCTTATTTATTTTTTTGAGTTGTTAACTAGCAAGCAAGCAATTTGCAAGTAAAACTTTAGTTAATTACTAAAAAATAAATTACAAATTTGTTTTTTTTTTAACTTTTTAAACATTGTTTTAACGACAGTCGCTAGCGAGTACAGTTCTCGTCAGCGTTGTTTGCCCGTCGGAAGTTATGTTTGAGTGAAGTCCGCGCAGGTGCAATCGCATAAAACAGTGTTACGTTCATAGAATATTTTTTTGTTTATATGTATTATATTTTAAACAAGTAACAAAGACTACCAGTAACAATAAAATATCAAAAAGTAACAGAACACACACCACAAGAACACAAATCAAAATAAGAAATAACCAAAATAAATAATTAAAAACAATAACAACGTGTAACACTTTTCGCGTTCACAGTCTTATTACATTGAGCGAGCGGGTCACATCGAACGTATACGAGCGAGTGAGATGCCATTACACCCGCGCGATTTCGCTAATCCGCGCACGCGCATACTCATGGTAGACGTACTGTGCACTGAAACTTATCCTGTGTAGTATTTTACTTAACAATCTTAATATTTTTGCAGACGATAAAGAGCGGCCGCTATGCGCACAGTTAGTGCGAGCTAAAGCTGAGGTCGGCAAGCTCGTGTCGGGCGGGCCGGCAGACTTGGGCGCCGTGGAGGCCGCGCTGGACGCGGGCCGCTACGACGCGCTCGACACGTTCGACGCCGACGTCAGCGCGCTGCTGGGCGCCGTGCTGAGGGAGAACGGGCGCCTGTCGGCCCTGGGCGCTGCGGCCGCTCACCTCAAGAAGGTAACAGGGACCGTGCGCGGCGTTCGCTGTGCCATCTACTGTCGCATATTCAAAGTTTTAAGGGTTAGAATACTTGACATTGACGCTTCTGTGCTGCCACCTGTGGTTCCTGCACGCTCAGTTTAGCGGAACGTGCGCGAAGAAGGCTGTGCCATCTAGCGTAGCTATTTTGAATTTTATTCTTGAAACATACTTGACAGGGACATTTCTTTGCTGCCACCTATAGTTTCTGCACGCTCCCGGCTTTACCTATAGTGCACGGTGTGCGGTACACCCGGGCGAAGGAGTGTAGGGGGCGCCGAGCTACCCTCGCGACACACAGGCACATGACGATGGACGCCATCATGCGCGTGAGATGCGGTATCCCGAGGGTCGTCTTGACGGTGTCTCCTGACATCACCAATGCCATTAATATCCTGCCCCAGATTTGCAACAGGAAGGTATTTCGGTATCACCGGATGCTGATCTACCTCCGTCGCGTGGTCTAGGCTTATTTGACAACAGGGCCGTCATCTACCCCGGTCACCGGGGAGAGTGGCATCGGCGAGAGATGTCGTACGGTGTTCTGCAGGGTTCGGTTCTGGGGCCGCTCCTGTGGGACATCGGCTACGACTGGACGCTGTGTGCAGGCCTTCCTAGCGAACTTCGTCGAGTATTTCCGACGTTTGGATACGAAACTGAGGCGGGCCGGGGCTGCCTTCAAGCGGCTCCCAATACACTACTGTGTACTTTATTGCATTCCACAATGTAGGCTTAGGTGCCTCCTGCCCAATCTAGTGGATCCAAACTCCTCCTGCTGGAGGCTCTGCTCGGGTGTTGTGCGGTCCATAGCCCTTGATGGACTCCGGTGTTGGCGGGCTGGTGCCGGTGACCAGCCCGCCACCTTAACGCGTCCCAGTGGGTCATGGCGATCCGGCTGGCCCGGGGAAGTATCCCCAGGACAGCCGGATCGTGCGAGGCGGCGAACCCCTTTGTCGGGTGGCCGTCATGGGATCTGGAGGCGAGAGCCCTCGCGCAAGATTATGCGTGGCGCATGGAGGCGCTACGCTGGGGTAGCTGTCGCGGTAGATCACAGCGAACTCAGACGAAGGCAGACGAAGCTCGGCAAAATCTCATGGCGGTATGGAGAGAGCGATTGTCGCAACTCAGCGCTGAGCACACCTGTGCTGTGCCTGTTTCGGATTCGGCGGAAGGACACGCCCGGATGTCACCACTGTGTGGACCGCCCGGAGGACATGGCGGAGGTCTGCCCCGCTTGGGCGCCGTGTCCTCGCCGTGCCGTGTCTTCGCCGTGTCCTCGCCGTGTCCTCGCCGTGTCCTCACCGTGTCCTCGCCGTGTCCTCACCGTGTCCTCGCCGTGTCCTCGCCGTGTCCTCGCCGTGTCCTCGCCGTGTCCTCACCGTGTCCTCGCCGTGTCCTCACCGTGTCCTCGCCGTGACCTCACCGTGTCCTCACCGTGTCCTCGCCGTGTCCTCACCGTGTCCTCGCCGTGTCCTCACCGTGTCCTCGCCGTGTCCTCACCGTGTCCTCGCCGTGTCCTCACCGTGTCCTCGCCGTGTCGCGATCGGCAGCGGCGATCTCTCGCGTCCAGCCCTGCGGACGGCGGACGTTAGGTGACCCGCCGTCCGATACCAATCAGGCCCGGGTGACGGAACGTTGTGTTCCACGCGCATCTTAAGAAGATAGCATAATAGTCGGGGACCGCTAGGGCTAGAGCCTGCCAGGGTTTGCCGAATTGGTTCGAAAGTGTCACTCGGCGGCCCTGGAACGCAAAGAGCATATGGAGGAACACGGATGGGTTTTAGTCAGTTGGATCTGAAACTCCCTTCAGTTCCGTCAAGTGCGCAAAGAGTTATTAGATGATTTCCCATGAAAAAAAAAGTATTATTATTGCTCATGGACGCTACAAAGGCTAGAACCGCTTCTGGGACCGGTCTATGTAGAGATGCTTATGTTAGCTTATGTTCAGCAGTGGACGAGTTTACTGATGGATAGTGATGCTTGTGCATTGTCTTAATATATAAAATTCTTCCGTTTCTGACTGATTGAGTGACTGACAGACTACTGGTCGTAGAGTACGTAGGTTCCTTTGGGAGTGTAGGGGAGCACTAAGAGACGATTTCTCGAAATTCCTACGAGAACGGGAAAAAACAAGATATGCGTGTACAAAATCGCGGGCAAAAGCTAGTATATTTATATAATACCACTCTACATAGACAGACTTAATGATAAATAATTATAAAACATTTCCTGTTTTTTATTTAGTTGTATCATTTTTTATCTTACAGGTCTACAACTCGACTAAGTCGGATTACGCGGATATGCTGACTAAAATACTGGGGCCTGAGGAGCCTCTGCCGCCAGGGTTCCTACAAAAAACTAAGACAGGTGAGTTGACTTCCTTATGACGGTTCATCATCTCACCACAAATAATATTCAGAAGCTAAGCTCTATACAATAAGCGAATACAAGTGACATCGATCGGATAGATCTTAAGCGAATCCAAGCCGCGAGCTTCTCTCGCGGTACATGTGCTGAGAGCATCAGCCCGCGCGCACCTGCGGGGGTGGGGGTGCGGGGGCGGCCCGCGCACTGCGCCATCGTCCGCCTCCCTGAGCGCACACTCATTTCTTCCTTGTTTTCAGTTTAGTTTTTATCGCTTGTTCACTTTGTAATACATTTTAATACAGTCCACTATTTTATTGTTGCCTAAGTTTCTTTACTGTCCTAATACCACCTTTAGGATTTAACCCATCCTTTGTACATGTAAATTTTGTAATATCGTGATACCAGTCTATTTTCCATACAGACTGGTCCGTATTACGTTCTAGTAATACTTTGTTCTGTGCTTGGCGAAGATCATCACTCACAAGATGCCTGAGAATGAACACCGCCACGAGCCGCCGAGGTCGACCGCAGCGAAAATGTTGTGACGTCATATTTGCGGGGAAAGCTTGGCTAGAGATGTCCAAGACAGAGAAAGGGGTGGCCTTTGCCCAGTAGTGGGACACATTTGTGGGGTAGCAAAAAAAATATTGCGAACTTAGGTTGGTTCTGATTTAAAGTGTAACATTCTGTTTGTAGAAGAGGTGATCATGTGTATCTGCGGGCTTCACGTGGAAGAGGGCCTGATGGTGCAGTGCGGCGGTGCCGGCTGCGGCGTGTGGCAGCATGCTCGCTGTATGCGCGTCACTGATACCAGTGTGCCGCACTACTGCCACCATTGTCATAACAACAAGGTACGTGTTCACCCACCATCAGTACACACACCTGATGGTGCAGTGCGGCGTGTGGCAGCATGCTCGCTGTATGCGCGTCACTGATACCAGTGTGCCGCACTACTGCCACCATTGTCATAACAACAAGGTACGTGTTCACCCACCATCAGTACACACACCTGATGGTGCAGTGCGGCGTGTGGCAGCATGCTCGCTGTATGCGCGTCACTGATACCAGTGTGCCGCACTACTGCCACCATTGTCATAACAACAAGGTACGTGTTCACCCACCATCAGTACACACGCCTGATGGTGCAGTGCGGCGTGTGGCAGCATGCTCGCTGTATGCGCGTCACTGATACCAGTGTGCCGCACTACTGCCACCATTGTCATAACAACAAGGTACGTGTTCACCCACCATCAGTACACACGCCTGATGGTGCAGTGCGGCGTGTGGCAGCATGCTCGCTGTATGCGCGTCACTGATACCAGTGTGCCGCACTACTGCCACCATTGTCATAACAACAAGGTACGTGTTCACCCACCATCAGTACACACGCCTGATGGTGCAGTGCGGCGTGTGGCAGCATGCTCGCTGTATGCGCTGTATACACAAACAGGGCTAGATTGTGTTTCGGGCGCCAGTAACAATCCCTGATACATCAATAAAACAAACTCTTTTTCTTACAGGTGGACCGCGAAATCCCTCTCGACGAGTACACAGAAGAAGGTCACCAATTCTACCTATCTCTAATGCGAGGCGACCTACAAGTGCGTCAAGGCGACACCGTGTACGTCCTGCGTGACATTCCCATCGACGAGAAGAACCCTGACGTCAGTCAGAAAAATGGCGACAAGGCGGATAAACCTGAGTCACCTAAGACCAAACGCGTGGATAGGAAGAAGGTTAAGAATATTGCTAAAGGGAAAGATAAGACTGAAGATGCTACGCAGAATAAAGTAAGTGTCGTTAGTTTCGATCTTAATAAAACTACCGAAATAACCGTTTTCGGGTAAACCTGTATGTCTGTCTTCATATCAGGTATCCTATATCATCAATCTCACAATCCATCCCTTTTCTTTTGGCCTTTATTCAATCTGCACTCGATATTTCTATTTGACAAGATAATCCATTAAAATAATATTCCTGTTTCTTTGTCACCACCATCAACAGCCTAAGGCAGTCCAATGCTTGCATAAGCTTCTTCAGTCGTTTGTCATATGATAGTCCTCGATACCGAATACCGGTCATTCGCGCGAGAGGTGTTATAGCGCACTGGCAAGTGGGGGGGGGGGGAAGAGACAGACTGTGCATAGACATACTGACTGAATTAAATTTCTTGATTGTAGGAAGGTGAAGTCCGCAAGCACACATACCAGACCATCGGCGAGATCTCGGTGTCGGAGCTGGACATCTTCCGCGTGGAGCGCCTGTGGAAGCACAAGGACACGCAGGAGCGCTACGTGTACGGACACCACTACCTGCGCCCGCACGAGACCTTCCACGAGCCCACCCGCAAGTGAGTACCATCACATACTGTGTGTACTGTAGGAAGGGAAGTCCGCAAGCACATGTTGGTACGTGGTCTGGTGGCACGAAGCTCAGCTAATCTTGATCGATCGACCGATACGGCTGCACAGCTTAACCACGAGACCCTCATCATCATCATAACAGCCGAAAGACGTCCACTGCTGGACATAGGCCTCCCCCAAAGGGGAGGGGTTTGCCATAATTGCCACGCTTGGCAGGCGGGTTGGCGATCGCAGTGTAAGGTGTTGCGTTTTGCCTCTGGTGAGTCCCTTAGTCGTCTCTTACGACACCCACGGGAAGTGATGGGATGGTATTATTCTTTTTCGGCACCATACGGCACCGGCGAACACCATACGGCATGGCACGAGACCCTGCCATGATCATATTATTATTTATTCTAATAAAATATCTTCCTTCCAGGTTCTTCCACAACGAAGTGATGCGGGTGCCGCTGTACGAAGCGGTGCCTATTGAACTTGTCATGTCGCAGTGTTGGGTTATGGACCTCAACACTTACTGCAAGGTAAGTAAATCATGGACATATTTATTTTATTCCTGTGCCCGTTTGTATAGGGAGCCTGCAGAAACTATAGGTGGCAGCACAGAAATGTCACTGTCAAGTATTTTCAAGTAAAAAAATCAAAATAGCTACGCTAGATGGCACAGCCTTCTTCGCGCACGATGCCTTCAACTGAGCGTGCAGGAGACAGGTGGCAGCACTGAAGCGTTAATGTCGAGTATTCTGACCCTTAAAACTTCGAATATGCGACACTCGATGGCATAGTCAACGCCGTGCACGATCCCTATAGGAAGCGTGCTTTTCATCCAGTAAATACGGTGACTTTTGTCCTTAGCGATAGTTTAGTTTTCTGCCAGGAAAGAGTTTTATATAGTTCTTTCAGAGAGTCTACAAACAGTGGAACTTTTTAGTCAGATTTATTCATTTTCATAGATTCCCAAGAAATCTTTAACATCTACATTTATTTTGGACAAGAGCATCATGTTGCGCAATTTCGCAATAATGTTGCTCGGAATATCAAATGTTCCTGAAAATAAATCACAGATTTTCTTTTACTGTTCAATTGTGGCCATGTGTTTCGGCAGCTTGACGCGTGCTCCCTCAGGCACTGTCTCAGTTACGGTGGGCCAGCAATAGGCAGGCTTCAGTTGTGATGTTTGTAAGAGTGGTGTGTCCCCAGGGCCGGCCGGTGGGCGCGGCGGAGGCGCACGTGTACATCTGCGAGCTGCGCGTGGACCGCGGCGCGCGGCTCTTCACGAAAGTGTCGCGCCCCAAGTACCCCATCTGCACGCGGCCCTACGCCTTCGACCACTTCCCGCATCGCCTCAAGATCACGCGCACCTATGCGGTACGTATACTATATGTTCACGCGCGTGTTCCGCCCCAAGTACCCCATCTGCACGCGGCCCTACGCCTTCGACCACTTCCCGCATCGCCTCAAGATCACGCGCACCTATGCGGTACGTATACTATATGTTCACGCGCGTGTTCCGCCCCAAGTACCCCATCTGCACGCGGCCCTACGCCTTCGACCACTTCCCGCATCGCCTCAAGATCACGCGCACCTATGCGGTACGTATACTATATGTTCACGCGCGTGTTCCGCCCCAAGTACCCCATCTGCACGCGGCCCTACGCCTTCGACCACTTCCCGCATCGCCTCAAGATCACGCGCACCTATGCGGTACGTATACTATATGTTCACGCGCGTGTTCCGCCCCAAGTACCCCATCTGCACGCGGCCCTACGCCTTCGACCACTTCCCGCATCGCCTCAAGATCACGCGCACCTATGCGGTACGTATACTAAATGTTCACGCGCGTGTTCCGCCCCAAGTACCCCATCTGCACGCGGCCCTACGCCTTCGACCACTTCCCGCATCGCCTCAAGATCACGCGCACCTATGCGGTACGTATACTATATGTTCACGCGCGTGTTCCGCCCCAAGTACCCCATCTGCACGCGGCCCTACGCCTTCGATCACTTCCCGCATCGCCTCAAGATCACGCGCACCTATGCGGTACGTATACTATATGTTCACGCGCGTGTTCCGCCCCAAGTACCCCATCTGCACGCGGCCCTACGCCTTCGACCACTTCCCGCATCGCCTCAAGATCACGCGCACCTATGCGGTACGTATACTATATGTTCACGCGCGTGTTCCGCCCCAAGTACCCCATCTGCACGCGGCCCTACGCCTTCGACCACTTCCCGCATCGCCTCAAGATCACGCGCACCTATGCGGTACGTATACTATATGTTCACGCGCGTGTTCCGCCCCAAGTACCCCATCTGCACGCGGCCCTACGCCTTCGACCACTTCCCGCATCGCCTCAAGATCACGCGCACCTATGCGGTACGTATACTATATGTTCACGCGCGTGTTCCGCCCCAAGTACCCCATCTGCACGCGGCCCTACGCCTTCGACCACTTCCCGCATCGCCTCAAGATCACGCGCACCTATGCGGTACGTATACTATATGTTCACGCGCGTGTTCCGCCCCAAGTACCCCATCTGCACGCGGCCCTACGCCTTCGACCACTTCCCGTATCGCCTCAAGATCACGCGCACCTATGCGGTACGTATACTATATGTTCACGCGCGTGTTCCGCCCCAAGTACCCCATCTGCACGCGGCCCTACGCCTTCGACCACTTCCCGCATCGCCTCAAGATCACGCGCACCTATGCGGTACGTATACTATATGTTCACGCGCGTGTTCCGCCCCAAGTACCCCATCTGCACGCGGCCCTACGCCTTCGACCACTTCCCGCATCGCCTCAAGATCACGCGCACCTATGCGGTACGTATACTATATGTTCACGCGCGTGTTCCGCCCCAAGTACCCCATCTGCACGCGGCCCTACGCCTTCGACCACTTCCCGCATCGCCTCAAGATCACGCGCACCTATGCGGTACGTATACTATGTGTTCACGCGCGTGTTCCGCCCCAAGTACCCCATCTGCACGCGGCCCTACGCCTTCGACCACTTCCCGCATCGCCTCAAGATCACGTTCACCTATGTGGTACGTTTACAATAATATCACTATTTTTACAGCTTTCATGGTAGTTGGCCACACGGAAGTAAGCTACAAATGAATTCACAGTTGTTAATGTCATACTATACAGCTCGCTATGCCATGCGATAGAAAATTGAAAAGCTTGGTGGACGAGTGGCGCTACTCCCGACGCAGAACTCCGCCCTGCTGTCATGAATATTTTATTATTGCACAACGGCTCGCCTCGTGTTCTGACTGCAAGTCTATAAATAATGTACGAGTATCACAGTCACAGCTAAGCAACTTCACTAGATTTGGAACGTTTAGAGGACCATTCAATAAACAAAAAGAGCAACATGGTGCCCTAAGTGTCACGTTGCCGAGATATTTTGAGTTATTAAGAACTAGTTAACCCGCGCAACTTCGTCTGCTCCAGTCCTATTGGCCTTAGCGTCTTGATATATAGCCCATAGCCTTCCTCGATAAATGGGCATCTAATACTGAAAGAATTTTTCAAATCGGACCAGCAAGTTCCTGAGATTAGCGCTTTCAAGTAAACAAACTCTTCAGCTATATATAATACTAGATGACCTGCGCAACTTCGTCTGATCCGCTCCTATTGGTCTTAGCGTGATGATTAAATGGGCTATCTAACCCTGAAAGAATTTTTCAAATCGGACCAGTAGTTCCTGAAATTAGCGCGTTCAAGCAAACAAACTTCATCATTATTAGTATAGATATACGTAGATTAGTATAGATGACCAAATTACGTGCTTATATTTATATCCAACAACAAAACAAGCTGGTAAAACATTCATAAATATGTGCACAGTCTACTGTTTTATTTTTTTACCTAATTAAATTAATTAAAATGATGTAAATTCTTGTTGCAGCCACACGAAGTGTCTCCTGAATATCTGAAAGGAAAAGCAGCTAAGAATGCTGCTGCAACTACTGATAAAAACAATAAACCAACCACGTCTAAGGAAGTGAAAAAGAAAGTGTCTGTGGTTCCTCTTACGGATGCTGCTGCTAAGGTGAGCTTATTTTGTTTCCCTCAGATTATTTGTTATTCATTGATTGTAATTAAACATTCTGCCTAGCCTTTTTCTTAATAACTTATTCTAATAAAAAAAATTGTACCGTTATAATGTCGACATTGCAGTCGTACAACTCTTCACATGAATACTAGTGTTTACATTGAAATTAAGAAACAAGCATAAGTGACGGGGAAATCGGTTACTAATCAAAACTTGTTTTAAACTCGAGTTACAGTAGGGCCTCGTTAATCCGGAGAGGCAAAAACAAGACCCTTTCCGGATTATCGATGCGTCTGGATAATAGTCTTCTTCTTCTTTTTCCACCTGGTGTTAATCCCGGCTATTGCCAGGGTCCGCCTTCCTACTTAGCTTCCTCCACTTTGCCCGGTCTTGAACATCCTTATCAGTCAGGCCATTGGCTCTCATGTCGGACTTGACGACGTCCAGCCAGCGCTTGCGAGGACGATCACGGGACCTAGCCCCAAGGACAGCCATATTCATGCATCTCCGACCAACGTACTCCATCGGGCGCCGCATGATGTGGCCATACCATCGCAGACGTATGCGATCGGATCGCGTTACGCCGCTCATCCACCTGAGCATCTTCATCTCCGTGACGCGAAGCTCCTGGGTGTGTCTCCTTAGTGCTGGCCAACACTCGCCGCCGTACAGTAGGACAGGCCGTATGATGCATTTAAATATCTGCCCCTTGAGCTTCGGAAGCATTTTGCGGTCGCACACAACGCCCGTTACCTCGCGCCACTTCGCCTAAGCCGAGCCTATACGTGCTTGGACATCGTTGTCCACGTTGCCAGACTCGTGCAGCACGGATCCAAGGTACCTGAACGTATCAGACTTTTCGATCAGGTCCGAACCTATTCTAATGGTGTTTGAATCCGTGCTGCCACAGGACATGTACTCAGTCTTCGCCACATTTAGTCTCAGACCACCGTTTTCAAGCGTGTCCTTCCAGATGTTGACTTTACGCTCAAGATGGGCTTTGTTTTGATCATTAGCCATGGGGACTGATCTTTGATGTTTGCCGTAACTACATCGAGCACTACGTTAAACAAGAACGGGCTAAGAGCCGAGCCTTGGTGAACGCTAACAGATATTGGGAAGCCATTCGATTCACCAACAGCGGTCTGGGTAGAGGACACGGAATCGCGGTACATGTCTCTGATAATGTCAATATAGGCCTCGGGAACGCCCTTGAAGCGCAGTGCCCACCAGATGGACTGCCGAGGTATACAGTCGAAGGCCTTCTGCAGGTCTAACAAAGCCATATGCAAAGCTCTCCTTCGCTCTCTGTAAGCCTCAGCCAGAGTCCGTAAGGCTGTTACCTGCCCGGAAGCCATATTGACACTCAGACAGTGCACTCGCTACGGAGCCGTGTGTCAATGATGCGCTCGAAGAGCTTCATGGTCTGGCACATGATCTTGATACCGCGGTAGCTACTACAATCCTGTACGCTACCTTTGCCTTTGTAAACAGGGATAATCAGGCTAAATCGCCACCGGTTCGGCATTTCCTTGGTGATCAGGATGCGGTTAAAAAGATCCGTCAGAAGGTTGTTGTTGCTGATGACATTTCACTTTTAACTTCATGCGAGAATAATGTTGACTTGTGCGAGGACCTAACAAGTATACTTAATAAATCAATTACTTGGATGAATGAGCATAACCTCGAGATAAATTTCTCTAAATCTAAATTAATGCCCTTCCATCCCCGTCAAAAATCCCCATTAGATGTTAACTTCACCTATAACGGCACCACAATAGAAGTTGTTCACGAATTTACTCTTCTTGGCCTGTCTATAGATACAAACGTTAATTGGAAATCGCACGTCCAGAAAATAAAATCAAAACTATGCAAATTTGCATATGCCCTTCGCGAAATTAAAAAGACTACAAGCCTTCAAACCGCGCTAGCTACATACTACGCATATGCACACGCATGGATTACCTATGGCATAATATTATGGGGAAATAGCACAGACGCGCCCTCCGTATTTACCCTACAGAAAAAGCTGATACGTATAATCAGTAATATAGAACAGACGGATAGCAGTAAGCCTTATTTTAAAAAATACAGGATACTCACATTGGTTAGTATGTATGTCTTGGAGTTATGTAAACTGGTCCGCAATCACCCAGATTCCTACAGAACACGGGGAGACATACATACAAACTATTCGCTGCGCCATAAAAATAGGTTAAATTTGCCTCCGTCCCGCCTCAAGTTACATGCTACTGGTCCATATTCTATGTCGATTAAAATATACAATAAACTACCGGAAAACATAAAGCAAGAAAACAAAACCAGTATATTTTTAAATAAGTTAAAACAATTATTAATTGAAAAAAGCTACTACACATTGGAAGAATTCCTTACGGATAAGTTTTAATAATAACAGGATAAATGCAAACCTAATAATAAATAAATAAATGACATTCTATTCAATTCATAATAATAAAAATGTCATTCTATCCAATTAATAATAATATATAAATGACATCCTATCCTATTGGTAATAAATGAATAAAATACTATCCGATTAATAATAATAAATATATATCATGCTATTCTATTAATAATAATAAATAAATAAATAAACGATATAGTACTCTATTAATAATAACAATAAATAAATCACATCCTATTCAAATAATGTACTTAATTGCATACAAGTTGGACAGGAAATAATAAACTTTTATAAATTATTTAAAGCGCTCTTCCTCTCTCCTAATTATTCAAAGTTTTGCTGTGCCCGACAGGGTCCATAATTGCTTCTATGTATTTATTCTTACCACCTGTATTTTGACATTATGGATTGCAATAAACGATTTGAGATTTGAGGTTTACACCATGTGGGCCCATCGCCTTCCACACTTCAATTGGCACATTGTCAGGCCCGACCGCTTTCCGGTTCTTCTTGTGGCGTAGAGCAATGCGGGTTTCGTCGGGGGAAATAAGTCCAAGGTTAGGAGGCGGTTCGGGAGGAAGGTTATGGGGATGCTGTTTGTTAGACAGCTCCGCGAAGTATGTACACCATCTCTTCTTAACAGAGGGGGCATCATAGAGCAGCTTACCCTGGGCGTCCCTTACACAGAGACATTTGCTAATGCCCCGGGTAGCTTTCTCCCGGGCACGCGCCAGCTTAAAAATAAGCTTTTGCGTCTGGATAATAGTATGCCATATAAAATGGTAACAAAATACATGTTTAACCTTAGATACTTTAATCATGTTTTAAATTATAGCATAAAGACATAAATGTACATGTTCAAAATTACAACCATGTGAGAAAAACCGTTAGTTAAAATATTAGTTAATTCTTTTTGAAAAAGTCTAATACTCTTCTGTTTGTACACCCCCGCGAACCTCATTACCCAGCCCGATTACAGCGATCACCGCACAAGCGGGAGTCCGGATTAACGAGGCCCTACTGTATTTTCGGCTGAATATAGGCTTCACTTCTATGAGTCAGTGAAGCCTATATTCAGCCGAAAATTCGACTCAACCAAGGAGTACAATCTCAACTGTACTCCTTAGTTTATCTTTACACGGATGTGTCAAACGATGCTTGTGTTGCAGAGCTCCGGCAGCGGGTGCGGGCGCGGCGCGCAGAAGGAGCGCGTGAACGGCATCGCGCGCCGCCTGCTGGCGCGCCTGGGCTCGCGCGGCGCCCCGCTGGACGCCTCGTACCTGCTGGCGCCGCGCCGGGCCCGCCGCGCGCTGTCCTGACGCTGCGTGTGCTGCGTGTGCTGCGAGTGACGCGAGTGACGCCAGTGACGCGCCGCCGCCGACTGACTAGTGAGAACGGACCTGGAACAACAGGCTGGATCCGGTATAATCCACGGTATTGAGTGCGAGTTTTTGTAAGTTGCGTCGTGAACGCTCGGACGCGCTCGGCTCCGCTCGGGAGCCCTCGGATGTAGTCTCCCGTTTGTGTTAAAATGTTACTTATGATTTTGAAGATTCTCTGTTTATTTAATTAAGTTTCGTGCTCCGCCACGATGTTGTAGTGCAGCATAATTTAACTATTATTCGACCTGATTCCCCAACTTAGACTAGAGTATGCGAATAGTTATATTTTTACATAAGAGAAGCGAGAGGAGTATTGTTGTAGTTATTTATACATTGTAACTGTACGAGATAAAGTGTAGGTTAATGAAATAATTAGTTAACGACCACTGGTGCGAACTGATGTTGAACGTTGAAGAGTTTTAATAGAGGTTAGATACAGAAGTGTTGTTTGGGAGGTTGTTAATTTAATATTAGTGATTAATTATTATTATTCTTTTTTTTAATCATCTTCCGCTAGATTAAGAGTTAGAGGAAGTAGATTATGTTTCAATCGTCTGGTCATTTATATACGTGCACGCAGCAGCAAGGCAGGACGCACATCATGCCTTACGTCACGCACTCAAATCTCTCTAATTTTTTATACGTTTGGTTAAAATAAGTTGTACATATTGTAGAGTTTAAGGTGGTTGGTTGTTTTATGTTTAAATCAAGATGATAATATATTGCTTACTGTACGGACCGTATGTTAGTCCAGTACGAAGTGTCTCTGCTAGTTGCCGGAGTGTCCGCGCAGGCTGCTTGTCTGCGCGCGTCCCTCATGCTAAGCCTTGAAATTGTGATCACGGAGAACAAAGTTGTTTTTGTTTCTAATTTATTTGTAAATTACTGTTAGTTATTATTCTTTTCTTAGTAACTTAACATTTCAGTGATTTTTTTTTGTATTATTAAGAGAACATTTTATAGTATTTGCCTTTATTATGGTTTATACTAATTAATATTATTTACCTATTACTAGTAGCATGTCGAGGTCATTTGGTCCCAAAATGTAGTACAAATGTTCATCATAATCATTTTTCACGATATCAAGATCTATAAAACTTGGTTTATATACGACATCGAAATGAATTTACAGTGTTATGTATTCACATATTACTATAGTAACTTACTGTTACGCTTGTTTGTTATTAAGATTCAAAATAGAGTGCACTTTAAGGCAATATCTTAGATCAGTAAACACTAAAACCAGATTTAAAATGTTTGTTTTTCGCTTGCACTTGCACCTGTATCTCATGGAATCTTCGCCTTATAGTTTAGACACAATCAGTCTACCATTAGTACCACAGATAGAAGTATTATTCCCGTTAAAATATCCGTGAATTTATCTATAGCAACAGTTAGTTAATTCAGGAAATTCAAATATGTACTTAACTAGTGAAATAAATAGTTTACAATAGTCAATAATAGTTTAGGAATAAGACTTATATTTTGATTGCCTTTGTTGTGTAAAATGAAGTACACATATACTAAATTGTGGAATGAATAGCATTCGTTCATCAGCAAACCCTGAGCCAACTTCAATTAATCGAATTTTGGGATCAAAATTATATTTTCTTTTCCAATTGACATCAAAATTTATTTATTCCCTAAATACACGTGTAAATAGTTTGATTATAATATTTAACTTAATAAATTTATAAATCAAGAGTTTTTTTGTTTGAACTTATTAATTTCAAATGTATTTTTGACACAATTAACTTTTGTTAATTAATTTGAAAAAAATTGTTTTCAAATGAATTCAAACTATTTACACATTAATCAGGGATATTGAAGTGTTATTATTAATTACTTTTTTTGATATAACGAGCAGCTTTACTATTTATATGTTTAAGAAGCCATTTGTTGTAACTCATGTTTAAATAATAAACTAAATTGGATCAAACTGTTTTTCACTGGTTTTACCCAATCTCTATACATTGCATCCGATAAGTTCTTCCTATATGCTATATATACTCATCATCTGTCTAGCCTTTTCCCATCTATATTGTGGTCGGCTTCCAGTCAAGCCGGATTTAGCTGCATACCAGTATTTTACGTGGAGCGGCTGCCTACCAGACCTCCACAACCCATTAACTGGGTAACACGGTACCTCTTGGCAAGGCTGGAGTCAGATTTACTGGCTTCTGACAATCTGTAACGACTGCCAAAGATCTACAAATGAGCCGGGACCAACGGCTTAACGTGCTTTCCGAGGCACGGTGGAAACTCGTTATGTTAAGGTGGAGTTCATGTAGTTCGAAAGAATGAATATTTCAGAAATAATCATTCTTTCGAACTACATGAACTTAGAGGGCTATATTGATGATTAAAATGGTTATAATTCTTTAGATAAATACGCGTTACGGTCGCGGATCGCATT
The DNA here is from genome assembly GCA_950371165.1 of Lacanobia oleracea. Classification (NCBI taxonomy): domain Eukaryota; kingdom Metazoa; phylum Arthropoda; class Insecta; order Lepidoptera; family Noctuidae; genus Lacanobia; species Lacanobia oleracea. The sequence goes on from OX493405.1 coordinate 6,931,446, forward strand.
TGGTCCACGTACAGCTTCACACTGACCGGCAAATTGCAAAAAACATAAAAATATTTGAATTTCGCGGGCTACCCTGGAGCATTCACCTTAAGATCCACAGACCTACCTTGGCAAGCGTTGCTTAACCTTGAAGATCGACCCGTGCGGCTGTTATTATCTAGCCACGAGCTCCTCTATATGCTATATACTACTCTGTCAAGAAAGTACCGGGAAAAGATCAATAATACACAAAATATCTGTTATTCATCCAAATTTATTTTATCACCTTCAAAGTATGCTCCTTTAGAAACGATACACTTGCGCCAACGAATAATCCATTCATCAAAACATTTTTTAAACGCTGCTTCCGGAATTGAGTTGAGTTCTCGCCGCGAATTCTCCTTTATGTCTTCTATCGATTGAAAACGGTTCAGTTGGAAGGCGCCACTTCGAAGCTTGTTGACTAGTTTGCATGTCAAACTCGTAAACCCACGTCTCGTCACCAGTAACAATGCGTTTCATGAATGTTGGGTCCGAACTGACTCGTTCTAGCATGTCCTCAGCGACTTTCATGCGATTGAGTTTTTGGAGAAAATTCAGATCTTTTGGGACTAGCCGAGCAGCAACATGTTTCATACCCAAATGATTACTTAAAATGGTACGGATCGACTCGTGAGATACAGAAAGTTCGGCGGCTATCTCTCTCAGAGTTGAATGGGGATTTTCAGTCACTATTTCCTTCACTTTTGCGATGTTAACTTCAGTTGCAGACGTTGACGGCCTACCAGAGCGAGGCAAATCTTCCATCACATCTCGACCGCTTTTGAACGCTTTGAACCACTCATAAGCACGAGTTTTTGATAAAGTCGATTCACCGTAAGCCTTCTGTAACATTTTCAGTGACTCCGAACACGAAATTCCATTGGCGATGCAAAATTTAAGACAAACTCTTTGTTCGATATTTTTGTCCATTATGAAATTCGCAATACACACTATATATGATATTACTAAAACCAGCACTGTATTTAATATAAATAACAGATGCAACTCAAACTCCGCGCCAAAATGGAAAACAGTTGTGCCAATCTAACAACTACAAAAAAACAAAAATTTGAATTTGGAACCATAAACAAATCATCCATTCCCGATACTTTTTTGACTGAATGTATATTACTGGTTGATAAAATGATTTGTGTCAAATTTTTAACCAAGAATATATATATTTTTTTTTTTTACTATTGATACGCACGTGTTTGACCACTATCTCACCTGATGGTAAGCGAGGATGTGGTCGAAGATGGAGCACGTTTGCCTAGAAATAACCTATTCACTCTTGATTTAAAGACTCCCAGGTTGTAGCTATCAGGAAACACAGACTCCGGCAGGGAATTCCACTCCTTAGCTGTACGCACTATGAATGTGTTCCCAAAACGTTTTGTGCGTATGGGTGGGATGTCCACCATGTACCGGTGGCGCATCGCCGTTCGTCTTGTGGTCCGATGATGGAACGGGCTTGGCGGAATTAAATTATGCAATTCCGTCGTACATTCCCCAAAATGCAACCGGTAAAAAACCGACAGGCTAACAACTCGTCGTCGATGTTCAAGACTTTGGAGCTTTGACGCGACGAGCCTCTCATTGCCGATGATCCTCTCGGCTCGTTTCTCAATTGACTCAAGGGCATCAAGCTGGTATCTGGCAGATCCGTCCCAAAGATGAGAGCAGTATTTCATACACGATCGAACTTGCGCTTGATAGAGTTTGAGCAGCTGTTCCGGCGTGAAGTACCGTCTCACCTTAGCCAGAATCCCCAATTTCTTTGCAGCCACTTGAGCTTTTGCCTCTATGTAAGGGCCAAAATTGAGAGTAGATGTTAATGTAACCCCAAGAAGATCAAGAAAAGAATTTAAATTCAATATAACATTTAAAATGTAAATATCTTTTTAACCATGAATCTTGAATTTAAATATGCCTACCTATATTTGAAAACATAATTCAAAGTAACGAGAAAGTACACATGGCTGGCTGCAGACGAACGGTTTCATGATTAGGAATTCAGATTCGGAATTCCGTGAGACGTTCAATTTCCGTTCTCCCGAACAAGGCTTTAGTTTTTTTTTTTCGTTCGAAAAATAAGCAAACGTGTGCGGCTAGTTGAACATTTTGTACGAAATGTTCAACTGGGCGCATTTAGGTCTCCGAATCGATTAATTGTTAACTAACAAGCAAGCAAGTTGCAAGTAAAACTTTAGTTAACAACTAAGAAAATAAATTAGAAACTGGTTTTTTTTTTTAATTTTTCGTAAATTTTTTAGGGTTCCGTACCCAAAGGGTATCGAACGGAACCCTATTACTAAGCCAATGTTTATTATAAGTCAGTGTTTATTATACTAACATAGTTTAAGCGATTACTAACAATGTTTTGTATGGGATATTGATTGTCCTGATTTAAATGTCAATAAATAAATAAGCCTCCGCTGTCCGTCCGTCAGTCCGTCCGTCCGTCTGTCTGTCAGCGGGCTGTATCTCGTGAACCGTAATGGTAGACAGTTCAAAATTTCACAGATTGTGTATTTCTATTGGCGCCATAACAACAAATAGTAAAAATTAAGGTTTATGGTACGGAACCCTTCGTGTGCGAGTCTGACTTGCAATTGGCCGGTTTTTTTACTACAGTCGCTAGATAGTATAGGATTTATAAAACTCATGGTACACGTGCAGGGCCTTTTTTATGGATGGGAAATCATCAAATGACTCCTTCCGCTCTGGATGAAGCGGAAGGGAGTGTCAGACTCTTACTGACTAAAACCCATCCGTGTTCCTCCTAGAGACCTTTGCGTTCCAGGGCCGCGGTAACTATTTCGAACAAATTCCGCAACCCTGGCAGGCACTGGCCCTAGTGGATCCTTTCTTCTATGCTGACATCTTTTTGAGGCGCGCGTGGATTACAGCCCGCCGTCGACCCGGACCTGGTTCTGATCGGTCAGCAAGCCACTCAACGCTCGCCAGCTGCAGGCCCGCGCCTACGGTGGCCAGGAATCGCCCTACGACTCCCGAGGCCAAGGGCGTCTTCTTCTGTTGCGGCGGCTGGGGCGTGACGAGGTTTCCCTTTCTCTAACACGTTCGGCCTCCTCCTTCGCTAGCATTACTGCTTCGCAGGAGTTGACGTTTCCCATGCCCCTCGCTCCGCACCATTGATTGAACCAGGGCCGGTCGCGAGAGGTCGCGGACGCGGATTGCCTCGCCCAGGACCCGGCGGTGCTCCGCCCAAGCAGGGCAGACCTCCACCGTATGTTCCACCATGTCTTGCGGGCGACCCTCACAGTGTTGACACCCGGGCGTGTCCTTCTGCCGAATCCGAAACAAGTATCTCCTGAAAATACTCCAGGAGATACTTGTCACGCAGGTACCCACCTGCGTCAGGCGGAAGGTGAGGACGCCGTGGCGCCGCTCTAGCCACTCCTCAAAGAGGGGACTCACCGCGCAAATGTGGCGTGCCCAGGGCTGGGTTGCGACAGTCGCTGTCTCCATACCGCCGTAAGATTCTACCGGAGCTCCGTCCGCCTTGCTGCGATTTGTCGCGGCAGAGTCGAGTCTCGCCCCGGCGTTGCGCCTCCACGCGCCACTCGTAAATCAGCGCGAGGGCTCTCGCCTCCAGATCCCATGGCGGCAGTCCGGCAAGGTGGCGCCTCGCCAGAGACCGTGCTGTATCTCCGGGCTAGCCGAATGGCCATGACCCTCTGGGACGCGTTGAGCTAACGGGAAGATCGCTTCCTCAAGGTAGGCGCCCCATAAAGGGCCATGGGCACAGAACACATATTACCTAGTGGGCCAAGGATCGCACGAACCCCGCGTAAAGCTAGGCTTCTGCCCAATCTAGGGGGTCCAAACGCTTGGACCCCCTAGATTGGGCAGAAGCCGTTTGAAGGCAACCCCGGCCCGCCCCGGTCTAGGAGCCAAACATCGGAAATGCTCGAAGAAGTTTCACCGGGTATCGAGGACGAGACCTGGTATGTCACCGTCGACCCGACGCCGATGGGAACCCCTCCTACCGTTATTTTGGATCCCGATGGTGGCCTGTTCCGAGAACTATGGAGGCTCATGGCTTCGGATTTGTGTATGTATAGGGCGACCTCGAGACCCAACTGCCGGATTCTCTCAACTACTGTCGCAACCCCGCTTGTCATAGCTTCGGCCACCGCCTGTTGCGACCTCCCTTGCGCCAGGATCAGCGTGTCGTCAGCGTAGCAGAACACGCCGACGCCACTAGGGAGGTCGGCGCGCAGCACCCAGTCGTATCCGATGTCCCACAGGAGCGGCCCCAGAACCGAACCCTATGGAACACCACACGTCATCTCTCGCCGGTTCCACTCTCCTAGGTGAACTACGCGACGAAGGTAAGTCGGCATCCGGTGATACCGAAGTGCCTCCCTGATGCAACCTCAGGGCAGGGTATTGAAGGTATCGGCGATGTCAAGAGACACCGCCAAGACGACCCCGCTCCGGGAAACCGCGTCCCCCGTCGAGAGGGCTCTCACGCGCTTGATGTCGAGCGCCAGACGTACAGGGCCTGAAGTCTCGACATTGGTAGCGGTTTCTGTAATAACTTTAGCGTATCGACGCTAAAGTTCAGTAAATTGACATTCACTGACTTTGAATGTAGAGACGTAGTAGAGACTACCAAATATCGATACAGGACTTATCGACCGAATTGGGTCGGTAGGCGATCGGTAACTATGTCGAGACTGCAGGCCCGTGTGCCCCAAACCGTGCGTGTGCAGCCAGCATGTGTACCTTCTCGCTATCTTGAATTCTGTTTTCAAACATAGAAATCTCACCAGTTTGACCAATGAAAATAGAAAGTTCTGGAAACACACTACAATCACGCTTTAAAAAGTACATACACACACGTGGAGAGTCTTCAGTTACAAACAAATAAAATTCCAATCAAATTCGATTCACTACGTGGGCGCAGACAAGGAAACGAGGCGTAGTACCGAGTAACATATTATGTGCGTCACAACAAAACACGAGGCTATCCGTCTTACATTCCCACGGAAGCTTGCTTACACCAGCAGTTTTGTTAGTCGCATGTTAGTCTCTCCTTGCTAGTAAACAAATGTCGATCTCTATACTGTACAGCAATATGCTATACCTACTATTCCAGGTCATTCACCTTGCTGGCTAGATCGTATAGGCATGGCCGATAGTTGAGTTATTCACTTAACAATTGGATGAGTTCATTGTGATAAATCTAGAGTTGAAAGGAAGTCTAGCGCGGTGCATAGGCTATTTCTATGCACCAAACGAGCTAGCTTCTTTAAAAGGAATTCGGGAAAACGTACCTATATCAGAGATGATAAAAACCCATTGTTTGTTGACACTTGCATTTCTGCTGTTTGTGATCGCTGTTGTGACTCCGAAATTCTTTTTAGCCGGCCGAGGCGTCTCGGTGCTGTATGATTACGTCTCGGCGGCCTGCAGTGCTAGAGACAGCATTGACAAAACTTTGCATACAAACCAAGCGTGGCATCGGCTTTCTCTGTTTACTCCTAGAAATTGACGACCCGTGACGGTGACAGTATGGTACTGTATACAGCGAGGGTATTTGGTCGTTGGGGATATGACAGCTGAAACTTTCTCAAAAGGTCATGATAGTTTTCTGAAGTGACGTGTACCAGGTACCTATAGGGAGGCAGAAACCTAAACACAAGTATATATCAAGTATTTATAAGTAGGTAAAAAGTTCCGAATTCACAACACTAGATGGCACCGTCTACTATGTGAATGTTTCCCTAAAGGAACCGTGTAGGAGCTTTAGGTGGCAGCACAGCAGCATTGCTAGACGTCCCAATTTTTATGTGGCGGGTGGGATGTCCCGCTTTTCGGGCTTAATTCGACCGTGCGTACACTGTGCAGAGGAAGCGCGGCCGGAGGCACAAACAAGTGTGGACTGGCCGTCACTTCTCTTTCAATCTTTTCTATTTCCCATGTGTTTATAAATTTCTATTTCGACGATTACGTACAAATGAATAAGGAATACCTTTGCTTTTTTTTAGTAGTTGGAAAGAAGTCGTGAGTTGCGTTGAGTGCGAAATTGTCTAATGATTAAAACGTTTTTGACTTTATTTTTTAGGGTTTCAACCCTAAAGTGTATCCAGCGGAACCCTGTTACTAAGCCTCGCCGCTGTCCGTCCATCCTTCTGTCAATCTGTCTCAGCGGGCTGTATCTCAAGAACCGTAATAGGTAGACAGTTGAAATTTAAAAATGATTTTGTTTATCTATTGCCGCTATAACAACAAATAATAAAAACTAAGGTTTATGGTACGGAACCCTTCGTGTGCGACTCGCACTTGTTTTTATTCAGAAGATGAAGAATACTCAACTACCTAACGATAGGGCAAATCTGATTCAAAATATCATATTTTTATTAAAATACATTTTGAGGGGCTATTTTTGCTATCTATTGTCATGTAAACGTAATTTAAAACTCAAATACAAAGATAAATATTTAAAAACTTCTGATTATATATGTTTTTCTTACTATGTCCTGCTTTCGACGAAAGAATCCCGCTTTTCTCACTCAAAATGTTTCAAATTCCCCACTTCAGAAATCACTTCAAAAATTCTGGCAACGCTGCAGCACAGATACGTCAAATTCAAACGTTCCCTATAACTACGCAGCGCTGAGAAATCAGGTCCATGCACCTGTCAAAACGCTTACAGAGACCAGAGGCGGGCCAACTCCACTATTTTTTAAGTAACGTTCGCATTCGCATAACAATTATTAGAATTGGCCCTCTGTGAATAGATTCCAAGACCCTGCGCTTGGGAGTAGTGCTTGCGACAAATTCATTTTTTTTTCAAACTCAAAGCATTTTATTTCAAATAAACCATTCACAGGCACTTTTGAAACGTCAAGGTCGGTCAGTCAAAAACATGGAAGCTATTTGCACGTTCCAAAGCGTAGATCTCTATGGAGAAGAACGTGCAAAAAACTCCACGGACACTCTTTTAAATCATGTTCTGTTTTACAAAATTCCAAGTTACATATACTTGTTGCTTCTGCATGTGAGGACAATGCAAGGGAAAAAAGGGCTTATTATAAGAATTTAAAATAAAAAGATTAAATTGAGGCAATGGCAGTTAAGACATGACCACGCTCAACCGACGGCACCCGTTTATGAACCACTTCGAACCTTCGACCATTTCGAAGAGAACCGAATGATTCAACCCACGCGCCGCCATCAGCGAGATATTGAGTGAGCATGACATGCTCTAAACCACCATGCTCGTTCATGTCTAACAAGTAAAACTATAACTAATCACATAAAATGTAAATGGTTTCATGGTACTCACATTTACAAAATTTGAAAAATATGCTTCTACTTTACACAAAACTATGGTTGTCAATGACCAAATAATGAAAAATGTTTTTTTAAGAAAGACAACGATTAAGTTATTACATCAAAAAGAATAAATAAGTAATTATAATAATAATATAATTTGTATGTAAATAAGAATAAATAAACGAAATAATGTAAGTGCCTCTAAAAAAAAGAGAGCGAGCATCTCTTCCAAATATAAAAACCTAAAAAGTGGACCTAAGCAGCTGTGACTGTGGAGCAGGACCAGCATTTAGCTAAGCGTTTTTATCGAGGATATAATCTACCAGTTTATAATACGCTTGTCTACATAGTGTGCGTTTTATGCATGCTTTAAATTTCCTCTCATTCAGTTCGAGAATATGAACTGGTATTTTATTATACAATTTAACACAGTAGGTACCCCATAAAAGAAGTGTGTACTTTGGCCAACGAGACCAACGGGGCATTATAATAAAAGGATGTCAACATGTTTACAATCAACTATCGTCTATCTCGGCCTTTGTCTGTCACACTACCTCAGCACAAAATGTGTGGATTAACATTGACCTTAAATAACAATTTACGTTTACGATTTGCCCGGGTCTGGCCGGCCACTCCCGTACGTGACTGGGGTCACTCGCAATGAGAAGATTGGGCAGCGTCCGCCCGCATGAGACACGCAACCTTACTTTATTTACTTCATGCCTTGATACACGTAGGCTAGGTGTCCTGGATTTCCGTAGGTACCTCTGATTTCTATCTGGTGCTTGGAGGGAAAAAACTACGTAGACTGTGACACACTACACACAGATGTACAGACATGGTAATATCAACATCAAATTCAAACTCAAAAGCATTTAATTCAATTAAACCATTTACAACAAGTATATGTAACTTTTGAATTTTCAAGTTCGGTCGGTCCAAAAAGATGAAGCTATTGGCACGTTCCAAAGCGTAGACCTCTATGGAGAATAACGTGCAAGAAACTCCACGGACACTCTTTTAAAAATAATAAATTGTTACAAAGTTTTGTTTACATCATGTTGAAATTATATATACATGTGAGAACGATGTAAAAGACGAGTAGGATACAGCGCCCGGAAAAAAAAGAGCAATTAAAAGAAATAAGTAATTAAATAAACCATGGCTGCTGAGAAATGACCAGTCCCAACTGACGGCGCCTGTTCACCAACATGACGCATGCGCTAACACCATTCGGCTCAAACATTTTGAAGGGAGCCAAATGATCCAACGCATACGCCACCATCAGCTAGACTTTTGAGTGAGCATGGCACTCCCAACCGCCAGGGTACCTACATTCAAGTAAAAAACAAACCTAAAACTGATAGCTATACTTTAAGTTTAAGGTACACAGTACCCACATCATGTGCCGTTAATGGATGGAATTATACAATGCTAAATAAATTGAGTCTATACCTTCAGCCGGTCCAAAACAATGTTTTCAAATGCTAACAGATTATAGTTTGTGCGCCCTAGTGGCTGTAGAGCAGGACCAGCATTCAGCCAAGCATTTTTATCTTCAATATAATCCCCCAACTTAGGCAATTTTTAATATGCTTGCCCGCATAATGTGCGTTTAATACAAGATTTAAATTTTGTCTCATTTAGTTCTTATATATGGGGAGGTATCTTATAACATTTCATATAGTACCCCATGAAAGATGAGGCTACTTTAGCCAGTTTGAAACCCGGTTGAACTAATTGGTATAGGCCTCTTTTACTAAAAAGATGTAAATTCTTTGTGACCTTATGGTGTCACATCATCATTACTTCATTACACTCAACATCGCAACCATAGATTTTTTTATATTTCTATAATCGCAACCCTTAAAAAAACGGCAAAAAAGTGAGCGAGCTCTTATTAGAACTCTGTATAGGACGTAGGTAGGTACTCTCACTTCTAAAAATATCGAAAGCCTAAATGGTTAACCTACCTTCAACCGGACACAATCCGGGCTGTTACTGAGGAATTCTAGAACCCAATATCAAACTCTTGACTCGACCAGGAATTAGGAAATCAAACCCGGGACATCATGCTCCACAGTAGATATGAGCGCCGTGGCATTTTTTAATGGGGGCGGCGGGCCCTGCCCCTCGTTGTCAACGTCAAACTACAGTAGTCCATTGCGAATATGGCGTCTCCAATTGCCTGTCACTCATTTCAATTCTCGACAACTCTCATCGTGCTGACGCTATAGCTTGCTGAGTTATCTTCAACATAGACTGGAAAGAACGGATCTATGTTTTTAACATTATCTAATGCATTGGTCAACTTTTTATGAGGAGCTCGTGGGTAAATAATAACAGTCGCACGGGTCGATCTTTAAGGTTAAGCAACGCTTGCCAAGGTTGGTCTGTGGATGGGTGACCATCTTAACATACCGAGTTTCCTCCGTGCCTCGGAAAGCACGTTAAGCTGATGGTCCCGGCTGTCATTTGTAGATCTTTGGCAGTCGTTACGGGTGGTCAGAAGCCAGTAAATCTGACTCCAGTCTTGCTATGAAGTACTGTGTTACCCAGTTAATGGGTTGTGGAGGTCTGGTAGGCAGCCGCTCCGTGTAAAACACTGGTATTCAGCTGATTCTGGTTTGGCTGGAAGCCGACCCCAATATAGTTGGGAAAAGGCTAGGCAGATGAATGCATTTGCCAACTTGTTATATCCAGCTGACTCACTTCTCAACGTAATAAGTATCTATGCTATGTTCAGTTTGCTGGTCTTGAGTTTAGACGCGTACGTACAATTGACATCTCTGTACCTACTTGAATAAGTATATGGTCAACCGATTTGGCATCGCGGCAGACCACAAAACTTAACGGCCTGGGGCCGTACTATAACGTACCAAATTGGAGAGAGATGGAGGGCCTTTCCGAAGTCCTTCCAGATATTTTTGTCCCGAGCTAGCTCGAACCAACACACGCAGTACACGTTTAGATCGTCTCGCCATCTCTTGGCTGACGTTAATTATATCATTAACATTTGTAGTAAAAAATCATGTTAACATTCGATGACAACGCTTGTATACTTTGTACGAATATGAATCCCAATAAAAAAAAAAAAATTTTTTTTTTTGCGGCGGCGGCGGCGGCCGGCGTGCCGGTTATTAAGAAAAAATACTACTTTGAACTCTCGATTGAGTGTTTATACAATCGAAAATTCAAGGTTTTAAAAATAACAGCTATCTATGAGAAACATAATAATTAAGCAAAATTCAAAATGTGCTATAGATAATATAAAAATGCAGAAAGAGTGTATACTACTGCTGACATTGCACTGTATTCTAACACAACATATTTAAGACCTAAAAACAGTAAAGCATGCAGTTTAAGAAATTATTCAGGCAGTTCCGTATTACACACACCAAGTACGCATCACACCTTCCTTCGAGCTACACCAGAGGGAGCCAGCTGTCTGTCAAGCTCTTGCACCAAGCAGCTTTGAGAACAAGGTTGACAACAGTTCTGATTTAAAAGAAGATATTTTATTTCCTTGCTAAAATTCATCAATAAAACAGGCAGCGTAAAATAAGGTGAAGGAGAAAGAAATAAATCTACTGGCCAAAAGTGAAAAACGGCAGATTTTGCAAAATATATACCTACACAAAAGAGACTATAATTTTCGATTGTATGCAAGTATAAAACACAACTCCTATTTACTCCACAGTAGCATTTGCTACCCACTAGGCTAACGAAGCAGTTCGATATTATTTGGATCCTGAAACAAAAAAGAAATTGACTTTAATTTCAGCTCTAACGAAACACCGGAAATGAAGCTTCTTTTACCAAGATAACCTCAGGCTGAGTAATGTCACTGGTATGTGAATGGGCAGCGATACCGTGAACCAGAACAATAACGCATGCATCCTACATTTGGGGATGTTTATCTAGAGGAAAATATTTAAGAAATGTGTCCGGCAGCCAACAGTCCTGTGTGAGCGGAAGTGGGCGATTGCTTGAGTCAAGTTGCGCTCTTATAATCTTAATAAATTCTCTCTCAATCTGACCCTTGACTCTAATGTGGGAATATATTTCAACACAACCGAATTTGTCGAGTGGGTATACATTGTGTTAAGCAACATTGTAGTGATCATATATTTATTTAATGGCGCCTCACTAACCATAAAGTGATAAAAAACTGCTCAACTCGCAATGTACATAGATATTGAACACGTCTACGATTAGACACGAGCCACAATAAATACAACGATGGGAAATAAAACACAATTTTACGATTTACACATTCATAAAATAACAATGAACCAACATTTTATAGGTTTTGTAGGTAACAGATAAGTATGGGCATTGGATCATAATTGCATTTTTTATTCATAAGCAGTTTCTCAAATAACCTAACCACTGCGAAGGTTAATAAAAATACTAGACGGCCGTGATAATTATATTTTTATACACAAAGGCATAATACCCTTTATCATGAAACGCCATGAAACTAAAATAACGAGACCACGAGAAAATATTAGGTTCATACACAGGGCGTCTCACGGCACGGTATGCCACATGGAGGGAAAGTACCTTGAATATTGTAGTCTGAACATTTTACTGGAAGAAGACATTATTTTAATAAAAAAAATAAAAAAACAAATTAAACTGCATTCATAGATTTTTAAATGATTACATGGTTGAACCGGGAATCGAACTCGCTACTTGAGAAAAAATTACCCTGTAGCTTTAGCATACCGATCGAAAGGCTTCATCATAGGGATTATTTTTGCTAAATAGTATAGTGTCAGAAATAAAAGGAAGATCATAATTTTAACATTTGATGTGAAATTTTGTTCAGAAAAATGAAATGCTGACAAATTATAAATTGCCGTAAGGACAAAAGAGTGCGACTTTGTATTCAACAGTATGGGACTCATTTTGAGCGTTTGATATGTTGATTAATTTTGTATTAAAAATGTTAAAATTCATTCGATTCCCGGTTCAACCATGTAATTATTTAAAAATCTATGAATGCAGTTTAAATTGTTTTTTAAATTAAAATAAGTAGAGTCTTGTTTCAGTAAAATGTTCCATCTACAATATTTAAGGTACTTTCCCTCCATGTGGCATAGCCGTGGGACGCCCTGTATATCTAAAAAAATAAGATAGGTTGGCAAGCTGAGCGTTTGTGTCTTCCTATTTTTCTATTAATTTGTTTTCCACTCGACTGGTCAATGAACTACAAATAATTGAGTCTTCAATTAACACATATGTACCTAGACATGTACCGCATATAATATGGACAGTCAATGTTAATGTAGCACAGTGTAACTAATATAATTCATTCAAACTTATTTTTCAGATTCCAACTCAGCAGCAGAACTACACGCACATCCAAAAGATGAGTCAGTCAGTCATAAAAAATACGTACAAGACTGTAATTGATTGATTGAACATAATTACGTATGAGTAATGTAGTTGTAATAATAAAATTATTTCATAAAGTGAAATGATGTAGGGTCGTTGTGGCAGGACGTGCAATCCTCCGCTATTATTCAGTCAACGACTGAGCTGGCCCACTGGTTAGCGGCACACGGCACGCCTGGCACAGTCTTGTGATCAAGTACCCCGGGACGACCACGCGTACTCCCTCAAATTTAACACAAAATATTTCAAATTGTATTAAGTTTACAAAGTGTAGTGTTAATTTCCGTAGTACGCGGCATGAAAACAGTTGTGAAGGTTTATTGGGAATTTCAGTATTTGGGTGCAATATCATCTCCAACTCCAGGGAGTGAAAGAATGAACTCGTAAGTTTTTACCGATACCATAGATTGTCATCGTGCATGTTTACGAATCGATCACGGGCGAGGAACAAATAATGTCTCACGTGTTTGTAGACACTTCGGTAATTTACATTATCTGTGGTTCTTCTGTTTATTTTAATGAGCTGTAAGTCTTGAAGGTTGTTATCTTGTTATGTTTTTAAATATAACTGTCATTGCTAATTTTGGTTTCAACATCGATCTTGCATGTGTGAAGGTAAACCTGTCTGATTGAGTATTTCGTAGTTAATAACACGTCAAACCCTATTTTGAGAAAGCCAAAGTTGACGGGTTTTCAGGCGAAACTCTACTTACTGAGTTTGACAAAAAAGAAACATTTTCAAGTCAGTCAGTTCAGTCAAACTTTCGGCGTTACAACCCAACTTTTGTAACACCAAAAGTTTTACATAGCTTTTACTTAGCTCCAAATTTATTCAGAAACTGACCCTAGGTAGCTTCTTTATCATACTTACTACTTAGTTCTAGATATAAAATTAAAATACCGCATGACCTATTAACTATGTATAATTACACCTGTGGAGGTGTTATACTCGTATTTATCAACGTTAATGAATTAAGTAGTAAACAAACGAAACCTTATCGTATTCATAACAATAAGACTACTAAGGTAGACTATGTTCACATGACGTACCTGCACAGCTTATGTGTTTATATACTACATTATTGCAGATATTTTAATTGATAGGCCTACGCTACTACATGAGTCACGGGAGTGATACATGAGAATTACTCTTATTTACCATGCTTTAAACGGAGCTAACTACCCCTGTTAGCTCCGTTTAAATGCACATGGTCGTTGGCATGAATACAAGCCAATAGGAAAAACTTCATAACGACGCGCTACTCCGCTACCAGTATTTTTAATTTTTTATTATAAAAATTATACATGTTTTTAAAAAGTAACAAAACCAAATCGTTTTCGTCTGTATTGCAAAGCAAGGAGTAAAATACTTTCATCTCAACAATTTGGAGGTGATTTGGTGGCTTTTTTTTATAATGTGATACCGATAGACAAATTCTGGCTAAACCAAATTACGACTCATATCATGTAGATTACCTACTGACTATTTTTTTCAGATGTAATTTCTCTTTTAGTGCCGACGAAAAGCTGCTTCATCTATTTTAAGCTTTTGTCGAGAGAGCAGCCTTAAGATATTATGGTAGAAACGCGGAACGGCTATCTACACTAATATTGGAAAGAGGAAATATTTGAATTTTTGTATGTTTGTAACGAATAAACTCAAAAAATATTGGAATGATTTCAAAAATTATTTTACCATTAGAATGCTACATTATCCCTAAGAAGCAAAAGCTATATTTATTACTAGAAAAAAATGGCTTATGTTTAACTTACCACCAGATATAGTAACATTTAGGAGACAAAAATAGTAAATGATCACCAAAATTAAACACGCATTTTAATTTAAAATTATAACCAAAATTTTAACGTCTCGCTATCCTATTTAAGTAAAATGACTCCAAATAAATCATTGTTAACCCAAAAGTAGTAAATGATCACCAAAATCATACCAGCATTTTAATGTAAAATTAAAATCAAAGTTTTTACATCTTGCTATCCTGTTTAAGCAAACTAATGTCAAACAAATCATTCTTAATCCAAAACTTTTAAGTAAATATAAAGCTTTATTTTAATTTATAAGTTTTCTTTCATTTTTATTGGCAGCTATTGTTTGGTGTTTGGAGTTATATAAATAACTTTTTCCAAAAAAATATTCGAGAAGTAGCGCTCGCCGGGCGCTCCCGCGGCACCGCTCGCTTCGCTCGCTCGGCTCGCGCGCGGTTGGTCACAATTCTAACCTAACCTAACCTATTTTATCCAGTTTGTAACCCCAAGCCTACATTTTATGGCAATCACAGTAGTTTATTTAGGCAAAAATAGCGCATTAATTTGCTCGCTAAGATTTGGTGATCATTTACTTCATTTGGTGTTCGAATACAATTTAAGGGGTGCAGTCGTGACTAAAATAGCTAGTACTATTGTAATTTTAGACTTATTTTTCTGGTGTCAAATATATATTTTTGGTAAAAGAACTAAGGGTATCAAAGCATTTTATGGTGGTCATTATATTTAATCCCGAAAAAAATAGGTATCCTTAAGAAAATTGCAGCGCGGACGAAGTCGTGGGCGAAGTGCTAGTACCTCTATAATAAAACCCCTAACATTTGACAACGGTTCTGATACATGCGAATATCATAATATTATGTGATATTCTCATGTACCTATCACTACTATTATATGTTCATAATATTTATGTAATGCAGTCGTAATGAAGCTCCTTATATTAGACTATTATTGTAGGAACTAGGTACGATGTCCTGTCATGAACTTCATTTTCATTTTACAAAAAAGTAGGTACTCAAGTGCCTACCTGTTTATTTATGTTTTGGCCCTGACATGGGCGGATCAACCTTTATTTGACTATTTTTAATCCCAAAAGAAGGGGTGTTATTATAAGTTTGACGTATGTATCTGTGTGTCTGTCTGTGGCATCGTAGCTCCTAAACGGATGAACCTATTATTTATTATTTTATTTTTTTGAATGGTGAATTGTAATTTTAATCCTGTGACTTGTCTTGTAGAATATTTCAATAAAAAAAAATTGACGCCATCACGCCTATATTCTATGAAAGTTAGGTAGAGATCGATATAAAGTAAGACTATCAATCTACCCAAAATGAACTAGATAAAGAAAAGCAAGAGTGCTTTCCTACTGCATATCAATCCTTATATAATGAATGTTATGTAATTATTTATTTACTTCTATTCCTACATGAACAACACGTTTAAATCTCCGTTTGTTGTTCGAGACTTCTAATACTTGCCACGTTTATAATAATAATATTTAGTTATCTTCAAAGGAAGCCATTGTAAACTTTTGATCTTCAACGTGATTGTTGTTTGTTGAATTTAATTTTAATTATTTATATCAACACGGTTTGTCAATATACGTCATATCATATCAATTAATCTGGTTCAGTTGTAACTTGATTTTAATTTAACAACATAGATTGTTGTTTTTGCATTGAAATTGACAGTATCTAAAAATAGTATACCTAAGTTAGTCTCAATGGGCCTCATCAGAAGGCTCAAAGTTACTCAAAGGGCAATGGAGAGGGTAATGCTTGAATTCCTTGTGTGATCTGTGATCGAATCAGGAATAATGATATCCGCAAGAGAACCAAGGCTACCGACATAGCCCGAAGAATCGCCAAACTAAAGTGGCAGTGGGCAGGGCACGCAGAACAGCTAGTCTATTCTGAAATACTAATCCGATATCGAGCTTCACCTGAGTGACAAAGCTCACAAAGTGAGCTTTATAACATACGACATAAAGAACATGTTTATACGAATTTGATACTCACCTCGGATTCCGCTGTCGAGACACGAAAATGTTGTTACAGAATAGCACTACAGATGTCGATAAGGCTGAAAAGTTCTGGAGTGGCGACCGCGTACCGGAAGACGCAACGCTGGAAGGCCTCCCAAAAGGTGGACCGATGACCTGGTAAAGGTCGCGGGTAGCCGATGGGTACGAGACGCGCAGGCGCTGGACCGGTCGTTGTGGCGACGCTTGGGGGAGGCCTATGTCCAGCAGTGGACGTCTTTCGACTGATATGATGATGATAATGATGAGTATAAGTCTACCTCTGATTGTTTCTCCGCTTAGGTACTTCCTCTATACTTGATTCTTGATTCTTCCTCTAATTTGTATACAGTTTAAACTTATAGAAATACCGATGGCAGAGACAGGTTTGCACTGTACTGTACCTATTGACACAATTTGCACCTTTAGGAAGTTGGGTTGGGACGCTATTCGTTTTAAAAATAAACTAGCACTTCGCCCGCGACTTCGTCCGCACTGCAATTTTCTTAAGGATCCCAAAATTTTTTTCTAGAAAAATTGTATACTAAAAACTCCCTCGAGAACCACTGTATCCATTGGTGGAAACAGCAAGAAAATCGGTGCAGTAGTTTTTCGCGAGCAGACAGACGCGGCGGAGGACGAGGAGATTCTGCATTCGGTTGTATTTTTTATAATACATATAGGTATGTATAGTAATAAAATAAATAATATTTATTGGTAAGCTAAGTCTAGGCACTTCACCGTTATTAGCCTCAGTAGGATTCATAGTGTGAATAAAAACTGAAACTTGCCAGGTATAACGGAAAATACGGTAAAAACTGAAAGTGTATTTTTCTGTAAACTCAGTTGGACAGAACATCTATCGTTAGCAAGAGTGCAAACAAAAAAAACTGGACAAGTGCGAGTCGGACTCGCCTATCCAGGGTTCCGTACAAAGTAGGTACCTACATAAGTATTACTAAAAATAAAGACCATTTTTTTTTCATTATAAATGTATAGTTTTATACTTGTAGTATAAGACGATATTAGGTAGGTACTCGCCAAATTTCATAGTTCTAGGTTAACGGAAAATACCCTAGAAATTTTGATTCGCTTGTCAGTCTTAAAATACTATATATGTTTTTTGCGGCATAAACGGCCGTATTTTTTTTACTTTAACTTAGTAGTTTGAATTTTTCACAGCTTCAAGGGACTGTAGATTTAAATGTGTGGCGAAAAAAGCTTAAATTAGCGTGCAGGTAAAGCAGTTTTTCGTCGGCACTAACCTTGTTTATTATATCTATGGCACTAACAGAGAAATTACCTCCGAAAAAAATAGTTGGTAATCTACATGATTTGATTCGTAATTTGGTTTAGCAAGAATTTGTCTATCGTCTTTACATAATAAGAAAAAAAATTACCTTATTACCTCCAAATCATTGAGGTGAAACCATTTAATTTACTCCTTAATTTTTTATCAAAAAGAGTATAAAAACAATATTTATTGCTTTGCAATACAAACGAAAATAATTTGGTGTTGTTACTTTTTAAAATCATTACCTATTATAAAAAATATAAATGTTGGTACCGGAGTAGCGCGAAGAGGCGTAGTTAGCTCCGTTTGTATGCACAAGGTCATTGGCATGAATATAAGCCTTAATTTCAACTCGATACCTCCAGCGTTCCCGAGATAAACGGTCTTAACAGAAAGACGGACGGACGGACAACAAAGTGATCCTTACGGGTTCCGTTTTTTCCTTTTGAAGTACAAAACCCTAAAAACAGCAATATTTTTGCTAGTGTTGGAGATCAGTCCTTGGGGTTTCACATCCAGTACTTACCTACCCATATCTACCTAAAATACTTAATAAAATCTTTCCTACGGACATTTTTAACTATCTCGTTCACCTTCATTATTATACTTTTGATCAATGAGTGTCGCTGCTCCGAATTCCTCGGAACCGTGAAAGTACGAGTTACACTCACTTCCTTTTTGCAACTGTACAGAAATAAAAAATAAATTAAGATGTAGATATAATGAGAACAGATAAATTAATACCTACTTATCCGGTTTGATTAATTTATTGCTTGGTTTATTTTCATAAAACATCGACCTCATAATTTATTATGATTTATGTAGAAGGCTACATTGGTAAGTAAGTACCTTCCTACCTAACTACTTAGTTGTTTGCCAGAGCTAAGTTACTGTCAACCATAGCTATCGTTTTGAATGCTACAAAACAGGGAAACAAGTGACTCAACCCGACTTAATTTTCAAGCTCTCGTGAGTGTATAACTGAAGAACGATCGAGACTCCTCATTCTATCCAATTTAAAGTCGTCGACTTCAAAACAACAGGAAAAACAATCGCATCGAGCATCCACTAATCTGTCATTCTCAAAAGACTGATCGCAGGTCCTATAAGCTCACACACGCGACACGCTACCACTGAGTGTGATCGCGTGACACGAGCAGGGAGCGGACGCTGTCGATGATGCTGCCCGAAATCGGCGCTCGCGCAGCCGGAACACTTGATACTGTCGTTATTGATAAATTGCCGCGACGTCAATTTGCTGCTTAATCTGTCGCCCGACGCGTCGCTGCAGTCTCATGCCTCACACTCACACTCACAGGAGCTTCTCGCTAATTTTGCAATGTCACTTGGTCAAAATAACTGATAGCTGCAACTAGCGACGCCTTGAGGGGTATTTTTAGATGAGATTTGTGTATTTTATGAACTTAGCTATCTCTAGCTTTTGCTAGCGGTTTTGCCTGTGTGGGAAGGGAACGTATTACCCGGGATAAAATCAACCTATGTCCTAAAACTGGTCGTCGTCTAAGCCCGTTCAGCTGTTGAGGAAGCTCCCAAACATCCAAATGTAGGTACACTCTCAGATTTGCAGGTAGTACCTACTTACTTCCTCCTTATAACATTAGTCGGAAATAGGTAAGTAGAAGATGTGATAAACAAGTAACATAACAATGAATATCATCATCTGCCTTTGGGGTCGGCTTCCAGTCAAGCTGGATTTAGCTGAATACCAGTATTTTACGAGGAGCGGCTGCCCACCAGACCTCTACCACCTATTAACTGGGTAACACGCATAGATTTTTATTTTTTTTTAATTCCAAGGTATCACGGTAGGTACTTCATGGCAAGACGAGTCAGATTTATTGGCTTCAGACTATCCTTAACGACTGCTAAAGATCTACAAATGACAGCCGGAACCAACGACTTAACGTGCTTTTTTCACGGAGGATTTTTTCTGTATGTTAAGATAGTCACCCATCCACAGACAAACCTTGGCAAGCGTTGCTTAACCTTGAAGATCGACCCGTGCGGCTGTTATTATCTAGCCACGAGCTCCTCTAACAATGAAACATAACAATGAATATGACGCTTGTTATTGAAGCTGGTTAAATCCTCTTTTTCTTAAAAACAATATTTCCTGGAAACTAGTGGTGTTATTGTGGAACTAACGAGATATTGCTTACGACTCCTGGGGTACTCACGAGTCACGATCCGATCTCTCTTTTTTTACTCTTTCTAAAGTGAGGTATTCACCCGGATTTGATTATTAATTTGATAAACAATTTGTCTACAGTCACCAAGAAGTCCGATTCGACAGCAGGATACAACATTGCTTTACTAGTAATTATGAAAGAGACATAAAAATAAATCTGTTTCGCACTTAGTGGTAAAGCAATCTTCTATCCCTCTCTACTCAGCTGTCAAATCGGACTTCTTAGATTTTGGTGACTTTAGTTGGATGTCGGCGCCAACATGTGTTCCAGCAGGGCTGACCCGGGTGCGGCGCGTAGTGTTCCCGTGCGCCCCTCTTTGACGTCGCAGGGGGAGTCAAACACCTCACTCTCCCCTCTGACCCGAGGTGGCCCGCAGAGACGGGCCGGCACCAGTCGGGGATCGCGGAAAGCCAATTAAGTTCTCGCGATCCCCGGCGATGGTAAGAGATGGAACACCGTGGTGGTTTTAGTCAGTAAGAGTCTGACAGACCCCTCCGCCCGCCCCAGGGCGGAGGACATCCATGAGGATTTCCCCCGTTATTAAAAAAAAAAAAATAGAAAAGGGCTGACCCGGGTTCAGAATTTAGTGGAGTTGGTAAGCAGTCACAAAAAGATCTGCATTTCTATAACCATAAGTTGGTAGTAAGACGGAAATTTTGATCAATACCGTTCTACTAGCGATGTCGATTGTCGAAATGTCAAAATACAAGGGATTGATCACGTGACATTTCGACAGCGTCTGTCGATCCCACACATGTTTGACGTCTTGACAATCGCCTGCGACACGCTACCGCTAACAGGACGTCACTTGTCTACAGCTTAGCTCGATTCATGCATCATGGAGTAATACAAACGAGTAGGTACTTCAATAACATTATTATGTTACGACGCCGTTCCTGTTGAGCTCAATTTAAAATAAGTAAGTCGTTAGATGTCTCTCTATCACTTGCGGACACTGGACAGTAGACATGCATCCTGTGGCTCGCATCTACTGCATACCTATTAGGTATACAATAGATCGCAGGATCATTGATTGTGAACTAGCATAAAATTGAAGGAAATGAAAGCAGGAGACTGACGAGAAGTAGTTCATAGACTAGGAACACCAAGGTTTATGAAGGGCTTGTTAAGGCAGCATTTAGCAAACAAACTGTTAGGTAATTAGCGGGTCCAACTAAATAAATCTCTTGACATAAGTTTAGCTTTCATTAGCCTTACAGAAAGCTGATGTTATAGCTATGCAAAATACGAGCACGTCCAAACGTGGGATTGCGAACATTAACCCGAAACACGATGAAGGGCAAAGGCTTAGTTTGTTTAAAATGTTTGAAAGGATTTCCTTAGGACGGCTGTGAGATATAGCACTGAAGTAAATGGTAAAATTAACAACTGGCGGTCGATTCTGTAAACATGTCGAATTGAGGGCTTGGTGAAGTGATCACGAAGTGAGCTGTCACTCTATCTTGATTACTTGAATTGACAGCTCACTTCGTGATCACTTCACTTCGACATGTTTACAAAATCGCACGGCTGTGTAAACAAACTGTGACAGATATCTTATGGGTGGTGAGGTTAGCTAGAGCCAGCCTAGTTCTTTATGGTATTGCCTTGATATTTTAAAGAGGGGACCACCGTTGCTCGCTGACCATGCTTAAATATTAATTTGTTATTTTATTTTTTTTTTGTCGATGGCCACTCGCAGTTATCAACCCTAGAGGGTTGTCAACTACTAAACCGGACTTGCCTGTGTGGGCCTCTAGAATTTAGGGCCCCCAGCCGAGGCTAACTTGCAAACGTCTTCGTGTTTTGTTATTGTATTTTATGTCACAATATTTTGAGGTCAGAGGACCACACGAAATTTTGTAGGTAGGTAGGTACATTTTAGTTTTTGAGGACAAAATATTGACTGTTTCTATTAATTTCGGGTA
Source organism: Lacanobia oleracea (assembly GCA_950371165.1). Lineage (NCBI taxonomy): Eukaryota > Metazoa > Arthropoda > Insecta > Lepidoptera > Noctuidae > Lacanobia > Lacanobia oleracea. The sequence continues at coordinate 6,953,415 of OX493405.1, forward strand.
GCCGATGGATGCGAGACGCGCAGGACCGGTCGTTATGGCGACGCTTGGGGGAGGCCTATGTCCAGCAGACGCGTATCGGGTGATATGATGATGAGGATGATTAATTCCAAGGATGTATGTGATGATATTTTACAATCGGTCAGCCGAGTTAAGTATGCACCTAATTAAGTAAACTGCTAGGATGCTCATGAGTGTCATATTGGGTCACCGACCACCACTTAAGTGTTGTAAAAAATGAATTAAAAAATTAATAAATAAAAAAAACATTTATTGCAGACAAAAAAGTCCATAGTCGTTGTTGTGTTCGCATAGGTATCACATTTTTTTCCCACCCAAGAAATTAAGATGGCCCACATCCGCTATTCTGACGAATGACTCGTTTCACGAAACTACAGGAAGATGTGATCTGTATCAGCGATGTTTACATTACTTGTTTTCGGGTTCTGTTTATTCTTCGTAAGATAAGCGGAAATACGTCGCAAAATGCATACGTAGAGCTAGTACTAGCTTCCGTCACGCCATATCCCAAATTGCTTGATAAGACAACTACGTCAATACTCCTTCAGACAGATGATGACAGAGCCGTCGCGGCAATAGAAATGATTCTTATATTATAGACGCGACAATATGACCACGATGTGTCGAACATTTTTCATAATATCATCATCATCCATACCCCGACCCACTGTTGGCTATAGGTTTACCTCTCTTTTTCTATGCGGACCCCAACTCCTATGCCACCCTCCTGCAGTTTGTACCCGCGATGGCAACAATATCGTCTGCCCACCTCGCTGTCGGACGACCAACCAGTCACTTGACGCTACTCAGTTCAGGCAGTGACTGAGTAGCGTCCAAACTCAATCTTTCATCACCGCGGCTTGGCATGTGTCCTACCCAACTCTGTTTGAGTTTAATAACTCGCTTTTTAATATCGAAGACCTTCGTCGTACTTCTTCGGACCTCGACATAGATACAAACAGAAAATTGACATTACATATTGATGTCGCATTGTCGCGTTGCGCCTGTCTGTGAGAGCCTTTATATTAACGTAATTAGTTGACCCGCTCAAATTCGTCTGCTCTGCTCCTATTGATCTTTTTGAGCGTGATGATAAATAGCTATAGCCTTCCCCGATAAATGGGCTATAAAAACTGAAAGATTTTTCAAATCGGACCAGTAGGTCTTGAGATTTGCGCGTTCAAGCAAACAAACAAACAAAATCTTCAGCTTTATTAGATTAGGTACCTTCTAATTAGTACCCGGTTGATTTTAGTGCTCGGTGTACCTACTAGTAAGCTACAGAATATCTCTCAAGGACTGAAAACCGATTAGTTAATTTATAGCCGTTGATATCAGGCGATTAAGCCCTCATTGCTACCCATCTTTTGTTTTTTTACGGTGTTTTCTAACGATTCACTAATTGGCGGGTTATCGTATTAAATGTTTGTAATTTCTTCTTTCTTGTTAGAGTTCATTCACGAATTGATGTCAACCGAATAATAAATATGCAATTTCCACTAAAGGTAATTCAGCAAAAAACATTAATTTGTCAATTTTAAGTAATACTATTATTATAGCGAGACGCCCAGGGCCGGTTGTCGTGGCGACACTTGGGGGAGGCCTATGTCCAGCAGTGGCGTTTGACTTTGACTTTGACTTTGGTGCTTACTCAGCTATTATTGCAAGAAGATGGGAAGTCAGATAAGCATGTCAGAAAGACTTGAACAAGATTTGGTAAAAAAGCATTAGGTACCCTAGTTTTGGGGCAATCGGGTAAAAACAGGGAAGATATGGGGTAAAGACTCCGTCTCAATTTTAGTTTGAAATAGACACTAATGGCACTTTGGCAAGTCACCCATTTAGAAAACGACAGTCGAACAAAGCTTCTCTAAGTCCAAAAACTTAGCTCTCCCCATTTAAGATTGAATGTGTCTAGTCAGATACATTTTGGAAATGGCTAGCTAGGTAAAATAGACTAACACTCCGTGAGTTGCTGCGCAATAGCAAAATTTCTTGCGACAAGGGGTGAGGGGTGGGGAACTGCGCAGCGTAAAGCGAACTTCACTGACTTTATGGTTAATGGTTATTGTCGCTAAGTTTGAATCGACTTATACCACCCAGCCAAGAGCCTACTTAGCGTGGGTGCGAGTTACACTGAATCAGTTGGCGGTTTGCATTAAGTTGATAATTTGAACTTGCCGCGTGGAAGCATGCGGGGACTGCGCGTTGCGGGCGGTGATATCAGTGCTTTCGAGCTATCTTTTATTTTCAATATACGACCATAAAGAATGCCTTTATTTCCATGAACGTCATCGCAGCATCATTGCTTGACATTATAACAAAAGATAGCAACGTTTTCTTAATGATATCATTCCATTTCTCATTCGAAATCTATATAAACTACGTTTTTTGTTTTGAAGCCAACTCTTTATCTTTAAATTTAGGGCTACTTAATTAGAATTAAAACTGGGTTCATAATCATTAAACAAATATTTTATGTTTAAAGAATGATAAAGATTTTATCACCAAAATAATACTCTGTTGACGAATTCTGTGATTTATGAGTAGCCCGTGCTAGCTTAGTTTAGTGTGATACGCTATGTACCTAGGTATGTAGTTCAAGTCGAACCTACGGGAGAGGTGGCAGAATTCACTAATTAATCTAGCCGGTTGATTCTAGAAAAAATCTCATTTGACAAGTAATATGAAGTGAGCTGTCCAATTGTTGCTAGGTCTTGACAGTTCACAAGTTGCCACTGTGAGACACTGGTCTTAAAGGGGCCCTGTATCAAACATTTTTGGGGAGCTCGTTTACAAGCTAAGGAATGACTTGGCAGGCCAAAAAGAAGACGGCATAATGGACATAGCTTTCCTCAAATTTATTATAATATATTTTTTCTTTATTTTTCATCGAATATAGCGACAAGGCTTTATACGCATTATTCCGAAGAGTGCCGACCCGCCCCCGGACGACCCCAAGTCGTACCGGCCCATAACACTACTTCCATCTTTGGGAAACCTGCTGCGCTCTCTGTCCGTAATATTGTTAACTTAAAAGGAACATAAATACGTGGTAATCTTTCTCGACTTTTGTGGTGCTTTTGATAACGCATGGTGGCCGATGCTACTACTTAAAATGAAAAACCGTGGTTGCTACAAAAATATCTATAAACTGATTGTTTCTTACTTTCTAAACGGCCTCGCGAAACTCAAACTTGGCCATCATTCCATTACTAAGTCTTTAACCATGGGATGTCCTCAGGGCTCAGTTATCGGTCCATATGTATGGAATTTTGGCTACGATGATTTTCTCGCGCTTCCGCTCCCATGCGGCTGCTCATTAATCGGTTACGCGGACGATGACATATTGCTTCTCATTCAGGCAAGTACTCGGGCTGGACTCGAGAACTTGGCTTGGCTTAATATCTCAGTGGGGTGATCGAAACCGTCTGACCTTTGCACCGTATAAAACCTATCAACTTATTTTAAAAGGAATCTTAAAATCCTGGCCTAGTATTAAATTTAATAACGTAGATACCCGTTAAAAGAAAAGAATCCGTGTGCTACCTCGGTATGCTACTAGAAAATAACTTTTCATTTATTGATCATAATAAAAACAGTAAGTGAAAAAGCAAAAAAGAAGTGTTAGGTACGCCTTGACAAGAATATCCAAAGCTTGGGGTCTATCTTTTTAAACCTTAAAAACAATTTACGGGTCTATTTATTTGGGTTGTATGTGCTACGGGGCACCTGTCTTGGCCGATAGGGCTACCATAGGGGCGGTATGACGTAAATCCATCATCGGACCACAAGACGAACGGCGATGCGCCACCGGTACATAGTGGACATCCCACCCACATGCACAAAACGTTTTGGGAACACATTCATAATGCGTACAGCTAAGGAGTGGAATTACCTGCCGGAGTCTGTGTTTCCCGATAGCAAACTACAAAAAATACAACTAGGGAGTCTTTAAGTCAAGTGTGAATAGGTTACTTCTAGGCAAGCGTGCTCCATCTTCGACCACATCATCGTTTACCATCAGGTGAGATGGTGGTCAAGCGCGTGCCTATTAATAGTAAAAAAAAATTGCTTCAAAGTCAGCGTTTGGCTTTGATATTCTTATGCAAAGCGTATAGGACGGTTAGTACTGAAGCCTTGCCAGTTTTGGCGGGTGTTCTCCCAGTCGATCTAGAGGTGCAGCGGCGTGCTGCAATGTACTACTACTTTAGAGAGATCACGGACCCAGAGTTCTTATCGCAACGAGATCATGCTAAAATCACTAGATTACTAAAACCCCAGACTGATGTCTGGGAGGAACTTTTATCCGAATGGCAATGTAGGTGGGAAAATTCCACCAAAGGCGGCGTTTGATGGAACAGATGGAAAAAACTGGTGGAGGTGACGATCTCCACCAGTTTTTCTATCTGTTCGTGAACGGCTGGATAGAACATGGCTGGAGGTGGATCACAGTGTTGCCCAATTTCTCACAGGTCATGGCAACTTTAAGAGGAAATTATTTTATAGCTTGTGGCCTCGCATTTATGTCAGTGAATACGAACAATCCGCCAATCACATCTTATGGGAGTTTATTCTTTGGCAAACTGAACGCAATATTATGTTAGGTAGTATTCAGCCTGCATATGGGGTAGTTTACTATACGGATCTTGTAGAAACCCGAACAAGTTTCCGTGGTTTCAGGCGATTTTGCCATACCTATTACTGGAATCAAAAGTAGCTCACAATTTAGGACCCATTAGTTTTATTAGTAAGATATAATCCGTGGTGCTTGGCAACTGGGCTTAACCCAGTTTTATATGTCCCTTGGTGCCTAATGGCCTAGTTCTATTTTGTCTCCTGCTAGTAAAAAAAATAATTTTCACTTTCAAATTATTATTTTTTCCTACTCCTCCGCTATACTTTTCTGATTAATTTCGTTGCAGGATCCAAGACAGTTGAATCGTTTCTTCGGGACTCGTCGGGTTTCATTGACTCGGCGTTTTTTTGATGGTCGCCACTGTTGATTCTGGTTTTCAGGAGTTGCAGTGGTTTAAACGTGTGGCGGGCTTGTCCCAAAAAAAAAATGGTGGACATAGCTTTGCATCGACACGTCGGGGCCCTTGTAGTCCAGGGGCCCCGTATCTTAGATATGGCTGATACTACATGATGAAGTTGCATTGTTCCCTTGAAATGCAAAACATGACAATTTAGTAATTGTTTCAGTAGCTTAGCCAACAATAAATGCCATTGAGTACGTTTTCATTAATATTTATGGGTTGTAGTCGTCATTTTGTAGGTTGCGACTATAAATTATAAAGTACCTAGTTTCCTTTTCTTTTGCCCTACATTTTAATTGTTAGATGCTCCTTAAAGTCAGCCTAGAGTTACTACTAACTAATACTTAATACTAGCTTAACCTCGCAACTTCGTCTGCGTCAAATTTGCCATTAATGCCCCGCTCCTATAGGTCGTAGCGTAATTTTATGTGATGCAACAGCATCCTTACCTTCCGCCTGACGCAGGTATTCACTGGACACGGTTGTTTCGGGAGATACCTGTTTCGGATTTGGCGGGAGGACACGCCCGGGTGTCAACAGTGCGAGGATCGGCCGGAAGACACCGTGGAGCATAAAGTGGAGGTCTACCCTGCTTGGGTGGAACACCGCCGCATCCTCGTTGAAACGATCGGCGGCGGCGACCTCTCGCGTCCGGCTCTGGTCCAATCCATGGTCCGGAGCGAGGAGGCATGGGAAGCGGTCACCTTTCTGCTAAGCAGTAATGAGGAGGCCGAACGCGTGAGAGAGAGGGAAACCTCACGCCCCAGCCTCCGCAACAGAATTCGCAGAGCGATTCCCGGCCACCGTAGGCGCGATCCTGCGGGTGTCGAGCATTGGGTGGCTCGCCGTCCGATCAGAACCAGGACCGCGTCGACGGCGCGTTGTTCCACGCGCGCCTCAATGAGATGTCAGCATAGTAGACGGGGCCTGCCTGGGTTGCGGTATTTGTTCGAAAGAGTCACCGCGGCCTTAGAACGCAAAGGGCACTAGGAAGAACACGGTTGTGTTTTAGGCAGTATGAGTCTGTCACTCCCTTCTGCTCCGCCCAGAGCGGGAGGAGTCATTTGATGATTTCCCATCCTTAAAAAAAAGCGTGATGTTATATGGCCTATTATAGACTTCCTCGATAAATGGGCTATCCAACACTAATAGATTTTTTGAGCAGTTCCTGGGATTGGCGCGTTCAACCTAACAAACAAGCAAACTCTTTAGCTTTATAGTAATAGTACAGATAGATAAATGCGATAGTAATTTTGTTTGTGTGTTTGTTTCTCTTTTGCGCCTAAATCGTTGAACCGATTTTAATGAATGGTTAAGATCCCATGTCCCCTAACTGGGGCAGAGGTCGTCCACAGTCGACTTCTATCGCAAACGGGCTTCAGCTTTACGCTTCAACTCGCTCCACGTCATTCCGATGCTCGTCGTTTCTGCCAAAATGGTGCGACGCCAGTTTTAACGGGGACGGCCACGTTTCCTTTTCCCTTGAGGATTCCAGTCCATAGCCTGTTTGGGAATGTGATCGGGATCCCTCAGGAGCGTGTGACCAGTACACCTCCACTAACGGCGCTTGATCTGGCGGTTGATCGGGCTCTCGTGGTATTTCTCTAACAGCTTTACGTTTAGGTCTTGGGCAAGTAAGTTCCGAGGAAGACATCGGTTGACAAAGCAGGATTTGGCGTGAGATTTCCTTTGTCACCTTCCACGTTTCACACTCGTAGAGCAGCACGGTTTTGACATTAAAGCCGAATATTTTGAGTTTAACTCTTCGTCTTAGCTGGGTGAAGGTAGCTCGGGCTTTGGCGATCTGTGAAGTGATATCCTCTTCAGTCCCTCGAATCCAGTCTCCGACACGCGTTGTGTTCCACGCGCGCCTCAAAGAGATGTCAGCATAGTAGACGGGGCCCACTAAGGACAGTGCCTGCCGGGGTTGCGGAATTTATTCAAAAGAGTTACCGGCTCCCTAGAACGCAAAGGGCACTAGGAGGATCACGGATGGGTTTTAGTCAGTATGAGTTTGAGTTGGTCACTCCCTTCTGCTTAGGGAATGCAAATACGTGCGGTTTTTAAAATCCGGATTTTTAAGAACGGATTTTTGGTCAAATCCGGATTATCCAGATTTCATCTCAAAAGGGAAAAATGGAACCCTTATAGGATCACTTTGTTGTCCGTCCGTCTGTCTGTCAAGAACCTTTATCTCGGGAATGCGTAGAGGTATCGATTTAACCATAAAAACCATATACTCAGGTCTACGGTCCCTTGAAATGTGAATGACGTTCAAAAGTGCCGTTTAATGGCCTAATTGGAATAAACGTTTTGACTTTGACTTTAAAGCTGTGTAAAAATCAAACTTCTAAATTAACGTAAAAACCATACGGCGGTTTATGCCGCAAAAAACGCACATTTCGACAGTCTCTCAAGGGAATCAAAATTTATAGGGTAGCTCCCGTTGACCTAGAACTATGAAATTTTAATAATACCGTCTTATACTACAAGTAGGGAAAAGTCTGAAACCATACATTTGTAATTAAATCATAAAAAATAAAGTCTTTATTTAAAGTAATTCGCAGCTACAAATTTGTACGGAACCCTCGGTGGGCGAGGTCAAACTCGCTCTTGGTCATTTTTTTTTTAATTTGTTTATCATATTACGTTTATAAATAAATTTCGAGTAACCCTGACTCAAAATGGATTTATTTACGTAATGCGTCGGTGTTTGAGCCACATAAACTAGGTATACCAAATTCTAACAGAATCGGTCCAGTAGATCCGGAGGAAACTGGCTGTGACAGACGGACAGACAGACAGATACCCGAGTAATTCTTTAAAGATTCCGTTTTTTACGGATGTTCGGACCTACATTAATTATTTAAAACCTATGTTATTCTTTGAGACATAAAATGTGACCTCAAAAATAATAAGGCTTCTAAAGAGCTGTCGTTTAACCTGCTGCGAATTCGGTTACACATAATTCCTGCTGCGGAAAGAGCACGCTCTGATTCTACGTTTGTAGGCGGAATGCACTGAATATGTTTGTTAGCGGCCCCCAAGTATCATCCTCTTGAACAACTATATATCCTCGAATAACGCCATCTCTGCCATCAACGTGAATATTCGCGCGATAATGTAGCCCCATAATTGCAATTTCTTATTATTCAGAAAATCCGGATACGATTTTCGAATCCGGATTTGGAGTCGATTGCATTCCCTACTTCTGCTCAGCCCATAGCGGGAGGAGTCATTTGATGATTTTCCATTCTTAAAAAACGTGATGTCATATCCTCGATAAATGGGCTATCCAACACTAATAGATTTTTCCAGCAGTTCCTGTAATTGGCGCGTTCAACCAAACAAACAAGCAAACTCTTTTGCTTTGTAATAATTATTAGTATAGATACTCGTAGATAAATGTAAAAGTAATTTTGTTTGTATGTTTGTTTACTTTTGTGCCTAAATCGTTGAACCGATTTTGGTATATAAACATTGGTACAGAAATAGATTAGACCTTGGAGGCGGTTATAGGTTGGTTAGGCAAAAGCTGGTTTAGTATTAATTGTCATTCATTGAATATTCATGTATTACTGAAGTAACTTATTTCGGCGAGACAGGTTTTAATCCGAAACAAAATTTTGAAAAAAGTAAAGAATACAAATAATGGAGACAGCTGTATCGGTTAATTAACATACCGACACACCTAAACTACGCGGTGAACAAAAAACATTCACATACATTTTCTGCAAATTTGGGAAACTCCATATTTGTAATACCTATTTATTTCCGAAGGTGAGGAGCTCGTGGCTAGATAATAACAGCCGCACGGGTCGATCTTCAAGGTTAAGCAACGCTTGCCAAGGTTGGTCAGTGGATGGGTGACCATCTTAACATACCGAGTTTCCTCCGTGCCTCGGAAAGCACGTTAAGCCGTTGGCCCCGGCTGGCATTTGTAGATCTTTGGCAGTATTCACGGATAGTCAGAAGCCAGTAAATCTGACTCCAGTCTTGCCATGAAGTACCGTGTTACCCAGTTAATGGGTTGTGGAGCTCTGGTAGGCAGCCGCACCGCGTAAAATACTGGTATTCAGCTAAATCCGGCTTAACTGGAAGCCGACCCCAACATAGTTGGGAAAAGGCTAGGCAGATGATGATGATTTATTACCGAAGGTGCCAAATGACTTGAAATGTTTTGATTAGTGTAGACATTAGACTCCCTCCATCGATCACTTTTATAGGGTAAGTGTACCTACTTCTTATAAGGGATGATAGCTTTTGCCCGCGACTTCGTACGCGCATATCCCGTTTTTACCAGTTCCCGTAGAAATTAGTGCTCTTAGTGCTCCCCTACACTCCCCGAGGAACCTAAATGCCAAATTTCAGCTTTCTCCGACCGGTACTTTCGGCTGTGTCTTAGTTATCGGTTTCAAGGTTTTCCATGAAAAATGTCATCGATAAGTAGTTGATAATAATTATTAATCCTTAGACCTTAGCAATTTATCAATCAACCGAAGAAGTATACACTAATTAATTCAACTGCAATTAATGCGAACAAATGCCAAGCCTCTGCTTACTCTCTGTGCCCCATATGACGAACACACATGACGTTGTGGTACTCTACTTCAACAATTCCTCATCAAATCCTCTCAAAACCACGGCTTAGAAACTTGTCGCTGAACGACAACGTAACAAATCTTTACACAAATAGTATTTAGGTGTTTTGCGTAGTATTTGCTCTAGGATCGTCGATGCTGATTGCTCGAGGCCTGTCGCTCGATATATAGAGGAGCCACCGACGTGAGGCCACACACTCTTTCGAGAGTGTTCTCTGAGCGCCCACTCTAGCCCTAAGTTCACGTTTTCATCCTTCATCCAAAGTATTTGTTCATAGCCACCCCAGTGGCGGAACACCTTCACCTCACGAAGAAGCAGGAGAGGCACTACAGGCCGACCGGTAAGTGAACCATGATAATTGCCTCCTCACGCTCCCCACACAGACTTCTGCTCCACCATTAGCATCAACTTAGTCAGTCGCCAAATTCTACACAAACGTGACAACGGTTCGTGTCGTATCTTCGTCATAATGTAAAAAACGTTCTAAAATTTTCCCCTCATTTGTAATTAAGTGAAAATCTTTATATTCGGTACATGTTTTCCTCAAGTTTTTAACATTGAAATACATTGAAACTGAGAGATGAGCCCTACGTTTGTTAGAGCACGTCCGAGAGCCAGTGCGTCCTATTTCAACGAGTGATCACTCTTTATTATCCATCATTACTTACTTAGTGAGATGAATCAGATGAATGTAGGACACGATCACAGGACCTTATATTTCCTTCTCGAAATTAGATAAATCATCTTCGGTATACTTTGTGTTATGCTTCAAAAGTGACGCATATTTGCAATGAGTAAATTTTAACAAGTTAGCCCGTCCTCTGCGGAGGTGTAAAGTGTTCCTTAACAGGTTATTACACGCATTTACTACCAGAACAACTAAACCAACAGCTCTAACTATACTGAATGACCTGATTCGGAAACTAAACTGTTCCAAGACGCAGTCTGTTTGCGAGAACAGAGCTATGCCGCAGATAGTCCTGTCCTTTTATCGATAAGTGCCTTTCTACCTAAACATAATATATGCAAAAAATCATGTTGATTTCCCATTAATGCAAACTTGTAACAATATGTGAAAAATAAATCAAATGAAACGCACTTCAAGAAGCTATCTAAACAACACAAGATCTCTTTGAAGGGTCTGATAAAAAATGCATCACTCCTATTGGTTAATTGTTTTTGCGTTCTTCTATGAAATTCATCTATTTTCGCTCGTTTATCACATGTTGATTCATCTCAGTAAGTGGCAGTTCAGTAGCTGACAGACGACAGCATCCTGCGCGCTATCTCCGATCAACAATCTCGCTCAAACAGGAGAATCAAGGCAAACAATGATATATCACGGCGACACACATCGCTGAGTCAATATTCTTGTTTCCACTGACGACATGAAAAATATGATAATTGATGTTTTTCGTAGAGAAAATTTTGCCAGCGTCATCGCTGCTAACACCCGGTGTCTGGAAAGAAATTATCGACACGTCACAAAACTCACTATCAAAGTTGTTTTACAGACATTGTAGATAGAGCATTCATGTTTTGCTTATATAGCTTGCAAATATTATATATAGGTGTTTATTTGTGGAAATGTTTCCCGTCAAAAAAATATTTTATGCTGTAAAAACTATGAGTGCTTAACCATATAATTATATAGTATTTTTTTTTTAATATAAGATTTAAAGGCGACATTTAAAACACACAAAAATGCAAGTCGAATGATCCGAAACTAATTATTTCAACTAATCACAGTATTAGGTAACGTGCATTTGAGAATTCGTAAAATTCATTTTGCGATACATTTCGTTCCCTTCTTTAATCACATCCCATCTTCTATACATGTGTCTTATCTTTATGTCAGTAAACCGACACCCACCTATGTTTCAAGCTATTTCTCGTAGTCCAATTAAAACTAGAACTGCGTCTTTAGAAATAGTTTTAAATGTATCCGCCACTATAGATACGATATGGTGCTCAATAGGCGTAATGTAAAATATTCATAACAGTATTTTGAGCATTTACCTAGCAGTATTTGCTCAACTGTAAGGATGAGGAGCTCGTGGTTAAATAATAACAGCCTCACGGGTCGATCTTCAAGGTTAAGCATCGCTTGCCAAGGTTGGTCTGTGGATGAGTGACCATCTTAACATACCGAGTTACCTCCGTGCCTCGGAAAGCACGTTAAGCCGTTGGTCCCGGCTGTCATTTGTAGGTACATCTTTGGCAGTCGTTACGAATAGTCAGAAGCCAGTAAATCTGACTCCAGTCTTGCCATGAAGTACCGTGTTACCCAGTTAATGGGTTGTGGAGGTCTGGTAGGCAGCCGCTCCTCGTAAAATACAGGTATACAGCTAAATCCGGCTTGACTCGAAGCTGACCCCAATATACTTGGGAACAGGCTAGGCAGATGATGATGATTTGCTCAAATGTAAGAAAAAAACATTGAGCATTTTGTCAACATTAAGTAAAATATTATATGCATGAGTTATAAAGTTTGTACTATCTGACGACGAAAATCATACTTCCTCAAATTAATTGTCACGTTCATACATAATTTTCGGAATTATTAAGATGAATGTTGTGAGATTTCCCTGTTGCTAAAAATACAAACACTTGAAGGGTAGGTCGTCAAGTTACTGCTTACCGTAAGGTTAAAAAGTGAAGCGTAATACGAAGAAAGGACATACATTGTATTAATAAGATTCAGTTCGTGAATCTTTATGCTAATTTCACAGATCAACATCATATCGTACCATAGAACGCAACTTTGCGTGGCTACAATTCCCCTGAAACCGTACCAATGGCTGTATCTGGAAAGCAATTATTTACTAACGCAATTCAAGTGATGCAATTCGCTAATCAAAATTTATTCAACTACACACATCATCTAACGCGCGATGACAATATGTCACAATACTTCGATGATTTTCGTTCGAGAAACTGTGTGTAAATATCTGATCTATTTCGCCAATATAACCGCGATCACGTGACCACATTGCAAATAATAATTGACCTAATAGGATTCTAATTAGTCATTGCATAAGCCTACGATGCGCTAAGCGTTCGCTATGTTATCGACTGATCGCAATGAAAATTGTTCTATTTAGAACAATAGCTTAGACTATTATATCTCTGTAAGAATAAATTGCTGTATAATCGTTGTATAGCACAGTTGCACCACGATCAATAAACGCTCAAATAAAAAATGGGACGGAATAAGGACTTATGAAATTGACAACAGTAAAGACATGATTTGTTTGTTTTACTTCTGGTTTTGAAAGACATCTTACAGAACTTATCAGTTTGTCCTTGTTTTCATTGACACGTTAAAAAATACCAGGATATTAGCTAGGTACCTAGTGCGTACCTAATAGCTTTGTTTAGTAAGAAATATACCGCTTATCTTATTTTTTTTAGGCGTGTGAATTAGTATATTGATTCCTTTGTCAATTATGGAGTAACATGTGCGGGCAGGCGTCGGACAAACATTTTCGGAAATGGAGAAAAAAAACTATGTAATTACTTAAAAATGCTAATTACACATCAATTAAACACTGCTTGCTGCGAAAATATTCCAAAACTATGGTGGGTTGCAATCTTTGTCCAGCATAGAGCAAAATGTAGTGTAGTGTGACATTGTCAGTAATTTTCTTATACAGGGTGACGTTTAAGTCATTACAACATTTTTAGAGGGTAAAAAGTAGTTATGAGTGAATTAACTTTTAACTTGTGTCCCAACCAACCCTCCAAAAATCAACTATTGAATATATATACCAGTTCTTTTTTTAAATTTCTGAGCGATATTTCGATCGCCGCACATTGAACTCAAAACTGTAACAAACAAAATATACTTTCCGGCGAATGCAGAGCATCCTCCTATTTTAAATCGGTAAAAAATGTGTGCATCACCATTCCTTTGCAATTCCATAACAAAATGTTTACATTTCCTAAGTATTTTTATCCCCTGTACATTGCCATTGAATAAAATTCACCCTGTATCAGTTTGTGACACATCTTGTATTTTAAATGCAAAGTTAGATAATTCGATTCGCTCTCGTCAATTGGCGCAGGCGCCAGAGAGCTAGACATGCAAATAACTATTCTAAGATTTGCATACTCGTTTATAAATCAATCATTATTTAAAATTGTCAGTACTAACTATAAAAATGACCCAAAATTTATCTTATCTTGACAGTTACTAGAGAAAGTCTATTTTTAAACAGCTTTCTAGCAAAATATTTTGGATTTAGAGACTGTCATAGTCAGCTCTCATGCCAATGATGCTATGTAGGTAAAGATAGCACTTGAGATGGATAAATATACCCACAAAAATCATGGTCAGTAAATTATATACACTGGTTTCGGTTCATTGTTATGTTGTATGATTTTGTAGCGGTATTTATCTACTCGTACCATTATTGAATGTTTACGTCTAAAATGCACCGTCCATAGCCCAATTAATAATGTAGGTTGCCAAACATATTTTTTAAAACACTACGCGAACGCGAGTGCTACGCGGGAGCTACGCGGATCGCTACGCGGGAGCTACGAAGATCGCTACGCTACCGCTACAGTACGATACGTACCCAGACTATGCACGAAATAAAATAATGTACTCACATACGAAATAAGATTTTACATTTCACATTTAACTATATGTACACTCATTACCCATGACAATGTATTTAAATGCGGATTGTTGGACATATAAATGTTGCTGCAGATTATGTAAAAGAACGTCCACGAGGCGAATGTTATTATAAAAACGATACCTAATCTAAATATTTAAGTTCAGTGACAATAAAGTGGCAAGTAATTTAGTAAGTGCATTGTCTTGGTACCCAGACCCACTCAGTTGCTTAGTACTATTTTATTTAACTTATTTAACGTGTAAGTTATATAGCCATTCGGGTCGATCTCTGAGGTTAAGCAACGCTTGCCGAGGTTCGTCAGTGGATGGGTGACCATCCACTACACACTGAGTTTCCTCCGTACCTCGGAAACCACGTTAAGCCGTTAGTGCCGTCGCTACGGTGTAATCAGAAATCAGAAACCAGTATATCTGATACCAGTCTTGCAAATGGGTACCGTGTTACCCAGTTACTAGGTTGTGGGGCTCAGATAGAAAGTATCTCCTTGTAAAATACTGGTACTCAACTGCATCCGGTACGATGGAGGCCATTCAAATAAAGTTAAAAATGGCTCGGCAGAGTGATGTAAAAAAAAATTAAAAAAGGCTCGGCAGAAAGACGTAAAAAAAACAGGCACGGCAGAGTGATGTGAAAAAAATTTAACACAGGCTCGGCAGTGTTATGTGAAAAAAATTTAACACAGGCTCGGCAGTGTTATGTGAAAAAAATTTAACACAGGCTCGGCAGTGTTATGTGAAAAAAATTTAACACAGGCTCGGCAGTGTTATGTGAAAAAAATTTTACACAGGCTCGGCAGTGTTATGTGAAAAAAAATTTACACAGGCTCGGCAGAGTGATGTGAAAAAAACTTAACACAGGCTCGGCAGAGTGATTGGAAAAAAATCAACACAGGCTCGGCAGAGTGATGTGAAAAAAAATTTAACACAGGCTCGGCAGAGTGATGTGAAAAAAAATTTAACACAGGCTCGGCAGAGTGATGTGAAAAAAAATTTACACAGGCTCGGCAGAGTGATGTGAAAAAAACTTAACACAGGCTCGGCAGAGTGATTGGAAAAAAATCAACACAGGCTCGGCAGAGTGATGTGAAAAAAAATTTAACACAGGCTCGGCAGAGTGATGTGAAAAAAAATTTAACACAGGCTCGGCAGAGTGATGTGAAAAAAAATGAACACAGGCTCGGCAGAATGATGTAAAAAAAAATTAAAAAGGGTTCGGCAGAGTTAGTTTCGCGACTTCGTACGACTTGTGGATATGTAAAAACATACAAACAAAGTCGGTAAAACGCAGTGGCACCTACGTGTCAAATAGCGTTAGTATTTACTTTTATTAAAACTACGGTCGTGCTGTGGCTTCATTGTGATCACCACAAAAACTATGAATAAACCATGGCTAACACGGCGCGGTATTGATCATCCACTCACAGCTAGAAAACGAAGGATAGTTAATTGAATTTACTCAAAAATCACTTTATGTTCTTACTTTATACTTACAATAATCCTACGGGCCTTGCACACGGCGTATTTTTAACGCGCCGACGACGCGCGCTAATGCGCTTTCAACAAAATTCAGACGCAGATGCATAGTACTGGGTTTTTGGTCATCTATAGCTTCGTTATCACTTCACCCAAGCCTTCATTACGACATGTACAGAATCGCACTGCAGTGCCGTGAGCGCGCGTTCACAAAACGTGCGTCTCGGCGCGTTAAAAAATACGTCGTGTGAAAAGGGTCTAAACTATCTATGTACAATCTGTGACCAACATTATCTAACCCACTTGACTATTAGCGAATAATAGTAAAGTGGGTTAGATAATGTTGGTCACAGACTGTACTACTCTTTTCTGTTTTTTTTTTCTTGAATATTTGACAGTTCAATTTATTAAAAACCACGCATATAATGAAACTAGCGGGATTTAGTACTTCCCAAGTTAAAAAGCACAGTATAGCCTTTTTAGTGGATGGGTAATGATCAAATGACTTCTCCTTCTTCGCCCATAGCGAGAGTGCCAGACTCTTACTGACAAAAACCCAGCCGTGTTCCTACCTTTGCATTACTATAACTAAATACAGTAATTGATGACTATAGAAAAAAACACTTGAGAAGAAAACCAGCATTTTTTAAATGACAACAAAAATACAAAAGGCATCCTTCAACCCTGCGCCACCTCCTAGTCTAAACAGCTGATCATCTTAAACTCTTAGGTCATCAAGTCACGTCACACTCGTGCACTCGTATAATAGCACCTCAGCGGTAGCCTTCACCTTACTGGACCGTTCCTGACGTGTTCAAGACCACGAGCGGGACACTTGAGGTCGGGCATGATCGATAGGAGCTCGTTACAGTGGTCACAAGCCAGTGGACTGAACGGGGCACTACGATTAACTCGCCCCTATTGCTAGAATGATCGGGAACGTTAGGTGTCGGGCTTTGGTTACCCCTTAGTGTATGTAGGCAGCGAGTAGTTGTAATAGAGGCCTTGTAAACTGAAAATTGGCGTAGAATGTGCTTTGATTGTCGGTACAGTCAGCGAAAGCGATAATTAGCAACCAAAAAATAACAACAATTTTATAACACAGTATTGTTCTCATCGAAAAAAATTCTGACTACGTGCAGAAAAACCCTATAAAACTTTGTCCGACACGGGAATCAAACCAAGAAATTCTAGTTTGGCGGTAGTGCTTACGAACACTAATGCTAGAGACAAACTGGTCCCATGTACGCAACGTATGCAACGCATTATGAAATCTAAACTGCTGAGAAACACAGTTGTCCGAGTATGCAATGCAACGTACAATACGATAAAAAAGCGTTGCATACGTTGCGTACGTAGGACCAGTGTGTTTCTCGCTTAAATCATCGAGCCGAATAACATTAGTTCAACAACATTATTTTACTGATTTGCAACAGAAAATCACACCGCTATTTCCCGTAGAGTTAGGCAGATAAGTATCCTATGACACATGAGCACAAGAGTGCCATCACAGAGTGCCATCTCCCAGGTTGAAGGCGCGTTGTGTCCCACGCGCGCCTCAAGGAGGTCCGTATAGCAGACAAGGCCCGCTAGGGCCAGTGCCTGCCAGGGCTGCGGAATTTCTTCGAAAAAGTTCGCGGCCCTGGAACGCAAAGGGCTTTAGGAGTAACACGGGTGGGCTTTATTCAGTAAGAGTCTGAAATTCCCTTGCGCTCCGCCCAGAGCGGATGAAGTCATTCGATGATTTCTCATCTTTAAAAAAAAAACTTTCTTCCAAAAACATCAACCGACTTGTAAAAACAAAAATTGTATGTGCTTATAAAATCTGAGGGTTCCCTCAATTTTCATGGGATCCCATCATCAGATTCTGACTTGGTGACAATGGGACCACTTCAGGAGTACGGGCTTTCGAATAAAAAAAAAGATTTTGTAAATCGGTCTACAATTGGCGGAGAAATCGGTGAACATACATAAAAAAAAACTTACATACAGCAGAACATAGAACCTCCTCTTTTTTTAAGAAGTCGGTTAAAAATAAGGGGAGTGCTATGTTATAGGAGGTGAACCTATTGCCTAATGTTGATCCAGAGTCCTAACTACTACTAATGTAACAGTGGTTTAGGGGAAACACCAGTCGATAGGCTCAGTACACAAAACTACGTAGCGGTAAATAGTAAATATTAATCTTGTCACTACGCTTTTTTCTTCACAAGAGAAGATACTCGAGCACACAAGTTGAAATAGTGTTTGCGTTTTTTCATTCATTTATTTAAAAAAAATTGGGATCTACCCAGGTTCTTTCCCCCACAAAATACAATCATTTATTTTGCTACCATTAATCGTCAAACCATAAATAAACTTAATGAATACTTTAATAGTTACCTAAGTTTAAGTTGACTTCTACCTAGTCTAATTAAATAAAGTATACCTACACCTAATTCATGATACACTAGCAGTTCGTCCGAGACTTCGTTCGCGTGGGTTTAGTATTGCAATTTTCGTAAGGATCTCCATTTTTTTGAAGATATAAAATAGCCTATGTTACTCGATAAAGATAAGCTTTCTAACGGTGAAAGAATTTTTAAAATTGGTCGAGGAGTTTTTGAGTTAAATCGTAACAAACAAAAAAATCTTTCCTCTTCATAACATGAGTTTAAATTAATAGTTGTTACTTAACAGTTGTAGCTATAATTAAACGTTTATATAAAGTTATTTAATAAGCATTAAAATAATTTCCATTCATAAAATGATTTCATTTAAAAAAATGTTTGCATAGAAAGATTTGACTAGGAGATTCTAGTTTAGGAAACGGTAACACATTTTCTTATTTCATTTAAAAATCTTAAATACAATCATAAATAAATTGTTAAAATTGACCTACGAACACTACCTTTTTTAATTTTCGTAAATAAAACTAAGGAACTCACCTCCTTGTGTATCTAATCAAATTCACTTTTTTCTTCACATGTACTAATAACATCAACAAATTGTGCTAACAACTTTGCGGTTATGATTCCATGTTTTCTTATTTCTATGAGATCATGCCACAATTATTAACTACTTAATGGGAAACTTTCCATGTTTATGTACCTATATTTTTTTTGGCTTTTAAGGATCATAAAACTTGTTCTCCTAAAATAGTGTAAATTCAAATTGCCAATGTATTTTATTTCGCATAAACCTACATGGGCACATATGAATCGTCAAAGCCGTTGATGTATGACGTTTTTTCCGAAATTCCGTCCCAGGAATCGAATCCAAAACTCTATGCTCGAAGTCACTAGATCAGTCACACATACAAACATACAGATGTCACAATTACATTAATTATTTTGTTTGCCTAACCTTAAGTTTTTAGAAAAATAAGATTTTTAATGAATGACCAGTTTTAATTCCAACAAGTAATTTATAATCTCCTCAATAAAGATATTATCGCGATTATTATGGAAATAGATCAGCCGTAATGAGTTAAAATAAGGTTAATATCTCATTAACAAATCAAAAGGTCAAACTGAAAATCTTTATCGTGCCAATTAACGCCATGGCGTGATAAAACCTGGGACAGTTACATTTAATGGTTTATCTGTTATTAATCTCAATAACACACAGCTTAGATCACTCATTCCCAAACTGGTGAACATGAACCCCCCGGGGGTATGCGTACACCTGCAAGGGAACTAAACCCAGGAAATATACAATTGTGGGTGAAAGAGAAGCAAATCAAAAGGGCTATGTATGGGTTTGGTCGTTCAATTCATCGGAACATAGAATACTAGCTTTTGACCGTGACTGCGTACGCGCATATCCCGTTTTTTCCCGTTCCCGTAGGAATTTCGGGAAATCGTTCTAGTGCTTCCCTACAAGGAACCTACATGCCAAATGTCAGCTTTCTACGACCAGTAGTTTCGGCTGTGCGTTGTCTTACAGTCACTCAATCAGTCAGTAACGTAAGAATTTTATATATTAGGATAAACATTTATGTACATTATTAGCACTTCAGTAGTTAGCTTGGGTCTACTCGATACAGAATATTCGTCAGGGGTTCTGGTGACAAAAAGTTTGGGAGCCTCTGGTTTAAATGAAAGGATTACCTTATCGATTGTTCCTATAAATCAATGCTAAAAAAAAAACTACAATACTAAACTGTTGATTTAGTTTCCTTCAAGCCATTATTATTTATCACTTTCTGTCAATAATGTTGTTCGAAGGTTGAATATGAAAAATTATGATAGTTAAAACTGTTAATCGTTTTAGTTTTAATCTGTTTATCTGGTAAACCATTTTATTCAGTTGTCACTGTAGGAAAGAGTTACAAAGTAAAAAATGTCAATGAAATAATACCTTCCTCATTAGCATTTACCTAGATTGAATTACCCAAGTGTCTTTAGAACGAATCTAAGCTAGCAGCGCTATTCAAAGCTTTCAAGCAGGGTAGCCCCATTTCTCACTGAAACAAAAGAAACCCCTGTCCATTTTTAGGGTTCCGTACCTAAACAATAACAAACGGAACCCTTTTACTAAGCTTCCGCTGTCCGTCCATCCATCCATCCATCCGTCCGTTCGTCCGTCCGTCTGTCTGTCTGTCAGACGGTTGTATCTCAAGAACCGTAATAGATAGACAGTTCATATTTTCACTGATTGTGAATTTCTGTTACCGCTATAACAACAAATATTTAAAAATAAGGTTTATGGTACGGAACCCTTCGTGTGCAAGTCCGACACGCACTTGGCCAGTTTTTTGTCATGTTATCTTAATATTATCTCACATATGTATGTTATTAGTGAGAACTTTACCGTCAAATAAGTAGTAGTACCTAAGTACGTCATAAATCATTATTTGACAGACGCTAATACTCTTGTAACCGCAGTACTTACGCCATCAGGCCTTTCCAAGACTCAGTCGGAACAACTAGTGCAAACATAGGCAATTAAGTATTTGTGGAAGTGGTTCCTTGAAGGGGGAGTGTCAAATGTCATATACGTAGGTAGGTAGTATATAGCTGCGGTATCTGTTTGAAAGAGGTACCGTAGCCCTGGAACACAAAGGGCACCAGGAGGAACACGGATGGGTTTTAGTCAGTAAGAGTCTGACACTCCCTTTTGCTTCACCCAAAGCGGGAGGAGTCATTTGGTAATGTCCCATCCTTAAAAAATAACAAAAAAAAAGAGTTGGTAGTATACAAAATGTATTAAGTCAGTTTGTACTGCTACGGCTCATTCGTCGGAATATTTACAAATCTACGTCGTCACGCATGGCACATAGCTTTTTAGACAATATTAGAATCTTATAGTTGTTAAATTCTAAAATGTTTGACCACGTGTCTTTTCGGCACATATTAATCTTAAATATTTGACATTGTTTTCGCTGATAAAACACCACTTTTTTAGGGGTACGGAAACCTACTACTTAGCCTCTGCTGTCCGTTCTTCAGTCCGTCCGTCTGTCTGTCAGCGGGCTGTATCTCAAGAACCATTATTGGTCGAATAATCTTTTTTTTTTTTGTATTCCTACCGCAGAGTAGTTTTTAACCCAAAGGTTGCCTGGTAGAGAATGCCTTGTTGCATTACGTCCGATTAATAAATAAATAGGTAGACAGTTGAAATTTCCACAGATTGTGTATTTCTATTGCCGTTAAAACAACAAATAATAAAAATACGATGGTACGGGACCCTTCATGCGCGAGACCGACTCGCACTTGGCCGGTTTTTTCTAAATAAGGCTATTTTTAACCGACTTCAAAAAAAGGAGGAGATTCTCAATGTATATATTTTTTTTTTTTTGTTACTTTTTTTTAACATTTTATTTAATGAAAAATAATACTGAGGTGTCACTTAATTCTGAACTCGCCAAACTTTTACGTTTGATGGCGAGAAGCGCTCTTTTACATAACAGTAAACCACCTTATGTACATACTTACTACCTAAACATTATATTGTTAAATTTCAACTTATTAATAATTTATACTTAGCGATATAAAGATGACGTGTGATATCAACGGACAAAGAAATTTCGTTTTTCCTTTTTTTCGGACCATAACGCAATGAAACATTATGTTCGTTAAATAAAAAAATAAACACAACAATCAAGAAAAACAATCACTGTCTCCTAAACTAAGCCACCTCTGTGTGACTATAGACAACTAATATCAATATCAGACTTAAAACTAATATCAATATCATATTTAAAACTTAAATTGACCTTACTATGTACTTGGTAATATTGCGCTAGCAAATATGTTATTTAGAACCTAGGAGAGTCGTGAAATGCTTCCTAATTATTTGCTCTTCCGCCGTGTGAAGAAAAATAGTCTTGCGGTTAGGAGATCTTGAATATACGAAGAACATTTAATTTGAGAGTTAAGTACTAGTATGTTTAAAGACCACTTATTATGTTCACACATTTTTGTGCACGTGATATAGGCAGAAGAGACAATTAACACAAAAAATCTATACTTTAATATACGAGTATAAAGCTGAAAAGTTTGTTTGTTTGTTTGCTTGAACGCGCTAATCTCGGGAACTACTGGTCCGATTTGAAAAAAATCTTTCGGTGTTAGATAGCCCATTTATCGAGGAAGCTTTATATCATCACGCTAAGACCAATAAGAGCGGAGCAGTAATTGAAATTGTGATGCAGACGAAGTTACGCGGATCAACTAGTCCTATATAACAGCCGGCCAAGTGCGAGTTAAGTGCGAAATTAAGGTATATATATACCTTAATTTTTATTATTTGTTGTTAAAGCGGCATTAGAAATACACAATCTGTGAAAATTACAACTGTCTACCTATTACGGTTCTTGAGATACAGCCCTCTGACAGACACGGACGGACGGACGGATTGACGGATGGACGGACGGACGGACAGCGGAGGCTAAGTAATAAGGTTCCGTTGGTTACCCTTTAGGTACGGAACCCTAAACTACTAATTTAACAAAAATGTGTTTAATACACAAGTACTAAATATATAGCTGATACGAAGCCTTGAGAGATTCAACACGCTACAGGAGGGATCAAGCTCTACATATGAGTTATGCCAGTTGTGACGTAGAACTCTTAGATGAAATATGTTGGCCAAATATGACACAAGAAAGTAGAGCAAATTAATTAGTAAAAAATATAGAGACTGGTTTTAAAAGTAACGCCTGGCGTCAATGCAAAATACTTCATTGTTTTTTTTTTTTACTTCTGACCATCACAGGTAATCTGTACGCACCTACAAAATATGATGTGTATTAATATTAAAACTATACAAAATAACTTATTTAATCGCATATTATGTATAACATAGGTTCCACGTAAAACTATATTTTCGAAAAAGTTAAATACAACAGTAGTTCAGAATTTATGTGACAGAATTTTACAAAAATTTAACCTTTCTTAACATATTTTTATCTTTCGTACCTGCCTACTTGACAAAGTTTATTAAAAAATTGGTTCAGCCAAACTCGAGATAATCGCGGACAAACATATATACATACAAACATACGGGTCGAACTGAGAACCTCCTTTTTTTTTGAAGTCGGTTAAAAATTGAATACGTAAAGCTTAAAATTATTCTTGTAAAAATGTTTATATTTTCAGCTAGCTACTGCTAGTTCTTTTATATATTTAATTGTTTGTTATGATAATGTTAAAATGAATTATGTTACACATGTTCATTAATATTAATCTGTTATGTATGATCTTAAACTTGTAAAGCTTGTTTTCGCCCTTTTGTGAACTAAAGTATGACGAAGTAATTATTACTATGTAGTATCCAATATTGTAGTAATATTTAAATGTGTTTAATTTATTATAATTAATTATTATTTATGTAATTTGTCAATGATAGAGTCGACTGATCGAGTTTGCGTCACGTATTTAATTATCATTTTATATCAATTGAGATCTTAATTTTGTCGAAATGTCAATCAGTATTCCAGGGTTTGCGTTTAAAACAGCTTGCAAAATGTTTATAAAAATAAACAAAAATTAAAATAATTGCTCTTTTAATTAATATTTATGCAACTACCATTACTTAATCATTCATCCATAACAAATAGTTTTAAATTTCATAACTAATTGGTGGATAAACGTTACTTATATGGCCATGAAATTATTAAAATACTTAATAAAAACATTAAGCAACTACAATAAAGAGTTGGAAGCTCTAGCTAGTAGATGTCTGATTACAATTGAGAAATATTAATCTATTTCCTGAAGATGAATGATGCAAAGATGATACCTTGAATCAAAACGTTTTTCCTATTTGCGAGACACCAATAATCGTTTAATAGCTCGCGGAACTAAACTATTGCAACCTTAAAATAAGTTAATTATCACAAACAATACGAGAGTGGGGCGGTGGTCGCCTGGAGGTGCAAAACTGTAGTCGCGAGGCTTTGAGCAGCACAATCCCGCGCCGCCTCTGTCCGAGCACACGCCTGCCGCTGCCGACACCGCCGCACCGCGTCACAACAAACAGTGCGCCAGTCTCCCGGGCACCGCCACCAGGCTCCTCGCGAACCCCGGAAACACATTTCCCCCTATGCGGACGTTCAAAACCGGAAGTGTCGTGAAATGTTTCTCAAAAGTGTTATTTGACGCGAGTTTTCACCTTTTTTTGTGACGTTCATCATCCCTGCTCTTTACTGAACATGCTCATGTTTGGAACTTTTGACTGAAAACTGAATTTTATATTTTGTACCTGCACTTCTGTTTTGGTAAGCAAACTGATTGTTTTCCTTTTGTCGAATGTTTCGCATCCGTTCTCTATGCCTGAAAAATTAAAACTTGATGGTTCAGTGGTCAGGTTCACACACATACACGTAAACGCAGTAGGAAACGAACAAAAATTGCGAATTACGTATGCTATCGGTGCCTTGCAATGGATTGGAATAGTTGTATGCGCAGGCGCACTATAGTTAAAAAGTAACCGCAACAATTACGGTGTAGGTACTTAATAAGAAGCTGCAATCACAACAAAAAACTGTGTGTAAAGTGTAAACAAACAATATGGACACAAATGTGTGTAAAACAACATACGTCATACCAATTACCGTGTCAGACAGTCTGGTTAGTATTCAATATCAATAACATCTCAATACACCTGGGTCTTGGGGTTTCTCCCAAGATGTATCACGCATAAATCAATCAAGGGCAATAACACAGACAGTCTAAAAAAAACAACAAAAATAATACATGTTATGACCTTACCCTACACCGCAATCGACTAAAAATGACTTAAAATCACTGAAATTGCAAAGTGACACTGACCATTAGACAAACATTGTAACAAACACAGGACCACGTTGTGCCGGCAGTAACCACTCCACATCCGACTCTAGTGGCATGGCTAGGTAGTGTTGTGTGAACACGCTGTATATGCCTACGTCTGTTTGTTTTGAATGAAGGAGCGCGCGAACTAGTGTAAGTAAACAGACCTATAGGGCTGTAGGAAACAAACCATTCGAGTCAGTGTTTTGATTTTTTATCAGCTGAGAACGTTGATGTTTTTCAAACGAAGTATTACTAACGCTGTTAGAATTTTTCGGGCGTAAATTATATTAGTTAGCGCGAAAAATTAAGTTTTCTATCGAGTCGATAGTTTTTAATGCCGAATTATCAGGAAGGTTTTGAGATAACACCACAAGGTGTTAACTAGGCCCCATATCCTACAGAAGTGCGAAATTTTGGCAGCTTTTCTACCTAAAGTAGAATTTAACAAATAAGCTCGAAAATATTAATTCGTAATAAAATAATCGGGACTTAATAACTAAACTTACAAAAAAAAATAACAATTTCGTACTACTGAAAATTAAGTAAAATTAGAGAGCTTTTGTTACTTGAACTTTTTTCATGGACTTTTCATAAAACAGCATACCTACTGTATTCCCGCCAGTAAAGGGCTAGGCAGAAAGAGCAGTACAAATAAAAAGGTGGCTGCATTTTCTAACGCATTCTATTTTTACACAATAAATTCTGAGAGTTCGCCGATGTTCGCCTCATTATCTTAACAAAAACTGCTCTTGGTTATCTAAGCGACATTGATGGCTGATAATAATGGCTGACTTTAATGGTTCTGTTTTAATTTGTGTGCTAATTATAAATAAATAAATCACCATAATAAACACATAATTGATTCAGTTTTAACACAGTTCTTGGTGTTTGTCTCTGTAATCATTTTCACAGAATTAATCTATCTAGGTATACGAATATTATAAAGCTGAAGAGTTTGTTTGGAACTGCTGGTGAGAAATGAAAAAATATTTTATTGTTGGATAGCCCATTTATTGAGGGCTATACATAAACACTACGACCACAAGGAGCGGAATTTACGAAAAATAAAATGTGACGCAAAGGAAGTAGTGCGGGTCAGCTTGTTTTAAAATATAGCTTCATTAGAGTAGTGGGTGTTAAGCACCCACCTAACCCACCACCACCACCACCAGCCCCACCACCACCAACCACCAGGTCCTAAGTACAATACGGGAGTGGACTAAAAAAAGGTAATTAGTGCGTGAGATATAATTAGTCTGTCACACGAGTTTACAGCACACTGTATCGTCCTAATTTTTTGTTGTGATGGGATGTTTTTTTGGAAATCTGGATAGAGTAATTAGATTTTTTTTAGTCCACTTCCCGAGTCTGGCGAAGTGTTATTGAGTTTTTTCATCTGGAATTGTTTGGTCAGGATTTCTGCCCGGTTGATTTGCTCTAGAGAGAAATAGGTTCGACCCTTATTTCATGGAATTATCAAAGCAGTACTTTACGTTAATCTAATCTTCGGGCGCTAGCAATATAACATCATGTCATGTAATGTCTAAATTAGGAATAAAAAATCTTATCTATTTCAAACGAAGTTGCTAAGAAAATTTTCTATTACTATTATCTTGTTTACATTAATCATCGTACGTCAAAACTAAAAATAACTTTCGCGAACAACTTTCGGAAATATCTTTCGGCATAACTAGAACCAGTGACCTTTCTTTAGGGCTCGTAGGTCGCCTGGTGACCTACGCCTACTGAGTAGGAAGTATGGCGGTAATTATAGCACTATACAAAACGTGTGTATGAAGGTATGCCGCTAGAGGCCACGCATGTACCCACACCTATAAGTTATTCGTATCGAAAGACCAGCTGTACGGCTTTCTAAAATATGATTTTATTTCTTGTATTAATTTTTTGTTGTTGTCTGTACCTACCTACTAATTGTATCACTAAGTTTTTTTTTTTCATTTTAAGTCAAAGGACCTTTCTTTTATTCGCTTTATTTGAAATGTTCTTTATTTAAATGTCTCATTATTTTTTGTGTAGGGGATGTGATAGATAGATATTAAAAATACTACTATATAGGTTACATAGGCTACGCTACTATATTTTACCCGTGAAAATATGAAGTAGATATTTAAAACGAGAAGTTATTTAGCAATACCTAAATAAACCAACAAAAACAAATTGATGTTTAAATTCAACTCTTTGCAAAATATATTTTATTTTAAGAATTGCAGAGGTAAATTAATACGCATCGCGTACGAGTTTCAAGTGTATTCGTAGAAACTCAAGTTTTCGCTGATAACATTAACATAAGCTATTAAATTAACTGTAATACTTACGCATCAGGTTTCAGCCTTATTTTATCAAAGTGTAGCCGATAAAAATTACTTGGTATAAAAGGCGCGGAGTTTAAAATAAAATAAAACCTGTACTTGTATTACTTAGATAAATACATAGAATAAAATTACTTTAACCTGCAAGAAGAACATTTAGTAAGTTACTTGGATCATAGTACAACACATTTTGACAAGCCACTAAGAAGCCATTAACATCTGTCCAGCCCATCACTCCTGCACCATCATAATTTTAACGGGACATCAAAAAGGAGGAGTTTCTCAATTCGTCGGAATCTCTTTTTTATAGGTATCTATTGTATTTGGCCACGGTACCCTAAAATTAATCAGAAGGTAAATTCTATTAATATTTAAGCAACGGTCGCATTTATATTTGCATCTCTGACGCAGTCTGGCAATACTTTAGGGAATTATTTACCATCCAGTGAGATAGTGGTCAAACGTATGCCTATCAATAGTAAAAAAATAAATTAAAAAAATGAGGTTGACAGATTGCGACAGCACGAGCGATGCGTTTGCGACTGTTGCTCAAAAATTAGTAGGATTGGTCCTCTGAATGCGACTGAAACTTACGAAATAAGTACTTTTTAGGGTTCCGTACCCGAAGGGTTACCAACGGAACCCTATTACTAAGCCTCCGCTGTCCGTCCGTCCGTCGGTCCCTCTGTCTGTCAGCGGGCTGTATCTCAAGAACCGTCATAGGTAACAACAAATAATAAAAATTAAGGTTTATGGTATGGAACCCTTCGTGTGTGTCCGACTCGCTCTTGGCCGGTTTTTATATGATTTACTATACTATGTATCGTCGTATATTTTTAAAACTGCTGCCTGCCAACTTAAGATGTATATTTAATTATTATAATTAACCAAGTATTATTTTATCTCTTATTAACTAGTTAGTAAATGCGGAATAAGTTATCTAGATCGGTCGTCAGTCTTCCGAGGTTATCCAACGAGTAGCTATACAATACATGATGTTAAGTACTGGTTAATAAAAAATATGCGATTGCCTACCATTGTCTATGATCTCTATAGTATATAACGAGTGGCTGTCCGTCTCTGTCTGTTTTTCCGCTCAATTCTTCTAAACCACGAAATGGATTCTATAGGGTTCTCACTAATATATAGAACTATAAACAAGGAATGTTTTGTGCCTATTCTTTGAACATGAGCGAAACCTCTCGGATCACTAGTTCATTATATACAATTTCTACTAGGTATCTGACTCAAGTGGTCATTACTTTCAGAATGTGTAGAAATTTAATTAAAAATAAAAGGAAAAAAATACAAAAATTAGCAAATAAGAATTTCATACACACAGCACTTCACTTAAGGATACTTTTTAAATAATAATTTAAAAAGTATCCTTAAGTGAATTGCTTTACAGTAGCAGTGTATTTTTTTAACACTAGCTATAATTCTGTATAAATTTAAGTATAGTAACATTATGAGTCATACGCATAGATCATTGGCGTATTTAGGGCTTTTCTCTAGGGGCCCCCAACCTGAGATGCTAGGCGGCCCCTGGAGAAAAGCCGTAAATACGCCAATGATTTGCTCATGACTCGTGCCGGCTGCTTTACGGAACTTTCGTGAATACCGAATAATCACGAGTTATTTTAGATCATTAGATCCACCTAAACTAGAGGTTGTTACGACATAAAGGAGTAGCCACACTTATTTACCAACATACTATGTAGAGACCATAAAGTATGGAAGTGTAATGCAGTCAACACGTTTCCCCATTATTTAAATTTTTATAATTGATAGAATATTATATTTATTACTTACGCGTCACATTTGCGTAGTAAATTTATTATTATAAAATATACATAGATATGGGTGACACACGTGCAAATAATCGATTTATAAGCGGCCATAATCGATCTTATTCTACGAAGGTTTGAATGTTTTTTTTTTTATAATAATAATGCACTTAATACGCAAAAATAATGCTACGAAGATGACTTTAAAATACGTGTTTTTTAAAGACGTCATAGTAGCATTATTTTAATCAATAGACGGGGCCCGCTAGGGCAAGTGCCTGCTGGGGCTGAATCTGTTTGTAAGAGGTAGGTACCGTAGTCCTGGAAAGCAAAGAGCACTGGGAGGAACACGGATGGGTTTAGGTCAGCAAGAGTCTGACAGTCCCTCCGGCTTCACCCAGAGCGGGAGGAGTCATTTGATGCTTTCCCATCCTTAAAAAAAAAGCATTATTTGAATAGCCTTTTTAGCGTACTGCTGTTATTGCGTACAGCGTAGCCGTCTTTTACGCGTAGAATTATTTTTTCGTAGCGTATAGGCTGTCGTAGCACTCTCACGTGCTTACTTTGCGTTAGCTTGTTATCTAATTAACAAAACAATAAATTATTTTTATTGTCATTCAAGATTTTAACTGAAATGCCTATCATCGTAATTGAAATCATTTATTTCAATATTAGAAAATTTTCTAGGATTTAAATAAATAAGTAATAAAATTTTATTGAAATAAATCCCGTTTTCATAGCTATATGTATATTTCGTATACCTGCTAATAAAACTTGAACCAATATAAACATACACGCCAACTTTAGTTCATAAAATTTCGCAAACTGCCCATTAAGTTAATTAGGAAAAAGAGAAAAATATGTAAATGAAAGCTTGCGTAGCCAAGCCTTAATCTGGTCGCAATGTCGCGTGTGACACTAACCCTGAATTAGTAAGCACGACAACTAGACAAACCAGTAAATATTGACACCCGGCGTAATATGGAACCAAACTAAAATGTACTGATTTTGACGTTAAATTGACATTTTTGTGGTAGCACCTAGCGCTACAGAGAACTTTCAGGTTATACTGGACACCTTGTTATTACTGAATGTCCTTACATGAAAGGTGCCGATAGAACAGTGACTTGAACAATACACGTGTAACCATCAGTGTTATGAAATAACAGGTGTAATGAGCTGCCGACTTATATAGACAAAACTGACTTCATTTCATTATGGTTTGTTGCTTGCAAAGTAACCACTTGAACTTGTTGGTCCTTGCAGTTAGTATTTGTTCATAAGGACCAAACATGGCAAAAAATATTTGAAAAGCTGTTAAACTACCTATTCTGTAATCCGAATCGTCATTGTTTTTTTAACTTTGATTGAATGGGGTAGTTATATGGAATTGTAAATACTCTTCAAATATGAAATCATAGTAACAGCATCATACAAAAGAGAAAGGGCTGTGTATATTTTTTTTGTAAGTATGTCTAATGTTTATCATCAATATAATATAAAGTTCTTCGGATAGTCGGATACTGACTGAGTAACTAACAAACAACGCACAGCTGAAACTACTGGTCGTAGAAAGGTGATATTTGGCATGTAGGTTCCTTGGGGAGTGTAGGGTAGGGAAGCACTAAGAGAGGAATTCCGAAATTCCCACGGGAAAGGGAAAAAACGGGATATGCGCGTACGAGATCGCGGGCAAAAACTCATTTTTTTTGCTAAAACCCGTATAATCGTTTTATTGTCAAATTCTATTAGGAATTTATAGTAATAATAGAAGTTAATCATTGAAAACGTTTTTAATAAAATAATCGTAAAACAGAGGTCATTTAGCAACATTTATCAAAAGACACACATTTAGCAACATTTTAATTTATTTTTCCCAATATGCAAGTTAAGTATATGACTTGACGTTTATTTATCACTAGCACTTCGCTCGCGACTTCGTCCGCGCTGCAATTTTCAATTAGTAATAAATATAGCTTTTGTCACTCAGGGATAATGCAGCATTCTAATGGTGGAAATATTGTTTAAATCGGTCCAGCATTTTTTGAGTTTATTCGTAACAAACATACAAATCTTTCCTCTTTATAATATCTATTACAGTAGATTGAACTTTTGTATGATACCTAACCATAAATCTAAAAAAAAAAAAATGAGTAGCTAATTATATGTGGTGATGATTAAATAAGTAATCGTACGAAAAACTCTTCCCTGTCGATTTTCAAAATCAACTAGGTACAAATATTGCCCATTGCTATAACCGATATGCTTCCGTTTTACGTAGCAATGACGTAAATTATGTAATTTAAAACAGCTCCGTTTTTATGAAATATGTTAAAATTAAGCGATGATCATATTTAACGTTACATTATTCTTGAACCTGTATACTCTACGGCCATACGATTCATTAGCGGATATAGCGCTTTGTCTGTTTGTATCAAGCAACCTTGTCTCACTTGTCCGATCACTTCAAGATTATCAGTTAATTCATCATAAATAGATATTCTCCACATTATTACTTCTGAGTTATCGAAACGAAACATTACATATCTGCTTGTATAAATTTAAAGGTACTTTACAATCTTAACATACATATCGTGTGAAATTGGTTATGTTGATTAATTATCAATCAAAATTACCGGTCCTTCAGTTATTTGGTCCTTCGGGCCATCAAAATCGCACAAAATGTAGGTATCTCGAGAAAACCTTTTTAAATAGTTTAATTATTTTTTTAGGTTTACTAACAGATGTAAACAATGTTATGAAAAAGTATGTACAAACTAATAAAAACTATGTATATTTTAAACTATGAAATTTGCTAACGCCATAAGATTGTAGAATATCGCGTGGAATTGCAAAGTCATTTTCTTAATATGCCACGGATATAGGAAACCATTTAATTTGTACCTATGGGATTTATTGTATACAAAACGATATTTTCATAATATATCGAGAAATTATAATCTAATAAAGATTGATTACAATCTTACGGAGTCTGCAATAGGGAATATGCATGAAAAACATATTTATCATCTACACATTTTATCTAAAACTATACAAAAATATAATACTAATAGTGAAAAGTGAAAATAGAATCAAAATTACTCAAAAAACGAAGGAGATATTATTATTTTAAACAAATATATCTGTCTCTCTCGCGAAAACGCTGTTTTCTATGGCAGCTGTATAGGCTTCATAGACAGATGACGTCAAAGTTTACATCGGACTTCTCTTTCTAATTGTAATCTTTAAAGCATTATAACTTCATCGCTCATGAAGGTATTTCAAAATAATTTCACGATTGTTTACTAGAGCTAATAAGTATTCAATTTTGCAAATAAAAAAATCGCATGCATATTCCCTATTTTCCAGTGACATATACCTACATGTACTAGCGAGATAAAAAGGGAAGTGGAAGAACTCATAGGGCAAAGTGGCAAACGGGGAAAGTGTCCAGGGCCCCAAGTCTGCTAGTTTTTATAAATTCGTCATTCCAACACGATCCCATTGTCATTTTGCTAAAAGTTCGTAATCTGCTTATTCATAATGATCGATCACTGGTCAGTCAATGGTCTCGTAATAGAATCGTGGTAGAAAAACACACCCTTTAGTAGAAATGATTTTCGAAAAACTACTACTCAATTTGAACATTAGGTTATGCCAGATTTCTTTATATTATATTATTTATCCATTTGTCATTATGTACGAGATAACCGTTCTATGCCATTTCTTTCAATGGAGTGTCAGTGGTTGATCATTGGAAAGTCATAATGATGCTTTTATATTAGTAGATTACCAAACATGTCAAAATCAACAATAATTATTATGAAATCAATGATAGACCATTCTGACACTATTGTAATAGCAGACTTGAGGCCCAGAACACTGGCAGTATAGCAATACTGCCAGTGTTCGACGTAGCAACGTTGAATGGCAACGCTGATTCATTGAGCGAAGAAAAGGCCAGGTTTAGGCATAAAGTAAAGAATATTATGAATGTTTTTGGTGTGTTCTTTTATTCTTTGATAGTTACATATTATCAACGTTAGCCTAACATTAGCTGCATGAGTGACCCTCCAGCCGAGTGCCGACCATTCGACCAGCCCACAAATAAGTAAACACGATCGTATCACGAAACTAGAACGAGCACAATGAACGCTCAGTTCAATGCAACGATTCAATAGAATAAACTTTTCAAATTCTCGCTCAATGGCGGCCGAATGCATCGTAACCTTATAACCTTCAAATCAATTTACTCTCCTAAAAATACCTAATGACTTTAACGTATCTCAGCTATTTGTAGTCCACTGCTGGACATAGGCCTTTCTAAAACTGCGTTACAGCACCCGGTCCTCCACCGTGCGTATCCAGCCTGTTCCAGCCACCATTTTAAAGTCTTCGGTCCACATCAATCCGCTTTACCATATAGGACACCGCTGGCTAAATTAACTGGGGACTGCTTCACTATTAGATTCGTCTGCTCCACCAGCTCGCTTAAACATGGCAACCTCTGCCACTTCAGCTTATAAATCCTTTAAGCTATGTCTGTGACTCCGGTCCTTTTTCGGACAGTCTCATGAAGGATCTTATCCTTTAAAGAAATCCGAGCATAGCTCACTCCATAGCCCGTTTTACAGAAGTCAGTTGCGTATGTTACAATTATTTAATTGTAACATACAGCGCCACCTGATCGCTTTTGCTGATAAATTGTCCTGAACTATTGTCGACAAGTATTACTTAAAGGATTCGGTTTCGAGTCGTTAGAACACTATTCATACAGCTATGATTGTTCTAATGTAATGTTTGATTGCAGTAATTGATGGTTTTCTTAATACCTACCTTGGTTTGTAAAATAAGTTCTTGACCATTAACCACGTTATCCTGTGGTGTTATACACTCGGTGATGTTAATTTGTGGTTTGTTCTCAGAATTGTTAAGTACTCGTTTGGTTACATTTATTGCTCTTGAGGTAAAAAATTGTAGAGTAATTAAACATCCTTTTCTAAACCTCGAGAAGTTAAAAGAGACCTATTGAAGCACTAGCTTCAGCCCACGGCTACGCCCGCATTTAATAGAAGAAGCAGTAAAAAAAATTGCCAATAGCCGTCTCCAGGGTTCCACCTATCTCTGTATTAAATTTCATTAAAATTGGTTCAGCAATTAAGGCGTGACCAACAAACAAATTCACTCACGCATCTAACACTACCTAGTGACTCGTAAGTTTGGTACTAAGCGTGCAAAATCGGAAGGTCGAACATAAAAATAAATCCAAGCAAACATGGTTGTACTGGTATGTTCAGAATTCCAAACTGCATCAATCGCATCGCATGATGCATGCAATGCCAAGGACGAAAATCTGTTGTAACACATTACCAGACAATCAACTAACCTATGCTAATTATTAAACAATTACGAACACTTTAAATGTCGAATGGATTAATTTACTTAACTACTTTATTTTTTAAAACCACAAAATTTATAGAGTCTGGCGGGAACTAGTTTGAGAGGACAAAGAACTTCTTCTGACATTGATACTTAAATAAATTAATTGACTTACTGTTTTATTTTCTTTTTACGCAAAGGTCGTGTAGCCTGTTCTTTGGACTAGACGCATTAGGGAAAACTAGAACAGTTTTTGAAAAAGATCTTGTAACTAAAAAAAAAACACAGCACAGGTTTTTTCCACAACGTCCTTATAGATTTGTCTTCATGCAAGGTTGATATCACCTAATAATTATGATTTATCATAAGAACTGGTATTATAGCAATGAAAGGTCAGTTAAATAATGGTTATACTGTTGATTTAGCATTGGATCAGCTAGTCTATTCTGTAAGTAACCATTTCGATATCGAGCTTCACCTGAGAGAGATAGCTCACAAAGTGAACTTTATTCCACACAACATAAAGGTCTTATCTGTGTACTCACTTCGGATTCCGCTGTCGAGACTCGAACATTTTGTTACAGAATAGGGGTACTGGTCAGGGGCTACTCGGTACAGTGATGACCGTGCGCTGACGGTAGAGTGTTGACGGGTGCTTCCCGCCTTTTGTTATACTGGACTCGGTCATGGCGATGAAAAAACTCCTTATCATCTTAGTATTATGTAACATGAGTTACGTGACATACGCAGTAGTATGTAGGTACTAGTAGGGTTGCCACCCGTTCTTTTTGATAGAGTATTGTACGTTATTTCGGGTACTTGTACTCTATACTTTATGAGAACAATAAAGTACGAGAAAATACTTTATTTCGCATAATTTGGTTTCTCAGGGATTCATATCACATAATTAGAACGAGATGATCAAATACACAGTAGTAGTAGTTTTGCGGTATTGTCTATTGTACAAAAAAATTATTAAAAAAAAAAATGAAAATGATCATTACTTTATTTTGACACGATGTACGTTTTTTCTTCTACTTTTCATAACCAATGTACCTACTTTATTTGCGCAAAAAAAAGTAGCATCCCTAGGTACAGGTACCTAAGTAAGCAGCTAATAGGTTTAGGTACTTTTAAAGTAGGTATAAACGTGTTTATCGATATTTGACTTTAATTAATTTCGGTTACGCGCCATTTTGGATTTTTGAATCCTAAGTTTTTTACTGACTTTTATTGTTCATTTTTGCGGTTTATTGTTCTTTTGTAACTTGATGTTTATCCTGATGACTAATTGTAAGTCTTATAAAAGAACCTTTTTATACAAATTAGCGTGTGTTCCTCATTAAACAATACGTGTTTTCGCCGTCATGCTCCTTCGACTCATCAAACCGATACCTAATGAGCGTTATCAACAAAACCTTTTTTCATATGTCTAATTAATGTAGTTACTATACGAAAACCCACTTCGATTCAAATAAAAAACTAGTTTTTTTAATTATAAGATACGCAAAAATTAACCTTGTTTTCCAAAGTACAACCTTGTTTTTCAAGTACTTTATGATGTACCTACTCAGATTGGTAGGTCCCCAACCTACAGACTTTATAAAAATTCGTGTGATCCCTAAAATTAAGAGTAAGTATTATGACTGCATAAATTGCGTCAGACAGAAGCGAATGATGAACAAAAAGCTACAACCCATAAAAACATATTCCTATAAAATGTTTAAAAACAAACTTGCAAACAGCATCGTCTGCCACGGGAATAGCTCTACTGCGCATTTTCGCAGATTTAAATTTAAACAAGAACTTTATTATTTTGCAGGATTTATTTATAAGGGGTGTCTGGTAAAAAGTAAAAATGTGATGTATAGCCGAGAAAACTCCATTACTTTTACGATCGACGTTACTCGTCGGAAATTCAATGTGAAGGCTATAAAACACGATTGATGTTCCGAATTTAGAACTATTTCACATCGAGGAAACGAAGAAGTGTTCGCAAAGTTTTTGCACACAACGTGCGACCGAAAGTCGTGTTACGAGAAATTATAGTTAACTAGTTTGTTCCACAGGCTCCGTTCCGTTGCCCATCCCACCGGAAAAGTCCCTATGGCACTCGTCTAGCGCGGGTATGCCTTTGCCCTTCACTAAAAACATGAGGGAAATTATTTTCCGAATCAGCACTTTTCGAAATAGTCTGTTACACATTTACATTTTAAACATGTAAAGAAACAGTTTTATTTTTTCACTAGTTGACCCGCGCAACTTCGTCAGCGTCACAATTTTCATTACTGCTCCGCTCCTATTCTGATATATAGCCTATATAGCCTTCCTCTATAAATGAGCTATCTAACACTGAAATAATTTGTCAAATAGGACCAGTAGTTCCTGAGATTAGCGCGTTCAAGCAAACAAACTCTTCAGCTTTATATATTAGTATAGATTAATATTAATTGCACGATGTAGGAACCGTAAAATTTGCACACACCTGCACTCTTCACCGCGCATTGCACTGTTTAATCCTGTCAAGTTTTAGTTAATTCCTGTCAAATAGCCCGCTAAAATAATTTTATCTCTTGGCCATATTTGAGTACCAAATTTGAGTCGATTTTAATTTTATGTACCTATAATTAGTACCTACCGAAAATTTAATTAGGTTAGAAAGCAATAAAAATAATAATACACCTATGATTTCCAATCTTAGAAGATGTTGTAAATTGTGAAACTACGTAAGGCTCTAAAATTCTATACTTATTCTAATATACACCTAATTGTGTACGTCATCAAGGCTATAATGTAATAATATAACACTGTTACCAATAAAGGTGTTTTTTGTTTACACATACCAGACTGGCTACCTACGTGGGTTAGGAAATAGGGCCTTGTGAATTGTCATGAAATACAGAACTAGGGCTAGGAGTGCCGCTTTTCAAAATCATTCGGAGCTACTGCGCCGTGAGTTTTTTCTTTACGAGTGATAGAGCGTAATGCGATTAGGCGTAACTTACTAGTTTTGACCTACATCATCTGTCTAATACTAACCCAACTATATTGGGGTCAGTTTCCAGTCAAATCGGATTCAGCTGAATACCAGTATTTTACGGAGAGTCACTGCCTGCCAGACCTCCACAACCTATTAACACGGTACTTCATGGCAAGACTGGAGTCAGATTTACTGGCTTCTGACTATCCGTAACGACTGCCACAGATCTACAAATGACAGCCGGGACCAACGGCTTAACGTGCTTTCCGCGGCACGGAGGAAACTCGGTTTGTTAAGATGGTCACCCATCCACAGACCAACCCTGGCAAGCGTTGCTTAAACTTGAAGATCGACCCGTGCGGCCGTGATTATCTAGCCACGAGCTCCTCCCTTTTTTCTTTACGAGTGATAGAGCGTAATGTGATCGATTAGGCGTAACTTACTAGTTTTGACCTACATCACCAGCTGTCTAACCTTATTGGGGTCGGTTTAAACCGGATTCAGCTGAATACCAGTATTTTACGGAGAGTCACTGCCTGCCAGACCTCCACAACCTAGTAACTGGGTAACACGGTACTTTTTGCCAAGACTGGAGTCTGTTTACTGGCTATTGAGAATCCGTAACGACTGCCTTATTTGCTTTAGTTCAATCACAGATTTGTTGTCACTAACCGCATGATACTGCTTGAAGAGTCATTTCTTCGAAATTTTTTTGTTTTTAAAAAGCTACCCAACATCGCTCTTGAATATGAACACGCACTTCTGGAACTCCCTGTATAGTTGACAACTTTGTTCATATATAATATACAATAAAAATCTCGTGTCACAGTGTTTGTTATCGAACTCTTTCGAAACGGCTTGACCGAATGGCAAAACAACGTTTGCCGAGTCCAGCTAGTCTTTTTATAAGAACATCATTAATCGACTTTGTTTGCATTTTACTTGTAATAACCACTAATCAGTCATCGTTAACCGAATTGGTGACCGCAGTTTGGTCGTAAGAAGATTCTGCTGTCTTTGCTCTTGACATAATCATATAGTAGGCGCCAGATAAATGTGCAATAATTGACCCACATACATTTAGTTAATATTAAAAACATAAAGCTGTCCTGAATCGACTTCTATCGTAATCCTTTACATTCTCCAGTAATGAAAACAACCGGCCACCAAGTACAAGTCGGACTTGCACACGAAGGGTTCCGTACCATAAACTGAAAAAAAAAATCGTGTCTCCTTATAATTCATAATTATTTTATTTATGTAGCTTGGTCCGCGTGAAACTTAAGAATTCTGAGGCGTTATGGCGTGGTCATGATTCATCAAAACATATCCTAACTCTCTAGACTTAAATTTTTAGTAGGATTTAATTTTGTATAGGTACTAATGGCTGTTATCTGTATTGTTTCAGACGAGCCGTGCGCCGTTGTAAGCGACCCACAGCCCAGTAAGAGAAGTCCAGTCCCCGAGACCGCCGACATACCCAGACGCCCGCCCGCATAGGATGGTAGAAACTGACCCCGGGCCCAAGAAATCTCACAGTAAGTACTAAAAGACAGATTTACCTATAGGAAGAAAGTGTTAAAGTGTATTAGGTTTTTGTTAAGGAATTTCTCCATCAAACATAAAGAAGTTTGGAAGTTGGTGGGGTGACGCCCCCGTGAAGTCACGAAGTTAACAAGAGACTAATCACGAAGTTAAAAGCAAGAGACACACTGGTCCTACGTAGGTACGCAACGTATGCAGGAGCTTTTGTATCGTATCGTATGTTGTGTTGCATACGATAAGTGTGTCTCTACTGCATAGTTTTTCATACAAACTCAATAGTCCAGATATCATAATCCGTTGCATACGTTGCGTTAGTGGGACCAGTTTGTCTCTAACTTAAGTTATTCCGGCGCTAGGTCTCTCTCCGGTCGTTTCGGATTGCCCGTTCAACGGACTTAGTGCCGTCTTTAACCCATTAGAGGCCCTGGGCACATTATGACTCCCTAACACTTTGCAGACTAAAAATGCAAGCTCCTTACGAATCCAAATTTTGCTATTTTTTTCTGGGACTGTCACTTTCTGCATTGCCGGAGTCTGATTCAATCGCAATAAGGTAAAGATTATAAAATTGATTTTCTTAAAATTTACATAATTATTTATCAGTTATCCGGTAGGTCATCTGGCAGAAATTAGGGGCCCCCCTCTATGGGACGCCACTGGGCACTTGCTCAAAGTGCCCAGTGGAAAAGAGGGGCCTGAAGTGGCCTTAACGGACTATGAGAGTGATGCATCTGTGTTAACGCATACACTTGTGCACTATATTATGTACGTGTCTCGCGCCGATTGTCTGAAGTCTCCATTAACATTGACCGCCATGGCCGCAATCGTTCCAGAGGACTAAAACTATAACAACAATGTGCTGAGCTACAGGGCCATACAGAAAATCTTGCCAGGCATTTGAGTGCGGGGCTTGAGTACCCATAGCTAACCAAGCAACTCAAATAGTATAGCCGCAGTAGTTTTGAATCGCAACGCTGATAGAAGGTTTCTATCGTCATAAATATCGTTGAATAGTTTGTAACGTTTTCATTGTTCTTTATTAAATTACCTACACAATAACTGCCAAACCGCCGTTTTTGTCAGCTGTTTAGACTCAACAATTTTTAATGTGCATGCAGGGAACAATGGCGCTTGAACCAAAGGGTTTCAAGTCATACAAAATTGTCAAACAAGTGGTTCTTTAGGGCACCTGCCCATTATAGCGGAGCGAGGCAGCGGAGAGGAGAAACAGAGAAATTTTAACCGATGGATTTGCATAAAATCTCCGCACCACGTGAGTCACTGACATTTTGACTGACATGATTGGTTAAAATTGAGTAAATGAAACACATCCCTCACTACGCACAAAAGGGAATGCGTTATTTAAAGATCGAGTCCTACGATTTGAGCTCTTCAAACATGGAGAATTTTGAAACTCCTGGGATGAATAAATGACTAAAAAAATGTAGATAAAAACCTTTCAAAATTGTTATTATACATTTATTTATGTATTTTATTATTATTGTGTCTAGAACCAGTACTGAAGGTCAGACAACGGTTGGTAAACTCAAATGACATATACATAGGTCACAAAAAAGAAGGAAAGGAAAATAGTTTAGGTAATGGTTATAGGTAGAGACGAAACACGTTTTGTTGTAAAAGGTCATATACTTATCTAGACAGGTAAAATGATGAAAAACCTTACAAGTGCGATCTGATCAACCTGTCGAGGGTTCTGTACAAACTCGTAGGTATGTAGAGTTCGTCTATTTGGGGAATCAAGACAAGACTCTCTAAAAATGGTATTATTGCGTTGACTTGAAGCTTGATTTGTTCAATGCTCCAAGGGACCATCGACCTAAGGATTCGATATCCGTTTTAAAGTATAGAGGTTCATCATCTGCCTAGCCTTTTCCCAACTATATTGGGGTCGGCTTCCAGTCAAACCGGATTTAGCTGAATACCAGTGTTTTACGCGGAGCCGCTGCCTACCAGACCTCCATAACCCATTAACTGGGTAACACGGTATTTCATGGCAATACTGGAGTTAGATTAACTGGCTTCTGACTATCCGTAACGACTGCCAAAGATCTACAAATGACAGCCGAGACCAACGGCTTAACGTGCTTTCCGTAAAGAGGTTCAGTACCCTAAAAATTAACAACTTAATTAACATCTATAGCATGATAAATAAGTTTATACATGCTTTATTTACAAAAAAATCGCGTTCTACGACGTAGCTTTCTACGACCGGGCTACCAACGGCTACCGACGGGCCTAATGTGAGTTTTTTGACGCACTCGATCGCGATAACGTAAACGTTCGCTTATGTCAAATTGTATAGAAAAAAAAAAGGTTTTCCGTTATTGTCACCAGAGGGCGCTTATTTAGTTTCAATACAAATTGACGTTTACGCTAACGCAATCGAGCACGTTAAAAAACTCGCACTAAGGCCACAGTAGTTTCGGCTGTGCGTTGCCAGTCAGTCACTCAATAACAGAAGACCAACCATGACTCACAACTAGGAATGTCCAAGTATGTACTATTTGTTTAACATCGCTCACAATGAGAACTCGTTGAAGTCATATGCCACCTGTGAATTTCGTAACCTCATCAGGAGATTATGCACATCCCAAGGTGACGAAGAGGTACTGACTGACCGTTTAACGCTATCACGTTAATTAAAAGTATTCCCATCATGTCATAGTGGGTGTGGTTGGTAAAAAACTGGCCAAGTGCGAGTCGGATTCTCACACGAAGGGTTCCGTGCCATAAACAGAAAACAAAAAACCTTTCTTGTATGGGAGCAGAAATAATAATAAAAAATATTATTTGATGTTGTAGTGGCAATAGAAATACACTCTGTGTAAACTTCAACTGTCTACGCTATTACGGTTCTTGAGATACAGCCCGCTGACAGACAGACGGACTAACAGCGGAGGCTTAGTAATAGGGATTAGGGATCCATTGGACTATTCGTATTTTAGGTTGACTAGGATTAACAGCAAACATTGTATTGTCTTTCAAAAAACTATTTGCGACGTGAGAGCATTAGGACCCAAATCTTGAGCTATTCCAAAGGCCATCGAAAGCAATCGTAATTATCTTTA
The DNA here is from genome assembly GCA_950371165.1 of Lacanobia oleracea. NCBI lineage: Eukaryota > Metazoa > Arthropoda > Insecta > Lepidoptera > Noctuidae > Lacanobia > Lacanobia oleracea. The sequence continues at coordinate 6,995,565 of OX493405.1, forward strand.
AAGTCTCCAAAATATTCCCAATGACTTATGTTGCTGACCGTACATTGTGTCCTGACGCATTGTGTCCGCGACTGCGCCAAATATTGTTAGCGAGACCTTGTCGAACTACCGGTCACCTACCAATAACGATGTGACATGTTATGTATGCTTAGATGAGATAGCTTTTGTACTAGAACATGACAAACTCGCGTCCTGTATTACCCGAAAGAGGCAAAATTTAGCCAGTGCTGTTTAAGTCCCACAAAACAGGGGGCAAGCCCATTGTCGTCAACCGGGGCACACATCCAGACTTCGGAACGCTACTAAAGAAAGAAAGAAACATTGACTTGGCAGTCCTTCAGGTACAATAAGAAAAAATATAAGTAAACTAGTTGACCCGCGCAACTTCGTCTGCGTCCGCTCCTTTTGGCCTTAGCGTGATGATATATAGCCTATAGTCTTCCTCGATAAATAGGCTATCTAACACAAAAAGATTTTTTTTTAAATCGGACCAGCAGTTCCTGAGATTAGTGTGTTCAAGTAAACAAACAAACTCTTCAGCTTTATATGTTAGTTATACCTATAGATTGATAATCTGAAAATACAGGGTGTGGCTCACGGCTGCAACAAAATGTTAATTTGAATGTGGCCAGACAGATCTGACGCTGGTCTTCTAATGAACCTTAAGGAAGCATTTCCACCAAAGATTTCTAGGCAGGCGTCCTACATCTTCGACCACATCATCGCTTACCAACAGGTGGAATACATCTCTCGTTACGCATCCACGCACCGGTGGAAATGCAGCTTAAGTTACAAATCCCACGTGTTAACCCAACAACTCTTTGTCCAACCCCGAAACACAACAAATAAGAAAGAAAAAAGATATACACATTTTTATTTATTTGCAAAATAGTTGAGCATAAGTACGTCATCTAAAACTATTCCAAATTTCAAGTTTAGAAGTTCTTGAGATACCCAGCTGTGATAGACGGACTCATGCCCGTTTTCACCAACATCCCCTATACTACCACCTAAGTATGGGGCCCTTTACTTAACAGTACCCCTAAACTAGCCCCTAAATGAAATTTCGTTTCACCATCGTTTTTATCACCTAACTAGGGGACACATAACTATGTGACGTTTTGTTTTCGATAATAGTGAATGATTCGTCTTTAAACTTATCGATACTTTGAAATAATATAGTTTTTTAACAAATTCTCTAAAGTATATACACAAATAGATACAGTTTATAATAAATTATGTTTTAATAGCAATAATCAATATTAATTCCTTCATATTTTTAATTAATTTCATATTTTCTTACATATTTACTCTGTGGATACATTACGAAACTCACGTTTAATCTGTGGTCATATTTGAATTTGACACTTTACTTTCGTTTGTTTTCGTGGATAGTTTGTTGTGATCGCTTGCTTGCATCTTATTTTGTTTCGTTAACGTTACGTATTTAGTTACGGTATAATAAAATGGCAGAAAAAAGGAAGCGTTGCTGCAGACACTCCACAGAGTACATTAGACACTCTTTTTATTATTCGACTGCAAGTAGCCACACTGATCCCACCCATGTCTCCCACAGCCAACAAATGATTACCAGTAGCATGAAATCTCAATGCTATTAATAACTGATTTATTGGAGATATAGAATTATTCCTGGAATAAAATAAAATTTATCATGCAAATCAAATAAACACAAGGAAAAATTGTCGTATCGTCAACTAAAACAAAATACCATGCGCATAGTTTTTTGTTATTTTATTTTACGGGCTACATTACGTAGTATAAAAAAATGTGATTAGTTAATATGTACTCACCTATTATCAGGAAATTCTAAAGCGTGTTCAATATTTTCCAATAAATACAACACTGAAAATTTACGTAACCTATATCTCCGAAAAGTCAGTTTCATCAAAAAATTCAAAGTAATTTGATCGTTTTCGATATATTTTGGTCTACGGCTATTATTTGCGTCGAAACAGTTTCAATATATTCAAAAAAATCATATAAATCACTATCCATCTTCGTTGTTTAAACGATCACATACGTAGGTGCCGGTTTATGGGGCAAAATTTCGACCACCTAAATTTAGCAGACCTTTTAACGTTTAGTTGACCCCTAAACGTTGGTGAAACAGAAACCATCCTCTAACGGCCCCCTAAACATGTTTAGGGGATCCCGTAAACTTAGGGGATGTTGGTGAAAACGTGCATCATTCACTATTATCGAAAACAAAACGTCACATAGTTATGTGTCCCCTAGTTAGGTGATAAAAACGATGGTGAAACGAAATTTAATTTAGGGGCTAGTTTAGGGGTACTGTTAAGTAAAGGGCCCCATACTTAAGTGGTAGTATAGGGGATGTTGGTGAAAACGGGCATTAGTCTCACCATAAGGGTTCCTTTTCACCATTTTGGTAGGTACGGAACCCTAAAAAGAAAAAGAGAACAGACAAGCTACAGATTGTGTCACCAATTTGTTTTGCTTTAGTTTTGTTACAATCACATTTAGTGGCACGTGTAGGTAGTGCAGAGATGTTCTGTCTGCACCTGTCTTAGGTAGATGGAAATACCTTATGTTTTTATGCATAGGAAAATATTTATAGTTAGGTATCTGCTTCTGTAGGAAAAACTTTGTGTGTTAAGGTGAATGCTCCAGGGTAGCCCGCGAAATTCAAATATTTTTATGTTTTTTGCAATTTGCCGGTCAGTGTGAAGCTGTATGTGGACCGAATTCCAAAATTAATTCTGAAATATTCATTCTTTCAAACTACATGAACTTAGAGGGCTATATTGATGATTAAAATGGTTATAATTCTTTAGATAAATACGCGTTACGGTCGCAGATCGCATTTGGTCCACATACAGCTTCACCCTGACCGGCAAATTGCAAAAAACATAAAAATATTTGAATTTCGCGGGCTACCCTGGAGCATCCACCTTAATAACTTCGTTATTTTAGCTAATGGAAAATGTCACCAGCTGACCTAATAATTTTGACATCAGTCCACCCTGTTCACCCTTTAATAAATGCAATAATTACCTGCAACTTGCATTTAAATATCCACCATTACCAGAGGCTGTAGACAAGTGACATTCAGTCAGCGGTGGCGTGGCGAAAGCGATTGTCAAAACGTCGGAAATGTATGGGATTGACAAACACTATCCGAATGTCACGTGATCAAACCCTTATATTTTGGCAATTAAGCTGTCTTCGGAAAGCAAAACTTCAGCTAGTCTATTCTGTAAATAACCATTTCGGTATCGAGCTTCACCTGAGTGACAAAGCTCACGAAGTGAGCTTTATTACACACAACATAAAGGTCTTACGAATCTGATACTCACCTCGGATTCCGCTGTCGAAACACGCAAATGTATACACAGAATAGCACTACTGTACCCAGAATCAGAATTAAAAATCACCTCAACAATAAATCAGTTAGAAATCTTTACTATGTAAGATATAAAGATAGTAACGGTGATGAATTCCTGGAGTGTAGTCTCTTAAAAAGCCTTTACTTAATTTTAAGTACCTAGTTTTAAAAGATTTTTTGTTTGTTTCAGATTGTGATGTAAAAAGGGACCTCCAACTAAACGGCCCAGGTTCCAAAACCGCCGAGCTTGGTGAGTTAACTCTATCAAAATCCTACTGCTATTAGGTAGCTGCTATCTCAAATAGGTACATTCTACTGCCACCACTAGAATGTACCTATTTAAGATAGCTGGTACATACGCGTAGCCTAAAAACAATGAAATCTAGAAACATGCTATTTTAGCACAAGATTTCCTTAAATATAGTTTTCCATAGGTCTCTAAGATTTAGGAAAATGTACAGAAGGGATAAAATAAGAGTTATTTTAGCTAATGGAAAATGTCACTAGCTGACCTAACAATTTTGACATCAGTCCACCCTGTTCCTGTTACCTGCAACTTGCATTTAAATATCCACCATTACCAGAGGCTGTAGACAAGTGACATTCAGTCAGCGGAGGCGTGGCGAAAGCGATTGTCTAAACGTCAAAAATGTATGGGATTGACAAACACTATCCGAATGTCACGTGATCAATCCCTTATATTTTGGCATTTCGATATATCGCTAATTAATAGAATGGCAGTTTGTCTAGCGCCCCTCAGGACCTGTTCAGAATAATCCTAATTACCAAGGCAAAGATGTATCTACTTATTCAGTTGCCCGTTTTTGTACCTTGTGCAATAATTGGACTCCCAACAAAACAATATTGATGTACTTACCATAAAGTTTCAAATGCACTAGGCAGTCTAGATAATTATCTATCGTACTGATGCAATAACTATTAATGGTGTGTTAAGATCTTTTCCGGTTGATAACTTTATGCTCTTTAGTCGTGTGTCTATGATCCGATTAATGAACCAGTATTCAAATGAACAGGATTTTTTTTACTCTTGATAGGCACGCGTTTGATAATTGATAATTTTGTTGAGCTATTCTTAAAGCAGATAAGGCGCGAATGAAGCGCTAAAGTGGATGTAGTCTTTTGGATTTTGACTATAAGGACCAAAAATGACCTTAAAGTTTAAGACCAATTTTACGGGTTGATTGGTCAGTTGGTCGTAAACATTCCATATTCAAACAAAGTGATAAATATATTGCTGGTTGTTTGGCCCTTTAGGACCCTCTAGACTTGGAGAAGTGGTAGAACCAGCTAGTCTATTCTGTAAATAACCATTTCACAAAGTGAGCTTTATTGTACACAACATAAAGGTCTTACGTTTCACGTAATTTGATACTCACCTCGGATTTCGCTGTCGAGACACGAAAATATTGTTACAGAATAGGGGTACAGTAGTGCTATTCTGTAACAACATTTTCATGTCTCGACAGCGGAATCCGAGGTGAGTATAAACGTAACACCTTTATGCTGTGTGTAATAAAGTACACTTTGTGAGCTATCTCACTCAGGTGAAGCTCGATATCGAAATGGTTACTTACAGAATAGACTAGCTGTTTCTGGACATCTCGACATGTTTTACTTTACTGCTTTAAAGTAAGGTGATATTAATTGATCGTCTGTATTATAAATGTTTTATTATTGTGTTCACAGGCGTCGTACCGTCATTAAAGACACCAGTCAAGCTCGACCCCGAGAAGGGCCCCAACTCGGAGAAAGCTGACTTCGAAAGGGCTATCGAATTAACCGGTAAGTTACAGATACACAATAATATATTAATAATATTATTGTATCTATCTACTATACACTGGAGGAGAATGATCGAAAATTTTAACTATTTAGCTACAAATATAGTGCGCGAGTAGTCGGCCATTTCAGCGCCAACGTCTCAAATCTCAAATTGTTTTTCAATACCTACTAAAGAACGTAGAAGTCGATTCAGGATAGCTTTGTCTTTATTTCGGTTCTTGATGTTAAGAAAGTATAAAAATATATGTTGGTCAATGACAAGCAAGGCTATTCTGTAAGTAACCATTTCGATATCGAGCTTCACCTGAGTGAGATAGCTCACAAAGTGAACTTTATTGCACACAGCATAGAGGTCTTATGTTTATACTCACCTCGGATTCCGCTGTCGACACACGTAAATGTTGTTACAGAATAGGGGTAAAGTTCATGGCCGGCCCAACTCTACAACCGAGTTAGGTATCATCTACCTGTACTTACTATGGTAACCGAAGATTGAATTATTATCCATACCGAATTAAATTGATTAAAAGGCATGTTTTAGATTAAAAGAGAAGTGATAATTAACAATGACGATACCTACTAATGTTCATCATGATCACTGACATTCATGGGCAACCAATAACTTAAAATAACAATTAAACACTCGGAACATGACTTAAGATTTAACAGACTCATAAAGAAACGACAACAAGACCCATTCAAGACAATATTTTCAGTCAACAATGAAAATTATGAGCTTTGAAGCATCTTTAGTGAATAAGTATTTATTCGATTTGTATGTTGAACGTGCTTCTTAAACACTATTCGGTGGTTATTTACTAAATAAAGATAAAACGAAACCTCTCACTTGACACGTCGGAAATGAATTAGGGTACCTTTATACGTAAGTAATCTATACTAATATATAAAGCTGAAGAGTCAGTTTGTTTGTTTACTTGAACGCGTTAATCTCAGGAAGTATACCCGAGTCAACAACCATATTTAAAACTAGTTGACCCGCGCAACTTCGTCTGCGTCATAATTTTCATTACTGCTCCGCTCCTATTGGTCTTTGCGTGATGATATATAGCCTATATAGCCTTCCTCTATAAATGGGCTATCTAACACTGAAAGATTTTTTCAAATCGGACCAGTAGCTCCTGAGATTAGCGCGTTCAAGTAAACAAACAAACAAACTATTCAGCTTTATATATTAGTATAGATTTATAGATATAGGTATAGATTTATAGATTTATTTAAGTATTCAGCAAAAATATACCTACTTAGGTACTTCAATTCAGCAAACATTTTCCTAAAAAAATACAAAGGAAGACAAAGTAAGGTCAAGATTTCAAGAATTAAGAATCAAATAACATATCAAATTGAAAGGATGTCACTCAATGTTTTGTAAATCGATCCGTCAGCTCGACCTACAATACTAAGTCATAATGTGCATTGTTGACATTCAATTAAGTAATAAAACAATATGAAACCGTACACGACTTCGTTGGTAAATAAAACAGTATGCCAGTAACTTGAACGAACTTTTATGAATGAAGAGTGCTCGGATTGCATTCTTCGACGTACCTACTCGTGATGGTCAGAAGTGTCGTAAACATGCCGTTACTAGGAACCACTGTCGTACGATCAGGGTTCCCTGATTGAAACATGAGCCCTTACACGAGCTCTAGAGAATGTTTTTAACACGTTATTCTGTTATTATCGCTTCATACTTGTAAACAACAATGGATAATTAATAAAGTAATGGTTATGAACCTATTATAATGACATTTAAGGACAGGAAGATTATCCAAATGTGCTTGTTTCATTTATAAATTGCTTGGTTTCTTAATTAGGAATTTTGAAGTTGAAGGTTTTTGTCAAGCTCTTCCTACTTTCGTCTGACGCGTTCGTAACTCAAAATTCTCAATTCGGATCCGGCCAACAACACGTGTAGGTATATAAATGTATATGTGTGGTGTGACTTCCTATAAATCTCTACTATCTACTGGATTGTTTGTTATGCTACCGTCCACAAGTGCACACACTCGACGTGTCGGACACAACCGGTAGTACTTGTAGACACGAGCTGTATATGTTTACGTTTGCGCAGGATATGGACGGTTCCACTACCTGCTGCTGGCCGTGTGCGGCCTGGTCAGCACCTCGGAGGAAATGGACGTCATCTCGATGTCCTTCATCCTCCCCTCGGCACAGTGCGACCTAAACCTCACCACACAGACAAAGGTAAGGTTCCTTTACTTCACTCGCTAAAATAAGATACCTTCTGCCAAAATGTGAACTCAAATAAAATCGCTTCGTTGTTCGTAGAACATTGAAACGATAAAAGAGTAAAACTTTTTCATAGAACCATAGATTAATTGCGTTCAACTATGTAACATTGCTGTCCCTCTACCTTCGAAATGTTGACTCTGGATTTTGCTGAAGTAGGTACGTAAGTAAGCACAGCATGTCATTAACGATCAACGCCAGCAAAAAATTGAGCATCTCTAGCGACCGCAAGCTAGAAAGATACAGAAAGCGAGAATCAAAAAATACTTCTGCGGACTACTCTACTTAGCTACTATTTTTATTTCTATCGGCATATAAAGCCGCATACCTAAGTAAATATACCTATACACATACCTACATATTAACAACACTTGTTTTCGAAAACTAACTAGTGCATAGCTGATAAAATTTGTTTCTAAGTAGTCAACTCTTTTGTACATTGATTTCACAGTTCACTGAAAGTTGTTTTACAATGGAATTCCAACTGATATTTTTGTTCGGATAAATATTCAGTCATTCAGATTCGTATTGACTCGTCTAGCATTTCATATTTACGATCTATTTGCAGATATCGTTCAATCTTCATACAGTCTTGCATCATTTTTAAAACGGTTTTATTTTTGGAAGAGGTGAGCTGAACTCTTTCAATTAGTGTGACTGCACAAAACAAATGCACACTTATTTATATTAGTCATACTTAGGTTGAATTGATCCGTTTTAAAATACTTTTTACTAGATGGGTAGTTCAAATCAATTAAGTTTCAAATAGAGCTCAATGTTGAATTCAATGCTTTTTTTGAACGATCTCGTGGCTAGATAATAACAGCCGCACGGGTCGATCTACATGGTTAAGCAACGCTTGCCAAGGTTGGTGTGTGGATGGGTGACCATCTTAACATACCGAGTTTCCTCCGTGCCTCGGAAACCACGTTAAGCCGTTGGTCCCGGCTGTCATTTGTAGATCTTTGATTGTCAGAAGCCAGTAAATCTGACTCCAGTCTTGCCAAGAAGTACCGTGTTACCCAGTTAATGGTTTGTGGAGGTCTGGTAGGCAGCCGCTCCTCGTAAAATAATGGTATTCAGCTAAATCCGGCTTGACTGGAAGCCGAGCCCAATACAGTTGGGAAAAGGCTAGGCAGATGATGACTAATCATATCAATGAATCACTATTCAGGTTTTCCATGTTCACGGCCGCAGTTGGATACGGTTAGAATATCTCACGAATCCGCTGACGAAGTCCTCTTTTGTCTAACAAGACAAGATGCTTGATGATGTCCGACTGTCATATATTTTGTCCCCTCTTCAATTTAGCTGGGGTCGACTCTGTACGAACTGAATTGCGTAGGTCTCGATTTCACCAGTATCACCGTTTATCAGTGGTTTCCTCGTGACCCATGGACTTGTTGACATCTATGCGAATCATGGATGCCATAGTTCCAACCACCTCGTGTATCATGCGATAAGATCTGACATTCCGCGAGCATGTAACTAGAATCTGTAAGAAGGCGTACAGAAACTTAGGATTTGTGCTGAGGCAGACACAAAGCTTCACAAACATCGCAGCAGTTAGGGTCTTATATGATGCACTAGTCAGGAGTCATCTGGAACATAGTGCAGTCATATGGGCCCCACATGAAGCTAAGTACGCGGTAATGCTGGAGCGCGTTCAGAATAAGTTCACGCGCCATCTGTACAAGAAACTGTATGGGGTATATCCGTTCTACCCACTGATGTATCCCACTCTATTTGTTCTGGGCATGGTTGGTTATAATCAACTGCATGTACGACGGGAGTTTGCACTGGTCGCCTACTTGGTGAAGGTGCTGCGTGGTGTGGAGAGTCACCCGGCAGTATTGCAGCGCTTGAGTCTGTGTGTGCCGGACCGCTACGTGTGGCGGCGGCGAAGCCCGCCTTTGCTACTGGTACCTACAGCGAGAACTAACTTGCTCGCGAAAGCACCTCTTACAAGAGCTATCCGCACCATCAATAGTCTGCAAACTCAGATTGATGTGTTTACGTCTTGTTTTAGTGAATTCGCAAAGGTGTTACTATTTTTATTATGTTATAAGCAGAATGATATTATTTAATTTAAACTTTATTTTAATTATGTATTTTTGTAAATAATGTACCGAGTCTAATGTGTTTTTGTGTGTTAAATAATTCTTGTTTAGTATAAGTTCTTAGCTGTCGCATTAGGGTAAGCCCTGTAAGGACAGCTTAAGGTTTTAAATAAATAAATAAATTTTAATTAATATCTTTGTTCAAACCAATTAGCGGTGCAGTCTTAGGTATTTTACGCGAATTCCGCTTGTATTTTTCCGTTCATAATTTTATCAATGGAGCTATTCATTTAGCAAGTAGCTCCTTTAGACTTGTGTGATGCGACAATTTCCGTACAAACCATACAAGTACCTAGAAGGTTGCTCTATATTTGGAAATTCTAGAAGTGATGTACAATACACTTCCTGTCATCTTTATAATACCAATAATAGGATAGGTAGGAAGTTCAGAAAAAAAAATAGATAATAGTTCAATAGAACGCAAATCAAACTATCATAATTAAATAAATAAGCGGCAATAAGATTTATGGAAATTTTAAATGGCAACCCCATTTAAAATTTCCATAAATCTTATAGATTCTCAAAGAAAACTGAATGCCCGTCAATAAGATTCTCGTACGATACGTTTATAGCTAAAGACTGTGTACCCCTATTCTGTAACAACATTTTCGTATCTTGACAGCGGAATCCGAGGTGAGTATCAAATTACGTCAAACGTAAGACCTTTATGTTGTGTGCAATAAAGCTCACTTTGTGAGGTTTGTCACTCAGGTGAAGCTCGATATCGAAATAGTTATTTCCAGAATAGACTAGCTGATGTCATTCAGTAGCTCGTCCATTTCACACAGTGCGAATTATTTGCAAACAATCAAACATTAATGTTTGTCTGCGTGTGACGATCTTTGATAAATGTTTGTTATGGTAACTTTAGTTGGAAACAAATAATTTGTTCAAAGATTTCGAAACTTCCAAAGTAGCTGCAAATGTTAAAATTGTAGTTTTACCTCGTCCTCGTTGGCCTAATGCACAGAATGTCCGGAGTTTGATTCCCAAGGAATTTCCTAGTAGGGAGTCCGCGGACTGGTTTATGACAATAGGATTACACACTAAAAAAAAATAGTCCTTCCGACTGAATTTCGATAACGCCAACGGTTAAGCCAAAAAATGCCGGCAAGTCAAGTTGCTTTTTGTGTAGAATGCGAATATAGTAGCATTATTTAGTTTCCTTGAATGGCGGCTTAATTCAAGGCTTGTCACGTTATCCTAAAACCTGGCACGTGATATTGGCTTTTGCAGTTAGAGTAGGTATCTTAGCCAGAGGCCTCACAAATTGTATGCACAAATTAGGTAGGAAGGTACATACTTAATTATGTAAGGGTCACAAGACTTCGCTTTTGCAGTTTCACTTTGAGACGGTTGCGGCGTTATACTTACCTACTAAGTACCTATACCTAGCTTGTTTTACACAGCTTACTTTTCATAGATTTGTATTTTGTGGATTTATTTCAGACATATGATCGAAGATTTCAGAGCATTCAGGTTTACTTATTTCCCTAATTTTGAACTGGGATAGGTACCTACTCTATGCTCATGTTGAGAGTATAAACTTTTTCTTTCTTCGATTTTTAAAAATGTCAGTGTCCATTTTGTGCTCCACCAGACATTTACTTAAACCTGGCTGCACCTGGGACAAAGCCGCCTTACACATTTAGGCTCTCTCTTCGATTCAAATGACGCTACAATCGAATAAGCTACCAATGTATAGTATAGTCAATCAACGATGAACTAACGACATGATTTCTTCCAGGGATGGCTGAACAGTATAATCTTCATCGGCATGATGGTGGGCGCGTACGCGTGGGGCTCCGTGGCGGACTCGCTGGGCCGCAAGCGGGTGCTCATCGCCATCTCCATCGTCAACGCGCTCGCCATCGTGGCCTCCTCCTTCAGCCAGAACTACGAGCTCTTCATGGTCTTCCGCTTTATCAATGGTGCCGCGTAAGTACCCTTTTATATTGTAACTAGCTCTTGCCCGCGACTTCGTACGCGCATATCTCGTTTTTTCCGTTATCGTAGGAGTTTTAAGAAATCCTCTCTTAGTGCTTCCCTAAGGAGTTTAGGGATGCTTCATGCCAAAATTCAGATTTCTACGACCCGTAGTTTCGGCTGTGCGTTGTCTGTCAGTCACTCAATCAGTCATACCGGAAGAATTTTATATATAGTATTGATTTCTAGCCCGAACTGTTCCGCTTCTGGGCAATAGCCTCCCTCTATTCCTCCCACCGTTCCCAGTTCTGTGCACCCTATTTTTTTAGGGGAAACCTAAACGTTTCTGAAAAAGACCAAGGAATGTGGTAGGTATATTTACCTAACTAAAACCACTCCGGTGCACATCACATTTCAGCACATGGAAAGGGTCATCGTGACCTCTTAAAAGAGCTACCGATATATAATCTAACCTAACTAAATAAATAAAAAATATCTTCAGTGCAGGTACAAAAAAAAAAACAAAAATTCAGGCAAATTGAAACACTGGGATTCCATGTATTATACCTACCTAATATGAGACTTGAATCGTCGTTTGGCTCCGTTTAATACCTTTTCTAAAATACAAACGCTTTGTTATCTATCGTAGCAATGCATAGGTCTGCATAGGTATAGGAGCCTACAAATTAATTAGAATGCGAATAGGTAACTGTTTCAGTAGGTCATGAATATCAATAATCCTTGAAACAAAAGCTGAAGTTGTATCGGTGTTCAGTTCGTTACAAATGCATAGAATTACATAATTAGGCGATAAAGAAACGATAACACTACAACTGTGTTTTAATGCAAGCAACCCGTTCTTATTTACTAAATTAACAATAGGTAGGCTACCAACACTATAGGTACCTACTTACATAATATACGTAATTACCTATAGGTAGGCTAGGTAGGTATAGCCTAACAAGGCAAAATCCTTAGTTTCTAAAGAGTCCCCAAAATTCACAAAACAAAACAGTACGCCCGAATTGCCCTCAGTAGAGGCGTAAGGGTAGGGCGAGGTTGGGTGACGGCCCAGGGCGCCGGATACAAAGGGGCGCCGCAGGCGGTCAGCCAGGACGGCCCACACCGTTTAATAGCCGCTTAGGGGTGACACCCGACCGTTTGTTGACTGGTTTTTGTTACTGTCGGGTTTCACCCCTAAACGTTTGACGCATTTAAATCTGTCGAGAGGGGTGCAAAAATTTTTGAGATCGCTTCACTCGCTTTTGCATTCTGCACTGTCTAACTTCATGAGCGTTTCTGTACCTATTTATCACCAAAAGACAATAAAACCCTTCCGAGATGAGGTGCAAGAACTTTAGTTCTTGAGATTTTTGCATTTCGGGGTGACACTCAACCGTTCGTTGACTTTTTGTCACGGTCGGGTGTCACCCCTAAACGGGTCACGTACTTCTTTTGATAAATATTGATTTCTAATGAAATAACTATTTTTTATAATTTGTTTTTCGTATGGGTTTGAATTGCAGTTACGGGGCGCCGTAAAATTCTCGCCCAGGCCGCCAGTAGTGATAAAACCGGCACTGATTGCCCTATAGGTGTATCCAATCCTGCCTTGACAAAGTACTCTGAACTACTAACTTTGCTTTAGATTTCGTGCAGTAACTTGAATTTCCCACTAAAATTAGTATCGCTTGCATCAAGCAGGATATCTTGTAACGATGTTGTGTACCTCAGGATATGATTAAGGCACCTAACGAGCAAGAAATACTTTTTCACACAACCTTGGCGAACTAGAAGACGTTTTTTTTACGAAAGCCGTCTAATTGAAAACACCTATAATAAGGACGTAGTACCTAACTATTGTTAAAAATATCGTAGCCACAAAAGATCGTTTGCGTTACGTACTGTAACAATATTTCTGAGTATAGGTACAATTACCTACAACTAGATTATGTACCTAGCTGTAGATTAATAATGTCAGACTATTTTTCAAACAAAAACTACTTCGGTACTTACCTCCTCGTCCTATGGACCCAACCTTAGATAGCCTATGGACAATAACTGTGCAAAATCTGCCAAGCTTTTCTCCAACCAAGTGCCTACCTATGGCAGGGTTGGCTTCCAGTCTAAGAGCGTGACCGTGTACTACAATAAACAGTTATTCCATTTCCTTACGATAAAAACTAATTGCAATTTTTCTTGTCAACAGTTTAGGTGGATCCGGTCCTGTGATCTGGTCGTACTTCGCGGAGTTCCAGCCGAAGAATAAGCGAGGAGCCATGTTGAGCTTCATGGCGGCTTTCTGGACTCTCGGCAACTTGTTCGTCGCTGGTTTGGCGTGGGTCATCATCCCTGCTGGTAAATAATCCGCTTTCTTACCTATTTCTTTCTACAAGGCAACTACATTAAACTTAGGCGTAGTTTGAGGGGCGGCCATGTTAATTTACCCTTTTTGACCCTACTCTACCCAGTGTGTAACCAAGTTTCATTCATTCTAGAAATCGGAGGTGAGACAAATGGATTCGTATACAACTCATGGCGAATCTTCTTACTGGTTATGTCACTACCCTCCTTCTTGGTAGCCGCATTACTGTTCTTGTTGCCCGAGTCTCCAAAGTTCTTGATATCAACTGGTCGCCACGACGAAGCCTTGGAAGTCTTCAAAGGCATCTACATGATGAACACCGGTCGTAACAAGGAAGAATATCCAGTCAAGCAGCTGCTCATCGAAGAAACCTATCACTCAAAGCCGGAGAAACAAATTGAAGCTAACAAGGAGCCTAAGTCTAAGTTAAGGAAAATGTTCAGCGACATTGTGGAACACAGCAAACAGTTATTCGTGCCGCCTATACTCAAGTTTACTACGATCTCTATCACAATTAATTTCACATTCCATATTGGGTAAGTAACCAATCTTTTACCAAACTCCTCCTTTTTCTTCCAAACTTATTTGGTCCAGACCAGAAATCAATGAAAACCTACTAATCATGAATTTTCTTTCACTCGTCTCCACTTTTTACATCTCTTTAAATTACTAAGCAGAAAATTTGTGGCAAAACTAACTCCAAAAATTCCGCTTCAGGTACTACGGCCTTATGATGTGGTTCCCCGAAATGTTCAACCGTTTCGACGAGTGGTCCAGGACGCACGACAACGCGGAAGCTGACATCTGCATGGTAACAGCATACGTCACGCAGTACGGAACGCATTCAACGGCGGCTCAGTGCGACGCTCACATCAACTCTGATGTCTTCATGGAGTCGCTCATCACTGTGGCTGCTGCCATTCCATCTAATATATTTGCTGTTCTTGGCATGGACAGACTCGGAAGAAAGTTCTTCCTTGGTAAGCATTATATTATTCAAATGAGGGTAGTTAGTTGAATACTGATAGCTTTTCTTACAAGATAACAGAAATCTGTAGCCAAGCCTGTCATTTGTAGAAATATCTACAAATGACAGGCTACGGATTGTCAGAAGCCAGGAAATTTAATACCTGTCTTGCCAATAATTACCGTGTTACCCAGTTACTGGGTTGTGGACTTCAGGCAGGCAGTCGCTCCACGTAAAATACTGGTATTCAGCTGAATCCGGTTTCACTGGAAGCCGACCCCAATATTAGGAAGAGACTAGGCAGATGATGATAACAGAAAGCCATAATTGTGACTAAAACATCAACTAATCTGAAGTTATTCGTATCTTTTTCAATCTTAAGTCCTATCATAGATATTACTTGGCGGTTTTGATGATTTTCTTAACCAATTTTCCTATCTTTTCAGTGTTCGCAACATTCTCCGCTGGCTTATGTTCAGCAGCTATGTACTTCGTGTACAATAAGACTAACAACTTAATCGTAAGCGCCATCTTCAGTTCGGTGATATCCTGCGGTAACGCTTCACTTGACTGCCTCATCACAGAAGTATTTCCTACCAACTTACGGTAAGATATTTGGAAAAACTGTCAAAAATCAGAGCAATATGAGCTCCAAGGCTAGTAAATAGCTAGCATAATAGCTTGCATCTAGTGACGACTCAAATAATTTACCACGAGATTGCAGTCATGTGGGTTTTAAAAGGCCACAGGGCCACTTTAGTAGAATCAGCGGGTCTAAAAAGGCCACTTTAGCAGAATCAGAAAGCAAATCACGCTATCCGTCATTGTCATTTTTTTTACAATCAACCTTGAACCTAATTAGTTAGCTATAAAGATGAAAATGAAATTTGACAGATTGTTGTGGAATTAATAATATGATTCTCCTAAAGTGGCTTGTTTAGCCCCCCAGAAAGCACATCACGCTACCCATCACTGTCAAATTTTCCCAATCAACCTTGAACCCTAATGCTGTAGCGATGAAAATGAAAATGAAAGACAGATTGTTGTGTGATTAATATTATGATGCTGCTAAAGTGGCCTTTTTAGAACCGCTGTACACATTGTCAATTTCCAAGTATGCTTGAATGTAAGCGGTTGAACGTGTATTCAAATGAGCATTCAGCTCGTTCGAAATAAGGTTTAAATTGCAACAGCAGGCCGATATTTAAAGCATTGAAGAATATGTAGTAATGAAAATATTTTGATTGCAGTGCAACCGGTGTAGCCGTGTCGATGGTGGCAGCGCGTCTGGGCGGCATCATCGGTAACGTGGTGATCGCAGCGCTCCTGGACACGTACTGCCCCGCGCCCACGTTCATCGTGGCCTTCCTGCTGGCCAGCGGCGGCCTCATGTGCCTCTTCCTGCCCAACACCACGCGGCAGGCCCTCTCCTAACACCGCCACTACTCACAATCTGCCTCACTCACACGACCTTTTTCTTGCCGTACAAAAATATTTATTTGTAATGTCAATTTCGAAGAAGACTAAATTACGGCATTTTGTCTGAGTACTTTGGCCTGCCATGTGATATATAACATTATTTTAAGATTTTAAGAGTTAATCTCATCGAAAGATCCATTGATGTAACTAGTTTTTTTTTACATATTTGTACAATAGTTTTTTATATTAATTTAAAAATGTTTTTATTTATGAACTAAATGAAAGTACGAACGATACATATTCCTAGTAAATAAAGCAATTGACTGTTGTAGGTTGTTATAACTTATTACGTTATACATTTTTGAAATTGTAAAGCAGACTAAAGTTTCGCGTCAATCTTTTATTGATAAAGTATTATAGGATAAGAATCATTTCATTATCATGTTGTATATTATTGCAACTATTTTAATATTACGAATTTATGAATTACCATTGTTATCGTAGTTTGTAGTTATGTAGTACGTAGTCAAATTATGAAAAACACGAGTTGTGATATAATAAAGTTTGTATCAAATCTTTGCATTGTATATAAGTGCATATTTCAAACCATGAAACACCTTATTAATTACAATGCAATAATTTCCCAAATTCATTTCAGTGCCTTAGTTTTATTTAAATAAGTAATTGTCACCTGAAAAGAAATGAGTAAATCATCAAAGTTATACTGTTGTTTCATTTCAAAACTTGACTATAGGTTCAACTATGAAAAATAATAACAATAAATTGATTAAATTTATTTATTAAAACTACACAGAGGTTATTACTAAAGACTCCATTTTATAGTCTGACCTAGATTTTACATAGATCACTCAAACAAACCAATAAGTGCTTTTGACATTATGTTTAAAAATTACTTCAACAATATTGTACTTAATATTAACCCTACATTATTGATATAAGAAATTTATCGTTTTTAACTGACTTTAGACAGCCGCACTCATATCTCTCTCCTTCAACATCACTTGTCCACTTGTGAACATAATTCACGATAACTTAACAGCACTTCCATGTACAAGTCAGCGACAGTAACGCACCCCTCGCTCGACGTTATAAAAATAATATATAACTACTTTTTTATATATTACACATACAATCCAACAAATATCATAATTCAATTTAAATTTACAATCGTAAATCCTTAACCTAAATATTATATGCAGTAATGCATTATACTTAATTGTTTTATATGACAAGTCCGTACCACAAACGTTTCACTTTCCTCAGTTTGCATTCTATAACTAGATATATTTACATTCATGTCTCTGTACGCGTTTCAAACGCTCACAATCATTTTCAGATAATAGCGGCACCATTTATAATTAAACTCGGTCACAAGGGTCCACAACAGATAAAAATATTCCTAAGAAATAAAATATAGACTTAAAAGCCAAGACCGAACAAAGAAACAAGTTTCAACAATCTATTGCACTAGTAACATAATTATGAACTTTATGAAGTAGCCACAAATAAATAAAACTCTAAGAACATCAAATACGACAGCCACAACTTTTAACTATAAAGTGATGTTAGTTCGTCTGGTCTCAAGGTAACGCCAAACACCTCTCCTTCTTATATAAACAATATTTCTCAAATCTACATAAACCTACGTAAAATATACTAAATTCGCTATTTATGAAGAATCACGAAATTAAAATTTTTGTTGGAAACAAAATGAGACAGATATTCTATTATCATGATGTGACATTGACAAAATATGTCCAATATTTTTTTAATAAATGCCATTAGATTTATCTGTAACATTAATTTGCTGATGAATAAGATATGAAAAAACATACATACAAGAAATCTGTTATAGATGCACATACTAAAGAAAAAAAATAGTGATCCTGCAAAGCGTAAAAGTAAAATTTTAGAAAGAATACAATTTTTATGCAGCCTGTGCCAAATAATTTTACTAATGATTACAGAAATTTGAGAAATAGTAATTACAACAGAGAAGAGACGTGAGCGTCCCTTTTAACTGTGGCGAGATAGTTCGCTCACGGATAGCTGAATGGCCGGCTGCAGCGGGATCTCGGCCGAAGCTTCAGACGTGTCAGATCCAGGAGTAAGCAGCCGACGAGTCCACTGACCACCGTCCTCATTTTCCGACTCCCGCACGTCGATAGACGACGGAGAACCAACTGTCGAATCCACTGAAGATACAGTCCGCTCAGCTATGTCATCTGTCAATATCGGCATAGATTTACCAACGGACTCTTCTTCCGTGAGAAGTGGCATTGAAATCGGTCCGCTCATCGGCACGTCCTCTGTGGTGACGTAAGTC
The DNA here is from genome assembly GCA_950371165.1 of Lacanobia oleracea. Classification (NCBI taxonomy): domain Eukaryota; kingdom Metazoa; phylum Arthropoda; class Insecta; order Lepidoptera; family Noctuidae; genus Lacanobia; species Lacanobia oleracea. Next base: position 7,014,150 of record OX493405.1, read on the forward strand.
ATCTCAGTATTAGGTGAAGGAAGCAGCGACACGCCAGCCCCATAGTTGTTATTGCTAAGTGGGTCCGTCGTCTTGGCAGGCGCTATCCTAGGGTCTGTCACAGTGATAGGTAATTCTAGTGACGTTGGGACGGTCGGAGGAGTAACACCGATTACTGCAAGACCATCCTCTAAATTAGAAGGAACGGCCGGTTCGCTGTCCACTTTAGAGGGCACTTCTACTGGCGTCATGATAGGCTGGTTTAGTGTCGTACTAGTCTCAGAAACTCGACAATGCACAGACACATTTGCGTTCAAATCACGGAAATCAGGGGCTTCGTCTCGTCCCGAATCCGCATGGAAAACATCGCTATTGGCTAATGCCGCCTCGAGAATATCTCTACGCTCTGGTTGTGTCGCAGGCACAGGAACAGGTTCGGGCATCGGAACTAGCTGATTATTCTCTAAAATTAGTGGTCGGTTGTCAACAGGAGTCAAAGTGCCATTATCTTCAATGCAAAGGTAAAAACAGCCTTGAGGACCCCCAAAGTGTTCTCCGGGCACCGCCAGCAGCTGACTGTCAGCAAGCCCCGCGGGCGGCGCGGCGGCCGGCTCGGGCTGCGGCGCGGCCGCCGCCACGGGCTCCGGCTGCTGCCGCACGATGGCAGTCGACGGCAACAACTCTTCAAAGTTCTCAAATTCGGAATAGGCATTCGTTGTGGCAACAGACACTGTGTTTGATACGGATGGCACAATGGATGGATTGTTATTGCTCAAAGGAGTAAGAGCTGGGGGTATATGCGATAAAGGCGCAGGTGCTATGGCTATTTCGTGTTTCATTTTTTTCGCTGGCATTGGCGATTCAGATACTGTTTTGCGTACTCTTGGTTTATGCACTGTGGGCACGCCCGCCTCGTTCGGTGAAATAGTTATGGTTTTTTGAACAACTACTTTCTCTGGAACAGGCGCACTTGTCCTCTGTACAATCTGTCCGGTCCTCTGTAGGTGTTCAAATTGCGCTGCCGTAAGTTGCATTACCGCACCAGATTTCTGTTGTAAAAATATTAACGGTTCTGAAGAAGTCTTTTGAATTGTCTGTACTAGTTTCTTAGGCTCTGATGCCATTATCCGCTTTGGGACTTGCCTTATCTCCCTTATCTCAGGCATGGGCGCTATGTTCTGCGTAGTTGTCGCTACTCTTCCACCTACAATCAGTTGGCCCTTAGATGTTATTATTGCACTTTTTTGCTTAGGTACGATCCTTGTTTGAGTCTTTACTGGTGCGACGTTGTGCGTTTTACCATGCGCCATCGTAGTTACTGATTTCTGCGAGACACCGGGATTCGTTGATATTCTATGAGCTATGTTTTTCAGTTGAGATACGTTGGTCTGTTGTTTCTTTGGAAATAGCATCTTCTCATGCTCTGGAGTGAGGACTATTCTAGACTGTGCACCTTGAGCGTTAGTAATGATCATTACGGTATTTCCGGGGGCGCTGGTCTCGGTTGAAGACGGAATTAGTTTGGCAGAAACAGGCTTGTTTTCAGTAGAAGCTAATTGAGGCTCCGATCCCTTTGCGACGAGAACATGAGCCTTTCCAGTTTGCGGATCGATCACGATCTTTTGTGTCCTGCCAGGACGCGGTGAATTTGGTGTCGGTAAGATAATAAATTTCTCTGATTTGCCCGTGGTCTGCGGAACTGACTGTATTAATGTTGGCGGTTGTTTAATTTCTTTTACATTAGTCTCACCTTTAGTCATTATGATTTTCTGCTTCCCTGTAGTTTTGTCAATAACTAACATAGGTTTGGCCCCTCGTAATTTAGACGATTTAGAAAGAATATTTGGGGTATTAACTTTACTGCTGTCACTGACTGGGTTCATTAGCAAATTTTTAATTTCAGATTTATTTGGAGTTGCGCTTATGGCAACTTTTTCATTTTCTATGGCTTGCTTTGTTTTTACGAGTTTGGGTGGATTTGGTGTGTGTGTTATAATGTTTCCGTCCGACATTACAATTGGCATTTTCTCAATACTCTCAGCTGTTAACAGATCTTCAGATAATACGATAGGCATTGAATTAATATCAAACATAGCATCATCAGTTGAGTCGTTGATTATTTTTGACGTTTCGTTTAGGGGTGGTTTGAGTGAATTCGGGGGTTTAATTTTCTGTATCTTCGTAGGCGGCTTTGCTATTTTCCTGATCTTCTGCTGTATTATAATAGTGTTGGCGTCGGACGGCGCTTCTGGCGTCGTCTGTATGGTGTACGTTTGTACAGAGCCGTCCTGTGCGGGGTTGCTACTGCGTGATAAAATAATTTTGTCTGGTGTAGTTATTTCAGTCACATTGTTGATTATATTTTTGTTTGGTGTGGTACGTCTAATTATTATTTTCTGTTTAGGTGATTCGGGTTTATTTTTGAACGAAGTTTTGGCAACATCAAAGTTTAGAATTTTCTCTTTTCCGGTAATTATTGATGTCTTAGCAGCTGCTGGTTTATTCGCAAATTTAGGAGTGCATGGTTCTTCTAAAATCTTTAATAATCTTGATGATGAAGTTTCTACTTTAGAGCTTTTCCCGTTTTTATGTTCACTGTTATTATCACTTGACATGCTTGCCAGTTTTTGTTCCACAGTGTGCATGCTATCTAAACCATTATTTTGCTTTACATTAAATAGACCTTTATCAGATATTGTCTTATTATTATTTACACTACCAGTTAAACTATGATCAATATTAATTTTGTGGTCAATTGATTCCGACATTTGGACAAGGGATTGAGCAGCATTTAAATTTTCACTTTTTTCTTGTTCAGTTTCAAACCGCATTATGTTTTCATTATTTGAAATTAACAGAGATTTTTGTTGATGAACTATTGGTGGTTCTATGATTATTTCATGAGGTTTTTCTTCTATAACCATTTCTTCCGATGGATGTGACACAGGAACTTCTTCTTCGATTATCTCATCAGGTACCGGTACATTTAATTGTTCAGTCTGAATATCGCCAGATGTATTGTTCTGAATAGCCGTCGACGGCAGGTTAATAAGTGTTTCTGCTATTTGAAGATCTGATTCAGACGGAATACTCTCGATGACGTTGTTCGTCACGTTATCAATAACACAGGTCGAAACATTATCAACGAAGTTGCTAGAGACAATTTCAGTTTGCTCACTTGTTACAATATCCATTTCATGAATAGTTGGTACATTAGTTTCTTCTGATGAGATTACAGTATCTTCAACTACTTCAGAATGAACCTCGGTAGTAATAACATTCATGTCATTGTTCAAATTTGGAGTATCCTTATCCTCTAGATATTTCTCTGGGTCGGGGTATTGTACACCATTAGCATTGCTGTCTATATTCATGCTTGCATTAAAAACGTTTTCATTGCACGTCCCACTGTTATCTTTATTATCATCTTCGAATAAATCTTCAGGAGGATCGTCGCTAATAACTCTCGTGACTCTGTCCGCTTCTCTGGAGACGCTCAATAAAGCGTCTACGGCCGAAGCTGTAGATTCATTCATATATGGCTCGTACGATTTCTGAACAATAGTTTCAGGGAAACTGACGACTGGCACTGAACTATTAACTTCGTCAACAATTCCTTGAGCAATATCAATTTTGTCTTCTTCAACTTGCTCAGTTTTGTTGTTAACAACTTCTTCCATGTTTTCATCTACAACCTCTTCTTCAATTTTATCGTATACGACTTCTTCAGCTGTTACTTCTATATTTTCCGTTAAAACTGGTGTTTCTTCTACTTCTTCTGCTTTATCAGTTGTTACTTCCATATCTGGAGCTTCACTTATTTCTTGTACTACATCAATTACTGTGCTAGTATGGTCTTCTTCAATCCCAGTGCTAGTATGGTCCTCTTCAATCACTGTGCTAGTATGGTCCTCTTCAATCACTGTGGTAGTACGGTCCTCTTCAATCACTGTGCTAGTACGGTCCGCTTCAACATGAGATGTACTTATTGAGGTGTGATTATTGATCAAATTCTCTATTATATCTGTTTTCACTACTGTATCATCAGTATATTCAGTTTTGTTCTCTGCATCACCTGTATTGTCCGTGTTGTTGGTTGCACTCACTAGTATTTCTGTGTTTGTCGTATCTTCCATAACTTCAGTTTTGTCTGTGGTGTCTTTTATATTTCTGTTCAAGTAGTTTATTCGCTCATCTATATTTTCGGATTTATAAGTAGTAAATCCTATCATTTCTGTTTTGTGTTTTGTGCCCTCTAAAGATTCTGCTCTATTTATGATTACTTTAATTGGATCAGGGATGTCCGTATTCACGGGTTTTATTTCTTGTGTTGGATACAATACATCTTGTAGTATTCTATTACCTTTTTCATTCACCTTAGGTGAAGTAATTGTCTGTACACTTATTTTATTTGGCTCAGCCATGTCAGTAAATTGTCTGAAATCAGTAATATCTCCGAAATTCTCGAAATTACTTTTCTCACGTAACTCAGCTTTCATCTTTTTGAGTTGAATTTTTGGAGCTAGTCGTGCAACTTTTACATGCTCAATGGGAGGAGATTCTCTAGCTGGTTCTGGTGACGAAACCACTTCCGAACCATTAATTTCACTTTCCGATATGTCCATTCTCTCTACTGCGTTAGCATTCAATTGTTCTGCGACATACTTTCCGATTGCATCTTGGCTTCTAGAATGTCGGCTCCGAAAAAATGTTTTTGTTTTAAAAATTGCTTTAGTTGGAGGTGTTTCAGCAGGAGGCCTGTCAGACTTTTCAGGTGACTTGTCTTGTTTGTCCGGAGATTTTACGATGGAGGGCTCAGGAAAATTTTCCTCAACTTTTAATGGTTCTGGGGCTGATGGAAGTTCAGGAACAGTGGTTTTATTGAGTAATTCTGCAACTTCCCTGGCCATTTCTTCGTCATCTAAACTCATGCTCTTTGTATCTTCCTTGCGTTTAGGGTTCTTGACTCGAGGAATTTTTCTACCCCCATCAGCTTCCAGCGGCCAGTCTTCATCTTCACAAAACTCATATTTGGAGTCATGATCAGACGATTCTGGTTTTTCACTAATAGGTGAACTATTCGATTTCTTTTCAGTAGGTGATGACAGGTCAGGCAGTAACTGTACGCTCGTCAGTTCAGCTGATGTTGGCACTGCTGGAGATTCGGTAGCTTCCGGTACTTCTGGTGACCCGGCCATTACAGTAGTTGAGGATTCGTCGTTGGATTCTTCATCTCCATCATCCCAGTCAGCTAAAAGGCTACTTTTGATTTCTTCATCCGTTTTTACCTTTTTGATTTCAATATGATTGTTTTCACTATCTGATGGGCGCTTTTTATTGGTTTCTGGGGATTTCTTGGGTTCTTTGACTTCTTTTACCACTTTCTCTTTCTTTTCACGTGGTTTACGAGCCTTCGGCGTTTTGTTTGGCGTTTCTGGAGTAGATTTGGTTGCTGCCTTCGTTATTATTTTTTTCCTTACGGGCGATGGTGTATATGGTGTAAATGAGACACTATGTGTTTTGCTGTGTAGAATTAGAACATTAAGACGTATTGTAGTGAAGGGACACGCGTGGCAGGAATATATTCCAGGGCCGGATGATGACGCCGCGGATGTGGAGGCTGTCGGAGTTGAACATGATGGTACTGCATCATCATCTATTATTTCTTGCTTGTCTTTTTCTTCAGTACTGAGCCGTACTTCATCTTTATTATCAGACCCTGGCTCAGCGCTGGTGGATGGCGTAGGAGCTTTAGTTTCCGCTGAGGGATTGTCAGAGCTAGGTTTATTACCTTGCACCAAAATGTGTACTTTATAATCGACTTTCTCCATTCCCTGGAACAAAAGAAATGAACTTGTTATTGCCACAATAGTCACATATTTTTAGTTTGAATAAGGGTTCAACACTTTTGAATTGAGAAAGTGATGTCTAAGAAAGCATATAAATAGATTGTTACAATAAAAATATTTAAAACCTTTCTAAATGGAGTCCTTGATGGCTCAGCAGATTTTCCTCGTCCAGCGGGTTTACCTGAAATCATAAATAATGTCAGGTAAATTAAATTTACGACTTTTTTCAATAATTTTATAGGCACTAACAGTCCATAGTCTTCCTGCCACAACAATCATTTCTCTTGAGAATAAATTCGAAGACCCGATTGCAGTGCCACCGCCTCACAATCCAGGATTTGCAATGTTTTTGTGTGGATATTAAAAAACATAAAAGTCACATTAAAATTTATCCAGTCAAGGAGGAGTTTAGTTCTGTATCTCATACAGAAGAATTTTATGTATACTTTGATAAATTCACCATTATGCTTAATAGAAAAGTTACCTTTTTTACCAGAGGCTGGAGTTTTCTTCTGTGTATCCCCAAAAATGCCTGCATAGCTTTCCTTTTTCTGTTCTTGGTACTCATCTCGGGTCAGGATTTCTATGTCACCACCAACAGCGGTTTCAGCCCTGATAACATCTTCTGGAAACTTTTCCATATGACCACGCTTCGTTCTGAATGCATCTGAGAAAAAAATTAAACAATCACTTACATTCCATTTAAATAATAAAAATATCCTAAGTATAAGATCTATAAATTATAAGAATAACTTACATAGTCCTTTATTGATAAATTCGTTCTTACGACTGCACTCGTACTTGAAAATTGAACTTGCGTTTTTGACATATTCACTGAAAGTAGAAAAACAAATTGTTTTACAAGATAAATCTTTTATCTTTGTCAAATAAACAAGCTATCTTATTTGTGGGCAATAATGGTGGGATGAGCGTATGCCCTAAAGAGAGAATATCGAGAAATTATCCCAAGGGGATGTTCAGAGATAAAAAAGGGTATCTTATGTGTTATTCCCGATATAATCGGAAATAACACATAAGGTACCCTATCTACCTCTATGTCAAATTTCACTAAGATCCATATTAATGTGATTGAATAACCAATATGCATCCATCTAAACTTTCACATTTATTTATAATATTAGTGTAGATAATATTAGTAAGAACTTTTGCCCTTTTGCAATACAGGAACACTCTTAGCTTAAAATAATAATATTTAGTGGATACAAACAGGCATTATTTAAAACAAATTTAGCTTTTAACTGCCGAAGCCAAAAATAAACCACTTGAGATTTGATTTTCCTTCTATTTGAGACTGGTGTTCAGAAGGCTTTTTATATTATTAGATTTTGTTAAGGCCAACCAGAATCAAAGAAATAAGGTATAATAATAAAATGTTTGGTTCAAACTGAATGATATTATGACCTGATAAATAAAAAAAAATTACAAAAAAAATTAATTATTATTATTATTTTAATTAGATTTTGTAAATGAATTTACTACTGGGTAGCAGCCGTTTGTTTTGATTCTACCTGTAGTATGAATTTTATATGTTCGTGTTCATTTATAAGTGTTCATCAGTATTTCATTAGCATAACAAACATACTGTTTAAATATTAATAAATAGCTTTTCTTCCGTAAGCTATCCCACAGCTGCTGAGTGTTTTTCCTGGATAAAAATTAACTTTCTATCAATGGAAACTTCATAATTATATGAGTATCTACTTCCAGAACATTAACTTTTAAGGTGATAATAGACTAACCATACACTTAATGTATACAGGAGTGAGTGTGAGCATGGATGTCTGTCAATGTCAGCATTACAAACACCCATGCTCACACAGACACTCGGAGTATACATCAAGTGTACGGTGTATAGTGTCGTAGTCTATTTGACTTTTAGAAAGAAACTAACAAGCAATTTTTCCTCTTTACAATATTAGTTTAGATTCGAGAGAGACAACTTCATACTTACGTCTTGAATACAGAAAAGTAAGTTGAGACAGTCTGATCTATCTCTGATCTAAGTTACATTCATCACTTAGCTCACTCATGCCCATTATTGCAATTTCTACTTTTTAATGTCATTGGATAGAACTCTTTCTAGCAGATCGAACTGACAGTAATACACTTGGCAATCAATCAAACCTCTTTTCTCAATTCAAATAGTTGATTCAGCACCCCAGTACATTTGTTACAATAAATTAATCAGTTTTTTCCGCTCTACTGTAAAAAGATTCAAAATGATTTGAGGGGTATTGTTACATAAGCAACAATATGTTCTATTTTTTATTCATAGAATACAGAATACAAGGATTATCAGTGTGTATTGTATCATGGTCTTTAATAAAAAGATCTATTATAGCTTACAAAAGAATACCACTAAGATTTTGTTAACCGCAATATTATAATGCGTCCCTATTTGACTTTTATAACTCACAAACATAGGACAGGAGTTTTATTTTTCACACTTTGATTTTCAAATAGAGGATGTATAAATATTTAAAACTTGTGAACCTACATGTTGTATCTAAGGTCACGTTCAGTAGTATTATTTTATAGAATAAAATGAAAATGACAAGGACAGAAAGTTAAACTGCATATGAATAATTGATCAAACTGCTTAGGTAATAGAACTTCTTATTAACTAGCTTTTGGCCATGACTTCATATCCGGTTTTTTCGTATTCCCATAGGAATTTTGAAAAACCCCTCTTTATTATTGCTCCCCTACAATCCCCAAGGAACCCACATGCCAAATTTCAGCTTTCTACAACCAGTAGTTTCGGCGGTTACACATCCACTCATACAAAAAAAAAACAATATTATAAGACATAAATGTTTTGAGACTAGACCATTTAGCAACTTGAACGTTTTGAGTTGCAGATATTTTGCAACCTGCAAGGATTTGAGATTTGCATCTAATGAGATTTGAAAGTTTTGCACCCATGTGGTGATTTTGAATGTTTTGAGACTAAACCGTTTCAGCTGTGCATTGTCATACTCAGTCAAAAGTCTAGCCGTCGGTAAAATTAAAATAAGTCATTTGGGATTGGTCAATGCTCCAGGGTTTATTTTAACTATTTCTTTGAATTGTTCCTTTTTTTCCCGGAAGATTTTATCCTGCTCGTCTTTCACACCATTCTCACATGTATGTATAACTTCGACTTAATGTAAACAAAACTTTGTAACAATGTATTATTTTTAAAAGAGTGTCCATGGAGTTTCTGGCATGTTCTTCTCTATAGAGATCTACACTTTGGAACGTGCAAATAGCTTCACCTTTTTTGGACCGACCGACCTTGACAGTTCAAAAGTGCCTGTAAATGGTTTATTTGAAATAAATATTATGAGTTTGAGTTATGATGATGATGAGGGTGACTGTTTATACTATGCTGCTGTGCATTTAACAGTTGTTTTCCAACAGCTAGGGTTTAATATGATCCACGGGATAGTCATAGGATCTTAAGGACCATTGTTATTATTATTATAAATTTTTAGAATATATTTAAAGCACAGCTTATCAAAATGTTAAATAGATGAAAAAGCAAAAGATTTATGCGTTTTGAAGGAATACCAGTAGATACATATACCTCTGAAATCCATATTTTAATACCATTGCATTATTCATAGTAGAAAACAAAATGTTGTGGTATTTTTTGTCTACAAAAAATTCTACCTTATGAGTTCTCTATGTGGCAACTTACTTCTTTGGTATTTGCTCATTTACAAGTTCACATTATTGAATGCATTGCTTAATTTCTTTTTTAAATTGAAAGAGCCATTTCCAATGCAAAATTACTATTAGCAGAAAAACTAATTATTATTACTAGAAAATTATAGAAAAATAGGTACTAAGATTGAAAATTTGTAATCAATGAAAATTTATGTGCAAGGGGGATAATAATGTTAGGTCCTACAACATTTTAACCAACATAAAGAAGTATTTTCTAAAATGTTAAAAATAATTATCTCTCAGGATGCCTGGAATGCGCCCTAGCTCCGATAATTACCATGCAAATATTCATCCTAGCAAACTTATAGAACAAAGAAATTACAAGCCTCATGAAAGTGCTATGTCTAGACATAACACATACTAATTCTAGACCGCCATACCGCTCCAGGTTATACTTGCAAACTTACTATGTATCCTCCTGGAAGAACTTGACAACGGCTATAGGTGGCTTCCGAAATGAAGGCAGGACATCTGGTGGCAGCTTCTCAGGACCAACCACCTCGCCTGGCCAGAAGCAGGACCCAAGTTTCACCCATACCACCTCCCCATCCAAATAACTAACTTCAGAGTTTTCACACATCACCACTAATATGTTCAGACAAAACGCACGACCATATTTTGTCAAGAAGTCACTGGATGCCGAGTGCAACAGTTATTACAACATTTCCTTCAAATCAAGTCATATATCAACCTCTAGTCACTGAAACAATCAAGCGTGTCTTCAATTAGAAGAAAATCAAAGAATTTGTCTTTTATTTGTCAAAACAGTAGCAAAATATTACTTGTAAATATCACCGACTGCGTACGAAATTATTTTACTTCATATGTATGTTGGCAGCACTGATTGAATGAGGAGATGCAATAAGAGTTCTTTACGAGACTGCGTAAAATCTTTACTATTTGAAAAAAAGTATTTTTTTTATTTAACTCGATATTGTTTATTTCATCTTTAAAATAATCAAATTTTATATTAAAAGAACACGAACGTTAGTACCGGAAACTAACAAAATGGTCGGCGTCAGCAGATACCAACATACCCCAACGTTTTGAGTGTTGCCAGTAACACTATCAAAGTAACAATAGAGAATTTATAACTTTTAAGGAGGAAGACACACTTCTGTATAAAGATGAGAACACACTGATTTCTTCAAATTGCTAAAAGTTGGTTGTGCCGAACATTAGGCTTTGTTTTATTAGTGAAAGTAAAGTTTTGTCCTTTAGTCTTTTTTTGTGTTAGATTTCTTTCATAATTTAATATTGTATCGCAGTACTATAATATAATCAATCTATCAGCGTTATGAATAAGAAAATAGAAAGGAACCATTTTATCTTCGGCAGAAACAAATAATGACGACAGTCTTGGGCAGGCTTTGGGCAGGAGTAACGACGGTCTACTCGTCATTTAATACCAAAACATAATTTTTACTTCCAGATTCCAGTACTTTGTGTAATGGGGACTTGCTTTTTATTCTGCTTGGTGGCGTCTTAGTGACCCGTACCTTGCTTTGACATAGGAACTGTGAAATCCTGTACATTTTTTTTAACAAGACTAAACTTTTCGTTTTATTTTTATAAAGAATGCCTCAATGCCTTCTTCAAGATCAAAGTGGACTCCAAAATTTTTATTTCGATCGTATGCTTCCAACCTAGAGAAAGAAAAACGTATAAGTTTGTTTTAACATAAAAAAGAAGAAATCTACCAATCTAATCTATCTTCAAATACTTAAAATGCCTACCTCTCAAACAAATCGGCCTTTTTCCCAGCAATCGACTCATTTTTTCATTGAAACTCTATTCGGAGTTCACGTTAAGATAACAGCGAGTACATTTTGTAAAGTTAATCACAAATTAAATACAAAAAATCGCAACCACACATGATAGCAGACGTAATCAAGGTACAGTCGACTTAAGCGTCATCTGCTTCTACCTTTTAATGCGCCTCCTAATTCTTAAGTAGGTGATAGACGTGCGAACGTGTACGCATACTTGTGGCTCGACGACCTTATACACTCGTGTGTCACCGTAAGTACGCGTACATAAAAACCACCGAGTAAGTTCATTGGCAATCCTACAGATTTGAAATTTTGCTCGTAGCTCGCCTAGGCTCGCACGTTTGTCAACGCCGCAAACCACAATCCGCGAGCCATTACCTTGTTTTGGGACACGTCGAGTGATATTGTGTTGCAAAAATTACTGATTTTTGAAGCTATTCACACGAATTATTTACAGAATTCTTGATTGTTTCAACAGGTTCAGGAGTCGACCAAATGTTTTGTGCCGAAATTATGGCACTAAAGTCAACTGATATTCAATGTGATTATGTGAAACTGCTTCTTTCATACAAGTTTCTAACCAGTCTGGCTATAACAAAATAATTATTATTCCTGAGAAACAAAAAGTTTCCTCCATTGACGACTTCGCAGTCCCCCTGGTACCAGAGTAATGAGCAAGCTTTCACGTGTGTCACCGACGTCGAGCCGAGGAAGTTTGCGATCTTAAAAACCGCGTATTATAAGTTCGTACGTCTATCACCCACTTTATTATACTAAGTAAGGTTTTCAGACAAATAATTTTGACACCATCTTTTGTATTTTATTTAGAAATATAATTTAAATAACGAAAATATAATTTTGGTGGATCACTAACTTAATCATTTTATGAGAAGTACCGCTTTAGTACTTTATTAAGTTATTGCTAAATTACACTGAACATTATTCACAAAATAAAGAAACCAAATTACACTGTATACCTACTAAAAAACTAAAATTGTGATGGATAAAAGATAAACTTCTTTACGGTCAAACCTTAATCATAATTATCCATAATTATTATGATTCCACCTATAGGTACCTATTTATATAATTACAGATATTTTAAATTCATAAATAATAGCATCAAACATTTTGGAATAACATTTGGTGATTTGTGTCACGCATATTTTTGAATTAAAATTTAATTTACATCATCAAAAAGTTAACATACACGCACAAACCCAAATCAAAATCACAATTTTAATGACTTTTTCCGATCATGTCCTTTACATGTAACTTTTTTAAATTATCCCGCGTATTGGCGAACTATTTTGGCCCACTGTTGTGGGAAGTTTCGTTGGACGTACGAAAGAGTGCGCTGTATCTGCTTGGTCTCTTGTGGCGTACACTGAGGACAGGCTCCCCGAAGCACCAGCGGCGCAAGAGCTGAAACAGGCAAGAGTATAATATGGTTAGATTTTTACCATGGAAAATGAGTATCGATCGATGTGACGCTGGGATTTCCCATTCCCTAGACAGAGGTGCAGAAGGTACACCCTTTCGCTTGTCTTTAATGAGTTGCTAATGCTAACTAAAAGGCATTAGCAACTTTTAGTTAGCATTAACTAAAAGCTAATGTAATTTAGGTACATAGCCGAAACTGAGAAAAACAACTAAAATAATCAAAACAACTACACCAGCACCAGGACCTCAAGAACTTAGAACCTAGTCTAAAATAGACTCAGAGTTTGTTTTAAATAAATAAAGGACAAATCAAGTTATCAACTTACTCTTCAGTCGTTTGCCGATGGGGTCACAGGGTGCTTCTCCAAGCGCGCATTTGAGCTGTCTCTGGATGAAGCGCTTGTCTTGCAGAGCGTCATCAAGTGCGGTGTCGGACACGGGGGGTCGCTGCGTCTGCGCAAAGGATACCGCTGCCAGGCAACATAATAGAAGAGCATACGTGATCTGAAAATAAAAGCAATAGGTAACATGTTAGATGGATGAATTAGGTTAATTTAGTTAGTGAAACCCATATGATACTGATCAGATCGATACTGATCAGTGACGATTAACATAAAAGTTTTCAAGTAACAACTTCTGACTTCAGGATCAACGGTCGGTGCAAATCTGGTTACTTGAATTTATGAGTTAAGATTTCATTCATTAGGTAGTACAGCCTGGGATGTTATGGAGCTTCGACTCCGACTCCGATATGTCGGAACTTCCGATTGATCTTACACCTCCGGCTTCAACTTCGGTTCCGATACTTTTAAATCGGAGGTTAAATCGGAGTTTTGTTAAATATAATGAGGGCTACCGTTTTTGTACTCATCAGTTGACGCCACTGTCGAATGACGTTTTTAATCATAGCATTTAATTTGTTATTACGCGCATATGAACAAAATTAGAAGCAAAATAATTTATGATGAACGGCATCATAAATTATTTAACTTGCGATTTAATACAACAAAGATAGCGTCGCAGTGTTTCGTGGACTCATCATTATGGAAAAAAAGAAGGAATTCTACATATTTTGGACAAAAAAAATGTTCAATGCAGTGGTTGGGAGAACCGTAACTAAATCTGTCATAGTCAGGCTGTTTTATAAAAATACTCACAAAACTCAAAACAAATGAGTAAATAAACTCGCGTAAATAGCCAGCCAACAGTGAAATTTAACATTTCTAAAACCGCACGCTGCACTAGCGCCTCTAGTGGCGCATCCAAACGCGATAGTCCTCATTAGGTACTTATGAAGTCAAATAATTTGATTTAATTATCTAACTGTTATAAAAATGTGGTTATTTTTGTTTGTGACACCTATACCATATAGGTTCATCATTTTTTAATTGAAATTAAAGAGGCTGACTGATTAATGTTTTGTACTATTTTATTTTATTGCCTGCCTTTTACCTACACATCTCTCTTATGTCACCATCTCCGACTCCGCCTCCGACTCTGATTCCGACTCCAAAAAGCCAAATTTAAAAACTCTGTTTCCGACTTCGGTTCCACCTCCGTAACATCCCTAGTACAGACACCAGTACATCAAGCTACCACAATCTGTCAAATTTCTTTAATAGATTTTCATCTTTATCGCTACATCGTTAGGTTTAAGATAGATTGGGAACAATTGATAGTTTCGGGTAGCTTGATGTGCTGGCGTCTTTACCCACATATCGTACGTATGACGTCAGCGGAACGCTTCGTTAATTCCTGTGTGGGGAGGTTGACAGTTTGACGAAATAAATGAGTTCTAGAGAACAGATACTAAAACTATTATTATACGAGTAGGTTTGGGGATTGAGTATAGAAAGTAAGTTCAAGACTTAAGTCAACATTAACGAAAATATATTCGATCAGTCATGAGGATAAAGTTATTCGTTATCCTCTTACTTTACTAATTTATAAATAGGTAGGTACAAAATAAGTAGGTATATGTTTGCAGGTACCTACCAACCGATGTGAATGATTTTAAAGGTTTAAATCAATGCATATTGATATTGCCTCAAATATATAAATAAGTAGATTGATGCTCGTACAAAGCTTTATCATGTTACATATTTATCAGTGCAACTAGTCGCTTATCAATTTAGTATGGTCATGTGGTGTGGTCAAATAGAACAGCATTACAGCGCAACCCTGATATCGTTTGAATTGACAACAAATAATTAATATAGCATTACGCCTATATTTTCCCGAACGTACTGGCAGTTATATGGTTAAGCAAGTCTTGTCAAAATTTAATTTGAATTTTTTACGTTGTTGAATTCAATAAATGGGGGGGGCGTTATTCAAGCTAGCCCAAGGCAAAGACAAGACAACTTTATCCTCGAGGAGGATACTCTACTTTTGAGAGATGGATTCCCGTCGGTTTCAAAGTTGAGTTGCAAATTCAAATCACATTATTGACCACCGGGCAATAATATTGTACAGAATTTCATTATGACCCGCCGCCGCCGCACTACGCATGTGCAACGCGGGCGTTACGCATGTTCTATGCGGTCACAGCGGTCACTGCGCAATTGCCACGCGTGTGCTACGCAGGTGTTAAGCATATGCTACGCATAAGCTACGAAAGTGCTACGCAAAAATTAGGGTGCGCACTGCGCATGTCTTATTCAAGCTACACAGATACCTACTAGACAACTCCTGGTAGAAAATAAAGTAGGTAGGTATTGTTTTCACGACTACGACCCTTGAACTCGACGTGTACAAGAGTTCGACCGATGCCAGCTCATGCCCGTCGATCGGTGACACAGCACGCATCTATTATTCATTGACTGCGCTACCACTCTACCAACTGTTGCAAAATTTAGGAAACTTACGTGCTTCGAAATTAAAGAGGTGGCCTTGAAGTTATAAAATCTGCGGAGCTACACGTTTTTTACAACCCAGACCGATATGATATACACAACTTTAGATATAAATAGGATTGTAAATCTTAACAACCATTCAATTTGTCAACGTAAAATAAATTTTAATAGATGTAGGTTAACGCTAAAACAGTCGCAAAACAGGTTTCAACTTCATAGGTACTCATAAACTTCACACAAACGTGCTTAACTATTAAGAGGCACGAAATTTATTTTATTGATACGTTAAGCTCGACTGCTGGCTAAAACAATGATTGCACGAGGATGATGGGAGATGTCCGGAGAAACCATTTGGTTGGAACTGTCCGGCTGGTTAGAGTGTGGTACAGTCGTCAACAAAATAATTAAGAAAATTACGAACTCGCGGCTATTAATAGATCAATGATCATAGCTTTTTGCTGCTTAGTTGTTTTTCTGTGGTAAAAAGAAGTAAAGGTTTACAGCTAAAACCTGACTTTTAACAGCCATCTAGTCTACCTTAGCCTAATGTTGTGTTAGAATCGCGTGAAATTTTTGCTTCTAATTTTATAATTCTGGATTTGAGCGTATACATGGGGGGTGTTTAGGGGGTAAAAATTGCTTATAGCAATTGGACGGATGGTACGGTTAATCCGTGCCCCTAAATATATAATTTCTAGCGCTTCGAATGAGCTTGGCGTTAAAAATTCTGCGATTTCTGTATAAAGCCCGGGCTAAAAAAACTAGTACTTTTGTACTCTTGGACCCTCGGACCCCTCGTCCACTCCCCCATATGGAAGCTTTAGCAACATCTGTACCTATATGTTATGAATGATATTTATTTTGCAAATATAAGTAGTCTTTGCAAATAGGGTACAAGTCAATATTTTTGGTCATATCAATCTAAAGCCGTTGTTTCCTAGCTGACTACATAGGTACTCCTAGCAGCTTGCATGCAAGTTTAATTACATTGCGAGCGATTGATCACGACTTCGGCAGCCCTCTATGTTATGCAACTTAGGTACATGCGAGGTGGTTGTAGGTGTAACCGTGGCCTAAGACTGTGGAGACAATAAACGTTTATTCTATTCTATTCATCATGATCATATTATCAGCTGAAAAACGTCTACTGCTAGACATATAGGCCTCCTCCAAGTGTCGCCACAACAACCGGTCCTGTGCGTCTCGCATCCATCGGCGACTATCACCAGGTCATTGGTCTACCTTGTGGGAGGCCTTCCAACGTTGCGTCTTCCGGTATGCGGTCGCCACTCCAGAACTTATCGGCCATAACAACCATCTGTTCTGTGAGCAATGAGCCCTGCCCACTGCCACTTCAGTTTGGCGATCCTCTCTTCTATTATATTATTATTCTATTCTATTATAGTCTAAATATAGTCCTAGGGTTTATTTTTAAACCCCAGGCCTATATTTAGACTATAATAACCTGCCAGGGTTGCGGAATTCGTTCAAAAGAGTCACCGCGGCCCTGGAACGTAAAGGGCACTAGGAGCACCAGAGCGGGATGAGTCATATTGATGATTTTCCATCCTTAAAAAAAGGGTTTAAAAATAACAAGTAGGTAAGTCGTCAGGATGGCAAACGGTGCATTTGTTGATATTTGTTTTACCTTTTAGCGTCTTTCGCATCGCTTTAATGGCTAAGGGCAACAAATAATTGCAGTGACTCATAAAGAAAGTGATATTCTGCAGTGAGGTCGCAAGTTCAGTCACCGTGCGGTACAAGCCTCACAATATTAAGATTCCGTCCGTAAAGTGTGAGATTTCCGGGTGTAAGTACCCACTTACTCCGACTTATGAGATAAAAGAAACGAAAAAGTGTTTATTTAACAATTTTATAACTGCTCATGATAAGGAAATTAAGCCAGGCCTGTAAGTGACGTCTTATATATTATGACGTTTTAATGCCATTATGATTTATATGTCAGAAAGAGACGAAGCACATCATACCATGCCATCTTTGGATAGGAATCGTAATTTATTAATACTGCTCTAGTAAAATTTGTAGCAAAACTCCGTAGCCGCCATTGATCGATATTGAAATCTAGATATCCTAATCAAACCAGCAAACAAGAAACTAATTTCTTATTAAGAGGTCAACGGCCGCTGAAAAAGAATATTAGGAATCTTGCCTTTATGTACATTGTAAGTAGTATCGATAATCATATCGGTGAAGTTTCGCTTACTATAAATTTGATTTGTCTGTTTATAGTAGACAATGTAACCAACATAAGACAATTTCATTTACCAACATTCAAAAACAAACGTGGGTCGTTTAGTTTTTGAATAGTAGTGATTATAAACTGTTCAGTTTCATCTGAGGTCGTACAAAAGAGTCACTATCCTGTGCTATCAAGTCGCACGTGCTTCGAAATCTAATGAATTTGTAATCAAAATGATCGATGCCCCCGCAATATGTTATGTGACAGTAGGTACTATTAGTAGGTAGAGCGTGGTGTGATGGTACTCTATTGTTTAGTAGTCTTCCTACATCCTATAACATTCGTTTGTATGATGGTGAGCATGCGAGATTTGACCTATGGCATGACACGTTATGGATAAGTTGACTTTTGACTTGAAGGTCAATTCCGATTTTCCAGCTGAAAATCTTGATGCTTTATTAGGAGTTGTTGTCAACATGTCTTCTTCTTTAAGTAGAAATACTCGTCATCTCAATAGTGACCCCCTTTGAGTCTCTTACCTGGAAATGTTACCTACAACTAAAAATCCTATTAAACCTAAAAGTTGACACATTGCCATAATTACTTTCATAGAGTCGTAGCGTAGATAGGTATATTAGTAGGTAACACGAATAAATTAAATACAAATCTTGGCAATTTTGCGTGGTAGTTTCGAACTGCAATTATTTTGCAATTACTCTTTTAACGCACTATAAAGTTCATTAAATACGCCCTAATTATCTGAAGTTTAATGCTTTTTTATTACCTAATGTTAACACGTGCTCCGATATATTTTAATAGCCTGGTTACAAAATATTAAAAATAACAGATATGTAAATAAGGTGCGCCATTTTCTAGATCTATATTGTGCTAGATAGCAAACAGATAGGTTAATAGAGAGATAATAGACGTATAAGAACCTTTCCGTCAAAATCTTACATGCTTCTCGAGCTTCTTGTGCCTCTAGTGGATCATTTTCTGGAGTTAAGTCATATACCTACCTAAGAGCTGTATTGTGCTAGATAGTACACAAAAAGGTTAATTAAGATCCCTGAAATGAGAAATTCTCAGTCAAACCCTCACACGCTTCTGTGCCTCCAAAGGAGTTTCAAAAGTGCCCATCCATACACCTACTGAGCCATAATAAAATAACCATAGACTTGAAAAAAAACCCTAATAAATCAAACGGTATGCATAGACGTAAACTGTGATATTGTTGAAGAATATGAGAATGTTAGCCTTAACAATAACAGCCTGTTAAACGTAACTTTGATCAGGGTTTACCTACAGCTGAACGTTACGAAGATGACGCATAGCTGTGAAACTTCTATTGCAAGAATAGCGACATTTCCAAGTGAAATAAGTTTGTGTAGTGTTCCATTAGAACTCTTTATGTTGGTTTGGTTTGCGGTGGAGTAACGGAATAATATGTTGTCAGAAAATATTATAGGTTAGTATTGAATATCTTTGTTATTTTTTAAGTGACCCCAAAGATAAGTTTGAATCCCGTTACATTTTCGATTTACTGACCACAAACAACCAAGTGAATAAGGATGGTTTAAACATCTACTTACTAAGTTTATATCACAAAGAGAAGATTAAAACCACAAACTCGACGTCTGCAATTCCATTAAAGTAAATGAAAATATGATAAACGAGCACGTTGATCAGTCTGTGGTTTGCATTGTATTCCAGAACAACTGAACAGCTTCAAAAGTAAAAAAAATCATGATCAAAGATTTAGCGGACTTCTCATTGAATGGACAAAACCTTTTTTAACTTTTTTGTCTAGATAACCAGTCGATAGTAACACCCATTCAACCATCTCCCAAACATACAGATAAAGCCTTGAATGATTCTGATAAATGCTCATTTTTTGTAAACGGCGACCATGTAATACATTCAAACAATCCTATAATGGGACCCATCATTCTAGCGTTCTCACAAATGACGTAAAATTGCTCCGACGTGATAAATCAACGAAATTGTCGCCCTTCGCCTACTTTCAGATGACTGTGTGAGCATCTAAATGACAGGATTATGATATAATCTCGACTGCTAAAACCTCAAACTACGTAAGTAGTGCATGTAATCGTGCCTTGTATACTGAAATCGTGGTTTCTCTATTTCGATTTGTGTAACTTGACTTAAGGTAATATTTTAGCGGCGAAATGATTTATTAGTCAAATGACTTTACAATAACAATTTGAAAATAACAATTGCATACAATTGCGTGAAATTTTTCATGTTGTAAGTTCTAGAGGTCCAAGTATAAGACCCTGTGGAACACCCAACCGGAGTTTGCCAGTAATTTCTCAGCCATAATTTTTTAGGAAAGTAACATTAGGATAGCATTGAAAAGTGCCAAATTAACAATATTTCAATTAAATGTATTACATATTTTGCTATCACTAGTTGTAAATGTAATATCGACCATGTGGAACGCCTAAGTAGGGACTGTAGTTTGTGTCACCAAAGATTTCTGAGGAAAAAAGATCCAGGATCACACTGCAAGGACGTGCTAACTAGGTACCATAGAAGGCTTATTGTTTACGGAAAAGTAAATGAATCTCTGTGCCCTGGCTCAGGAGAGAGCACAGAAATTTATTCCTGAGTTCTTGACGTTGATTTAGTAAAGATTATATTGTATCTTTACTGCATGACATTGTGATAACATAAATGAAAGAAGCTAACGACCCTAATCTCTTCAAAGTTAAGAGTGAACAGGCTCTTTCTGGGTAGGCTCGCTCCATCGTAGGCTTAGTCTCTGTCATCTCTGACATAGACTAGAGACAAGAGCAAACCCATAACAAATAAAAAAAAATGAAGAACACATTTTGTAATTTTGCTGTAACCTGAGTTCATTTGGTCTAAGTATCTAAGTATCGACCTGTGCTGTGCTGTGGAACGTCTAATAGTACTTGCGTCAAGTTCCCTATGATCGAAATTCCTAAAAATCTAGTTAAGAAGAAATACTTACAAATAAAAAACAAGAAGTGCGTAGCTAAAATAAATCAAAGTAGGATATCAGTCATGAAGAAGAAAACGATGGTGGAAAAGATTTATCAAACAATATGAGAGCAGTCACTAATGTGAAAATGCCAAGTTTGGTGTTTTGTAAGAATGACCTTCGAAGCAAATAAGGATCAATGGAACCAGTTTTAAAACACATAAAACAAGGAAGGTTTGGAGTAAATAAATAAAAGTTGTTTTTGGATTAATTACCTACTTAGCAAATAGTCAGTCGTCAGTCACATCGTTATCTCGACCATCGTTTGTTTGTTTATTTATGCGTATTTTTTTGTTATATTCGGAGGTTTATGGGCCTTCTAATTCTATTAAATATCTAACTTTTAGAAATTAAAATCTCTAACTTTTAGAAAGCTTACTTTTTATCCCGGAAAACGTACAGAAAACATATCTCTTAAAACACGGTAAGGAAAAACATATCAAGATTTCTTAGAAACTGGTAATTAAGCATGTAAGACCTAATTATTACATATACTAGAAGTCTACCTTATCGAATCATTAGCTGGTAAACAATAGCCGAATTTTCTAAGAAGGCGCCAAATTGTACACAAGAGAGTTACGTGTTGACATAGGTACGTACAGGCGCGTTGTCGTGCCAACCGTCGACTAATCTACACCATGTTACGCAAAATTGACACAAAATGATGCTTTAATAACGAAATAAGCGTCAAAGTAGACCAAAGTCCCTAATACGATGTTAACTAGGACACTTCAACTTATGTAAGCGGTCATTAAGCAAACCAATACAAACAGACGCGTGCATAAGATTGCTGAAATAATTGTACCGCAAATTATTTAGGAAATTAGATAACTGTTGACTGCAAGCTGCAACCTTATTCCAATCAGTTTTCCTCAATCGTTAATTACTAACTGACAGTGCACACATTTTCCAGATACGGATCTACATGCCAAGTTGTAAATGATTGTAAATCTTTGCGTTGTGCCAAAAGAGCACGACTTACATGAATTAGTAAACATATCAACAGAAACCTGTACTCTTTTATAGAGTCATACACCTTAACAGGTAGTAAAACTGGAGAAACCGACTGTCCTTCAACAGCCTACCAACATTATCGAAAAGCCCGAAACGTGTCGCCAACAGGAAAACAGATATTATAGAGAAATTGCAACTTACCTGCATGTTGGGGCTTATATAGGAGTGACGTACAGTAGCTCGAAGAGTCGAAACACTTTTACTTTCGATGCACTAGTGAGCCGTTTTGTTAGCGATTGACCCGGATCTCGGTGTTATGATTTCTACAGTATTTCACGATATTTTCTCGTAACCAGTGAAGCGTTTAAGCGTACGTCTGGTTGGAGAATGCTGGAGCGAGCCGTGGTGCCGTAACCTCTTACTTAACTCGACAATCCCCCCTTTCCGACTTGCTGTACTACTCGATGGCCTGCACCGAGATTGTGCGTCAACGACTCAGCGTTACGTGAGCGCAGTGAGAATAAAACACTAATTATTGTATTCATATATTATTTTATTTTAGGCACATAATGAGAACAGGAAACGGATCAAGTTATATGTGTTTGGAAATAAAAAACGCTGCAAAAATTGATGTTACATAGAGTGTGCGGGTGTATTTGTTGTCATTTTCCTCTTGCTAAAAGTTCAGTAGGTTACTACAATGAGTGAGATGAATGAAGCATTACAAACATTAGGATGTGTGTATGTAGCATAGACATACTTAGGTAGTAGTAGAGTAGTTGTAGTTGATATTTTAACAGAAACTTATTTAGATAATCTCTTTGTTAACATTATTGCTATTATTCTAGGTCAATAACGTTAGCTGATAATTCTATGGACAAAATAATAAATTTATATTTGCTAATCCCAATAATAACATTAGTTATGACGAATTCTATTGTTACTGATTGTTTATTTAATTAATTAAATACGTAATTAAGCTAACTACTTTGGTATGGTCTAAAATATTGACCTACTTCACTTCTTAATAAAGAGCTTAATTTGACAGTAGCACTCTGATGGCACGTTATTTTAAAAGCAATGTAGTACATAAGTATATAAGTATAAAAAGCTCAACCTACTGATCTATATCCCATCCCATTCAAATAATTTTACTATTTTACTCGCTACGTCAAAAGCAAATGGTTTTTAATTAAATTAATAATATTAATTATTATCTAATCTCTGAAAACCTCACACTTTGTTTTAAGTGAAAAAAAAAAAAGATTTTCCCATTATTGTTTAGTTCTTATAGCTGTTCAGTATACGAAATATCGCCATTGGAATCTGGGACACACTATGCAATATCTATAAAAATCAGTACAAGCTCAAACGTAGAGCTATAGTTTTCCTAATGCGCATGTCAAAATTACCTAGAATTGTTTGTGTGAAATCAATTTTCGAGAAAAAGAACTATCTACTTGAGACATCATCAGTCACGCTATGGCAACATATTTTTGCTGGTTTTACCTCATAATAAAACTTTGATTGGCATCTTAATATTCTAGTCACTGACTAAAATTTTGCCCCATCCCTATTACGCGCCTATTCCATTACATTATTCCTTTCATTAAAAAAAATAAAAATTAGTTTGTTTGGTTGGTAGTGCTGATTAAGTGACAACATTCTTAATTTAAATTCAGCCATATTGGCGCACGATTTTCGCCCACTCCCAAGGGTAGTTTCTTTGGACAAAAGCGAGGGTTCGCCGAATTTGGCGCGTTTCTTGCATGGAACACTGCGGGCAAGCCCCTCGGAGGACCAATGGAGCTAGAGCTGGAAAAAAAGGAATTCATGTTATCCAAGAAGTTCTAAGAATATATTCCAATAACAGGACCCTGTCTTTCGACTGATTTAAGAAAGTGGCTATGAATACTGGTGGTATTAATAACTTTATGACTTGGTTATATCTTAACACAAACAAATCTTTCCTCTTTATATTTTAGCCTTCCGATTAGGCTTCCATTTTGTTTGGGAGCTTGTAAAAGATACCCTGTATTCATATACCATCCGCAAGATAACTCATGGCAAGCTAAAGGAAAGCTCTCATTTTTAACCGAATTCTTCAAAAAGGAGGAGGTCTATTATGTTCGGCTGTATGTCTTTTTTTAAGAAATCGGTTTAAATAAAAAAATACAACTGATTTATTTTGCAAATAAGTGATGCAGTTTTAGTTTTCATCAACATCGGACCCGAGAATCTACAAGTGCATCATTGGATTTTGAAACAATAGCAGTTACGATTTAGGTAGGTAGCTTTTGTCAGAAATTTAGAAACCGATTTCTTAAAAAACAGACATACAGCCGAACATAGAACCTCCTCCTTTTTGAAGAATTCGGTTAAAAATGAGAGCTTTCCTTTAGTTTGCCATGTGTTATTACTTCCCAGAATTTGATCCTTATTAGGTACGCTTTCGGATGGTGTAATAATACAGGGTGTGACTTTCTTTTTACAAAACAAACTGATTCGATTCCTGGATAGGAATAACGTTTTTTCAAAAATCCAATTAAGCAGTTTACGTTTTCATCAAAATCGTGTTCGAGACCCCTTTCAGTGTTTTTCGATATTCCATGCCCGCGAAGGCACACTTTAATAATTCATTCTGTCTATGGGATAAGCCCCGACTCTACTTGCGTCACTTGCTTGGTGTAAGCAAACGCAATCACGGTTAATATAAGTCGTTATTCGTCAAAACATAGCAGGAAAATGACTAAAATATACAAATAATGTTGTCTTTTTTGTCTGAAACCATTGTAAGTGATGACCTTAAACCAGTTTAATTTCAAAGAGAGTAAAATTGCAGCATTAGACATTGTCGAATTAGGTAGTCAATTCAAGTCGATCAAATATTATACGAAAGTTAAACAGGCCTATCCATCACAATTTCGCAAATAATTATTTAAATCACCATGTTGAACATATTTACAAACAGTCTCGCACATTTGTGCATTTCCTAACACCTAGGAGTTACCGAGTTTCTTAACAGAAAAACCCAGTAACGCTTTCAACTGAACGAGGAATCAAGCCTACAACCAAGCTGCGACGTTTGCGCAACATGCGTGGTAAGTGCCAATGATTTAATCTAGGTACATTCTTTTAAAGCAGGTATGTACTTGATTGGTATACCTATCAGCTAATGCCCGCGAATTCGTCCGCGTAGATGTCGGTAATCGCGGTCTTAAAGTTACATTTTTCAAAAATCCTTTCGTAACAGCTGACTTTATAAAATAGGCGTACTAGTGGACGTCACGCAGTTTCACCCGCGTAATTCCCGTTCCCGTGGGCGTACGGGGCTAAAGTATAGCCTATGTTACTCGCTGATAATGTAGCCATCCATTGCTGAAAGAAATTTTCAAATTGGTCCAGTATTTTTAAGTTTATTCGTTACATACAAAAATACAAACTTTCCTCTTTATTATATTAGTAGCTATAGAAGTATAGACATCTGAAAACTGACGATGATTGATGATAATTTCTGTATTCCAAATATCATCTTTCTAGATTCAGTACTTTTTGCTATGCGTTGCGATTTACGATGATTTTATATGTAAAGAAGATTGAATTCAGCTGTTTCTCCTCCTCAAAAAGAGTCTTGTGACCTGAATGAATTTGGGAGTCGTAAACTCGTAAGAGTCGATAAAACAGCATCAAAACTCTTCAAACTCCACCGAGGAGTTCGCCAGGGATGCATTTTATCACGCAATCTGTTCAACGTCTATGAAGAGCACTTTATGAGAAGTTCTTGTGAGAATTGGGAGGAGGCATTACAGTTGGTGGCGTGAAATTCACCAACCTGCGCTACGCCGATGACACTACTCTTCTTGCAGCAAATGAGTCGGAAATGGCTGCACTTCTAGACAGGATGGAGGAGATTAGTGAGGAGATGGCACTCTCCATAAACAGATCCAAGACCAAGGTCATGGTGGTAGATCGATCTGGGAAGTTGGAACTCACTGGCGCGTTAGGTTAGGTTAGAAATAGAATCAGTGGACAACTTCATCTACCTGGATTCCAACATCAGTAATGATGGGTCGTGCGAGAAGGAAGTGCGCAGGAAAATTGGCATGGCTAAAAGCGCCATGTCTCAGCTAAAACAAAACAAAGCTGGTACGTATTCTAGTATTCTCGATCTTTTCGTGTGGCGCTGAGACTTGGACACTGAAAGCTGCAGACTGCAAACGCATTGAGGCCTTTGAGATGTGGTGCTGGAGAAAGATGCTCCGTTTTCCTTGGGAAGCGTTTCGGACTAACGTATCCATATTGCGAGAACTCAAAATCTCCTCGCGGCTGTCATCCGAGTGTCTACGTAGAGTCCTAGAATACTTCTGTCACACAGCAATGAAAGAAGGTGACAACCTCGAGAAGCTCACCGTGACCGGCAAAGTAGATGGAAAAAGACCTCGTGGACGCAGCCCAATACGTTGGTCTGACCAGATCCGCACCTCCCTTGACTCTACCATTCGCAACGCTCTCCACACCGCCAGGAACAGAAACAGGAGGAGAAATAAAAGAAAGAAAGAAAAAATGTTTATTTGGGACTCGCACAAAACAGACGCAAGGAGGAAAGTAAAAAGTGTAAATTGTCGCTTACGATGTTTTCCTGAAAAGACTCGGAGTTCAGTTTTTTCCTTGTAATTTTTATAAATTTGTACGCCTTTTGGGTGAAATATGTATGTGTACGAAATATTACTATTGTGACATCCTGCATGCTTAATGCGCATGTATACGCATAATATTTTGAAAACTAAAATTATATTTATCTTTATCTTCATGACTAACAAAACTAATAACTTGTGCCTAAGTTCTGCTGATATTTTACATAATTATAAAAATAATCTAAAATTAATTAATGATTAATGATTAATGATTTAATTATGGGTTTTGCCCATAAAGAAGCAGATGAGTAACCCGGGAACAATAAGTTTAATATCAGAAAATAAATATAGGTTGTCTTTAAGAGATTGCCCTGTGCGATATGACCGCCCATCATACGCATGTTTTTTTAAACTATCTTTTTACTGTGCTTTTTATGAGGTACTCACTGTACATAATAAATATGTAAATAAATGTATATGTATAAATGTCATTATATGTATAAAGGTCATTAATTCATTCACTAGCTGATTAATTATTAATAACGGGAACGAGTTTGGTAATCTGTGACGATAGTTCTCGAAAACCACTGGACCAACGAAGATAAAATTTGGCACAGAGATTATGAGTAGGTAGGAGCCGTCAGCTTAGAAGGGATTTTTGTTAACTTGACGGCACGGTTGGCTCAGTGGTTGAGCGTTTGACTGCTGCGCTGCGTGTCGCGGGTTCGATTCCCGCACGGAACAAATATGTATGGCCTACAGATTGTTGTTCCGGGTCTGGCTGTTTGTGTATGTGATATTATATGTATGTAAACGCACCCACGATACAGGAGAAATTCCTAGTGTGGGGCAAAGTTTAAAAAAAAGAAAAAATCTCCCCGTAAAGGGGTGGAATAGGGGGAGGGAGTTTGTATGAAAAATATTATTACTTGAGCCAATTTACTTGAAACTTAGTACGAATACTGACCTAATTGAATTAGAAAGGTTATCGTTATTTATTTGTTTTTTTTAGATCTAGGTTAAAAGTTAGATACAGATTTAGGGGGTGTTAAAGCTTGAAGCATATTTACAAAAATAATTGGTGTCTTCGAAGACACCGCCGTTGTTTATTTACCTACTTTGTAGCACATTACATCTACTTCAACTACAGTTTTGACGAAATGTTTACCGGTAGGCACTTCTATTGTCGGTACCCTATGCTTCTAAGGTGATAAATTCACACAATTTTGGAGGCCAGATTCCCAAATCTAAAGTAAAGTATTTTGATGTTCCCCCGGAAAAATAACAGCCCCGCAAGTAATCCGATTGACATTTTGAAAATGGTTGATAATGTTGTCCCCGAATCAAAGCAGTTGACACGCGCCTGAACGTTTCATAGGTTTAAGTTAAGTAGAAAATTGTGAATATTAGAGTTTATTAGAAGCCGAGTTTGCACCTGGTTGCTTAGCTGGACTACTGGTCATGAGGCCTATTCCCTTCTTATTTCCTCCTGAATCAGCTAGAGGCGGCCACTGATTATCCTATAAGCTGCTCTATTAATACGACGCTACGAGTTGCGTGGTTTAGGTTCTTGGTGTAGGCACCAAGAACCTAAACAAACTAAATAACTAAAAGCGTCGTATTAATTATACTTTATAGTACCTAACTATAAAGTATAATTTTCTCCATCTAGGTAGAACCCAACATCTTTCTATTGAAACTCCTCTCCAAATTATCTGTATCTAGTTTATAACTCACTTCGGAGCCGCCTCCCAACTGGATCGCAAGGTCCTTCACCAAGTGCGCATTTGATGTGTCGCTGCATCGTGTTCTTGTCGGCCAGGGTCTGCTCTAATTGTGCGTCAGTCATTTGAGGCCCGGCCTGCACATGCAAGCCCGCAACCAAACCCACGCAGACGACGCTTAAAAATACGACGATCTGTAACAAAAAGTAAGTATGTAAATGCTCTGTTGAGGTTTGTTTGTGGACAGGTTGTTTTTTTCTTTTTATTGTTAGGAGCCGTAAAAAGGTTGAGTCAATATTATTGGGTTAGTGCCTGCACACCCTTTATTTAATTTTTTTTAGTAAGTATGTTTGTAGGAGTAGGATAATAAAGTTTAGCAACAAGGTTACAAGGGCCTTGGTGCTTAGGCTTAACTAAAATCAAAACACACCCTTGCTGAAAGGGGTCTATTTGACTTTTTGATAGATTTACAAGATAATAAATTAGAAAGCATGACTATGAATTTATTAGAACTAGTCAGTACCTACAGTCACTATTCCTTAATATCTAAAATGAGTTGAATAGACAATCAGGAAGTAGTAGGTACCTACAAGTCATAAATAATAACACCATCGTGAGCAGTGAACACAATAGAGGCTTTTTGAGAAGTATTTTTTTTTCAAATTTTATTTCTAAAGCCATGAACCCGGGGCGGCGTCTATGACTCATTCAACAGATTTGTTTTTAAATTAATATGATTACAAAGTTCCGTTGAAACCGATTGAATAACAACCACGCAACATTTTATTAACACGAGGAACGTGAAATCGGGAATTCCAATATTCGTTAATGAAATGTCTAGTTAAAATGATTATTAAAAATGATACATTATTCGTGTAATTTATTAACCGTATATTTAAAAATAATTTCTTACCTGCATGTTGGTAACGCCCACTTTGTCACAGATTATATTACAATTTAATCACTGAACTTGAAGTACAGAACGGTGTCAGATATTTGGGTTACGCTGGCGGCGTTTAGGGAGCGACTGGCTAAGGCTATCATCGTGTTAATATTGTGACCGGGAATGCGGTCCGCCCCTCTTTGTGTGGTGATTATCTCGTTAGGGCTCGCTACTTTTTGTACTTACTTCGGCGTTTTGGGTTAGGTAAATAAATTCAATTAACTAAGAATTCACGTAGGTACGTAGTTAATGATTATTAGTTAGATACAGATATGAAGTACCGTGTTACCCAGTTAATGGGTTGTGGAGGTCTGGTAGGCAGCCGCTCCGCGTAAAATACTGGTATTCAGCTGAATCCGGCTTGACTGGAAGCCGACCCTAATATAGTTGGGAAAAGGCTAGGCAGATGATGATGAGTTAGATACAGATAGATAGGTACTTATAGCTGCATATTTAGGTAATGTTTTCATTATTAAATAATCAGGTATACCTAGGTAACAAATGAGTACACATAGATTGGCAATGTACTTAAATAAATGCTGGTAAGTACCTACCTACTTTAACATGGCCTACCACTGACGTTTATATTAACTTCCCATATATGGTTCTTGGAGAAATTGAAGCACTCTTCACAATCTATTTATTAAAATCACATTAGCTGTTATCTGTGAGTTCGTATGAATAAATCTGAAGAGTTTGTTTGTTTGCTTGAACGCGCTAATCTCAGGAACTACTGGTCCGATTTGAAAAATTCTTTCAGTGTTAGAAAAAAACGTGTGACGCCGACCCCAAGTAACATATTTTTTTTTTATTGGTATTCATCAAATGACTCCTCGCGCTCTGGGTGAAGCAGGAGGGAGTGTCAGACTCTTACTGACCCACGCGTGTTCCTCCTAGAGGCCTTTGCGTTCCAGAGCTACGGTGCAGTCCGCAGCCCCAGCAGAAGTAACATGGGATAAGAGCACAAAGATGATGATAATCCCGTTAAAACTCAGTACCTACCTAATTATGTTAATACTTGTAAAAGACGTAAGAAGGTAGGTACCTATTTATTTCTCTAAAAGGGCTTATCCATGGCTTATCAATGAATTAATTTATTTAGGTACCTACTAAGTAGGTTTACCTGTAGGTACCTACTAAGTAGGTACCTACAGGTAAATACTTAAAAAACGGGAACTCGTTATGTTAAGATGATCACCCATCCACAGACCAACCTTGGCAAGCGTTGCTTAACCTTCAGGATCGACATGTGCGGCTGTTATTATTTAGCCACGAGCTCTTCAAACTTCCTAACCCTTATTACACCACCCTAAATCGGGACTTAGGGCCCTGAATACCGTGTAGTGTAAGCGCTTAACCACATACAAAGGGCGGCCATCTTATTGCATTGCTTTTTAAAATAAAGTGCAACAAATTGTATTTTGAGTGATTCAAAACCGTTTAGGTAATTAGGTATCAATATATAAGTTACTCTATGTTAGGTATCTAGGTATATTAACTTTCTGTTTTGTCAGGGACGGCTTGAACTTAAATTGTCAAAATCCTTAAAAATAGACCAGTTACAGGCACTTTTGAATTGTCAACAATTTGTGTCTGCTTTATGACAGTTGAATTTTGGCGGGCGCTTTGATTGTCTTGATTTTTTCTATAGATAATGAAATGCGAATGAAAGGTATTCTAAATCTATGGAATGAAGCATATACAGTCCTACCATAGATATAGAATGCCGAAAGAGGACGGCACCGTCGATTCAGTGTTGCTAATTAATATAAGGTGCCCAAAATTGAGTAAGTTTTCAAGAAGGAAATTTCACATTAGACATAATTGTTTAATAAGAATTACAGTTTTTACAAATTAAAAAAGATGATACCAATATAAAAATAAATAAAAAGAATTTGATAATTTACATTACGTAGGTACGCTAACAGTTTAGTCTCTCAGGAATAAATGGCTTTATCTAAAAAGTAATCCAATGAAGTGGAAAATCAGGAGATAAAATGTTCCACGGGGGGATACAACTTTCATTTAATACGAAGTTAAGTAGGTACCTACCCTGCAAGAGGTACCAGGATGTCTAGCATTTAGTTATGACCGTACCTAACCCCCTAAAACCAGATTTGACTAATTATAATTAGCAGTTGTACCTAGTGGTAGTGTAGTTTAATAAAAAAAAAAACAAATTGCTTTACAATAATTTATTGAAAACCAGGTTTACAGTAATTGTATTGTATTTGGTTTTAGATGAACCTGCATACACAACTTCATCCTGGTTGTGAGGCCATACTTCGCTTATTTCCGTACCACTATCATCATTATCACTATCGCTTTCGGTGTCACTTACCACTTCTATAATAAAAGGTTTATCTAAATACAAATCATGTTTTAAGTATTCTCCTTCTAACCTGCGAACGTGTTTACAATGCTGTGCCTACTCATGAACTGTAATAGCGTCAAAAGCTTCTCTAACTAGGCGGAATATTTCAGCATTTTTGTGCTCAATATTTACATCAGCAACTTTCTTTTTATTGTGCTCCATATGAGTTCAATGGGATTGAGATCACAGTGATAAGGTGGTAAATAGGGTGGATTACTAGAGGGGTTAAAGTTTCAAGTAAGATGAAAAGAATACTATGTTCAGGTACGTTAAATAATACCAGCCTTATAAATTACAAAAACAACTATATTAGAATTTATAGAAGAGTTATTCAGCAAGCAAAAAAGGAGGCCATAATAAGTAAATTAAATAATGCTAAAAACATAACTAAACAGACGTGGAAACTAGTAAACGAGAGCACAAAGAAGAAAACAAATAGACAATGTAGGACTTTAAACTTAAAAGTTAACAATAAATTGATAACTGATCCCCAGCAGGTCGCTGACCATTTCATTGATAGCTTTGTGTTCAAATCGTCACTAGGTAGCAATGAAAAGGAAAGAGCAATGTCTTTTCTGTCGGAGACGACAAACAGAGTAGAAAGTGATTTAACTTTCCATCCGACAACACCGTCTGAAATCGCAAAGATTGTTAGTAAGATGTCCAATAAAAAATCTTGCGGTTTTGACGACTTACCAATTTCGATTCTGAAGGAGAATGTAGACTTTTTTGCATTACCTCTATCCGAGTTCTTTAACAAATGTCTTGAAGAGTCTGTCTTTCCAGACCAGTTCAAATTAGCCAAAGTTATTCCAATATTCAAAAAAGGCACAAAGTCTAATCCAAAAAATTACCGACCTATATCCCTTTTGCCAACCTTATCAAAAGTATTTGAAAAAGTTATTAAACATAGATTGATGATACATTTAAATGTAAATAAAATAATTAATATAAGACAATTTGGTTACCAGAAAGGCGTGGGTTGCTCAGATGCAATAAACACTCTCATAAATGACATAATTTATAAATTAAATAACAAAATGAAAGTGGCAGGGCTATTCATCGACCTCAGCTCCGCTTTTGACACGATAGATTATGAGCTATTACTATCAAAACTTGAATATTATGGTATCAGAGGCAAGTCTATTACTTTTAAAATCCTACTTAAAAAATAGACGAATATTTGTCGAAATAAAAAGTATCGATGACACAAATCACGAAGTCGTATACAAGTCTAGGATTAAAAATATACAACGTGGTGTACCCCAAGGCTCAATTTTAGGACCAATACTTTTCATTATATTTACAAATGACTTACTAAACTTTATGCATAGCGTTCAGCCCGACGCAAGACTTGTTGTCTTTGCGGATGACACAAATATAATAATTGGAGCTAATGACTTAAAAGATCTGACCCGAACTGTAAATAAGTGCCTTGAAAATCTCTGCAATTGGTTTTCAGCCAATAGCCTTTTATTAAATACTAGTAAGACTAACATTATGTTATTTAAGACTACAACTCGCAATAATGACAATTTAGATGTACAATTTAAAGAATCCAAGATTGAATTAGTAGACAAAGTCAAATTCTTAGGAATTATCATAGATGAGAATTTAAATTGGAAACAGGAGCTAGCTGCTGTTGACTCTTCTATATCATCAGCATGCTATGCACTTAGAAGCCTTAGAGATATTTTGGATGTTAAGCAACTAAAGGTTATATACTATGCACTGGTAGAATCTAGATTAAGATACAGCATCATGCTTTGGGGTAACAGCTACAGTTATAACTGTCAGAAGGCGTTTATCTTACAGAAACGTGCCATTAGGACTATTGTAAGGATCTCACAAAGAGACTCATGCAGAGAGCATTTTAGGGAATTAGAAATATTAACAGTACCTAGTTTATACATATTAGTAATACTAATTCACTTTGCTAAGTATATTCGTCAGTATGAATCACAAGAGGAACGTAAGATAAGAGAAAGTACAAGAAGGAAGGAGTTTAAACACAAGATGGTACCTAATTTTAATGTAGCTAAGCATTGTTCCGGGTACCAAGCAGTCGTATTGTTTAATAGGTTACCAGCTGATTTAAAGTTATTAATTTATAGCCATCACTTATTTAAACACAAATTAACCTCTCGGGTATCAAAGGGACTCACGGACCCACTAGCGTCTAATTCCGTCAACACCCAGGTGGGTCCCTGTGGATCCACCCGACCCTACGGATTTAAAACTAAATTTTAGTAATTTTTACGGTTAATTTTCTTTTCTCAATGATTGAACTCTATGGTATATAATATTTTTCATATGGGAACACTGTCGGAAAAAAAAAATACGCTTGACAAGAAGCGAAATGTCACAAAATACGTTTGTCAAATCAAACAAACATTCGTTCAACTTGTGCGCGAGAATTTTCGATTTTTACGTGTTTTTCTGTGGAAAGTAAGCCAAGTATTGATAGAAATTCATAATTTACTTTATTTTCGTTAAATTTCAACTAATATTCAAAGTCAAAAGTGTAAATTATCTGGTGAAAATTACGAAACAAAACTAGTTACCGGATTTCTTCCCGTACGTAAGTAATTTGATATTTCAGAATTATAGTGGCATATTGTAACGATATACAATTAAAAATGAGTTCGTGAATACATGGCTAGTAATCTAGAAACATTTCTTATTGGAATCTTATTGGAATATTCTTGACGTTTGTTTACAAAAATACAAATTACGTACTTAAATCAAAATGTCTGCTCCGCGTACTATGAAGTTTGAGCTTAAATATTGCGGCAGTCGATTTTTGATCTCGTAAAATAACATCATCACTAGATTACTTGTCTTTTTATGACCTTAATTCCAAAATTTTGTGTAAATTGATCCAATATTTGTGTCAGAAATCAACATAATAATACAACAAAATAGCTTTCAGGAAGTACTCTCGTATCTATCCAAAATGTTTATATTTCGGTTTGTTATAAGAATATTGTTTACATTCTAATACATAGTGACATAATTAAAGAACCCATAACAGTTTCAAGTGTGTGAATAGCTGCTTTGTGAGCAGAGAGATTAGGTTTTTTGTGCTGCGGGTCATATTACGCTTGCGATAAGCGGGCGCCCGCGATACGCGACGGAGTATGACGTAAACATGACATTGTGCAAATTCGAGTAGCGAGAGGTTAAAAGTCTTCTTGTTGGAAAAATGTTTCTACTCAGTATCAGATTTTATGTCAAATGATAAAAAATAATTGAATATAATAATAACAAACTTTTGAATTGCGTTGATTTTTGACTTATACTTTGGCTTTGGCTAATCAACTGACATAACCTACATTTGACATTATATCTGACATTATTTTGGACATTTATTTAATAAAAGACATCTTTTTGAATTTAATTACTTGACATATTAATTTATTTTCTTTCAAATTGTTATATTGCATGTAATAACTTTAAATTTATGTTCTTTAATTTCTATTTTGTACCTAAAATTCTACACAATGTATATTGTTTGAAATAAATGAAATGAATGAAAATATAAGCATTTGTGGCTATTGTCTTCTAAATTTTTTTCAATCTCATATACAGGTTCAGGTTTGTTTCTCTTAATTATTTCTAAAAGCTGAGGTTTAGTCAAATCCTCTCCATAGTCAATTTTATTTTGGGTCAACCATAATTGCATATCTTTTTTTAAGGAATTTGTATTTCGAACTTTATTCACACAAATACGGCGAAAAGGAGCATTATCCATCACTATTATGGATGGCTCTCGTAAATTACGACACACACGTTTTTCAATAACCTCCTTTTTAAAGTTCGTACTACTTATCTCGTCATGATAATCACCACTTTTTGTGTTTGATTTAAAAACAAGTAGTACATTTGTAACAAATCTAGTATCTCCTTCCGCATGAACAATAATATATCTTTGCCCTTTCGATACAGGCTCCAATACTCCGTCTTCACCCTCTCCTTCCCAACATTTACCCGATGTATGCGAAGAGTGAATATAGGTCTCATCTAAATAAATTATGGGCCGGGGCTGGGGAGATTTATTATTTTTATCCACTGCATGTAAGTACTTAGCTCTCCACTCTGATATTTCATTACGCTCCATAATAACCTTCCGATTGGATTGATTTTTAAAACGAAATCACACCTTGTGAAGCCGCTTTCAGACTCTCTCGCTGTCCAGTGTAATTTATTTCGGTATTTAAGACCTCTAGAAGCTTTTTAACAGTAGGGACCTCTTTTTTAGCAGAATGAAATTCATGTACTTTCCGCCGTATAACTCCCATGTCAATACTCTACAAAAAAATGCACAAATCCACTTTTACGTTTTCTGTCCTTGCCTGGTGTCCGAATTTTTGTACCAGTTTCTTCTGCTGCGTGCCCTTCCTTAACTGTAAGATAATAAAATAAATGTTAGTAGAAATTTGAAATCTGGCAGTTTAGTTGGCTCACTCACTTAGCAGGTTACCTAATAATGTACGTTACCGTAACGCTAACCTGCAGCAAGAATAGAAACGAATATTTCGTGGACTTAAATAATTAGTTAAGTATCGGTAATTTATAAAAAGAAAGCTGACAACACTAACCTGTCGCTGCTAAAATTCGTTTGTGTATTTGAATCAGAGACCCCGCCCGAGCTTCTTCTTCATAAAAGGTTTTAACCTTTTGAATAATGTTTCGAGCATCACTTTTAATAGCTTTCGGCATATTTATCTTTATAAATTCAGCAATATCACGTCAAAACAACCAGAGAACCCGAATGTTGTAGACACCAGGCTAGACACTGACCCTTCCCCTCTTTCCACACACTGACAATCGAATGACATTTCAACACAACGGCGGTAGTTCCAATTTTCGCCATTTCACAGATAAGTTGGTAGGAGCAGGAGTGCATCATCTATGAATCTATGGAATGAAGGGTATTCTAAATCTATGAGCGTACCGACCGATACAGACTATAATTTTCGCACAGTGCAGCCGCAAAGTGAGTTGAGCAAAGAGTATAATAATAATATGGGAGTTGAGTTACTTGCCCTTGGTGGTGCGGCAGCAGAAAATGGCGCTAGTTGCTATAGAAAAAGCCATGCTATTAGTAATTGGAATAGACTGCGCAGCATCCCAGCAATAAAAATGAGAAACTAATTCATATTTCAATAATAAAACAATATTTTGATTGCGCAAATGTTAAAATTAAGATTTATTGTGACTTTGAAATAGAGAAAGTTGTCGAGGTCATGCTTTTTCGCAACAATTGCACTTGGCCACAGATAATACATTGTAGTGAACTACTCAAGTACTCTGCTTGTCTACAATTTCTTCTAATACGATATTGATTGTACCTACATTTTTGTACAATGACAGTAAAATAATAGTTAATTCTTATAAAATACAACTTCAGCAAATGTGAGTAACGCATAAATAAATAAACAATAGTGGTCTTGTGTGATTTCATTCATAAGTGCCCTTTAAAAGGAAAGCTAAGATCAGTAGTTATACTGTAATTACCGACTTGTCACTCAATCATATGTTTGCAATTAGCGATGTCAGTTTGTTTACTAATGAAACATTAGCTAAAGAGCGCATATTTTCTAAGTTTTCGTTATGAATTTGGACGAATCGGTAGGAGGTTCATCGTGTAATGGACAAGAAAATGGCGACGGATGCAATGGGTCCGAGCGCCCACTCAAGAAAGCACGTTTTGCGTGGCAAGTTAAAGGAAAATATCACTTGAAGAATGAAGATAATGATCCAGCCAAAACATCTGGTACAGAATCCGCGGCTCCTGATACGGCTGGTCCTTCAGGCAGTACAAATAACTCCAGTTATGAAGACATAGGCACAGAGCAGGACATTCAAGCAATGGGTGGTTATTTATTGAATAAAAACTTTGATGCCTTGTACTCTGAGGATGATGATCCTGATAAATATGGTTTCAAGCCAAGTAATAGAAATCTTAGCTATTGGGACAATTCCAAAAGTAACATTTTTACATCAAGCACAATACTAGCTGAAGAAATAATAAATAATTCAAGAAATTTAATCTCTCAAGACAATACTGAATCTAAGATTCTCAAGCCAATTGATGCACAAATTGGTAGCTCTCAAGTTCCTCTATCTAGATATATATTTCCTACTGATGACAGCAGTGATGAATTGGAGTTTGTGCCTGTGTCAATGGTGGAAAATTATACAGAAGAACAATGCATAGCAAGATGGCAGGCCAGACAGGTAATTGCAATAGTATTTGTTTTGATTTTTTATTTGCCAATGTAATATTAAAATAATAGTACCTACCTAGCATTATGTTTTAAAATATGAAAAAAAAAAACAAAAAATCCTTCATTTCTTCTTTTTCTCAATCTGAAAAAATAATTTATGGCTTTCATTTACAGATGGCAAAAGGACCTATAGATAACACAATAAATGGGATCTTGGATTACATGAAAGAAAACCCATTAGATGAGGGTGATGCAACACTGGAAGCCTTTGATGTAGCAGATGTCATTAACAATCGCCCAGAAGACAGAGAGAACAGCATTGAAAATGAAGGAATACTCATGGCAATCTCAGCACATGGATTACAAAACACCTCAAGTTCTTCATCCTTTAATTCCATTTCCTCTTCTATGAGTCTAAACTTTAGAGAAATTTACTTACCTGGCATCCAGTCTCCTGCTCTAAGTATTCGTTTATCACCTATTCACTCAGAAGATGAACCTAATGAAGAAATTCAAGGTGAATTTGAATATGCCTTGGATAAAGTGCAATGGCCATATTCGGATGAAATAAAAAGCGAGGACAAAGGAGCAATTGAGACTCCTACATTCCATGCCAGACCTAGCTTAATTTTTCAAAATCTTTACGAGAATCTCCACAATACTGATGCAGCATCATCTAATGATGTGGCAATTGAGAATAATCACAGTGACTTCCTCGATGCAGCAGTCTCATTTGCCATACAGAGTAAAGGATTAACTACATTTGGAACAGACTATGGCTAATAGTACTCAAATTTTGTCCTTTTAACTAAGAGTAGAATCATATTTCTATAGGCTTTAATATACATAGTTATAATAAATGTTGCTTATAAAGACTTATGAGGCACAAAATAGTTTTTAACTATAAAATGGTGCAGTTCTGCCATAAAATCAGTATTCTAACATAATAAATATAGTGCCCTCAAGTTACATTACAGTTTCATGTAAATAAAATGTATTATTAGGTGATAATTTTATAAAATTCTGGGAGAAACAGCGTGTACTGTACTGTGTGGCGAATGTTGTAGCAAAGTACAAAAGTTTCAAATTTTTGAAACATATCAAATGACTGATTTGGAAAAAATGTGCACTTCAATTTTTTACATTGCCAATGCATGTTTTATAATACTGGATTGTCCAATACATTATATCATTTAAGTGTAATCTGTCCAATATAATATTTTTACATTAGATTTAATTTTGTAATTTGGTAGGTATGTCTTGATTTTTACTGCTATAAAAGTTTTTTGTTGTCATAATTTTATTTAAAATTATTTACTGGTAGGTACCTACTTAGTACATTAATTTGTTGTATTCATGCAGGTACTTTAGCAAGATTTAGAAACGTCTATATCTGTAACATAGTGATAAGTTAAATGTATGCCATACTGACATTACCGTCAATAAAATGATACTCAACCAATCTTTTTCTATTGTCTTTCTTTTTCATATAATAATTATTTAATTAATCTATACTAATATTATATTATAAAGAAAAAAAGTTTGTGAGGTTGTAGGGGATCTATTGAACCGATTTTGACAATTATTTTACCATTGGAAAACTATGTTATTTGTAAGTGTCTTATGCTATATTACTCGCTATGCTGTATTATTCGAAAAATTAAAAGAGTTTTCGTGGTAATCCGTTTTGAAAGTACCTAAATCAGAGAAAAAAACTTAGGTACGAACGCTGCCTTAACGATGAGATATATGATTTAGTTCTAGAGAAAATTTGCAGAAATTGATAATGATAACAAAAAAGTCAGCAGCGGCATACCTACTTATGTCTAATTTTTATGTAGCCAGCTAATCTTGGAGTCTCATTCAGAGAGTCTAAAATCTGTTTCAAATGAATTTATTACCAACCTCTTCTATCAAAGGAAATAAACGTAAAACAAAAGAAAAATAAGTCGAATGTCATTTATGCATTATCGACTCATTGTGATGTCTGACTGGATTCCACGTCGTGCCGCATTAATGTCACTTCTCTACCTAAAAGCGAAAATAAAACATTATTTACTTACTAGCACTGATGTTCGATATTACGTGCGGACCGTGAAACTTCCAGAGACCATCAGTTGTTCCTAACCGACCAAGCTCAGGTATTGTAATCCATACACAGCATACCAGTTCTTGTTATTCAACAGGACATTCTTATGTTCGTACACATTTCAAATTCCATGCGGGAATCGAACCCAAACCAACGACAACATATTTATTTCACGAGGTCCGGTCAGTCAAACGACTATACTGGCAACTATTGAGTCTACGTTTATTAGGTGCCTTAGCCCTCGCAAGACATTTCTTGTCAACATTGTAGAATCAGTTGCCGAATTTCTTGATATTTTGGTCGGTCGTCCGGCGTCGAGATCGATCAAGAGAGAGCGGATGAGGCTGACTCTATATAATGTAGTCTTTGAGGCTGGCACAGGCAGGACGTGGGTAGTGGCAGACGCCAGCGCATCAAGTTTTTTTAATCGCTTTTTAACTTTTATCGCTTAAAGCATTAGGTTCAAGGTTGATTGGGATAATTTGACAGTTTCGGGTGTGTGCATAGTGTGTGAGGTGTGTGTGTATGTGTAGGCGTGCTGGCGTCTGTATAGGAAAAGAGAGGTCTATCTATGCTCAGCGGAGGGCGAAGTCGGTCTGTGGATGTAGATGAGTGAGTAATTGAAATAAATTCCTCAATAACAATTTTATTATTGCTTGTTATTATTCACATAATACAAAATAAACTATGCACAAGTTTAAGACCACTGATATTCTATTTTAGACTTCATAAAATATTCTGAATTACAACTCTGACAATCACAACTGTTGCGATGCATTAGTAGTGTAACATGTAAGTAACATTTACAAGTGAAATTAATATACAATAGCAGCAGTCCCTTCGTCAACTAATTGTGATGTGCTCACCGCATTAAAATTATTATTACATTCATGGCCGAATATCCTATGTAAAGTTCTAAAATATAAGTAACTGTACAATTATCAGCAATTATTATTCGCGGAGTCATATTAAATATATTTACACAATTATAAATACTTATGTATTTCTCTCATTTGCCAATCGTTTTAGAACGATAATATAATTTTTAGCACAAAACACTGGATGCGATACAAATACATTTTGCACAAAAATAGAAATAAGTTGAATGTTCCTATGAGTTAAAATGATAAGAAAATATTAGAATTTCTCGAGGAAAAATTAATTAATGTAGGTACTTAAATCAATGTCATGGTTGTGAAAATAAATCAAGAATTGTTTAAAATCTTAGCAAGATTAAGTATGAAAATGCTACATTTGATTTTACTACTGCATTCACAGACATTTTTATAGAATAAAATCTTGGTTTTGTAGTATAAATAATCAGAATGTTTTATAAAAATCAATAACATTGTAAATTAAATTTTCCATTAGCAGTAGTGCAATAACAGGACTTTTTCATCTGTTTACTATTAACGACATATTGCTGAATGTTAATGGAACATTAAATAGTAGTATTATTTCAATCGTCCCCATTGGCGGCATACAATTTTTGCGCTCTTTAATAAATAATTAAAAGATTTTACATAAAGCCAAACAACCATTCAAAAATCAAATATACTCACAAAAATACAGAAATAAAATGTATAAAACCATTGCATGCTTCGCACAACATAACTAAAAGTAGATATAATATTTTAGTGTGCGTCAAAGTTTTACAACTAAATACTTGTAAAATCATTTATTTTATTATGAATGTATAATATAGGTATTCAAAGTGATAGCCAATCGGAAAGTACATGATAATATTTTACTATAATTGTACTTAACAAAATAATTAGGAGTCCTTCTCCTAAAATCCATTTACACCTCATATTGTAAAAATATGTACTTTGAAGTGGTAATTGTGATATCTTGAATAGACAGGCAGCAGGCATGCCTTAGGATAGCCACATACATAGAGCCGAAATTTCAATCTGATTTCAGAAAGAAAAAAATGTGATACTCCTCGCAACTTTGTTTCACAAATTGAAAACATCCTCCTCTATATATAAAGCCAGCCTCGGTGTTCCTATCAATTTTAATTTTAAACTTTGATAAGTACATACGTAGCAACATTTAACTGTGCTAAAAACATAATAATAGCAATGTTTGATAAATACTTATTAATCAAATTGCTGTGTATAATTAGTTCTGTATTAATCATTAAATAATCACAATGTCTTATGAAATTAACACTTTGTTGGATCAATGAAATTGCCCCCACAAGCTGGGTTTACTTGTAATCAAATGTTTCGTGTTGTCAATTAGGTAGATAAATCTATATTGGTCAGAGCAGTTTTCTTGTAAAGTATGTTATGCAGTAATATAATTTGGGCATGGCATATTTGTGCAAAAATAGATGTCAAACCAGATTTTGCTGTTCACCAACTAAACTACTGCTTTCTTTTACTAGAAATGAAATAAAATGAGAAAGGAATTTGGTTATGTAACATTCTTTGTTATTGTTGTTTCTTTCTATATCTTCTTAGAAAAAATAGTGATATTTCGTTTAGTTTGTGGTCAACACAATCTGCCAGGATTTTACTATATTGTCCATAATTTATTTCCTCTGTTCACATTGTTTGATGATAATTAAACAATAACTATATAACATGAGTTGTTTGCAAAGTAATGCAGAGTTGTACTTTTTATACAATGTGAGTTGTTGAATGAATGCAACAACATTATATGTCCCGTATATTTGAAGACTATTTAATTTAATCGGTAGTCAACTCTTCTATGAACTATGATTGCTGTTGTTATTTTGATGAACTTATCACATCAGGATGACAGTTTGTCTTCTAATCAGAGATTTAAGTAGGCTTTCAAAATACGAAAACTAGTCCAACATAATGGGAAATGAACCTTCAATTGATTTCTAAATATATTAAATTACATTGTAATGACTGGAACAAAGATTCGCAATATGTATATGCACTGGCTCCAAAATGTGTATAATTAAAATCAAAATTAAAAGGAAGCTGCACGCGATTACATAGTACGCGATCACGTGACGTCACAACCACGCGTAAGATGGAGCCAGCATCTCCGGTGTATAATCTCAGTTCACTATTAACCTATTTGTATATTTACATAACTTATATTACAAGTTAATTATTATTAAAAAAATCTCCAAAAGTTAAAAAATTGACAAACACATTTAACACCCTTATACTTAACAAAGCGTATGGATTCATCATATTTACAAGTACATAAAGATAACGCGCGTAATGTTACATGCAAACTAGGGCACCAAAATAATAAGTACATTATTATCATTATCAATATAGTGAAACTAGGATCGCCTAAGGTGTCTTACAAATTGTACTGACACGGTCAACCTGACTGTCTCAGGTCCGACTACAATAATACAGTAAGTAAAAGACCAACGGATCTGATGTGCACTACATTCAAAATTGAATGCACACATTTAGGTCACCATTTTCATAAGGCGGAGAATGTTTATAACTTATTTATCTAAAAAAATATTTACAATATGCACAGAGACTAAAGCAACACGCATAACAGGCATCAAAAACTTCTTGGGCAGACATATTTATTGCTTATACTTTGGAGTTCTGTATCCATTATGTGCTACCAATACTTTAACATTTATTTGCTTCAACAGATATGCGTTATGAGGAACACATGTTATATATATTCCATAGAAGGCTTATTAACCACGATTTCTTAGATTTAGGTTAAAAATAAATAAAATGACAATCATAACAGACTAGACATAGCAGGACCGTCTGCACTTTCATCAGTAACCTATTCACCAACCATTCTGTGGAGTT
This sequence comes from Lacanobia oleracea, assembly GCA_950371165.1. Lineage (NCBI taxonomy): Eukaryota > Metazoa > Arthropoda > Insecta > Lepidoptera > Noctuidae > Lacanobia > Lacanobia oleracea. The sequence goes on from OX493405.1 coordinate 7,057,735, forward strand.
ACTAGCAATCAAATTGTTTATTGATTTAACATAATTTATAAATCAATTTTAAGTCTCCAATACATTTAGTTTTCTTAATTTAATGTAACTATCCAACATGAGATCTTCCTTAGCTAGGGTACCAACAGACCAATTCTTAAGTTGATCAGACAAGCCAACTTCATGCCCAAGCCTACTTACTTGTGTTCACATTCAGTGTCCATCTTTTTGATGAAGTGAAATAAATATCTTGTGATGTTTAGGGGGGTTTTGACTCAAATGGGTGGCAGGAGGGGGGGCGAGAGGGGCACGGCGCATCGCTATGGTTTGAATTTCACCAGTGGTATGTTCTTAGATTGCAGGCACTTGTCACAAACCCATTCCGCATACACTTCTGCTGTCAGCAACTGGAATGCTGGCTCCGTTAGCCCTGTGCAGCCCCTGGAATGTAGCAACATTACAAATATTAATTTACTTGTATAATATTAGTTTAAAGTAAGATTACATTTAGCAGAGTAAACATTGATTTTTATAGAAGTTGTTTATTTGGTTTTACCAAAGTGTGAGTGTGAGATGAGTCACCAGTTTTACTTATCTTCAAAACACATTCACTACTGCTAATTATTGAGTTTTATAACAACTAGATTTTGTAATGTGTTATCTAAAAGGAAAATCATTTTCACGCTGTGTATATTATTTTGAACTATGCATGATAATGTCATGTTATAAAGCACAGAATAGCTTTGTCTAAGGCCAGTATTTGATCGAGTATTGCGAGTTCAAAACATTTTTGTTTGACAGCATTTTAGGCAACAACAGAGTTTGATACAACTTCAATTTCTTAATTTAAAAATTAGGAGTAAATTAAAGTGGTTAGTTATAGTACTAAGAGGAACATACCTATGAAACCAAAAGTTGCATCCAGATTCACATAATATAGCTTGATCGTTGTCATGTACTTCTTTATGACAGACTCCACATGGATATATGGGTGGAGCGTTTGGGTTTTGAGGATTAAACACCATTGGCTGGTCAGGAGGGTACACTTTACCTGCACTCACTGGCATAGGTTTTGGTCCGAACATACCCATGCTCTGGCCCATTGGACCCACTCCCTGCCCTCCAGGGCCACCCATTGCCATTCCACTCATTCCAGCAAGTGGTCCGCAGTTACCCATGTTTCCAGGGCCTGGACCCATCCCCATAGATCCATTTCCTCCCATTCCCATTGGCCCACCATGTCCCATATGACTACTTGAATAAGGTGGGCCTGGACCCATAGAAGTCATTGGTCCATTGCCGCCCATAGGACCACTCCCCATGCCTGATGGCATTGGACTTCCATGTCTCATGGGACCACAATGCCCTGGTCCCATACCACCACCTTGCATGGGATTAGAAGACATTATAGAATTACTAGGCCCCATTGAACCATTAGAACAACTAGGGCCCATTGGCCCATTCATGCGAGGAACATTCATGCCAGGTCCTCCACCACCCATAGGACCATTCATGGGCCCATTCATTGATCCTGCACCAAGAGGACTGTGCATAGGAGGCCCCATGGGACTGTTACTCATGTGACTGCCTGCCATTGAACCCATATTCATAGGGCTTCCCATAGGCCCCGAAGACATTGGTGAGCCCATAGGCATAGAATTCATGGGACTCATTGGACTGCCCATTGACCTAGAATTAGGACCCATTCCTGGACCCATATTGTGATTACTCATACTCATATTGGGGCCTCCCATAGGTGACATGCCACCCATGTGTCCCATAGGACTCATATTTCCCATCGGACTAATTCCACCTCTTGGAGGCATTTGTTGGTTCATAGGGTTCATACCATGTGGGCTCATGAGCCTCATTGGTGGGCCTCCCATACTGTGCATTGGTCCCATCATTCCCATTGGGCCATTTTGACTCATCATTGATCCATTCTGACTCATCATAGGGCCATTATGTGATACTGTGGATGGAGAGTCATCAAAAGGGTTTGAGGCGACAATAGTGTCTCCATATCCTGTAAGAGGTGGAGGTAGGAGGTCTTGCGCTGTAGGAGGAGGTTGGGGAGGTGTTAATGCATTGTTAGCATTGGAAGTTTTCCTCCGCTTCTTGGGGTTGCTTGGTGCTGGCGCCGGCGGGGTCGGCGTGTCCATCGGAGGCTTGAAGTCTGGAGGCCCAAGTCCTGGGCCTGGCAGCCTGTAGGATGGCATTCCAGCCAGATTGTGACTCATTCTGATATTATTCAGTTTTAGCTCTAACAACCACCATCATGAATCAACGACATGAACATTTTAGAAACCGTATTCGCACATAAGGCACCGCATTGTCACGAGAAAGCGCAATAACGTGCCGGAAGACTGGTTGAGTCTATTTCTGTAACAAAAAATATTACAGTTGAAATCATTTTACTGAAAGTACAATGGTAATTAGCATTGGTACTTGTACAATACTACGGTGTTTCCATTTCATTGATCGCCAAAATTCTGTAGACGATGATGGTTACGAATTTACGACTCTCAAGATTGACACTAACGTAAGTAACCTGCCAATAATAAATGCAGTAAAACACTGTTTCAAATGGAAGTCTTATAGATTCTACATATTCTAGGAAAGATAGATGAAAAACAATAATATAAAACTTACAGCATTATCAATTTAGCATCAGAATTACTGATTATTTTTTTTTGTCTTCATTGAAATCCCAAGGCAGGCGTGCAACATATGACAAAATACCAAAAGTAAATCACTTTAAAGCGCCAGATTTTGTTATTCACAGAAAGCTTCCTGGTTTTTTAATGTTCTAACACACACGAAGTTCACTTATAACAAGATTTAGTAATGCATCAAAAGCATTTTTATTTACGACTCACAGTATTCCAAACAACACACGCCACATTCACGATGTATTTTCGTGTAGAAATTCTCGCGAGAGGGCGCTTTGGTCACTTAACTACTTTTTTTTATGCGTGCAAAGGTCTTCATAATGCCTTTCCTTCTGTTCACATAAAAATCATCATAACATTATTTTATTTAGAGCAATATATCTAAATACATTATTTCATCGTGGGATTGACTGGTCCTCAGATTAATTTTAACATAAAGGCATACAGATTACAGATATAAAACTCGAACGACTCGAACTAAGAAATAAAATGTTGCCACTATCATTAATGTCTTTGGAATTTTGAAATTACTTAGACTTTATATTATTATTACTTAGAATTATTTTGGAATTAATTACAGCTACTACTTATACTTTTAATAGATTTTTAAAGCGTTCAACGAGCTAGACATAAATTGAATTTAAAACAGGCCACCCGCCATCCGTTCGCGTATATTTGATGGGAGATTGGGAGCACATTTTTGACAAGTGAAAACAATAAAGGCTCTGCTCTGCCAAATTAACGGAGTAGTTTTTCAAATCAATTCAAATGAATGACATTGACAGGGGTGCGTTGTTGATAAATATTTTGTGAAAATGTCATTTATGAACAAGATGGCAGGGTGTTAGTTCTGATTTTAGCCATGCTTTAAAAATCGTTGAAGCACTATGTAGGCCATAGGTAGATAATTATGCTATTTAGGGTATTTATTGTTCGTTTTTCTTCAAGTTGCTCTACAAATTTGAATTGTAATATTTGTAATTTTTTCGCCAGAGTCGTAATCTGTCAAAATATACTAGGTGATCTGTACATAGATGTCGTTGCAGCGCGGTAACGCACTGTAGAACTATTTAGTTAGTTGATCGCACAGTAGATGGCGCTACGAGAAGGTGAATATCGGTACTTATTGAAATTATTTTGTAGTTATTTCACAATGATGTTTACCGTTACTTTGGGTCGAGATGTGGCGGGCTGGCAGCGTCGAGGATTTTTAAACGAGACTTTTGGAACTTTTACGTGACTTTTTATTAAAAAACACTTACGTTTTTATTGGGTCGCCAGTCGTCAGCCACCCTGAATTGTATATAGGTAAGAGTAATTAAACTTATAGTGCACAATATACATTGGCGTATCTAGGACTTTTTTCCAGGGGGGGCCTGGCCCCTATCCTGAGATGAGACGCCCAGACACACACCACGATCGGTGATCTGATCACGACCAAAAATTAAATTTTAGGCCCTTCGCCCGCCATAGTCGCAGCCGGGGATCATGTTTTAAAAGTAGTGTTCAAATTATAAAATAAATCGAGAAAATTGGACTTCGCACTAGCTCACTATCGTTGGGTGGTTATGGATTCCTACCATTGCATTCATACAACGTGCATACAACGGAGACCTTTACTAAAATGACGCCCAGGCCAACAATACCTTTGAGTTCTGGCGAAGAAAAAGCTTTGGCCTGAAAAAAATTGGAAACTGAGCGATCAAAGCGAGCCCGACTTTTTATTACCCTGTCTCGGATAAGTTAGATTCAAACAAATAGATGTACCTTAGCCGAACCGAGAAAATTTTTGCATCCCACCTAGGAATTTGGGTGGAATTAGTTCCTTATTAACCAATTACAGATATAGATGTTACTTTGTCGACATAGTAATGAAAGTTCGAGAACTAAAACTGTAAAAAAGAACTTAAAATATTATCTGATAGGATGTGCCATGGACAGGTGAAATACTCTTTTAACTATTTATACTGCAATAAAAGTAATAATCTTGACTTATACTATTTATACGGTCGCTGTGCCGACGCTTGGGGGAGGCATATGTCCAGCAGTGGACGTCTTTCGGCTGATATGATGATGACACTATTTATATTAAATAGATATGGAAGAATAAAAGAGCGAGCGAAGCGAACTCTAAATTTTTTTAACCCAGCCCTGGAATGCAGGATCTACGATTTTTACTACTAAACATCATCTCTTCCACGTTTTGTGATTAATTTTTATTATAAATAGGATGTAAAATAAAAATACCCTTAACGATAACGAAGAAGATCCATTGTATTTTTGAAGACCATACATGGGACACCATTGGTTCTGGAGATATGCGAGAAAACCTCGCCATGGTTTACTTAGGGGTTACTTTATGCTTAAATGACAAAAATAGAACTCCAGGAGTGTAAAATTCAAGGGCGAGCGAAGCACACACACATAGAACAAGAACACACACACATCACATAGAATAAGATTTTTATTTAACCATTTGAGTTATTGAGTTCCATCTCTGCCCTAGATCCGGGGGGTAAGATCTTCTTTTTGCTATCCATACAGATTTAAAAGTTATGTCGTCGACTGACGAGTATGGTACGAGTGTGATAACTAAGAATGTAAGAGCGAACGAAGCGAGCTTTTTTATACCTATCCCAGGAAAGGTAAGAGCTGCTTTTTACAATCCTTTTCTTCTCCCTGCCCACGTTCTTGAATATTTGGGTTGATTAGAAAAAAAAATACGCCTAAGTGTATTACTTATATCAAAGACAAAAATAATAACTATTTATATCAAAGACAAAAATAATAAGCCTCAAAAAAATAAAAATAAAAGATGTCGAGAGATGAATGACGCGACGAGGATTGCGCGCTGCGATTTCGTGGCTCTGAATGCAAGATATAAATTCACTCAAGTATATTGTAAATCTTTAGAAAGTGTCAATTTGACGTGTACGATTTGCGAGTCATGTCTCTCACGACCCTACTATTGGCATCAGTCCTAACAATCCAACCAACAATTTATTGAACCTGAGATATTTTAAGGTGGATGCTCCAGGGTGGCCCGCGAAATTCAAATATTTTTATGTTTTTTGCAATTTGCCGGTCAGTGTGAAGCTGTATGTGGACCAAATGCGATCTGCGACCGTAACGCGTATTTATCTAAAGAATTATAACCATTTTAATCATCAATATAGCCCTCTAAGTTCATGTAGTTCGAAAGAATGAATATTTCAGAAATAGTCATTCTTTCGAACTACTGACCGGCAAATTGCAAAAAACATAAAAATATTTGAATTTCGCGGGCCACCCTGGAGCATCCACCTTAAATGACTGTGTTAAGAAGTTATAATAAGTTTGTAGGTTTCTCGGTGGTAGATTTTATTTTGATTTGTTTGAAGTTTTAAATAAGTGTTCAGCACAGCGTACTAACATAGATCATAAGCTACATTGTTACTAACATCCTAGTATATAAGTACTAAAGTTGGTTTTAAAGAATATATTGTTACTAACATCTTTTAAGAATGTATGTTTGTGTTGTGTCAGTGTGGACCTTTTTGTCTTACAAATAAATACATTATTATTATTATAAGTTACCATCGATAACAGTGAAAAAATCTATATCTATCTATAGAATTTGGAATCGGTCCCTGAACATCCGGGGGTGGGCCGTGCCCACCCGAAATAAATACGCCTATGACAATAGACGATCCATTGGACTCGTGGTGGCTATAGCGATTGCGAAGCATTATGTCTTGGGTTTGAAACCCTGACGGGGCAGCGTTTTATTGGGTTTTAGGTACTATTAGGTACCTATCTATCTAGCTAAAGTCATCTCTTAGTAGCAGCCTGAAACATGGAGTGGGCGGTGTGATACCTATACCTATGTGTCCCCGAGGCTCGAAAAGTAGGTATTATAAAGAGGTTGTCAGTTATGTATCTTTTATTTATTCATAATTTCTTTAACTTCAGGTCTAGGCCTGTGTTTACGTACCTACCTACATACTTGTGCTCTATAATATCTCCCAAGTCGACGGAATTGCATGAAATCTCCATAGGTATATTCATATTCACGTTATTCACTGACAGTTGACTGACATCATTGGTTAATATTTCTCCGTTTCTCCGCCCCGCTCGCAATGGGCAGGCACCCATTTAGGCACAATTGTACCTAGGTACCTACATTACTACATATCTAAACGTAATTTAAATATCTATACCTACCTACGTTTTAAATCGCTAATCCGTGCAATACCAATAACTTGCTAAACCAAATTACTTACGCCCTAAAGCCTTATAAATATAATAAAATCCAAGTTGAAATGAATACCGAAGCAACCAAACTTGCTCACATCGCGAAGTCTGAGCTCGACTTAAATGCGCCGCTTAAAAAGACAGATGGAGGCCCATTATGCCAACTTGCAAGACTTGCGACTGCACCAGGCTAACTCCTTTAGCTCCTGACTGCCTTAAAAATGATTTATTCCGACACTTCTTATATACTCTATAACTGTTATGTAGTTATTTTTTTTTTTTATTTTTTTTTTTTATTTGTAATGGGTTTGCTCTTGACTCTAGTCTATGTCAGAAATGAAAGAGACAAAGTCTACGATGGAGCGAGCCTACCCAGAAGGAGCCTGTTCACTCTAACTTTGAACTTTAACTTTCTTTAGTTATGTCGAAGAAACGCTGTTATTTATAAAAAATAGCCTAATATGGTTATTCTTATTTTTTCTATAACTTTATGTCGTATCTATGGTTCACTTGGACATCTTAAGTTCTAGAGAAATTGCCGATTTATCAGCGTATGCTATTACAGAACTGCCAAAATATAAGGGACTAGCTTTTGCCCGCGACTTCGTACGCGCATTTCCTGTTCCCGTAGGAATTTTGGAAAATCCTCCCTTGGTGTTCCCCTGCGGAGTGTTGGGAAGCTTAGCTGCATCCCAAACAGCTTCCCACGACCAGTAGTTTCGGCTGTGCGTTGTCTGTCAATCACTCAATCAGTCAGTAACGGGAAACTTTATATATTTGTACTAGTTGACCCGCGCAACTTCGTCTGCTCCGCTCCTATTGGTCTTAGTGTGATGAAGTATAGCCTATAGCCTTCCTTTATAAATGGCCTATCTAACACTGCAAGAATTTTTCAAATCGGACCAGTAGTTCCTGAGATTAGATACATAGATGTCGTTGCAGCGCGGTAACGCACTGTAGAACTATTTAGTTAGTTGATCGCACAGTAGATGGCGCTACGAGAAGGTGAATATCGGTACTTATTGAAATTATTTTGTAGTTATTTCACAATGATGTTTACCGTTACTTTGGGTCGAGATGTGGCGGGCTGGCAGCGTCGAGGATTTTTAAACGAGACTTTTGGAACTTTTACGTGACTTTTTATTAAAAAACACTTACGTTTTTATTGGGTCGCCAGTCGTCAGCCACCCTGAATTGTATATAGGTAAGAGTAATTAAACTTATAGTGCACAATATACATTGGCGTATCTAGGACTTTTTTCCAGGGGGGGCCTGGCCCCTATCCTGAGATGAGACGCCCAGACACACACCACGATCGGTGATCTGATCACGACCAAAAATTAAATTTTAGGCCCTTCGCCCGCCATAGTCGCAGCCGGGGATCATGTTTTAAAAGTAGTGTTCAAATTATAAAATAAATCGAGAAAATTGGACTTCGCACTAGCTCACTATCGTTGGGTGGTTATGGATTCCTACCATTGCATTCATACAACGTGCATACAACGGAGACCTTTACTAAAATGACGCCCAGGCCAACAATACCTTTGAGTTCTGGCGAAGAAAAAGCTTTGGCCTGAAAAAAATTGGAAACTGAGCGATCAAAGCGAGCCCGACTTTTTATTACCCTGTCTCGGATAAGTTAGATTCAAACAAATAGATGTACCTTAGCCGAACCGAGAAAATTTTTGCATCCCACCTAGGAATTTGGGTGGAATTAGTTCCTTATTAACCAATTACAGATATAGATGTTACTTTGTCGACATAGTAATGAAAGTTCGAGAACTAAAACTGTAAAAAAGAACTTAAAATATTATCTGATAGGATGTGCCATGGACAGGTGAAATACTCTTTTAACTATTTATACTGCAATAAAAGTAATAATCTTGACTTATACTATTTATACGGTCGCTGTGCCGACGCTTGGGGGAGGCATATGTCCAGCAGTGGACGTCTTTCGGCTGATATGATGATGACACTATTTATATTAAATAGATATGGAAGAATAAAAGAGCGAGCGAAGCGAACTCTAAATTTTTTTAACCCAGCCCTGGAATGCAGGATCTACGATTTTTACTACTAAACATCATCTCTTCCACGTTTTGTGATTAATTTTTATTATAAATAGGATGTAAAATAAAAATACCCTTAACGATAACGAAGAAGATCCATTGTATTTTTGAAGACCATACATGGGACACCATTGGTTCTGGAGATATGCGAGAAAACCTCGCCATGGTTTACTTAGGGGTTACTTTATGCTTAAATGACAAAAATAGAACTCCAGGAGTGTAAAATTCAAGGGCGAGCGAAGCACACACACATAGAACAAGAACACACACACATCACATAGAATAAGATTTTTATTTAACCATTTGAGTTATTGAGTTCCATCTCTGCCCTAGATCCGGGGGGTAAGATCTTCTTTTTGCTATCCATACAGATTTAAAAGTTATGTCGTCGACTGACGAGTATGGTACGAGTGTGATAACTAAGAATGTAAGAGCGAACGAAGCGAGCTTTTTTATACCTATCCCAGGAAAGGTAAGAGCTGCTTTTTACAATCCTTTTCTTCTCCCTGCCCACGTTCTTGAATATTTGGGTTGATTAGAAAAAAAAATACGCCTAAGTGTATTACTTATATCAAAGACAAAAATAATAACTATTTATATCAAAGACAAAAATAATAAGCCTCAAAAAAATAAAAATAAAAGATGTCGAGAGATGAATGACGCGACGAGGATTGCGCGCTGCGATTTCGTGGCTCTGAATGCAAGATATAAATTCACTCAAGTATATTGTAAATCTTTAGAAAGTGTCAATTTGACGTGTACGATTTGCGAGTCATGTCTCTCACGACCCTACTATTGGCATCAGTCCTAACAATCCAACCAACAATTTATTGAACCTGAGATATTTTAAGGTGGATGCTCCAGGGTGGCCCGCGAAATTCAAATATTTTTATGTTTTTTGCAATTTGCCGGTCAGTGTGAAGCTGTATGTGGACCAAATGCGATCTGCGACCGTAACGCGTATTTATCTAAAGAATTATAACCATTTTAATCATCAATATAGCCCTCTAAGTTCATGTAGTTCGAAAGAATGAATATTTCAGAAATAGTCATTCTTTCGAACTACTGACCGGCAAATTGCAAAAAACATAAAAATATTTGAATTTCGCGGGCCACCCTGGAGCATCCACCTTAAATGACTGTGTTAAGAAGTTATAATAAGTTTGTAGGTTTCTCGGTGGTAGATTTTATTTTGATTTGTTTGAAGTTTTAAATAAGTGTTCAGCACAGCGTACTAACATAGATCATAAGCTACATTGTTACTAACATCCTAGTATATAAGTACTAAAGTTGGTTTTAAAGAATATATTGTTACTAACATCTTTTAAGAATGTATGTTTGTGTTGTGTCAGTGTGGACCTTTTTGTCTTACAAATAAATACATTATTATTATTATAAGTTACCATCGATAACAGTGAAAAAATCTATATCTATCTATAGAATTTGGAATCGGTCCCTGAACATCCGGGGGTGGGCCGTGCCCACCCGAAATAAATACGCCTATGACAATAGACGATCCATTGGACTCGTGGTGGCTATAGCGATTGCGAAGCATTATGTCTTGGGTTTGAAACCCTGACGGGGCAGCGTTTTATTGGGTTTTAGGTACTATTAGGTACCTATCTATCTAGCTAAAGTCATCTCTTAGTAGCAGCCTGAAACATGGAGTGGGCGGTGTGATACCTATACCTATGTGTCCCCGAGGCTCGAAAAGTAGGTATTATAAAGAGGTTGTCAGTTATGTATCTTTTATTTATTCATAATTTCTTTAACTTCAGGTCTAGGCCTGTGTTTACGTACCTACCTACATACTTGTGCTCTATAATATCTCCCAAGTCGACGGAATTGCATGAAATCTCCATAGGTATATTCATATTCACGTTATTCACTGACAGTTGACTGACATCATTGGTTAATATTTCTCCGTTTCTCCGCCCCGCTCGCAATGGGCAGGCACCCATTTAGGCACAATTGTACCTAGGTACCTACATTACTACATATCTAAACGTAATTTAAATATCTATACCTACCTACGTTTTAAATCGCTAATCCGTGCAATACCAATAACTTGCTAAACCAAATTACTTACGCCCTAAAGCCTTATAAATATAATAAAATCCAAGTTGAAATGAATACCGAAGCAACCAAACTTGCTCACATCGCGAAGTCTGAGCTCGACTTAAATGCGCCGCTTAAAAAGACAGATGGAGGCCCATTATGCCAACTTGCAAGACTTGCGACTGCACCAGGCTAACTCCTTTAGCTCCTGACTGCCTTAAAAATGATTTATTCCGACACTTCTTATATACTCTATAACTGTTATGTAGTTATTTTTTTTTTTTTTTTTTTTTTTTTATTTGTAATGGGTTTGCTCTTGACTCTAGTCTATGTCAGAAATGAAAGAGACAAAGTCTACGATGGAGCGAGCCTACCCAGAAGGAGCCTGTTCACTCTAACTTTGAACTTTAACTTTCTTTAGTTATGTCGAAGAAACGCTGTTATTTATAAAAAATAGCCTAATATGGTTATTCTTATTTTTTCTATAACTTTATGTCGTATCTATGGTTCACTTGGACATCTTAAGTTCTAGAGAAATTGCCGATTTATCAGCGTATGCTATTACAGAACTGCCAAAATATAAGGGACTAGCTTTTGCCCGCGACTTCGTACGCGCATTTCCTGTTCCCGTAGGAATTTTGGAAAATCCTCCCTTGGTGTTCCCCTGCGGAGTGTTGGGAAGCTTAGCTGCATCCCAAACAGCTTCCCACGACCAGTAGTTTCGGCTGTGCGTTGTCTGTCAATCACTCAATCAGTCAGTAACGGGAAACTTTATATATTTGTACTAGTTGACCCGCGCAACTTCGTCTGCTCCGCTCCTATTGGTCTTAGTGTGATGAAGTATAGCCTATAGCCTTCCTTTATAAATGGCCTATCTAACACTGCAAGAATTTTTCAAATCGGACCAGTAGTTCCTGAGATTAGCGCGTTCAAGCAAACAAACAAACTCTTCAGCTTTTATACGTTTCGACAATAGCTTTCACTACACTACCGCCGTCAGAATGTTGGTTGTCTTCACAGTTTAAGATTGTTTAACTCTGACCTACCTCAATGAATCGCATACCCTTTTCTTTCAAAATGAGTTGAATCGTTGACCACCTGCTCACATGATTGCCGTTGCATTATCAATTGGTTGGGCAGAATACATTTGCCAGAAAACTAGTCCTGGTTTTAAACTTGATAAAATTCTATGTTTATTCTCCGTCTAACACTTACAAATTCACCCATACTAAAACTTGCTGGAACTTGGAGTGAAACATTTTCACAGATTTTGCTTCACACACAACACGGCAAAAGCGTACCTAGCTTTATTTACGGCGTCTTTTTCCTAACAAAACTTTGCTTTGCTGGTACACCTCGCGCTGTCAAAAATGCATATATTGCTACTTCCCATTTCTCTTCGTTTCGCTTCAGGAAATACATAGAAATAAGGTTTCTTTTTCTTTGTACATAGTGTGGATGCTGATTTTATAAATTCTCTTGCAAAGATTAGGTGACATTCTCTCGTATTCTGATTTTTGAAGACTTATTCGTCATCATCATCCGCCTAGCCTTTTCCCAACTATATTGGGGTCAGCTCCTATTCTAATCGGTTTTAGCTAAAGGCTTATTAATAGATAAAGTTTGGCATTCTTTTGTTTAAAGTGCTAAATCCTTTATGTAAATGAAATTAATTTCTGTTCATTAGGAACCTCCTTTCCACTGGTATTGTCCACTTTAGGTCAGTGATCAGGGCCCTGCGATCGAAGGCCCCGCCCTAGTTCTTGCTAGATTGACAAGCGATAAATTTAGCTTTTACCGACATTACCAACATTTCACAAGTGTGAGGAGATAATAACAGCCGCACGGGCATGTTGGCAGCTCCATGTTACCAGCTGCCGAAGCTCAGTAAAAATTGGAACTAATAGAGCTTAATAAAACGAGTATAACTTTACATTTTTTTGAGGCGCTCGTGGCTAGATAATAATAATTGCACGGGTTGATCTTCAAGGTTAAGCAACGCTTGCCAAGGTTGGTCTGTGGATGGATGACCGTCTTAACATACCGAGTACCCTCCGTGCCACGGAAAGCACGTTAAGCCGTTGGTCCCGGCTGTAATTTTTAGATATTTGGCAGCCGTTACAGATTGTCAGAAGCTAGTAAATCTGATTCCAGTCTTGCTATGAAGTACCATAATGTTACCCAGATAATGGGTTGTGGAGGTCAGGTAGGCAGCCGCTCCACGTAAAATACTGGTATTCAGCTAAATCCGGCTTGACTGGAAGCCGACCCAAATATAGTTAGGAAAAGGCTAGGCAGTTGATGAAGGAGACGAAAACCTTAATGTAATTTTAAAATTCATATATCAATTTTCATTCCAAAATAACTACTAAGAATAACTATATACATTAAGAATATACAAAACCAAATTTCAAAACCATTGCAACATCTAACGCGGTACTTAACAACAATTTTTTTTGAGGATCCTCTGCAAGTTAGATTGTGGTGTGGATTCTATAATTTTGCACCACGAAGGTTTAAACCTATTGATTGATATTTAAATGCATTTTTATTTGCGAAGCGCAGAATACCGGAGCGAATACCTGCTTGACCTAGATAAAAGTGAAGGCTTTCGCTCTAGCACTTGGCCATTTTACATAGAGAAAAAATATTCAGCTTCTGTGAGACAAACGACGAGATAGACCAACCTTATATCTATCTTTCATTGTTAGTGTCTATAGGCGTTCAGTTGCTCGAAATGAAGAATGGTATCTATTGGTAAATATATAGGCAAGTACTCTAATTGTTCCATATCGATGTTTAAATCAAAATGCCAATATACTACATTATCATCATAACAGCCGAAAGACGTCTACTGCTGGACATAGGCCTCCCCCAAAGGGTTGTGCTATAATCGCCACGCTTGGCAGGCGGGTTGGCGATCGCAGAGTATGGTTTTGCGTTTTAAAGTGAACGCTGCAGCCCATTCTCTGGTGAGTCCCTTAGTCGCCCCTTACGACACCCACGGGAAGTGATGGGATGGTATTATTCTTTTACGGCACCATACGGCACCGGCCGACGCCGTACGGCTGACTCCACTTATCTTACTCTAATACTTTCCTACTTAAATGCCAACCTAACCTACCCATATCAAAGGAATGAAAGTGGTTATCAACATAATTACGTGCTCTCCAGAAACATACAGTTACAGAAATAATTTTATACAATTATGTAGAACAGTTACATACCTAATTATTTTATTTCCCTCTTTACACACGGATCAACTCGACAGACTTGGTTGTTATTACATCAGGAAATTTTATTATCATCCTACCAAACGTAATATTTTGGATGTATAGAAAGGTAATTTGCCAAAAATATATAATAAACGTTACGTATGATACCATGTAAGCACCTAACCATCAACACGAGTTATTATAAAAAAATAGAGCACAGAAAATCATGGACTGGAAAAAGCTATCGTGGCTTTTCTCCTTCATATTTCTTGCAATAATGGCCAGTTATAACCAACGTCAATTTGTGTTGGGTATTATTTGTATGTCTTTTATACTTAGTCGTGAAAGGTAACGGTTTAGGTAGGTAATGTAAAAACAGTATTACTATTTACCTAGATACTCATAAGAAATAGTTTTCATTTGTTTTCGTCATTCGCTATTTGTCATTTGACTGGGTTCTAATCTGTAGCTGTTGTCATGGGTGGTATTGACAGCTCTGTCATTGGCTTTGTTCAAATCCTGGAAGTGACCCTATTATGACGTGCTAGTGCCATCATGATTAAGCGGTGAAAAAAGAAAGTGGTCCGAAGAGTGGCGATAGGCCCCTGAAGGACCCTAAGTCCTACCGCCCCATAACGCTACTCCCATCTTTGGGAAAACTCTTAGAGCGGCTAATCGTACCGCGCTTGCTACCGAATGGACCTAAATTTCATAATTATCAATATGGTTTCACTACTGGTAAATCCACAGTCGACGCTCTCTCTGTCCGTAATATTTTTTTTTTTTTTTTTGTTTTACTAAACATAGGCACGCGTTTGACCACTATCTCACCTGATGGTAAGTGATGATGTGGTCGAAGATGGAGCACGCTTGCCTAGAAATAACCTATTCACTCTTGATTTAAAGACTCCCAGGTTGTAGCTATCAGGAAACACAGACTCCGGCAGGGAATTCCACTCCTTAGCTGTACGCATTATGAATGTGTTACCAAAACGTTTTGTGCGTATGGGTGGGATATCCACCGTGTACCGGTGGCGCATCGCTGATCGTCTTCTGGTCCGATGATGGAACGGGCTTGGCGGAATTAAATTATGCAATTCCGTCGCACATTCCCCAAAATGCAACCGGTAGAAAACCGACAGGCTAGCAACTCGTCGTCGATGTTCCAGACTTTGGAGCTTCGTCGCGACAAGCCTCTCATTGCCGATGATCCTCTAGGCTCGTTTCTCAATTGACTCAAGGGCATCAAGTTGGTATCTGGCAGATCCATCCCAAAGATGAGAGCAGTACTCCATATAATATTGTTAACCTATCGGAACATAAATACGTGGTTGGAATCTTTCTCGAAATATACCTAAGGCGCTTTTGATAACGCACGGTGGCCGATGCTACTACTCCAAATGAAAACCCGTGGTTGCTACAAAAACATCTATAATCTGATTCTTTCGTATTTTTTAAACGGCTTTGCGAAACTCAAACTTGGACATCATTCTTCTAAGTCTCTAACCATGGGTTGTCCTCAGGGATCAGCTATTGGCCCATATGTATGGAATTTTGGCTACGATGATTTCCTCGCGCTTTCGCTTCCATTAGGCTGTTCATTAAGTTCGGTTACGCGGACGATGGCTTACAGCTCATTCAGGCAAGCACTCGGGCTGGATTATTGGCCGAACATACAGATCAGCTAAAATGTATAAATAACATCTTTTTGTACTTATGTTCACAAATAAAGATTGATTTGATTTGAGAACTTGTCTACGTTTAATATCTCAGTGGGGCGATCGAAATCGTCTGACCTTTGCACCGCATAAAACCTATCAACTTATTTTAAAAGGAAACCTAAAATCCTGGCCTAGTATTAAATTTAATAATGTACCTGTTAAAAGAATTCGTGTGCTACCTCGGTATGCTACTAGAAAGGAACTTTTAATTTATTGATCATATAAAAACAGTAGGTGAAAAAGCAAAAAAGAACTTCTACGCCTTGACGAGAATATCCGATGCTACCTGGGGTCTTTCATTTCAAACCTTAAAAACTATTTCTGGGGCTATTTACTTGGGTTGTATGAGCTACGGGGCACCTGTCTGGGCTGATAGGCCACCATAAGGGCGGTACGATACGACGTAAATTGTTTCAAAGCCAGCGTTTGGCTTTGATATTCTTATGCAAGGCGTATAGGACAGTTAGTACTGAAGCCTTACCGGTGCTGGCGGGTGTTCTCCCAGTCGATCTAGAGGTGCAGCGGCGTGCTACAATGTACTACTATGCTAGAAAGATCACGGACCCAGATTTTTTACCGCAACGCGACCGTGCTAAGATCTCTGGATTACTAAAACCTCAGACTGAGAGAAACTTTATCAGCGATGGCAATGTAGGTGGGAAAATTCCATCAAAGGCCGTCACCTCCACCAGTTTTGTCCATCCGTTCGTGAGCGGCTGGATAGGATATGGCTGGAGGTGGATCATTGTTTTAACCAATTTCTCACAGGTCATGGCAATTTTAAGAGAAAATTATTTTCATTTAGGTTTGTGGCCTCGCCTTTATGTCAATGTTCTACAGCTGACCATGAATACGAATAATCCGCACACCACATCTTATGGGACTGTATTCTTTGGCAAACTGAACGCAATATTATGTTAGATAGTATTCAGGTTACATCTGGAGAAGTTTACTACACGGACCTTGTAGAAACCAGAACAAATTTCCGTGCGTTCAAGCGATTTTGCCATACCTATTACTGGAATCAAAAGTAGCTCACAATTTAGGACCCGTTAGTTTTAGTGTTAATATATGATCCGTCGTGCTTGGCAACTGGGCTTAACCCAGTTGTATATGTCCCTTGGTGCCTATTTGCCTAGTTCTATTCTGTCTCCTGCTTGATACGGAGGAAAGTGGTAATTGTATATATATGTTATAGGCAATGTGTATAATGCAGGCATTCTATTCATTTCCTAGGTATTGTATAGAATGCCGGGGTCGTCCAGGCAATGTGTGAAATAATATTGAATGTTCAAACTATTATACACTTTACCTAGGTAATGTATGGAATACCTAGGCATTGTGTAGAATGCCGGTTGACGCATAGGTAATGTATGTAACGTGTTTTTTTGCGTAGACAGCGTTTCTCACATAGCAGTTCCCTTCAGATAAACATTTACGTTTATAACGTACAGTCAAGTGGACGTAGAGCTTTACATTTTGACATTTCCACCTCTCTTATCTTCTGCGATATTAGGACAAAATCGAATGGCAAGTGTAAAGGTCTAAGTGCACTTGACCATACCAAAAAATTGCTGCAGAAAGTCGCCCTGTTCATTTCTTACCACTTGATTATGGAAATTTGATCATGATACAAAAAAAAACATTTTCATTTAAAATAAGCTTTTATTATACTTTTAATAAACTGTGGGTAACATGATTGTAATTTGAAAGGAAATAAAATCTTAGGTAACATCTTTGAACAAACTAAAATAGAGTAATATATTAAAATTGCAATATAGTTACTACCTACTTGTAGGTACTTAATAACAATAAGAGAGTCTTCATACTCGTATGTGCAGTAATCGACACAAATCCTATGCGCTACGCTATGAAAGTAATAACATATTATTATAATATAAAACTGAATAATATAAAACTCTTATAAAGAGGTTTCATTTGTAGATACTAAAAATGTGTAGTGAAGTGTGAGAAATATTAGGTATTTACCATTTATTATTAAGAGTAATTAGAAATGAGGTACAGTCAAGTGCGCGTAGAGCTTTACATTTTGACATTTCCACCTCTCTTATGTTCTACGCCATTAGGACAAAATCGAATGGCAAGTGTAAAGGTCTACTTGCACTTGACTGTACCTCAATAGAATCAAAACTTAAGGTTGGTATTTCAAACAATCAAAATAGCCACATATCAATTCTAAAATTTCAAATTGTACATTGCCATTGTCTTATGCACCTAACTCTACTTTTAAGATACAGTTATAATGATCAAGTTCTTGTATTTAATAATAAAAAATCTTCCTGTAAGTAAGTATATTAAAAGCAGTTACTTATTCTTACAAGAAGAACTATTGTGACACTTTGAAGTACACAACAACTTATTCTTAAAGCATGAACATTTTTTGGTTTCACAGTTTACTTTGCAAGTACATTTGAAAAATCCCTGACCGGTTCCAGTCGATTGCAAAGTAGCAACTGAACGAACCGTTGTATCCTGATTAGCGACATCTTCCACGCTTATTAATTTCTGTTGACAAACAGTGAATTGTTGTCTAGAAAACAGTGTTTTTATGATACCTTGCTTTGTGCCAAGTTGATAAAGTTCATCTTCTGTCTTTTTCAAGACAATTGCAAGTATATTACGAGCGTCACCACGACCTCTGTCGACTTCTGGAACAGGAATCCTAACCGTGGTACCGGGTATTACAGGAGGATTTTTTTTTCTGAAGTTTTGAGCATTTTCTTGGCTTGTTCTTCTAAATTATCTTTTAAACTGTTGCGGTTCTCTAAAGTTAATGCGGTTTTCATGCATAAAGGGCAAATCACTTTAGACCCATAGCCTTCTGGTGCGTTTGTTTCTGGGGCAGCACAAATAGTATGTATAGGGGACGTTTCTGTGGGGACTTCGGGATTTTCTTGTATAGCGTCATGTTTTTCCAAAGGATGGTTTTCAATCTGTTCATTTCTTTCATTTTCGGATCCAACAGGGTTACTTTGTGCTAAATTAATTACTTTTTCAAGTTGCTCTTCGGTCTCTACATTAGCATCATCAAACGGCAAACAAATACCAACCTTGATTTTTGAGCCGAATAGAGCTTCGTATGGTGTTCTTTTTATACCTTGGTGAAAAGCCCTATTTTTCATAAGCTGAACAAATCGCAGGCCATTACTCCAGCGATCAGTATTATTATCTTGAAGCCAAGTTGTTAACATGTTTTCAATATCCTGGTTGGCTCTTTCTACACTACCCTGGCTCTGGGAGTGTCTAGGCTTACCATGGACTATTTTTAAAGTTGGCCAGTATGTTTTTAGGTTACTAACGATTTGGTTTGAAAACTCTCTTCCATTGTCGGATTGCAAAATTGCTGGTGCACCAATCAATGTGAAAATGTCCAGTAAATTGTATGCTACTTCATCTGCACGTTTTGTTTTGAGTGCTCTGAGGATGACAAATTTGGTCAGGTGATCTTGGTAAACCATTATAAACTTATATTCTCGATCGGGGTGTGACTGAAAGTCTATTAAATCTACTTGACACCGGGAATTGAACTCAGATGACAGTATGGGCTTGACAACAATTCCCTTTTTTATACCTTTTTGTTTTTGCTGGCACGGTTCACAAAGCTGCAAGTATAGCTCAATATCATGTCGGGTTATATTCTTGTACCGCTGGCTAAGTTCTTTTAACATCCGGTCTCGTCCTCCATGACCAATATCCTTGTGTGCATCGTGAATCACTTGAAACAAATCATCATCAGAGACGTAGTATTTGATAACAGCGTTCGGAGCATTTACAGGGAAGATCAACTTACGGGTTTGTCCAACAGTGATTACGTCGTAATGTTTCAGCAACCCATAATCACGCGGAGTTTTCTTGTCTAACTTTTTCGCTGTAATTATTTCCTCCAACAATTGTGTGTAACGTAAATTATCAATAAACACTCGATTCTTTGTAGATGCCGATTCTCTTTTAGTACGCAATTCTAAGTAAAACCTTTCTATCATTAGTAATTACCGCTGATCAGTAGCCATTTTTCATTAAATAATCACACAAACAATGAATGATCACACTCTCAGTTTAGAACCAAAGCGTAAACTAAAAAAAACGTCTGCATAAAACAAAGGAGTGCTGCGTACTAACACAACGAACGAGTTGCAACTTGTTTACGGGGTAGTCCCGCCGCGCGCTCGCCTCCTTCCCGTGGTCGTTCATTATACACATTGCCTGATATGCTTCGGGCATTTTATACAATACCTAGGCAATGTATGAAATGAATCGTATTATACACATTGCCTGAACGTTTTAGGCAATGTATACAATGCCTAGGCATTCTATACAATGCCGGATTATACACATTGCCTATAACATATATAACACGCTGGATCATTGTTGTCCGAAAATAAAGAATTATTATTATATATATTTTTTTCCTACTCCTCCGCTGTACTTTTCTGATTAATTTCGTTGCAGGATCCAAGACAGTTGAATCGTTTCTCCGGGACTCATCGGGTTTCATTGACTCAGCGTTTTTCTGGTGGTCACCACTGTTGATTCTGGCTTTCAGGAATTGCAGTGGTTGGGAAGAAGTGGCGGTCTTGTCCCAAAAAAAAAAAGCTGTGAAAAAGGGTCCACACTCTTTATTGCACTGACTTAAATTTGTATCATATGTTGAATTGGCGACTAATGAATTCATGATTTTAATGAAAACAAAGTTCTCGAGTATGCTTTGAGAACTTTTGTAGGGAAATCTGCCAGATCTATAAATAGTTGACAAAGGCGAATGAAAGAATCTAAAGTCAAGAGACTAATAATGTCTGAGACTTATTAATTTATCGTGGCTGAATTAGTTGGCGCCAGATAAATTTGCAATAAAGTTCATTGACCCTTTCCCTAATATCCCTTCGTAGATATCCGAACAATAAATTATGAACCGTTTTTCATTACTAGAGAACGTGAAGAATCACGATCGAAGTCGATACAGGACAGCTTTATGTCTTTATTTCTGTTTTTGATATTGACTGGTAGAGAATGCTTATGGCATTAAGTCCGCCTCTGCACATTGTTGTGCTGAAAGTGTTTTAAATAAATAAATAAGTCAATAAATGTTGGGTCAATGATTTTTATTGCACATTTATTCGGCGACTACCATAATTATCATCCTCCAACAATACAGCAAGATGAAAATAAAATGTGACCTTTCATTTTAGGCCATCAATTCTGAAGATATCTCTTAATTTAGAATCATTTTTCCTTTTATTTTTTTTTGTAATGGGTTTGCTCTTGACTCTAGTCTATGTCAGAGATGACAGAGACAAAGTCTACGATGGAGCGAGCCTACCCAGAAGGTGCCTGTAATTCCTTTCTAACGCCATATCGTAGAATAGAATAGAATAGAATAGAATATTTATTTGCGTAAAACATGGTATACAAGGGTGTTATATACAAATTGAGGCACAAGCATGTTTAGCTAGGATAAAACATAGCATGCAAAATTTAAAAAAACAAGTTAAGCAACAACAACCGTTTTTTTTTTTAAAACATCAACATTTTTTATCTATATATTCTTTTAAACTATAAAAACTACACTCGATTAACCACTTATGAAATTTTATTGTAAATAATTTTGTGTTTAAAGCTTTGAAATGCCTTGGTATTTTATTATAAATGCTCACACACATTGCCAAGCAGTTACTATTGTATTTAGACAGTCTATGCAAATCATTTAACACTAGTTTATATGGATCTCGTCGATTCCGAGGATTTACATCATTTGCAGTCTTAAATAGTTGCTTATTTTTCATAACAAAAACACATATTTCGTAAATGTAAAGCGACGGTAACGGTAACAAACCAAGTTTTTTAAATATTGGTCGACATGAGTCGTCGGGCTTAAGTCCACAAATTGCTCTCATGCACTTTTTTTGAGCGATGAATGCTCTTTGGAAGTCAGTGCTGTTACCCCACATTATTAGTCCATAACGTAACAACGATTCGACGTATGCGTGGTATGACATTACAGCAGTTTTAATATTAGTTATATTTTTTACTTTTTTTAATGCATAAACAAATTTATTAATTTTAGTGCTAACATTGTCTATGTGCTCTTTCCAGTTTATGTCTTTATCTATTATTACACCTAAAAATCTGGTACGGGTTACTTCATTGATTTTATTAATATTGAGTTTAATGTCATTTTTGGAATTATTTGATCGATTAAATTGGATGTAAACGGATTTATCTAAATTTATCATCAAATGGTTAATGTCAAGCCAATGCAATAATTTGTCAATTGTATTATTAATGTCAAGTTCATGTTCTGAAATGGTATTTAGTTTTTTATTAGATGTCACTATAATAGAAATATCGTCAGCAAATAATACGCATTTATGGTTAGTTATTTTTATGATGTCATTTATATAAATGAGGAATAATATTGGGCCTAGCACACTTCCCTGTGGAACGCCATATTTATTATGTTTATATTCCGATGAATAGGATATTATTACATTATTTTCATTTTTTTTATTGATAATAACACATTGTTTTCATAACACATCGTAGGTCTAGATGAGATACCTCGTTATTTAACCTGGTGTAACCTCGTAAGGGCCTTATAACACCAGCGAGTTGCTAGCGAGTGGAAAGCAGGCGAGTGAGCAGCGAGCTTGCCGTGAGTTCACAACGTGTGCGCGGCGAACACACCGCGAAGACGCCGCGGGTGCGCAGCGAGCTCGCAGCGAACGGCGCTGTCGATGCTTTTTCATACACTCGCGTTTAGTCGTATCAAAGACACGCGTGTAAGCGGACGCAGCGTCATTGAGAGGTTAAAACGTTGGTGATAATAATGGAAATGAAATGATTTATAACCGAAATTCAGAATTGTCCCGTTATATGGGATCAAACAAAAAGGGATTACAGTGATCGCATTATAAAAAAACAAGCATGGGAATTCACTCTGGCACTGAATGTACTAAACTCGCTGCCCACCCGCAGCGCCTTCGCGGCGAGCACGCTGTGCAACCGCGGTGTGTTTGCCGCAACCGCGGTGTGTTTGCCGCAACCGCGGTGTGTTTGCCGCGCACACGTTGCGAACTCGCGGCGAGCTTGATGCGTACTCGCCCCGCTTTCCACTTGCTCGCAACTCGCTAGTGTGATAAGGCCCCCAGATCTAACTATTAGACTAGTCTATTTTGACGGTCTAGATGTGACACCTCGTAACTATTTACGAGGTGTCTCATCTAGACCGATGGTAATGTAGGTTTATAAGGCGTGGGCACGCCTCCTTATTTCGATGTCTTTGAAAATGATCTGAAGAAAATCAGGCAGACGTGAGACAGAAGGTGACAAAACAGAACTCGAAAAAAGGTCTTTTCAAAACATCAAGTACCTATTCTCTTGGTTTGGTTGCTTTTTTCGTCTTACACGTGTAAACAAACAAACAACAATAGTGATGTAATTGTTTATGCACAAGTACTTACACTTAAGCCGAAAGCGTTTTGTGTTCCGAACACTAGAAAGTTATATATGGAGCATAAATATTCATCAGGTAGTCATTAACGTCGGTGCTTAAAACTTAGCTAGATTCCACCGTAACTTAGTTGCAGTTTAGCTAACAAAAATGGCATAAATTTTAGAAGGTTTCCTCACCTTGGTTTAAGTTACTTGGTTCTTTACACTTTCGTCGTAAAATTTATAACGAACTTGTACGAGCTAGAATAGTTTGTTGGATACGCCTCGGGAGCATTTAATTTTAGTGTTTCTTTGAATACTTACTTGTCATGGACGACGAAGTTTTGACGTCGTAACGTTGTCTATTCTCAAGTCTATCAAAGTTGGGGATGAGCGTATCTTTCTAAGATTTTTATGAGACAATGATGAGATGTGGAAATCAAAAGTTTCGCTTATGTCCTTATTCACAATGTTTTTAATTTTCCAGTTGGCTACCAGCTTCCGAGGCTCAGCAAAAATTGGAACTAATAGAGCTTAATAAAACGAGTATAACTTTACATTTTTTTTCTGGAGCTCGTGGCTAGATAATAACAGCCGCACAGGTCAATCTTCAAGGTTAAGCAACGCTTGCCAAGGTTGGTCTGTGGATGGGTGACCATCATCTTAACATACCGAGTTTCCTCCGTTCCTCGGAAAGCACGTTAAGCCGCTGGTCCCAGCTGTCATTTGTAGATCTTTGGCAGTCGTTACGGATAGTCAGAAGCCAGTAAGTCTGACTCGCCTTGCCATGAAGTACCGTGTTACCCAGTTAGGTAATGGGTTGTGGAGGTCTGGTAGGCAGCCGCTCCTCGTAAAATACTGGTATTCAGCTAAATCCGGCTTGAATGGAAGCCAATCCCAATATAGTTGGGAAAAGGCTAGGCTGATGATGAACTGTACATATTTTTACTTCTTAAAAACCAAAAACCTCTTAGCTAAATACATCTTTGCATCTTGCAACAAGAGAGGAAATTTTTGTATTTTTAGGAGCATTCACGTCGCTATCGCAGTCTTTCAAAAACATATCTAATTTCTCTACATTTTGTCAATTTTTTGACATTAATTACGCTAAGGTGATATTGGTTACGCCGCGATGATATTGCGACTGGAATTTGAACGCTTTTTATTATGTAAAGGATCTGGCATCCTGCGCAAAAATAAACTCTAAAAAAACGACAAGCTTTTAAAGATTTTCGAGTTAAAAACAAGTAGAACTGCTATTAGTTTTCCAAAATTACATGAAAACTCAGTAACACTCCAAACCAATTAAGCTAAACATAACTAAAGGCTTACTCTCCCATATCTCAAGCTAAGAACTTCTTAGCAAGCACCACATATCTTGCTGGCAATCTGCAAAAAAAAGAAACTAAAATAAAAAGCGTACGCGCAAGAACACGAAGCAATATCTCATGAAGAACGCTATTATTCTTGCCACGTCCGTCTTGCAATTAGCTCGGGCGCTTCGTTTTATCTTGCCACAATAACTGCTCGTTTCCAAGCTAGCTTAATGCAGGAGGCGTGTCTAATTCTACATCAAGTGTTGTTTTAAGAGGTATGCTATAAGATAGCCCCCGAAACAAGGATGTGTAGTGGTATTTTTACTTATGCTATCCGTCAGTATATCTTTTACGATTATCGACGCAAATCTCACTTTTACTAACGATCCAAAGGACCAATTGAATGAGGTCTAGGTAACTTTCAAAGAACTATTTGATTTTTCTGGGCTTCTTTGGAGCATTTGTCTTAAGGCCCCACTGCACGCGGTCTAGTGGTCAGATTCCGCGGAATGCAGAACTCGATCCCTGAACGGCAGCCACCTTTACACAATGAGTTTCTCGACGAGATTCGACGATGAACATGGGTTTACGTCAAGCATCGCTGATTCAAAAAGTATTTAAAACAAGTGAATGAAAAGAGACGTAGTTAAAGTGATATTATATATTATAATAACGATATGTGGCCTATGGGATTGACATGTGCTATGCGATGTGACGGGGTCAGACTCAAACTTGAGTTTTGCTCTTCACTTTAGTCTAGGTCAGAGGTGACAGATACAAAGTCTACGATGGAGTGAGCTTACCCAGAAAAAGCTTGTATACTCATTTAAAAGAATGGGATAAAGTACAAAGTCTCTTCTGTCTGTTTCCCCGCTTACTTCTTCTGCGTCACACAGCAGGTTTTTATACGGTTTTAGAAAGACCGAAAGACGAAGAAGGTTTGTGTATATAATAGGGTATTTGACTGCATTTTTTTATAACATTTCTCAAAATCCAGATAAAAATATTGCTTAAAAATTAAAAAAAACCGGCCAATTGCGAGTCGGATTCGCACACGAAGGGTTCCTTACCATAATCCTTATTTTTTATTATTTGTTGTTATAGTGGCATTAGAAATACACAATCTGTGAAAATTTCAGCTGTCTACCTATTACGGTTCTTGAGATACAACCCGCTGACAGACAGACGGACTGATGGACGGATGGACAGCGGAGGCTTAGTAATAGGGTTCCGATGGATACCCTTTGGGTACGGAACCCTAAAAAAGACGGTGTAGTCAGCGTTTGTGATAAAAGAGACAGTACTTATTGCGTGTGACGTCACTCACAGCGTTTGTACCATTTGGTTTCAAAGAAGAATAACTTCAAAAGCACGTTCTCTGTTTTTCCACCAATTCTATAAATTATTTCACTAATCGCACTCTTTTAATAACATCTACCAAATAAGTAATTAATTCATGTATATTATTCAAAGTAGTCAAATAGAAACTCGATTTGCACCCATGCAACGCCGGGCAGGTCGCTAGTTTTATTTATAGTCGACTAGCCCGATGTT
The DNA here is from genome assembly GCA_950371165.1 of Lacanobia oleracea. Taxonomy (NCBI): domain Eukaryota; kingdom Metazoa; phylum Arthropoda; class Insecta; order Lepidoptera; family Noctuidae; genus Lacanobia; species Lacanobia oleracea. The sequence continues at coordinate 7,084,001 of OX493405.1, forward strand.
CCAATGTAAACACGCCTTTAAACAGGAGGTGTGTCTTAATTCCACAACAGGAGTGTTGCTTTAAGCGGAGGCCAAGAGTGCAGTGGTTAGCGGTTAGCTGCTAACGTAAGTGATATGCTAATGAGTTACACAGTCTTCCTATTGTTTGAGGAGTTGTTAGTTATTCACAGGAATTGTGGTCAGGGTTTATGAGCTAAGAAATTAAAATGAGTTGAGAAAATCAAGGATATAGTGTTTGTGCAAATGCGTTAGTAACTTTCTGCGCATTGGAAAGGATTACTTTTACTTAGAAATTGAGGATCAAGGAATCTTTAGCCTATTCAAGAAAATTTTAACAGCATATAGTATTAAGTAAGCTTATTTTAAAACATATTAGCTAAGAAGCTTTACTGTAAAATATGTGGCTATGAACCTCGTATGTACTTTTTCCAGAATACACAAACCCCTAGAGTTCCGTCACGGTGCCGGGGCTCTAGGGTTTTCGTTTAACTGCCGTAGGTGCAAGCCAGCGAGACTCCCTAGTCCCTATACACGCGCCATTTTACTCTCTCTAGGCTCTTATATCATTTACGTTATAAAATACTAACTCAGCTGTTTTAGTTATTTTTCTTATGTTAGATATATTTCGGTGTCCTAATGATATAAGAAATAAACATATAGCAATTTAATATAGCACAGAATTCAGCACAGAAACAGCACGGTGCAGTGGGTCGGCGTGATAGCGATAAGTTATATTATGGTGTTTTTCTTTTTAACCAGTTATTACCTATGCTGGTCTGAGGAGCTCGTGGCTAAATAATAACAGCCACACGGGTCGATCCTGAAGGTTAAGCAACGCTTGCCAAGGTTGGTGTGTGGATGGGTGACCGTCTTAATATAACGAGTTTCCTCCGTGCCTCGGAAAGCACGTTAAGCCGTTGGTCCCGGTTGTTTTTTGTAGATCTTTGGCAGTCGTTACGGATTGTCTGAAGCCGGTAAATCTGACTCCAGTCTTGCCAAGATGTACCGTGTTACCCAGTTAATAGGTTGTGGAGGTCTGGTAGGCAGCCGCTCCTTATAAAACACTGGTATTCAGCTGAATCCGGTTTGACTGGAAGCCGACCTCAATGTAGCTGGGAAAAGGCTAGGCAGATGATGATTACCTTTGCAGGTCTATGCTGGCTTGCACCTACGGAACGCCGGCACCATTCACGGACTGGGGCTCTAGAAAAAGATACCTACACTCTTTAAGCGTTATCGAATTTCGAATGTTCAAAATTTTTAAGATTGACCATGAGACATTTCGCAGACGCCAATCACTTCCATTTGGTTTACTGTTGGACTATCAATATTGTTGATGTCTCTGAATGTCACTTAGTCGAAATATTTTTAAGGAGCATTCGCATTGCAGTTGCAAACTGACAAAACCACCTCTAATTTATCTACATATTGACATCTTTTTGACATTGAATGTCACTGAAATTACTACTCTGTCAAGAAAGTACCGGGAAAAGAACAATAATACACAAAATGTCTGTTATTCATCCAAATTTATTTTATCACCTTCAAAGTATGCTCCTTTAGAAACGATACACTTGCGCCAACGAATAATCCATTCATCAAAACATTTTTTAAACGCTGCTTCCGGAATTGAGTTCAGTTCTCGCCGCGAATTCTCCTTTATGTCTTCTATCGATTGAAAACGGTTCAGTTGGAAGGCGCCACTCCGAAGCTTGTTGACTAGTTTGCATGTCAAACTCGTAAACCCACGTCTCGTCACCAGTAACAATGCGTTTCATGAATGTTGGGTCCGAACTGACTCGTTCTAGCATGTCCTCAGCGACTTTCATGCGATTGAGTTTTTGGAGAAAATTCAGATCTTTTGGGACTAGCCGAGCAGCAACATGTTTCATACCCAAATGATTAGTTAAAATGGTACGGATCGACTCGTGAGATACAGAAAGTTCGGCGGCTATCTCTCTCAGAGTTGAATGGGGATTTTCAGTCACTATTTCCTTCACTTTTGCGATGTTAACTTCAGTTGCAGACGTTGACGGCCTACCAGAGCGAGGCAAATCTTCCATCACATCTCGACCGCTTTTGAACGCTTTGAACCACTCATAAGCACGAGTTTTTGATAAAGTCGATTCACCGTAAGCCTTCTGTAACATTTTCAGTGACTCCGAACACGAAATTCCATTGGCGATGCAAAATTTAAGACAAACTCTTTGTTCGATATTGTTAAATAACAGATGCAACTCAAACTCCGCGCCAAAATGGAAAACAGTTGTGCCAATCTAACAACTACAAAAAAACAAAAATTTGAATTTGGAACCATAAACAAATCATCCATTCCCGATACTTTTTGGACTGAATGTATATCGTGACTTGAATGATTAACGCTAGAGACAAACCGAGGGCCTTGCACGAATTTTTTTGACGTATCTATAGTAACGTAACGTAAAGTTTTACCATAGCTACAATACTCGTTTCGCAAATAATATTTATTTGAATTAGATGCTATATTCATATTTTTGAATGATATAAATTGTGTATGTCCCAAAAAATTAAACAAAAATACTATGGGGTTGTAGTTTTTCACTTTCAAAATTCACTTACGTTATTACGTATACGTCATAATAATTCGTTATAGTCCCCAAAAAAGTAATGCTAGCAAAGGAGGAAGCCGAACGTGTGAGAGAGTGGTGAACCTCACGAGCTGCCGCAACAGAAGAAGACGATTCTTGGCCGCCATAGGCGCGGGCCTGCGGACGGCGAGCATTGGGTGGCTCGCCGTCTGAGCAAAACCAGGCCCGGGTCGACGGCGTGTTGTGTTCCACGCGCGCCTCAAAGAGTTGTCAGCATAGAAGACGGGTCCCGCTAAGGCCAGTGTCTGCTGGGGCTGCAGACTTCTTTCGAAAGAGGCACCGTACCCTGGAACGCAAAGGGCACTAAGAGGAACTTGGATGGGTTTTAGTCATTAAAAGTCTGACACTCCCTCCTTCTTCACCCAGAGCGGGAGGAGTCATTTGAATTTTGAGTCCTTAAAAAGAGGCCCTCCAGAAACACACCTATCGTATGCAACGCAACATACGTCACCATGCTAAAGCGTTGCATAAGTTGCGTACGTAGGACCAGTGTGTTTCTCGCATAAGTATCTTATGCAGAAGAATTATTGATCTTCTAGTAACGCATATCACTTTCTGTGCGACCAAAAAAAAAAAACTTAAAAACTTCTTAAGTAAACCTGTCAGTGTACCGAAGCTTTGGCCTAAAAGCTTCAATGGCCGAGAACTAAGGAGAATTGAATAAACGGTCCTTAGAGATCGCCCGTTGCGATTCCCGCCTTTGTGCGCTTCGAGAGGGCTCAACACGGACTCCTACCGATTGAAAAGCATTTCTTCATTTACCCTACTTACTTAATCTTCAGCGAATGGATAAACAAAGTTGACGGACTAAGTTTGGAGAAGTGAGCTTGGGGCCAGTGGCGGCGTAGGGTAGATTGGCACCCAAGGCGGTTTTGTATTTAGCACGCGTACTTAAAATAAAACACCAAATATTAAACATACTGACGAGACTTTATTTTACTAAAAACTTCGATCACATTATCAAAATTGACTTCCTTGTCTATTTCAATTCATAATATCGAAATGTTGTGTAAGATCAGACCAAGCGCAACATTACGAGTAATTCATTATTTTAAGGAATTGAAAATTAGGTATACCTATTCGAAAAAAAATATGAAAATATAGTTGCGATGCGTTTTAAAATTACTAGGTATGATATTAGTATGTAAGCTGCTAGGTATAAGAGAAGGTAGTTATTTATTGACATGTCTTTCCTGAGGGAGATTTTGTTGCGAATTCTTTGGATGTACGAGTGAGTTGTCATGCCCCTTGGTGCTTGGCACCTGGGGTGGACCGCCGCCACTGGTTGGGGTAGTGGCGGCTGTGATTTTAGAGTTCCTCTGAACCGGTTTGCGACTTAGACTTAGTGCTTGGTCGTATGTGGAACGAGCGTCCCTGTCGTGTGAGTGTCGAGCGTCATTCGGTGTTATGCTTCGGTGTATTACGCATATTTCGCCTAAAGTAGTATTTATCGTTTATAGTTGCACTAGTTGACCCGCGCAACTTCGTCTGCGTCCCAATTTTCATTACTGCTCCGCTTCTACTGGTCTTAGCGTGTGTGTGTGAGCGTGAAATGGGCTATCTAATACTGAAATAATTTTGCAAATCGGACTAAGGCCCTGTTTAATAAACGTTGCAATACGACAATTTTGTAAGTAATTAACATATTTGTTAAATTGTATGACAAGTGCTGTTTAATAAAACTTACAATTATGTATGAATTTTACAAGTAAAAACCTTACAAATATTACAATTACAAGTGCCGTTTGATAAACATTTACATGTGCAGAAAACGCCTGTAGATTTAGATGATAATATTGTACCTACAAATTTGTAATTGTAAGTTACTAATTACTTTTTTATTTTTTTATTTGTAATGGGTTTGCTCTTGACTCTAGTCTATGTCAGAGATGATAGAGACAAAGTCTACGATGGAGCGAGCCCACCCAGAAGGATTAATTACATAAAATGTAAGTTTTTGTTGAAGATTCTTAAATCGAGAGTAGATTTCAAAAATCTTAGAATTTAGAAATTGGTTTAAGCATTTGATTTACATAACACTTTTTTATTTTAGAAAAGAATGAAAGAAAGAATAGTATTTATTTAGCACATACCTACATGAAACACGCACGGTACATAAAAATAACAAATAATGGTAGGGAAGCCAAAAACTAAGTGTGTGTCTCACGGCTGCACTAAAAAGGTTCATTTTAGCGATATGTCAGACAGCCTGAGACTGTCTGACGCTGGTTTTCTAATTAACCCTAAGGATGAGTGGCGGTTCATTTGAATCAAAATGATATGTAAAAAAAAACTATCTTAAAAAAAACGTACATAAAAGAATAAACAAATACAATGAATATTGAGCAATTATACTAGAAATAAAAACAAAGTTAAGAAGATATTATAAGAATTTGTATAACAGTGCTGTGTGTACGTGTATTAATTATAATAAATACCTAAATAGTTTTCCACCGATTTTAAGGGTTCCGTACCCAAGGGTTAACCAACGGAACCATATTATTAAGCCTCCTATGGCCGTCGGTTTGTCTGTCAGCGAGCTGAATCTCAAGAACCGTAATAGATAGACAGTTGAAATTTTCACGGATCGTGTAGTGCCGCTATAGCAACAAATAATAATAGATAAAAAATTAAAGGGGGTTCTCATACTAGAAACTTGTTTATGGTTCGAATCCCTTCGTGTTAGTGTCCGACTCGCACTTGTCCGGTTTTTTATTCATAACGAAAGTTATGAAGCACTGTTTATAATCACAATTCTGTCTAATATTCATCATCACTTACTGTCACTACTCACTTCCACTACTAGTTGTTGGAACTATTTTTATTAAATTTCCACATATCAAATTGAGGTACAAAATTGTTAAGTTTTGACACAAGGTGAGTCCACTTGTCAGAGTTGTTCTACAATTTACAAAATATGTAAACTTGTACTTACAATAATTGTGCGTTCAATAAAACAGTTTTCCTTACAAATATGTAAATTGTCACCTGTTAAGAGAAAATGTTTATTAAACAGATCATCATCATGCCTAGCCTTTTCCCAACTATATTGGGGTCGGCTTCCAGTCAAACCGGATTCAGCTAAATACCAGTATTTTACGCGGAGCGGCTGCCTACCTGACCTCCACAACCCCAGTAACTGGGTAACCCAGTACTTCATGGCGAGACTGGAGTCAGACTAACTGGCTTCTGACTATCCGTAACTACTGCCAAAGATCTACAAATGACAGCCAGGACCAACGGCTTAACGTGCTTTCCGAGGCAGGGAGGAAACTCGGTATGTTGAGATGGTCACCCATCCACAGACCAACCTAAGTCTGCGTTGCTTAACCTTGAAGATCGACCCGTAGGGCTGTTATTATCTAGCTTCGAGCATGTTTATTAAACAGAAATATGTAAAATTGTAGGCTACAGTTCTAAAATTTTGTAAGTTTTCCACCATGGTAAATTTGTAAGTTGCATTCTTTATTAAACAGAAACTTGTAACTTGTAAAATACAATTACAATTTGTAACGTTAGCCTAGGAGTTCCTGAGATTAGCACATTCAAGCAAGCAAACAAACAAACAAACTCTTCAGCTTTATAGCTTTATATATTAAGTACTCGTATAGATGTATAGATATAAGGAAGAAGGATAAGAAAGTACGATAAATATAGTTAGGATTTGGTTAATATAACATAGGGAGAAACGAACTTCTACAAAGCCAAACGTTTTCCAAAATTCTATGTTCCCAATTGACCACTGAATACAGTAAGTGTAATTCTTGAAAATCTTATTAACTACTCAGAATTCTTCAGGGATTGGCCATCGTTTACTAAACCAAGCAGTTCGCTGAGTAGTCCCACAAGACTGCCGACCTTGATGAAGATACAACTCATTTATACAACGTTAATTTACTCGTCTAGTTGGAATTTGGATCGGGATTTCGAACTAAACGATTCAGGTTTTTAGGTTTTCCTTTGAGTGTATAATCTAACCAGGGGTGGATCCAGGATTGCCGTTTGGGGGGGGGGGGGGGTGTTTCGGCTTGGCACGGCTAAAAGCGGGTTTTACACACACAGACACTAAAAAAGCACAACATTTTATTTTGCTCAGCGAATAACAAGCCTTCTTGAATCACTTTTCGTAAATTCCTCGATGACTTCGTTACGTTGCATTGTAGACTAACAAAGAAATCTGAGTCTTAGGATGGACCACACAGAACAGTATCTGTTCTGTGATCGACCATCACTTTGAATGCCTCGAGTTACATAGATAGAGAGGTCTTGAGTCCTCGACCGACATAGATGTTTTTTTTGTTTTCGAAAATCCGTGAAAAAGGCAGAAAGGATGGGGTATTTTTGTGTGAAATCTCATTTTCTTTATTAGTAAAATCACAATGGAACTGCCTGTCCGGGATGATGGATATATACTTATCCAGCTTAACTCGATTTGTGTTACTAAGATTAAAATATAAGTATCTACTTTCACCCACTGCTGGCGAGAATAGGCTTCCTGGCTTTTGTGCTACAATAAAGTAAAATTAAAAAAAAATACTTTGTCCATTCTAGGAATTGGCTCCTGTATCGTGGGTGCGTTTACAAACATACAAAGTCACATACACAAACAGCCAGACTCGAAACAACTATCTGTAGGATATACAAATATTTGTTCCGTGCGAGAATCGAACCCACGAGAAGCGTTGCAGTAGCCAATTGCTCAAACACTGCGCCAACCGTGCCGTCAAGAAATAAAAACTCCTTATTCCTCAAAGAGATTCACTTCAGAAACCTCACATGGCACCATTCTTGAGCATTTGGCAGACGGATTAGTACTTGCGGTATCTAATTATGAATGTTGACGACACGAATCAAACTTTTATTTAGATTCCTGTGGTCCAGACAAATGTTGCCGTCCATTTCGCGGATATAATTAATTTAAACTAGGTTGTCATGAATAAAATGAGCTTTAATCTAACTTTTACTTCCACCAGAGTCATGCGGTTCGTATTAGTATAATTAATTTTAGTTCATTTAGCTCTCGGGAACGGCACGTTAGCGAATATTATAATGTCTAATTTACTTTATTCAACTTTCTGCGTTGTTCGGAATGTGTGTGTTGTGTGGTGGTAGTAGTTAATCTCTCTGGGAAAGCCATTTGGTTGGAAAAGTATCGTTTGTTAGTACCACTATATATAAGAGTATATCTGTCGCCAAATGTCACTGCTGTTTTAAGCTTCAAACGTTATCTCTGATGCTGACAGTGCGATGGTAAACTTTTTGATGTGATCTTCTTCAATAACTGTGTTCGGCCAGGCATCCTATTCCATCAAACGCACAAATATCAGGGTGTCTAAAATGGCCACTTTAGCAGAATCAGAAAGCATATCACGCTACCCGTCACTGTCAAATTTTCCCAATCAACCTTGAACCTAATGCGTTCGCGATAAAGATGAAAATGAAATTTGACAGATTGTTGTGTGATTAATATTATGATTTTAATATGATTCTGCTACAGTGGCCTGTTTAGATCCGCAGGGAATAAGCTTGTTGCGAAACAGTAATGCTAGCAAAGGAGGAAGCCGAACGCGTGAGAGAGAGGGAAACCTCACGCCGTAACGTAACAGAAGAAGACGCCCCGAGCGTCGGGTGTCACAGGACGGTTCTCGGCCACCGTAGGCGGGGGTCTGCGGACGGTGAGCATTGAGTGGCTCGCCGTCTTATCAGAACCAGGCCCGGGTCGAAGGTGCACTGTGTTCCACGCGCGCCTCGAAGAGCTGTCAACATAAAAGACGGGACCCGTTAGAGCCAGTGTCTGCTGGGGCTGCGGACTTCGTTCAAAAGAGGCACCGTACCCTGGAACGCAAAGGGCACTAGGAGGAACACGGATGGGTTTTAGTCAGTAAGAGTCTGACACTCGCTCCTGCTTTACTCAGAGCGGGACGAGTCATCTGGTGATTTCCCATCCTAAAAAAAGGGAATATGCGTGCGATTTTTTTATTCGCATAATTAAATACTCTTGAAATTATTTTTCAAATAACTTTATCCGCTATTAAATTACAACGCTTCAAATATTACAATTAGAAAGAAAAGTCCGAAATGAACTTTGACGTCAAAGTCTTTGAAGCCTATACAGCTGCTATAGAAAACAGCGTTTCTCGAGAGAGGGACAGATATATTTGTTTAAAATAATTATATCTCGTTTGTTGTTCGAGCAATTTTGATTCTATTTTCACTGTTAGTATTATATTTTTGTATTTTTTTTTAATTATTTTAACATTTCTCTCCTTTGTCGATTAAAAAATACACGGTGACAGAGTACTGTCATATATACAACCTTCTTGGAATGCTGATATCGGTGGTATTTTAAAAGCGCCATGTAAATATAAAATATCTTTTGAATTTGATTGGATAATAAATAAATTGTTTTATATTAGTCCGTCAGACTCTATTTAGCTTCTTAATCTAATATACCTAATAAAACTAATTAGTCCGCATCGCTGTCTTCCGGAAACGTGACTGGCAGCATTGCCACGTTGAATGGTAATGTTAATTCTTTGAGCAAAGAACAAGCCAGCTCTTTGGTCATGCAAAGTATCGATCAGTCGGCGAGAAACGTCTTTAAAAAAAAATATTTCGGAAGTCGGTGTTTTTGGTTATTTTGTTTTTGAATACTGACTTCCGAAATAAAAGTTATTGGTACGCAGGTACCACTAAAAAGCGAAACCACAAACACAGCGTGCCGGCGTGATGTTATGTTATGAACTGGTGTAAACAATCAACAGACATGCGATTTCAGAAATCCCGATCCATTTGCTATCATTTATTGAAGAGTTCTGTTGCCTACCTCCAAAGTTCTTCATCAGATTTTCACCAAATTTAAATGGGACCAGTCCGAAAAAATACTCTTCCAAATAAAAAAAGAATCATCTAAATCGATTAACAATTGGCGAAAATATCGCTGAACAAACATTGTTTATGGGATCCCATCATCAGATCCTGTCCTATACCTTCCATCATCAGCTCAGCAACATGAGATGATGATTACCAGGCACAAATATCTGAATTGCGTTACAAAGTTTATGAAAAACATTGTATGTGCTTATAAAATTTGAGGGTTTTCCTGGATTTTTATGGGATCCCATGATCAGATTCTGACTTGGTGACATGGGACCATCTCAGAAGTATATAGGCTTTCGAATAAAATAAGAATTTTTAAAATCGTTCCACAATTGGCGGAGAAATCGGTGAACATGTCATAAAAAAAAATAAAAAAATACATACAGCCGAACATACAACCTCCTCCTTTTTGAAGAAGTTGGTTAAAAAGGAGACGCGCACTCGAACCCTAGCGTTTCGACTCCAAACGGCTCAAAACTGTAATTACCAATAAGGTTACAGTGTTTGCTTCTTTTATTGTGATTACAAAGTAAAGAAAAAGTCATACTTAATAAGTATAATGTCCTTATTTCCCTGTGTGTGGCAGTTTCTAGTCACTTACTTCACCAAGTTTTCATAGAGTAATTCCATTACAGAATAGCTTACCTAAAAATATTGATACAAAGCATTTTTGTTGTTATGTAAAATAACGACAAGAATGCTTTGTATCTCTATCCACACTTCGCACACGACTAAACAACATAAAGTATTTTTTGTAACACGTAACGAAAATAGTCAAGCCTGCCCTACATTTCACACAAACATATCAGTACAGTAAAACGGCTGCAAAGATATCAAAGGAAATGTTTTTCAGAGGATTTTATTCTCTATTTACGCGTAAATGTTAAACTTGTCACTAAGGTTAAAGGCAGAATTGATTTGACAAAGGCATGTATTTATTGTCTGCTGAAATCAAGACAAAGTAGTGTGGATTTACATATTATTTCTTCTGGGAATAGAGAGCGTTTTCTTATACCCGCTTCTCGAGTACCTATCGTCTATGTATATGCTGTATGTTATAAATATACAGCAAGTTTCTTTTTTATCTAGAACAGTACGGAGAATTCCATAAGAACGGGGAAACTTATGTATGAACTTTTAGATCTTGCTTATGATTTTTGTTGCCATAATATTATTGCTTTACTACGAATATTAAGCACCAATTGACTGACTCAGTGTCAAAGAACTGTATTAACTGTAACGATAGAATTTTGGATAGCATCAACAATAGCCAGCGAGAGTAACGAGACGTCATTTGGCTCGGTAAATTTGATACATTTTTACCAAGCCAAATGACGTCACGCGTGTCTTCAACTCGCTGTATCCTCTTTATTATTTGTTTACGTGAAAAAAGAAAAAATACGTGTCCAATATTTTTTGAAAATCTATCAGACGGACTAATTAGATTTTTTTAGTAAAATACCCCATTATGTCGATATGTTTGTATAACGACATAATTGAAATTGAAAATATTTATTTCAGACCAATTACACAGTAAATAATACAGGCCATAATAAAATAAAAAAATAATACAAATACAACAAAAAATATTACATGTCTCAAAATTTGGAAGAAAATAACAGAAGCGATATAAGAAACTTGTGTGAACTAGGTGGCAGCACAGGAGTGTCATTGTCAAGTATATTTTACCAGGCAGTGAACCTTATACATACGTACCTAATCGTAACGCTAAAACAACGAATATTTTGACGTATAGACATTAATTTAAGTGAATTTTGAATGTGAAAAATTCAACCCCATAGTATTTTGGTTTAATTTTATGGGACAAACACAATTTATATTATGCAAAAATATAAATAAAGCAAATAATTCAAATACATATTACGTGCGAAACGAGTAATACGTCAAAAATATTCATGCTGGGCCTCTGTAGGTAGAAAAAGAGAAGCAACAACGTCTTGTATTCTTGTCGTTAAAGATTCGGTTATGCGACACTACTAGATGGCATAGTCAACGACGTGCACGTTTAGGGTTGCCACCTTTTTTTGCGCAAATAAAGTAAGTATATTGGTTATGAAAAGTAGAAGAAAAAACGTACATTGTGTCAAAATAAAGATTTATTTTACTTCTTGTTTTGCTTAAAAACATGTTTTTCGTTACTTTTAGCAACTTTTAACAAATAATTCATTCATTCTTTTCATTTTTAGTGTCCCGCACCCAAAGGGTAACCAACGAAACCCTATTACTAAGCCACCGCTGTCCGTCTGTCCATCTGTCTGTCAGTCAGCGGGCTAAATCTTAAGTACCGTAATAGGTTGACAGCATAGACAGTTGTAATTCACAGTGTGTATTTCTGTTGGTGCTATAACAACAAATAATGAAAATTAAATTAAACTGAAAACTAAAGAGGCTTCCTTAAAGGGGCTGAGAGTCTGACTCGAACTTGGTCGGTTATTTTATCAGATTGAGAGACGCTTTGTTTCTTTTATCTTGCCATTTGCTATTTATCAAAGAAACTCTCTCCGTGAATGCTGACGTGGCAGCAATCGACAGGAAAATAAAATTACTTTTTTTTATTTTTTTTTCTATATTATTTGTGCAATAGACAATACCGCAAAACCTTTAAGTACCTACTATGTTTCTGATCATGTCGTTCTGTTTTACGCAAAAATATTTACAACCAACCTTTTTTTTAATCATGTAAAATGAATCCCTGAGAAACCAAAAAATGATGCGAAATAAAGTATTTTCGCGTACTTTATTGTTCTCATCAAGTATAGAGTACAAGTACCCGAAAAAACGTAAAATACTTTACATGTGAATAAAGTACGGGTGGCAACCCTGTGCATTTTTAGACATGTGTCGTCATGCAAACAGTTTGCTAAAAATGAAGGTCTACCGCCATCACTGAATTTCAGAATGACGGTCTGATCCTAATTAGGCCTGAGACTTTTCGTAACGAAAAACCGTATAGCAATTTGCTTTCCTTGGAAGAAAATCGGGACACGATCTCGGATGAAAATTGGGTTTAGATGTTTATTTCCAGGCTTGAAAATGCAAGCATAGATAGGCACGCTCATTAAAAACGAAAAAAGATGACTAACTAGCTGACTTATTACCCTAACAGTTACGGACTGAGGCTTTGCCCGTATTAAAATTGGTGAATTTTCTACAGTCCAGGGATAAAAACTCGCAAAGTGCGAATCGGACTCGCGTGCAAAGGGTTCCGAACCAATTCCATTTTCGTAATTTATTATTTCAACAACATAATAACATGTAACTATTAGAACTATTCAGTATGGGCTTTTTTTTCAAAATTTTAGGGAAAGTAAAAGGCTCCGAAGGGCAAGGGGGGGGGTGCCATAGTCGCCACGCTTGGCAGGCGGGTTGGCGATCGCAGTGTATGGTGTTGGGTTTTACAGAGAACGCCCATTCTCTGGTGAGTCCCTTTTTCGCCTCTTATGACACCCACGGGAAGTGATGGGATGGTATTATTCTTTTACGGTACCGGCCGACAGCTTACGGCAAAATAACTTTAAATAAAAACTACATTTTTATTTTAATAAAAAAAATTAAATCCCTCACAGTAATCCCTTTCATTTGATATGTCACACAATACAATTACATAACTTTTTTTAATTAAATAAAAATATTTTGATTCTCAATATTTATCTATTTACGTAACGCGTCCGTGTTTGAGCCACATAAGTCCATATGTGTACCAAATTTCAACAGAACCGGTCCCGTAGTTCCGGAGAAAACTGGCTGTGACAGACAGACAGATACCTGAGTGATCCTATAAGGGTTCCACTTCTTACGGATGTTTGGAACCCTATAAGTTACCCTATAATCCAGTAGGACATGGTTTATGCACGTTCATACAAATCCGTCCAGGCGTGATTACTAACCTCCAAAATATACTGATTTTCACATCTATGGTAGTAGTAGTTAATTTGAGGAGCTCGTGGCTAGATAATAACAGCCGCACGGATCAATTTTCAAGGTTAAGAAACGCTTGCCAAGGTTGGTCTGTTGATGGGTGACCATCTTAACATACCGAGTTTCCTCCGTGCCTCGGAAAGCACGCTAAGCCGTTGGTCCCGGCTGTCATTTGTAGATCTTTGACAGTCGTTACGGATAGTCAGAAGCCAGTTAATCTGACTCCAGTCTTGCCATGAAGTATCGAGTTACCCAGGTAATGGGTTGTAGAGGTCTGGTAGGCAGCCGCTCCGCGTAAAATACTGGTATTCAGCTAAATCTGGTCTGACTGGAAGCCGACCCCAATAAAGGCTAGGCTAGATGATGAACTGTGCCACTAGCAAAAAAATATTGCTGGTTTTCTTTCTTCCATAACCTACGGAGCACTTAATGTGCCGCCCATCGTTCTACGAATACAAGACCTCCATCAAGTAGTTAGAATCACAATGGAATAGAAGTGCCCATTGTGCACAGGAACCGTGGGAGTCGGGTGGGCGAAGTGAGTGATTAAGTTGCTCAACTAATTACACATAACTGGCGTTTGTGCCGCTCCGTCTTAGTTATTTCACCCCTCTGCGGGGTTACTGGACTAGTTTCTTAATAACACCTCATTTTGTTTCCCCCAAAAGCTAAGAATACCAGTATCAATCAGTCAGTAACCTTTCGTTTTAATAATAAACAGTTATAATTATCCAAAACCTACAGAGAATCTCGGAACTTTTCAGATTTATTCATGCTCGGAAAACAAACGGTTTCTCATTATACTCAAGGAGCCCTTCAATGTAATGAGACCGAAGCGAAGAAAACTTTCTTATTTAAATGTCCATAAGGTTTAATATTCTAATTTTAACAAACAAAGTTTAAATTTCATTATCTTTTATGTACTCAATACAACAAACACGCAACAACAATGAATATTAGAAAAGTTGTGCGTTATCCGAGGTGTTCCGTGTTGGTGGCGATAAATTAAATCTGTCGTAAGGAGGTAACACCTCGATTCGTTCAGTAACCTGTTTTATGACTAATTGGAGTTTCAAGTTGTTCAAAGTTCGCTACAGACCGCACGGCCGCATTACGAGCTGAACTAACCACTGCTAACTACGAATTTATTCACAGCGTGCCTCTGTCTTGACGCATGAAAGAAACTAACTCTTTTTGCTCCGACGCCGCGCGCCGGGAACACTGCCATTTGGTAAAGTTTGGCGCATTAATTTTATACTTGGAAGAAAAAACAAGCTTGTCGCTCGTGATTCTAGTAATTGAGAGAAGTGTAAAACTAGACTAGACTGTAATGTATGGCTGGAGAAGATTTGTGCCATCGTCAAGTTAGTCTGGTCGCGTCAGTTTTATGTAAGTGTTCATTTGCGGGTTTATCGTGGCTCATAAAGCAACAGAGTAGATATTTGTTGAGCGAATAGTTGGAGTGGCCAAGAGAAACTTGTCGCGATCAAATAGAACGTTGTACTCGTTTAGAGCGCTGCTCTCCGAAGTTGGAGAGAAGAATCGATTACTTGGGAAAATTCTGAAGTGGCGAGTGGGGAAGTGGATGCTGTTACTGTGGCTCGTTGTGTGTTCGACGGAAAGGAACGTTATTCGTTGAGAATCGGAATTTTTGTTTTGTTGGTTCATATATTTTTGTTTAAGTGCAAGCTAGCCTTTCGCGTTATCTGGACTGTCAATTTACATCAAAATGTATTTTCCACTGATTAAATTACAAGATGAGGTTATTTCAGACTTGACCGCTTCTTAGGATACCTGCTGTTGGAGTTCCTTTAATCATATGAAAATAGGCCTTGTGACCCGGTAGTCGTGGGTTTGATTCCCACGGGAAGCATACCTAATTTGTAAAGTTGTTTTAAGTTTCGCTTGGACATTGCAGGATCGTTGTTAGGGGTATGGTCAGCAGTGAAATGGTATGGGAGGCGGTTGTGTCTTTTTGCGAGGACGTAATCTCGCAAAAGGAAGCGGCGGAGCGGGTCAGGGGGGAAGACTCTCTCGCTGATCCGATTCGCTGCAGAAGGACAGGACGGCGCAGGCGGCGAAATGCCGACTTGATGCCGCCATAGGAGGGCCTGCAGACGATAGATTAGGGACTCTATCGTCCACGCTGTAAGGTCCCTGGAGTCGTGGTGATGTCCCAGTGCACCCGGACATCGCTGAAAGAAGAGGGAGCCCGAACGGGCATAGAAGAGGGAGCCCAGAAGTAGGCCACGCTGGATGAGTCGTGAATGTCATGCGTAGCAGTCCTCGCGACCCACCCATCAAGGTGAAAGTAGGTGCACAGGCGAAATTTTTAGTGGGTGCAAGTCCCACATAACCACGTCGTCTCCCCGGCTGATGTGGTATGCGTTAGGCATTTTCTTCGTACGGAAAAAAAAGGATATTGCAGGCTTGAATCACCAGCTGTCTGATAAAAAGATGATTCCGTGCTTCGGATGGCACGTAGAAGCCGGTTATCCCGGCCGCCAAATGGCGTTCGTCAAATAAAATATGTCAGAGGCCCTCGAGGCGGTTTAGAAACTCTGACACTAGATTGTGTAGACCTTACTGCCTACACGATAAGAAGAAGATACGAAAATGTTGTTAGGTTTGTTAGCCTGGAACAACTGCCGTGTGAACAGTGCAATTCTTCCGCGAATACGTTCAACGGGGAAAAAAGTGACGTAACAACTGATAACGCGTTAACAATACTTTAAAAACAATAAGCAGGTACTTTTCGAATATCCTTTATCCCTCGCGTTTCACGGAACATAGCCTGCATTGGCCCCCAAACTTTTCCTGGCATTACCCCTCTGAGTGTGCGTATTTATCATAAAAATTACGCCACTTCGCACCGCGGAACTACATTTTTGCGGCAAGGGTTCTGATATAAAGGTGGAGTCGTTATGCAAATTTCTTTTAGGTCTTTGAGCTATCCACGCGAATGTGGAATATACGAATTGGGTTTTCCGGCAGTGTGGTTGGATAAATCTAGGCGTTTTTGTGATTGGTGTGCCGTGCGAAAATGTAACGTCTCGCTGCAGAATTTAAGTGGTTTTGTTGCAATAAAGTGCAGACGATCACGGAAGGAAATTGAAAATTTCTGCTTTGATATAGTTGAGGGAATAAAGAAAACCGGGTACGAAATTACTTTAACAATTTTATTGAGCTCTATAAAACGTAGAAATGAGGGTCTTCGTCGAATAGGTCACAAAATCTATAAAAATGTTAATTTTTACGTTCGCTTCCTGTAGGTGTCGTAAAGGCGATGGGATTCCATCAGGTGGTTGGGCAGCATCATCCGTTGCATACTGATAAGTGATAACATTTGATTACAAGCCTCAATTTGGCGGTAATGGCTCACGGGCTTCGGCAATGGAATGGCCGACAAATTCGAATCTAACCCTTTTGTTGATAGGAAGATAATCCCTTTTTTTGGAAATCAACTCATCAAATTACTCCTCCCGCTCTAGGCAAAGCGGCTTGTCAGACTTTTATGGACTGACACCCATGTTATTTCAAATGCTCTTTGCGTTACAGGGTCCCGGTAATTCTTTCGAGAATATATGAATTATTTACTTCTATTAAAATCATATCATTAGAAGTACTTAATAGGAATTAGTAAAACCATAATGCTTAATAACAGCCACACCGCAGCAGTCCTTCCATTATTCTTCCGCAATAATTACGAGTAGTTCTTTAAGCTTCGTTGAAGCTCATAATTATGTTTCTAGGATTTCCTTTGAAACAGGGTATTAAATAAAATATTTTATTTAGTGAGATAATAAAAATGATTTCTACCTCAGTATGAAATACATTATCTACGTTGTGCTTTGAAAACAATCATCTTGTTCCTAGCAGGACTGAAATTCGAAACTGAAATAACGTTTCCTTAATTTAATTTTTATTCTCCTTCATCATCATCATCTGCCTAGCCTTTCAGATTCAGATTCAGATTCATTTATTTGCAAATTTGCATTTATTTCTCACAACTATATTGGGGTCGGCTTCTAGTCAAGCCGAATTTGGCTGAAAACCAATATTTTACGAATTTACGAAGAGCGGCTGACTACCAGACCTCCACAACCCATTAACTGGGTAACACGGTACTTCATGGTAAGACTGGAGTCAGATTTACTGGCTTCTGACTATCCGTAACGACTGCCAAAGATCTATAAATGACAGCCGGGATCAACAGCTTAACGTGCTTTGCGAGGAACAGAGGAATCTCGGTATGTTAAGATGGTCACCCATCTACAGACCAACCTTGGCAAGCGTTGCTTAACCTTTTTTATTCTCCTTCAGTGAACATAAATTCAGATATGACTTCCACTGTGTTTTACGTTTTTTTTGTGTGTTAAAGAACCGCTGATTTAATAATTGCTTACTCATAATGTTAATTACACAGCCGCGCGGTTCGCTCTTTGAGGTTGCTGCGTGGGTTAGTGGCCAACATAATAATACCAAGATTTCTCTGTGCATCGGAAAGCACGTTAAACGGTTGGTTCCGGCTGTCATTTGCAGATCTTTGACAATCGTTACAGCTAGTCAGAAACCAGGAAAATTTACACCAGTCTTGTCAAGGGGTGTCGTGTTGGCCAGTTACTGGGTTGAGGAGGTCAGCGGGTCTAAAAAGGCCACTTTAGTAGAATCATAATATTAACCACACAACAATCTGTCAGATTTCATTTTCATCTTTATCGCTAACGCATTAGGTTCAAGGTTGATTGGGATTTGACAGTGATGGAGAGAGCGATGTGCTTTCTGATTCTGCTAAAGTGGCCTTTTTAGACCCATAGATAGGCAATTGCTCCATGTAATAAACTGGGTACTCAGCTGCATCTGGCTAGATTGGAAGGCAAACCCTACATAGTGAAATCATATCATTAGAATCCCATCCACACGCACAAAACGTTTTGGGAACACATTCATAGTGCGTACAGCTAAGGAGTGAAATTCCCTGCCGGAGTCTGTTTCCTTATAGCTACAACCTGGGAGTCTTTAAGTCAAGAGTGAATAGGTTACTTCTAGGCAAGCGTGCTCCATCTTCGACTGCATCATCGCTTACCATCAGGTGAGATACTGATTAAACGCGTGCATATCAATAGTAAAATCAAGTTGGGAAAAGGCTAGCTAGCTTGATACGTAAAAATAGAATCTATTGAAAACTATTAACCTACATTTGATTGTCCAAGTTCTTTGTTCTTAAGATAAATAAAAACAAACAATAGCATACTGGCATGAATGAACATTGACGTTTATTTTTTTTCCACAAAAGACTGGCCATAAATTTTCCAGAATGGCTTTTAAGTTCCATTTTAAAAGTCTAGGCCAATTTAAAAAATCCTTCTGGACTGGCACTTGGCAGCTTGCCCCGAAGGCTGGTAGCCGTGCTGTCATTGCTAATCCTTCGTTGGAGGTGTAAGCCAAAATTCTGGACACGCTTTTCGTCGACGAAGCATAGTACACAAATCACCGGTAAGTAATATGGACAGCGTCTGTTTCCACAGCATTTAGAACTCTTAACAACTAGAACCATTTTAAACGCCCATTTTTGTTGTTGTTATGCAGAGTTGCTTCGTTATGAAACCACATTTTTGGATTAAATCTATATCTTGTATTAATTTTTTCAGTATTGCCAATAATTATAGTACGCCGCGCTACTAATGATTTTGTTCTGCTAAAATAAATCGTTGGAATCTGAGATTCTCGTATTTTTTTTAAGCAACAAACGCGTTTTCACACGCGCACGTGTCACGTGTCACAGTCGCAAACTAATTAATACTCTTATTTCCCCACCAATTGAACAGTTTTTGTTGCTTTCGCTAAGATAATCATTAATGCGACTTGAATTTGTACTGCCTGTCCGGTGGCCCATTCGACTGAAAGTTTTATTTTTTGCTTACATCGCAAACCAACATGTTGGTCGACTATTGTGGAATCGAAAGAGACGGTTCACCGGCCAATCCACTTATCTAGTTTCAATAGAATTAACTTCTTCACGGAAGCCTGCGTTGATAAAATATTCATTTTTTTATTGGAAAGAGCGTAACAAAGGACCGAAAATAACCAATATTCACTGAATCTAAAACGTTTTTCCCTCGGCACAAATCCGCCAAATCAGGTGTCAGAACATGAACTTGTTATAGAAAAATGTAAGCGCGAACAGCTGAATATGTCAATCAAGTCACGTGTTCGTTGAAACAAAATATATCAATCGAACTCTCTTCACTTCCAATTAGGGGAGTTTGGAATATGTTCAAACTACTGCTATTCCATATTTATGTGCGTAGTATTATGAGTTGCAGAGTATTTTTTTCTAGCATTTAATATTTTTTATCTGCGAGTCTAAAAAGTGTAGCAAAATCATATTAGAATCATTAATATAACCACATAACAATCTGTATTTCAATTTCATCTTTATAGCTAACGCATTAGGTTCAAGGTTGATTGGGAAAATTTGACAGTGACGGAACTCCCAGTTGTTTTCTCAAAATTTTTACCTAATACTTTACGCCATGTACAGACATGGCGTAAGTATTAGGTAAAAATTAACAAAAACATAAGTGCAAACAGTTATACTTATACTTTTGTTTGTGCAATTATTGTTATTCTGATATCTTTTGATATTTTATTGCACCTCCCACCATTTGTCTAACGCTTCAATTCCACCAGAGATGTGCAAGGATGCGTAGCGAGAGATGTATTCATTAAGAACGCTTCATTTACCAAGCCTCGCTCAACGCAAGCGATTCTATTGGTTCTAAATGATCTTAATCAATTGGTTCTTAATATTTTTTCCTTAATAATTAAAATTGTTTCTTTATAATTAGTTTTTAACACCTCAGGCATTAAGTTCACATCTGTTTATTTGTGTGCGAAACGTATCGTAGAAGTAATATAAGTACATAAATTATACGTTAATCACATGTTATTGTTCAGTATCGTGTTCTTAGGAAAAATGTTTTTTTTTTTACTTTTGGTACGCACACATTTGACCATTATCTCATCTGATGGTAAGCGATGATGTGGTCGAAGATGGAGCACGCTTGCTTAGAAGTTTCCTCTTGACTTAAAGACTCCCAGGTAAAACTAACTAGAATGTACTTCTTACATTTAGGCTTAAAGATATTTAAACCTAAATATAACGAGTACACTTAGAAGTATACATTTACGTTAAAACTCAATCCTGTTAATTCGCAGTTTGATTACGACATTTAAAGAGAAAAAGGTTGTGGCAAAGGTTCAAGGGATGCGGTGATGAAGGCGGTCCGCAAATGTTGATTACCTTTTAGCGTTTCTGAATCAACCCTACCCGGGTTGTTGTTTAATCACTGTGTTTGACAGTTTATCCGCAGTAGTTATAATTTATATAATCTTATTAGCATTCGTCTGCGTGGATTTTCTTATTTATAAATAACTACCTAACTAAGAATTTCTCCTGTATCGTGGGTGCGTTCACAAACATACAAACTCACATACACAAACAGCCAGACCCGGAACAACTATCGTTAGGCCATAGAAATGTTATTTCCGTGCGGGAATCGAACCCGCGACACGCAGCGCAGCAGTCAATCGCTCAACCACTGCGCTAACCGTGTTGTCAATTAGTACTTCGCCCATTATAAATTATAGCTAGCCGTTCCCGTAGGAATTTCGGGAAATCCTGTCTCTCTCTCTCTCTCTTAGTGCTGGGACTACGAAGTGTCCCTACACTCCGTAAGCTACATGCCAAATTAAGCTTTCTACGACCAGAAGTTTCGGTTGTGCGTTGTCTGTCAGTGACTCACTCTGCAACAGAAGAATGTTATATTCGCGGTGCCGTTTTTGGCGTCTTGCAACGGCAGCCCACTTCATCTATCCAAAAACTACGACGAACGGCGATGCGCCACCGGTCGTACATGGTGGAGATCCCACGCACAAAACGTTTTGGGAACACATTCATAGTGCGTACAGCTAAGGAGTGGAATTCCCTGCCGGAGTCTGTGTTTCTTGATAGCTACAACCTGGGCGTCTTTAAGTCAACAGTGAATAGGTTACTATAGTGAAATTGTCAGTTGAACACACCATTGAATTGTCTTGTGTTGAGCTTGATAGGCATGTTGTGGTATGCGTTTACAGACCTCCAAGTTACTAGAATCTATCTGTGTTTGATTTTATAACGGAAGATGTACTGAAAAAAGTCAGTACTACTAGTAAATCGATAATTATATGTGGCGACTTTAATATTAACTTATTAGAGACAAACTCGAATAGTATCAGGTTATTGAGTCTTTTTAAATCATTTAATCTGTCAAATGTATTTATGGAACCGACGCGATTGACAGAGTCTACTGCCACTTGTATAGACAACATAGTTTGTAATTGTGTTTACTTATATAAAGAAATTGTAAATGAGTTGCCATCAGATCACAGCGGGCAAACAATAACGTTTTGCATATAGGTACATACACCTACAAAAAAATCGAATAAAATTTAAACCAATTACAGATAAAAATTTAGAGAAACTAAATAAATAACAATTTAGCTAGCAAATTAGGTGATCATAACTTTAATAACATGGATGACCCAAATGAGTTTTACGGCGAGTTTTTTTCATTATTAAACACGCAATTTAATGACACTTTTCCTATAAAGTCTAAAAGTATTTACACTAAGTTCAGGAAAAAACTATATGAACTGTATATGAACTGACCAAAATCAATATATGAATAATGCAAGTTTTCAGAAGTATGTTGCGAGTATTCAAAAACATATAAAATTGTAATATAATTATAATAAGTCCGTGATTAAGACGTAATTCACCAGCAGCTCAAGCTCCGATCGATTTTCCTGGAATAGTAAATTTTAATAAGCTATTTGATACGCTGATCAGTCTTTGTCCTTACTGAATAATTGAATAGATAATAATTGGGCGGCGTTGGGTATAATTGAATATCTAACCAGTTTAATGGAAAGTCTACTTCAATCTCTCCTGCGGAACGAGATGTTAAACTGTTTCACGGAAATTCGAGGCACAATGCACAAAATGCCATAGACATTATTCTTTCCTATTATAAAACATTTAGCAAAGGATTCTAAAAAAGGGCTGTGTACCTATAAATTCTACACGTGTAATTTCATTGAAAAGTTTTTAATCATAATTTCACAAACTTAAATATTGAGCTAAAGATTCTGGTGTAAAGAAAAATGCTATACAGTAATTCTACATAGAATTACAGTTTTATTTTCTTAAGCGAACTGAATGAAGAATTCCACATTTTTCTTTCATAAAGATATTTTCTTTTATTCCACCATCGAAATGTTTTTCTTGGATACGTCGTACCTTTAGAAACTGCCTTCAATTAGACGTGGCAGAACTTCGCGGAGTCGTCAGCAATTTCTTCAAATTGGTCGCTGGCAGCAGTCCAGACGATTAACAACTTAGTGCAAGCTGTTTAATTTCATGCCTGGATGCTCTCGTTTTATGTCGTAACTACCTTGGCTCCCGCCCACAGATCACGGACTCCCGCCCACAGATCACGGATACGACTCGACGGCTGCTGCTAGAGGCGGCATTGTCGAAGTCATAGTCATAGCCATTATTTCAATAAGTTGACACAAAGGAGAGAGCCGTTCTTGAGGAGAATAACCGACAAGAAACCTCTTTTCAGATGAAAGCTTCACAATTTAAAAAAACCTAAATTAATTATATGTAAAGGCGATGAACCTAGAATACTTTCCATATAAACTTAGCGCGTTGGAACCATTTACTTTTTTTATGATAAAAATGGCGTATAGAAACTAACGGCTTCAAGAAATCCGTTAACTTCAACGTACATAAGTATCAGTCGAAAAGCAGCGTCAGGCAGCACCTAGATGTCCGGCAGTTTGTTGAACTGGACCAATCTGACGCAGCCGTGGGACACACAATGTTATTTAAACTAAGCTTCCTGACTTTTATACCTGCATTGGCAAATAAACAAACTTTTTTCTTCTACATCTTCTTCTTATCGTGTGTGCAGTAAAGCCCAACGTCCCCATGTACCCTAGTGTCAGAATTTCTACTCCGCCTCAAGGGCCTGTGATATACTTTATTTGACGACAGCCATTTGGCGGCCGGGACCACCAGCTTATACGTGCCTTCCGAAGCACGGAATCAACTTTTTATCAGACAATCACGTGATTCAAGCCTGCAATGTTCTAGCCAAACTGGAAAGCAACTTTACAAAGTATGCTCTTCCCGTGGAAATCGAACCCACGACCACCGGGTCGCAAGGTAAACGCCTAAACCACTCGACTCTCAACTCGGGGTCTGCACCCAGAAGTGATCCGCACCATATACACCGCAGTAGTCGAGCCTACAATGCTGTACGCCGCAAGCGCATGGGCACCAGCCGCCAATAAACTAGGGGTCGTCAAACAGCTGAATGCGGTTCAAAGAAGCGCAGAAGCTGTGTAGAGCCTACCGCACAGTCTCCCTAAACTCGGCACTGGTGCTGGCTGGGATACTCCCTCTTGACCTCCGGGTAAGGGAAGTTGCTTCACTTTACGAAGCCAGAAGGGGTGTGCCTCAGCCCGCACTAGGAGACAGGGAGGTGAAGCGGATGGCTCCAGCTCTAGAAGACCCGCAGAAGACCACACTGCAGTTCGTCAGCCTGATAGACGAGGAACAATATCGCACCCACAGCAATTTCGCTGTGCGAATTTTCACCGACGGCAGTAAGAGTGAGGGCAAGGTCAGAGCGGCGCTATCCTTGTGGAATAGCGCCACCAAAACTAAGGTCCTCAAACTTACCTTGCCGTCGTACTGCACCGTCTATCAGGCTGAGCTATTGGTCCTGCAAAGAGTGGCTGGCGAGGCCCTCAAACGCAAGGAAAGCACGTTCGGCATTTTCAGCGACTCTATGGCGCCCCTCCAGACAGTTACAAACGTCAGTACCCCCCATCCTCTAGCCGTGGAAACTAGAGACACCATCCGACGCTGCAAGCTCCAGAACAAGAGTGTCTCCTTGTTCTGGATCAAAGCTCACGAGCACTGGACTGGAGGGCAACGAGCGAGCCAACCAACTTGCCAAGGAGGCCGCCCTGGGGTCGAAGAAGGCCGGATTACGATCTGTGCCCCGTTTCATTCGTCAAGCGTCAAATCCGTATGGGGACGCTTGACGAATGAAATGGGAGATATAAGTCCAGGGCACAAAATTGTTCCTTCCTGACGCAGTGGCGGCGTACAGTTCAGTTAGAAAAATTTACCTCACAAGTGTGATCACCCAGATCCTCACGGGGCACGGTGGATTCTCTGCATACCTGAATCGCTTCAAGTGTAAAGAAAATTCATAGTGTGCCTGTGAACCCGGAATTGACCAAACGGTTGTCCATGTTCTACTCGAGTGTCCAATCACAGCGAGAGCACGATATGAGGCGGAGATAGAACTGGATATGAAGCTGACAGTGGATAGCTTACCAATTTTAATGAGAAGTCGCAAAAGAAGAGAATTAGTGGAATATTGTATTAAAATAGAAATAGTGGTAATAAATAGGAATAAGAATACTTAATAAGGATACTTATTTATATAGTGAGTATATATTATAAGTACCTAAATAATTAGGAAAAAAAAATCTGTTAGCTCTTAAGTGTTAAAATAAGTGGTATTTGTAGTTCCAAAGGAAAACTGTTTTGTCTGTTGTGCTGTAGTTATAGTTGTATTAATATAGCTTAGATGTAGTCATACATAGATTAAAAACAGAAGTGACTGACAAGTCTAAAATCGCGGACACTGTCTCTGATGAAGTCAGGGGACAACAAGCGTGGCAGGAGGTGGTTTTAGCCGGTAAGAGTCCGGCACTGCCCCAACCGTCTCAAATCGTAAGGCAGTTGGGACGTCCATGAGGATTTACCCCTCCTGCTTTCCTTTAAAAAAAAAACCACTCGACTCCTTTTAGAGTCGCAACATTGACAGGCCCTGTGCGTCTTGCATCCAGCGGATACCAGCAACCTTGTCAGGTCATAAATTCACATTGTGGGAGGTTTTTCCACCGTTGAATTTCATAGGTACCTATTCTATTCTAATGCTGCTTTCGCGGCGATTCCATGCTCTGTGCCCATCCTCCCCCTCCCCCCGGTATCGCTTGACAATGAACGTGAAACAAGCTGGGGATCGATTCGGCGAAGTTTGTATCATATGTCGAACAGTCACTTTGCAGTTGTCGCCGTCTATTTGCAATAGTTTTGCTGGCGTTTGATGAATATTTAAAGTGCTTAATTTGGATGGTGAGTGAAGTTGTCAAGTTTTTTTTTGACAGTTTGCAGTATGTCAAAAAATAAAACGATTAAATTAATTTGTCTCGAGCCAAACTTATGACATTTTTTTTTATGCAACTACAACTTTTCAATAATGAAGCTGTGCAATGTTATTTTTTTTGTTCTTTATTGGAGAAAATAAACAGCGGTTCTTTCTGTTTTGTAGAGAAAAAAACTTCAGCCAAAATCATCCACATTATTCACGGAATGTTGTAAATGTAATATGATGAAAATTATATTTACATACATGCCAGTTGTGCCAAAAGAATAAAAGAACAAATATCGTAATAACGCCTACACAATTTAAAAATTGCGACATCATCACTTATATACAGGCCGTTGTAATAAACGTAAAAGAATGGAACACGATCAAATCGCTCTTTTGTCGCGTCGATCCGGTCGCTTTGTTCCGATAATTAAAACCTATTGCTTTTGTCGACCTTTCGATTGAGCCGTAAAACAGTACCCTGCAACGGTCAGCTGGTTTTAGGCTTGTACTTGTTCAATTCACATAACCAATATACGTACCTTTTTCATGGATGGGAAGTCATTAATTAATGACTCCTGCTGTTGTTGGCGGACCGGTTGGGAGTGTCAGACTCTTACTGACTAAATCCACCAAGACTCTCAGCAAGAGTTACCACAGCCCTGGAACGCCTGGAATCCTTTGCGTTCCAGGGTCGTGGTAACTGTTGCCGACAATCCCACAACCCTGAACCATTGTTCACACCTTCGGTAACACTTGTGAAACTTTTTTTTTATCCAATCATGTTACAGCATAACTTTCTATAAAAGCCTACCAAGTGAACTAGTATTAAGTATTATGTCAGGAGTGACGATTTATTGCTGTTGCATTAACTTTTTTTATTCATTGAACATAATTTATGTATAAATAAATGCTGACATAACAGCCATCATTTTCAATGTGCTGTGTTTCAATGGAAATTGCGATAAAAATATTTTATCGGAAAATAGGGATTCGGATTACATAAATTATTTCATGGAGACGTATTCACAAACCTGGATTTTTTACATAAAAATAAAGCTCCGTCAAGTATGCCGAAAGCTTATATTAAGACGGCACGCGGCTGGATTCTTTCGTAGCGCAAGTCTTGCTAAGCCGTAGCACGACTCGTAGCGTAGCAAAATGAGCTACGCAAGGCGCTACGTGAATTTCTAGCTTTTGTGAAGCGAATATCGAGTGTTCACAATCAAACAAGAAAGTTTATAACTTAGCATCAGGAGGCCATTTCCTGTATTTTATCTAATCTTCAAAATGTATAGACATTAGATAATTATGTTTTGGCAGATTGCGATTGAGATTAAAATGTGAAAGTTAGTCCATTATGAGTAACGGAATTGCCCTTCTGGCAAAGAGAGTTACTCATAAGTAGAGGTGTACAAGTACGCGCACATTATTCTAGTTATTTTACGTTTCATGTGATAGAGCCTATTGCCAAAATCCGGGCATTGCCAAATCCGGACTTTTGCTGCTAAAGTATTAGATTCTGGGTTCCAATTCCCGGGCCAAAGTGTGGTTTTCTATCTGAAATTTCCCAGTAGCAAAAGTGCTTCTGCTAAAGTTTAGCAGAAGCACTTTCGACAATAGACCAAAGAGGAACTAAAAATTATATTTCTTTTATTTAAATAATTGCCCATTAAAATACGAGGGGTCCGGTAAACTCTCCCAGTATAGTAAATGGATTTCGAGGCGCGAATATTAAATAATATTTCTCGTAAATACAAGTACATTCCTCCATATCTCGGTTCGATAAACAAACGAATAAACATGCTATATTTCCAGCGAAATAAATTTTTATCTGAACGCATATTGGATTATCGAGATCCCGTTAAACCCATAATAATACATCCGGAGTGCATTGCAGATTTTTTATCGGCAAAGAGTTTAGCGTAACCATATTGCTGACCATTTTAATGGTGGGTTCGGTTGTGGATATATATATTAAAATAAAATTTACAAGGGCGTTCAACAACAACTCAGCAGATTCTGAATTCAAATTGTTATTATTTTATTTTTAATTTAAATTTTCTGTGGAGTTTAAATTTTGTAGCTGCTGTTAAGTATTTGAAACAATCAAATTATTATTATTTTAAGACACATAATTTAAAAGATTTGAGTTTTTAGTTATTTGAGAATTTCACCGATGCATATGAGCCCTATTGAATGACTTTTTCATGAAATAACCATTCAATAGGGCTTCATGAACTTAGAGGGCTATATTGATGATTAAAATGATTATAATTCTTTAGATAAATATGCGTTACGGCCGCGAATCGTATTTTGTTCAACATACAGCTTCGCACTGACCGGCAAATTGCAAAAAACATAAAAATATTTGAATTTCGCGGGCTACCCTGGCGCTTCCACCTTAACTAGCTATGCTGATCAGAGGTACCAACACAAATAAACTGAAAGTAATAAACCCCTTTGAAATTAATTGAGATGACGGTCCTGTTACTATGGTACTGTTTCCGAAGTTAACATTGTCAAAGAGCCGGTTAGTTAAATTAAGTTTAACACATTTACTTTATTTCTGTTAACATCTTTAGCTTGTCGCTTGAGTTCGTCTATAAGTGCTTTTTGGTTTTCATATCTTCTTCTCGGCTAGTAGAGCTCGTGGCTAGATAATAACAGCCGCACGGGTCGATCTTCAAGGTTAAGCAACGCTTGCCAAGGTTGTTCTGTGGATGAGTGACCATCTTAACATAGCGAGTTTTCTTCGTGCCTCGGAAAGCACGTTAAGCCGTTGGTCCCGGCTGTTATTTGTAGATCTTTGGCAGTCGTTACGGATTGTCAGAAGCCAGTTAATCTGACTCCAGTCTTGCTATGAGTACCGTGTTACCCAGTTACTGGGTTGTGGAGGTCTGGTAGGCAGCCGCTCCGCGTAAAATACTGGTATTCAGGTAAATTCGGTTTGACTGGAAGCCGACCCCAATATAGTTGGGAAAAGGCTAGGCAGATGATGATATCTTCTTCTCGGCTATATGCCTGGAAGAGAGGAAGAGTTCTGCCTGTATAAGAAAAAAAAAATTGCTCGACCTGGGGATCGAACCTAGGATTCCACACTCGGTTGACTACAATCAGAAATCGTAGGGTTTGTAATAAAATTAAAAAAAAACTGACCAAGTGCGAGTTGGACTCTCACATGAAGGGTTCCGTACCATAAACCGAAAAAAACATGTTTCTTTAATTTAATTTTTAATATTTCAATATAAATACACACACTGTGAAAATTTCAATTATAACGGTTCTTGAGATACAGCCCGCTGGCGGACAGACGGACGGACGGACAGCAGAGGCTTAGTAATAGGGTCTCGTTGGTTACTCTCCGGGTACGGAACCCTAAAAAAGTGGAAGTATAGAAAACTTCCACGCTATTGCAGTTATGCTTTTATCCTTGTCACGCAAAACGTAGTTTGTACTAGATGGCTCGAATTTACTATGGCGTGACATTCGAGTGACGTCACCCGTAATTGGTGTTTTATCTTTTTGTCATAGATTTTTTACGCTTCGACATTTTTTGAGCTACTTAAACGTTTTTTTTATTCTCTAGGTATTTAAAAAGATATAGTTAAAAAAACCCAGCCAAATACTCTATTGGGTAGGTACGAGTACTACTTTTTTCTTTAATCCCATGAACTGAACTAAAACTGGAAAAGTCAAGCTGGAATAAACTAAAAGGCCAGCAAACGGGAAACGAGAGAAAAGAATTGTTCAATTAACAACTTGTGACTCAATCACGGCTGCAAGGTGGGTAAGTTAATATTGCTGACCAACACTGAGCTTTTATTCTGGCGTACAAGGCATAAACTTTCAGCGGGTTTAAAATTTGCGGGATGGAATCTTAATTTTATCTATATATATAAAAATTAATCCCTATTTCCTTTGGTCATCGCATCACGCTTGAACGTTTGGACCCAATTAGATAATTCTTTTTTTGTTGTGTGCGTTCTGGACACGAGAAGGTTTTAGGTTATATATTATCACGCTATGTGCTTTGGAGGATGATCAATATTCAAAAATGTCCGTTTTAACGACAGGCACAAGGTTCGATCCCCGGCCAGCAACAGCTATTATTTTTGTATTTATTTTCTCTTTTGAACTTTATTTTTACACCAAAGTATTGTCAAAAAATATAAAATGTTTTTTTTTTCACTTAAAATAACATTTAAATTTATATTTCACATTTTGCCAAACAGTTTAGTGGGGAATTGTTATAAAAACCACAACTTAATACAACTTTGCAGATACTTATGCGTCTAACATTGGCAATGTTTATCATCACGCTATACTATCAAGGAGCTGAGCAGCGAAAAACCATGAAATTAATAAGATTGGCTATTTTAATACTTTGTCAACGGTACTCATAGACTATCGGTATAAAAGACTGCTTTTCAAAAGATTGGCGTGGGTTCGAATTCAACCAGACATGATTTTTTTTTTTGTACATATTTTTTAATTATTAATTTCCTTTCTTTTTCTATTTTTACCAAAATTGTTATATATTGATAACATGTTATTTTTGTATTTAGTTTTTTAGCATTCATCTATGCCAAAATATAGTGGCCAGGATGTAAAAGGATAATTAACAGAACGCATCACGTTCAAAAGTAGATAATTGCAAAACCAATTTAGATAATTTTTACACATTAATCCGATAGAAATTGTGGCAATGTACATGAAACCAACATTACGTAAAGCAGATACCCGTAATGCCATCTATTGACTCAAATATTACTCAACACAGCATCAGAATTACATAAAAACATATTTTTTAGTTATTAGTGGTACTTTTAAAACGTCTTAAAAAAGTAATTCTTTTAATACCTTTAAAATATCGTTCTGAACCAATTCCTGTTAATAATAATGAAACACAATCCGAAATAATATTAAGATAGTCTTCAGATTCCATAGATGGCGTTTTGCATTATTTTGATCTCATTTTTTGGATCGTCGATCCTGATTCGAAGTAAATTGAGAATTAACTTGATTCATCAAGTAGTTTCTTAACTTTGTAGTTTGAAGAATAGCACCATTCATATAGCGCAAAATAATATCATCATACTATAGATCAAATATGCAACCATAAGGCCTTTTTATGGCCTGACGCCATAAAGAAGGCTGTTAAAGGTAGCATGCACAGAGTGGTCCACGCAGCAGAAGACCACATAGATACGCGTTGTGTGCGGTCGCGATCCTCAGCATTGAAGAAACGACGGAGAAGAAGAAAAATGCGAACACGATATAAGAGGGCCACTGAAATGCGCATCATTTTACGAATTTTGTTAAAAATTGACGATGGCATACACCTCAATCAACAGATAGGTTATTTTAGGAAATTGCCTGTATTGTTCCGTTGCTTCAGCATTAATTCATTACTTCTGTGAATGTGGAGCCCACCGACCAAGCAGACCATCAATACGTATAATATTGACAAATGTTTTTAGGAAAAATAAGGAAATTATTTCCATGAAAAAGCAAAGGAAGATAATGATACATACCATCCGATGAAATTTTATGATTTCTATTTAAATACGTAATTTTAAAAAAAAATTGCAAAGGCACTCGGTTGAAAGTCACACGTATCCAAAAAACTGTCATAGTAGCCGAAATAATATTTGGGCTGATTGCTCCGGCATGGCTCAAAACTGTTCAATTCCCAGTGAAGTAACAGCTCAGGACAAAAATTATCCGTTGCAGGTTTCAAACTACAGTGTATCATGGGAATCTGTAGATTCTCAAGCAATGACGTCAGAGATGAACTCGCGAAGACAGTTTCCGAAACGGTACTGCTGGACCTGTACCCACTTCTTCTCTTATCTTTCTTACTGATTCGTACATAAATTTAGAAAGAAAGAAAAGAAAGAAAAAGCGTTTATTTGCGCCAATTTGCCAGAGATCAACTGAACTTCAAGACAACAAATGATCACGGGCTACAAATTACAGGCAGTCAAAAATGGCAATGTTAAGCCTATACGAGTACATGCGACTAACCAAGCGACTTTTCAACCCAAGTAGAAACACCCTCCAAATAATAATAGTTATATTTCCGGGTCAATCCCCCCCCTCAAAAAATATCTTTTCAACATAGGCACTTCGGCACGATGGATCGATCAACAGAGGACGGCAATTGGCTGGCATCATCATTTGATGATGATAGTCGGCATATACAGCCCAATGTACAGAGGTTGCTTCGATACCGAGAAATCAGTCGCCGACTTCATTCTAGAAATAAGGCCTTTACTACCGGACGTGCAAAAATACTCAGAACTATGAGGACGCTCAGCGAAACCTATACGCGTAGCTTCGCTGGCTAACCTAGCCAGGACTTAGGAGCACAACGGCGTAAATGGGAGCCTAAGTGCGGATAACGGAATCTCAACTGTACTCTCTCCGTTGCGGGGGTAGTCTTTTCGTCTGGATAGAGTTTCTTTTATTTCAACTTTATGTAGCTCTATCGCGTGTTAACAACCCTAGCAACTTTCTTCAACATCGTGTATAGATAAGCGTTATCATTAAAACGTTTTTGTCATTACGAAAAATGATTAAAGAACATGGGTCTGAACGTACCCAGTTTGTAGCAAGTTGAAATTGGTACCATTCGAAAGGTCTTTGAAAACGTAGATATTTTTTGTATGGGAGCAACTTTGTAACTTATGTAGGAAAAAAGATATTCGATGTTGAAAATACCGAAAATCCTTAGTAAAATCGACCCACGCACGTTCAATTTTTTTTTATTTTATCCATTAGGTGGCTAGTTCGAACTATTTTGTGCTAGCGTCGGTGTGTCGTCAGTAGTTAGTACCTGTTAGGAACTGATTTTGAGCGCGCGCGCATATCTTAGTTTATTTTATTCTTACTTTTATTTACAACCTCGGCTTTCACAACGGACTTCAGTGTATTACTTAACGATTGGATTATTATTATTACTCATCTGCCTCAAAAAAATGGAAGGTGAACGCCGTATACAGTGTGTTACATGTACAAGATCAGTAATTCGTGACCGAAACCGGCATATACTGACGCGAACCTATTTGGAAGACAATCCAGGCTTCACAGAGTATGTGATGGCACGGATTAACATAAATGAGGTTAGTATAACAATAGCTTTTGATCATCGAGTACACGGTGTCTTTTTGTTCACTCTTTATTAAGTTATTTATTGTTTTAGTTACTTGAGGATTTGGTTTTTCTTTTAGATGGCCCTGAATCAACTTCAGGCTATGTGTCATCGTTGTTGGGTAGCTGGAAGACGACAGCAAGCTAGGTTCGAACAAGAACAAAACCAGGAACTTGCAAACCCAGAGCACCCAACGTCTGTTCCAACTTATAGAAGGGTTGCAAATACGGCGCGTCACTGTTTATTTCATCGGTGCATCAATCAAGAACTTCACAGAGTGTCCAGGTTTATAAAAGTATTCTTGTTGGTTAATCATAGCGTGTACGTTCCTGAACATGCACGCGTTTGTACACATCACATCAACACAGAAGATTGGAGCTCCCTGTATGATAATGGAGAGACAATATTCACACCAGACCATCTCAAAGATATGATTGATACGTTACGAGATGCATATAAACATAAGATTAATATAGATTTTGACAATGTAAACAACATTTTACCAGAGGATCTATATTACCTAACTGGCTTAACACACCAACAATTCGAAATCCTTTTGAATGAAACACCGTCTCTTTTAAATCAATGTAGAAGACCAAAAACTGCACTAGGAATATATTTATTAAAACAACGGTCTGGTGAACCAAATACACGTATAGCCTCCCAAATAGGTGTATCTCGTAAAACGATCGGTATTTTGCTTAAAACTGCTAGAAACTGCTTGACCCAAGACTTTGTTGTTCGCCATTTGGATTTCAATCATATAAGTCGGGATGAAATTATAGCTCACAGCCTTGCAGTACCATCATCAATATATTCCAACCCTATAAACCCGGTGGCTATAGCTATTTGTGATGGTTCGTATATATACGTACAGAAAAGTAAAAACTTTTTATTTCAAAAAAAGTCTTACAGCTTACACAAGTATAAAAACTTGTTAAAACCCTTTGTGATTACTTGCCCAGATGGCTATATTATAGATATATGTGGACCATACGCTGCAACAAAGACTGATGCCCAAATCATGACTGAGATTATGAATGATCAAACGTCCCCAGTGCATATAACGTTACAAACAGATGACGTTTTTATATTAGATCGAGGTTTTAGAGGACTCTATACCAGATATAGAAAGTGCTGGCTATGTTGCCCATATGCCACTAAGTAAAGATAGGCATTTTTTTTTTTTTTTTACTATTGATAGGCACGCGTTTGACCACTATCTCACCTGATGGTAAGCGAGGATGTGGTCGAAGATGGAGCACGCTTGCCTAGAAATAACCTATTCACTCTTGATTTTAAGACTCCCAGGTTGTAGCTATCAGGAAACACAGACTCCGGCAAGGAATTCCACTCCTTAGCTGTACGCACTATGAATGTGTTCCCAAAACGTTTTGTGCGTATGGGTGGGATGTCCACCATGTACCGGTGGCGCATCGCCGTTCGTCTTGTGGTCCGATGATGGAACGGGCTTGGCGGAATTAAATTATGCAATTCCGTCGCACATTCCCCAAAATGCAACCGGTAAAAAACCGACAGGCTAGCAACTCGTCGTCGATGTTCAAGACTTTGGAGCTTCAACGCGACGAGCCTCTCATTGCCGATGATCCTCTAGGCTCGTTTCTCAATTGACTCAAGGGCATCAAGCTGGTATCTGGCAGATCCATCCCAAAGATGAGAGCAGTATTCTATACACGATCGAACTTGCGCTTGATAGAGTTTGAGCAGCTGTTCCGGCGTGAAGTACCGTCTCACCTTAGCCAGAATCCCCAACTTCTTTGCAGCCACTTGAGCTTTTGCCTCTATGTAAGGGCCAAAATTGAGAGTAGATGTTAATTAATGTAACCCCAAGAAGCTCAAGATGGTCGGTTATCGGCACGGTTTCACCGCGGAAAGATGGAGCTGGGCGGAATTGGCTCCTTTTGGCGGAAAATAGACACGCTTGGGTCTTAACAGCATTGAACTTGACCAGATTGGCATCGCCCCAATCAGAGACCGCCGGTAGGGACACGTTCAAGCGCTCAACCATTGCCTCCCGGAGAGACCGGATCTGCGACCCACCAGCTCGTGCGTCGGACACGTCCCAACTAACACTAAAGCGTTAAAAAAACCTATATAAGACTCGTATATCAGTTCCATTTGAGTATAAAAGTGTTAACGCATACCTGTGCAACTGAGTTAGAGCATGCTCTAACTCACTTATAACCACGAAAGAGGCCCACAGTTTTACAGGTAAAAGTTATAGAAAGCCTATAGTACGGTGCCACAAAGATATTAAAGCTGCACAAGAGCGCTTACTCATCGTCAGCTACTACTTTAATCTGTATTACCGTTGTAAAATAGAGTTGGTAAACGCTACAGGTTGTATAATCCTATAGTAAGGTGTCAAAAAGATCTTAAAGCTGCACAAGAGCGTTTATTCACTACAGGTGGTAAAAAGCGCACGTCAAGATTTATAAATTATAACCTTACTAAAATTAAATCTGTTCGTAATGGAAGTGTTATGTCATCCATTATTCAACACAGCAGAATAATATTATGGAAATTTTTAAGTATGTGAAGTGAAAAATGACTGCCCTTATGATTTCACGGTGAATGTATACCATGTTTCTCATCTCAATTTTAACGCGCCTAGGATTTATTAAGGATTTAAAAGAAAAATTATGATAATAAAATAGGCACCTCAAGCTAAACATTATTATTCATTCCTGCTTCCTGAGCAGTGGTATGTAAAATTAAGTGGCATTCATGGAATGCTTCAATTTTGTTTATTGTAGTCAAATGTTGAATAACTCGAAATAATATTAATTGTTAGGTTACCAAAACTATGGCGAACTTTACAAAAGTGAGGTTAGTGTTAATAACGACCCATACTTGCGTTGTTTGACACCAATACCTTTAGAACGTCTGTAAAAGAGTACTGCCTAACACAATAAGCTTTAGTTAAACCCTTTATTACAGGTTAAACCTAGATAGAGGAGTTGTTTGACACCTTTAGTTTCTCGTGTTACTAAACTCTCGATAAACTCTATTTTATAGCCTATGTCTGCGATAACAGTCAATGTAGCACCTTAAGTGGTATAAAAGAGTTCATTGCAATAACTATACAACAATAAGTGTTAAGAGGTGTCGGCGAACACTTTTATAAAGACTTGGGTGTCACAAAAAGGTTAAAGCTATAACATAATAAGTATACTTGCTGCTACTAGCGGCATTATAACTCTCAAAGCTATATTACGGCGTCCATTAAAGCTTTAGTGCTGTGATTGGGGCTAAAACTTGTTTGTTAACTCCTCTATATCGTCTTTAGTAATAACTGAGATGATTATAACCCTGTTATATTACTTAAAGTCATAAAAAGCCTGTAACTGACACCAAAATGTTATTTGGGGTATCTTTCAGCAACAGTGCTGTCGTCTGCATACCCAAAGGTACCGGGTTTAAGCAGATCATTAATATGCAGCAAGAACAGTGTTGCCGAAAGCACCGACCCCTGAGGAACCCCGGCATTAATATCCAGCAGTCCAGACGAGCAGCCATCTATGACCACTCGGATAGACCGATCCCTCAGGAAATCTGCGATCCAATCACACAAACCGGCGGGCAGACCGAAGGAAGGAAGCTTACTAATAAGGCCATCGTGCCAGACCCTGTCGAAGGCCTTCGAGATGTCAAGGGAGACCACCAGTGCCTCCCCGTGCTTATCTATGGCCTCACTCCAGATGTGAATGGCATACGCTAGAAGATCCTCAGTTGACCGATTTCGGCGAAACCCGTATTGCCGGTCACTAAGGATAACATTCGCTTCTAGGTACGCCAGGAGCTTATGATTCAGCACGCGTTCCATAGTCTTACAGAGTATGGACGTTACCGAGATGGGTCTATAATTCGACGGGTCAGCTCGACTACTCTTCTTGGGCACGGGCTGCACGTTAGCTTGCTTCCAAGCCTTCGGCACTTTTCCAGTCTCAAACGAAAGGCGAAATAGGCGTGTCAAGATCGGAGACAACTCAGGCGCACAAGTCTTCGGAACAATTGCCGGTATCCCGTCGGGACCACTAGCCTTGTT
Source organism: Lacanobia oleracea (assembly GCA_950371165.1). Lineage (NCBI taxonomy): Eukaryota > Metazoa > Arthropoda > Insecta > Lepidoptera > Noctuidae > Lacanobia > Lacanobia oleracea. The sequence goes on from OX493405.1 coordinate 7,120,955, forward strand.
CACGTCTAGGTTACGCAGTACCCTACGGACGTCCTTCTGATGAATGCGAATGTTCGACATACTCGACTCGCATTCACCAGGAGAGGCGGAGGGCGTCGCGCCACCAGGATCCAGACGTGAAGATTCCGCAAACAAAGAAGCAAACAAGTTCGCTTTCTCCTCAGCGGAGTGGGCCAGCGTCCCGTCGGGTCTCAGCAGTGAGGGGCGGCAGAAGTTCGATTCGACCGACTTAGCCAGGGACCAAAAAGCCTTACTACCTGCTGGGTATGAAGCAAGTTTGTTCCCTATTCGGCTAATGTGGTCAAACCGAGCCCTCCGCAATACCTTCTTGCAGGACTTAGCAGCCCTGTTGAAGGCTCTCTTCTTCTGACTCACGTCATTTGCTTTGCGCGTACGAGCGTCGACCCATGCTAGGTACGCCGCGTGCTTAAGCGCATCGGCGCGATTGCACTCGGCACCAAACCAAGGACGAGCTTCGCCAGATATTGCTATGTTAGAGAACGGAATGTAGTACTCCATTCCCTTCCGCAACACATCCGTCACGGCGTCCGCGCACGACGTAGCATGTAACATGCGAAGAAAGATCGCATGCCATCCCAATCTGCTGACTTGTATCGCCATACCCGCCGGGTGCCTCTTGGGCTAGGATCGGGCGGAGAGTAGACAGACACAGACTTCACCAGACAGTGGTCGGAACTACCCAGTGGTGATGAAATCGACACCGAATAGCGGTCTGGATCTGTTGTCAGCAGAAGGTCCAAGCAATTGGCAGTGTGCGAATCAACATCCGGCACCCTCGTTGCCCCCTGGACCAGCTGGGTAAGATTTAACGCAAGCGCTAGCTTTCGCGTCTCTCGTCCAGCATGGTCTGTGCACTGGTATGGGAAGAGCCACTCCTGATGGTGGGCATTGAAGTCCCCCAGTAACACCAATTGGGCAGAAGGGTACCGCTGCTGAGCCGCATCCGCCGCCTCACTCAGGTGCTGTGTAAGCCCAGTTGTCCCCAAATCACCGCTGTGCGAACGGTAGACGCATGCGTAGACAATTTTGTCTAGACCTGTGTCCACCATAGCCCACAGCGTTGAGAACCTGGAGTCTTCAAGGTAGCGGAGACGCCGATAGCAGATGTCGTCCCGGGCGTACATGCATACGCCCGCGCGGGGTCTAAAGTGGTGCTCCAGGGTAAACCCAGGGTAAGACAGGTATGAAACGTCCGACGGACATCCAATCTGCGTCTCCGACAGGAACAAGAGCGCTGGTTTCTCGGTCTCAAGATGGTGATGGACTGCGGCGAGATTTGAGTGCAGACCTCGTATATTAGAGAGGTGCACTTTATGCGAAAGGAAGTGCTGCCGCTGTACAGCTTTTCTCTTTTTATTCCTGTTCATTAATAAACTTGAGTGATGGAGGTTGAGGAGAAGGAAGTGAAATGAGGTTCCAAGCTGCTAACCTTCAGGCACGCCCTGACAGGACGACAACTTTGGGGGACTAGTCTGGAGACTGCGGGGACGCCCGAGCCCCCCCGGGAATGTCCATCGGGCCCTTTCATCTGGTCGCCAACCAGCACGATGGTGCATTCCGGGATTTTTCGTCAGATGGCGGGGCAGCCTTTCATGTGTGGCTAGCACACTACTTGGGCCCCCAATTATCTGCGGTCGGCCAGCGGTGCACCGTGCCTCGGATCCCGCTACCCTCCAAGACTAGTCTCCCGATACGCCCATGCCAGGGCTAGCCTGGCTGGTCTGCCTGCATTGGAACAACTATTTCGACCCAACTCCTCTGAATTGGCTACACTGAGCATCGTACCGGAACACAGCTAAGCCGCTTGGCGGTACGTCTTTGCCCAGTGGGTGGTCACAAGCCAACGGCCGAAGCCTACCACCAGTTAGTGTCACCTGATTAGCACCACCCGGGGACCACGTGTAGTGTCTTACATTGGGTATTCTCCTACGGACGCGGGTGACTCGGCCCCAATGCCACACAGCTTACAGATATTCAAGCCAATAAATCTCGAGAATTCACCATAGTGCGTTGGGTCATTGAAGTAATAAACGGATGGTTCAAAAGGGACTACAAAATATTTAGGCATACAGTTATCAATAAAACACTCCCTCACTTATTTGAAGACTTCCGTATTGCGGGAGCCCTTATAAATGCATTTAGGCAGCGTCTGACAGAAAATGAGCATGCCCACGCTTTTATCAATATAATAGCGCAAAGAAGAAGTGAACCCAACAGACTGGGTAATTATGTAGTCGCAGAACATATGAACAGACAGCGGGCGGTATTCACAACAATGACGGCTACGTCAATACCATTTCCACAATTGACAGAAGAAGACGTCATTCTACTCAGTTTGGGCACATACCATTTAAAGCTCGCTAGATCATATGTTGCCGAGCATTTGCGAGGTGGAGATGGTATATATAATATTGAGGTATCTTCGAGCCGTAGCCCTAGTATGTCGCAGCATGGGCTAGTAACCGAAAACTGCTCGTTAATTAGAGGCCGCATATTATCGAGGCACGTGTCGAATAAAATATATTACACATATATTTTAAACAAGGTTAATGTCCAGGGCAGAGAAGCTATCGAAGCGTATTTTTGCTCCTGCATGACGGGTATGAGAACTCTAGGTGCTTGTGCCCATACTATTAGCATAATATGGTACTTAGGTGTTGGCAGGCACCTAGATAACTTCGTAGGTCCGGCAAGTGCCTGGGATGATATAATCATTGAAAGTAACAATACAATTTAATAAAACTGTGCTATTTAAGATTGATAGTTCTTATTTAATATTTTTTCTGTACCAAAAACCAACGATAGGAAGCTATATCGATCTCTAAAGACAGAAAAAATGACTGGTTACCTATTTATTTAGTCCAAAAAGCAGAAAAAGTGCGATTATTGGCAATTAAAAATGTTACAAAAAAGTTATCATAACTTCGGTCTTTCATTCATTCATTCATTCGTTCACTTATTTTCGAGTTACTCAATTAGGCCTCTTCTAAATTACACCTAGTCTAAAATGCTACAAAGTGGGTACGGGTTCCATACAAAATTACCCATTGTTCTTTGGTCAGTGTTTTGAATAGTAGAGGTGATACAGCCAATGCCTTGCATTCTAAGGGGGTCAAGCAATGCTAGAAGTTGACTGTTCGTATATCTTATGTCACAATGGTTGCTGGTCGCTCACAATGGGTCTCATCAGAAGGCTTGAAGTCACTGAAAGGACAATGGAGAGGGTAATTCTTGGAGTTTTCTTGCGTGATCGAATCAGGAATGATGATATTCGTAGAGAACCAAGGTTACTTACATAGCCCAAAAGATCGCCAAACTAAAGTGGCAGTGGGCAGGGCACATTGCTCGCAGAACAGATGGTCGTTGGGGCCAAAAAGTTCTGGATTGGCGACCGCGTATCGGAAGACGTACCGTTGCGAGGCCTCAAGGTGGACCGATAACCTGGTGAAGGTCGCGGGTCACAGAACTGGTCATTGTGGCAACGCTTGGGGGAGGCCTATGTCGCTGTCGGCCGTAGTTCGAGCTATGGTCGACGGCGAGGAGTCCTGTGACGCAATGGTCTCCTTCTGCGAAACAGTTATCGCGCAGAAGGAAGCTGCGGAAAGGAAGAGGGAGATCTCGACCCCTCTCCCAGCCCGCACAGTTATCGCGCAGAAGGAAGCTGCGGAAAGGAAGAGGGAGATCTCGACCCCTCTCCCAGCCCGCAGCAGGCGCACCGAGCGTCGGAAGAGGGCATACGCTGCCCTTTTCTGGCCCCCCTAACTGGGTCCAGGGGTGGCGGACTTGGGGATGTCCGTCGCCCTCCATTCATTTGGACCGTGGTGTGGTGTTCCCGTGCGCCACTCTTTGACGTCGTGGGGGGAGTCAAACACCTCACTCCCCCCGCTGACACGAGGTGGCCCGCAGAGACGGGCCGGCACCAGCCGGGGATTACGGAAGTCGCATTAGTTCTCGCGATCTCCGGTTGGTGAGAGATGGAGCACCGGGGTGGTTTTAGTCAGTAAGAGTCTGACAGACCCCTCCGCTCGCCCCAGGGCGGAGGACATTCATGAGGATTTCCCGCCTTTACAAAAACAAAAATAAAGGCCTATGTCTAGCAGTGGTCTTACCTAGCGACATCTTTTTACTATACGACATACACGCAAACGAAGTCGCGTGCAACAGCTATCTATCTCTTTCTAATCTTCTAATGTATTAAAATCTCGGATCACAGTTTTTGTTGTCGAACTCCTCCAAAATGGCTTGATCGATTTTTATGTTTTTTTTTGTTTATTTATATGGCAAAACAACGTTTGCCGGGTCAGCTAGTAATTATTATAAAGATAAGATTGCCGTCATAAAGAGAAAGGACGTATCTACACAAAACGAAGCAACTGATTTACGACATTAAGACACTAAATTAAGGTCGGAAATCGGTTACTTCGTTTTGTGTCGATACGTCTTTTTTTCTTATGGCGGCAATAATAGCTTTGAGTACACGATCTGGATTAGCGGCATTTTGTTTACTATGTACCTCCAACGATTACACACATTTAAAGTTGATTAACAGGTGATTTTTCGTTGGCACACGCGTACCATTGGGCGTCAACTGAAATCGACGCATAATGGCGTCCTACATCCCATCACGTAAAATCACGCGGTTTAAACTTATTTTATAAAAAAACGCTGTGTTTAATATCCTATGGCCCCCGATCGACCAAAAAACATGGTGGCCGCCTATTTTTTTTACAATAAAACTATTCAATTGTTGTTGCGTACAGGTGATCACATGTTTTGACGATTAACTAGTGCTGCTATTATTATTCATCAAAAACAAACGCGCTCACTAGCCAAAAGTTTTCTGCCATTTGTTCTACGGGTAGTGAGCAACTGTCGTATAAAATTCAATCCGCTTCCCGCTTACATCTTACACTTGTTACCAAATTAAACAGTGTATCGCCTTCAGAGGTACGGTGTAGCAATTTGTGACCGCGAATCACGCGGCATACTTGTTCAAAGATCTGTACCTTCACTAAACTGAATTCCACCTTGTGAATAGTCCATTTGGTCTACGTTCCATCTGGATAAAGAAAGAAAAAACGGCATGGAGGGTTTCGTACCATCATATTTCTATTATTTGTTGTTATAGCGGCAGCAGAAATGCACACACTGTGAAAATTTCAACTGTCTCTATTACGGTTCATGAGATATAGCCCGCTGACAGATAAACGGATGGACGGACAGCGGAGGCTTAGTAAAAGGATTCCATTGGTTATCCTATGAGTACGAAATCCTAAAAATAGCAAAACAATCGCGTTCACCATTAGATTTCTCCCAAAAGTTCTATGCCATTATTTCCAGAGGCAATATTCTCGTACAATAGTAAAATCCAATCCGCTTTCCGCTTATGCCTTACACTTCTTACCAAATTAAACAGTGTATCGCCTTCAGGCGTACGGTGTAGCAATACGTGACCGGTCCAGTTCCCCGCGACACCGGACGCGTGTTCCGATGCTCAGTAGTTTTTCCGTGTAGGTACTCGTATGTTGGCGCCCGGTAGGTATTCTATTTTTTATGTAGCCGGGTTATGGAGTGTGAGAGTGAAAAATGTAGTAAGGTTTTTCTGTTTGGAAGTGTAAATGGACTGGGTTTATGATTTGGCTTTTTAGGTTGTTAGACTGTAAAAAGTGCGGTTTGGTTTTATAGGTGCTGCGTATTTTTCTGGAATAAAAAACGCGCACAAGTTCATGGATTTTAATAGGATTTTCATCCCATCCATTGTTTATATCTATCCACAGAAAGAAAACCACGAAAACGAGTCGCGTTGTGCCTGTCGGCGGGAGCCTTTTCACTGCCTGGTAAATTATATCTCTATTCACCTCTTCGGGAAATATAATAATAATCGTTTAATTGTTTATTTCTCCTCCACAAATGTTACAAATAAATAACTTAATACTAACAAAATAAAGAAACCTATCTTCGATCATGATAACTAGGTAGGTAAGTATTTTTAGATTTAAACAATATTTTATTTGTGGGAGACTGGTGCCTAAACTAAGCCGAGCCCTGTATTTTAGGACACCAGGTCCCCACCTAATTGCTTGAGATGCTCCAAAACTATAACAATAACGAAGAAAAGTACATTTAATTTTGTTTTAAACCATAAAAGACAAAAACCAATAAATAAACATCTAAGAAGTTACAGGAAATTGTTGTTGTAAATATATTAGAAGAGTGAATGAGTGTGTGAGCATTGAAACAGAGTATGTGTCTCGTGTGATGAGTGTATGATGTGAAGTGTGTAGTGCATGTCAGTGAAAGTTTTTATATTTGTATGTTTAGGATGAAAGGTTAATTTTTTTTATTTAAATACCTACTGCATTTTTATTTTTTCTTAATTTCCAGGAGTTCTTCAGTTTTTTGATAATCCAATCCACGTAACAATGAAGCCACATTGTTTCATTTTCTTTCGCGCGTATTATCATTAAAGATATTCTTAGATTTATTAATTTGATTGTATAATCTAGGTCCAATAAAGTTATAAAATTTTTGTGCAAATCTGGTTTTAGTTTTATGGGTTTTGCAAACGGTATAGTGCCGTCTCGTGCTCATCATTTTTGGACTAAACACCGATGCGTCTTTATGCTGCCGAAATACTGTTGATAGTATGAAAAGCTATCTAACAGTCAGTACTCCAGTTTCCTGATATAGCTCCCGGGTAGAAAATAGCCCAGGCTTAAAGAAGGCAACTTTTAAAATCAGCCTCTGGGCTCGCTCCAATTCTAACAACTTTGTTTTGTCGGCGCCGCCCCATGATGTAATACAATAGGTCACCATAGACTGAATCAAGGCAAAGTAAACCATGATCAGTGTCTTGCTATCTGCCACATGCCTGAGTTGTCTAAAAATATACGTAAGTTTACGCACTTTTTGAGACATAATATGTCTCAAAAAGTTCATAATATTATATATTTAAACACATTCATAATATTATTATGAATGTGTTCTCCAAACGAAAGCTTACTGTCAATTGTTACATCCAAATAGCGTATACATTTCGCTGATGTGATAAGTGGGCAATTTCTACACTGTGATGAAGGAGGAAAAGAACAATGATGAGCATATATTTGAGATACGTTATGTGAGTTCACTGGTGTGTCTCGAATGGAGAATTGTACAAATTTGGTCTTATCCGCGTTCAAAGTCAGCGAATTGGCAGCAAGCCAGTGGCAGACAGTGTCCAACCCAGCCTGAGCCCCAGCAAAAGCCTCCTCCCAAGTATCAGCTGTAAATGTTAATTTAGTGTCATCCGCATAAGAGATGACTGTACAGTCTTGGAGTTTAAGCTGGCAAAGTTCATTAATGTAACACAGAAATATTGTAGGTCCAAGAATACTACCCTGCGGGATTCCATATGACACCTGAAGATCATCACTCATGTGCTCACCGATACAAATACACTGAGATCTACCTGATAGATAATCTGCGAAAAGATCAAGTTGTTTGCCCCGAATACCCATGCTGTTTAGTTTGTTCAAAAGGTTGGAAATACAGACTGTGTCAAACGCCTTGGCAAGATCCAGGAAAATGGTCATACATTTCTTATTTGCATCCATTTTTCTAACTAAATAGGTGGTAAACTTATGAACAGCATCATCAGTAGATTAGCCAGCCCTGAAACCATATTAAGATGAAGAAAGTAGCTCATTTGATTCCAGATAATTAACAAGCCTACTGTTTATGACGCGCTCACTGTTTTAGACAGTGATGTAAGGATTGAGATAGGTCTATAGTTGTTGACACAGTCCGTATTTTCTGCCTTATGTATAGGAATAACAATTGTTGTTTTCATCGCTTTGGGGAAAACACCAGCCTCCAGACAGCGATTTATGAGGTCATTGAGCACATGAGTAACAAAATCAGAGACCATCCGCAGAAACCCAGATGAAACGTTATCCCAACCCACTCGACAGTCATGTTTTAGGTTAAGTAGGTATATTTTTTCATCACAGTCAACCTTGAGGAGTACAAAAGAACTACAGGATGAGGTTTCTATATGCTCCGCGACATCTCGAAAAGGTGGAGTAGGAGGTATACGTTGTGCTAATCTACTACCAACACTAGCAAAAAACTCATTTGCAGTATTAACAGACGACTGTGGGGAAGAATTTGCAGATAGTATGTCATGAGAAGTTATTTTATTATTCTTATTACAGTTGGTTATGCTTTTTATAGAATTCCATAATTTTTTTGAATTATTTTTAGCCATTTTAACTGATCTCTTCCATAAAGCCGTTTTAGTTTCTTTAGGAGATTATTACAAAAGTTTCTGTAACGCTTGTATAGTATGTTGAACAAAATACTATATTGGTAGGTTCTTTTTTAGTTTTCAAGTGCATCATGTCCCTATTTCTTATACACCGCAGGAGTCCGGCGGTGATTCATGGCTTTAGAAGTGTTTTATTGCGCGGAATTTTCAAGATCAGTGTATGCCTGTGTATGAGATCAGACATAACATTTACAAACATGCTGGTGGCTTTACAGGGATCAATTTCATCATAGATTTGACCAAAATCTATCTCTCTACACTCAGATACAGCCTTCTCCCAATTAATTTTCCTAATCAAGCTAGTATCTTTAGTCTTTCCGGAAATTTTGTAATCAAGACAAAATAATATAGCGCAATGATCAGATATCGTAGTTTGCAGATTGAAGGTGAAAGCATTTTGCCTGGTTTTAACAATAACATGATCAAGACAATTTTCACCTCTTATGATTATGTTCCGAAAGTGTGATAATTTACCAAGTAGATTATTAAGTGAAAGCAAAAAGTTGTCCAGTTTTTTAAATGATGGCGGTCTATATATTGCAATTATAACTGTCTGATTTGTTCCTAACCTGTGAAAGCCAACACTCAGAAAGAACATCACACTCAAATGTCAGCCTAGCCATCATTATCATTAGTTCATCGCAATTGCGATTTAAACTGCGGATGTTTTGTTGTAAAATTTTTAAATAATTAGAGGGTTTTTGAATGTATGAGCAGCACCGTTCAGGATTACAGGTAACAGGCTCTGAGACCCGGAATTGTTCTACGAGTTAAGCAAATCATTTACGGCAGCGAACACAATAAAGTAAGAAGTTCGATGGACAACGTTATTTGATAATTATTATAGTAGTTTCTGATAATTGCGCGAAAATATGTAATTTTGCAATATTTAAATAATTTGGTATTTAATAATATTATGACTTTATATGTGAGTGTCAGGTGTAAATAGTTATGTATATATGTGGTGAATTGTGTAAAAAACAGTACCACAAGACAAGAAAGAAATATGTTATTATACAGTATCAAGGCAGTTACTAAAATGAGTTATATTATTCTATTTAAATCTAAGTCACTTTCATCTTTTATTTGTATGGGTTTGGCGTATTTACTCTTCCGAAGATAAGTTCGCCCAAAAGAAATCCAACAGCCATCATAAGAGCGAGCATTGACACATTGTCTGGTTAAGTAGAATAGTCTGCGAGCTTTGTTAGTCAGAGAGTCAGAGACGTAGATGTGATATGAGTGGTCTTAGTCTGTAGTCTGTTATTGTACTTATTAAAATAAAATAAAAATGTGAAGTGCTTTGTGTATTCCTTCAGAGATTTTCTGAAGTTTCTGAAGTTTTCTGGGTCTGGCACGATGGCCTTATTAGTAAGCTTCCTTCCTTCGGTCTGCCCGCCGGTTTGTGTGCTTGGATCGCAGATTTCCTGAGGGATCGGTCTATCCGAGTGGTCATAGATGGCTGCTCGTCTGGACTGCTGGATATTAATGCCGGGGTTCCTCAGGGGTCGGTGCTTTCGGCAACACTGTTCTTGCTGCATATTAATGATCTGCTTAAACCCGGTACCTTTGGGTATGCAGACGACAGCACTGTTGCTGGAAGATACGTGTCCGACGCACGAGCTGGTGGGTCGCAGATCCGGTCTCTCCGGGAGGCAATGGTTGAGCGCTTGAGCGTGTCCCTACAGGCGGTCTCTGATTGGGGCGATGCCAATCTGGTCAAGTTCAATGCTGCTAAGACCCAAGCGTGTCTATTTTCCGCCAAAAGGAGCCAATTCCGCCCAGCTCCATCTTTCCGCGGTGAAACCGTGCCGATAACCGACCATCTTGAGCTTCTTGGGGTTACATTAACATCTACTCTCAATTTTGGCCCTTACATAGAGGGAAAAGCTCAAGTGGCTGCAAAGAAGTTGGGGATTCTGGCTAAGGTGAGACGGTACTTCACGCCGGAACAGCTGCTCAAACTCTATCAAGCGCAAGTTCGATCGTGTATGGAATACTGCTCTCATCTTTGGGACGGATCTGCCAGATACCAGCTTGATGCCCTTGAGTCAATTGAAAAACGAGCCAAGAGGATCATCGGCAATGAGAGGCTCGTCGCGTCGAAGCTCCAAAGTCTTGAACACCGACGACGAGTTGCTAGCCTGTCGGTTTTTTACCGGTTGCATTTTGGGGAATGTGCGACGGAATTGCATAATTTAATTCCGCCAAGCCCGTTCCATCATCGGACCACAAGACGAACGGCGATGCGCCACCGGTACATGGTGGACATCCCACCCATACGCACAAAACGTTTTGGGAACACATTCATAGTGCGTACAGCTAAGGAGTGAAATTCCCTGCCGGAGTCTGTGTTTCCTGATAGCTACAACCTGGGAGTCTTTAAATCAAGAGTGAATAGGTTATTTCTAGGCAAGCGTGCTCCATCTTCGACCACATCCTCGCTTACCATCAGGTGAGATAGTGGTCAAACGCGTGCCTTTCAATAGTAAAAAAAAAAAAAAAAAAGTGGAATATTCAAACTGATTTAAATCAGTCAAATCATTTATAACAAAAACAACATTTCATACTAAATTGAACTGATTAAGCTCATCCAATGAAAAACATACTAATTTCCATGTGATTAAATATTATCTAATAATCATGTAATTTACAGTGAAAAGTAACTACAGATGGTATTATGTTAATTCGGTGATATTAACTGTTAATGCACAAAGAGTTTAATACCTAATGAAATATGATCAGTTCAATTTAAATTATACCCACCGATTAATGCATTTTAAATAAAATTTTGGTTTACAAGATAAAATATGGAAAGAAAAATACTCAATCGTCGATTTGAACAGACAACATCGGGTTTTACATAACATCGGGGACTTAACGAATGGTGTCAAATACTTTTTTGGCAAGAGATAGCAGTAGTTTACGAAATCGCCATCCAATTATCGACAGTGGCCTAGTCTTAGAATGGTCAGAACATCCCACGGCAAAAACTAGAGTTGAAATCGATAACGGCCTAAATTTGATTGAATCCCGACCAACGTAAGATGAGATAATTTCGATTCAGAAGTTTGCAATACGGATTCAGATCCACGCTCGCATAAACAGAGATCAAAGTGAAATACTCAGACAAATAGATTTTATCTATGACATGAATCAGCCAGATAATGTTCTGCTTTTGTTTGTTACACGTAAAAATATGTGGTGAAAGGTTTTGTGCGCTCGCTTTTTTCGTTGAGTCGCTTGTATTTATTTGTTCCAATTTTTATCCCGGACGGATCGGCTATTAGTCATTATGTACCAATACTCTTTGTTTTGTTCGATGATTGGAAACGCGAAAATACGGTTGGACAAGTACAAATACATTGTGTGCGAGTTTGGACAATTTTATGCACGATCTGCGCTGTGATTGGGTAATGAAAGGATATGGGACCGTATTTGGTGATCGTTTTCCGGTCAACTTACAGCATTAAGGAAACTGGGTTGTGCTCATTTGGAACAGGATTTGTGACTATATTACAAAGTAGCATTTTTGTTTTTACTTCACTGTTATTCGGGATATCTTTTGATTCGGGTGATTTTGAAACCCGAACACCCGACGTCCCATTCAATCTAAGTGTATTCCCAAGTTAATGGATTGCGGACTTCTGATGGTCGTCGCTCTAGGTAAATCACAAATTCAGCAACATCTGGTCAAAAGGAAAGCTCTGAGAAAAGGCTAGACGATGGCAAAGTAATTACAAGAAAGTCGAGTAATGTATGCAGAGCTATTATGCCTGGACTAATTGGACGAAGTGCTTCACAGCTCGCAAATCACATTATCAATCTTTCCAGTCACCGCCCACCATCAACATGCAACGTTAACTCCAGCCGGGCACTATTAACTCAGCATGCACGCCTCAAAACATACGTAATCCTACGCTCACAAAATTGTATTTAACCTGCACTTGACAGGCGAAAAAATAAAACCATTTCATATCCATCTCTAAATGCGAAACATTTTACAGTAAAAACCGTGTTGGAAGTGGAAAGAGAATTTAATTTAGCGCGAGCGGGAGCCAAACACGTCAATACAACAGCTAGAACTAGCACAAGACTGGCCTCAAATGCAAACGTCGCTCCGGAATTAAATTTAATGATTTACAGCCGTTGGGGAGTGCGCGCCGCTCGAAACTCGATTACAGGGGTTGTCAAAGCAAACAGAGACGGGTGACCTTCTAAATTAATTGCGTGATTCGATGGATGTGACGCGGGTAAAACTTGCGTTGATTGAGTGGTCATTGCCGCGTTTGTGTGTCGCGCTCGCTACTGTGTGGACTCCGAATTGCGCTTTTGGTGAGCTGGGATTGCTGATTGCTGAATAATTGTTTGCATAGACTCGATAACCTATTTGAAAGGGACGAAGTGTATGCTATAGACAAACACATGTACCCTTGTCACTGATTGTGTAGTGGAAATGGCATTGATGTTAGGATTCAATTGTAATAAACCCATCAATACGGAGTCCTTTCCTCACCGAACAAGTCACCAGTCCAACAAAAAATCAACTAGTTTAAATATTGCAAAACTATGTCTGAGTGTATCAGTCTCAAATAAATTCGCGACCAAATATTTCTACTCTTTTATCCTAATCCGTCGTAAAACATCCAGTTTACGTGTTCAATAGCGTTAGAGTATAAACGCAAATGATTAAAAAAGAACTCATCAAAAAATAAGTTATACTAAGTCCGTAATAAAAGGAGTGTTTGCCCGTGTATTACGAAGCAAGCCGTCTAGTTCAAAGCTTTGTCCAGAGTGGACGAGCGGTGACTAGGGAGGGAGCGGGCGCGGCGGCGGAAGCGATTAGGTGGCCACACGGTATAAGCAAGAATGTGTAGCGGGCAGTAGAGAAGATACATAATTTGAACCCAACCGTCACGAACATATAGTCGATTTGTCGTTGAGTATTTTAAGAGATCATATGTATTTAAGAGGACCTAAAAAATCGTGGATTGCTATGGGATTAGATTTCAGCTTTTAGTAATGACTAGCTCGTGCCCTCGACTTCGTACGCGCATATCCCGTTTTTCTCCGTTCCCGTAAGAATTTTGAGAAATTGTCTGTTAGTGCTCCCCTGCATTTCCCATGGAATCTACATCTTCATCTTTCTACGACCAGTAGTTTCGGTTGTGCGTTATTAGTCAGTCACTCAGTAACGGAAGAGTTTTATATAATAGGTACCTATGAAATTGCCGTTTTGTATGAAAAAATTTTAACGAATTTTTTTCATGTATTTTTTATTTGTATTAATCGAAGTAATCACCCATGCAATCAATGCATCTTCGCCAACGCAGTGGCAGTTTATTGATGCCCTTCTTAAAGAAATCAGCTGGACGGGAGGCAACAAATTCTTCAAAGGCATTTTGTACTGCCTCTCGGGTATTGAATTTTTTTCCCGCCAAGAAGTTATCCAAATTCTGGAAAAAGTAGTAGTCTGTAGGCGCAAGGTCTGGTGAGTAGGGCGGATGACGGAGAGCTTCCAACCCCAGTTCTTGCAACTTGGAGACCGTCTGCTGTGCAGTATGAGGTCGAGCGTTGTCGTGCAGGAGCAGCGGAGACGAGCGATTGACCAATGCTGGTTGGAGATGTGCCAGCTTCTCCATCATTGTGTTCAGTTCTTCATAGTACACATCTGCAGTAATGCTCACCCCGTTTGGTAAGAAGCTGTGATGAATCACACCGGCGCTAGACCACCAAACAGTGACCATCACTTTTCTAGGGGTAAGTTTTCGTTTAGGGCATTGTTTAGGTGCTGAACCAGGATCCAACCAACTTGCTGAGCGCTTGCGGTTATCAAACAGAATCCATTTTTCATCGCAGGTAACAATGCGGTTCAAAATTCCTTCATTTGTGTGTCTGTTGAGCAGTGCAAGGCACGTCTTCTCGACGCGTACTTCGCGCTGGCGATCATTGAGTTCGTGGGGCACCCATTTGTCAAGCTTTTTTACCTTGCCAATTTGACGCAAATGGACCAATATTGTTTTGACGCTAACGTCGAAAGCTGCTGCTAATTCAGCCGTAGATTGTGTATCATCAGCTTCCACAATCGCCTTTAATTCGTCATTGTCGACCAAAGTCTTCGGACGACCGCGAGGTTCATTTTTCAGGTCGATATTTCCAGAACGGAAGCGAGCAAACCAATAACAGGTGGTGAGTTGGTTTGTAGTGTTAGCTCCGTAAACGTCGTTGATGTTGCGTGCCGCTTGTGCCGCGTTGCTGCCACGACGGTATTCATATTCCATAATTACTCGAATTTTTAACGTATCCATGATGACGAAAAAGATTATATATGCGATGAAAATGTAACACTAATCAATAAACAAATGACTACTTTTGGAAAAAGAAAACCATGTTTTTAAAATAAAATTAATTTGAAATTAGAATTCTTAGCCAAAAAAAAATTATTTTGATTTGAAATGGCCAGTACTGCAGAACGGCAATTTCATAGGTAAAGACCTAATATTAGAATTTTGATATAGTTAGAGTTCCATAAACATGTTTTTTTTTTCTTCTTTCAAAATCACGAATAACGAATTCTGAATTTAAATATTGACGTTTTTTCTCAGGATAAAACAATAGACTCTCGCCCGCTGGCGTGGTTGCTCCGTCACGTCGGGCTAGGCACTCGCCCACGGTAATGGAAACGGTACGGTAATCCCATATATTTTTGACGTTTTGAAAAGCACCTTCGCCACTCGCGTAAGCTCCCTACACTGTCCAGGGCCAAAGAGTTTTAGGTACATCGGTCCTATGGAAGGACTACATTATAAATTTATTTGAATCGATCCGCCGGGACAGGCCGACGACTAAGAATAAAATTGTAATTAATATGTTACAACTTTGTTTTCAACTCTATTCCCTTCTAATAGGTAACTAATAGGTAACTATTTAACGTGTGCTTATTTGTTCCTTTTAATATTTTAATGAAATGTAGGTACGTGAAAGTTATTTTCTTTTCCGGATTGAGTTATTATTAGGTATAAAAGTCTTTTCTATTTTTTTTTAACCGAAATTTATCAAGCTGATAGACCGAGATGCTGAATATGAAATTGGTTTTATTTGTCCTCCTTTTCAAATCGACGGTTAACTTCTTAGATTTATTGGGCCCAGTAGGTGGCTATTTTAATTTCAGCGTCGGTGGTATAAATGAAATCTCCCAAAGTACAGCGGGTCTAAAAAGGCCAGTTTAGCAGAATCAGAAAACACATCACGCTACCCGTCACTATCAAATCTTCTTAATCTCAATTCTTAAACCTAATACGTTACCTAGCAATAAAGATGAAATTGAAATTTGACAGCTTGTTGTGTGGTAATATTATGATTCTGCTAAAGTGGCTATTTTAGACCCTCAGGTGTATTGGCACTTAATACGGCGGGAGGATACACCCGAGTGTTAACACTGCGAGGATCGCCCGAAGGACACGGTGGAGGATACGATGGAGGTCTGCCCTGCTTGGGCGGAGTATCGCCGTGTCCTCGTCGAGGCGATCGGCGGCGGCGATCTCTCGCGTCCGGCTCTGGTTCAAACCATAGACCGGAGCGAGGAGACATCTGAAGCCGCCACCTCCTTCTGCGAAGCAGTAATGCTAGCAAAGAAGGAAGCCAAAGTAAGAGAGGGAAACCTCACGCCCCAGCCGCCGCAACAGAAGAAGACGCCCCGGGCGTCGGGAGTCGCAGGGTGATTCTCGGCCACCGTAGGTGTGGGCCTGAGGACGGCGAGCATTGGGTGGCTTGCTGTCTGATCAGAACCAGGCCCGGGTCGACGGCGCGTTGTGTTCCACGCACGCCTCAAAGAGCTGTCAGCATAAAAGATGGGGCCCGCTAGGGCCAGTGCCTGCTGGGGCTGCGGACTTTGTTCGAAAGAGGCACCGTACCCTGGAACGCAAAGGGCACTAGGAGGAACACGGATGGGTTTTAGTCTGATACTCCCTTCTGCTTCACCCAAAGCGGGAGGAGTCATTTGATGATTTCCCATCCTTAAAAAAAAGGTGTATGGTTACTTGGGGCACTCCAACGTGTGGCTCACGTTCTGAAGAGGAGCCCCGCACTCCTCATTCGTCCTGTTTTACGTCATAGATTTTTGCAGGCACACGAATATCCGTCGTACGATGCATTTTTCAAAATAAACAAAAATATAAAGCTTTTTCAGGAATGTTCAGTTTATTATCTTCTTTATTCCTTTTCATCAGTGTTTATTATACAGTTCATTGGTATTTCACAAACACACATACATATTTCAATCTTCACAGCATAAAAGCTTTTGTGGTTGGTCTTTTGCATTCCATTTCTAATTCATAAAGATTAGGTCGAGAAAAGGATCCTTTTATTGGATGGTCCGTAGAAGTTCCTTCCAGTACTTTTGTCTAGTTCGTTCACCCCAAGTCAGAACGATACATTAATGATATTAATCATTCAATGTTTTTCTCTTTAGTAATGATGTAATATGATTAATTCAGTTAGTTTGATGTTCTAGAACATTGACGCAACAATTTCATAATAATTTATAAATATACGTATATAAATTATTTTAGGTAATCATCAATTGCAGTAGCGGTCATTGACCCTATTATTTATTGAAATACCTGATTAAAACGTAAGAAAATTAAAGACATAAAGCCGTTTTGAATTGACATCTATTGTGATTTATAGGGTTCCGTACCCAAGGATACTACCAACGGAGCTCTTTTAATAAGGCTCTGCTGTCCGTCCGACCTTCTGTCGGACAGCGGGCTGTAATCTCAAGAACCGTAAAAGGTAGACTGTTGAAATTTTCACAGATTGTGTATTTCTATTGCCGCTATAACAAAAAATAATAAAAATTAAGGTTTATGGTACGGAACCCTTCGTGTGCGAGTTCGACTCGCATTTGGCTGGAATTTTACATTTTCTTGTAATTAAGAAACGTACTGTCGTATATGTTGTGCCTGGTAATCATCATCTCATGATGCTGAGCTGATGATGGAAGTTATAAGTCAGGATCTGATGATGGGATCCCATGAAAAATGTTTGTGCAGCGATATTTTCGCCAATTGTTAACCGATTTGGATAATTCTTTTTTTTGCTTGGAAGAGTATTTTCTCGGACTGGTTCCATTTAAATTTGGTTAAGATCTGATGAAGAACTTCGGAGGTAGACAACGGAACTCTTCAATAAATGATAGCAAATGGATTGGGATGTCTGAAATCGTATGTCTGTTGATTGTTTACACCAGTTCATGACATAACATCACGCCGGTCTTATTTTTTTGTAAAAAAGTTTTTTCAAATTAATTTTGGTCTATGAAAATTTCACATGTTCGTATGTATACAAAAATGGACATAAAAAGACAATCGCACCAAAACTGCTAGGCGTATTTCAACGAAGCACCATCTCAAAAACAATTTAATTACCAATATTTTGATCTACGGCAATTTGTTTTAAATCATACAATAATAAGGAACGTACAAAAAAACTACTGAAATTGGGTCGCGCGGATGTGAAACGAGTGCGCGTTTGAATAAATAAATAAATATCGTCGTTGGCGTAAGTCGTCGTCTTAAACAGCATTAATTCACTCAACAATACACTTACTCGGGAAGCAGGCGCGTTACTCAGTGATAAAAGCCCCATCGAAAATACCTAATAAAACTAATTCTTTGCTTTCAGCAGCGTTCGTCCATTTTAATGCCAAGTTCTCCTAAATCGATAATAACCTTTTTATAATCTTCCGTATTACGGATTCAAGTCTAGTGCGCGGAACTTTTGGGGAACCTTTTTGCTAGGCAGCACGTCCTAACGGATTGGCGACATCTTCACACATATACTGTAGTTATGATTTGATTTCGTTTTAGCTTTCCGAGATTTACTGGGTTTAGACTGGGATTTTTTCTTCTTCTTTTTGCGTACATGGTAAAAGTTTTTAGACTTTGATATGACTTTGGAATGTTATAGAAGTATGTTTTCCTTTGCTATTCGTAGTTACAGCTTACACAGCTCCTTATATCGTAGTTGGAAATACAGTTTACTAGGTCGGATAATCGAAAACATACTTGCCTGTAATTATTTTTCGGTTCTAACATCATTATGGATGCGGATTCATAGAATATTTTTACTATAAAACAAAAACTCGGGATTCCGGGATTGTATACCTAATCGTAAATAAAAAAAAATACAATAGAACCCGCTTCATACGATCAAGCTTCATAAGATTCCCCGCCATTTTAAGTCGTTCCCTGAAACTTGAGGCATTTTTTCATGCTTTTATCTGACAGTAAAATTAGGGAAAGCAACCATATTACGTTGTATCAAGACAACTATCATTTGTGTCAAATCAAGCTTATTATATCTCACGGAGTACACATTTAAGATTATTTCAACAAAAAATGCTTTCCATAATAGCCAATATCTTATTTATACCTACCTATCAAAACTGTATGGCAAATAGGCATCCGAATATCGGATCTCTAGAGATGACGAAATCTTTAAAAGAAAGTTTACCTTATTGACTTCTCTTAAGCATCCGTTCAATGCCATTTACTTATACAAGAAGATGAGAGATATCAACCTACCAATAAACGCCAGTGAGATGATTCCAGACAGACTCCAGTACCTAACTCAAGACAGCATCTCTACATAGTTTATAACATAACGAAGTACCCTCACTATAGCTATCGATCTAAATTATATTTGTCGTGTTCAGAACCATTTCGATCTGATGAATTATTGAGTTGCGTTGACACGAATCGGCACCGTGTAATCCGCATTGCGGGACTTATATCCAAAGGAATGTGGTCCCACCTATGTGTGGAGTTGGGACTAAATTACAGCTATTTTAGCTTCTAAACCGAACGAAATTGTTACGGTTTAAGCTCTGATTATGACGTTTTCGTTTGGCCTATCATCAAAATATTGTTTTGCATATTATCTGGAAAATTATGCCACAGTTATTTTGTTTCGTGTGCTGCAAAATAAACACGTCCCTGTTTTGTAATTGACACGTGATTAAATAGATTTACCAAACGTTGTTTATGTCGAGCGTGCGTTCCCGCGGTCACCGGGAAAGCTGCACTAATGACGTTAATGACAAAATATGAAAACTCCAATGTTTCCATGTTAAACTAAGTCCGAAAAGGTTCGTCTTTGTGTTCGCCTCATATTATTAAACTTACAGAAGCGTCATTTTATATCTCCACTAAAATATGAAATATTTCGTGAAAGCTACTTCATAAACGACGCAGTAATTGGATGTAAAAAGACAGAGCGAATTAATTCAACACCAAGAGTAATTGTGTATTCCGACGACTAAGAACAAAATAAAGTTACAGTGATAAATATGCAAATAAAACAGAGGCAAAGCTGGATAATCCACAGGATGAATATAAATCGTGTCATCGTTAATTGAAGCCAGACATTCTGCTCGGAGGGCCATCGTGAATAACAATGTTTTTTCTTGCTGATGCTCCTCGCAAATGCGTTTTGAATACGACGTTTTTAGTACCTATTGCGTGCGAAGGTTTTACTGTCTACATTGCAGAAATACTAAAAGAACGTAGGATGGATTGTTTGAAAGATAATAGAGGTATAACTAGAAATGGGGCGACTATTGATATTACGACTAATAGAAATGCATGTACGAAAGACATGCTGCGCTAACCTAAACTATTTTTACAAGTTCTTGTCGGGGCGGCTGTGCTTTGTGTAACGAAGATTTTTGCAAAGAAAAGTAGCATAAACCCTTCTCCATCTATCTCTGTACCAAATTGATTAAAATCGATCCAGCAATTTAGGCGTGAAAGTGTAACAAACTAATAAACTCGTTTTCATAGTTATAGATTAAGGGATTAGTTAGGATTCAGATAAAGGTGATATCTTTTTTTCTATTGATAGGCACACGACCACTATCTCACCAGATGGTAAGCGATGATGCGGTCGCAGATGGAGCACGCTTGCCTAGAAGTAATCAATTCACTCTCGACTCAAAGACTCAGCGATGATTTCGCACGTCAAAAAATAACGAAGTATTTTTCCTACAGATTTTTCCAGTCAATGGCCGTAATATAGTCCAGCGACTCAATACGACCCTTCTCACTCATTAGCTAAGAAATCGACAGCAGGATTATTTACTACCGATTCTGTTCCTAAATAATGTACCACCTACTTCCATCCCGTCGCACTTTGTTCAACATGTGTATTCCTTTGTACCCTTTCCGTGAGAGCTGTCAAGTACATGTACCGTTCATTGTACTAGCGTTAGGGTGAGCATACACGGGCTGCTCGAGCAGTTATCTAGTGATCAAAATAAACGGACCGCTCGTGCATTCACGGTTAACAGCTTGAAGCTGCCATTGATAACCGCGGCGATTTCAACTGCTACGTCAGGCAGGCGGGCTGGAGGCACGCGCGACATGGGTGGGTGAAGAGCGCAGACGGAGGGGAATAACTGCGCGAGAGCAGTTGACAGCCTGAGAAGTCAGTGTATCACTTAATATTAACGAGATTAGGGTCGTAACTGTTGTAAGCGTTTAGAAATACAGACGCAGGCAGAGAGTTCTACTTCTTTGCTGTGGGCATTATAAAAGACGTTTGGAAACGCTTAGTGCGAATTGGTGGAATAGTAACACGGTAGGGATGGTAAGATGCAGTGCGTCTGGATGTCCGATAGTAGAAGGAGGCCGGTGGGATGAGGTCGTGGAGTTCTTGGGCACACTCACTGAAGTACATTCTGTCGCAGCTTGAAGCAATCGATCCTGACTGCCTGAATCTGCCCGTGTATAGCCGGCCTTACTTACTCAAACATGTTGAGTTCCAGGAATCGGACACATTTGATCACCTCACTACGTCGGTCTAGCGACAAATACTGTTAACTTTGAGGTGGTGGATTTTCGGAAGAGTTGGCAAAATAATTTTAGCTCATTTTAATTGTTCCTTTGAAAGGTTTTTAATAACTTCGTTTTTGCTTATTCAGATATTTCATTTATCTAACGAATTTTTTGGCGTAAAAGATTTACTCAGAAACAAGATGGCGAATTGACGTACTTACATAGCGTTGAAATTCTAGTCGTCAACTCAGTCTTTTATGTTAAAATCTTGCAAAAATGTAAGAGAGGGACTTCTTGACAGTTTCCGAATGTTTCTTAAAAGTAAGACATTTGCTCCAAATTATTTTTGTAATTTAAAAGTGACATGATTCTGTTGAATTGCCTGAAGTATTGAACAGAATTTTAAATCAGTGAGTCTAAGTGAAAAGTGTTGTCCTGACTTTAACACTTAATAACTGAATTGAAAATAAACAGAACGTACGTTACATTACCTAAACGCGATGAATAAATTAAACCCTTATCGATTCGACACGAAAGCGAAAACAATAGTCCCTCATTCACGCTTCCCAATCCTAACGTTATCAAAAATAAACCAATCTCCTAAATTAATATCATTTTGATAACCTCTCACTCGGGAACGTGTATTTTTATCCAATCAGTTGCTCCCGGTATAATCGCAAAATAATATGAATCATATTCTATTACAGAAACCGCCCAAGTACGAGTCGGACTCTCACACGAAAGGTTCCGTACCATCATCTGCCTAGCCTTTTCCCAACTATTTGGGGTCGGTGTCCAGTCAAACCGGATTTAGCTGAATACCAGTATTTTACGTAAAGCGGCTGCCTACCAGACCTCCAAGCGTTGTTTAACCTTGTAGATCGACCAGTGTGGCTGTCATTATCTAGCCACGAGCTCCTCTTTCGGTTCTGTACCATATATTGATAAAAAAACACGTTTCT
This sequence comes from Lacanobia oleracea, assembly GCA_950371165.1. Lineage (NCBI taxonomy): Eukaryota > Metazoa > Arthropoda > Insecta > Lepidoptera > Noctuidae > Lacanobia > Lacanobia oleracea. The sequence goes on from OX493405.1 coordinate 7,143,082, forward strand.
TGTATGGGAGGCCCGTTTAATTTAATTTAATTTAATTTTGTTATTTTTAATATTACGGTTCTTGGGATACAGCTCGCTGCCAGACAGACGGACGTCTGGCTTAGTGATAGGGTTCCGTTGGTTACCCTTAGGGTACGTAACCCTAAAAAGGAAAAATACAGAAAAACAGCTGCGAAGGATTCTCATAAATAAATCAGACTGTTTGCTGCGGAACTTTTTACTTAAGAGACGGAAAATATCTTTATCGAAGAACCTTGAGTGAGTGATATTGGTGATTTGTATTAAAAGTGAAGAAAAATGGAGTAATGCACTTTCATAAGTAAGAATTTATTGTTTTTGTAAAACTTTATATGGTTACCAGCGAGTCTTGGAAAGAATTTGAACATTTTTGACAGTCGTTACAGAGTCAGAATCCGGAAAATCTGACACCAGCCTTGTCAGATCAGATAGTCAGTGGCTCCTTGTAAAACGCTGGTATAAGTTCATGGGTTATGGAGGTCTAGTAGACAGCCACTCCACGTAAATTACTGGTATTCAGCTAAATATATGTAGTTGGGAGAAAGCTAAGCAGATGAGGAACTAGGACTGATTGATTGCTTGGTTTAAACCAAGCAATCAATCCTTTTTTTTTGTTGCCGGGGTGGAAAATCCTCATGGATGTCCCTTGCCTGGGGCGGGCGAAGGAGTCTGTCAGATTCTTACTGACTAAAAACCACCCCGATGTTCCATCTCACACTTGACTGAGGATTGTAAGAGCTAGTACGCCTTCCATAATCCCCGGAAAAAAAGAAGAACCTCTAGGTTAGACTCCTTTTTTTTTTCTAATGCGACTTCCGTAATACCCGGCTGGTGCCGGCCCGCCTCTGCGGGCCAAATCGGGTCAGCGGAGGGTGTGAGGTGTTTGACTTCCCCCACGACGTCAAAGAGGGGCGCACGGGAACACCACGCGCCGCCACCTCGGCTCCAAATGAATGGGGGGCGACGGATATCCCCAAGTCCGCCGCCCCTGGACCCAGCTAGGGGGGCCGGATCCTTAGAACGCTGGTTAGCCTGGATAGGTGGGCCTCTCCAATCTTGGGGCGGTGGATACGAATGCATGCAGTCAATTAGACATTCCCCAGGATCGGCGTGCCTCATGCAGGCTCATAATGCAAATATTACTGGACTGACTCATTTGATCGTACCGATTCACATAAATGATTGTAATTAGTCAACAAACATAAATAATTATTGGCAAAATGTATTTAAATATTCATATCAGTAGATTGATTTAGTTATAATCACATTCTTGTTTATTATTCTCGGAGAAGGCATAGTGTTTATTATTGTTTTCGTACTCAGTCACGTGGTTCTGATTAGTTTGATACGCAACCTCGCCTTGTCATGAGATGATTTCCGTTCGAGACCAAAATGAGAGATAAACAATTAAGTCAACATCGTAATAGTACGGGAGCGGTACTACCCGACTGTTACGATGTTTACCTGGTATTTTTTCTAATAATTTCATACTAAGCAGTTCCATATCGTTCAATTATCGGCAAAATAATTCGACGAAAAACGTGGTCGGAGTGATTTCTACCGCACGAAAATTCTTGAGTGGGTCCCGTCGCGTAGCGGATTTTGTTCGAAAGAGTCACCACGGTCCTGGAACGCAAGGGGCATTAGGAGGAGCACGGATGGGTTTTAGTCAGTAAAAATCTGACACTCCCTTCTGCTTTGTCCAGAGCGGGAGGAATTTTACTGTTGGGTTTTTTTTTTTACTATTAATAGGCACTCGCTTGACCACCATCTCACCTGATGGTAGCGATGATGTGGTCGAAGATGGAGCACGCTTGCCTAGAAGTAACCTATTCACTCTTGACTTAAAGACTCCCAGGTTGTAGTTATCGGGAAACACAGACTCCGGCAGGGAATTCCACTCCTTAGCTGTACGCACTATGAATGTGTTAATATCTCAGTTACAAATTTAACTACAAACATTGATACCTATTCACTATTCATGCTTTGCAACAGGCAAAGAAATAAATCTCCGGCAGGCAAATAAACTCCTTAGCTGAGGGCCTAGAACAAATATTTTGACGTATAGTACCGTTAACGTAAGTGAATTTTGAATGTGAAAAACTACAACCAAATAATACTATGTGTAGGTTTCATTTTATGAGACATACACAATTTATATCATTCAAAAATATCTATTTCAAATAAATATTATGTGCGAAACGAGTATTGTAGCAAAAGTAAAAGTTTACAATACGTTGCTATACGTCAAAAATATTTGTGCTAGGCCCTCTGTACGAACAAAGAAATTATTCCCAAACGCGAAGTACTCGCAGTTTTGTAAATAAATTTGCAAAAGTGCCAAAGCATTTTCCGATTCATTTTCCAACAACACGTTAGTAAATGTATACGCATCCGGCATGTCTATAGTTCTACCAATGCCTATTTCAAAGCCAGTGTTTGCAGCGGGCAAACGGAACGGGCAAACAATCGTAGCTCAGTCATATCGCTTGCCCCCCAGCTGATGCTCCGACATCATAAAAATGAATTGTACCCAGCGACGTGACCAGAATCTGTGAGATTTCATGACTAAATAAATTCCCTTGTATAATAGCTTCTTTTAAATTGCGTACGTAACTTTTTGTGGGTGTAACATTTGTGCTTTTTCAGGTTTTTTCCGGATACGTGCCAGTGAAAATCGTGATTTCGTAGTAGATAGGTTTTTTAAATAGGTGTTATTTGAATAAGTTGAGTGAATGACAAAGTAACATGTGTTACGTACACTACAGTGCACGTCAAACTCATCATCATAACAGCCGAACGACGTCCACTGTTGGACATAGACCTTCCCCAGAAGGTTTGCCATAATCGCCACGCTTGGCAGGTGGGTTGGCCATCGCAGTGTATGGTGATGCGTTTTACAGAGTACGCTGCTGCCCATTCTCTGGTGAGTCTCTTAGTTACCTTCTACGACACCCACGGGAAGGGATGGGATGGTATTATTCTTTTACGGCACCGGCCGACACTGGTCGACATACGTCAAAATGAGTACTTAATATTAAGCTGAAGAGTTTGTTTTGTTGAACGCGCTAATCTAAGGCTATGGGCTATGTAACATCACGCCAAGACCAAAACGAGCAGAGCATAAATGAAAATGTGACGCAGATCGAATTTACGCGAGTCAGATTTAAAACTTTGAGTATAAAACTATTTTACAAAAAAATAAAACCGACTTCCAAAAACAAAACACTACAAAGTTAGTAACTTTAATTTCGGAAGTCGGTGTTTTTAGTATTTTTTGGTTTTTGACACCGACTTTACTAACTTTTTTTTTTCACTTTTTAGTGTACCTACCTGCGTTAAAAAGTGAAACAACAAATACAGCGTGATGTTATGAGCTGGTGTAAACAATCAACAGACATGCAATTTCAGAAATCCCGATGATTTTCATGGGATCCCATTATCAGATTCTGACTTGGTGACAATGGGACCACCGCAGGAGCATAGGCTTTCGAATAAAGAAGTAATTTTTTTAAATCGGTCTACAATTGGCGGAGAAATCGATGAACATAAATAAAAAAAAAATACATACAGCCGAACATAGAACCTCCTCCTTTTTGACGAAGTCGGTTAAAAATAGCCAATCATCTTATTGAAAGACCGAGACCGAGTTATCTGTACTATGCTAGATCAGCGCAAAGTTCACTCTTGGACTTTACTCATGGACATTTTATGGAAATTAGTACCGAAATGTAGACAATTCTATTTGTTGTGCCACTAAGGTAGTTACTGTTGATTGTATTTGATTTTTGTTAGTTGATTGTTGGCATTTGGCCATGATCGAAACAGCTAGCACATGCCTGATATGTGATCCCAATGTTAACAGGCAGGAGATCTCATCTGTAAAACAATTTTTTTTTAATTTGTTATGAGTTTGCTCTTGACTCTAGTCTATGTAATTTATACAATAGCACGACGTAGCTAACTCCTGTAGGTACTGTAACAGTTTTCATGTAATCTATTAATATTATTATCTTTGCATACTTATTAATCCGAAAGTAACTCTGTCTGTGTGTTTGTTACCTTTAATGTTTTTCTTTCTTTTTATGCTTTTAATCCCTGGAAATGATTCTTGGAATAACTTTCAACTTTCGCGAGTACGAATCCAATGGCAGATGACAGTTAATATAAAAAAACCAACGGGAAAAGACTTCTTAAGATTTTTCGATTTTTAATACTAAGTTTTATAGTTTTGATGTATTGGAAGATGTTTTCATTGCCTAGCCTTTTCCCAACTATATTAGGGTCGGCTGCCAACCAAACCGGGTTCACCCGAATACCAGTATTTTACGCAGAGCGGCTGATAACCTTTAACATGGGTAACACGGTAGTTCTTGGAAAGACTGTAGTCAGATTTACTGGCTTCGGACAATTCGTTACGACTGCCAAAGATCCATAAATGACATCAACGGCTTAACGCATTTTCCGAGGCACGGAGAATTATATAAAGATGGGTTACCCATCCACAGACCAATCTTGGCAAGCGTTGTAGGCTCCTCATACTTACTAGTATTCATTTATTCTTGTAAGAAGAAAACTAACAAAACTCACTATCTATGCGACAGAAATTGAGTCCCACCTCACGCTTGAGTACTTTGACCACTTCTCTAAGGAATTTCCCACACTCCTTGTGTGGTGCGCTGCGGTTTGCTCAATGTACTCAAAGCGAGAAGGTATTTACGACGCGACAAACACCTCGTATTGTATAATAATAGGTCTTTACCTATGAAATTGCCGTTTAGTATGAAAATATTTAAACGAATTTTTTTCATATATTTTTTATTTGTATTAATCGAAGTAATCACCCATGCAATCAATGCTTCTTTGCCAACGCAGTGGCAGTTTATTGATGCCCTTCTTAAAGAAATCAGCTGGACGGGAGGCAACAAATTCTTCAAAGGCATTTTATACTGCCTCTCGGGTATTGAATTTTTTTCCCGCCAAGAAGTTATCCAAATTCTGGAAAAAGTAGTAGTCTGTAGGCGCAAGGTTTGGTGAGTAGGGCGGATGACGGAGAGCTTCCAACCCCAGTTCTTGCAACTTGGAGACCGTCTGCTGTGCAGTATGAGGTCGCGCGTTGTCGTGCAGGAGCAGCGGAGACGAGCGTTTGACCAATGCTGGTTGGAGATGTGCCAGCTTCTCCATCATTGTGTTCAGTTCTTCACAGTACACATCTGCAGTAATGCTCACCCCGTTTGGTAAGAAGCTGTGATGAATCACACCGGCGCTAGACCACCAAACAGTGACCATCACTTTTCTAGGGGTAAGTTTTCGTTTAGGGCATTGTTTAGGTGCTGAACCAGGATCCAACCAACTTGCTGAGCGCTTGCGGTTATCAAACAGAATCCATTTTTCATCGCAAGTAACAATGCGGTTCAAAATTCCTTCATTTGTGTGTCTGTTGAGCAGTGCAAGGCACGTCTCGACGCGTACTTCGCGCTGGTGATCATTGAGATCGTGGGGCAGCCATTTGTCAAGCTTTTTACCTTGCCAATTTGACGCAAATGGACCAATATTGTTTTGACGCTAACGTCGAAAGCTGCTGCTAATTCAGCCGTAGATTGTGTATCATCAGCTTCCACAATCGCCTTTAATTCGTCATTGTCGACCAAAGTTTTCGGACGACCGCGAGGTTCATTTTTCAGGTCGAAATTTCCAGAACGGAAGCGAGCAAACCAATAACAGGTGGTGCGTTGGTTTGTAGTGTTAGCTCCGTAAACGTCGTTGATGTTGCGTGCCGCTTGTGCCGCGTTGCTGCCACGACGGTATTCATATTCCATAATTACTCGAATTTTTAACGTATCCATGATGACGAAAAAGATTGAAATGCGATGAAAATGTAACACTAATCAATAAACAAATGACTGCATTCGGAAAAAAAAAACATGTTTTTAAAATAAAATTAATTTGAAATTAGAATTCTTAGCCAAACAAAAATTATTTTGATTTGAAATGGCCAGTACTGCAGAACGGCAATTTCATAGGTAAAGACCTAATACTATTTAGGGTTCCGTACTCGATGGATAACCAACGGTAGGGTACCGTACTAAGCATCCGCTGTCCATCCGTCAGTTTGTCAGTGGGCTGTCTCAAGAACCGTAATAGGTAGAAATTTGAAATTTTCGTGCGAGATACCAACTCGCGCTTTGCCAGTTTAATCTATTTTTTGGGACTCGCACAAGGCAAACAAAAAAAAAAAAATAAGTTACATAAAGTAACAATTAACACAGAACTGTGTGAGGCCAAAAACTTTCGACATATGTTAGACATCCCATATGATGAGAAAGTTGATATAAAGATATTATTTAATATTCATGAGCGTTATTTTTAAGCCCTTAAAAATAACAATCCAAAGTCTATCTAAAAAAGGAGGAGGACGATTACTCCGAGGTTTCTGATCCAATTTCTGTGATTCTCTTTTAATTCGAAGCGGTATACATTGTCATAGCTCTCATCAAAATTTGATTCAATTTCGTTCAGTAGTTTTTATTTTATGAGTATTTTTGCTTATTTCAATTTCTGCTTAGACGAAGACGTCGTACAAATAGCATCACTTTAAAGTAAAAAAGAGACAACTTTTTATAAAAAATATAACCGATTTCCAAACAAAACACTACAAAGTATAAAATAAATAACCTTCATTTCGGAAATCGGTGTTGAAAAACAGAAACAAACCCTAAAACTCCGATTTCCGAAATTAAGGTTATTTAAAAAGTTTTTGTGACGTAAGTTGACTTACGCCACGACTAGTCTAACTGTGTACAAAAGCAGCACAAGTAACAAAAAAAAAAATAAAGCCCCGCGCCAAACCACGCGTCACCGCGGCTCGACTGTAGAGCCCTTTAGAGCGGAAAATTAGCTACCCCAACTATCAAAACAAAAGATGTGCCTCGTTAAATTATACCAAAAACCTCCCACGAAGTGATATTACGTAAAATTTGCAATTACACAGAGCAGAATCTCGTCCAGATTTCCTTGAAATCCTATTAAAAACATTCTTCACGGATCGAGGTCGCGAACTAATTAAGACCCCAATCATTCTCCTTTGTCGTGGTGAGACGGAGAACTTAACTCTCAGTGAATATCTCAGTCCGATCTTGTTGATGTAGGAACTTAAAAAAATACTAGACTACCAGTTTTTGTTTAATGTCACAGCATAAGGACCCACTTTTAACTTTAAAACGAAGGAAGTCCAAATCTAATTCTTAAAAAGCGTTCAAATTCAGGTGACAATATTTTTTTTGTTAGGGTTCCGTACCCAAAGGATGGAACCCTATTACTAAGCCTCCACTGACCGTCCGTCCGTCCGTCCGTCTGTCTGTCAACAGGCTGTATCTCAAGAACCATAATAGGTAGACAGTTGAAATTTTCACAAATTATGTTTAAGGTACGGAACCCTTCGTATGCGAGTCCGACTCGCACTTTGTTGGTTTTTTAAATATTACTGTCGAATGTAGTGTGCTCTTAAAAGAGAATCAAAAAGTGTCATTAAGACTCCACAATGCCTACCTAAGGGTGTCTGTTCATTACAGATGAGCGAAGCAGCGGAGAGGAGGAACGGAGAAATATAAATCAATGGAATCGCTTAAAATCTCCGCACCACGTGAGTCACTGACATTTAGACTGACATGATTGGTTACTATTTCTCCGTTTCTCCGCTCCGCTGTATCGCTTCACGCAAATGGACAATTACCCTTAAGGCTGCGTTTCTACCAGAGATGTGCGAGGAGTTCGTGGCTAAATAATAACAGCCGCACGGGTCGATCTTTAAAGGTTAAGCAATGCTTGCCAAGGTTGGTCTGTGGATGGGTGACCATCTTAACATACCGAGTTTCCTCCATGCCTCGGAAAGCACGTTAAGCCGTTGGTCCCGGCTGTCATTTGTAGATCTTTGGCAGTCGTTACGGATTGTCAGAAGCCAGTAAATCTGACTCCAGTCTTGCCAAGATGTACCGTGTTACCCAGTTAATGGGTTGTGTAGGTCTGGTAGGCAACCGCTCCACGTAAAACACTGGTATTCAGCTGAATCCGGTTTGACTGGAAGCCGACCTCAATGTAGTTGGGAAAAGGCTAGGCAGATGATGATGATGATATTGTGCGAGGATGCGTTTGTTAAGAACCAATAGAATCGCTTCATATACCCAGCCTCGCTCAGCACAAGCAATTCTATTAGGTTATAAAAATCACATCAATCGCTACAAATCCTCACACATTTCTGCTGGAAACATAGTCATATTTAGCTATAATAACTCGCATACACCTTGATTAAGTTCCCACTTTATCATTCATGACAATGGTTCGCAAAGCAGTTCCAACGTTAAAAATCCAGAAACTATAGCCAGAAGACAACAGCAGAATTTGTGCCTTCGACAAATTCCGACACGATTGCTGCCAGCATGAATTCTATTAAATGGGAAATAGCCGAAATTCCATTGTTGCGAATTTTCCGAACGTTTCGGCGTATTTTACTTTGATATAGTGTAATAGCCATTAGAAATAATTAAGCGGTGTTTAGAAAACTACTTGATAGCAGTCGAACGTTCTTTGTGGAAAGTTATTTAGGATGCTCGAGGTGTTGTCTTGTACATTCATGAAGTAAAATTAAATCGGAGAAATATATGTACGTGCATGACTTCGTAACGACTGACTCAAATTGAAGATTTGTGTTCGTAACTGTCAGGATGAGGCTTATGACAGACAATTTTGAAAAAAAAAAAAAATATCCGGGCGAAGCCGGGGTGAGCCACTAGTAAGTGATAATTGCGCAGAATACAAAGACGTTTTTCTCTTGAAGTGGTGATAGAAATTGTATGGTATTCCGAATTTAGTATTATTCACACCAAGCAATTATGAAAGAGGTCTGAGGGCCAGTCCTATTAATTTTTATACAACGTTTGCTTTCGTATCTAAGTCGCAATCAGTCAAAATGCCTCAATATTCATAATTTTTTGACACATTGCAACTGACATACAAATGTGAACGTTACTTAAAATTTAGTAGAATTGGCACTCTTGTCTCAAAGTTTCAGTATTTATTTCTTAGTTGTTGCTTTCAAATTTTAGGTCAAAGTTATTTATGTAAAATGTTGGTGACTGTACCTACTGTCTCCTCCAGTAATTATAATTTTCAGCCTACCGTTTTTCATTTAACACAAATGGTGTAAAAGGGCCGTGTCGAAAGAGAATCGAAAATTAAATTGTTTTATAAAACGTTCGCGAACACCGCTATCGTTTTCAAACTCTCAAATATATTCAGGTGGATAGAATTTTTGGCATTGATCCTAACAAATGGAGTGAGATTTAACCCTTTAGCTGGCGTCGACTGAAAAATACTCGAATAAAAAAGTACCCTTTTATTTCTCAAAAAAAAAACAAACAGTTCACTCTCATTTTGAAACAAGTAGACAAAAATACAACAATTTCGATGAAAAATATCTAGTTTTTGAAATTCTGAATCTGTCTTATCCATGATCGGTATATTTTGTCTTTCTATTAATTTGGTGATGACAGCTGATTGTTAGCTCTAAATATATTCATGTTGGGTTTATGCGTGGCAGTATTTATACTTTGTGGTGGTTAGACAGTCATGCTATGAGCATTATCACCAATTAACAGAAGAACAAATATCAAATTATAGGGATAATAGTATATTCTTAACTAAATCTTAAATACAGTTGCAAAGTTACAGATCTTAGGGACAATTACCATACGTAGTCGTATAATGGAACGTTCGCATTTGCATCTTTTTATTTGAGTCTAGGCGCAAACTCTCAAAAATAGCTCTAAACTCCCTACTGTTTATAGATTTTTGCTGTGATACGAATGCAAACGATTCTAAAAAAATACTGTATTTTTTTTAGAATCGTTTTCGTCGTATCGGTGTTTGTTTTTTTTTTGTATTTTTTTATGCTGATTTTTTTGTTTTTATTTTTTTTTGTATTTTTTTGGAAAATTCAAGAATGATTAAAATGTTTTTGTGACATTTTCCAAAACATAGAAATGGAAATCGCGATGATCTAATTTTTCTCAACATTTTCCTCCTTAACCTTGTTGTTTTCAACTTACTAAACTTATCAGAAATCAATTATTACCATCGCAATTATTACCATGAAGTCAGGGAAATCTTACGGCCAATCATATTTCATAATCAAAAAATAATACTCAGAATTTTCTAGTGAAATAATTCCCGTACCTCAACAAAAAGAGGCCTGAAGCCCTGAACGAAACAGCGTTAATGTCTTTTTAAATCCAACCAAGGGCACGTATTGGGTTTCAGTATCGAAACATCTGGCAATGGAAAGAAAACAACGTATCAGTTACGGATCGCAGAAGCTACGAACCGTAGACGGTAAGTGATTGGCTTAGTATTCTGTACCCTTAACACGGAAATGATGGGTTAAGGGTGGCTTATTTTTGGATGCACAGATTTCGTAAAACTAACTAAAATACATAATATGTCCACTAAAACCATAGATTTATGTTTGTTACATTTTTAATAATTTTGTCGATAAGTGTACTTTGCATAATTATTTAAATACCGATAATGGATCCTAAGAAACTCGTGGCTAAATAATAACAGCCGCACGGGGCGATCTTCACGGTTAAGCAACGCTTGCTAATGTTGGTCTGTGGATGGGTGACCATCTAAACATACCTAGTTTGATCATCTAAACATGCCTCGGAAAGCACGTTAAGCCGTTGGTCCCGGCTGTCATTTGTAGATCTTTTTCAGTCGTTACGGATTGCCAGAAGCCAGTTAATCTGACTCCAGTTTTACCAAGAAGCATGTTACCCATGTAATGGGTTCTGGAGGTCTGGTAGGCAGCTACTCCACGTTAAATACATGTATTCAGCTGAATTCGGTTTGACTGGAAGCCGACCCCAATATACTTACTTAAAAAAACGTGAGACGCGACAATATCAATGCAAACCAATGTTACAAAAAATATCAAAGAAATGAAATTCTCTACGGAAATATAAGAATGTATTTTGTCCATCTGTGGGATCCTAAAATTAGGCAGCGTTTTCATATACCGTTACCTAATAATTTGTTAAGGGTGACTCAGAAAACTCTGGAACCATATCGTTCAAAACTGTTTGAAATTTATTTGTTTAGGTCAAAACATAGAGGGTCAAAAGTAGTTGAAATACCCCTTCCTGTTGACAGATGGTTCTGAAATTTGGTATAGTGTACATATTTAGTTCCGATGACAATACAATTTAATATATTGAATATCATTGTAAATCCAAGATGGCCGCTGCTACAAAATATTATATAATAATAAAAAAAAATCTTCAATATATTTTTTGTGAAAGAAATAAAAATATTATTATTTCCTTTACTTATTTCTATATTTTTAAATATTTGAATACAATATATAAAGAAAAACATTTAAAAATATAAAAATAGTAGCCCACCGATATCGGGAACAGGGTCCAAGCTACCGGTCAGGGCTCCCGAGAGAGGAACCTATATTCTTATTATATTCCGTGCAAAGCGGAAAACACCATGAGAAAGGTTTTTAGTTTGAATGGAGAAGTGCTACGTATCATTACAGCCACACGGGTCGATCTTCAAGGTTAAGCAACGCTTGCCAAGGTTGGTCTGTGGATGGGTGACCATCTTAACATACCAAGTTTCCTCCGTGCTTCGGAAAGCACGTTAAGCCGTTGGTCTCGGCTGTCATTTGTAGATCTTTGGCAGTCGTTACGGATTGTCAGAAGCCAGTAAATCTGACTCCAGTCTTACCATGAAGTACCGTGTTACTCAGTTAATGAGTTGTGGAGGTCTGGAAGTCAGCTCCTCGTAAAATACTGGTATTCAGCTAAATCCGGCTTGATTGAAAGCCGACCCCAATATAGTTGTGAAAAGGCTAGGTAGATGATGATGATGAAGAAGTGCTACGTATAAGATCCGGGGAAGACCAAAATTATGGAAGTATGAACCGTGTTTGTCACATTTTCACGCCTAATTCAATAAACCGATTTTGATGAATTATGTTACAGAGATAGATGGGACCCTGGAGACAGTTATAAGCAAAAAGTTAGTACGATTATAAAGGGTTTAAACTACTCAGATGATGACTAAAGACAATTATAGATACTGGGATAAAGGCTAGAGAACGATGAAACAACAAACTAATTACTACTTATAATTACTTAACCAGATTTGTTAGATAACTAAAGTAAGTCAGTAACTAAAAACTAAAATCTAAATACTTAGAAAGGTAACATTAATAACTGTTCCGCCTGAATAAGCGTCTAAACTCTTAAGTCTGGGAGAAAAGCTAGTTTAAATTAAGAAACGCTAGAGATAACTTGTTCCGACAAGTTATGCTCCGCCATAGTTTAGTTCAGTGATTCCCGACCTTTAATTCAACCGGGACCACTAGAATATCTTTATTGCTAGTAGGGACCAGTAATCTTGATTCCTGGTATATACAGTTCGAGTGAGTGAGTGATAGACAACGCATAGCCGAAACTTCTGGTCGTAGAAAGCTGAAATTTGGCATATAGCATCCCTTCACTCCGTAAGGTGCACTAAGAGCGGATTTCCTGAAATTCCTACAGGAACGGGAAAAACGGGATATGCGCGTACAAAGTCGTGCGCAAAAGCTAGTCAAGAATAAAATTGAACTGTGTTACCTAATCTAAAAATAAACTTACATCATAAAGATATTTAAAACTTGTAGCATAGCTATTCATTGAAACCAAAAGTACTCATTACTTTTATATTCAAATAGCTGGCCCGTGCCCACTTCGTTGGGAAATATTTTCGGGTTAAAATATAGCCTATGACACTCACAAATAACGTGGCTTTCTATTGGTAAAAGAATTTTCAAAATCGGTTCAGTAACTTCAGAGATTACCTCCTACAACCTCACAAACTTTATCTCTTTATAGAGTACATATTAGTATAGATAATTATAGAAGAATAGCTATGCTACATGGAAAAATCAAAATCAGTTTGCATCAATCTTATTTTCTAGGTTATAAGATTGAAAGTTTTACACCTTTCGCGGACCATATATTGGCCTTTGCGGCCCACCAGTGGTCCGCGGAGCACAGGTTGGGAACCACTACTTTAGTTTCAGGAAGGTAGGGAGAATGGTGGCTAATAGATATAGGCGCTTTTGTGGAATGAATTAGTAGTTTAAATAAGAGGTGCCAGGATGAGGGTAATTCCTAATAAATTCCTGCAGGAATGGCTGATTGAAAAATAAAATTTAGTTTGGCAAAACTTCTATTAGAGAGTGTTAACAAAAAAGTCCATAAGGTGTCATAAGGATCTTATTTTTCCACTTTTTAGACTCTTTGCTGTGTTTTTCATCCCACATCGTCCCACTGTTGGGCAAAGATCTCCCATTCCCTTCGGTGAGTTGCCTCCTCCGGTCTAAGGTAGTAGTATTTTAAATATACCAAAGTTTCTTTCGAGTTAAAGCTATAATCAAAGTTTCAAGAGACGTTTCAACCTCTGACCGTCCTTTTATCATTTATGTAAATGTTACTCGTGTTAATGTTATTATCTCGTGGTGATCGGTTTTTCTATCCAGTAAATATAATTTATCAGGTTATTAGCGATGTTTTATGAGTACATACTCGCGTTATTCTTCCCGCAGTGCACTGTTAACTGATTCTGACTGTTCACTTATGTATAACTAAGTTATCAGCATGTACTCGGTAGTGCATCGCCAAGTTCGAAACAATAGGGTAAAGGGACACATCATCTAATTTAGGAGACATTCATTATTCAAATTGAAATAATCACATTATTCAAATCACCTTTACTTATTTGCTCAAATAGTTTGTTTTATTTACTGAACAATGTCCTTAAGTTGTGGACTTAGGTAGTTATCGTCCGGCCCATAGAGCGATAAGACGCTTTGGCTTCGAGCCGACAGTATCAGTCAAAACTGTATCTACAATGAAAGGGTGAGTATAATCATTCTTCATTCTCGTAAACCGTGATGGCAAGTTACAAATACGACTACTTCAACGCTTCGGCAAAGGTAGCTGCAGTACACCGTGTGGTTTTGGTCAGTATGGCTAATACAGCCGAAACACGCGTTTAGCGCAATTGCATAATCATGAATATGAAGTGGCAGTGGGCAAAACACATTGCTCGCAGAACAAATAGTCGATGGGGCAGAAAGTCTTGGAGTGGCGACCGCGTACCGGAAGACGCAACGTTGGGAAGCCTCCCACAAGGTGGAGCGATGATCTGGTTAGGGTGTTGGGTAGCCGATGGTTGCGAGACGCACCGGACCGGTTATTGTGGCAACACTTGGGGGAGGCCTATGTTCAGCAGTGGCTGGACACAGGCGTCCTCGTCTTTCGGCTGATATGATGACGACGTCTCTGACTAATTGTGGAACTTGTCGTTAAATAATAATTATTACCGATTCATCTGCCTAGCCTTCTCCAAACTATATTGGGGTCGGTTTCCAGTCAAACCGGATTCAGCTGAATATCAGTGTTTTACGTGGAGCGGCTGCCTAACAGACCTCCACAACCCATTAACTGGGTAACACGGTACTTCTTGGCAAGATTGGAGTCAGATTTACTGGCTTCTGACAATCCGTAACGACTGCCAAAATGTAAAAATGACAGCCGGGACCAACGGCTTAACGTGCTTTCCGAGGCACCGAGGAAACTCGGTATATTAAGATGATCACCCATCCACAGACTAACCTTGGCAACGTTGCTTAACCTTAAAGATCGACCCGTGCGGCTATTATTATTTAGCCACGACCTCCTCAATAATTGTTACCGATTGAAGGTTAAGCAACGCTTACCGAAGTTTGTTCGTGGTTGGGTGACCCTCCTTTCATAACAAGACTCTTCCGTACCTCAAAAAACACCTTAATATGCTGTTACATATTTGTAGATCGTGTAGTTGGAAATCTTCAATCATCGCAGCGGATGTTCCAAGCTCTATATTCCGACCCTTATGACCTTTATATACATACATACAAACGTATGTTATGTTTGGACTGCAAACGCGAGCGCTGTTCAGCAACTTCCTGTTAGTTGGGTATTTTAGATTGTCTTCTTCGTTTAGGAAACTTATTCTTTTGGGACATTACTTTGTACTTTTTGTGTTTGATTTGGCTGTTTTTTTTAAAAGGATTAGTTTCGTTTTCAGTGTGTTTTTTTTTTAGTGATGGGCCAATTTCTATAACTTGGCCAAGTGTTTTGTGGAAATATTTATTAATATTTGTTTTTCTGTTGAGTTGACGGCTAATATATGTACATGTTAGGAAGAAGAAGAGTGCCTAGTCAACCTTAAATAAATTGAAATAAGGGGTAATAATAAATAAAATGACTGAATATTTTTTAATGCAAAAAACCGGGTTTTCTACATTAACTCGAAAAAAAAACGTGTTTTTTGTATAGGGGACCCTTATATTTTCAATTTTATTTCATTTAAATTATTTGTTGTTTTAGTGGCAATGGAAATACACACTCTGTGAAAATTTCAATCATCTACCTATTATGGTTCATGAGTTATAGCCCGCTGACAGACAGACAGACGCACATCGGAGGCTTAGTAATAGGGTTCCATTGGCCTGCGTACCCTTTGGGTACGGAACCCGAAAAAGTAAAAAATATTTTACTTGGTAAAAAGAGAACAATTTAAAATATTTTAAAATATAATTACCTGAAATATTCTGATTTCCTTTACCGGTAGCATGTTAAATCTGCCCCAATAAAGATTTTTAATTACAAGAAACAGCGCTGCTCGATTTCACCGCGCTACCAATATTTTTAAATAAATAATTTTATTAAAATGGTGGATAATCTACGCCGAATTTTTTTTTTTTTAAGATGGGTTGTTCTTGACTCTTGTATAGGTCAGAGGTGACAGGGAGAAAGTTGACGTTGGAGTGAGCTTACCCAGAAGAAACCTGTTCACTCTAATACATGGTTAACATTTTACTATAGCTACTTTACGGTTATGGAAGTACATAAATGGATTACCCCTTAATGATCTCTGCTAGTTTCTATTGTAATTATATGTTTTTAAAATGGTCTTGTTTTGACAGTTACGCTGATCGTATCATACTATACTTCTGAATTTATAAAAAAAAACATACATATAGCCGAACATAGAATCTTTTTGAAGAAGTCGGTTAATAAAAATCAGGTTAGGTTATTGATCAACGATACCTTGAAATATTTTGATGCAATTAAAATACTGGTAGACAGGTATTAGACTAAATAGGGCCATAACCTCTAACAGCACTTTTATTAAACAAATGATTATTTTTTAAATTCTTCATATTTTTAAATTAATTCAGAATTTGCTAAAACTTTCAAACCATGCATAAGATTATACGATTTGAACGTTTTTTTTAAAAGAACAATATCATACTTTTGATTCCGGTAGAATATTCCCATAATTATACATTTCATGGGGTCAAGGCACTGAAAAAATGGGAGATCGATTTTATGCACACTCATCATCATCATCTGCCTAGCCTTTTCCCAACTATATTGGGGTCGGCTTCCAGTCAAACCGGATTCAGCTGAATACCAGTATTTTACGAGGAGCGGCTGCCTACCAGACCTCCACAAACCATTAACTGGGTAACACGGTACTTCTTGGCAAGGCTGGAGTCAGATTTACTGGCTTCTGACAATCCGTAACAACTGCCAAAGATCCACAAATGACAGCCGGGACCTGACCTTATTATAATGTATAATACTCGTAGTTTCATATTTCTTTCTAAAATATCTCCAAATGCAAATTAAAGGCTGTTGAATTATCAAATCATTAGAGGAATGTTTTTTTAGGATTTTGATGTACCAAATTTTACTATATGTATATAAATGTATTTATAAATCTTAAAAGTTTTTCTTCTAAACCTTGTTTTCTTTTTAGTTCTGGCACGAAGAGAAATATTGCTAGTTCAAGTGTCAAACACCGACTAAAAGTATGTGTTAGCTGTGTCTGTGTGTTCGTGTACAAAATTTTTCTAATAAATAAAACTGATACATTAGATAGATCATTGGATGACATAGGAAGTTGCTCATCCTTAGGGAACATCTCCTTCGGTTCGTCTTCCTGTGTGGTAGCCTCCTCAACTTGGGCATCATACAACATGTGATCTATTTCGCTGCTACTGACAACTGATTCATCATGGAGATCACATACAGGTTCAGGTAAAATCGCTTGACATTCTGGAATCAAACTGGGAATTAGTAATGAAATGGACACACCGGGTTCTTTCACTTCATCCGTCATGTCAGCTTCCATCTCGTCCTCGAATAGGCTGCTCTCTCCACAGCTGTGCTTGACATCGTCATCATTGTCATCATGGTCCTCAAGGTTTTGAATTTGCGGGTCTTCCAACATCGTACTAAATATAAGGGTGTATCATTATCAACATAAATACAATCTGTTCGTCCACCCTCGTCAGACACAACGGTGGTTGTTTCTTCTACAGAGTTTGACTTTAGTAGCAAACGCTGTTCACAACAGCTGCATTTGCATGGGAATTTCGTTCTAATTAGACCGCATAGCAATTCAAAATGAATACCGTCATGGTATATAGAGTTATAGAAGTATTTTGCAGTGCTTTGCAAAAACGCGCCCAAAATCAAAGAATAATCGGCTTCTCGCCACTCGCTATTGACAGCGACGAGCCTAAATTCGGCTAAGAAATCTTCGACGCATACTCGGTCTATTCCGGTATATAACATTGACATTTACACATATAAATTATTCCTTATAAATATAAAAACCACTTAGCAAACTTTTTCCTGGCGCTTGAACATCGTTAAAATCTCGTCCTTTTCGAGATGTCTTTATAAAATGGGGGCTTCTTCGTGCACTTCGTGTAGTTTTTTCCGCAGTGCACACGCGAGGAAATACTTTTCTAACATTACTTATAATAAAAAAAAAAGTCAAAAAAGTCAAAAGTCAAAACGTTTATTCCAATTAGGCCATTAAACGGCACTTTTGAACGTCATTCACATTTCAAATATATAAAAGTTCTGAAGTGACTCTACAGTCCATTCGGAAAGGTAGATTCTTATGGAGAAGAATGGACAAGAAACTCCATAGTTACTCTTTTCAATTAATCTTTTACAATATTTGGTAAGTATACAATTCTTTTTTTATATGTGAGGACCATGCTCCTAGGGTATGCAGAGGTAGACTTATCAATTTTCTAAATAAGTAGGTACATGATACTCACACATTTACAAATATTGGAATGACTAATTAACAGTGTGTGAGTTAACAGAAAAATACAGACACAAAAAGAGACCTACTTTATACTACACTTTATAATATACTTTATACCCGGCGCCTCCACCAAATTTGGTACCGGGAGCTAGGATCTCGCAGTACCCTAGGAACTGGTTAAAAAATTAAAAGTTGATTCAACTTCAAGCATGAATATTTATTGAGCTTCCGCTCTCAAGAAATTTTTTACAGAACTCATTGGTAGAAAAAGAACAAGACTCACATGTCAATATTTGAATTACATCTTAATCTTTTAACCTCTTTTAATGCTTTCATAAGTAATGAGGCTATACATCCATAGAGGATGTGTTACAGTACTTACGTCAGCTGAAATGCTGATCATTTTCCAATGGAAGAAGTCCTAAATTAAGTGAATATGAATACAATGAATAACTTCTACAAGTTCTACAACCTTCCTAAAAATTTTATCAAACACGCTTTCCTAAAATTCAAATAAAAACAAAAAATCTCCCGCCATCATTTTACGAGTAAAAATAATAATTTGTGTTGTGAAAGGACTATTCAATATGTGAATTGGTTTGCCGGATGGATCTGTCATGTCATACGTCAAAACAGACGGGACTTTTCACACGAGTTCGCACGAAAATACGTCCACGCCTTTCGGTATTTAAAATCTATACTATAATTTAATGAAGAGGTAAAGTTTGTGAGGTTGTAAGGGTGATTTCTGGATCTACTGAACTGATTTTGAAAATTGTTTTACCAATAGAAAGCCACGTTATTTGTAAGTGTTATAAAGTGGGCACGGGTCAGCTAATTGGTAATTAAAAGCTGTCAGGTGGAAAAAGCACAGATAACAAATAAAATGGCAACCGGATTTTTTGCATGTAGTTTACACGTTTGAAAAAAAAATCGAAATATTTTGACAATAATGTGGAAATTAATTACATGCAAAGCTCAACACAATTTGTGTTGAGCTTTTGATTGAACGGTGAATATAATTTTATTACCCGTGAGTTACTTATTATAATAAATAATTAATTGTGTTAACTTAATTAAATTTAACTTTTAAAACATGTTTTCAGCACGTCGCTTTGATTTTATATTACCTTGAATTTTCGCTAAAATGAAAATTGTAATTAATTTCGAACTGCCCAAAATTGGTGTAATCTGTTTAGCTTTCTTGGAACGAACTAAGAGTATCAAAGTTTTGATTGAAAAGTAAACTACAAAGTCGTTTTCATTAATATTTTTTAAAGAGGCGAAGCCGGTAAGTTTCAATACGTAAATTAGAAATCACTGCTCAAGTACGAAGTCATAATTACCAAACTCCTCCACCTCAAAATTTATGATCAATCTGACTGAGAATACATCTGGTCTTTAAAATACCAGCAGAATTGTCGAAGAGTTTCTGCTCAGAAACTTGACTTCCTTATTTAGTTTAAATTATATTGTTATTTTTGTCGTGTTAAGTTTATGTCGAAATGTTTGTTTAAACAGATTTAAGTACAGAAATAGTTAAATTTTGAACGCGTTTTATCGACTGAAATCGAGTAAAACTTTTTATCAACCTACCTCTTTATCAGTTACACTAGCTTTTGCTCGCGACCCATTCCCGTAGGAGTTTCAGCTTTTCCCATTCCCGTAGGAGTTTCAGTAATCCTCTCTTACTTAGCTTCCCTAGAAAGTGTGGGAAAGCTACATGCCAAATTTCACCTTTGTGCGAGCAGTAGTTTTACCTGTGCGTTGTCTGTCAGTCACTCAATCAGTCATTAATGGAAGAATTTTATATTTTTAGGAAACAAAAATCAATGTCAATCAACGTCAATGACTTATCGGAATGCCGTTTGACGCAAGTGGGTCAGTGGACGGCTGTTCACCATGAGTCACTGATCGCAGAGTGTTCATTCCTAGAAGCCCTATTTTCCTATTCATATAATTACTAAATCTATCTCGAAACTCCAGTAAATTACCAGCCATTTCGCCTCCCATTTTCCTATCTTCTTAGCCGAACGTCAAATCCTCTTAAACTCGAATGGCCGCAATCGAAACTTTTTAACTTCTTAACCATAAATCATGGCTAACTTCGGAGTCATCAAAAGGCGACGTCATGACAAATTGTCAAGATACCGCTAGCATTCATTAGGGACCGGTTTGGTCACAGAACAGGGAATCCCTGCGCCCCGGCGGCGATCAGAGCTTTTACTTTTGAATGTCGTTAGATATGTCTATTTGTCGTGGATCGAACTACGTATAACATTTTAGGCAACCAATTCAGTTTCTCAGCTCTATTGTAAAGTTAGTCGGAAAGATTTGGGCGGTGATAAGCGATGCATTGTTGATAAACAACCTGGATTTTGAATCACCATCCAAAAATTTTCAAGCATCAGGTATCAATAAATCACTCGGCTTATACAAAGATCAACCCGTGAAAAGGGAAAAAGAAGAGCTGTTTAGTACAATTTTTATTTACACAACTTTACAAAATGTGGGAAAAAAACTGAATTATTTTTCCTTTTCGGGGCGTAAAATCACGCTTGGTTTGTATGTAAAGGTTTGAAAATGCCGTCTTTACGCTCCCTGTCCACTGACGTGGAGCGAGGCAGCAGAGCGGAGAAAGGGAGAAATATTAACCAATGGAATTGCATAAAATGCAACTGGCTGAAATTTTAAGCAATTTTGACTGCCGAGGCGTTTCGATACTCTGTGGGTAAGAGCTAAAAAATGGAGTTATATCAGCTGTTTAGTGCATCGTCAATATTTTATACTTGGTTTCATGTTTGACAACGCTGAAATAGTGTTTAGTTTGGGTCCTTTCATGTGATGTTATAAAGAGGTCCAAAAAGCATAGTTTGACATTGGAAAGGTTAATTAAGTACCTAATATTTAAATTAATTGTAACATCTTGCATGCCATGTGTGTGTATACTCATGTTTTGTGTTTTTTGTTTGTATCATTTATTTGTAACGTATTAAATTCAGTTTCAAAAACAGTAAAAATATGTTTCTAAACTGTGGTGTTCGTGAACGCTGTCGTAAGCAAAAATCACACGTTTCCTGAAAAGCAAATTATTTTATACTTAGCAGTTTCAACGTGAAAGATTTTTAATATGAAGGAAGTTTATTTTGTTATGCAAGCCTAAAAAAATATTAGTTAACTAGTTGTTGATGGCAGTAATGGCACAACAGTCCCGGGTAGGCTTATGAGCCGGAAGAGTTTACTTCGTCGCACAAAGGCCATCCAAGACCGTCCACCTAATGCGAGAACCAAGCTGTGGGAAAAACATCATCCACCACCACCAGACTACTTGCAACACCAGGAACATCTGCCACCTGCTTGTGATCTGAAGTGGCCTATATGGAAGGCACTGAATCGGTTGCGCGCCCAGGTAGGCCGCTGCTAAAACAACCTGACGAAAAGGGGTTGCACAGACCCGTCGGATGATCAATGTGAGTACAGTGCTCCTGTTCTTAACATGAGCTACACGTTGGAATGCCCCTATGTTGGAATGCCTCAAGTGTCCATGCACCTGTACTTTGGGGGATTTAATGAATGCCACCGGCCCTGCAATTAACGTAGCCGCCTACGGGGCCCAATAAATCTAAAGATAACTCTTTAGATTTTAGACCAACGACTCAAAAAGAAGAAGAAGGTGGCAGTAATTTTAGTTCAATCTTAGATTACATGGGGCGTCCTGGGGCGGGCGGCTAATAAATGATTATGTTACGTGGACATCATCAGCCTGTTACAGTCGACTTGTGGACATAGGCCTCTTTATTGGCACGCCTGTTCATGCCACTGATAACCATCGGTTACTCTCATCTCTTAGATGTGACATTATATAATCTCTCGATCTAATCTATTCGATTTCCGACTGCCGTTTAATCTGTTTCCTATTAAATATCGGTACATAAGTTAATTAATTTATAACACATGCAACGTTCCACTACATTTCCAGATTTCCTATTAAATAAAACGAATTTGAACGTGTATGTATGTACACATGTTTCAGATAAATTGGACGTTCTACACCAAATTTAAATTGGAAACACATGCGTTCAGGGAATCCATTACGTGGTCAGTAATTCGGATAGAGAGATATGAGAATATATTAATTTAGAACATATTTATTTTGTGTAACATTTCCGCGGGCTCCATTTCCATTGTGTGCGGTGTATAAGTATTTCCACGAAAGAAAATAAAATTTCTAGTTTTTTTTGTGGGTCCTTATTTTGTGTTTAGTATTTATTTCGCTTTTTGTTTATGTGTCGAAACTAAAACGCGTTTATTTTAGAGACTAGCTTTTACCGCGACTTCGTACGCGCTTATCCAGTTTGTTCCCGTACCCGTAGGAATTTCCGGAAATACTCTCTTGGGAAACTTCATGCAGTCCTCTACGACTATTAGTTTCAGCTGTGCTTTGTGTGTCACTCAGTCACTGGATCACTCAATAACGGAAACATTTTAAATATATTGATTGATTTGCTAGTATTTTTGGAGCTCTACCTGTTTGATAATTTTTTTTGAACATTTCAAAAAATAAATATATCAAACAATTTTGGAAAATACTATTATTTATTATAGAATAGATTAGAAAACTCAATGTTACACACAATGCTGTTGTTGTTACACAATGTTATTTTTAAAATTAAGTTTCTTTTTATTTGTACCTAGTTTTCTAACTTTATTTCTTGAATTTATAGGTACACCCTATAAATTAAAGAAAAGAAATACCGAAAGGGTATGATGTGGTCAAGGTTTGTTCAAATCTACGACCAATTACCTATCTGTTTAATAAGTAAGGGGCCGTCTCCATGAGCGAAAGAATCGCGGCGAGTTGACGTTTTTTCACTTATCGAATCACTGCGATAATATCGCCGTTCAAAGAGTTATAGAAATACGTGTTACGACAATAATATCGACGCGATTTTCTCGCTCGTGGAGACGGCCCCTTAGTTGTGATGTTTTGATCAAAGTAAAGTAGAATCGTAATCGTGGTGTTACTTTATTTTATAAACTTACATTGTAAAGAGGTATCATTGTTTTTTTTTTGTGTTTCAGTGGTTTTTTGTGGATGTAGTGGTCTTACTACTGAAATTATTTCACGGATAGAAAACTAGTCTATCTGAGTAACCATAGGCTACTTTTGATCCTGAAAAAAAAAACACTCACACACACGAGAAAAACACTCACTCAAGACGCGGGAAAAAGCAATTAAATTTATAAATCTGTACACTATACGAATAATACGGGTAATACCCGCCTATACTTAAACAGTAAGATATCACAAAGACGTCATTCTCCCTGCAAAAAGGACCACTAAAAGGCCGCAAGCTAAAAGATTCATCGTGTGTCCGGAACGGGATGTCTTGGAATGACATGTGCCGGCCAAATTGAGGATGTCCTTCGGAAAGGTCATGTCCGTGCTCTTAAGTTGCTTATATTTGTAGGTAGGTGGTAAGTAAGTATGAACATGTTAATTGCGGGAACATAATGTGTGGCTGTGTACAGTCGCCGATCAAAAGCGCAGTAGCATGCTTAAGTTTCTATGGCTGTGAACGCGCGGTACAGGCCGTACATGCATCTGTGTGTATAAGTGATGTATGAACGTGGAACACATTATTCACTGAACAGACACTTCATTCACACACTGGTGTCGAACGAAACAAAAAACATCTAGTCGCTCTTTCACACCTTGGTTCATAGCATTGGTAAATTTCACAATAATTAAATTAGTACAGATAGCGAATATCGTATTGTATAGGATTGTAAAACACATAGGTCCAGGTTCGAATCTTCAGGTTAGACCTTTTTTTCTTTTCAACAATAATCTTCATCTGTTCTTTTATTATTCGATAAATAAATAAACGACAGTAACAAATAAATTAATAATTTTTACTATTATGTTCTTATTGAATAAAGGGGTTAAGAATAAAAATATTACATAAGTGATGGCAAAACGTTTATTCATAATAATTTTACAAAGTATGGATAAAATTTCCATTATAGCCCGCTACTTTGGAAGTTCGTATTTTTTTTGTAGATAGTACTCACAAATGGAAAGCTTTTTACAAAGTTTCAAGATTCGGGGAGTCACAATTTACGAGATAAAATTCATTAAAGTTTCAATAAAAATTGGAAAATAGTGCGCCATTTGCAAATTTTTAGGTTAGATAAATTGTCATGGTAGACGTCAAAGTTGACCATTTACGTTCCGTTGACGTTAGAAGTATTTTTATTAATTTATATGTCATGTTTTTTTCATAAATATAATTTTATTTTTACATATTCACAAACTTTTGGTGTGTAATAAATGTGCACAATAGTTGTTGTTGTATTATACAACTACATTGACTTTTTTACACAATTAATTATACTGACGGAGAATATTGTTATTTATTTTTCTAATTAAATCACTGTCCGTCGCCAAGCACTTTTGTGGGCAATTGCAGCTGTCACCATACCTTTCTCTGTACGTTCGCAGAGCTAAAGCTGCGTTTCCACGGCATTCACCGTAAATTAAAATCATGTCAGTGTATTCTGACGCAGTGTAAGTTACACGAGGCATTGTTTAACACTTTAATTACACACACACACAACCAAAGTTTAATTACGTGTCCTACTACCACCATAAAAAACAGTCAATCACAAAAAAAACACTAATACTAAATAACAATAATCCCAAGTTACGTGTCCTGTCACAATAAAAATAAGAAATACTGTCTTAAACTTATTTAATGTCCTATCACAATAACAAAACAAAATCACAAATGTCAGCGCGCGAATTTGACAAATCGTACGTTCCAAAAGGATAGCGTCGGCGCACTGAAAAACAAGTTTTTTAGAGGCCCCACTTACCGATCGCAAAAAACTAGGATGCAACAAACTAACCTATTTTTATTTCTCTTACGCGCTATGTTTGTCACTCTCGTAGTGAAAGTGCAAGTGTGTGTGTATTTATTGCTTCCTTGTTTGCATTGCCAACTTTTTAGTGAATGTATGATGCGTCAGAGCGGCAACAACGCATCGTAGATTCATCGTTGTAAGGTGCATGACCTATGCTTAGGTATGCCTAAGCATAGGTCATGCACCTTACAACGATAAGGATCACTCATGAGGATCGCTGATTATGATCAGCTGTTAGGAAAGATACATCGTGTTCAAACGGTGCAAAAACTTTAAAAATCATTTGCGACTAAACTACTGCTCCTAATTAATTTATTTTTGTTACCGAGCTTGAAAATGGTACCTAGTATAGGCAGTTTATAGGAAAGCCCCTCTGTCGTATCAACTTTGTATATAATAAGATAAATGTTTGATAAAATAATTAAATTATAATACTCACACTCAGTCCGGTTTAATCAGATATTTGTGATATGATAATATGTTAAGTCCGCTTTTACGCAGCGCAATAATATTCGCTTTCATTTCAATATTTAAATTTGCTTGCATTTTAAAATGAACTACTACACCGTTATTAGATTAAACACACGCCAATAACCCACAATAAAAACCAACCAAAAACGTTCTATTTTTTCGCGGTGAACGAGTTGCGTCTACCTTCATCATTTGTCAAATCAGTTTTCTGAGGGTATTATCATAATTTTTTACGAGTTTAGTGAACGAGACGAACGTATCAAGGAACCATTTAATAGCTTGATTATTCGAGCAATTAACATTAAATATTAAAAAACATAAAAACAACCATCACATGCGTGAGATTTGATCCCACGGCTCAATGCGCATGATCGTGCTTACTCAACTACTGTAACCGCTAGGCTATCATAGCATGTATCCTAATGGCTAAATTTATGAAATACAATCAAAACAAAGAAATGTCAGTGTGTGTGTCTATAGTATTGAAGGTACTTATTAAAAGAAGGTCGTAAGTTAAACCGAAGTATCAATCTATTGCCTTGTGAGATTGCTAGTCCACTTTAGGAATCTACTGTACCTGCAAGTTATGTTTCTAATTCCTTTTCTGGTTCCTTTTTGATTTAACCATTTATTGGAACAAAATAAAAACAAGAACACGTGAAAATCACTTTTTTAGGGTTCCGTACCAAAAGGATAACCAAATGGAACCCTATTACTAAGCCTCCGCTGTCCATGGAAGAGAAATTCGCAAAATTATAGTATTTTATTTATATAAATGACCAAGCCAAGAACTATGGCGACTTTAACTTCAGATATCTCGATGAAGTGACACATGGGCATGGGCATTTTTGTTTGTTTAAGTGATTATGAAAAAAAAGAACAAAATGGCAGCTGGTGCATAATTATCCCAGGTCCTGTAAAAAAATCAAACCCCTATCAGCATTTTTTTCATTAATTTGTTAACATAGGTAAATAAATACAGATCTTGTGTGTCTTGTGTGTGTATGTGTGTGTATTTGATCTTGTTTGTTTATTTATTAATTTTATTGGTTCACCTACAATCGTTTACACTGGTTTTATGCTAAAAATACATGCTATAAATTACTATACATCGGTGCAACAATCACTTACAGGTTAACATCGCCTGCATAAGGACGTTGTACAGAAAAAAAATAGACTAATCTAGTTTTAAGTTACATATAAGAGATTTAAATGAAGAATGGCTTATGAAAAAATAATTTCTAAATTCTGTTTTAATGTGTTCATAGCACACATTGAACACATTTCCCTTCAGAGCTAATGAAAGGTAAGGGAGATTTTTAAGAAATTGTGTACTTTATTTATCATATACTTACATGAAACACGCATGGTACATAGAAATAACAAAAAATGGTATGTCATTAACTAAGTGGATGTCTCCATACTAAAAGTTGTTCATTATGATTTTCATTTATTATTAGAAGGGAACATAATCTAAATAAATTAACAAATACTTAATTATCATACACTAATTAACACGAAATTATGTACAAACGCGTATAAAAACAAAATTAATCATTGGGCATCAAAAAAATAATCCACATCGCTGTCAATGGCAAAAGTTCCCAGAACACTGGCAGCATTGCCGCGTTGAATCGCAATGCTGATTCTTTGGCCGAAAAAAAGCCCAGCCCTCTGTCACGTGAACAGTCGACAAGTTGTTTGCTAATGTCCCGAAAGACTCGATGCGCACTCGGACCCCATGGGCCTAGTGTTTCAACGCCAAACGGCTCAAATATGTAACTTCCAATTAAGTTGTTATATTTGCGCCGTTTGAGGTTTTCTGCACCTGCAGCAGCCGCCCCAGCACAGCCCGCCGTGCTAAGAAGATGGGATGGCGCAAGGTTGTCGACACATGTTGCATCCCACACCAAAGGCCTACCCACCTTCCAAGGCATTATGGTCATCCCATCTGGCCTTTTTCCATCGTCGCGTGCCAAGCCGTTGGGTTCTAAAACAGCTGGCACCCCGGCGGTGACAAGGGCCCGACGGATAATGTCATTAATGCTGGCGTGCCGTGCTAACCGACCAGCGCTCCTACTGCAGGACAGGCCATGGTGTCCGAGGCGGTCGACTGCTTCACCGCATTGACACCGATGTGGAGCTCCGCTAGGAGCACCCAAACGCAGACACGTAGCGATCCGGAAAGTACTGTCACTCAGCAAAGTACCTATGTTGGGTGACGGTAGTGCCTGTAGCCAAAGACCCGACTCCCATTCACCCACAGCCAGCAGGCGGGCACGCTCCGCAGTATTGGTGGTCGTATTTATGAGGTTATTCCGTACCAATCTGCAGAGCGGCTCGTCCCATTGTCTTTGGGAGAACGGGTTATCGGGCAATGCCGTATTCGGGCAAGCCACTTTCCAGGCGTTCACTGCATCGGTCAAACAAGGCACTTCACAGTTAACCAATGATGGAGTTAATATCCTTTTGGTTAACTTTTCAGTGCTGTTGACCGATGACAGGAACGCCGGTAGGCTTACACTAGAAATTTTGCGGATGCCGAGCCCACCAAAGCGAATGGGTAGTGTGGCTTGCAGCCACGCTCGGTCATCTAGAGCCACATTTAAGATAGATGTCAGTGTGTCTTGAATGATTTGATCGATTTTGTCCAAAAGATGTGATTGCTTCCATAAAGGTGAAGAGCGGAGAAAATACATAAAATTTGGCCCAAAACATCAATATCTAATGAGGGTGAAAGCCGAATGTAAATTAATTTTGCTAAGTCTTTCCGAAATATCGTTAAAAAGATTAATTTTGTCGTCAATGAATGAAGAAAAACTGTCTTCCAATATAGGTGAACCTAGGAGGTGAAGTGAACTCTTGTCTAAAATTTTGATATCTGGGGCTATTGAGTTGAATTTCTGTAGAGTCATTTGTCTGTCGGTATTGTCATTAAGGAAAATTTCACATTTGGAGTGGTTGAGGTCAAGGCCGATGGATTGGAACTGTTTCTTCAGGAATTGGAAATCTTTCAAAACTGTGTCCACGTCACCCCCTAAAGTTCCACCATCTAAATACCAGACGTTAAATTTTGAATTTAGTTTTTGGATAATGGGATGAATAGCCAAGCTGAAAATGACTGGCCCGAGAGGGTCACCTTGTTGGCAGCCAACTGCAGATTCCAAAACATTGTCCTTGTATAATAATTTTGAAGGGTACCTGTAGCATTGCCACAAAAAGCCGTAAATTTCCGGTAATTCTTTTTTAGGCTTATGATAAGTACAACGACACCTTCTGTTGATCATCATCATCATCATCTGCCTAGCCTTTTCCCAACTAAATTGGGGTCGGCTTCCAGTCAAACCGGATTTAGCTGAATACCAGTGTTTTACGAGGAGTGGCTGCCTACCAGACCTCCACAACCAATTTACTGGGTAACACGGTACATCTTGGCAAGACTGGTGTCAGATTTACTGGCTTCTGAGAATCCGTAACGACTGCCAAAGATCTACAAATGACAGCCGGGACCAACGGCTTAACGTGCTTTCCGAGGCACGGAGGAAACTCGTTATGTTAAGATGGTCACCCATCCACAGACCAACCTTGGCAAGCATGCTTAACCTTCAAGATCGACCCGTGCGGCTGTTATTATTTAGCCACGAGCTCCTCGCGACACCTTCTGTTTATCACCACTTTAATAGCCTGAATTATATAAAGTAGAATGTCGTTATAATAAGTAAAGTCTAAACATTCTGTTAAGCTTGCTCTTTCAGAGTTCCATAATAACCAATGGCGTCAATAGGCGTAATGGGCTTGATTTTAGTTTTGTTAAAAACATTACCGAAGGAGCCTAATTTGATCTTTTCAGAACTTCGAAAGACTTATTTTGCTCAAAACTTTAACATTTCGTGAGTAGTTGATGGGTAGTTAGACAGTTGTTTCGAATTTAATACTACGAACTGTGTAGGCACTTACATTACATTATTTAGTTTTGATATTTGTTGTTGCAATATTAATATAGTGGTTAAATCGACAAATGTTGATAACATCAATTGTGAACAATTAATTACGATTTTGATGTTTATTAGATTTTCGTTGTCGAAATCCTTGTTTTAATCGTACTAAACCATTATCTATACTAATATTATCAAGCTGAAGAGTTTGTTTGTTTGGTTGAACGTGGTAATCTCAGGAACTTATGGTTCGAATTGAAAAACAAAAATTATGTTAAAAAGCCCATTTATCGAGGGAGGCTTTAGGATTTTGGCTATATAACATCACGCTACGACCAAAAGGAGCGGAGCATTAACGAAAAATGTGACGTAGACGAAGTTACGCGGGTTAAGTAGTTTTAGATATGACAATTTTCACATGTCAGTGCATCGTAACAAACCATTGTATAAGTAAGAACGAAAAACTGCATTATATCAGTGCATCTGTTTCACGTTCGTCACATTTTTTCTATCATTACAGGCTCGAGGCATAAGAACTGCATTTTCCGGGAAAAAGTAAATAGAGTATGGTGTAAGCGTTACTGTTCTCTATCAGCTCGCTCCATCGTAGACTTTGACTCTGTCATCTCTGACATAGACTAGAGTCAAGAGCAAACCAATCAATAATAAAAAAAAGAACTTTCCGAATCGGATCAGTAATTCAGAGATTACCTTTTACAAAGGCTTAAACATAATTTTAGTCTCAAGTACAATTATTATTTTAGAAGTATATACCTTGTCTTTTGCTATGGAATACCAAACGCTTATTGGTCCTTTGTCCACAAAAGTTGTGATCGAATAAACTAGGTATCTCTTAATTACTTTTCATTTTTATTTTTAATATTGATAGGCACACGTTTGACCACTATTTCAGCTGATGGTAAGTGATAATGTGGTAGAAGATGGAGCACACTTGCCTAGAAGTAACCTATTCACTCTTGACTTAAAGACTCTCAGGTTTTAGCTGTCTTAATTCTCTAAAACAGACACGTATAAATAAAGATGACATCAAGAAGCATCAATGTATTCAAAAGCAACGTTATCGCAAGATTTTCAATACACCACTGATACTGAAGGCGGCACATACGCTTCGGTACCAAAATGCATTTTACATGCATATAAATAAAATGGAATTGGCTGGTAACGGGGTAGTCTTCGATGTTGTTACTCGTCGTGACGCTAGACGACGGCTCGTTTAGTTAAAGGGAAGTGCACAACGGTGTACGTGACATTGTCAGACAATGAGGTGGAAATGTCACAATTACGGCGCTGTGATAAGGTAATTTGGATATGTTCGTGTGTGCCATTTACATTTTGTATTAGAGTAAAGATAAGTGGGACCTAAAGAGACTTTGATCTCTAATTTTGTCTCAGGTTGACATCTAAATAACACTGTCCTCACGTAGTAGTTTAATTTGACAAAAATGGTTGACGTGTCATAGAGTTGTAACCTAAGATAAGTCATCATCATCATCATATCAGCCGAAAGTCCTGCGCGTCTCGTATCCATCGGCTACCCGCGACCTTCACCAGATCATCGGTCCACTTTGTGGGAGGCCTTCCAACGCATAATGTGAGAGTTACGAGAATCTATCAGTTTGAAATCAAATTAATAAAACTATTTTTTGGGCAGAAGTGGAAATTCAGGTCATTACAAATATCTAAATCTCCGGAACATATTTTCGTGATTGAGACTTTAAAATTTTTCCAGAATTAATCTTCCATCAAGAAGTCAAAGCAACAATCTTGCCAAATTTTTTTGATAAATTAAAAAGTCGGTATCAATTTTCTAGGAAAATACATAACTCATTAAATGACTGGAAGTAACGGTCGCCGGTCTCAAAAACTTTGGTTTCAATCATATTTGCCATTAAAGGTTTATTGAAAACATGAAGAATACTTTCAGTTCGACCTCCTTGATCGAAGCGAGTATTTCTTTATTAACAGCTCGGTATTGCCAGAAGTTTCGAAACTTCAATATATTTCACTTTGAAAGTTCGCAAGCGACGACCTGTAATCTTTATTATAATAATGATTTATTTTTATTTCAGTTAGATCTGGTGCCTTGTTATCAGATTTTTTCGTTTTGTTACAGTTCGGTATTCGATTATGAAAACGTTAGTTTTAATTATACAGGCTGAAATTTTTGAAGTGTGCCTTCATGGCCCATAATTGCAAAAAAAAATGCTATACAAATAAGCAACCATGTCAAAGGAAGAGGTCTTTGCCCAGCAGTGGAATGATGCCTTTTTGTTTCTGATTGCGCAAAAACTAATTTTGTCACCTTTCAGGAGGGGAACTGGCTCCTGTAACACAGGTTTATTACCTAGCACAGGAGTCAGGGACTTCACTGATTTTGTAACCTTTCTTATGCAAAATAAAGATTATTATTATACAGGCAGATTGTCTTCTTCTTCACAAAGCGGCCGTGGACATTACGAATTCTGCCTAATCGCTGGTCTTGTTATGACCTTCTCCCCTCGAGCCCCTCGTTCCAACTGGTTCTGTATTCTGTTTTTGTGACTACTTTTTTACCATTCGGCTATATTTTGTGAACCATTCGGCCGAATACCGAATACCAAATCATGAAAAAAAAACTTTGTAATTTGGTAACTTTTTTTTTCATTTAAAGTCCATCATATTAAAGACTTAAAATCTATCGTGGTAGGTACTGTTACGATTAATGATTTTTTTAAGATATACTGACGTCGATGTAACCAATCAACAAATAAAGCGTGTTGTGCTTATGACATGACACCCAGAATAAACAAATATGTGTACGGCGTGGTAAGGTACCATACACAGGAACCTGACACTCACAAAATGTATTAAGTGTCTCAACATACAGCCACCGAATATTTGGTGCTTCGGCCGATATCCTAGCCGAATATTCGGTATCCGGCATTCTGCAAAATCACTTATCGTGGCATCTCTAGTTTTGTTATATTCATTTTTTTTATTTGTAATGGGTTTGCTCTTGAATCTAGTCTATGTCAGAGATGACAGAGACAAAGTCTACGATGGGGCGAGCCTCCCCAGAAGGAGCCTGTTCACTCTAACTTTGAAGAGATTAGGGTTGTAAGCTTTTGGAAACACAGACGCAGGCAGAGAGTTCCACTCCTTTGCTGTGCGCATTATAAAAGACGTTTGAAAACGATTAGTGCGAATTACAATCTGTAGAAGACCGACAAGCAGGCAACCTTACGGCGATGAGCCAAGCTCTGTAGCTTGGCATCCACCAGTTTTACGTCACCGATGAGCCTCTTAGCTCTGCGTTCCACCGAGTTAAGCGCGGCAAGCTCATACTTAGCTGAGCCATCCCAAAGGTGGCTACAATACTCCATGCAGGATCGGACTTGTGCTTTGTAAACGGTTAAAAGCTGTCCAGGCCTAAAGTATAGCTTCACCCTATTTAGGAGACCCAGCTTTTTGGCCACAGTTTGGGCTTTGTACTCGATGGTGGCGCCGAAGTTGAGACTGGATGTCAACTCCATGCATAGGAGCTCGAGCCGATCAGTCACAGGAACAGATGCACCCCGAAAAGTAGGAGCTTGGTCAAAACGGCTCCTTTTTGCAGTAAAAAGACACGCCTGTGTTTTGGTGGCGTTAAAAGTGACCAGATTGTCATCACCCCACTGGGAGACAACGCTTAAGGTCAAATTTGTCCGCTCTACCATGGCCTCTCTCAAGGAATAAACTTCAACCCCACTGGTTGTTGCGCTGGACAAGTAGCTCTCTGAAACCGTACTATCATCTGCGTACCCAACAAGACCAGGCTGAAGTAGGCCATTGATGTGCAGCAGGAAAAGAGTTGCAGAGAGAACAGACCCTTGAGGAACTGCGGCATCAATAGCCATGAGGTCAGAGGAGCAGCCGTCAACGACCACTCGGATCGACCGTTTACTCAGGAAGTCTGATATCTAGCAGCAAAAACCATCTGGGATGCCATAAGCAGGAAGCTTGCTGAGTAGACCTGCGTGCAAAAGCCTTCGAGATATCAAGCGACACGGCAAGTGCTTCGCCGTGTCTCTCAATGGCTTCGCCCCAGCAGTGAAAGCGAAAGCCATATTGACGGTCACTGAGGAGATCGTTGTCTTCAAGGTAGGTCAGCAGCTTACTGTTCAGAACCCTTTCCATAACCTTGCATAGGATGGAGGTAATGGCGATTGGACGGTAATGCGCAGGGTCAGCACGGTGTCACTTTTCGGGCACCGGTTGCACATTGGCAAGCTTCCATGATCTCGGCACCGTTCTTTTTACAAGAGAGAGGCGGTACAGGCGTGTCAACACAGGAGACAATTCAGGTGCACATTGCCTCAACACTCTTGCTGGAATGCCGTCAGGTCCACTGGCCTTATTCACGTCTAAACTGCACAATACTCTACAGACCTCTTTATTATGAACTGCGATCTCCGGCATCGAAGAGTCACAACGAGGTAAAGTTGGTGGTTGCTTGGAGCCAGCGTCCAGACGCGAATTGCCTGCAAAGAGAGTTGCAAATAAATTTGGTTTCTCTCTTGCAGAGTGAGCCAGCGAACCATCAGGTTTTAGCATTGGAGGCAAAGTGGGTCGACAGAAATTCGTTTCAACCGCTCATTAACAGGTCTTCCAGCCACGGATTTCGTTTGATCAACCTGCCTCATGGGTGATCTCCAGCAAGACCTATGTATATTGATGATGTGGCTACAAAATGATTATATTCTTCTTAATTTATCTTCGGAAAAAGGGTAACAGACCTCAAAAGCTAGAGCTTGACAAACATTTCACTCAACACATTTTATGCCTTTGGAGCCCCAGACGCTACTTATTATCGGAGTAACAAAATGCATGGGATAGACTTGTGTGAGTATGTATTTTAAACGTACGCAGACCTGCTAGCTTGGGCCAGCGGCCATTTTTTTGTCACTTAAGTGTACAATCATACAAGATGGTACTTAATCCCACACATTTTAGTGCAGGAAAATAAAGGAAATCAGAGTGAGTTTGAAAATTGGTACAGTTGTTCCTTGGGGTGTCCAGATGAACATACGTCCCCGAGGGTGAGAGGTAAGCCGGCGGTGGGAGAGGGGAGGAAAGGTACCTTTCTCAGATTTTTACTTGTATCTCCTTGTTTACTTCGACATTAATTATCTACATTAAATTTTCTATACATTACCTATGTCATTAACATTTAACTGTAGGATCATGTCCAAACACGATGGGTATAAGAGCAGTCTACTAAGTGAGCTACTACTCACCTTTATGGTTTCCATTATCAGATCGTTGTAACCAGGTGCAGGTGCGCGCAAGTTTTAACAGTTCGCCAATTATTCATTAAAAGCATAATATTAAAACAGCACTCTTTGCTAACATACCACTCCTCAGTTTCACAAGGTAAGAGACGATATAGCCCCGTAGATCACCCGGACATCCGCCTTTCAACCCAATTCTCCAAGCGCTTCTTCTGCCATCTATATGGTTATCTTTATAATAAAATTAACGGGATGCTACCGATATTCAATCTTAACAAGACCACGTGTAAAATGAAAATAACTTCCTTCTTACAAGAAATAAATTATGACGACACTGAAAAACTACTTGCGACCTTAGTGTAATGTTACTAATGTAACAAACATAGACGAACACATATGCATATATATTGACACACACACACACACACACAAACACACACTACCATGCACAACACACACACACTTTTACGCTCACAAACACACATAAACACAATCATACTAACTATAACTTTTGGATAATAATTATGTTCGGGTTCACCCATCAATGTTATTTACCTACGTAATGCTGATTTATACGTAAAAGTCCTGGTGTCCTGAAACACAGGCTTGCAGCTTAGCTCAGGCACCAGTCTCCCACAATGATAATTGTAATCATAACATTTAATTGATCTACCTATTGTATTATATTGTGGTGAGAAATAAACATATTATTAATATTATTAATGGATAGTGCTCAACAGAAGGATTCAAATGAACCCAAACACTATGGGTATAGGAGTAGTCAACTAAGAGAGCCACTACTCACCTTTATGATTTCCATCATCAGACCCTTGTTACCAACTCCAGTGAATGGTACCGAATAGTACTATTCATAGGCATATTTGTAAGAGTGGATAAAGAATAACTTTTCTCTACTTTGTATAAAGAAATACTCAAGCTCACATTATAATATTTATGTGTTAGACATCGAAATCGAAAAAAAATACATATTCTTATGCTCTATTTCAAATGACGAAATAAATGCGATAGGAATTCTGTTGGACTCTGGGTAAGAAATGGCAACGAACACGTTTGACTGCTTTCCACGTTTCTGCTCTTCATCATCAGACTCTTGTTATCAACTATGCATAATACCCATCGGGACAATTCTAATGAGCTCATACAAATACTTGTAAGAATGCATGTAAAACAACTTTTCAAGGTTACGTCTGCTGAAAACATATTCAAGGTATATTTACGCGTTAGCTATCGAAATCGAAAAAGAAATTAGATATTCTTGCTTTACTTTAGATGACAAAAAAAACTGCGATAAGTCTCAACTCTGTCGGCTTCTGGGTCAGAAATTACCATTCATCTTTGTATAATTTATGAAAAAACATATTTCGACAATTTTAGATACCTACCCTCTACCTCCTAAAGTATTGATTCTACAGTTAAATATGAAAGACATTATGTCTAGAAAATTTAATTTAGATAATTAATGTAGAAGTAAACAAGGAGATATTTTTAATGGTTTTGGAGATAGGTACAAGCAAAAAACTGAAAAAAGGTACCTTTCCCCCCTCCTCTACCGCCAGCTCACCTCCCACCCTCGGGGATTTTTAGTATGTTCATCTGGACACCTCAAAAAACAACTGTACCAATTTTCAAAACTACACGAATTATTCGCTCTGATCGACGTTAATTGAGCTAATTTTCCTGCACTACTTTGTTTCTGAGCAAATTAATTAACAACGTCTTGGGACTCTGGGATCCAGGACTATACCTATTTGAGTTCAATATGTATCCAGACTATCACAACACCTCCTTAGACTTAACAGTCCCATTAAACCGAACAGCCTTTTCATTCTCACATTCGCCACCAGACGGCACCACCGACACATAAAAAGCAACCATAAACGGTATTCAATAAGGAGATAACACTGCAATCCTTGTGCACCCAGCTTAAGGTAACAAGGAATCCTTTGTTAGCCGTGAAGGCATTCGTGTTATCCCGCTTACACTTCATTGCTTCAGTTCAATGGGAAATATTCCCATTGTAGACGAGATATAGCTGGTTTGGGCTTCACTCCTGTTCAAATAATTTGGCATGTATGTAAGTGGAATTAGTCATGTGTTTCGTATTATAGGTGCACTTTATTATTTATACATATAATAAAACAGAAGAGACCATGATTTCTGTACATTGAACAAAAATCGAGTAGGGGTTACCAAAAAAAAAGTTGTAGAACACAAAATGAGCATTTTTATTTTTTTTGTCTGTAGGTACACTCTAATCTCCGAAAATACTGAACAGATTTTGTTGAGGTTTTCAAAGTTAGATTAAAATTTATCTGAGCAACATTTAGTCGTACTTTCATTAAAATTGATGCCCGGAAAAAAAAGTTATGGACATTTAAACATTTTACAATTACGTATCGACGTTTTGTCCAACTTTCAACAGTTAATGTTTAAGTTAAGAATGGTTGCCTTTTTAGCCTTTAAAAACATATCCTTAGAAATTGTTATTATCACGCTATATCCTTACGGAGCTAAGCAGGCCATAACCAAAACAGATTATGTGATCAGTTATTTAAATACAATGTCAACTTAATTCATAGACATAAAATAATGGTTCCACGGCTGCCTTCCGAATGATTCGGTATAAGTTCGAACCCCTGTTTTCGCAACTCTCTTTGAATTGTTGTTGATTTTTTTTTTACTTTTTATGTTCCTGATCTATTAATATTCGTTGGTCGCGACTTCGATTGCCTGTACCTATCTTTAAAAATGTGTGGAACTGGATGTGCCGAAGTACTGAAACTTCGGATTAATGAGACTCTGTTTGTTGTGAGTTTTCAAAGTTTTATTAAGCTTATTTCTGAGCAACATAAAATCTTTGTTAAATTCAAATTGGTGGCCGGAAAAAAAAGTTATGAACATTAAAAGATTTAAAAATTATTTATCAACATTTTTCGACAAGTTTTGTTCAAATTTCAGTTGTTCGTTCAGTTTAGCATAAAACTAGCCCTTAAAAACATCCTTAGAAATTATAATCATCACGCTATATCTTCGAGGAGCTAAGCAGTCCAAAAACATAACCTTTTATAACATCGGCTATTTAAGCCACACGACAGCTGAATTCATAGACCCGGCGGTACAATACTTCCTTGCGAATGAATCGGTGTAAGTTCGTATCCCACTTTTCGCAATTCTTTTTAAATTATTGTTGAATTATTTTTTACTTTTTTATGTCCCTGTTCTCTAATATTTTTGTTGGCCGCGACTTTGTTTATATGTACGTTTAAAAATGTGTGGAACTGGAGGTGCCTAAATACTGAAATTCCAGATTACTAGGATAATCTAAAGAACTTATTTTCTGTTTTCTTGTATTCTGTTTTGATGGAATCACGATAAAAAGTAAAAAAAAAACAAAGTAGATAATTTTTACACATAAACCTGGTGGGAATTAGTGTGCCTGATACCTGCAATGCGATCTATTGACCCAAATAGTACTTTCGACAGCATGAAATTACACCAAAACATATTTTTAAGTTTTTAGTAGTAAATTTAAAACGTCTTAGTATTATAATACCTTAAAAAAATTATCGTTTTTAATAAAAATATGTTAAAGACGTTCTAAAGCTATTGGTGTCAAACAACGCAAGTATGGGTCGTTTTTAACACTAACCTCACTTTTGTAAAGTTCGACATTGTTTTGGTAACCTAACAATTAATATTATTTCGAGTTATTCAACATTTGACTACATATACAAAATTTCTTACATTATTTGAAGCGTTCCATGAATGCCACTTAATTTTCCACACCACTGCTCAGGAAGCAGGAAAGAATAATAATGTTTAGCTTGAGGTACCTATTTTATTATTATAACTTTTCTTTTAAATCTTTAATAAATCCTAGGCGCGTTTAAATTGAGATGATAAACCTGTTATACATTTAACGTGAAATCATAAGGGCAGTCATATTTCACTTCACATACATAAATAACTTAATATTCCATAATATTATTCTGCTGTGTTTATTAATGGATGACATAACACTTCCACTACGAACAGATTTAATTTTAGTAAGGTTACAGGCTTTTTCAATCTTGACGTGCGCTTTTTACCACCTGTAGTGCTCACTAACGCGGTATTACAACGGTAATACAGATTAAAGTAGTAGCTGACGATGAATAAGCGCTCTTGTGCGGCTTTAATATCTTTGTGACACCGTACTATAGGCTTTCTATAACTTTTACCTGTAAAACTGTGGGCCTCTTTCGTGGTTATAAGTGAGTTAGAGCATGCTCTAACTCAGTTGCACAGGTATGCGTTAACACTTTTATACTCTAATGGAACTGATATACGACTCTTATATAGTTTTTTTTACGCTTTAGTATTAGTTGGGCGAGTTCCGCTGATCTGTGACCTGGCCAACCTATGCTTTAACACAGGTATCTTCCCCTACCTTCTTAAGCGCTCCGTTGTTACCCCAGTGTATAAGAGTGGAGTGGAAAGATGACGTTAACAACTATCGGCCAATTTCTGTGTTGACCTCCATTTCTAAAATCATTGAGAAGCTCTTGAACTCTAGAATAGTTAACTACCTGACCAAGTATAACGTGTTATCTTCCTCTCAATATGGTTTTAGAAGGGGAAAATCGGCCCAGGATGCTACGGAGGAACTTGCTACTGTGATAACCAAGGAAGTAGATAAGGAACAAATGCCTAGTGGCCTTTCTTGACCTCAAGAAGGCCTTTGATACCGTCTCTATCTCTAAACTTATACACAAGTTGGAGAACTTAGGATTTCGAGGATCTGCTCTCTCTCTTCTCAGCAGTTACCTTCAAAACAGAAAACAGGGGGTAAAAATTGAAAACCATATTAGTGACGAGGAGAACGTGACGTATGGCGTCCCGCAGGGCAGTGTCCTCGGCCCGACGCTCTTTTTGATTTATATAAATGAACTCTGTAACCTTATAATCAAAGGTGCGAGGATACTGTCCTACGCGAATGACACCGCTATTATCTTCTCTGCTAAGATCTGGGACAAAGGTAGGCTGGAGGCTGAGAGGGGGCTGGCTAGAGTTAGTGATTGGCTATGTAAGAATCTACTTACGCTAAATACCCAAAAAACCAACTACGTCGGCTTCACTAAATACGAAAACTCTCAGCCTGCGCCTAACTTTAACATTAGAATACATTCTTGTCGTACCCCTAACCAATTTACCTGCAGTTGCCCTATAATTTAAAAGGTAAATTCCGTTAAGTACCTAGGTAATGTATGCTGCCAGTGTTCTGGGCACTTTTGCCATTGACAGCGATGTGGATTACTTTTTTGATGCCCAATGATTTTTTTTTTTTTTTATACGCGTTTGTACATAATTTCTTGTTAATTAGTGTAGTTTTTTAAGTCTATAAAAATGTTCAATTTAAAAAAAAATAAAAAGGTTTTGTAGTAGATCAAAGGTTAAGCTGGTACCCTCACCTCGAACTAACTATAGGGAGGGGAAGTATCTCGGTATGGGGTGGAGCAGCTAAGTCGTTTTTTATAGATCTAGGGAGGGCACAGAGATCCTTGATTAAGGTCATGTACTATAAGCCCTACAGGTTCCCTACTGAAACACTATACGTAAGCTCTAAGCTGCTCTCCGCTACAAAACTCTACATACTACACATGGTACTAAGATATCACAAAATTCTACCCTTTAGCCATGCCAAACTTAAAAAAGACGTTGTGATATAGTAGCCCCTACATACTCAGCTCGTTCAATTTTTGCTAGTCGCCAAAATGTAACTCAAGCTCCACGCGTTTATAATAAAGTAAATCGCATACTTAACATTTACCCTATGCAGCTGTATGAGTGTAAGAAGACATTGACGGAATGGCTCTCCACACTTAATTATGATGCTGTGAAAGACATTTTGGTGTCTCTGGGTTGAACGTTATACATACAGACACACACACACACACCCTCCAACACACCCCCATTCATACACACACACACACTCCAGCACACTTCCACACTCATTCACACATACACACTCCCACTCACACACACCAACTCAAACACACGCACCCACTCATACACACAAAATATACATTCACACAATCATAAACATACGTATAAACACACATTTATACAAAACACACTCCAGTTTTCACATACTGCCATAAACACGATTTTCATTTTTCTTTTATTGGATTTATAATAAAAAAATGCGTAAGTTATACCTAATTAGCACAACGAAACAATTGTTAAGTAATCGTGGAAGAGCGAGGTTTATCCCATCACAAGTATATTCGGATTACTTTCTTTGTATAAATTTAAGACAATAAACACATTTTTTTTATAACGGAGTATCTACTCTATCCGCTGCGAGTTTAGACTTCTTTTCTGTTTGGTAAACCCATGGCCAACTTTATGTAGCTCTATCGCGTGTTAACAACCTTAGCAACTTTCTTGAATATCGTGTACAGAAGTTTCTCATTACGAAAAATAAGTAGGGGTGGACGGCAACAGAAGAAAGAAGAAAAAAGCGAGAAGTGGTGATACAGCCAGTGCCATACATTACAGTCTTCCAAATTCTATGAGAGGTCAAGCAATGCTAGATATTGACTGTTTGTATATCTATGTCGTATGGTGTCGAAGAATAATACCATCCCATCACTTCCCGTGGGTGTCGTAAAAGGTGACTACGGGACTTGCCAGAGAATGGGGAGCGTTCTCTGTAAAACTCAAAACCACGCGATCGCCAACCCGCCTGCCAAGCATGGCGATTATGGCAAACTTCCCCAAAAAATTGCGGGAGGCCGATGTCCAGCTGTGGACGTCTTTCGGCTGATATGATGATGATGATAT
Source organism: Lacanobia oleracea (assembly GCA_950371165.1). Classification (NCBI taxonomy): domain Eukaryota; kingdom Metazoa; phylum Arthropoda; class Insecta; order Lepidoptera; family Noctuidae; genus Lacanobia; species Lacanobia oleracea. Next base: position 7,184,780 of record OX493405.1, read on the forward strand.
CTTATTTTAGCGATCTTACATAGCGACATAATTAATCTTTTCGACATACACACGAATGAAGTTGCGGGCAACAGCTATTATATAATATATTGACTGTACTGTATATAATACCTTTCAATGATTCACCGAATAATACGACTATCTAACACCAGGCGGCATTCCTACAAACACGTACATAGTTGTACCAACATCAAAGTCATTCCAAATACATACCAACATTGGAACGGCAAAACTTGCAAAGGTAATCTATTTCATGTCACTGCTGACCAATTTTCACCAGTGCTTTGCTTTGCCTTGTTTAATGGATCAAACACGGACTATATAGGAAATTCACAATCCGTACCAGGAATTCACTTATCCGTGTGAATATTTAAATGGCTGTCAAATGTATACTAGGAACTATAGAAGTGTGTTTAATATGGTATTGTTTTGATATTCAAATTAAATTGAACTTATTTATTATTTTTTGGTTATTTCAGTTTTTATTTTTATTACAGGTTTTCTCTGGATTATGCGACTTTTTTGCAAATGACACAGAAAGCGACACTATAGCTTAGTATCAATGCAGTGGCGTAGCTAGTCTCAAACCCTGAACAAACATTTTAGGGGGGCTTGTTTTTAGGGTTATTTTTTTAAACAAAATAGGCCGTGCTAGGTCAGAACTGCCTTGGCAGGCCACGAAAGAGGCGTTCGGCGGCGGCAAACTATCGCGTCCGGCCCTGGTTCAATCCATGGTCCGGAGCGAGGAGGCATAAGAGCGGTCACCACTTTCTGCGAAACAGTAATGCTAGCGATGGTGGAGGCAGAACGCATGAGAGAGAGGGAAACCTCACGCCCCAGCCGGCGCAACAGAAGAATACCCCCCGGGCGTCGGGAGTACCTGCTACTCCCAGACACAGTAGGCGCGGGCTTGCGGATGGCGAGTACTGGGTAGTTCGACGGCGCGATGTATTCCACGCGCGCCTCAAGCAGATCTCAGCATAGTAGACGGAGCCCGCTAGGCTTAGTGCCTACCCGGGTTGCGGAATTTGTTCGTAAGAGTCTCCGCAGTCGTGGAACGCAAAGAGCACTATGAAGAACACGGATAGTTTTTAGGCAGTAAGAGTCTGACAGTCCTTTCTGCTCCGCCCAGAGCGGGAGAAGTCATTTGATACAAAAACTGTATTCGCCGGAGACGGTACAATAAACGATCAGCTATGCTTTATAATAAAATCAACAGGAAAATATACGTATATCCAAAAAAACATACAAAGATTGTAAAAAACATTAAAAAAAATGGATAAAATCACTAACTTATAATCACACGGAGGCACTCTTGGACCACATTAAATAAATAAGAAGTAATAATCACACCACAAACATATCCCTTAATACCAAATGCGCATCTGGCCCTAATCACACGCATATTATCTAGTAAAATAATACGAAACAAATAAACTAACAACACACAGAACATAACACTACTATACTTCATACACAACACTGAAAACACACCTGCAAGTAACATTTTCTTTACATTTTAATAGTAACTTTTGTTTTTTTTTTGTGTTTAAATACCTATATTTGCTTTGTATTTGTTTGCTACGGAAGAGCGGGGCTTCCCCACACAGGCATTACTTGCTTAAAGGGAATCTCCAAACACAAAAAACATTCTGTAAAATTATGAAGCAATAAAATATTTTGTATATTTGTATTTGATGATTTCCCATCCTTAAAAAAAAGCCCACGAAGGAGACGGCGCGGGACTAAATGTAAAGCTTTGTGTTCGCACATCCAGGCCCTTGTGGTCCGGGGGCCCGGGATCTTTAATACATCTTATTCGGCGGTAGCTACGCCCCTGTATTTGGCCTGGGTATTTTAAAGTCTATAAAAATGTATGGATCTTGAGAAATAAGTCATGGGAGTGAAGAATACGGAAACTTAATTTTAATAAGAAAAATGTTTTTTTTTTAATATTCAATATTTAACAAAGGTTAGTATATCGCGAAACTGTGACAACTATGTCAGTTTTTAGGGTTCCGTACCCAAAAGGTAACCAACGGAACCCTATTACTAAGCCTCCGCTGTCCGTCCGTCCGTCCGTCTGTCTGTCAGCGGGCTGTATCTCAAGAACCGTAATAGTTAGAGAGCTGAAATTTTCACTGATTGTGTATTTCTATTGCCGCTTTAAAAATAAAAATTAAGGTTTATGGTACGGAACCCTTCCTGTGCGAGTCCGTCTCGCACTTGACCGGTTTTTTTAAACATCATTTGCATAGACATGTCAGTCGAAAACTGTCAAAAAAACCTCAATTTCCCTACGTTGACTGATTGCGATACGTTGAATTGTCACAGTGGTCGGAGGAGGCGAGAACGAGGGACTTCACACACTGTTCCCCAAACCTCTATAGCTGTTTTTATTTGTATTTTATATTATAATTTACAATTATATTGGTACATAAAACAGACGAAATAAAGAGAAAATATGATGAAAAGACAGCTATATTTTAATTAAACAAACACACCGTAGACATTAATTTATTCATGAAAAACGGGGGCTTTTCAACCCGCTTCAAACAATGATGTATTTTAATTAGAATTTGTAATATTTTGATCAATGATCATTCGACTGAAACATCAAACAAAATGTCAATAAAAATGTAAATTGCTCAGCAACTGTTTGTGCTCATCAATATAAAATCTTCCTGTCAAATACTTGACTTGCCAAAGAATATTTTACCGTAATTTGTATTATGGAAACTCCGTTCAAAATGTTACTCTTCAAACTTCTTTGTTTAAGTTCGTACAAGACATTAATGAGTTTTGACAGAAAGTATATTTAACAACAGAAGTCGATTTATTGGTTTCATTTTTGTGGAAGAAATCTTTGGTCGCATTAAAAACGAGCTTTGTTTTCATTTACTATAACGAAGTTCTAACAGTGCGTAAGTCAAAAAACGTCAACTTTACAGGAAAGAAATCTAATCTAATCTTCTAATATATAAAAATCTAATGTCACAGTCCTCCGAAACGGCTTGACAAATTTTCATATTTTTTTTTTAGGGTGGTTTGAGAATAAGTTATTTTTTTTTTTTTTTATATGGCAAAAGGGTTGTTAACTATTCGTTAACAACCTTTGATGTATACGGATTTGGAAAATGATTTAAAATCAGATCGTTCAGCTATCACCTTTCTCATTGGTGGAAGAACAGCACGTGAACTATCTTCATCGAATAGCATTCAAATGTAAAAACCCGCCAAAAATTACTTACGAACTTTTAGAACTTCACTGAACTTAATAGGATTTTTACATCATTATTTATCATTTAGTCACAATATATAGGTAATATGAAATGTTTTATTTTATTAAAATACTGATTTTTCACGTGAATACAGAATATTCCAGAAGTGCGTGGTCATATGTAAGGGTGGTGTTTTCTAGCTGCCGAGTGAAACAATATAAAAAAACCGGTCAAGAGCGAGTCGGACTCGCGCACCGAGGGTTCCGTACAATTTTGGGGGTTTCCCCATACTTTGTACTGAAATTGAATAGTTTCAGCGAGAGACACTTCCAAAGTGGTAAAATGTGTGTCCCCCTCCCTGTAACTTGTAAAATAAGAGAATGATAAAACTAAAAGAAATATATGATGTATATTACCATGCCAATTCCACCGAAAATTGGTTTGAACAAGATATAGTAGATTTTTTTAATACGTCATAAATCGTAAACTGCAATTTACCTTTCATTCAATAAACTAAAATATACAAAAAAGGTTTATGGTACGGAACCCTTCGTGTGCGAGTCCGACTTGCACTTGGCCGATTTTTGAATAATACTGCAAGTATTATCTAGAGGGCCTAGATAAAGTGACGATGTTTATCTCTGTGACTGTGTAGATTCAGAGTGTCAAACGAGTTGTAATAACGCGAAAAGCGTTCATATTTTTAGGGTTTCTTACCCAAAGGGTAACCAACGGAACTCACGCTTACCAAGCTTCCGCTGTCCGTCCGTCCGTTCGTCTGTCAGCGGGATGTATCTCAAGAACTAAAATATGTTGTCACTTGCAATTTTCACAGATTGTGGATTTCTATTGCCACTTTAACACCAAATAATAAGAAATAAAGTTTATTGCACGGAACTCTTCTTGTGGGAATCCGACTCGCACTTGGGCGGTTTTTTTTACTATGTTACTTTAAAAACCTTAGGCTACGGTTTTATAGTAACATGTTAAAAATATGTATCTAATCGAGGTTCCTGTCATTTAGAAATTTTAGAATACTCTTTATTATGTACACGCTATAAGTTACAGAAAAGATAGATTAGGAAAACATTACATAGGGTGACACAATGGGCGCTTTTCACGATGAAAAGCGATATTTTCAAGACAACCTTTGGATGGATTTTAAAGAGAAAAGGAAATACAGTACTGTGGTAGTCAAATGCAACTATTATATCTGCATTTTTTCATAATTGACTCAGTAGTTTCGGAGATGGGCTAAGGGAATGGTCGATAATTATTTATTTTAAAACATAAAACATTTCAAATGAAATGTAGAACTCTTTTTTAATGTTCTCATTTGTCCCGTAAAACTGACTCCGTGTTAAAAAAATTCCATGTTAAATTTCAACTGAATCAATTGTGTAGATACGGGGCAAGTTGTCTTTTACAAACTGTCAGATAGAGAAATACACGACTGATACTATACCTAATTGTTCATTTTTAGGCTTTCGTAACCGAAGGATATCCAGAGTAGGTATGTATTACTGTTGCCGCTATAACAACAAATAATATTAAATTGTTGGTACGGAACCCATGTTGTGACAGTCTAACTTGCACTTGCCCGATTTTCTGTTCATACGGACGTTCGTAGCCCCAACAGTATAAAACGAGTGGTATTCTAGAAATCTATACTACTTATCTATACTAATATAGCTGAAGAGTTTGTTTGTTTACTTGAACGCGCTAATCTCATAAACTGCTGGTGCGATTTGAAAAATTATTTCAGTGTTAGATAGCCCATTTATCGAGGAAGGCTATAGGTTATATATCATCACACTAAGACCAATAGGAGCGGAGCAGACGAAGTTGCGCGAGTCAACTAGTCTATTAATAAAACGATGTTTCAAATATGAAACAAGAAAATATGGGTATTTATTTCTAGCATCAACCCTACTGCCTTACAGAAACCTCAGGAGATGTCGATATCGGAAAACATGTCTCATAAACTTATAACTTAACTACTCGTACCAACTGAAATATTGAATAAATAATAGCTGTAAGAGCTACTTTACTTATATGACGGCACTATAACTTTTTTAAATGTCTTATAGGTAATCGTAATAATACGTTAACTTTCACGTTCTAATTTGGAAAAAGCATCCAAAATAATTTGTGTGAACATACCATTGAATAATTCAGTAACAGTCTTACAAAATGGGGGGGGGGAGGCTAAGTCCAGTAGTGGATGTAATAATAATAATAATCTTTATTTGTCGCAAGGCAGTTTTGTGGCGAACTGTTGGGCACTAGCGACCCCACGGACCTGATCTCCAGGGAGAATTCTTGTTCTTCCGGCTTGCCTTTATTGGCTGGCCGAAGTGAACACTGACGAGGAACAGAGCTCCCACCTCTTTCTAGCCTTAATCGGCCGGTCTGAGTGGAGATTCGCAAGAGCAAACGTGCTCGGGAGAAGGACGTATAATCCAGTAAGGTGCTGGTAGGGATCTTGACCGTACTTCCGGGATTGTCCTGATAGCCGTGGTATACCTCTCCACTCCTCTAGCACCTCAGGATATGTTGCCCCCTTGGCGCTACGTCACTTTGTGCTGGCGACCCTTTTCGGGGGGCCCATTTACTGAGTGTGCAAGTCACCCCCTGCTATTTTAAAGCCGTTTTAATTGTCAATGGTCAGGCAGGGGCCAATAGTTCTTCCATAGTTGTATAATTAGTCCACTAAACCAGCCAAACCCATAGCGTTTTTCATCTTTTGTTTCCATATTTTGCAATAGTTTTGCTCCAACCGGGGATTGTCCTTGGGTATACTTTCACAGTGCATACAGGGATAATCGTCGGTTGGTGTCCCATTCCATTTGAAATGTCTAAAGAGGCCTCTGCGAGTTGGCATCGGCCCCTCGTACGCCTACCAAAGGACCGGGTCTCTAGGGACCCGAGAATGTCAAAAACAAAAATAATCTTTATTTAAAACAAAATGCTTCTTAAACAATGAATTGTGTTTGGAGCCTCCTTTTAGGCAAACAATGCCTGTGTTAGGAGACTCCGCTCTTCCATATCTAGATAAATGTTACATAATAATATATTACTACTCTGTCAAGAAAGGAGCGAGGGGCTTGTTGTAACAGGGGTAAGTAGTAACAGGCCCTTTTCACTAGGATCTTAAACGCTATTAACGTATTTCTTTGACTCGATTTAACCTATATAATAGCGTTTAAGATCCTAGTGAAAAGGGCCTGTTACTACTTACCCCTGTTACAACAAGCCCCTCGCTCCTTTCTTGACAGAGTAGTAATATATTATTATGTAACATTTATCTAGATATGGAAGAGCGGAGTCTCCTAACACAGGCATTGTTTGCCTAAAAGGAGGCTCCAAACACAATTCATTGTTTAAGAAGCATTTTGTTTTAAATAAAGATTATTTTTGTTTTTGACATTCTCGGGTCCCTAGAGACCCGGTCCTTTGGTAGGCGTACGAGGGGCCGATGCCAACTCGCAGAGGCCTCTTTAGACATTTCAAATGGAATGGGACACCAACCGACGATTATCCCTGTATGCACTGTGAAAGTATACCCAAGGACAATCCCCGGTTGGAGCAAAACTATTGCAAAATATGGAAACAAAAGATGAAAAACGCTATGGGTTTGGCTGGTTTAGTGGACTAATTATACAACTATGGAAGAACTATTGGCCCCTGCCTGACCATTGACAATTAAAACGGCTTTAAAATAGCAGGGGGTGACTTGCACACTCAGTAAATGGGCCCCCCGAAAAGGGTCGCCAGCACAAAGTGACGTAGCGCCAAGGGGGCAACATATCCTGAGGTGCTAGAGGAGTGGAGAGGTATACCACGGCTATCAGGACAATCCCGGAAGTACGGTCAAGATCCCTACCAGCACCTTACTGGATTATACGTCCTTCTCCCGAGCACGTTTGCTCTTGCGAATCTCCACTCAGACCGGCCGATTAAGGCTAGAAAGAGGTGGGAGCTCTGTTTCTCGTCAGTGTTCACTTTGGCCAGCCAATAAAGGCAAGCCGGAAGAACAAGAATTCTCCCTGGAGATCAGGTCCGTGGGGTCGCTAGTGCCCAACAGTTCGCCACAAAACTGCCTTGCGACAAATAAAGATTATTATTATTATTACATCCACTACTGGACTTAGCCTCCCCCCCCCCATTTTGTAAGACTGTTACTGAATTATTCAATGGTATGTTCACACAAATTATTTTGGATGCTTTTTCCAAATTAGAACGTGAAAGTTAACGTATTATTACGATTACCTATAAGACATTTAAAAAAGTTATAGTGCCGTCATATAAGTAAAGTAGCTCTTACAGCTATTATTTATTCAATATTTCAGTTGGTACGAGTAGTTAAGTTATAAGTTTATGAGACATGTTTTCCGATATCGACATCTCCTGAGGTTTCTGTAAGGCAGTAGGGTTGATGCTAGAAATAAATACCCATATTTTCTTGTTTCATATTTGAAACATCGTTTTATTAATAGACTAGTTGACTCGCGCAACTTCGTCTGCTCCGCTCCTATTGGTCTTAGTGTGATGATATATAACCTATAGCCTTCCTCGATAAATGGGCTATCTAACACTGAAATAATTTTTCAAATCGCACCAGCAGTTTATGAGATTAGCGCGTTCAAGTAAACAAACAAACTCTTCAGCTATATTAGTATAGATAAGTAGTATAGATTTCTAGAATACCACTCGTTTTATACTGTTGGGGCTACGAACGTCCGTATGAACAGAAAATCGGGCAAGTGCAAGTTAGACTGTCACAACATGGGTTCCGTACCAACAATTTAATATTATTTGTTGTTATAGCGGCAACAGTAATACATACCTACTCTGGATATCCTTCGGTTACGAAAGCCTAAAAATGAACAATTAGGTATAGTATCAGTCGTGTATTTCTCTATCTGACAGTTTGTAAAAGACAACTTGCCCCGTATCTACACAATTGATTCAGTTGAAATTTAACATGGAAATTTTTTAACACGGAGTCAGTTTTGTTTTACGGGACAAATGAGAACATCAAAAAAGAGTTCTACATTTCATTTGAAATGTTTTATGTTTTAAAATAAATAACTATCGACCATTCCCTTAGCCCATCTCCGAAACTACTGAGTCAATTATGAAAAAATGCAGATATAATAGTTGCATTTGACTACCACAGTACTGTATTTCCTTTTCTCTTTAAAATCCATCCAAAGGTTGTCTTGAAAATATCGCTTTTCATCGTGAAAAGCGCCCATTGTGTCACCCTATGTAAAGTTTTCCTAATCTATCTTTTCTGTAACTTATAGCGTGTACATAATAAAGAGTATTCTATTGTATTCTAAAATTTCTAAATGACAGGAACCTCGATTAGATACATATTTTTAACATGTTACTATAAAACCGTAGCCTAAGGTTTTTAAAGTAACATAGTAAAAAAAACCGCCCAAGTGCGAGTCGGATTCCCACAAGAAGAGTTCCGTGCAATAAACTTTATTTCTTATTATTTGGTGTTAAAGTGGCAATAGAAATCCACAATCTGTGAAAATTGCAAGTGACAACATATTTCAGTTCTTGAGATACATCCCGCTCACAGACGAACGGACGGACGGATAGCGGAAGCTTGGTAAGCGTGAGTTCCGTTGGTTACCCTTTGGGTAAGAAACCCTAAAAATATGAACGCTTTTCGCGTTATTACAACTCGTTTGACACTCTGAATCTACACAGTCACAGAGATAAACAACGTCACTTTATCTAGGCCCTCTAGATAATACTTGCAGTATTATTCAAAAACCGGCCAAGTGCAAGTCGGACTCGCACACGAAGGGTTCCGTACCATAAACCTTTTTTTTATATTTTAGTTTATTGAATGAAAGGTAAATTGCAGTTTACGATTTATGACGTATTAAAAAAATCTACTATATCTTGTTCAAACCAATTTTCGGTGGAATTGGCATGGTAATATACATCATATATTTCTTTTAGTTTTATCATTCTCTTATTTTACAAGTTACAGGGAGGGGGACACACATTTTACCACTTTGGAAGTGTCTCTCGCTGAAACTATTCAATTTCAGTACAAAGTATGGGGAAACCCCCAAAAGAACATGGGTCTGAACGTACCCAGTTTGTAGCAAGTTGAAATTGGTACCATTCGGAAGGTCTTTAAAAACGTAGATATTTTTTGTATGGGAGCAATTGTAACTTATGTAGGAAAAAGATATTAGATGTTGAAAATACCGAAAATCCTTAGTAAAATCGACCCACGCACGTTCAATTTTTTTTAATTTTATCCATTAGGTGGGTAGTTCGAACTATTTTGTGCTAGCGTCGGTGTGTCGTCAGTAGTTAGTACCTGTTAGGAACTGATTTTGAGCGCGCGCGCATATCTTAGTTTATTTTATTCTTACTTTTATTTATAACCTCGGCTTTCACAACGGACTTCAGTGTATTACTTAACGATTGGATTATTATTACTACTCATCTGCTTCAAAAAAATGGAAGGTGTACGCCGTATACAGTGTGTTACATGGGGTACGTATCAAAATCCCGAAACTTCATAATACCTATGGTTGAAATACCGACGTCCAAAACACCGAAATTCAAAATACCGAAAGTTTTAAATGTCGATAGTCGTTATATCGAAACACAAAATACCGATGTTCAAATGCCCGAAAGGACGAAATCCCGAATGGCCGAAATCCCGAATGGACGAAATCCCGAATGAACGAAATACCGATGGATGAAATCCTGAATCAGAGTATCGAATGTCCTAGGTTAGGTTAGGTTAGAACAGTGTAAATAAACGCGCGAAGGCGAGCGAGCGAAGCGAGCGTGCCGCGGCAGCGGCCGCCGAGCGCCACTTTCCCTCTATTGTTACAAGTTATTATTGTTATAATACGGTGGCAATTTCGGGATTTGGTACCTCGGGATTTTAAACTTCGGGATTTTAAATTTTCGGGCAAATGAATTTTCGAGATTTTAAACTTTCGACCAAATAACCATTCGGCGTTTCAATTATCGGGATTTCGTCCATCGGTATTTTAAAATTCGGTCTTTTAAAATTCGGGATTTTGATACGTACCCGTTACATGTACAAGATCAGTAATTCGTGACCGAAACCGGCATATACTGACGCGAACCTATTTGGAAGACAATTTAGGCTTCACAGAGTATGTGATGGCACGGATTAACATAAATGAGGTTAGTATAACAATAGCTTTTGATCATCGAGTACACGGTGTCTTTTTGTTCACTCTTTATTAAGTTATTTATTGTTTTAGTTACTTGAGGATTTGGTTTTTCTTTTAGATGGCCCTGAATCAACTTCAGGCTATGTGTCATCGTTGTTGGGTAGCTGGAAGACGACAGCAAGCTAGGTTCGAACAAGAACAAAACCAGGAACTTGCAAACCCAGAGCACCCAACGTCTGTTCCAACTTATAGAAGGGTTGCAAATACGGCGCGTCACTGTTTATTTCATGGGTGCATCAATCAAGAACTTCACAGAGTGTCCAGGTTTATAAAAGTATTCTTGTTGGTTAATCATAGCGTGTACGTTCCTGAACATGCACGCGTTTGTACACATCACATCAACACAGAAGATTGGAGCTCCCTGTATGATAATGGAGAGACAATATTCAAACCAGACCATCTCAAAGATATGATTGATACGTTACGAGATGCATATAAACATAAGACTAATATAGATTTTGACAATGTAAACAACATTTTACCAGAGGATCTATATTACCTAACTGGCTTAACACACCAACAATTCGAAATCCTTTTGAATGAAACACCGTCTCTTTTAAATCAATGTAGAAGACCAAAAACTGCACTAGGAATATATTTATTAAAACAACGGTCTGGTGAACCAAATACACGTATAGCCTCCCAAATAGTACACCTATTTGGGAGGCTATACGTGTATTCTCGTAAAACGATCGGTATTTTGCTTAAAACTGCTAGAAACTGCTTGACCCAAGACTTTGTTGTTCGCCATTTGGGTTTCAAACATATAAGTCGGGATGAAATTATAGCTCACAGCCTTGCAGTACCATCATCAATATATTCCAACCCTATAAACCCAGTGGCTATAGCTATTTGTGATGGTTCGTATATATACGTACAGAAAAGTAAAAACTTTTTATTTCAAAAAAAGTCTTACAGCTTACACAAGTATAAAAACTTGTTAAAAACCTTTGTGATTACTTGCCCAGATGGCTATATTATAGATATATGTGGACCATACGCTGCAACAAAGACTGATGCCCAAATCATGACTGAGATTATGAATGATCAAACGTCCCCAGTGCATATAACGTTACAAACAGATGACGTTTTTATATTAGATCGAGGTTTTAGAGACTCTATACCAGATATAGAAAGTGCTGGCTATGTTGCCCATATGCCACCAAGTAAAGATAGGCATGCCACACAGCTTACAGATATTCAAGCCAATAAATCAATAAAGAAGTGAACCCAACAGACTGGGTAATTATGTAGTCGCAGAACATATGAACAGACAGCGGGCGGTGTTCACAACAATGACGGCTACGTCAATACCATTTCCACAATTGACAGAAGAAGACGTCATTCTACTCAGTTTGGGCACATACCATTTAAAGCTCGCTAGATCATATGTTGCCGAGCATTTGCGAGGTGGAGATGGTATATATTATATTGAGGTATCTTCGAGCCGTAGCCCTAGTATGTCGCAGCATGGGCTAGTAACCGAAAACTGCTCGTTAATTAGAGGCACGTGTCGAATAAAATATATAACACATATATTTTAATCAAGGTTAATGTCCAGGGCAGAGAAGCCATCGAAGCGTATAATTGCTCCTGCATGACGGGTATGAGAACTCTAGGTGCTTGTGCCCATACTATTAGCATAATATGGTACTTAGGTGTTGGCAGGCACCTAGATAACTTCGTAGGTCCGGCAAGTGCCTGGGATGATATAATCATTGAAAGTAACAATACAATTTAATAAAACTGTGCTATTTAAGATTGATAGGTAGTTCTTATTTAATATTTTTTCTGTACCAAAAACCAACGATAGGAAGCTATATCGCTCTCTAAAGACAGAAAAAATGACTGGTTACCTATTTATTTAGTCCAAAAAGCAGAAAAAGTGCGATTATTGGCAATCAAAAATGTTACAAAGAAGTTATCATAACTTCGGTCTTTCATTCATTCATTCATTCGTTCACTTATTTTCGAGTTACTCAATTAGGCCTCTTCTAAATTACACCTAGTCTAAAATGCTAGAAAGTGGGTACGGGTTCCATACAAAATTACCCATTGTTCTTTATTGTTTTATTTTTTGTGTGAAAATCTTAATGCGGTTCACAGAATACATCTACTTACCAAGTTTCAACAGTATAGTTCTTAAAGTTTCGGAAAAATTTAGCATCTACTATTCATACGGGAATTGAGTTTATATAAATTAGAGATGTAAATTTTTATTATGGACTATTTTTTGCCCGCGACTTCGTACGCGCATATCCCGATTTTTCCGTTAAACTGACCACACCAATTTTCATGAAAATCGGTCGAGCCGTTTCGGAGGAGTTCGGTAACAAACACCGTGACACGAGATTTTTATACATTAGAAGAAATTGGTGTTTGAAAATAATCGTGTTGGCACAGATAATACAATACTAGCGTACAGATGCCTCATCCTATACAAAAAAACGTGAAAAAAAATTCGCGCCAATTACTTTTTTTTGGTCCCCGCCCACTAGGTGGTATTAGCAACTTGCAAGCGCGATTTCCTGGTATTAGCAGTGGCAACTTGCAAGCGCGATTTCCTCGATTCCAACTAAGAGATAGCGTTAAAAGCGTACTGTGTTGTCTATCACTTGTCCACTTGACTTTGAAGCTTACGTCGTTGTAACGAGATTAATGTAGAGATTTCAACAAATATTTAAAGTGACTCGAATATTTATTCAAAATAGTGGAATAGTGGAAACATCGTTTATAATCGACAAGTTACTTTTATTATTCAAATCAAATAGATTGGATAGAATTAGATAAAACTCTGTAAATACGTAAGTACTTATAAATTTTATTTCAAGTCCACACTCCTCATACCCATAAAACCGGTCAACCCTCTCACACGAAGGGTTCCGAACCATAACTAGAAACAAAACACGTTTCCTGGATATTCCGGCAATAGAAAAAAAAAAAAAAAAAAAAAAAAAAGTTTAAATTTATTTATTTGTTGATAAATGTATGTATGTATGTATGTAAATCGGGCTGGTTTCCGCAACTCCACGACTAAGCGCGTATTTTGCGTGCAGGTGGGACAAATGCGTCATTCGATCCACCCCAGCTCCCCAAGGATGGTCAGCAACGCCTTGGTGTTACTAACTATCTCGCAGAGGGTACCTGGGTTTCCGAAGTACTTTGCCCTGTAATCCGCAACTACCGGGCAGCTTAGAAGCAGGTGTGCTGCTGTCTCATTCTCCTCCATGCAGGCTCTGCATAGCGGGCTGTCAGTGACTCCTATAGCATAGAGGTGTTTATTAAAAGACCCGTGGCCAGTTGTTACGGCTGTGACTGAACGCAACTGTTGTTTAGTCAGTCTTAGGGCTTGTTTTGTGAAACGGCCATTTATAGAGAGAAGTGCCTCTTTGGCCTGCCTACACTCACTATGGTCAACCCATAGCTTGTGATGTTTATCTCCGGTGCGTTTCCTTACCAGATTGCGTAAGTACCTCCTTAACTTCCCTGGTTAGGATGACTGATGCCGCCAGAGAAATGCCCATGCATTCAGCCTGGAACACTGTGTTGTGGACCCCCAATGGTGTGGCTATGTGGATATTGAGATCCTCTGAGAAGATTCCCGCACCAGTACCTGTACCTGTTTTTGATCCATCGGTGAAGATCCGCAGCTCGGCGGGGCAGAGCCCCTCGCACCGATGATCCTCATGCAATTGGATTTTGTATTTTTTATCGAATATAAATTGCTTGGGTACCCGGTCATTGATTGCTTTTGTTATGGGGAGTTCATTGTTGAGCTCCTCGAGCAGAGCGGTGTGTCGTGTGTCTCTCTTACTCCAGAGACCTAATGTTTTAAGGCGTACTGCTGCCATCGTCGCTTCCTGTTGTATAAACAAGTGTAGCGGAGGGAGCCCCAGCATGGCTTCCACCGCCGCAGTTGGAGTAGTCCTCATGCAGCCCGTCGTTGCCATGCAGGCCAGCCTTTGCATGTGTTGTAACTTGTTTACGGCTGTAGCTAGCTTTGAGCGTGGCCACCACACCACGGCCCCTTAGGTTAGCATGGGCCGAATTACTGCGCTGTACAGCCATAGTATTATTTTGGGAGATAGGCCCCACTTCTTCCCTATCATTTTCCTGCATTGCCAGAAGGTAATGCAGGCCCTGTTTAGTTTGTAGTCTAGGTGATTACTCCAGCTTAACTTACTGTCTAGGATGACGCCTAGATACTTTACCTCGTTAGACAGCTGGAGCTCTGTGTTGAAGAGCATAGGTAGCCGGTAGTGGCCTAGTGCTCGCTTTTGAGTGAACATGACTAATTCAGTTTTCGTGGGGTTTACCGACAGATCATATTCGTCGCACCATCTTTCCACGATGCGTAGTGCTTGTTGAGTGAGGTTGCAGATCGTTCCAGTCACTTTCCCTGACACTAGGATTGCGAGGTCGTCAGCATAACCTATTGTGTAGTAACGATGTGCGTTGAGTTTGGTGATCAGGTCATCAATTACCAGATTCCACAGAAGAGGGGAGAGCACACCCCCCTGCGGGCAGCCTCTGGCTATCAGAGCCAACTGCTGCTCTTCCTCAAGGCGAACCACTCGTTTGCTTAACATATTAGTTATCCAGTCAGTTAGTACCTGTTCCACGCCGTGTTTGGAGAGAGCGGCACTAATGCTGGAAAAGTTTGTCTTGTCGAAGGCTCCTTCGATGTCTATGAATGTGCCCAGGCAGGACCCTTTCTGGTGAATCGCTTCCTCAATCTGGTTCACCACCAGATGAAGAGCGGACTCTGTCGACTTACCCGAGTTGTATGCGTGTTGGTTACCATGCAGTGGTATTGTTTTTAAAACGCCATCACGTAGTTCCCTTTCACACAGTTGTTGATAAAGTGGCAATACAATGTTTTTATTCGATCAAACCAAATAGATTGCATATAATAAAAGAAAATCTGTATACCTATATACATATTTTAGTAAAGATACTTCAAAGTATTAAAGCTGAATCCGGTTTGACTGGAAGCCGACCCCATTGTAGTTGGGAAAAGGCTAGGTAGATGATGATGACTTCAAAGTATGAAATCTGCCAAGTGCGAGTCGGACTCTTATACGAAGGTTTTCGTACCATAACCCGAAAAAAACCGTTTCTTGTGTGGGAGCCCCTTTTTTTGTACCTGTTCTCATAGCGGCAATAGAAAAACATCTGTAAATATTTCAACAGCTGACAAACTGACGGACGGACAGCGAAGACTTAGTAAGAGGGTTCCGTTGTGTACCATCGGGTACGAAACCCTGAAAATCTATTATAACAATAGCATTCTTCTTCTTCTTCCACCTGGCGTTAATCCCGGCTATTGCCAGAGTCCGCCTTCCTACTTAGCTTCCTCCACTTTGCCCGATCTTGAACATCCTTTTCAGTCAGGCCATTGGCTCTCATGTCGGACTTGACGACGTCCAGCAAGCGCTTGCGAGGGTGACCACGGGGCCTAGCCCCAAGAACAGCCATATTCATGCATCTCCGACCAACGTACTCCATAGGGCGGTGCATGATGTGGCCATACCATCGCAGACGACACTCTTGCAGTTTTTCCCCCACGTCACGGACACCAAGACTACCTCGGATGTAAGAGTTGCGTATGCGATCGAATCGCGTTACGCCACTCATCCACCTCAGCATCTTCATCTCCGTGACGCGAAGCTCCTGGGTGTGTCTGCTTAGTGCTGGCCAACACTCGCCCCCGTACAGTAGGACAGGCCGAATGATGCATTTATATATCTGCCCCTTGAGCTTCGGAGGCATTTTGCGGTCGCATACAACGCCCGTTACCTCGCGCCACTTCGCCCAAGCCGCGCCAATACGTGCTTGGACATCGTCGTTCACGATGGCAGACTCGTGCAGCTCGGATCTAAGGTACCTGAACGTATCGGACTTTCTGATCAGGTCCGAACCTATTTGGATGGTGTTTGTATCCGTGCTGCCACAGGACATGTACTCAGTCTTCGCCACATTTAGTCTCAGACCACCGTTTTCAAGCGTGTCCTTTCAAATGTTGACTTTGCGCTCAAGATGGGCTTTGTTCTGATTAACGAGGGCGATGTCATCGGCATACATCATTAGCCATGGAGGCTGATCTTGGATGTTTGCCGTAACTACATCGAGCACTACGTTAAACAAGAACGGGCTAAGAGTCGAGCCTTGGTGAACGCCAACAGACATTGGGAAGCCATTCGATTCGCCAACAGCGGTCTGGACAGAGAACAGAATCGCGGTACATGTCTCTGATAATGTCAACATAGGCCTCGGGAACGCCCTTGAAGCGCAGTGCCCACCAGATGGACTGCAGAGGTATACAGTCGAAGGCCTTCTGCAGGTCTAAAAGGCCATATGCAAAGCTCTCCTTCTCTCTCTGTGAGCCTCAGCCAGATTCCGTAAGGCGAACACTGCGTCCATGGTGCTGTTACCCGCCCGGAAGCCATATTGACACTCAGAGACAGTACACTCGCTACGGAGCTGTGTGTCAATGATGCGCTCGAAGAGCTTCATGGTGTGGCACATGATCTTGATACCGCGGTAGCTACCACAATCCTGTACGCTACCTTTGCCTTTGTAAACAGGGATTATCAGGCTAAATCGCCACTGGTTCGGCATTTCCTTGGTGATCAGGATGCGGTTAAAAAGATCCGTCAGAAGGTCCACACCATGTGGGCCCATCGCCTTCCACACTTCAATTGGCACATTGTCAGGCCCGACCGCTTTCCGGTTCTTCATGTGGCGAAGAGCAATGCGGGTTTCGTCGGGGTAAATAGGGGAAATAACCCCAAGGTTAGGAGGTGGTTCCGGAGGAAGGTTATAGGGATGCTGTTTGTTAGACAGCTCCGCGAAGTATGTACACCATCTCTCCTTAACAGAGGGGGCATCGTAGAGCAGCTTACCCTGGGCGTCCCTTACACAAAGACATTTGCTAATGTCCCGTGTAGCTTTCTCCCGGCCACGCGCCAGCTTAAAAATAAGCTTTTGCCCCTCCGCAGTTTCCAGGTTGTCGTATAAGGGCGCCAGACTTTTGCTGCGGGCTCTGGCTACAGCTTTTTTGCAAGCGCGCTTAGCCGCTCCATATGCCTCCCTGTCATCCGGAGAGATGGACCCTTGCCACTGTTTAAATAAAACTTCTTCTTCCGAGTCAGCTCCTGCACCCCGTCATCCCACCACCACATCTCCTTTCCTATGGTGCGGCCACCACGAGAAGTGCCAAGGACGCGCTTACCCGCACCGGTGATTGCTGAATGGATCCTACTCCAGATCTCTTGAGCGGACTCATGCGGAGCACTGATCTTGAGATGCTCGACCTCCGCGATGAAGTCCGACTGCCTAGGACCATCAAGCAACCACCACTTAGTGCGGGGTTTGCGTTTCTCGGTCACTCTCTTCTTCGGTACAACCGCAAAGTCCAGGACAAGGAGGCGGTGTTGAGCCGTTAGGCTTTCGCCTGGGATGACTTCGCAGTTGGTAACCTTGCCAATGTGGCACCGTCGCACCAGCAGGTAATCTATTTGGGTTGAGTAGGCACCACTATGGTACGTAATAAGATGCTGGGGCTTCTTCTGAAAGAATGTGTTCGCGATGGCTAGGTCAGACACAGCGCAGGTGCTAAGTATATTGACTCCCTCTGCGTTTAGCTGGCCATAACCAAAACCACCGTGAACACGTCCATACTCTCTAGCAAACTGACCTACGTGACCGTTGAGATCCCCCCCAACCAAAACACCTTCGGAATTCGGGATAGCGCGTAATACGTCCTCGAACTCATCCCAGAAGGCCTCCTTTTCAGACTCACAGCAACCAGTCTGAGGAGCATAGGCGCTGATTAGGTTCGTTACCGACCCTTCGAACAGCACCCTAACTCGTATCAACCGGTCGCTGCATCGGTCTACTTCAAGGAGTTCATCCTGAAGGTCCTTAGACAGCACCACGGCCACTCCGCTCCTACCCGTTGGTGTATTGCACCATTGTCACTAGCCGGTACCCCTGCCCGATGTCACGTGACTTATTTCCCTTCCAGCGCGTCTCCTGAAGGAAGGCGCACTGGACCCGACGCTTCGCAAGTACGTCTGCGAGTTCTTGGCAACGTCCGGTTAGGGAGCCAATGTTCCAGGTGGCAAAGTGGAACTTCTTCTTGGGTACTATCCTCTTTAGCCGTGCCCGTACTTGACACGGTAGCCCTAGCCCACTTATCGCAGGTTTAGGGCGATGTGCCTGCGCGTCGTTATGCGGCGACGCCCTAGACCGAGTACCCTTGCCTAACTGGTTTCTCTCCATACATATATGACTGAAGTTGGTTTTACGTGGGGCGACCAGCCGTCTGACCCCCACAACCCTACAAGAGGGAAACCAGGTTCGCCAGAGCCTCGTCCGTTGGACAGCAGGGTGCACCGCTAGCAGGTGAGGTTGGCTTGGGTCTTTATGATGGCAACGGACCATACACCCCCAATATTATAACAATAGCATTATCATAATTATTCATGTCAAACACGAGGTTTGTTAATTATAAATACGAATATTTCTGTACCTTAATCTATCACTGGTATTGTATGTGTGTAGTCGGGGTCGGAGTTTTTAAATTTGGTTCGCCATATTGTTCGTTCAGCCTAGGTAGGCCACAGATAACATAATACTAGACTTGACCTAGAAGCTTGCGTTGTCACAACTTTTCTTATATGCCTACTTCGTGGTGATTTTGCGGTTATGCTAGTATAATTATTAAAGTCCTGACCGATTTCGGCCATAGCGGCCAATCTCAACGTGGTGCGGGCGAAACAAATAGTGCACAAGGATACACACACACAGCGACTTCAGTCAGTGGCTGAGCGCGTCCATTTATATCTATTAATTGTTATTTACTACTCTGTCAAGAAAGTACCGGGAAAAGATCAATAATACACAAAATGTCTGTTATTCATCCAAATTTATTTTATCACCTTCAAAGTATGCTCCTTTAGAAACGATACACTTGCGTCAACGAATAATCCATTCATCAAAACATTTTTTAAACGCTGCTTCCGGAATTGAGTTCAGTTCTCGCCGCGAATTCTCTTTTATGTCTTCTACCGATTGAAAACGGGTGCCACGAAGTGGTAATTTGAGTTTAGGAAAAAGAAAAAAGTCAGCAGGAGCCATATCTCGTGAATATGGTGGTTGCTGGATGGTATTTGTTGAGTGTTTGGTTAAAAATTCGTTCACAATGATAGCCTTGTGCGAAGGCGCATTGTCGTGGTGCAAAAACCAAGAATTTTCTTTCCACAAATCTGGCCTTTTTCGTCGAATTTGCTCTCTTAAACGCCGCATAACGCTGAAATAATATTCTTTATTTACCGTTAGACCTTCCGGTAAGAATTCATAGTGCACAAAACCGCGATAGTCAAAGAAAACAGTCAACATGACTTTGACTTTTGATCGACTTTGGCGTGGTTTTTTCGGTTTCGGTTCAGTTGGAAGGCGCCACTCCGAAGCTTGTTGACTAGTTTGCATGTCAAACTCGTAAACCCACGTCTCGTCACCAGTAACAATGCGTTTCATGAATGTTGGGTCCGAACTGACTCGTTCTAGCATGTCCTCAGCGACTTTCATGCGATTGAGTTTTTGGAGAAAATTCAGATCTTTTGGGACTAGCCGAGCAGCAACATGTTTCATACCCAAATGATTAGTTAAAATGGTACGGATCGACTCGTGAGATACAGAAAGTTCGGCGGCTATCTCTCTCAGAGTTGAATGGGGATTTTCAGTCACTATTTCCTTCACTTTTGCGATGTTAACTTCAGTTGCAGACGTTGACGGCCTACCAGAGCGAGGCAAATCTTCCATCACATGTCGACCGCTTTTGAACGCTTTGAACCACTCATAAGCACGAGTTTTTGTATAAAGTGTATAAAGTCGATTCACCGTAAGCCTTCTGTAACATTTTCAGTGACTCCGAACACGAAATTCCATTGGCGATGCAAAATTTAAGACAAACTCTTTGTTCGATATTTTTGTCCATTATGAAATTCGCAATACACACTATATATGATATTACTAAAACCAGCACTGTATTTAATATAAATAACTGATGCAACTCAAACTTCGCGCCAAAATGGTAAACAGTTGTGCCAATCTAACAACTAAAAAAAAACAAAAATTTGAATTTGGAACCATAAACAAATCATCCATTCCCGATACTTTTTTGACTGAATGTACATCGAAATCAAAATGTTCCATTTAAGTTCCAATTATTGACATTCAATTTACTTAATTGTTTAATCTATTTGAATACCTTTTCAAGTTAATAAAACAATTAAATTACCTTACCTAACCCGATTCTTAAATTTTTAAAAAGCGTAAAATTAATAGGTAAACCTAAAACGCCATAAACCGCCTAAAACGGGTTTGCATTTTAAATTGCACACCGTTTTTGCTATCAAAGCATTGTGTCTCCTAAACACAGGCTATTTTGTAGCCTAGCTAGGAGTACAGAGCTTCATCCACCTTATTGTAGATTACAATTTTGTGATATCTACCTGTTGTTATTTAAGTAAAAATATGTAAATCTACAATCTGTTTATTTAAATAAATATTATGAGTTATGAATTAAATAGACACAATAGAAAATGTATTGTTTGTCGGTTACAGGTGACCGACGTGGAAGTGAATGTGTGCGTGCAGTGCGCGGCGCCTGCCGCTCGCCAATCAAAGGCAGTCAGCGCGCTTCTCTGGCAGACACGAGTTCACGATACTATAAAAACGATGTTTTTTGCTATTTCCACAAAAAAAAAAAAATTATTTACATTACTTTTGTATACTCGAAAATGGTTTCCAATAAATGTTCTTATTAGTTTTATGTTATTATTTTGCAATAAATAAACGTTTGATTTGTGTAATAGGTTGGCGTATATTATTAAGGTTTTGAAAAAAATTCATGCTTGTGGGCAAAAAGGGTAGAAGTAAAGCGGGTGCCCGTTTTGCCCATACCTGTTTTGCCCCATAAAATTTAATTGACTGCTTATTAGTTATTTTTTTCTAAATCCTGCCTTCTCAATCGGTTGGTTTTCATCTAGGACCCTTGTTATTCTATCAAGAATTACTTTTGCGAAGCAAAACTACAATACTATAGACCACATCCACACAATCAAACAAGTCTTTGGAAAAATACAATGAATACCAGAACACATTGTATATCAGCTTTATAGACTACTTCAAAGCATTTGACAGTCTAAAACACAAATTTATCTGACTGAGTCTAAAAGAACAAGGAGTGGACGATGTCTATATAGAACTAATCAAGTTCATTTACAAAAAAAGCAAAAGTAGTATTAAATTTGAGTCAAAAGGAGACCCATTTCCAATAAACAGAGGCGTGAGACAAGGAGACCCATTATCTCCTAAGCTGTTTAATGCCGCGCTAGAACACACATTTAGAAGAGTAGACTGGGACAATTATGGTATTATAATCAATGGAAGCCGCCTAAATTACTTGACATTTGCAGATGATATTGTCCTACTAGAAGAAGATCCTAAGAGACTAGAACAAATGATAAAAGACATAGCAGAAAAAAACAGAGAAGTGGATTTAGAAATAAATGCAGATAAGACAAAATTAATTACCAACTCAACAGAAAGCAACATAGAGGTCTACGGAATCAAGATCGAATATGTAAAAGAATATGTTTACCTAGGACAAATTATATCTCCTGAAGACTCCATGTCCAAGGAAATAAACAAAAGAATAGCCTGCGGTTGGAAGAAATACTGGTTCTTGAAAGAAATAATGAAGAACAAAGATCTAGGCATAAATATCAAGAGAAAGACTTTCAACACTTGTATTCTCCCCTGTATGACATACGACTGCGAGACATGGACATTGACAGAAAAACATAGAGTAAAACTTGCTAAAACAGAAAGAGCAATGGAAAGAAACATGTTAGGAATCAGGCTTAGTGACAGAATCCAACATTTGGAAATAAGAGAATCTAAAATGGAGTTGGACAGGTCATTATTTTATTTTTATTTTTTACTTTACAACGTAGCAACGTTGAAAAATAAATAAATGGAGCAAACAAGCAACCATATGGTATCCAAGAGGGGACATCAGAAGACAGGGGCGTCCGAAAACAAGATGTAGTGACGAAATCCGTCTAACCCTAGGACTATACTGGACCAGAGTTCCATAGGACCGAGCTCAATGGAGAGAGCTGGAGGAGGCCTATGCCAAGAGGCACGCCGAATGGTCTTTACCTATGAAATTGCCGTTTTGTATGAAAAAATTTAAACGATTTTTGTTCATGTATTTTTATTTGTATTTTCGAAGTAATCACCCATGCAATCAATGCATCTTTGCCAACGCAGTGGCAGTTTATTGATGCCCTTCTTAAAGAAACCAGCTGGACGGGAGGCAACAAATTCTTCAAAGGCATTTTGTACTGCGTCTCAGGTATTGAATTTTTTTCCCGCCAAGAAGTTATCCAAATTCTGGAAAAAGTAAGGGTCTGTAGGCGCAAGGTCTGGTGAGTAGGGCGGATGACGGAGAGCTTCCAACCCCAGTTCTTTCAACTTAGAGACCATCTGCTGTGCAGTATGAGGTCGCGCGTTGTCGTGCAGGAGCAGCGGAGACGAGCGATTGACCAATGCTGGTTGGAGATGTGCCAGCTTCTCCATCATTGTGTTCAGTTCTTCACAGTACACATCTACAGTAATGCTCACCCCGTTTGGCTGTGATGAATCACACCGGCGCTAGACTACCAAACAGTGACCATCACTTTTCTAGGGGTAAGTTTTCGTTTAGGGCATTATTTAGGTGCTGAACCAGGATCCAACCAATTTGCTGAGCGCTTGCGGTTATCAAACAGAATCCATTTTTCATCGCAGGTAACAATGCGGTTCAAAATTCCTTCATTTGTGTGTCTGTTGAGCAGTGCAAGGCACGTCTCGACGCGTACTTCGCGCTGGCGATCATTGAGTTCGTGGGGCACCCATTTGTCAAGCTTTTTTACCTTGCCAATTTGACGCAAGTGGACCAATATTGTTTTGACGCTAACGTCGAAAGCTGCTGCTAATTCAGCCGTAGATTGTGTATCATCAGCTTCCACAATCGCCTTTAATTCGTCATTGTCGACCAAAGTCTTCGGACGACCGCGAGGTTCATTTTTCAGGTCGAAATTTCCAGAACGGAAGCGAGCAAACCAATAACAGGTGGTGCGTTGGTTTGTAGTGTTAGCTCCGTAAACGTCGTTGATGTTGCGTGCCGCTTGTGCCGCTTTGCTGCCACGACGGTATTCATATTCCATAATTACTCGAATTTTTAACGTATTCATGATGACGAAAAAGATTGAAATGCGATGAAAATGTAACACTAATCAATAAACAAATGACTACTTTTAGAAAAAAAAAACATGTTTTTAAAATAAAATTAATTTGAAATTAGAATTCTTAGCCAAACAAAAATTATTTTGATTTGAAATGGCCAGTACTGCAGAACGGCAATTTCATAGGTAAAGACCTAATATTAAAAGGAATAAAACACATAAAAAAAATGTTAAACTGCACGTAATTCGAAATAATAGGACTTTATTAGTATACTCTACTCTACTCTACTTTATTCATTTACTAAACATATATATTATATTTTTAAATATTTGAATAAAATAAATAAAAAAACATTTAAAAATATAAAAATAGTAGCCCACCGATATCGGGAATAGGGTCCAAGCTACCGGTGTCAGGGCTCCAGAGAAAGGAACCTCCTGATAATGCGAGCCGTGTCCAGAAGTACCGCTTTCTGAATCAAGCCCTTGATCCAGCTGCCCAACGAGAGCCTCCTAAGGTGTTGGTCGAGGCTCGTGGCTATTATGATAGATGAGAGATGTTAACTCATGAGGCCTGCACGTCTTACTCTGGCAGAGGACCGTATTACTGTGACATGTGTCACGAATAAGTTAAGTATGATTGAGACTGCAAAATATGTCAGAAGACTGATTATGATTATGGTTGTGAACCCTAACTGTTTATTAGGTATAAGTAGAAACTTTGAGTTGTGATTGTTATGAAACAGTTCTAGTCATTGATTGACGTTAATCTTTTCGTATGATGCGTGTATTTGTTGAGGTGTGTATACGGAGAGAAATCAAATGCGGAAGATTTATTTAATTGATGTTTATTCACTCATAACATATTTCGTGGAAGTACTTAGTTGGTATTAATATGCGCGTCTATAGGTCGCGATGGTACTGGGCGAACTGAGGTTCGCGGGGTGCTGCACGTGATTGCGAATACAGAATCACTGTGTCAGCGTTCCTACAATCTCATTTAATTTAGTCCCTAACCGCTTTGCCCAACAGCCCTACCTGCTTTAGGCTCCCCTACGGGCGTAACAGGTAATTCGAATGGTAAAGTTTTTTTTTGTGTTATTTTTTTTTCTTAATGTACAAAACTACTAAATATGTCATTTATTTTATAGTTCTTGATAACTAAACATGGCCTGGTAGGCAGCCGCGTGTCGTAAAATACTGCTATTCAGCTTAATCCGGCTTGACTGGAAGCCGAACCCAATATAGTTGGGAGAAAGCTAGGCAGATGATGATGATGATGATGATAACTAAACATTTCAAAATGAACAAATAAATTTGCAATTTGTATCTTAACATTGTTTTTTTTTTAATCATCAACCTTATATTACCCGTTTTAGGCTACTCTCCCCTACTTTAGGTATTTAATATTGAAACTTGAATCCATTTTTGGATTACTAGTACTGATTTGCTATTCTACTGTAACAATCTTTCTATGATTGAGATTAGTGTTTATTATGAATGCTTCCTTGAAAATAGATCGCGATATTTTTTTTATATAGTTTTGATTGGCTAAATATACTTAATATTATGTAGATAAATGCAAGATACAACCTAATTCATTCATACGTTCAATTTAATAATATACCTACATCATCATCATCTGCCTTGTCTTTTCCCAACTATATTGGGGTCGGCTTCCAGTCAAACCGGATTTCGCTGAATACCAGTATTTTACGTGAAGCGGCTGCCTACCAGACCTCCACAATCCATTACCTGGGTAACACGGGACCAACGGCTTAACAATACACCTACATGTACATGTATTTAAAAAACCTATAAATACATAATATTTTTTGTAAAAGAATATGATATGGTAACAAAAACTTTTTTGCACACTGTACTTAGCACAAACGTCATTTGAGGCAGTTAACTAGCTAACTCGCCCGAGTAGTACGTAGTATTTATTTTAATGAATGAATTGAATAGCAAACTTTCTAACAGAGCCATCTATTGCCACGTAATGTATGGATATTAAATTATTCGTTCCAATAATCTTCCAAATTCGAGTAAGAAGCGCATTATTCCATAATTTAGTGCTTAAGGGAGGTTATTAAATAAGAACATACTATTCTTAAGACCATTAAAAAAAAAAAAAAATATTTTACACTAACTTAAATCAAAACAAAACATTAAATCAAAATAAAATCAAAACATGTCACGCCATCTATTATTATTTGTTAGAACTAAATTTTCTTTCTTTATGTTGGGACCCCATGGTATTAAGAAGAAGATCAACAGTTGAATCTGATAAGATCTTCCTAATTTTCCTTCATATTTGGTATGACTAGTATGTGGCTACTTGGACAGCTCGGTCATTTGCCATGTTTATATCCTGGTCCGTCCCCCTACTACGAAATGCCAATGTCAACATGATTCTGTTATAAAAAGAGTGGATTCTATTTATGTTGAATAGCTCAGTCTCTCCCTCAGACCAGTGTGCTTAGTGCGAGTTTTTTAACGTTCTCGATCACGGAAGCGTAAACGTCAATTTGTATTGAAACTGAATAAGCGCCGTCTGATGACAATAGCGGAAAACCTCTTTTTTTATATACAATTTGACATAAGTGAAAGTCTACGTCAACGCGATCGAGTGCGTTAAGAAACTTACACTAAGCCCTCTGAATCATGAAAGATATAAGACATAATTATACCTATAGTCTACGGGGGACACGGTTTCCCGGGCGGGGTCGTCTTGGCGGTGTCTCTAGACATCGCCAATGCCTTCAACACTCTGCCCTAGAGTTGCATCAGGGAGGCACTTCGGTATCACCGGGTGCCGACCTACCTTCGTCGCGCAGTCGAGGATTACTTGACGGACAGAGCCGTCATCTACCCCGGTCATCTGGGAGAGTGGAACCGGCGAGAGATGTCGTGCGGTGTTCCACAGGGTTCTGTTCTGGGGCCGCCTCTGTGGGACATCGGCTACGACTGGGTGCTGCGCGCCGACCTCCCTAGTGGCGTCAGCGTGGTCTGCTACGCTGACGACACGCTGGTACTGGCGCAAGGGAGATCGCACTAGGCGGCGGCCGACGCTATGACACGCGGGGTTGCGATAGTCATTGAGAGGATCCAGCAGCTGGGTCTCGAGGTGGCCCTACACAAGTCCGAAGCCATGTGCTTTCATGGTTCTCGGAACAGGTTGCCATCGGGATCCCAAATAACAGTAGGAGGGGTTCACATCGGTGTCGGATCGACAATGACGTACCTGGGTCTCGTCCTTGACAGCCGGTGGAACTTTGTCGAGCATTTCCGACGTTTGGTTCCCAGACTGGGGCGAGCCGGGGCTGCCTTCAAGCGGCTTCTACCCAATCTAGAAGGTCCAAACGCTTCCTGCCGAAGGCTTTACGCGAGTTCGTGCGGTCCATGGCCCTTTATGGGGCGCCGGTGTGGGCGCCTACTTTGAGGAAGCGACCTGCCCGTTACCTCAACCCATCCGGATCCCAGAGGATGACCCTCTGGGACGCGAGGCCATCCGGCTGGCCCGAGGATACCGCACGGTCTCTGGCGAAGCAGCGAGCCTCCTTGCCGGACTGCCGCCATGGGATCTAGAGGCGAGAGCCCTCGCGCTCCTCATTTACGAATGGCGCGTGGAGGCGCTACGCCGGGGCGAGACTCCTCTGCCGCGGCAAATTGCAGCACGGCGGACGGAACTCCGGCAGGATCTTACGGCAGTATGGAGACAACGACTGTTGCAACCCAGCGCTGGGCACGCCACAATTGCGGCGATAAGTCCCCTCTTTGAGGAGTGGCTAGAGCGGCGCCACGGCGTCCTTACCTTCCGCTTGACGCAGGTACTCACCGGACACGGTTGTTTCGGGAGGTACCTTTTTCAAATACGGCGGGAGGATACACCCGGGTGTCAACACTGCAAGGATCGTCCGGAGGACACGGTGGAGCATACGGTGGAGGTCTGCCCTGCTTGGGCGGAGCACTGCCGTGTCCTCATCGAGGCGATCGGCGGCGGGGATCTCTCGCGTCCGGCCCTGGTTCAAGCCATGGTCCGGAGCGACGAGACATGGGAAGCGGTCACCTCCTTCTGCGAAGCAGTAATGCTAACAAAGGAGGAAGCCGAACTCGTGAGAGAGAGGGAAACCTCACGCCCCAGCCGCCGAAACAGAAGAAGACGCCCCGGGCGTCGGGAGTCGCAGGACGATTCTCGGCCACCGTAGGCGTGGGACTGCGGACGGCGAGCATTGGGTGGCTCGCCGTCTGATCAGAACCAGGCCCGGGTCGGCGGCACGCTGCGATCCCAACGCGCCTCAAGGACATGTCAGCACGGAAGACGGGGCCCACTAGGGCCAGTGCCTTCTGGGGCTGCGGACTTCGTTCGTAAGAGGCACCGTACCCTGGAACGCAAAGGGCACTAGGAGAAACACAGATGGGTTTTAGTCAGTAAGAGTCTGACACTCCCTCCTGCTGTACCCAGAGCGGGAGGAGTCATTTGATGATTTCCCATCCTAAAAGAAAAAAATAGGTCTATTGGCTAACCTTTATGTGATTCTTGTGATTTCGCACTTTTAGAGATTTAATCTCTACAAGTGCGAAATCACAGTAATGATATAATAAATCAGAGAGTAAAAAGGCATTATTACCAAAAATACGAGCAAATAGCATCTTCTAGTATTTGCCGTCTGTGACCAGAACCTACTTGTGCACGAATTTTGCCATTCCGCGCGGTCGCGGTCGCCTCGCAAAACCACCGCCGTCAGATTTGTCGAACAGCGGCTAACACCGAACGCGTAATATAAGCTAGTTAGCGAACAATTCTGTTGTTAAAATGTGTCTGAAAAATTGTCAAGACAAATCTTTGTAGGTTTTTAAGTTTTAAAAATATTTAGTCAGGATAAATGTCCGGTGTTTTCGGATACATCTACCACATGTCAAACGGTTCATGGGCTATTAAATCAACCAATATGTAAGCTCCAGAAAATGTCGGTCGATATCGCCACAGATTCAGGCGAACATGATATAAATACGTAATAATTGTTGGTTATTAACTAATTTATATAATAATATACAATAGCTATACATGATTTAAGAATTTTTTGCACATTTAAATAATATCAACAGTTTTTAACTATTGGTTGAGTTAGTTACGAATGCAAATATTCGCCATTTTGTATACACGATGTAGGGTCTGTGACCAACATTATCTAACCCACTCGACTATTAGCAAATAATAATCAAGTGGGTCAGATAATGTTGGTCACAGACTGTACAATAAATACTTTTTCTTTTTTTTATGTAATAAATACGTTTGAGCTTTGACATCATCTGCCTAGCCTTTTCCCAACTACGAGTATATTCGTGTCAGCTTCTCGTACGCGTATATACCGTTTTTTCCCGTTCCCGTAAGAATTTCGAGAAATCGTCTCTTAGTTCTCTCCTACACTCTCCAAAGAACCTACATACCAAAGTTTAGCTTTCCACGTCCAGTAGTTTTGGCTGTGCGTTGTAAGTCACTCAATTACGGAAGAATTTTATCTATTAGAATATTATATAAAATAGGATATACTAAAGTAATCCCGGTTTCTGGGTTACTTTATTGGTCCGCTAACCAATAACCAACCAAAGGAGTTACGGACAAACAGCGTTAACAGACAGATAAACGACCGATAAAAAAAACCTCAGAAACCGGACATAAATGAGCGGCACCACTTTACAATACCTACATACCTATTATTAAATGTCACTTGCATAATTTTTGTTAAATCCAATAATAATTTCAAATACATTCCCTTCAGATTATTGAAAGCGCTTGAATGTTCATAAGCCCATTAATAATAACGATTTGGAGGCTTCCACGGAAACAAAAGGGTCCCCGGCCGCATCGTGATCTCTTTGGAATATAAAATAGGTAGGAAGGTACCTACTTTAATTGTTATACTTGCACGAAAGAGGAAGCCACATACTATCATGAAAACCCATGTAAGTTATTTGAGCCTAATTTTTACCTGTCTGCAGTGAAAATGAGGGTAATGTTTTAAGTATTATTAATTTATTAAATAGGCTGACTCATCATCATCGTCTTCATCATATCAACCGGAAGAGGTCCACTGCACTGGACATAGACCTCTTCCAAGTGTCGCCACAACATCCGGTCCAGCGCGTCTCGCATTCATCGGCTACCCGCGACCTTCACCAGGTCATCGGTCCTCCTTGTGAAAGGTCTTCCAACGCTGCGTCTTCCGATACGCGGTCGCCAATCCAGAACTTATCAGCCCCATCCACCATCTGTTCTGCGAGCAATGTGCCGTGCGTACTCCGAGTTTTGCACGTGTATGCGTGATTATGCTGGTTATTTACTTACTAGTTGACCCGCGCAACTTCGTCTGCGTACAATTTTCATTACTGCTCCGCTCCTATTGGTATTAGCGTGAGATATATAGCCTATAGCCTTCCTCGAGAAATGGGCCATCTAACACTGAAATAATTTTTCAAATCGGACCAATAGTTCCTGAGATTAGCGCGTTCTGGTAAACAAACAAACAAACTCTTCAGCTTTATATATTAGTATTAGATTAGATATATTAATGTGTGATTTGCTTTTTCACTTGCAGAGTGAGCCAGCGAGGCAAAATGGGTCGACAAAAATTCGTTTCAACCGCTTTCGACAGGCACCAAAACTGCTTACTACCCGAAGGGTGCGATGCTAGTTTTGCCCTTTGTAAATTGTTTTTACCTAAAAATAGATAGCTTAAACTTAGATAGATTGAACTGGGATTTAGGTCCCTAATACTTATGTGGAGGCGGATAAAAGGTCTTGCTCACGAATTGATTGCACGAGAAGCAAAAAAAAAAAACCATTTCATAAAAATAAAGGAAGATACACCTACACTTTATTTACATAACATAAAATATACAAAATTATTCTTTATACTAAAGGTCTCCAAGACCTAACGATATTACGAACTAAACTTTCTTTGAAATCTAATTTTAGTATTCAATTAGCCCGCGAGCTACCCGGCTGATGCTTAGAATACTAACAAGTCGGCTCTAAACTGCTCTTACCGTAGTCGTACGCCTCACATTATTCATTATAATTTCAAGCATAACATAATGCTACTAACATCGTAAGCTGAGCTAAAGCATTAAATCGCCCGTTGTTTGCACAGGTGGTTGATGTTTTTACCCCAGAGATTTGATTATGCGATTAGATTATACCTTTATTTTTATAATCAACATTTTTGAAGCTGAAAAATAAGTGGAAAGTTAATGGAGTACTTATTGTACGAAAGGTTACGGTGAACCTATCGGTTCGCGGCATTCGGTTTGAAAATTATAATTGGGTATTGATACTTGATCTTTACAGCATTTCAAGTCTGTTGAAGATTTCAAGATGAGTTTCAAGATTTTTATTTACTCTAAATACAGAAACATTGTTCATTTAGCGAATAATTAAGATTTAAGTTAAATTGTAGCATAGCATGTCTCAATAGACATGCAGACAAGAACGAGAGTAATTTCAATAACGTTTTGTTTGTGAATGGACGGTATCCAAAGAATCTCGAAAACGTTTAAATTATCTGTTGTGACAGCAAAACAGATACAAGTTCCTTAGGTAAGGAAGAAGAGTCTAAGGTTTAAAAAAAATACGAATTTAACACAAAAAAAAAATGGAAAAGCTTTTATTTCAAATAGATCAGTTATATGCACTTTTGAAAAGTCAAGGTGCGTCAGTCAAATAGATGAAGCTAATTCTGCCACAAGAGCTAGCGACAAGAGCAGCAAGTTGCTCTGCAGCAAAACGCACTCACCGATCCTATCTCCGGCGCGGCAGTTGCACGTTCCAAAGTGTAGATCTTATGGACAAGAAATTTCTTCTAGGCAGGCGTACTTCAGAGTCGTTCCCTTACCGCTACCAATCAGGTGAGATAGTATTTAAATGTGAGGCGAACAATTATACAAAAACCTTTATATGAAACCAGTACGGCCAAAAAAGGCTTGGCCCAATCTACACTTGCCTAAAACCAAGAGGTACTGAAGTACGAGAAGACTTTCACGGCAAAAATAAAAAACTGGCCAAGTGCGAGTCGAGACAAAGGGTTCCGAACGAATTTCTTTTTTAACATGTAATTTTAACACTATAGAATCCTTATAGATTTTTCTGTAATGTATAGGTACTGATGTATAATACCCATGTCTTTTTTTCAAAACTTTAGGCTCAGTAGTTTCGGAGTTTCAATGGTAATTTTTTGTCTAATTTCTTGAATAACTTCAAAACAATTTATTTGAAAATTATGAAAAGAAAACCCTCACAGTAAGCCCTTTCATTTAACATGTCACACGATATTACTCAAAAACCGTTTTTTTTTAATTTTCTAGGGGTCAAACCCCAAACTAAAAATTTTATAATTAACGTAAAATGTCCGTGTTTGAGTCACAAAAGCCCATATTTGTACCAAATTTCAACAGAATCAATCCTGTAGATCCGGAGGAAACTGGCTGTGACAGAGGGACAGACAGACACCCAAGTGATCTATAAGGATTCCGTGTTTTGTTCGGAACCCTAAAAAATAATATGTGCATAAAACTTACCTTTCGAGTTTTCTTCCTAGTGGTCACAGGACAGTGTCATTTGCTGCAATTCAACCCCACCTCTCCAGTACTTACGTCGGTAGCTCGGCGCCTCTCTACCCTCTGCGAGATAGTTAGTAACACCAAGGCGTTGCTGGCCTTCCTTGGGGAGCTGGGGTGGATCGAATGACGCATTTGTCCCACCTGCACGCAAAATACGCGCTTAGTCGTGGAGTTGCGGAAACCAGCCCGATTTACATACATACATACATACATTTATCAACAAATAAATAAATTTAAACTTTTTTTTTTTTTTTTTGCTTTTTTTCTATTGCCGGAATATCCAGGAAACGTGTTTTGTTTCTAGTTATGGTTCGGAACCCTTCGTGTGAGAGGGTTGACCGGTTTTATGGGTATGTACTTTAATGAGGAGTGTGGACTTTAAATAGAATATATAAGTACTTACCTACGTATTTACAGAGTTTTATCTAATTCTATCCAATCTATTTGATTTGAATAATAAAAGTAACTTGTCGATTATAAACGATGTTTCCACTATTCCACTATTTTGAATAAATATTCGAGTCACTTTAAATATTTGTTGAAATCTCTACATTAATCTCGTTACAACGACGTAAGCTTCAAAGTCAAGTGGACAAGTGATAGACAACACAGTACGCTTTTAACGCTATCTCTTAGTTGGAATCGAGGAAATCGCGCTTGCAAGTTGCCACTGCTAATACCAGGAAATCGCGCTTGCAAGTTGCCACTGCTAATACCACCTAGTGGGCGGGGACCAAAAAAAAGTAATTGGCGCGAAATTTTTTTTCACGTTTTTTTGTATAGGATGAGGCATCTGTTTACGCTAGTATTGTATTATCTGTGCCAACACGATTATTTTCAAACACCAATTTCTTCTAATGTATAAAAATCTCGTGTCACGGTGTTTGTTACCGAACTCCTCCGAAACGGCTCGACCGATTTTCATAAAAATTGGTATGGTCAGTTTAACGGAAAAATCGGGATATGCGCGTACGAAGTCGCGGGCAAAAAATAGTCCATAATAAAAATTTACATCTCTAATTTATATAAACTCAATTCCCGTATGAATAGTAGATGCTAAATTTTTCCGAAACTATAAGAACTATACTGTTGAAACTTGGTAGGTAGATGTATTCTGTGAACCGCATTAAGATTTTCACACAAAAAATAAAACAATAAAGAACAATGGGTAATTTTGTATGGAACCCGTACCCACTTTGTAGCATTTTAGACTAGGTGTAATTTAGAAGAGGCCTAATTGAGTAACTCGAAAATAAGTGAACGAATGAATGAAAGACCGAAGTTATGATAACTTCTTTGTAACATTTTTAATTGCCAATAATCGCACTTTTTCTGCTTTTTGGACTAAATAAATAGGTAACCAGTCATTTTTTCTGTCTTTAGAGAGCGATATAGCTTCCTATCGTTGGTTTTTGGTACAGAAAAAATATTAAATAAGAACTATCAATCTTAAATAGCACAGTTTTATTAAATTGTATTGTTACTTTCAATGATTATATCATCCCAGGCACTTGCCGGACCTACGAAGTTATCTAGGTGCCTGCCAACACCTAAGTACCATATTATGCTAATAGTATGGGCACAAGCACCTAGAGTTCTCATACCCGTCATGCAGGAGCAATAATACGCTTCGATGGCTTCTCTGCCCTGGACATTAACCTTGATTAAAATATATGTGTAATATATTTTATTCGACACGTGCCTCGATAATATGCGGCCTCTAATTAACGAGCAGTTTTCGGTTACTAGCCCATGCTGCGACATACTAGGGCTACGGCTCGAAGATACCTCAATATAATATATACCATCTCCACCTCGCAAATGCTCGGCAACATATGATCTAGCGAGCTTTAAATGGTATGTGCCCAAACTGAGTAGAATGACGTCTTCTTCTGTCAATTGTGAAAATGGTATTGACGTAGCCGTCATTGTTGTGAACACCGCCCGCTGTCTGTTCATATGTTCTGCGACTACATAATTACCCAGTCTGTTGGGTTCACTTCTTCTTTGCGCTATTATATTGATAAAAGCGTGGGCATGCTTATTATCTGTCAGAAGCTGGCTAAATGCATTTATAAGGGCTCTCGCAATACGGAAGTCTTCAAATAAGTGAGGGAGTGTTTTATTGATAACTGTATGCCTAAATATTTTGTAGTCCCTTTTGAACCATCCGTTTATTACTTCAATGACCCAATGCACTATGGTGATTTCTCGAGATTTATTGGCTTGAATATCTGTAAGCTGTGTGGCATGCCTATCTTTACTTGGTGGCATATGGGCAACATAGCCAGCACTTTCTATATCTGGTATAGAGTCTCTAAAACCTCGATCTAATATAAAAACGTCATCTGTTTGTAACGTTATATGCACTGGGGACGTTTGATCATTCATAATCTCAGTCATGATTTGGGCATCAGTCTTTGTTGCAGCGTATGGTCCACATATATCTATAATATAGCCATCTGGGCAAGTAATCACAAAGGGTTTTAACAAGTTTTTATACTTGTGTAAGCTGTAAGACTTTTTTTGAAATAAAAAGTTTTTACTTTTCTGTACGTATATATACGAACCATCACAAATAGCTATAGCCACTGGGTTTATAGGGTTGGAATATATTGATGATGGTACTGCAAGGCTGTGAGCTATAATTTCATCCCGACTTATATGATTGAAACCCAAATGGCGAACAACAAAGTCTTGGGTCAAGCAGTTTCTAGCAGTTTTAAGCAAAATACCGATCGTTTTACGAGATACACCTATTTGGGAGGCTATACGTGTATTTGGTTCACCAGACCGTTGTTTTAATAAATATATTCCTAGTGCAGTTTTTGGTCTTCTACATTGATTTAAAAGAGACGGTGTTTCATTCAAAAGGATTTCGAATTGTTGGTGTGTTTAGCCAGTTAGGTAATATAGATCCTCTGGTAAAATGTTGTTTACATTGTCAAAATCTATATTAGTCTTATGTTTATATGCATCTCGTAACGTATCAATCATATCTTTGAGATGGTCTGGTGTGAATATTGTCTCTCCATTATCATCAGTGATCGGAGTAGGTAGATTGATTTTTGGTACTTGTATCATAAATGCACACAGAAAGAATAAAATGGATAAGCCATTTTCCCGGAAAGTAATTCCGGTATTCCCGGATTCAATTAAATATTGTTAATGTTGGTAGTGATATTATTCCTACTTAATTCAAAATTTAAAGGAAGGTATCAAAACTAAATTAATTCATTATTTATCTGTTGAATAATAAAAACAATCGATTTCCGATCGAAGCTTTAATTTTTATTTTTTTATTTTTAGCCTTTTATGGCTAGAACTTTTATAGATAGACATAAATTGTAGCACTTAAATTTAAATATTTTCATAGTGGTCATGGTAATTTGCATTAAGAATAATAAAGAATAATATTGCTCATTTTATTACAATTCCTACCCTTTTTTTTGAGGATGGCAAATCATCAAATGACTCCTTCCACTCTGGCAGAATAAAATTCCTACATAAGTTCCGGTTTTTTTTTAATAATCCACCAATTCCGGAGGAATGTCCATATTAATATATACGTTTCGGATCAATGACCCCATTTCAATCTATCTACTCCGATCACTGATTATCATACAGGGAGCTCCAATCTTTTGTGTTGATGTGATGTGTACAAACGCGTGCATGTTCAGGAACGTACACGCTATGATTAACCAACAAGAATACTTTTATAAACCTGGACACTCTGTGAAGTTCTTGATTGATGCACCGATGAAATAAACAGTGACGCGCCGTATTTGCAACCCTTCTATAAGTTGGAACAGACGTTGGGTGCTCTGGGTTTGCAAGTTCCTGGTTTTGTTCTTGTTCGAACCTAGCTTGCTGTCGTCTTCCAGCTACCCAACAACGATGACACATAGCCTGAAGTTGATTCAGGGTCATCTAAAAGAAAAACCAAATCCTCAAGTAACTTAAACAATAAATAACTTAATAAAGAGTGAACAAAAAGACACCGTGTACTCGATGATCAAAAGCTATTGTTATACTAACCTCATTTATGTTAATCCGTGCCATCACATACTCTGTGAAGCCTGGATTGTCTTCCAAATAGGTTCGCGTCAGTATATGCCGGTTTCGGTCACGAATTACTGATCTTGTACATGTAACACACTGTATACGGCGTTCACCTTCCATTTTTTTGAAGCAGATGAGTAATAATAATAATCCAATCGTTAAGTAATACACTGAAGTCCGTTGTGAAAGCCGAGGTTGTAAATAAAAGTAAGAATAAAATAAACTAAGATATGCGCGCGCGCTCAAAATCAGTTCCTAACAGGTACTAACTACTGACGACACACCGACGCTAGCACAAAATAGTTCGAACTACCTAAACCACATAATGGATAAAAAAAAAAAATTGAACGTGCGTGGGTCGATTTTACTAAGGATTTTCGGTATTTTCAACATCGAATATCTTTTTTCCTACATAAGTTACAAAGTTGCTCCCATACAAAAAATATCTACGTTTTCAAAGACCTTTCGAATGGTACCAATTTCAACTTGCTACAAACTGGGTACGTTCAGACCCATGTTCTTTGTAGTTACGTATTATAAACTAGCTTTTGCCCGCGACTTTGTACGCGCGTACCCGTTTTTTCCCGTTACTGTAAAAATTTTGAGAAATTCTCCCTACACTCTCCAAGGAGCCTTCTTGGCAAATTTCAGCTTCTTAGTAGGTACCTACTGAATGAGGAGACTGATTGAATGAGGAGCACGTAGGTAAGTAATAATCCTCAGACCGACCTCAGCAAGTGTTGCTTAACCTTGAAGATTGACTCGTGTGACTGGTATATTCCAAGGCACGCTGGAATCTCGGTATGTTATAATGGTCACCCATCCATACATCGACCTCGGCAAGCGTAGCTTAACCTTGAAGATCGACCCATGCGATGATTTATCAACTAACAAAACAGATTGTAAAAATAATCGTCTTATTGATCTTCCTCGTTAAACAAAACGTGGGTATTTCAACATGGGCTGAGGTCATATTTCTGCGGAAAATCTTAATGCTATCTATCGAAAATATAGTTGAACTGTCAAATATAAGATCGAACTCAGAAGGAAGCTCACAATTGTTACGATAAATAATGATTATATAATAAAATGTTCACTATTCTTTTACTACATATTAAAAGTATATCAAATAATTAACAATATGATTTTGTGTTCTTTTTACAAATTAGTTACTACTATTTATCTCAATAGATGGCATTGTAAGTATCTGGAGTCTCAATGAAAACTAC
This sequence comes from Lacanobia oleracea, assembly GCA_950371165.1. Taxonomy (NCBI): domain Eukaryota; kingdom Metazoa; phylum Arthropoda; class Insecta; order Lepidoptera; family Noctuidae; genus Lacanobia; species Lacanobia oleracea. The sequence goes on from OX493405.1 coordinate 7,222,471, forward strand.
CTATTAAAATTCAATATCTTTTGAGTTTGTGGGTCGATTTTGATGAAGTTAACGTTAAATGTTACTCGGGATAACACTTATGTTTTTTAAGTACTTAAATTTTTAATCCAATCAGTGGTTTATTTCGCTCGGTAGTTGATTACGTACTTTAAATTAAGACTATATTTTCTTTTCCCTATACTTGTAGTATAAGACGGTATTACTTGCCAAATTTCATAGTTCTAGGTCAAATACCCTATGAATTTTGATTCCCTTGAGAATGTCGAAATATTCGCTTTTTGCAGTATAAACGGCCGTATCTTTTTTGTATGTTAACTTATAACTATGATTTTTTTACAGTTTCAAGGGATCGTAGACCTGTGTAGTTATATGGTTTATATTCCAGCTCGATAGCTCATCGCGTTCCCGAGATAAAGGGTCTTGACAGACGGACGGACAACAGAGTGGTCTTATTAGGGTTTTTTCCTTTTGAGGTAAGGAACCCTAAAAATGTTGACTTTTTCAAAAAACTCATCCTCGGAAAACGAATAAAATATCCAAAAAATCCCTTTTAAGCAGCCTGATGCAGAAGGTGTCATCGAATTTGTGATTGAACTAAAATAAACACCAGTAACAACATCAGAAAGGTAGAGGAACCTATTCCTAGTTATGGCCAACTAGAATTTTTTTTTTAACTCAACCCGCCAGAATAGCTCTTAGTACTTCATTAATAGACAACGATTTATGCCAGAGACCTTTTTTTTTTTTTTTAGAATGGGAAATCACGAGTCTATTAGAATCAAAAACCGCAATGTCCTTTTCAATTTTCAAGGACATTGCGGTTTTTGATTCTAATAGACTTGACTCCTCCTGCTTTGGGTAAAGTAAAAGGGAGTGTCAGACTCTTACTGACTAAAACCCATTCGTGTTCCTCCTAGAGCCCTTTGCGTTCCAGGGTACGGTGCCTCTTTCGAACGAAGTCTGCAGCCCCGGCAGGCGCTGGCCCTAGCGGTCCCTGTCTTTTGTGCTGACAGCTCTTTGAGGAGCGCGTGGAACACAGCGCACCGTCGACTCGGGCCCGTTTCTGATCAGACGGCAAGCCACCCAAAGCTCGCCGTCCGCAGGCCTGCGCCAACGGTGGCTGAGAATCGCCCTGCGACTCGCGGCGTCTTCTTCTGTTGCGGCGGCTGGGGCGTGAGGTTTCCCTCTCTCTCACACGTTCGGCTTCCTCCTTTGCTAGCAATACTGCTTCGCAGAAGGAGGTGACCGCTTCTCATGTCTCCTCACTCCGGACCATGGCCTGAACCAGGGCCGGATGCGAGAGATCGCCGCCGCCGATCGCCTCGACGAGGACACGGCGGTGCTCCGCCCAAGCAGGGCAGACCTCCACCGTGTGCTCCACCGTGTCCTCTGGATGATCCTCGCAGTGTTGACACCCGGGCGTATCCTCCCGCCGAATCCCAAACAGGTATCTCCCAAAACAACCGTGTCCGGTGAGTACCTGCGTCAAGCGGAAGGTAAGGACACCGTGGTCCCGCTCTGGCCACTCTTCAAAGAGGGGACTTATCGCCGCAATTATGGCGTGCCCAGCGCTGGTTTGCGACAGTCGTTGTCTCCATACTGCCATAAACTATTGGAGATCCTGCCGGAGCTCCATTCGCCGTGCTGCGATTTGCCGTGGCAGAGGAGTCTCGTCCCGGCGTCGCGCCTCCACGCGCCATTTGTAAATGAGCGCGTGGGCTCTCGCCTCCAGATCCTATGGCGGCAGTCCGTCAAGGAGGCTCGCCGCCTAGCCAAAGACCGTACGGTATCCCTGGGCCAGCCGGATAGAGCCTGGCGCCCCATAAAAGATCATGGACCGCACGACCCCCGCGTAAAGCCTCCGGCAGGAGGCGTTTGGACCCCGTAGATTGGGCAGAAGCCTTTGAAGGCAGCCCCAGCTCGCCCCAGTCTGGGAGCCAAACGTCGGAAATGCTCGACGAAGTTCCACCGACTGTCAAGGACGAGACCCAGGTAAGTCATCGTCGATCCGACGCCGATGTGAACTCCTCCTACCGTTTTTTGAGATCACGACGGTGGCCTGTTCCGAGATCCATGAAAGCACATGGCTTCGGACTTATGTAGGGCCACCTCGATACCCAACTGCCGGATCCTCTCAACGACTACCGCAACCTGTCATAGCGTCGGCCGCCGCCTGGTGCGACCCCCTCTACGCCAGGACCAGCGTGTCGTCAGCATAGCACATAACGCTGACGTCAATAGGGAGGTCAGCGCGCAGCACCCAGTCGTAGCCGATATCCCACAGGAGCGGCCCCACAACGGAACCCTGTGGAATACCGCACGACATCTCACGTAAGCATGCACATAAGCAGACAACTCAAGCATAAAAAAAGTGTATTGAGAGTATTATGTCAACATCTAAAAAAACTGGCTAAGTGCGATACCGTACTATAAACCTTAATTTTTATTATTTGTTTTAATAGCGGCAATAGAAATACACAATCTGTGAAAAATTTCAACTCTCTACCTATTACGGTTCTTGAGATACAGCCCGCTGACAGACAGACGGACGGACGGACGGACGGACAGCGGAGGCTTAGTAATAGGGTTCCGTTGGTTACCCTTCGGGTACGGAACCTTAAAAAAAAGTATATATATATATAAAAGAAGAAGAAAAAACAAATAATTAACCACTACGGACACATAAGTAACCAAATATATTATGAACTCACAGAAACTGTCATAAGCTAACTATGAAGGAACATTAAAACGAAGTTTGTCTTGTTTTCAACATTGAGACCAATTATTATTATCGTACCTACTAGTATTACTTAAAAAAAATAGTTGTATATCTAAGTGTAACTGACTAAATTGTCTTTGAGATAGTTTGTCACTTTTATTCCATTAAAATATGTAGGTTTTGGTCCGATTATCGCTTTTATTTATTTATTTATTAAAGCTTTATGTACAAGTAAAACACTGTACAAAGGCGGACTTAATGCCGTAGGCATTTTCAACCAGTCGACCTTAGCCTTTATGTCCGTGATAGACATAACTTTACAAATTAACTACATTTTGTTTAACGAATAAAGCTCATTTTCATGTATCAAATTATTAAGAAAATAGTCTAATGTAACATATATTTTTTCAAAAAATTACGACTAGCCGTTTAGACGTAATGCTCATTTTAAAATCAGCTACAGAGTCGTATCTGCGCCTTAAGCAGAAAAGTAATACTAATAAATTAAGTTATAAGGTAATATAGATATTGCTCAATAGTTATGATTTACACCATCCTGGTTTATTTTCTCTAGCTTACTCAGAGCTTCGGCGCGGGCAAAGTTTTATTAAAGAAAACGAAGTCTAGCTTTGACTGAGTTCCCAACTCAACTGCGGAGAAATAGAAAAAGGCCGCTTCATATTCAAAGCAGAAGTCGATAAAATAAAGCGTTAGAAGTTCTTCTTATAAGAGGAAATAATAATTTAAATGTTGGGGGGTAATTGGTAAAGTGGAGGGAGGAATCAATATAGATACATTTATTTTTGATTGTGTGATGTATGACAGAAAAACTTTTTCTCGTCTGTCAATTTATATTTCTTTTCACGGGTCACAATTCTGTGCTGCTGTAAGCTCAGAATGTTATTCAAAATATTATGGACTAAATTTTGAAAAAAGGAATTGAAGTTGAGTAGGCTATTTATCATAGTAGGTAATATATTTGTAATACTAAATTTTACTGAAAACCTGTCCAAATTTCGCAATAAAGTTGTATTTGACATGTTTTGAACACCAAGCACTCAATTCAGAAACCAGTCCTAAATAATGCGCCCAAACCCACTAAAATCTAAAACATGAAAGGCACAAAATCGAAAAATCCAATATCAGCTTTTAAATTCATCAAAAAACTAGTAATTCTTTTACAATCCTGCACTTAAATATCAATCATGATTAAAAACATTCAGCTTAACGTTGAAAGATTTTCCGCCGAGCAGATGATATGGTAATGAAGGCGCATCCAGCTTCCAAAGGGGAATATTCGATATTCTAATGCGAAGTAATAAAAGTCCTGTATTAGCATCGGAAACTCTCGACCTGGGAATGCCTGGGGTTGGTTGAAGTACTCACACTTTACCCCAGTGGTTGGCTTTAAATGTATTGTACGAACGTTAACTGTATTTGGTTCGAAAGTCAAATTGGGTTCGAATAATGTGGAACGAATGAGTACCTGCTTGTTGTATTTGTAAAACGATTTGAGTATAAAGGTTGTTTGTGTAAATAAATATTATTTGAGATAGAAACTATGGATGCAGTACACTTTGTTTTATTTTAGTTGCTTCTTCTCATTCGGTAGTCAACTTCAAGACATTAGTTTAGCGTGACGGCAGATAGGAAGAAAATGGTGAAAGAAACTTGTTGCGCTGCCCCAAGCTACATGGAACATTTGTGAGTGTGTCAGGTAGGGTCGTAAAACAAAAGAGCGACACACCGGCCGGGTGGCCAGCCGTGGGATATTCACGAAATATTTTGAACCACTTTGGCCGTTACAGAGAACTTGGCATTCTTTCACATTAGTAATGTTTAATTGAGTTTTCATTTTCAAGATATGATGCTTTATAAAGTAACCACAAAATACCAAATAATTATGGTATCTAAATGACTGATAAATAAACCAGTCAGTTGTAGAGTTATAATATGAACAAACCATGGAATTATTATATACGGTCCATATAAATAAGACGGATCCACTATTAGTTACACGCAAACACTCTGGAATTATATGCCTCAGGGACTACTAACATGCATTGCTCCGTTTGACCAATGTCCACGATCCCATGAGAGACTCGCAGTTTACAGATATTATTTGTTTTTAAAGATCCTAACTAAAATGGTACTGAACGAATGTTCCGTAAAATTAACATTCAGACAAACAACACAGATTATTTCGGTTATTTTAAAAGTGCCTTTAAAGTTGGAAAATGGAGGAGTTTTGTGTGCAACCAGTTATAGTTTCCATATTATTATACCTAATCTCCCAGCGGAAATTCGAACACGGAAGCTGATTAGCTTAGATTAATGTTTGAGATTTCAAAGCTAAGTTCGCAGGAGATAAGTACAAGTGCGCATAAGTGAGTAAATACAGGTGAACTCTATATTTCTTTAAGCTCATACTCCGATGGGACTCGGGAATCGAACCCAGAAACCAAAGATTCAAAACATTTTATTTCAAATAAACCATTCACAAGCACGCTTGAAACGTCAAGGTCGGTCAGTCAAAAACATGGAAGCACGTTCCAAAGCGTGGATCTCTATGAATCTATGGAGAAGAACGTGCAAGAAACTCCACAGACACTCTTTTAAATCATGTTCTGTTTTACAAAATTCTAATTTACATGTACTTGTTGCTTCTTGCATATGAGGACAATGCAAAGGGAAAATGTGCTTATTATAAGAATTTAAAATATAAAAATTGAAATAAGCGAATGGCAGTTAAGAGATGACCAGTCTCAACTGACGGCGCCCGTTCACGAACATGACGCGTGTATCGGCACCATTCAGCTCTACCATTACAAAGGGAACCGAATGACCCAACCCACGCGCCGCCATCAACGAGACATTTGAGTGAGCATGACATGCTCTCAACCACCATGCTCGTTCATGTCCAACAAGTAAAACTATAACTAATCACATAATATGTAAATGGCTTCATGGTACTCACATTTACAAAATTTGAAAAATATGCTTCTACTTTACACAAAACTATGGTTGTCAATGACCAAATAATGAAAAATAAATAAATAAAAACAACGATTAAGTTCTTACACCAAAAATAATTAATAAATGATTATAATAATTATGTAAGTACATATAAAAAGAGGGTGAGCATCTCTTTCAAATATAAAAACCTAACAAGTGGACCCAAGCATCTGTGACTGTGGAGCAGGACCGGCATTTAGCCAAGCGTTTTTATCGAGGATATAATCTTCCAGTTTATAATACGCTTGTCTACATAGTGTGCGTTTTATGAATGCTTCAGCATTTCTGCTTTCTGCCTTGCCTTTTCCCAACTATATTGGGGTCGGCTTCCAGTCAAACCGGATTTATTTGAATACCAGTATTTTACACGGAGCGGCTGCCTACCAGACCTCCACAACCCATTAATTGGGTAACACGGTACTTCATGGCAAGACTGGAGTCAGATTAACTGGCTGGGGTGATTCTGACTATCCGTAACGACTGCCAAAGATCCACAAATGACAGCCGGGACCAACGGCTTAACGTGCTTTCCGAGGCACGGAGGAAACTCGGTATTTTAAGATGGTCACCCATCCACAGAACAACCTTGGCAAGCGTTGCTTAACCTTGAAGATCGACCCGTGCGGCTGTTATTATCTAGCCACGAGCTAATAAATTCGAGAATATCAACTGGTATTTTATTATAAAGTTTAACACAGTACCCCATAAAAGAAGTGTGTACTTTAGCCATTCTGAATTGGGGTTGATCTAATCGTAAAGTTGTTCCTATTTCTAGTATTAAAAATATGCCTGTCTCTAATCTTGCTAAAAAGATGAAGATTTTTCCGAACATACATAATGTTTTCGTAAATGTATTGACAAGGTATCGCCATGATGTTGATATCCTTAAACAGTTCCTTTAGGAAATCACGCCGACAGAGATTGTATATGGCTCTGATTACTCTTTTTGCAGGATAAATACAGACTCGATGTCTGCAGTACGTCCCCATAATAAGATACCGTAATACATGATACTATGAAAGTAACTAAGAAGACCACCTCGCGGTATCTATATCAGTAAATTAACGGATTTTTCGGACAGCGTATGCTGAACGCTGAACTTAGCCACCCCGCAAGAGATGTTAAATGAGGACCCCATTGTAGCCTTGAGTCAAGCGTAATCCCCAGGAAAACCGTGTTTTCGACGAATTCAAGTTTCTCCTTGTTCAATACTATGTCGCAATCATTATTTTTAACATTCAGTGAGGCAAATCTGATGCATTTAGTTTTTTTCCCATTTAATACTAAATTTTTACAGTAAAATTTGGACCTGCTGTAGGCCGTTATTTACGTCGTCAAGATTTATGGAACGTCTATCTATCTTAAAAATTAAGGACGTATCGTCAGCAAATAATACCATTTGAGATGGTTTTTTTTAAAGATGGGGTAGATCATAAATATACTAAAAAGAGGAAAGGGCCCAAAATAGAGCCTTGTGGTACCCCCATTTTGACTTTTAAAACCTGTGAATTGGCACCATTTACTTGAACTTGCTGCTGTCTGTCATTTAAGTAAGACTTTATTAGACTGAGTGCAAGTTAACCTAGTCCGTAATGTCCTAGCTCTAGGAGCAAGGTTTCGTGATTTACGCAATCAAATGCCTTGGAGAGGTCACAAAATATTCCTGTGGCATCTTGCGCCTCTTCCCACGCTGAATATATGTGTTTTAACAACGTAGCACCAGCGTCAGTCGTACAACGACCTCTGGTAAAACCATACTGTTGATCGTGTAAGATTTTACTGATGTTAAAATGATTGAGCATCTGATTGAGCATTATTTTTTCAAACACTTTGCTAAAAACCATAATAATAAACCCATAATTAAAACCATAATTATTGGTGTCTTTGCTGTCGCCCGATTTAAATAGTGGTATAACCTTACTATAGTTCATTATATACGGAAAGGCTCCTTGGTCCACACATAAATATTAAAGCCAAGAATGGTGCTATAGTTTCAATTATGGACGATTACACTTTAATAGACATTCCTTCTTATGTCTTCGTCAATTTGATTTTGATTTGCCGGAAAGCTTTTATGACTGTCATAGGGTTGATATGTTTGAACTGGAATTCAATAGTACAACCTGCGACGTTAGCTCTTTGTAAATTATTTGAGACCTCAGATGAAGAATTTAAAGATTCTGTAGTTTTGATTGGTATATTGGTGAAAAAATTTACAAATTCTCGAGCTACTTCTAAATTAGAGCTTTTGGCACCATGTGCAGTCTCTAGTAAATAATCAGTGTTTCGTACTTTATTTCTATTCTTCTTCCACCTGGCGTTAATCCCGGCCATTGCCAGGGTCTGCCTTCCTACTTACTACTTTAATTCTACTAGTCTTCGTACTTTATTTCTATTAGTTTCCTTATTTATGACTTTTTCAAACTGTCTTTATTTTGTTTTTCTGCCGATTTGATCTTGTTTCTAATATATAGGGCTTTAACTACCTTGCAATTATTTCTGAACACTTTAGAATATTTGTTTACAAACTTATTTAAAGAATCAGTGTTTATGACGGGCTTAAGGCCATATAGCTCATATAGTCTTTCCCTACTTACCCTAATAAAATGTTTGGCAGGCGCGCTTCCGACCATGAGACGAACGGGGCAGTTAGTCCTATATTATATGAAGGCGGGCACAGAGGTATCGGGATGCTTCGGCGTCGCAGCGGCCGTAGCTAGTGATGCCATCATTAAGCCCCATGAACCAAGCGTGTCAGTGAGTGTCACTGTTCGCTCATAGCAATTAAGGGCCCATGAGAACGTGGTATATTCCATACACAACCTATTTCGACAGACTGACTGACAGATTACCATTAAATATTGGTCACGTATTTTTTCTTTTATCACGGGACCAAAAATAATGACGTAAGAATGGGTTTTAATTTCACGTGGGGTCACGTCTACGTAAAGTTCAGTTCTAGGTATGAAGGGTAACCAAACTTTGATGCTTTTTGTCTTTTTCAATCATCATCATCTGCCTAGCCTTTTCCCAACTATTTTGGGATCGGCTTCCATTCAAACCGGATTTAGCTGAATACCAGTATTTTACGCGGAGCGGCTGCCTACGTGACCTCGACAACCCATTAATTGGGTAACACGGTACTTCATGGCATAACTGGAGTCAGATTAACTGGCTTCTGACTATCCATAACGATTGCCAAAGATCTACAAATGACAGCCGGAACCAACGGCTTAACGTGCTTTCCGAGCCACGGAGGAATCTCTGTATGATAAGATGTTCACCCATCCACAGACCAACCTTGGCAAGCGTTGCTTAACCTTGAAGATCGACCCGTGCGGCTGTTATTATCTAAGCACGCCGCCATTCTCTTCTTCGAGAACTTCAGTGATGGATAACCTTTGTTTTAGAAAGTTATTGAATTAATTTGAATAGCACATAAAGACGTATACAAATAAATTCAATGGCATAGGTACAATCATATCTATTTTATCATATCTGAACTGATTTTGAAAATTCTTTTACCACAAGCCATGTTATTTGTGATTGTCATACGGTATATTTTAATCCGAAAAATACCGCCCAACGAAGTGGGCACGGGTCAGCTAGTTAATTTTAACTTTGTGGTTAAAATTACTATAAATCCCTAACAGGTATTCCAGTAAGTTAGGCCAAGTATTCCTACAACTTAGCTAAAAATCATAGCTGTAACGGTTAGTTAAACTTACGCCTTCCGAGAATTCTGAACAAAGTTTTTAATTCAGTGTAGAACGTGTTTAGTAGTTAATGAGTATTACTTCCAAGAGGAGTTCTCTTCGTAAGACTCGCTGTGAAGATTATGCAAGATTAAGTTTTATTTATTTAGTGAAAAAAAAATAAAGGAATAATTTGTCGCGTTATTTTATGTAGCTTGCATTCGAAATTCAAGCTGAGTAAAAAATATCTCTGAATATTTCTATCTCTATTGGCACCCCCGTTCTACAGGTTCAAGCTTTGACACTTGTCTCACCGCCGGCGAGGAAGCGAGTAGCTATCGACCATTTGCTCGCTGAGGAAAGGGACAAAAGATATAGATCTCATGTGAGTAATAGAGACACACACATTCATAGTCAATAGCTGGCTGTTCACACTGCCGGCGAGCGGCTCTTACTTCTAGTTGATCGCAGCGACAAGAGCTATTAACGATTGTACTCGCTCGGTGACACTCGCTCGGCAATGCTCGCTTGGCGGTCAGAATAACCAAACTGCGGTAATTTCTACCAATAGTACGGGCCGGAGCGAGTATTGCGGGTAAAAGCCCGTCGTACGAAAGCAGCGAGTGCTTTAGTGCGACGGGCTGAAAGACGGAGTGAAAGCCGAGCGTCAAAACTATTGAAAGTTTTCACTCGCTACTCGCTGATCGCCGACGGTGAGACAAGTGCCTAATGAGACTGCACTACCGTCCGCTCTATTTATTCTGTTCTTCCAAAAACTATGAATGATGTTTTATGTTTTTAGATCATCTGTATCTACACAGTGTAAGCTTTGTTCCTGTTTCTATAAATGATGATTACCAAGAGACCAGAATGATTCACCAGTAACTTGCATTGAAATACAAACTAGTGGAGTCTGAGGTACCGTATTACATGTATGCGCCAGACCCAGTTCTCGAAAATGATCATTTCACGTTGTAATGGGATCGGTCTATCATCACTGATTGTTGCCAATAAGCCAAATATTAGTGGCTTTAGACCAATAGGCGCGCCTCTCAATGTTTAACAAAAAGTAACAAAGTAAGAAAGAAAGAACAAGTTTATTTGGCACAAACAGATACACACAATGTAGGTACAAATAAAAAAACAATTACCTTGTGCGTCCCGCGGCTGCGCCAAATAGGTCCAGTTCAGTAAAATGCCAGACAACTATATAGGCGTTGCCTGACGCTGGTTTTCAACTGAACCTTACGTTGAGTAAGGATAACCTTACCACGCAAGGTTGACCATATGTAGAATATGGACTCGGCTGTCATTGTGCCGATTATTTTTACCGTCAATAGCAGGTTGAAAGCTTCGACGGCCATCTGTGGAAGCTGGTGTTGCCTGTGGTTGGATAGCTTTTTTTTGTTTTATTTGTGATGGGTTTGCTCTTGACTCTAGTCTACGTCAGAGATGACAGAGACAAAGTCTATGATGAAGCGAGTTTATCTAGAATGAGCCTGTTCACTATATCTTTGAAGAGATTAGGGTTGTAGTAAGCGTTTGGAAACACAGACGCTGGCAGAGAGTTCCACTCCTTTGCTATGCGCATTATAAAAGATGTTTGGAAACGCTTAGTGAAATTGGTGGAATAGCAACAAGGTAGGGATGGTAAGGTGCAGTGTGTCTGGATGTCCGATGGTAGAAGGGGGCCGGTGGGATAAGGTCGTGGAGTTCTTGGGTACACTCACCGAAGTACAATCTATAGAAGACAGGCAACCTTACGGCGACGAGCCAAGCTATGTAGCTTGGCATTGACCACTTTTACGTCACCGATGCGTCTACTAGCTCTACGTTCCACCGAGTCAAGCTCGGTAAGCTGATACTTAGCTGAGTCATCCCAAAGGTGGCTACAATACTCCATGCAGGAACGGACTTGTGCTTTGTAAAGGGTTAAAAGCTGTCCAGGCGTGAAGTATCGCTTCACGCTATTTAGGGTGCCCAGCTTATTGGCCGCAGTTTGGGCTTTGTAGTCGATGGTGGCGTCAAAAGGCTTCAAGGGTCATAAGGCTGTATTCGATACGGCTCGTATTGTGAGGAAGTTTCTATCACTGGAGCTCTAATCACTATTGGCTTGGAACCTGTTCCCGACACCGGTGAACTAATATTTAAATACATGATATACTATACATTTTTGGTAAAGAAATATTTAAACATGTCTATACTGTAATAATGGGTTGTACGTTGTTTTATAGAAGATAGTTTCATAGAATTTCGTTTCACATAAAAATTTTCTCATATTATCATTTCATAGAATAATCAATACGCAGAATACTTACTTTGAATAAATTTAAATCATAGATTTTTGTTACAAATAAACTTTGTTTCGATATTTATGATGGGTCTACCTTTTATAGCAGAACTTTTTACGTCATAATATTGTTTTGCATAACAACGGATAGCATAAACTTCATTTCGCAGAAAATCATTTCGCATACACTCAGTTGTCATACATTCAAAACTCATAATTTTGTTAGTCTGAATCATCTTTAGGCATAATGTTTATATCCATAATAATTAAAAAGCAGAACCATCATATCGCAGAAAATTCACAGTCAGAATCGTCTTTTGGCATACATTTTATATCGATAGTCATTATAATAATAATAATAAGTTTATTAGTACATAACCAAAACAACAGCACAGTACATAGTATATGGAAACAGTGGGTTGTACTACCAATTTTTAAAATTATTGACAGTTTTCCGGGCTCCTAAACTAGGTACGCAGACCTGTATCTTAGGAGTCGGAGATTTTGCGGCTTCAATTTATATAATACAACCGTGACTTTTCTGTTTGTTTACAGTATTTTTATTTTATTTTATTAACACAGCAAATGGAGTGATTGTAAATGAGACATTAAAAGGCAGAACTTTTTTTTTTCGCCACACACATAACCACCACTTAACCTAAATGCTAATTACAAAAATATTGTCGGCTTGGATGCATGTAGCATGCAAACAGGCATACAACATGCAAGCAGGCATGCAACATGCAGCATGCATGCAGCATGCATGTAGCATGCAAGCAGGCATGCAACATGCAGCATGCATGCAGCATGCAAGCAGGCATGCAACATGCAGCAGGCATGCAGCATGCAAGCAGGCATGCAACATGCAGCAAGCATTGTTTCTGTCACGGCTCCGGCGCTGCGGGGTTTGGGCGGCGCCACGCGAGCTTATCGTCACAGATGGTTTTAACGCTCACCACCGCAGCTTCGGCTTGCTGGCCGGCTTCGCCGGCCAGCCTCAGCCGCGGTGGCGGGCCTTCAAACCACCTGCTCCTCAACTCGCGGGCCGCCCTACCCCTCCGCGCCTACGCGGGTTTAAATTACACTCTAGGGGTAGGGCAGACAAGACTGCGTAAAGTCGGTTTCGCAGCGATTCGTTTCTGTCACAAAATTTTGCAGCACAACGTATTGACTTTTTATGACACAAATTTAATTTAATATTGAAAATGCTACCAATACATGCTATATTTAGAACATTCTATGTCACTTTTGCAGACCATTCGATTTTAAATACATTGCACGTAGGTTATCTAACCATTCGACAGCATAAATTTACTTTATTTAAATTATCAGTTTTATTCCATATATTATAAGTTTTTGATGTTTTGAACACTAATTTTTACAAGAAGATACATCTATTTTAATTTTTGATGTTCAAATATGCACCCATACCAAATAATCGTATCTCTAAATAAATGTTATGCTAAACAAAATTATGCATAATATTAATTATGGCAAAGGTAATTATGCGAAACAAAATTCTGCCAAGATAAAAGTATGCCATTGTAAATTCGGACACGTAAATATTCTGCCAAACAAAAGTTATGCTAAATAATTTTTATGCCTTAAAAATATTCGATTAAATAAGATTATGCCATGTGAGTTATGCCAAATAAAAATCGGAGTATCAAGATTCTGCCAAATAGAAGGAACCCATTTATGATATCATAGAATTACAAATCAAATATTCTTTATCCGCATAATGAGTAGTTAACATAAAACTTGTTACCAAGATAAACTTTTCATCAACTGACAGTTTCTAAACGTTTGACAAAATGTATACCCTCCTATAAAATTACAACATCGCAGTCACAAAAAAAATGCCGGTAAATTCTACTCAAGCAAGCATGCAGTATGCAACCGACCATGCAATATGCAGAATGCAAGCAAGCATGCAGTATGCAGGCGAGCATGCAACATGAATGCAGCAAGCATACAGCAATCATGCGGCATGCAACATGCAGCATGCAACAAGTATGCGGCATGCAACATGCAGCAAGCATGCGGCTTGCAACATGCAGCATGCAAGCAAGCAAGCATGCAGCACGCAAACAAGCAGGCAACATGCAGAATGCAAGCAAGCAACACAGTATGCAGGCAAACATGCAACATGCAGCAGGCATGGTTTCTGTCACGGCTCCGGCGCTGCGGGGCTCCGGCGATCCCACGCGACTTTATCGTCGCAGATGGTTATAACGCTCACCACCGCGTTATAACACCTGCTCCTCAGCTCGCGGGCCGCCTCGCCCCTCCACGCCTACGCGGGCTTAAATTACAATCTAGGGGTAGGGCAGACAAGACTACGTGGGGTCGGTTTTACAGCGATTCATTTCTGTCAAAAAATTTTTTAGCACACGTGTTGATTTTTTAAGATAGTATTTTATTTTGGTTAAATGCTATTTTATAAAAATGGCAATATGTGTAGTTAAATTATTCCAAATAAAGTTCTGCTATCTTGAAAGTATGCCATGGACAATAATATTTAATTATAATTACATTTCACTGAAGTATAAAATACTGTGGAACAAAACACCGGTTAAACAATATTCGTTAAAACATAATTCTACTATTTGATAAGTTTGGTAAATAAAAAAATGTGATCATGAAATTCATTGAATAGTGTTTCTGTGAAATAGGTTTCATGCAAGTAAATAGTCTTTGAAATAATAATATTTGACATAAAATTACAACAACCAAATATTATGAAAAACATTTTCTGCGAAATGATATTCTATGAAATTTCTGTCTGCGAAACAAGGGTACACCGTAATAATGTCATAAAGTTGAAAGATTTTTATTTGTTAATACCGAATGGGCTCCGAAACTACTGGACAGATTTTATCTGTTTTCTCGCCAATAGAAAGCGAACAAAATAAATTATAACCCATGATATTTCTTGATAATTTAATCAAGAAATAACATGGGTTATAATTTATTTTCGAAGAAAATAGAGATCCCTACGAAAATTGCAATACCTAATAAACCCGCGCAAACGTAGTCGCAGGTGAAATGCTAGTAACTTATTTATGCACGTTAAGGTCGTATCTCTGAAATAAATAATAGCTCGAAAGCACCGACGTCCCGGCACCGCGCAGTCCCCGCATCCTTCCACGCGCAAAGTTCGAAATATTGAACCTAGCGCCACAACATCAAATTAATTCAAACCGGCAACTGATTTATTATTGCCCGTATGCAAACTTCATAAACTCCTGCTGTCAAAATATTAACACAAATCAGCACTCTTATATACAGTGATTTTAGACGTAGATAGAATACAACAAAATAATATATTGAGCAACGAAAATTAATTATTTGTTTTAATACTAGTTTTTTACAGTCGTTGGTAAATTATATCATAATTTGTGTTGCCCAAATTATTGTAAAAACTACTAATTTGTTGGCGCATCACATATGCGCGCCATGGACCACCGCGGGGACTGCGCGGGGTCGGGTACTGAACCCGGGACAGCGGCGACCACTGCGCGCTCGCCACTCCACTCAGTTCACAGACGCGCTCCGCTACGGGCATTTCTTTGTACCTTTTATAGATCAACGTAAATTATGGTATTATACCTATTTTGATACAGTCCACTCTTTTATTTATATATTTATTCCGACTGAGCCCAATCATATGGTCTTTCGGAGAAAATAAGTACCAGTATTGCCGAAATTAACGCCGTCGACGTCGTGTTCAGTTGCGCGAACTTTGACCGCTCGCAAGCACCACGCGGTGCGACCACGAAGAAAGAACAAGGAAATCGTTCCCAACGCAGCCTGCATTGTCATCGTGGGAGCTGATGTCATTCTTCTTCCACCTGGCGTTAACCCCGGCTATTGCCAGGGTCCGCCTTCCTACTTAGCTTCCTCCACTTTGCCCGATCTTGAACATCATGGGGAGCTGATGTCATTCTAAGGGAGTATAATACTGTATTTGAGTGAGTTCGTTCCAATTAGTTAACTTTCTGCTTTCTTTTTCTTGCCGAGAATTGCTGATTCATCTTTCAATCGTTCAGTATTCATACAATGTTTCAATACCAGTGCTTACTAGTGTTTTCTATAACACTGCTTGTTGCTATACGCATATTTAAAATCGATAACGCCTGGTCGTTAACTAATTCGCACTTTGTCAACACGTCTTTAGACGTTGACCTTGACACATATTCTCGATACCATTCACTAACGCACATCTGTTTTGCAGTTTTTTATCTATTAAGCTCATTAGTATCAGTGCGTTCAGCTGTTTATTTAACTTAACAATGGCAGATAACTTAAAAACATTGATAAAGAAGCGTAGCGTATAAAATCGAAGCTTACAATTTACAGCAACTATTTAAATTTAATTAAAAGTAGTTCCGCAATATCTGAGTTGCAACGTTTAGATTTAGAGGAGCGTTTTAATAAATTCGAAAACTTACACACTGAATTTGATGCTTTACAGACACAGATCGACGTGCTTTCCGATGACGACGAACCTGCGTTGGCTGAGCGTGACGACTTCGACCGCCAGTTCTTCAACCTGGTGGCCTGCTCGGTGTCTCGGCCAGCGGTGCTGCGTCGGAGGCGGGCTTCAGAGACTCAGGCGCACATGTTCCGTTTAGGAATTCTTTTGTTCGTTTGCCAAAAATAGATTTGCCTCACTTCGATGGGAACTACCAATGCTGGCCTGAGTTTAGGGATACCTTTGGGTCATTGATTCACGATAATTCTGGCATAAGTGAAATTAACAAGTTCCACTACCTGCGGGCTTCACTACAGGGAAATGCGGCTATAATTATTAAAAATATTGACTTTAAAGCCGATCATTATAATCTTGCGTGGGACCTGTTGTGCGAACGTTACAATAACAACCGACTTCTAGTGAAAAATCATTTTCAGGCTTTGTTTGATGTCGAACCCATTAAAAAGGAGTCAAGTGTTTCCATCAGAAACCTTGTTGATATTATTAATAAAAATATCAGGGCACTAACTACATTAAAAAGGCCCACTCAATACTGGGATGACATTATTATCTATTTTATGGTTAAAAATTAGATTTCACAACAAATCGCGATTGGGAAGAACATAGAAGCAACACGTTTAAAGGTGATCTTACTTTAACACAATTTTGTTCTTTTTTAAGCAGGAAAGCAGATTGGTTAGAATCAGTGGAGTCTAATCATATTATTTCAGAAACGAAAACTATTGTCGCCTTAAATAATAGTCATTCTAACAAAACTGATTCTAAACAAAATAGAAAATTGGATAATATTAATAAAAACATGAAATGTCCACTTTGCTCCCAAGCACATACTTTGTTTAAATGTGAATCATACAGAAATGTGTCCATAGAAAATCGCAAACAAAAGGCAATTGAATTTAACGTTTGCATTAATTGCTTACGCTTTGGACATAATTCTAAGAACTGTAAATTTTCAAATTGCAAATATTGCAAAACAAAGCATAATACGCTTTTGCATATGGAAAGTAACGAGCCCAAACTTGTTTCCGATCCTTTGCCTTCTGCCATGCCTTCTGCACTGCCTTCTGCTTCGCCTTCTTCAAATGTTGTGCTTTCAACCAATACCATGCAGCTTGCTACTTCTGCGCATGTTTTACTGTCCACAGCTATGGTGAACGTGACTGGCGTGACGGGTAAGAAGTACACAGCGCGCCTACTGCTGGACAACGGCAGTACGGCGAACTTTGTCACACAGAGCTTTTGAGAGAAGCTGGGTTTGTTACGACGCGGTACGAGCATCAAGGTAACGGGTATTAATAATCACATACCAGTACACAGTCTTGTCACCTCTCAATAGAGTCTTTATGCTGTGCCTTTACTGTAGATATCGAGTGTCACATTTTGCCTGAAATCACAAAGGTTCTACAGTCTTCATTTGTGCATATCAATCATGTCCCTATTCCTCCAGGTCTTATGCTAGCAGACCCGAACTTTAACGTTCCGTCGGGCGTAGACATCCTGGTAGGGGCTGAAGTTTTCTGGAATGTCTTAGGTAGCAAAACGATAGACTTAGGGAAAAACCTACCTAAATTATGCGAATTCGTTAGTTTCAGGTAGTATTTCGCGTCAATCATGTTTTCCGCTAATCATTTTTGCCATCATTCCAATGTCACTCCCGACCTCACTCGATTTTGGGAGCTTGACAATGTCGCTTCAAAACATTCAATTTCACTTGAGGAGAGAATGTGTGAGCAGTCATTTGCTTAAACCACCTTTCGTAATGAAGGTGGGGCATTCGTCGTCACTATGCCTTTAAAAGGGGATCCTAGTACATTAGGTAATTCTTATACTAATGCTAGAAATCGTTTTCTTTCCCTTGAACGGCGATTTAAACGCGATCCATTATTTCATAAAAAATATAATGAGTTCATGAGAGAATATGAGCGCCTAGGTCATATGACGTTAGACTTAGACTGTACTCCATCACCAGAAAACTCCATGAGTAAATATTACATTCCACATCATGGAGTCATTCGCAGTTCAAGCACCACTACACACTACGCGTAGTATTCGAAGCATCAGCTTCTACTAGTTCGGGGGTGTCACTTAACGACATTCAGATGGTTGGTCCCGTAGTTCAAGACGATCTGTTTTCGATTTTAACACGTTTTCGTCAGCATAGGTACGTGGTCTCAGGTGACGTGGAAAAAATGTACAGGGCCATAGAGTTAAATCAAGTCCAACGACCTCTTCAAAAAATAATTTTCAGGTTTGAACCTTCACAACCTCTTAGGACCTACACTTTAAATACGGTTACCTATGGTACCACTTCTGCGCCCTACTTAGCCTCTAAGTGTCTTGTAAGTCTGGCTGATACCATTGAAGACAGTCGAGCTCAATGTGCCATACGACGTGACTTTTACGTTGATGACTTTCTTAGTGGAGGGGATACTATAGCTGAAGCTGTTCATGCTGACATTTCAAAGAAGGTACATTCCGTTCTATCATCTGCAAAATTCAATTTACGTAAATGGCGATCAAATAATTCTCAAATTCTCAAAGAAATTACACATAGTAACGAGTTACATAATACTAGTACTTTAACAACATAGCCCCATAAAAAAAATTAAAACAAAAACACCTCTGAGGAATGAAAAAACAAGAAGAAATAAACAATTTAAAACATTTTGTGAACTATAATCACCACCAACAGTAGGCCAAACGGCAGATCAAAGTAACACCCTGATCCAGCCATCATCCAGTACCGAGGTGCAACACCAAAAGAAAATAAACGAAACAAGGTCTAGAAATAAAATTCACATGTTGAGCACTAACACCAGGAATAAGATATTATCTATCTCTCAAAAAACATTCTCCGAACATTACGATATATGCCACTATCTCAAGCCGAACTGTAGCACAGACCTACTAATTAATAACTTGGAAAACAAAATACAAGATTTTACAATTAACGACTTCTGTGTTATCTTAATAGGCGAAGAAGACTTTCAGAATACTCGTGACTACTTTGGCCTTATATTCTACATAAGAGAAGTCGTACAGAAGTTAAGTCACACTAATATAATAATATGTGCACCCACTTTTAAGTATGGGCACCATACCAATATGTTCAACTGGCGAGTAGAGAATTTTAATAATTTGTTATATCTCGACACACTAGAACATAAGCATGCGTACTTTTTGGACTCTAATAGAAATCTTAAGTGTAGCTATGAGATGTTTAATATACATAGTGGCACGGTGAACAAACTCGGCATGGAAACCATTTTCCAAGACATCCAAGACTACATTAATGGAAAAATACAGTATGAAATACAGACATTGGATAGGCCTACACACACAAATCAGCTGACTGATGAAAACGCCTCTGAATCCATGTTTTTTCGAAACTAAACACTTATATGTATTACATCAAAATATAGCTGGATTATTTAACAAAACTGATCTTTTGATGATAAATATGGAGGAGCTTGCAGACAAAAGCAAATCAATTGATGTACTATGTATTACGGAACATTTTATGATGGCAGGATCCAAAACATATCTCCATATAAATAACTATGTTTTAGCTAGTTGTATTAGTAGAAATAATAGCAAAAGAGGCGGAGCGTGTATCTTAGTTAATAAGGAGCATAAATGGAGGGAAATTCCAGAATTTCCAAATTTTTTTTTTTTTTAGGATGGGAAATCATCAAATGACTTCAGGAGGCAGTGTCAGACTCTTACTGACTAAAACCCATCCGTGTTTCTCCTAGTGCCTTTTGCGTTCCAGGGTACGGTGCCTCTTTCGAACGAAGTCCGCAGCCCCAGCAGGCACTGGCCCTAGTGGGCCCCGTCTTCCGTGCTGACATGTCCTTGAGGCGCGTTGGGATCGCAGCGCGCCGCCGATCCGGGCCTGGTTCTGATCAGACGGCGAGCCACCCAATGCTCACCGTCCGCAGTCCCACGCCTACGGTGGCCGAGAATCGTCCTGCGACTCCCGACGCCCGGGGCGTCTTCTTCTGTTTCGGCGGCTGGGGCGTGAGTTTCCCTCTCTCTCACGCGTTCGGCTTCCTCCTTTGTTAGCATTACTGCTTCGCAGAAGGAGGTGACCGCTTCCCATGTCTCGTCGCTCCGGACCATGGCTTGAACCAGGGCCGGACGCGAGAGATCCCCGCCGCCGATCGCCTCGACGAGGACACGGCGGTGCTCCGCCCAAGCAGGGCAGACCTCCACCGTATGCTCCACCGTGTCCTTGCTTTAAAACAACCTACTAGACTGATTAGCATGACTTGTTTAGATAACTTTGCCCATGATTTCAAAAAACAGTGTAAGACTGAAGTGTTGGATTTTGGTTTATCAGACCACACGGCCCAATTAATAAAACTTCCAATAAAAAAAAAGATTTTCAAATTTAAATACTGGTATAAAACGGAACGAGATTTCTGTAAAGAAAACATTGGTAAGTTCAAAATGTGCCTGAATAATTTTTCTTTCTCAGAAATCTACACAACTAAGGACGTAGATAATGCTTATACATATTTCATGGATAATTTTAAATTATTCTACAATCTGTGCTTCCCGCAGAAAAACTTAATGATGAAAGTTAATTATAAATCTAAGTGGATATCACGCGGAATAAAAATTTGTAGCAAAAGAAAAAGATTATTGCTCTGGCAACTTAGACAAAAAGCAACAAAGACGAATAAACAAAATTATATTAATTATTCCAAATTACTAAAAAAAACTATATCTCTAACGTAGCGTGCGCAAAATAATTACACAATTAAAATGTCGAATAATAAATCAAAGACAACGTGGCAAATGATTAATAAATTACGACCAAATTTACCAAGAGAACCCATAGAAAAAATTAAAATCCAAAATATAAGTATCACAAATCCTACAGAAATAGCTAACACATTTAATAATTACTTCGTTGATAAAGTTAAACCAATCTTGGGTGCTGGTAAAAAAGTAACATCCCTAATTAACCACAGACCCAATTCAATGTTTTTAGCTCCAAGTACAGCTTTTCATATATTTAAGATAGTAAATGGCCTAAAAAATACAAAAAGTGTCGGTTATGACGAAATTTCTACAAAAATTGTAAAAGAAGTAAATAATCAGATATGTCATCACTTAAGTCATATTATAAACCTCTCTATAACAAATGGCACATTTCCAAAAGATCTTAAACTAGCAATTGTTAAGCTTTTGCTGAAAAAAGATGACAAAGAATTAGTTGAAAATTATCGACCCATTGCCCTCCTCTCTGTATTTTCCAAAATCTTTGAAACTTATTACAATACAGAATTAAATAATTACTTAGAAAATAACAATATCTCATGCAGCGAACAAAAAGGCTTCCGAAAACATAAAAATATAAACATGGCGATCTTTGAGTTTTTGAAAAATATAATGACTGCGGTGGATAAAACTACCCCTGTATGCTCCATTTTTTTGCGATATGACACAAGCCTTCGATTATGTTGATCACAAGATACTGGCTAGTAAATTGGAGGCATACGGTATAAGAGGAAACGTGTTAGAACTATTTAAATCTTACTTAACTGATCGAAAACAAATCACACAAGTTACAAGATTTAACATAAAAACTAAAAAGGAAGAACAATACCAATCCAAAGTAAGATATGTTAGATATGGTGTTCCCCAAGGCAGCGTAACAGGACCTACGCAATTTATTATCTACATCAATGACCTCCCGGGATAATACAACTGTGCAACCTATGACATTATTTGCAGACGACAGCACAGTAAATATCATATGTAATGATAAAAGTCTATTTGAAAACGACATAAATAAACTTAAACTAAATATATCCCCTTAAGCTGCCAAACTTGGAAGTTTACATGAAAGGTCAATAACCAACTAAAAAGCTGCCTACGGGGAATGGAGCGAAGTTTGCTGAATATTAAGAAAATCCAAAAAATAGACACACGTAAGAGAAACTACAAAGTCAATAGATGCTCTTAAATATGCCAAAAGTTTAAAATGGAAATGGGCTGGACATGTAGCAAGACTTCAGGACCAGAGATGGACTGCAAGAGTAACTTCATGGAAAGGGCCACAAGGAAAAGAAAAAAGTGTCGCCCAATATCAAGATGGGAGGATGATATAAAAACTATTGCTGGACCAAAATGGCTAAAAATAGCCCAAAACATAACCAATTGGAAAGATATCGAGGAGGCCTTCACCTGTTTAAGGGGTTCCTGCTAAACATAAGTGATGAATTTTAAGTAATTACTTACCCAATTTTGTATTTAAAAAGGAAATATATAAGGCATTTTTTTAAGTAAATAAGGAAATCAGCAGTAAAACAAACAGCATTGAAACAACCATCTAAAATGGTGTCATCATCATCATCATAACAGTCGAAAGTCGTCCACTTTGCCATAATCATTACATTGCAAACATGAATGTTTTAAAAGTTAAACAAATTTAATTTTCGCATAATATTTGTTAACCGGGGAAACGTAAATTTATTCAGAATTCTCCGGCCTTGATAAGCTTCGCTGTGAACTACATCTAAAATAATGGTAATATTAATTCCTATCTGAATTTTAGTAACATAATATTTCTTGTTGGTTATGGCCCGTTAAGTACTTAATATCTAGTTTATCAAGATGGTATTAGATTTATTTTGTAAACTTTGGTACATAGTTACCGAAATCCTTGAAGTAAAATTGGTAAAATTACAAGAGTTCGTCTTGAAATATTGATAAAGCTGAAGTTTTTACAACGAAGTCATCCTTAACAAAGTTTTGAAATAATTTTATAGGTAATGATACTCAATATACTCGTAATATGACAATAAGTTACTGTCTATTCAATATCCCTCCATGCTCACTGGGTTCGATTTCCAGTCGATTAAGTGCTGTTGTTTTAACCATAGATGAAAAGAAAAGAATATAACAATTGAAAAGAACAGAATAGAATAGAACAGCTAACAGAAAATAATAGAATAGAACCGATTACTCTTTGTTTTGTACACCTTACAAGTTACAGAAAAGATAAATAGTTGAAGAAAACATACAGCAAAGGGTGACACAATAGGCGACCTTATCGCTCTAGACAACCTTTGGATAGATTTTAATGAGAGAAGGTGCACTTTTACCCAAACCAAATAGCGGCAAATACAGGCATCATTGCTTGACCACACTGAACTGCTTTAAGAACTTATTTGATACACTAAATATCTCCAAGCTACGTATACTACACCGTGCCAAGGCAAATGATAATGATGTTACGTTATGTATTTTCTCCATTTCCCAAAACATTTAAATGTACAAGCAGATACCCTTGGCAAAAGTGAGTTATTAATTCATAAAAGCTCACTGACGTTTCTGCAAACCTGAGCAAAACCAATTATAATTTGACTCCCTTCGAACTCAATACATGCGAGAAGGTATCGGACTGAACTGTACAGACTGTGGGAAACAACGACACAAGTTAAAGGTTTCATCGATATAGAAAGACCAATCACTTGCGAGCGAATGTGAATTTTTATTGATTTTTTTTTTCTATTTTCACAAAAAAAGCATTTGCCATAATGTTCCTCCAAGTAGGTACTATGAAATCAATGAATATTCATTATATTAGTTGACAGGCAGTGTTTCTCTTCTATCACACTTTTCAAATAAATAAATGAAGAGGGAATAGTTGTGCTTTAACTAGCAACGCTCTCCGGCGCCGCACGGTTAGCAGAGCATAAAATATACACTGCACATCGGCTTGATTTTTTCCGACATTTGTAACATCTACAACCATTGTAATATTTCAGGCAATTTACACAAACCCACAATACATTATGCAACGAAAACTTCTTCATGAATCACTCCGTCCATAACCGAAAGTCGCATGACAATCGTACCCGAAAATCGCGTAAAAGACGCCTGTCTGTAAAACAAAGTCTACGCGCAATTTTTTTTCTTTAGATGGGAAATCATCACATGGCTCCTTCCGCCCTGGGAAGTCTACCCGTGACTTTGTTTTATAATATGCAGTGAGTAAGCACAGTGTAGATAATAATAACTAACAAGAAATAGTAATAACAAAATTTAACTAGTTAGCTGAGCAAACATAAGCGACTGCAACAGCAGTTTATACATAGTTCGATCGACATCCAAGCAACCTCTAAATTATGTCGTACTGTGGCGCCGTCACTTTGCCCTTCCCTGCATAGACCGAGGGATAAACATGAAGGTATATGGTTACACTGAAACCTCTGTGTTCCAACCCTATGTTTACTTTGAGAATAAACCTATCATTGATTGTAAGTTATCTGTGTTGTGTAGGATGAATTTCAAAGGGGGTAAGAAATAAAACTAAGGGAACGTATGCCCAGGATGAAAAGTATTCTATATCTTATTTCAGAACATGGTCTAGCCGTGTGCCAGGTTTTACACATGCGTTGAGGCATTAAAACGTGAAGAGGTAACAAACAGATAGATAGACAGACAGACAGAGTTACTTTCGTATTTATAATATTAGTAAGTAAGTAGGTATAACGATGGACCTTTGAATTGTTTCAAAGGTCCATCGTCCGTGCGTCCGTGGCATCACAGGCCCTATCATAAAACCAGCGCTGTGTTATTTATTTTTAAATTTTGCAGCCTATGCTGAGATAGGGACCTTTTTGGCCTCGCACAGACTAAAATGTTTTTAGACTACTTAATTCTGTTAATTTAATTAAATTTACATCGGTCTGTTGTGTGCGAGTCCCAAATAAACATTTTTTCTTTCTTTCTTTCTTTCAAAATAACACATTAATCACAAGTCAAATTATTTCTTATCAGTTGCAAGCATTTGTTTCAACTAAACCACTAACAATTAAAAACTAATGCGGACCTCAGACATTCATATGTCTGTAGTAGATAAAAAAATAGTGGTCAAATGGCATGAAAAAATGTGAAATTTTCTATTTTTATTTGATCAAAAAATTTGAACCAGCCTGTTTGATCAAATTACTTAAATGTCTATGGTCTTGCATCAAGGTACTTTTGAATATAAACGAGTTAAAGATAAAGCTCAAATAAGCACATTCCAAACTATGGTTTGGTTTGGCTAAATTACCAAAAAAATTGTAGCCTAGTGCAGGTAGAACCTTCATTGAGCTATGATTATACGAATATTTGGTGATGCAAATAAAATACGACCCTTTGTGGTGAATATTTTCCAGGAAATACTAGCGCGTTGTTATTCAAAGACAAGAGATAATGGATGAGTATTTTGGAGAATGTTGAAATTAATTTTGCTAACATTATGCTTTTAATATTATATGATTTGAAGCAAAGGGAGTAATCTTATCAAATCTACTTGTTCAAAAACATTACGTAATGTAAACTCTTCAATAATGTTAGAGAAGTTAGTGTAACATTGATTGTTTGTATGTTTGTGTTCGAAAGAGTCACCGCGGTCCCGGAACACAGAGGGCACTAGCAGGAACACGGATGGGTTTTAGTCAGCAAGGCCCGGACTCCACCAAAGTGGAGACTTGAAGAGCGGAGCGGAGACGTGTTTTAAACAACCAATAGAAATTCTTTGTTCTAGCTGAAAAACATCTCTTCTCGTCTCCGCTTTGGAAATCTCCGCTTTGGTGAAGTCCGGGTGGAGTCATTTGATGATTGCCCATACTTAAAAAAAGCCTATGAATCACTACTTTTAAAGATAACTCTGGAAACACTAATTCAAAAGCTACGTTATCGCTGAGTGCTCAAGGTTTTTATTCAGAAACATGGACGTCTCTTGTGAAAATGGTCACAAAAGCGACGATACGAGAAAAAGTTTATATTTAGCAAACAAAAAATATCACCTAGGCCTATGTGAAATAAAATCATAAATTGAATTTGAAAACGGCTACATACAAGGTTTCCTATTAGATATATGTACTCGTAACCTTCAGATATGATCTACAAGCAAATCTGCCGTATGTTGAACCAATTTATGAAATAAACATTAGATGTGTTTTCTTTTAATCTCAGATCAAGATGAAACTGTGCATACAAGGACAACGTATTTTCTGAGTATGTTTTTGTTGACATTTTATGTTTTTTTTCACGATTTTTAGGGTTCCGTACCTCAAAAGGTACCCCCTTACCTATAAGATCACTCTTTTATCCGTGTGTCACCACCGATTTGCGTGAACACCGAGGAACGGGTGGACCTAGTTTTATTTGATTTTGACACACTCAAACTCTACTTAAATGTGAATGGCAAGAAGGGTAGGGGGAGGCCCAAGATGATACTTGGGCTGTGTTAAAGATGATATTTATAAAAAGGGGGCTTTATTGAGTTGTCGACTACAGAACAAATAAATCAAAAGTAAATCAGCTTTGTACACAAAAAATCGAACTACTTGATAATGGATTAGTTTATATTTCGACCAAGTGGTTGGCAGATTCTTTATTCCACTTTTCATTTCATCATCTGCCTAGCCTTTTCCCAACTATATTGGGGTCGGCTTCCAGTCAAGCCGGACGGTTGCCTACCAGACCTCCACAACCCATTAACTGGGTAACATGGTACTTCATGGCAAGACTGGAGTCAGATTTACTAGCTTCTGACTATCCGTAACGACTGCCAAAGATCTACAAATGACAGCCAGGACCAACGGCTTAACGTGCTTTCCGAGGCACGGAGGAAACTCGGTATGTTAAGATGGTCACCCATCCACAGACCAACCTTGGCAAGCGTTGCTTAACCTAGAAGATCGACCCGTGCGGCTGTTATTATCTAGCCACGAGCTCCTCTATTTAACTTCTTCCTCCTTTATTTAACTTTACATTTAAGATTTTGAATTTAGAACCTGCTGATCAGTAGGTAATAAACGAATTATGTACTTAGTATGTTTTTTTTTTAATAAGGCCGTAAATATGAAGCAGGCCTCAAATAAATTAAAATTCTAGCAACAGAATGATTTCATCTAATTTCGACATTGAGGATAGAAAATAAGAAATAAAATATTATAAATGGAAGCTTTTGTTGTTCGAAAATTGCAATTCTGAAAAACGTCCATAAATATTCCTTGAGCCACACAAACATTTTATTGGACACAATTGAAATACGGGATTAAGCGACAATATTTAGGGATTAAGCCCGCCATTGTTGCCCGAGATTCACTAAAAATGCTTTAACTGAGAATAACGTCAAACTGATTTATATTAAGTGCAAATAAATGGATTTAATGTTTTACAATATAAAGCCGAAGTTATTACGCGAATTATTTATCAGAATTAAATATTTTTTTTTTGAGAAAACTGATATTTTTATGTTCTCGTGAAAATGAGGTAAATTAAAAATGTTTGCTTGTGGCTTTTAGTGAAATGATCAAACACAACTTTCATAGTACTTTAGTAGTAGTGAGTACTTTTAATTTTTAAAAAATATTTTGGAAGAATGTAATATCTGTTTTATATCTACTTAAACAAAATAAAACTACTACTACTGCTACTGTTTGTTGTTTGCCGACGACCTCAAATTATCCCTTGCAGTAAGAAGCGGTGATGGTGTCAGGCTACAGAGGGATATTGACAAGGTGGTGAGTTGGAGCAAAGAAAATCTCCTGCAGTTTAATAGCTCAAAGTGTGTGACAATAACTTTTTCTCGTGCACACAATCCTATCGTGCGTAGCTACCATATCGACGGGTTGTCTATGGTACGGGTCGCAGAAGTCAAGGACTTGGGGGTAAGTTTTAACACCAGCTTGACTTTTTTTAAAGCCATAATTGCGTTACATAACGCATTGGTTAGGAGCCAGCTAGAATGTAACGTAGTCATCTGGTCTCCGCATGAAGCTAAATATAGTCTCATGTTGGAGAGAGTACAAAATAAATTTATTAGATATTTATATTTGAGGTATTATGGTGTCTATCCATTTTATCCTTTGATGTATCCCACCTTATTTGTTTTAGGTATGGTGGGATACAATGAGTTAAGGGTTAGGAGGGATTTGGCACTCACCTCACATATATTTAAAATATTGGGAGGGAAGTTGTTCAATCCCATTATATTAGGGCCGGTGAGCCTGTGTGTGCCCGATAGGTACGTGTGGCGACGACGGCGACCGCGCCTGCTGGTGGAGCCGCGCGGTCGGACCAACCTTCTAAGAGAGGCGCCACTGACGCGTGCACTTCGCACGCTCAACCTGATTGCTAATGAGACGGAACTATTTTGTTGTACTCTGGGTGAGTTCACAAAGAATGCATTATTTATAATTAGTTATAGATGTTCGTATAAGGTAGGATAAGCACATTTATCGCATTGGGTTAAGAATGTAATGATAGATGTAAGAAGAAAAAAAATAAAATAATAATAATAAAATGCCTAACTGCCTCGTTGGTCTCGTGGTCAAAAGCACGACTGCCAAGCACGGGGTTATTGGGTTCTATTTCCAAGTCGTAACACATTTTCTATAGCAGTTGAGGAGCTTGTGGCTAGATCTTCAATGTTAATCAACGCTTGCCAAGGTTAGTCTGTGGATGGGTGACCATCTTAACATACCGAGTTTCCTCCGTGCCTCGGAAAGCACGTTAAGCCGTTGGTCCCTGCTGTCATTTGTAGATCTTTGGCAGTCGTTACGGATAGTCAGAAGCCAATAAATCTGACTCCAATCTTGCCATGAAGTACCGTGTTACCCAGTTATTTTTTATTTTTTTGTAATGGGTTTGCTCTTGACTCTAGTCTATGTCAGAGATGACAGAGACAAAGTCTACGATGGAGCGAGCCTACCCAGAAGGAGCCTGTTCACTCTAACTTTAAAGAGATTAGGGTTGTAAGCTTTTGGAAACACAGACGGCGCATTATAAAAGACGTTTGAAAACGCTTAGTGCGAATTGGTGGAATAGCTACAAGGTAGGGATGATAAGATGCAGTGCGTCTGGATGTCCGATGGTAGAAGGGGGCCGGTGGGATGAGCCGTGGAGTTAATGAGTTGTGGAGGTCTGGTAGGCAGCCGCTCCTCGTAAAATACTGGTATTCAGCTAAATCCGGCTTGACTGGAAGTCGACCCCAATATAGTTGGGAAAAGGCTAGGCAAATGATGAACACATTTTCAATAGCAGCCTAAAATTTGGAAGTTAGTGGTATGACACACCGTACCTCGAAAGCACATAATGCCGTAGCTCATGCGCCTGATCCTCCTCCCCGGTCGTGTCAGTATCCCATCACAGTATGAGAGTGCACCCATGTTTGTGCACTATAATATATGCTATGTTCTTAGCTTATCTCCGATGAAATTGACTGTCGTGGCTGAAATCCGGTCGGAAGGATTTAAAAAATAGCATATAATATAATACAATTTTATTCATTATTAATCATTACAATTTCAATAAAATGTAATTTTAATATAATACAATTTCAATCCTTATTTATTAAATATTAGAAATTCATATTTTATTCTCACATCCAGTCTTTTTTATGTATAAATATTTGTACGCCATGTGATGGCAGAATAGGCTCGAATCATCATTATAACATCTTTTGTACCATATTCTCACAAATAAACAATTTTGATTTGATTTGATTTGAAAAAACAAATCTGAAGCCACGTATTTCTTTTAAACTGCGCAGCGGATTTTCAAGTAGTTTTCACGATGATTTTGAGTGTTCTTCTTTTTATGCGTCGAAAAGAACATAATATGTACTTTTGGATTATAAATTCTACTAGTTGACCCGCGCAACTTCGTCTGCGTCACAATTTTCATTACTGCTCCGCTCCTATAGGTCTTAGCGTGATGATATATTATAGCCTTTTTCGATAAATGGGCTATCTAACACTGTAAGAATTTTTGAAATCGGACCAGTAGTTCCTGAGGTTAGCGTGTTCAAGTTAACAAACAAACAAAAAAACTCTTCAGCTTTATATATTAGTATAGATTGGCCTCATAAGTGCACCGCTACTTCCACTACGTCATTGGAGTGCACTAAGGAAACCTCCTCCAGTCGCGTTAAAAACTGGTACTTGATATGCCAAACGTCCGGTGCATCCTGGATCTAGCACTCGATAACACAGAGGAGATTAATATATACTAATACTATATACAAAGCTGAAGAGTTTGTTTGTTTGCTCGAACGCGCTAATCTCAGAAACTACCGGTCTGATTTGAAAAATTCTTTCAGTGTTAGATAGCCCATTTATCGTGGAAGGCTATATACCATCACGTTAAGACCAATAGGAGCGGAGCAAATGAAGTTACGCGGGTCAAATAGTCTTTTATGTGTGTGTCGTGGCCATATTTTAGAATTGACTATTTTATGAATTCAACAGCCATTTCACATGGTGGATGGCCACTTCGGGTAAATCGCCGCCACAAACCATGATCGCATCATTCTGAAACTTGCATTAAATAAATAAAAGCTTTTTGTTATGGAAAGTCCAGTAAAACCATGTGAAGCCGGGGCAAGCCGACTAATTTACCACAATAAAAGTCAGCCTACATACATCTCCTTTATTATTTAGATCACTTCCCATAAATCTGATACCTTAATAATCTCCCAATATTGATTACACATGGACAAGATATCACCTACCTTTACTTAAACAGAAACTAATATCGGTCCAAATCAATGCTAATAAACCATATATTATATTAGTTGGGAACGGGCGTCGTTACCAAGCGGGCACGTCTCTGCATTCGTGCCATTATATATTCCGCCAATGTTGCTTCACGTAAGCCAGTAATGTGCTGAGTTAATGACTGCAGCAGCTTGTAAGGAGGAGCTAACTTATTGCACCATGTTTATAGTTCGTCTGAAGTTGTGTCACTGAAAGATATTCCTGTCAGTGACACAATTCGCTTCCTTCTTGTATTATTGACTAGTTGAACCGTGCCCACTTCGTTGGGTAATATTTTTGGGTAAATATATAGCCTTTTTTTAAGGATGGGAATTCATCGAATGACTCCTCCCGCTCTGGGTGAAGCAGGAGAGAGTGTCTGACTCTTACTGACTAAAACCCATCCGTGTTCCTCCTAGTGCTCTTTGCGTTCCAGGGCTACGGTACCTCTTTCGAACAGATTCCGCAGCGTTAATATATAGCCTATGACCAAAATAGGTTCAGTAAATCCAGAGATTACCCCGTACAACCTCACAAACTTTACCTCTTTATAATATTAGTATAGATAGGCTCGCGTTTGACCATAATCTCAGCAGATGGAAAGCGATGATTTGATGGACGATAAAGCACGCATGCTAAAACGTTTTGTGCGTATGCGTTCGATGTCCACAACGTACCGGTGGCGCATCGCCGCTGGACATCTTGTAGAGAAGGAGCGAGCGTGGATCACCACTAGAGTGCAGGGGTTAGTCATTTGCACCAAGCTTGGTTTCTTCAGGGTGGATTTTGACGGGATGTGCAAAGTTATCGGAAAATATCGGAATCGCATAATTAATTAATAAGCTATGGCTAGAGATACATTACTGGATATTATGCTTTCCTAAAGACGCGGTACAATGCCCGGTCCTCCGGACTAATCTGTCTCAGCTACCTTTCAAAATGGTAAGCCCTGCAGGCTATGTAGATGAAAGAAAAAAACCAAGTGCGAGTCAGACAGGAACGGTGCCGTACCATAAACCTTGATTTTTATTATTTGTTGTTATAGCGGCAATAGAAATACACAATCTGTGAAAATTTCAACTGTCTACCTATTAAGGTCCACTTATAAGGATCATTGGCAATGAGAGGCTCGTCGCGACGAAGCTCCAAAGTCTTGAGCATCGACGACGAGTTGCTGGCTTGTCGGTATTCTACCGGTTGCATTTTGGGGAATGTGCGACGGAATTGCATAATTTAATTCCGCCAAGCCCGTTCCATCATCGGACCACAAGACGAACGGCGATGCGCCACCGGTTCATGGTGGACATCCCACCCACGCGCACAAAACGTTTTGGGCTCCTTACTGTACACATTCATAATGCGTACAGCTAAGGAGTGGAATTCCCTGCCGGAGTCTGTGTTTCCTGATAGCTACAACCTGGGAGTCTTTAAGTCAAGAGTGAATAGGTTACTTCTAGGCAAGCGTGCTCCATCTTCGACCATATCATCGCTTACCATCAGGTGATATGGTGGTCAAGCGCGTGCCTATCAATAATAATAAAAAAAAGGTTCTTGAGATACAGCCCGCTGACAGACAGACGAACAAACCGTCATAAAAATATGTTTACACAAATTAATATGTGCGAGGCCAAAAAGGTCCCAAAGATGACTCACTTAACTAATTTTTAGACAATCATGTTTTGAATTTATCCAATTTTGACTTTTTTCTTACCATTCAAAATCGACGCACCACGTGAATCAGCACCAAACATGCCGCTTACGGTCAGGGAGGTCTTCAAACCCACACTGTGTTAAGTCAATGACTGCACTGGTGCGTAAATAGCGGGTAGTCGGTAACTTATTGCCAGCCAATAGCCGACTGACCTATTTCTCAGTCAACTTGCCACTTGCTAGGCTCGGCAAACAGCCGGTACGCTGGTTCGTAAACAGTTTCCTCATGATTCGCTCAGCTTGATACGGGGGTTGATTGAGTCATCGATGTTTGGATAACTGTTGTGTAGGTAAGTTGATTCTGTGACACAATAACTCTGTAGAAACATCTATCCACCTACACTTAAGGTCTAGAAACAGCGTTTCTACCCACACCCACAAATGGGGTCGCGGGCGGTATAAGGATGGGTCGCGGGATTCAAGAAGAATTTCTTGAATTGTAAGGTAATAGAGTACTATAATAAAGATTTGCCAGAATATGTCTCACGAAAAGGCCCCGCTACCGTTTCTAACCACTAATTTGTTTGAAGTAGGGTTTATGTACATTCCTGTCTTAAAAAAGTTGTTGACGCACAAGATTGGAATTTCTTTAAGAAAAACTCAAAGATAACTTGAAAACTTGAATTAATTTGGATCGATCTTTAGCGGAGCCGAAATGATGAGTGTGAAATTTTGATTGACAATCTTCTACCATCACTAGACTAGAAAAAAAAAATGGTTGTAGACGCAAACACACTGACGATTTGCTCTCAAAACATGAGCAGGCGCGAACAAAAGTTGTTTTATACATATTATATAATGACATAAATTTTAGGGCTTATAAGATGTTTACCCCATTTATTTTATTATCACTGGAATATAAATAAAACATTAGGGTTGCGGGCTTCAGATATGTTCACATTTTGGGTCACCAGCCAAAAAGGTCGAGACTGCTGGTCCATACTAAGGCCACCAATCTTGGCTTTGCTTGTGTATGATCACTGGTCAATATAATTGACCTTCTAAATAAATTGTCTGATTCAATCATAATCCGAAGCGATCGTAGATATTTACTAGGCTATTAGAATTCACAAAAAGATTGACATGGCATGTCCTACAGAAATGTCGCATCATTCACAAACACTTTAGAAAGTTGACAATCGTTATCGCCAAAGATTTCTATCAATTCATATATACCAAGATAGCATATCCAAAGCGCATTTACTAGCGTATCCAAAGCACATTTAGAACCACCGGTTCTTACGCTTATTTAGCCAAAAAGCACTCGACATCCTGTATTATTGAGACATTCACGCGTATTCAATTCAATTGAATTCAAATATTTTGTTTCGGATATTGTCCATATAATGTTAGTAGTAGTATAACTTAGCTTAATGTTAGTATTAAAAAAAATCACCGACAAAAGTAAGAAAAACATTTTATTGTTCGTCTGTTTTCGATAAACACACGTGAAATCTCGGAAGGGTACGGGTATGTTATCGCACACGCTCGGCTTACCCGCGATAGGGTTACGCGGTCCCATGTGACACCGACGTAGATATTTGGCGGAAGTTTCGTTTGATCAAAGAGTTTATTTTATGCAAATATAGTCATCAGTCAGTTAACAAGGTTGGTTCGTGAATGGGCGACCATCTATGACATGACTCGAGAAGCACGTTAAGGCGTTGGTCCTGGCTGTCATTAACATAACATTACAGTCGTTACGGTAGTCAGAGGGCCAATTCTACTATATTTTAAGCAGCGTTCTATTAGGATGTCTAGGGCTAGACTATATACTTGTGGTATCAGGTAAGTGTGCGGAGCTGAAAATAAACTCGGACTGCCAAAATACTACTTATTTATTTCCTTTGTAGATTTTACAAACTGATTTGTTCTTTATGCGTAATAATGAATATAATACTAGTGGTCGTTCGCGATGGTTCTTATAAATGATTCGGCGCACACGTATATATAGGCCCGGGTCGCGTGGTAGGGCCGAGCGGACCCCCCACGCATCTCAGGGCTAGGCGTTGACATCCTCCCGCCTTGAAGGTTGCTCCTTCAAACAAACATCTGGGTTGAACAATGGGCACAAGCGATTGACTGCACGACGAACGATACCATTCACCGTCCTCACGTCTGCTACTCTGGCCACTTCATCGTTGCCTACGTGCAAGGCCTGTACTCGTCCTATTTTCCATTTGAGAGGAGGCAAGTTGTTATCCTTGATAATGACCATATCTCCAATTTGTAGTCTTGTATCCGCCTTACGCCATTTGGTGCGATGCTGAAGCTCAGTGACGTAATCATGCTGCCATCTCATCCAAAAACATTGTCTCATCTGTTCTAACTGTTCGTATCTGTGGAGTCGATTGCAATGAATATTTGACAAGTCAGGAGAAGGAAGAGCTATCAGTGGTTTACCGACGAGAAAATGCCCAGGAGTCAGGGGTAGGAAATCATTAGGATCGGATGACATGGGAAATAAAGGCCTGGAATTCAATATGGCTTCTACTTGAACAAATAATGTGGAAAGTTCTTCATATGTCAAGTGCCTATTCCCTAATACTCTTTTTATATGAAATTTGGCAGACTTTACCCCTGCCTCCCATAAACCTCCAAAATTCGGGGCATATGGTGGTATGAATGCGAATTTCATACCTTTATCTGAACAAAAATTATCTATTTCTCCCTTATTTACCAACAAAAATTTATTTAGTTCATTACTAGCACCTAAAAAATTTGTCGCATTATCGCAATATAGAGTGTTAGGTTTTGAACGCCGCGAAATAAATCTTCTGAGTGCCAATAAAAACGCTTCAGTACTAAGGTCACTGACAACTTCTAAATGCAGAGCCTTGGTTGTGAAACAAACGAATAAACACATATAACACTTACTGATTCTACAACCACGACCCTTTCTATCAGTGATGAGATAAGGACCAGCTAAGTCGACTCCAGAAGTTTCAAAAGGTGTCCCTGGACTCAAACGCTGTTTGGGTAAGTTCCCCATAATGGGCGATATTGACTTAAACCTAAATCGCTTACATACTATACAACTATTAGCTACGCTCCTAGCTACTTTACGAGCATTAATTACCCAATATTTTTCTCGAACAGCTGATACCATTAATTGACATCCACCGTGAAATAACGTTTTATGCTCGTTATCAAAAATAAGCCTTGACAATCGGTGAGTGGAATCTAAAAGAAACGGATGTCTTTTATCATAAGAAAGAGGTGAGTTACGAATACGACCTCCTACCCGCATTACCTTAAGTTCTGAGTCCAAAAACGGGCTAAGAGATAACAATTTACTTTTATTACTTAAAGGCTTATTCGTTAATAGCTGATGATACTCGTTACTAAATGAATCTAACTGCGACAATCTAACTAAAATAAGCATGCTATCATTTAACTCGTCAACAATTATATAACTACAAGTAACTCTAATTTCACGATTCTTAATTCTACAATTCTTAATAAATCTAAGTACGTAGGCCATTGTATTTTGTAATCTCTTCAGCTTAGAATAACGATCAAAATCAATTAAAGTATTTTTAATATTTACATTTGTTACCAATGAACCTACAAGTTTCACTTCGGGTAACTGTACATTTTTTAATTTATTCTTATCTACCATTGGCCAATCAGTTTCTGATAACGATAGAAAAGATGGCCCGTTCCACCATAATTTCTGCACTGAATCCTTCATTTGGTCTACCCCTCGTGAAATGTAATCAGCTGGGTTCACATCGGTTGGTACGTATCGCCATTCACTATCCTTTGTTAAATTTTTAATTTTAGTTATTCTGTTCGCAACAAACACCTTTAATTGTTTTGAAACTGCGCGATCAGTACGCAACCAGCCGAGCACGATCATCGAGTCTGTCCAGTACACACAACGAACTACATTACAACGCAAGGACTGAGTCACCCGTTTTCCCAACTCGGCGGACAATAACGCGCCGCACAACTCGAGTTTAGGTATAGTTAGACTTTTTAATGGAGCGACCCTTGATTTAGCGCAGAGTAATTGTACATGAATATCTCCGTTCCGATTAGTTGAGCGCACATAGGCACACGTCCCATATGCACACATGGAAGCGTCAGAGAAGATATGAATTTCAATATGTACGGCATCTACACACATGACATGCCTAGGTACTTCAACACAAATAAGAGAATTCATGTTTTTAATAAAGTTGTGCCACCAAGTCCGTATTTCATCGGTTACGGGTTCGTCCCACCCATGTTTACATAACCATAACTTCTGTAAAATTAATTTAGCCTTAATCACAAATATACTTAAAAGACCTAAAGGATCGAAAATCCTTGCAATAGAAGATAATATACTTCGCTTGGTAATTTTTTCATGGTTGTCTATTTGTACACAAAATTTGAATACATCAGACTGAGGAGACCAAGTTAACCCTAAAGTGCTAGTTACCGTTTTGAATTCCGTTATTGATTGCACTTCATTAGATTTGTTTTCACAAAACAACTTAGTAGCGTTTGATCTAAACTTTCGTAAACTAAATCCGGCTGAACTTAAGATTTTAGTAATAATTCTACAAATTCGATTTAACCCTTCCTCAGTCTGATGCCCGGTAATTAAATCATCCATGAAAAAATCCCGCTTAATTATTTCTTTAATTTCTAAATAATCACACTCATTTGACAACTGCAAAAGACAACGAGTACTTAAAAACGGGGCAGACGCGGTTCCGTATGTAACAGTGTTTAACCTCAAATACTTAACCGGGGCGTGCTCATTATCCCTCCATACTATCATTTGCAAATCTCTTTGACTTTCAGATATTAATATTTGCCTATACATTTTTTCAATGTCTGACGTCATGACAAATTTATGTTGCCTAAACCTGGTCAATAGACTGAATAAATCATCTTGAATCACTGGACCAACCATTTGTATATCATTTAACGAGTACCCACTACTTGATTTCTGTGATGCGTTAAACACGACTCGAAGTTTCGTAGTCTCACTTTTTTCGCGTATTACGGGATGATGCGGTAAATAATATGCAAAGGCAGGCTGACAAGTCTCAGACAAATGATTCAATTGTTCATATTCCTTTATAAATTGTGTATATGAACTTTTTACACTAGGTTGCTTTTTAAACCTTTTTTCTAAATTAATTAAACGCGATTTTGCTATCCCTAATGAATCGCCTAACACGGACGGAGGGGTGTGAAATGGCATCTTCACACAAAACCTACCGTCACTCATTCTACAGGTATTTTCTACAAAATGTTTTTCACAA
The DNA here is from genome assembly GCA_950371165.1 of Lacanobia oleracea. Classification (NCBI taxonomy): domain Eukaryota; kingdom Metazoa; phylum Arthropoda; class Insecta; order Lepidoptera; family Noctuidae; genus Lacanobia; species Lacanobia oleracea. The sequence goes on from OX493405.1 coordinate 7,260,217, forward strand.
AATTCTTCTTCAGTGCTATACTGTTTTTCGTTTATATTTAATACTTCTTCAATTTTCCAAAATTTCTCTAATTGTTCACTAATACTTCTAGTTAAATTACATTTCACTTCAGATGGTGGAGCATTTCTACTATACACCGGACCAGTGACAAGCCAACCTAACTTAGAATTCTGCAATGCGGGTAAACCCTTACCTAACTTTACTTGTTGACCGGTCACTAAATCCCAAAACAAATCTGCCCCTATTAATATATCTACGTCGGCAGGTTCATAAAATTTACTGTCCGCCAAATCCCTGAATATGTCACCCGGAATATTCAAATCATTTACATTTACCTTTACATTGGGTAACCTATTCGTAATTTTTGGCAAGACCATGCAGTTAACTTCTACCGAAAAATCGTTTCGCAGTGAGTTTATTACTAACTTACAGCTGTTTGCTACTTGTATCTTACTATTTCCTATACCATAAATATTCAAATTTTGATCAGTTCCTTTGCACGACAACCCTAACTTATTACATAAATCTACAGTTACTATCGATATTTGGCTACCAGAATCCAACAATAAGCGTGCTACATAATGTTTGTTATCTATTTTGCTAAATACCTTAACTAGCGCGGTTGAAAGAAGTACGTGTTTAGTGGCGATCGTCGATAAGGAAACCGGTTCCGCTGCGAGCTGCGCCGGCGCCGCCGGAGCGGGCGCATGTTGCTTAGGCGCAGTGATCGACTCGGCGGGCATTGAAGTCCGCGCCGGTTCGATTATCGCCTGATGCACACCGCTGGTCGTGTTTACATTATTATTTATATTTGCTGTTTGAGGTTTACTTCTATGCAACAGAGAATTATGTTTATACTTGCATGTTTGACAGCCAGAAGATTTACAATTATAGGCTCGATGACCCGGTTTGAAACAATTGAGACACAGTTTATTTTTTGAAACTACTTCGTTTCTTTCTGCCAAACTCATAGAAAGAAACCTCGTGCATTCAAACAAGCGATGATCTTGATTACAAACGACACAATTCGAAGGACGATTACTGCTAATTTGAGCAGACGCAACCAAGTTCGTGGTTCTTTCATTTTTACTATTTCCACTTGTTTTACACGACCGGCTAGCTTCGATTACGTCCGCTCGATCACGTAAAAATTTAAAGAATTCTTCGAGGGTAGGTACATCTCCTAAGGTACTTTTATATTCCTCCCACTTTCTAGAAGTTACATTATCTAGTTTATTTACGGCTAAATGAATTATCATGGTATCCCAGTGTTCTACCGGTTGTTCTAACGTCTTTAAGCCTCTTAAATTCTTAGTTATATTGTCAATCATAAAACGCAAAGATTTTTCAGACTCTCTTGTAACACCTTCTATACTAAATAATGCCTTCATATAATTACTTATTAAAAGTCTTTTATTGTTAAATCGTTGACACAGTAAGTCATACGCAACGAAGTAATTATCTGAACAAAACGACAATGAGTTAATTATTAATGCAGCACTACCCTCTAATGATGATCGCAAATAATGAAATTTATTTATTGTGTCAATATTCTCATTTTTATGAATCAATGCCTCGTATTTATCTCTATACTCTAACCATTTGCTATAAGTCCCATCAAACGTAGGTAAATTAATAGTGGGTAATTTTATAGAACTGGTAAATGCATCGGCACTTTCGAAACTTCCAGATTGTCTAAACGATTGATGGGCTATACTTTTTCGTTTAGCATGAACTTCTAATTTATCTAAAATGCATTGACCTTGAGAAATTAAAGAATAAAATTGACCTTCGATCTCGGAACGAATCTTCATCTGTTCGCTTGGATCTTCAGATTCAATTTCAATGTCAGACTGTAAATCATCGAAAGTTGAAAAACACGCTTCTAATTTAGATAATCTTAATCGTAACTCTGAAATTTGCTGATCTGATAGTTTTTCTAAATCGTTAATATCTTCTAAATACGATTTAAAAATTGTCAATCTACCCTTTATGTAGCTGCGCCGTTTTATTGGCTCGGCACTTTTTCTGGCCGTTAAAGACATGATATAATACGACAAATTTTACGTTGTGCAATTAAAATATACAATACCCAGGTTCTACACAAACAAACACCAGAATATCAGAAACTTTACCACAAAATCTATCGAAAATCGGCACTAGGAAAACGTAGGTAGTCAGGAAAAAAGGAATGGGCTCACCAATTATAGCGTAAATGTCCCTTTGGTATACTCTCTCTTTCCTTTATCCTTTGCTTTGTCCTTCTATTTGTTCCCTTTTTGATTTCCACAATTTCCAATATCCTGATATCCTGGTCACGGCACCAAAATGTCTAGGGCTAGACTTTATACTTGTGGTGTCAGGTAAGTGTGCGGAGCTGAAAATAAACTCGGACTGCCAAAATACTACTTATTTATTTCCTTTGTAGATTTTACAAACTGATTTGTTCTTTATGCGTAATAATGAATATAATACTAGTGGTCGTTCGCGATGGTTCTTATAAATGATTCGGCGCACACGTATTTAAAGGCCCGGGTCGCGTGGTAGGGCCGAGCGGACCCCCCACGCATCTCAGGGCTAGGCGTTGACAAGGATGGTGCTCTGTGGGTCTTTTTTAAGAAAACACTTTTATCACTGCTTCAATTAATTAAAACACTGGTAACAAATTCAAGGACATTTGACTGACTAAAGACTATTGAACTATTAACGTGTGAGCTTTTTGAGTGATGGCTCAAACTGAATTTTCTGAACTGAACTCTCTGTGACAACACGTTTAGATACCTTTGTACAGGCTCGGCATAAATGTTTGTGCGACAGGATAAAACTGCATTATATAATAATATGCGATAATTACATAGGTACAAGTAATTGGTCATAACAGTTCGCACTCGCATTATCATTCGCAGTTTGTCAAAAAAGCCTCAATTTTCATAAACTTTCGACAAATTGAGATCGAGATATAACACAACATAACACTAACAGCGTACACTTAGTTCGTAATAAACGTTTTAACCTTGACTTTGTGGCGAATGCGAACGTTGTTTAATTTCTGGAATTGACACACAGAAGTCAGAAAATCTTAAACAAATCTTATCAAAAGGTATCATGTAACCCAGTCGCTGGGTTTTGGAAGCAAGATGCCAGTCGCTCAATAAAAATACTAGTTAGTGCTTAGACTCATCTGATTAGCAACATACTAACTAACAACGTAACATATCTGGGAAAAGCTTGACATATTGTATTAGTGTACAACCAAAACCACATTAATTTAGGACTGTTACTGATTGCATTGCGTTGATACCAATTAAGTGGGACATTATTTATTCATATCACTTAGTATTGATACGTTGTTATGAAAATCATGTTAGTTATACGATTTTCAGTATTTGTTAGACCAATATAGTGGCAATTGAAATGGTGGTGGTGTGATATTAGTTCATAATTTCGTCAATGGAGAGGAATAGACGATTTCAATCATTTAGGGATTGTTGCGGAACGCGAAAAGTACAAGCGCTCCCCTTCATTCCCTTAGAAACCTACATGCCAAATTTCAGCTTTCTACGACCTGACGTTGTCTGTGAGTCACTCAGTCACTCAATCAGTCAGTAACGCAAGAATTTTAATAAAAAAAGTAATTATAATAATAAAAAAAAAAAATGTATATATATATATATATATATAAATACTATTATTATATATAGTATATAGGAGCTCGTGGCTAAAGAATAACAGCCACACAGGACGATCTTCAAGGTTAAGCAACGCTTGCCAAGGTTGGTCTGTGGATGGGTGATCATCTTAACATACCGAGTTTCCTCCGTGCCTCGGAAAACACGTTAAGCTGTTGGTCCCGGCTGTCATTTGTAGAACTTTGGCAGTCGTAACGGATTGACAGAAGCCAATAAATCTGACTCCAATCTTGCCAAGAAATACCGTGTCGTTACCCATTTAATGGCTTGTGGAGGTCTGGTAGGCAACCGCTTCACGTAAAATACTGGTATTCAGCTGAATCCGGTTTGACTGGAAGCTGACCCCAATTTAGTTGGGAAAAGGCTAGGCAGATGATGATATATATTGATTGATTGATTGATTGACGTTACATCTAATTAAAAGTTTCCTAAGGAGTTACTTAAATTGTAAAACCAAGCTATAAAAATATCTTAGGGTACCTTATCGAACAGAATAAATTCAGAAGCAGAATAACAAAAACAATATACACAAGAGCAGCAGTTACTTGCAGTCCAGGCAATGCTTTATTTTTCAAAGTACTATTTAGTATAAGCACTTACCTACTTGTTTATGTTAGTAGTGTTGCACCAAACAAATATGTAAGACTCCTAAGTAAAGAAAGTCCCTGATTAAGTGCGCATTTTACTTAAGATATTTATGCTTGGAAGCATCCACACTCGTGGATATATTTTGAGAGATTTCCAGCCAGCTCTAGTTGTAGTTGGAAAAGTGCATTAGTGAGAGATGGACTTACAAAAGATTATTCTTTTAAGGGTGACGTTCAATGCAAAAAATCTGTAGGTACTAACTAAATTAACCAAGAGACTTTTTCTGACAGAAGAATTTGCCGGTGCCGTATGGTGCCATAAAAGAATAATACCATCCCATCACTTCCCTTGAGTGTCGTGAGAGGCGACTAAGAGACTCGCCAGAGAATGGGCAACAGCGTTGTCCATAAAACTAACCGCCTACCAAGCATGGCGATTATGGCAAACCCCCACCATCTTGGGGAGGCCTATGTCCAGCAGTGGGCGTCTTCCGGCTGTTATGATGATGATGATGATGATGTATGTTCATAGTAATAGTAGTACATTCCTATTAATGAAGAAAGCTAATGTTTTCGTGTAATTTAGCTGATTGTGTTCAATTTTAGCGCTAAGTGTACTCGTACGAGGGTGGATTGAAAAGTTCGCGGCCTCAGCAAGAAAACAATATAAAATATAAGCAAAAGTAATTTTATTTTTCCACGTAATCTCCACTTAACTCTATGCACTTCTTCCATCTGGTTTCTTCAAGGCCTTCAAAACAGTCACCCACCGCAGCTTCGAACTCCTCATTTGATAAACATTTTTGAACTCCAAGGTGTTTGTTTAGGTTTGGGAATAAATTAAAGTCTGAAGGTGCCAAATCAGGGCAATAGGCGGGATGGGGCAGTAATTCAAAGCCACAATCACGAATTTGAGCCACAGATTCAACAGACGTGTGAACGCTGAGTAATCCTGGCCTTTTCTCTTTGATTGTTTCACGCAAGCGACGTAAGAGGGTGCAGTAATAAGCCGAGTTTATAGTTTTACGTTTTGCAAGGTAGTCCACCATGATGACACCCTTAGCATCCCAAAAAACTGACGCCATCACCTTGCCAGCTGACAAAATTGTTTTGGCTTTTTTTGGAGTCGGTTCATCAGGTTTTTTCCACTGCTTGGATTGCTGTTTTGACTCTGGGGTGTAGTGGTGTACCCAAGTTTAATCCATTGTTACAAATCTGGCCAAAAAATCTTGTGAATCAGCCTCAAACATTTCCAAACAGTCGCGAGAAATCGTGAAACACACTGAAAGCAATTTGGGTACCCACCGCGCAGAAACCTTAGAAAATCAAGTTCATTGACTATGACGTTTTGTGTTCATTCACACGAGATGCCAATAGTGTCTGCAATCTCCTTGATAGTCAATCTCCGATCTGTCAATATCAGATCACAGATTTTCCCGATGTTTTCTTCAGTCGTAGACGTCATAGGCCGGCCAGAGCGAGGGTCATCTTCAATACTCTCTCGTCCGCGTTTAAATTCAGCAACGCACTTTTTCACAGTCGTATACGACGGAGCAGATTCCCCCAATGTTGTTGACATATCTTCGTGAATCTCTTTTGGAGTTTTTTTTTTTTTAAACAGGTATTTGATGACCGCACGTTGCTCAATTTTCTCCATTCTTTAAAAACGCTGAACAAAGGCTCACTAAATTCAGTCTAATTTAAATACAGTTAATGCTATTGCGATAGAATTTTACAACCAGAGAGTAAACTAATCGAATGAGGTCAGTTACATTAAAATAATTTAAGTATTTATGTGTTAGGCCGCGAACTTTTCAATCCACCCTCGTACATTATGTTCACCATTTTGTGCCATATTATTTTAGTAATTATTATTAGTAGAAAACAATGCACCTAATGGAAACAGAGTGTTAAACATTTCCAGAAATGTATTAACAAGCTTCAGTCTGTACATATCTGTGTGTTGGGTTACTAATTTCAAATTCTGCAAAATAACGAATGCGATGAGAACCTCGTTTATTCTCTATGCAAGTATATTTTATGATAGTTTTATAAACCAACCTCTTTTTTTAAGGATTGGAAATCATCAAATGCCTCCTTCCGCTCTGGGCGGAGCGGAAGGGAGTGTCAGACTCTTACTAACTAAAACCCATCCGTGTTCCTCCCAGTGCCCTTTGCGTTCCAGGGGCGCGGCGTCTCTTTCGAACGGATTCCGCACCCCGGTTTATAAACCAACCTACTAAATAAAAACAGGAATTCAAATATTATAATAACGTGTGTCTGTACTTTTTTTTTGTTTAGGAAATCGTCAAATTAATCAGTCAGGAGAGTCAAACGCTTACTGACTAAAACCCACCCATAAATTTTTCGAACAATTCCGCAACACTGGCAGGATACTTCTATCTATACTGAATATTATAAAATGTGAAAGTAACTCTGTCACTAAGGTACCTTTCACATCTTAACGGCTGAACAAATTTGGATGAAACTCGGCACACGGGTAGACCAATCCTGAAATAAGACATGGAAAAGTTTTCATCCCGGTAAAATATTGCCATGGGTTGATTGCCAACATAGACGCTGGCAGAAACTAGTAAAGTACAAACAATTATATTTTGCTTGGTTTTCATGATTGTATTCATCATTATTTCAGCCAGTATCCGTCCACTGCTGAACGTAAGCCTCCCCCAAAGAGCGCCAACATCCCGGTCCTGAGCTGTCCGCATCCAACCAATCAAATTATTGTATTAGATACTGGAATTACAAATCCTGCTACAAAACTTTATCTACGTGTTTTATGCTGTTTTAGGGTTCCGTACCAGAAGGGTAACTAACGAAACCCTATTACTAAGCCTCCGCTGTCCGTCCGTCCGTCCGTCCAAGAACCGTAATAGGTAGAGGGCTAAAATTTTCACAGATTGTGTATTTCTATTGCCGCTATAACGACAAATAAAATTAAGGTATGTGGTACGGAACTCTTCGTGTGCGAGTCCGACTCGCACTTGACCGGTTTTTTTTTAAAATCACGGGGACGATTCCGCGAGATAATCTAGTACCTACATTATACGATAACATGCTAAGGGCGGGTTTTTTTAATTTAGCCTTTTGAGTTAAGAATGCACTTAACTCTTCTTAAGTGGCAAACAGAGGGCAAATTCTACGAATTTTTAAACAACCTGTCGTAATCTATCAAAAAAGCCTCGAATCATTTCCATACATTTGGCACATTGCGACTGACATGCCAACGTTGCTTAAATAATTGTTAGATTGGCCCTCAGGTTTCCGGGATAAAGTAGATTTAGCCTGAAAATGTAACAAAATTTTTGTTAAAATGTTTGTCAGTGGAACTTCAGATTTGAAGTAACAAAATAAACGAAGTGACCCATTTTCTATAGTCAAACCAAATTGTGCAAACAATTTCATCATCATTTTTATTACTTTTATTTTCTTTGTCAATTCCGAATGGTACGGACAATAACCTCTAGATCCATTTTGTTCAGCAACAAAAGCCGAGCCAAACAATATAGAAAATCAGTAAGTTAATACGTTGTTAGTAGAACATATAGATTGAACAAAAGCGATAGGAATAAACGTTCAATGCATTGAAACAATTCAAGTAATACAATACTGGTAATTGTTGATCTTTCATTATTATGCGGAAACTGACCTTTTAATGGAAAATGAGCAATGATAGGTGTTTTGTATGCGGATCTTACTCGTATGTTAAACACGGTTTCATCTTTTATTACCACCATAATAAAAGCGATAATTTGTATAGTAAACTAAAATTCGTTGTCGCGCTGAAGGCGCTCTCCGGTATTACCGTTCAAATGATCGCGACTATCGCGTGTTCGCGTGATGTTCGCTTTCTATTAGGACGATGAACTTGACTGCTTTGGTAAATATTTTTTAAAGACTTCTAATATTCAGATCTAAAGACGTAAAATATCGCAACAATCGTTTATTCGTGCGATGGTCGCTTTCTATTAGGACGATGAACTTGACTGCTTTGGTAAATATTTTCTAAAGACTCCTAATATTCAGATCAAAAGACGCGAAATATGCAACGATCGTTTATTCGTGCGATGGTCGCTTTCTATTAGGACGATGAACTTGACTGCTTTGGTAAATATTTTCTAAAGACTCCTAATATTCAGATCTAAAGACGTAAAATATCGCAACGATCGTTTATTCGTGCGATGGTCGCTTTCTATTAGGACGATGAACTTGACTGCTTTAGTAAATATTTTCTAAAGACTCCTAATATTCAGATCTAAAGACGTAAAATATCGCAACGATCGTTTATTCGTGCGATGGTCACTTTCTATTAGGACGATGAACTTGACTGCTTTGGTAAATATTTTCTAAAGACTCCTAATATTCAGATCTAAAGACGTAAAATATCGCAACGATCGTTTATTCGTGCGATGGTCGCTTTCTATTAGGACGATGAACTTGACTGCTTTGGTAAATATTTTCTAAAGACTCCTAATATTCAGATCTAAAGACGCGAAATATCGCAACGATCGTTTATTCGTGCGATGGTCGCTTTCTATTAGGACGACAGTCGACACCTAATCATATCTTGAATCACGGTAAAAATATCTACAGTATTCTATCTTCATACAAACGGTCGGAACGCGAGTCATACCTACGCGCCTCGAGTTAAGGCAGTTCTGCGAGCAGGCAGTTGCGAATGCGCCGCAGTGACGAACAAACTGTGTGACTGTTTTGTAAGCAGTAAGTTTATTTTTTGTGACTATTTATTTTTAAATAAAAATAGAAAAGAAAAATTATAGAACATATTGTAGTGTTTTTGGTTGCTTAGATTCATCAATAACGCACCCAAAGATATCTTTTAGTAGTTTACCTGTTTTATAATTTGTTTTCTATATAAGGTACAACTTCGTTTGCGTCACAATTTTCATTACTGCTCCGCTCCTATTGGTTTTAGCGTGATGATATATAGCCTATAGCCATCCTCAATAAATGGGATATCTATAATTTAATTGAAATAATTTAGTTCCTGAGATTAGCGTGTTCAAGCAAACAAATAAACAAACTCTTCAGCTTTATACAGCGTGTATCTGACATCGACGCACAAACGATTTCCAGGGGTCCAGGACATGATTCTGGACACCCCTGCTTTGGAATTTTTCGTCGGCTTTTTCCTCATTTTTTCATTTTTTTCAGGAGTTTTTTTTACTTTAGACTGCTCATAATCGTAATTCTGACCTAACCCAATAAGATTTTTAGTCATAGAAAAAGTCATTAATTCACTATTTTCTCAAAAAAAAGCAATGTAAATAAAACTTCAAATTAGGTAGCTATCAGCTGTGCAAAGTTCAAACGAAAGGTCAACGCATGCCAAGTAGGTACCTGCGAGTGAGCATGTCAAAGGCACCGCTCAAAAATACCGTCTAAAGACCGCCGTCATTAGAAAATAATACGTATCACAACAAAATAAAGTAAGCGATTTCCAACATTAAAATAATTGCTTAAAGTCGCAAATCGGTTATTATGTTGTGTGTCGCCAAATCGTATTTTCTTATAGCGGCAATACGTAGCGCGCTCTTTGACATGTCGACAATCGAGCCGATCTAGGTATTCTGTTGAACAGAGTGTAAGGGGCGGTTCAGTGTCTCGCTTAGTGGTGATGGTGACACCTGACCGAGTTTTTTTTTTTTTAAGTGAAAGCTTCTTTAGCGACGTTGTGCACTTTTTTGTGATGGGTAAAAAAATGTTAAGCTCGCGTCAAGACACGTGACCCTGAGATGGTGACCTGATCGAAAATTCGTAAGACGGAGGGAGAGAAGCACGTATTCAAGTTTTCACTTTTACCGGCACTCCCGGAGTTTTTACTATTAATAGGCACACGTTTCACAAATCATAATAAGGCTTAAATTAAAATAAGTAATGTTACGCTTGTCTCAATTGGTTCGGTTTCTTGCAGCTTCTCTTAGATCTTAATCTTTTTTTAAGGCGATCAAGTAACTACATGGTTAAGTATTTCAACAAAAAAAAAATCATTTAATAAATAAATAACCACCCATGATAGTTCCGCCACTGTACTGCACGTAGGTATGTCGGCGAAATCAAAAGAGAGTTCGAAAAGAACATTTCGTGATGGATTTTTGCCAGTTTCTTGTTGACGTTGATCGCGACCGAGTGTGCTTTTTGTGAAAGTCTGTTTTCGGAACGTTAGAGAAGATAAGTTTTAGTTTGATCCCAAAACTAATTTTCTCTCTGTGTTTGTGTGTCTGATTTAAAAATGTCATCTGGACTTGTGGAATCGGTGGATCGGTAGATTCGGCCCGGAGCCATTGCCAGCTCACTCACCAGACTCGACCCCATTCGATTTTTTCTTTGGGGTTACGTCAAGGACAAAGTGTTTGTGTCCGAGTGCGCTTCCGCAGCCGAGATGAGGAATCGCGTCGTGCATGTGTTTGCGACGTTGCGTGAGGAGTGTGCTTAGGACCCAAAGTTTCTGCTCCGTGTCCACGTTGAAACTCTGGGCCGTGCTCAGATATGCGAGCGTGCTGGCGGCGGCCACTTCGAACCCAGGGGTGAGCGACCTTAAGGTGAGTTAGTAGTAGGTACTTACATTATCGGATCTCAATGTAGGTAGGCCGAAGCGTAACCAACGAAACCCTATTACTAAGCCTCCGCTGTCCGTCCGTCCATAGGACTAGGTAATTTACGGGGGCTCGCATACAAGAAGCGTGTTTTTTGAGTTAAGGTACTTACAGAACCCTTTGTTTGAGAGTCCGACTCGAACATGGCCGGCTTTGTTATCAATTCTTATCAGAATCGCGTTCGTGATTTTAAGAGAGCATGTTCCACAAGGATGTATTCCAGCGACCCATCCAAGGTGACCTTGTTTGGGTGAATTCATACTTCATAGGTACAAAATTCGCGGATGGAAACCAAGCTCCAACCAAGGTCACCTTGGATTGGACATTGGATTCGGTAAGTACATCATTGTGGAACATGCTTAAGCTTATGACTCCTTAACTTCTGCGTAAACATGTCTGTTGTTGTCGGCTACAGGTGTTATTCGTCGGTACTTAGGTAGGTACTTTCTAAGTGAGTGAGGCGGTTCAGTTACCTACGATACCGGATCTCAATGTAGGTACTTCAAGCTTATTTTTTATAATCAATCCTTATCTGAATCATTATTTTAAGAGATTAATCTTATGGCTCCTTCTCTTATTTCTTCAAAAACAAGTTCTTACCATCAGCAGGTTAGTATTTCTGAGTGATAAAAATGATTCATTTTATGAGATAGGTATTATTGTTGTCGGCGAAAGGCGATATTGGTAGGTACAATCAAAGTGACTTAGATAGTTCATTAGTTTATACCAACGTGAACGGATCTCAATGTAGGTACATATTTACAAGTTTTCTTTTTTATTATCTTATCAATCCTTATCGGAATCGTGATTTTATGAGACTAAAGACATAGCTTGTCGATGCTTTTCTTCTCTTGAATTCTGCATAAACATGTTCCTACCATCATTAGATACCGTAGGTATTTCTGAGTGATTAAAAATGATTTTATGTGAAATTGTGGTCGGCGATAGGTAGGCGATATTCTTAGGTAAGTACATTTAACGACAGAAGCTCGCTCGGCGTCGCAGCTTTGAGTGTGTTCAAGAAGTGTAGGTACGTACTCCGTACAACGCTCTCGCGCGTTTGGATCGCGTTGTTCACAATACATTGCGCGCTCGAAAATGACTATTTCTGTAACCGATCATTAGCGAGATTAATGACTTCCACAATTTGATTAGTGGCATCAGGTCTAGCCTTTTCGCGAAGTTTGCGTTACGATGTCCCGGACGCCCTGTATATTAGTATATAGATTTCGCTTTTTCTACCGATGAAAATACCTAGTTACTTTTAAAAATAAATGGATAGGGTGAAGAAAGTGACACACGTGTGAACTAAAAAAAATTGTTGGTAGTTTTATAAGCTAGGCTATCGACTCACATATTTACTTAGGTAATAACATTTTTATTAGGTATTGAATTAGACGAAATATCACCGTCGTTACGGATTATCAGAAGCCAGTAAATCTGACTCCAGTCTTGCCAAGATGTACCGTGGTACCCAGTTAATGGGTTGTGGAGGTCTGGTAGGCAGCCGCTCCACGTAAAACACTGGTATTCAGCTGAATCCGGTTTGACTGGAAGCCGACCCCAATGTAGCCTAGCCGATCATCATCTGCCAAGCCTTTTGCTTGGCAGATGATGATCGGCTAGGCTACGCGCCCCGAACACCGCAGCTGTAGTAATGACGATGTTATTACTAAGGCAAAGGAGGCGGCGGACCTCCAGGAGCTCAGAATCACGGGAGGCCTCCGGCTCAGGTTGACCATGACTGGAGCCCAGATGCTGGAGATCCCTGGTGCAGCCAGTGGCCCCACCGCTGACGCTCTGGCCGAAAGGCTCAGAGAGTCCTTAAATGCGGACGAGGTCCGAGTGTCCAGGCCGATCAAGCGCGTGGACATGCGCATCCTGGGCCTGGACGATTCCGTCACGGAAGAGGAGGTCGTGGCCGCCGTCGTCAGGATTGGGGGGTGCTCTGCTGAGCAAGTGAAGGCAGGCACCATACGCCCTGACAACACGGGCATGCGAACCGTTGTGGTAAGCTGCCCTGTGACGGCGGCGAAGGAAATCTCGGAGGGCCGAAGGCTTCTGGTGGGCTGGGTTTCTGCGCAGGTGAAACTGCTGGAACCCAGACCTCTGAGGTGCTTCCGCTGCCTAGTGGGAAATCACACGGGAGCTCTCTGCACCTCGGAGGTGGACCGCAGCGATCTTTGTTTCCGCTGTGGTCAACCCGGACACAAGGCCGGCTCGTGTAACGCCACGCCGCACTGCGTTGTTTGTGCGGCAACTGGCAAGCCGGCCGATCACTGGGCTGGGGGCAAAGCCTGCGCTCCACCCGCCAAGGCCGGGGGCAAAAAGAAGCCCTCCAACACCGCCGTCCCTGCCGCCGCCGTCACTTCGGTTGCTGCGGTGAGCCCTCACAAGGGACTCAGGAGGAGGCTAAAATGGAGAGCCAATAACGGCTCCATTACGCCTCCTCCAGGCGAACATCAACCACTGCGCCGCCGCTCAGGACCTGTTGGTCCAAAGCATGGCACAGTGGTTGATTAACATCGCCGTGGTCGCTGAGCCTTACTTTGTCCCGCCCAGGGATGACTGGGTGGAGGACCTGAATGGCTCAGTGGCCCTAATTTCGTCGACGGCTGCAGGTACCCCATCCCTCGAAAGCGTCAGGAGAGGACAGGGGTGCGTAGCAGCACGGTTCGGGGAGATTGTTGTGGTAGGAGTGTACTTCTCCCCGAACCGAACTCTCGCCGAGTTCCAAAACTCCCTTACGGAGTTGGGCGCCGTCGTCGCCGGGTGTCGTTCCCTCCCTGTATTCGTTCTTGGGGACTTCAATGCCAAGCACTTGGCTTGGGGTTCCCGTTACACCGATACGCGGGGCAGGATGGTAGAGAACTGGGCTTTGGAGTCAGTCCTGGTCGTCCTAAACCGAGGTTCTGTCCCCACGTGTGTGCGGATGCAGGGGAAGTCTGTGGTGGACATTTCGTTCGCTAACCCTGCTCTGTCAATTTCAATTAGGCCACTAAAGGGCACTTTTGAACGTCATCATTACATTTAAAATAACATAGTGACTCTACTGTCCATTCGGAAGGGTAGATTCTTATGGAGAAGAACGGACAAGAAACTCCATAGTTACTCTTTTCAAATCAATGTTTTACATGTGCTGTGGTATACAAAACTTCTGTTAATATATGTGAGGACCATGAACCTAGAGTATGCAGAGGTAGACTTATTATATTTTTAAATAAGTACATGGTACTCACATATTTACAAATATTGGAACAATAATAATTAATTAGCAGAGTGAGTGAACAGAAAAATAAAAACCCAAAAATGAAAAAGTAGGTACAAAAGTAAAAACATAAACCAACCAGTTTGATCTTGTCTCCACCATTGATTGTCCTATGGAGCAGGACCAGCATGTTTCCAAGCATTCTTATCCTGAATGTAATCTTCTAATTTGTAATATGCTTGTTTACAAAGTGTGCTTTTAATGTAGTTTTTAAATTTTCTTTCATTTAGTTCTAATATGTCACAAGGTATTTTATTGTAACATTTAACCCAGTACCCCATGAAAGATGTGTGTACTTTAGCTAATCTATAAAATGGTTGATCTAATTTATCTTTATTTCTAGTATTAATATTATGTCTATCACTAACTTTACTAAAAAGATGTCGATTTTTCCGTACATACATAATATTTTCATATATGAATTGGCAAGGGACTGTCATAATATTAATCTTTTTAAAAAGTTCCCTTAGAGAATCGCGACGACGCAGATTATAAAGGGCTCTGACAGCTCTCTTTTGTAAAATAAATATGGATTCAATGTCAGCAGCCCGACCCCACATCAAAATACCGTACGACATAATGCTGTTGAAGTAGCTAAAATAGACCAAACGTGCGGTTTCTACGTCTGTTAGCTGTCTTATCTTTCTAACAGCATAAGCGGCTGAGCTTAAACGCCCCGCTAGAGATGTTATATGAGGTCCCCATTGTAATTTCTCGTCTAAAGTGATTCCCAGGAAAACCGTGTGATTAATAAACTCCAGTTTTTCTTCATTCAATATGATGTCACATTCGCTACTTCTAACATTTGGTAAAGTAAATACGTTTGGTTTTTTTTTCATTTAATACCAAGTTGTTTGCCGTAAACCAATTTTGGACCTGAAGAATTGAGTTATTGACGACGTCAAGATTTTGTGACCGTCGCTCTATTTTAAATATCAATGATGTGTCATCCGCGAATAACACCATCTTTGGGTGATTTTGAAATATAGCTGTACGGTCTCTGGCGAGGCGGCGAACCTCCTTGCCGGACTGCCGCCATGGGATCTAGAGGCGAGAGCCCTCGCACTCATTTACGAATGGCGCCTGGAAGTGCTACGCCGGGGCGAGACTCCTCTGCCGCGGCAAATCGCAGTACGGTGCACGGAGCTCCGGCAGGATCTCATGACAGTATGGAGACAAAGACTGTCCCAACCCAGCGCTGGTCACGCCACAATTGCGGTGATTAGTCCCCTCTTTGAGGAGTGGCTAGAGCGGCGCCACGGCGTCCTTACTTTCCGCTTGACGCCGGTACTCACCGGACACGGTTGTTTCGGGAGGTACCTGTTTCGAATACGGCGGGAGGATACGCCCGGATGTCAACACTGCGAGGATCGCCCGGAGGACACGGTGGAGCATACGGTTGAGGTCTGCCCTACTTGGGCGGAGCAACGCCGTGTCCTCGCCGTGGCGATCGGCGGCGGCGATCTCTCACGTCCGGCCCTGGTTCAAGCTATGTGTCCGGAGCGAGGAGACATGGGAAGCGGTCACCTCCTTCTGCGAAGCAGTAATGCTAGCAAAGGCGGAAGCCGAACGTGTGAGAGAAATGGAAACCTCACGCCCCAGCCGCCGCAACAGAAGAAGACGCCCCGGGCGTCGGGAGTCGCAGGGCGAATTTTTGGCCACCGTAAGCGCGAGCCTGCAGACGGCGAGCATTGGGTGGCTAGCCGTCTGGTCAGAACCAGGCCCGGTTGGACGGCGCGCTGTGTTTCACGCGTGTCTCAAAGAGCTGTCAGCGCAAAAGACGGGGCCCGCCAGGGCCAGTGCCTGCTGGGGCTGCGGACTTCGTTCGAAAGAGGCACCGTACCCTGGAACGCAAAGGGCACTGGGAGGAACGCGGATGGGTTTTAGTCAGAACTCTCTTCTGCTTCACCCAAAGCGGGAGGAGTCATTTGATGATTTCCCATCCTTAAAAAAAAGGCAGATGATGATGATGATGACCTACCTAGTAAGATTACCAGTTTAATTTACTTTTAAGTAGAGAGAGAGAGAGTTAAAGGTTTTTATAGCTATAGTTAGTGCACACGCAATGCGATAGTTGATATTAAGTACCTAACGTTTGCAAAGGCATCGGATGGATGACCAAAAATACTATTACTTCGAGTTGCTCCATGCTGTAGGTACATAATGGGGACGAAAAAATAAGCTAAGATGAAAAAAGATATTATATTATATGTCAGCTGTTTCATGCATTTTGGTTAAGTAGGTAGGTGATGAAGTTTGTAAGAATTGAAGAGAAGTAAATAAACTGTGATCACCGTAGCTTTTACCAAAACTACGGCGATCACAGTTTCTTTACTTCTTTTTTAATGGTTTTCAATAATAAATCTAATACTTTACAATCACAAAAATAGAAAGAAACTCGAGCAGGCAAGTAGATGAAATTCAAATACTGGAGGTGGGCAGCCCTATCGCGTGTTTACATACCGCGCGGCTGTAGGTAATTATTTCAAGGAGAGGGCCGAGTCACAATAATGGTAGATATTTATAGTGTGGTATTATTTATATTACTGTTAGGTAGGTACTTATAGTTCTCATTCAATAACAAACAAAGGATTTTCAATCTTGGCCGTGAAATTCTTGACAGGTATTATCAAATTTCATCATCAAGTCAAGATTATAAGGCGTTTTAAGTATTCAATAACTCGTTGACGAAGATAAATTATTATTTAATAATTTTATTACGTTGAAACGATAGGAAATTTAAATTCGAATATTAATCAAAATGTGCCATAGCTTTTTCACGTCCTGTTTCGTTTTAATTGGAACAATTTTAGTAATTGCGAAAATAGTAGTTATGTTCGGTGTGAAAAAAATGACGCAAAACCTTAAAAGAGTGTCGCGCGCGCACGCATTATCGATGGACGTGCTAATTGCGTGTTTCGAGACAAAGTACGATGGCGCAGTCGCGAGTGTTAAAGTGTTCAAATTGCAACATTGTTATAAACGAAGTACTTTCCTTTGTGTGTAATAAGATCGACGTTATGGACGAAGAGAGTATAAGTCGCATCGGTGTAACTGCTTTTAATGAGGAAGACATAAGTGAGGCAAAGAGTCTGCTGTTTGATTCGGTTCCTACAACAAAACGTAGGATCCAAAGAAAACGGGATGGAAAAATGAAGCGTGATATAGACGATATAATATGCCTGCTAAAGGAAACAGATCCTGAACTGATTCCCATATTTGTTGCCCGGGACCTTCAAAAACTTCCAGCGGTTCTGTTTGATCATTTGGATTGTACTAAACTTTTAAAAGACTTGCTACGAATGCAGAATGAGATTAAGGAAGTCAAGGAGCAGTATGTCACATTACAACAATTGAATTCTGATAAAAAGGACATTGAAAATCTAAAAAGTTCAATGATCGATTTTCATCAAGTAAATACACAACGAGGCGGTTGTGGGCTAGACAATGCAGAGATTGAGAAGTCAGATAGTTATACTACAATTATATCTGCGCCCGGTAGCCCGTTATTACATTCTTCGCGGGTGGAGGGTAGACAAGAAAAAGATGTTGACGGTAGACGTCACTGTGTGCTCCGTGGCGGTGGCGTACCGGTTGTAAACATTGTAAGAAGCAGCGAGAATGCGATGACGCATCGTGTAACACCGGCGGGGACGCTTGCACCTGACCGAGTAGATAAGTCGAGACACACTGCTGTGACAAACGGCGAGCATGTTAGGAAGCAATTGACTTTTGCAAATATCGTGAGAAAGGAAGTGAATCCTCCCTCGCAAGATGAGGATAAGGATGGTTGGACATTAGTGCAAAAAAGTAACCGAAATACTCTTATTTCGGTTACTTTTTTGCACTAATGCAGGAAAAATGGGGAAAGCTGTAATACAACCTCATGCGAAGTTTAAGGCGGCTGAGATAATGCTACCTATATATATTTCTATTGTATTAAAAGGACTTTCTAAAGAAGACATAGTATCGTATATTAAGGAGAAATGTAATTTACAAGTGAAAGTGGAAAAAATGAATATAAAAATAGAAAAGGAGTATGACAGTTACAAAATTTTCATTCCGAAACACAAGGAGGATTTGTTTATGAATGACGAATTCTGGCCCGATGGGGTATCATACCGCAGATTCATTCATTTTAGAGGAAACTTCAGAGGCAAAGTGGAGACACAGAAAATTAATACCAAAACCAGTAACAATGGATAAATTCGGTGAAAATGATCAGCTTCAACTGCAAATCAGTAAAAACGTCGATTGACTGTATTAGGCGGCTGTGTGTATCAGCTGACGTCATAGCATTACAAGAAACTTGGTTACTGCCCCACGACTTGGAGTTTCTAGGCACTGTGCATGATGATTTTGCTTACACTGGGACTTCGGCGGTGGATACTTCGGCCGGGATACTGCGAGGTAGGCCCTACGGAGGAGTGGCACTCCTCTGGAGGAAAAGTTTATTCTCATCTGTGACGGTTGTAAAGTGTAGTAGTGCTCGTCTTACTGCAATACAGATAGAACAATCAAACAATAGATTACTTGTTTTTTCGGTATATATGCCTACTTGCTGTGCTGATAATTTAGCTGAGTTTACCGAATGCCTAAGCGAGATGAACGCTATTATAGAAAATAGTAATATTCAATATGTGTTTATGTTGGGTGACTATAATGCACATACTAATGAACAGTTTCACTATGAATTGTCAAAGTTTTGTGAGGAACAATGTTGGACCTGCGCGGATAGTGAGCTACTGCCTTGCGACTCGTATACATATGTGAGTGATGCGCACAGGTGCAAGCGCTGGCTTGACCATTGCGTAGTTACTGAGGCCGCGCGTCAAACTATATTTAGTGTAGAAGTATTGTAAGGCACTTATTGGTCCGATCACTTTCCAATTCAATTAGAATTTAACCTGAGTGTAGTGGAGTCTATTATTCCTCTACGTAAGGTATTAAATAGTAAGGTTATATGGGGCGATCGAGACTTGGAACAGATAAAGATGTATGAAAAATTGTGTAATTCAGGTTTATGTGAAATAGATTTCCCCTCAGAGTGTATTGATTGTGCGGATAAAGTGTGTGGCGATGTAACTCACAGAGTGGTTTTAGACAAAATGTACACAAAAATCATTGAGATACTTTCAACATCTGCTGAGCAGACCGCTACTCGGGTTAGGCAAAAATGTTATAAACCTTTAACCGGTTGGAATAGGCATGTTAGAAGTGTTCACTCTCAGGCTCGGCTGGCTTTTCAGATGTGGCATTTACGTGGAAATCCAACTTCAGGATCTATTTGTGAGAATATGCGAATTACACGTAATATTTTTAAAGCCAAATTAAAGTGGTGTCGCAATAATCAAGAACAAATAAAACTAGACATAATGGCTGAGCAGCGCAAATCCAAAGATTTCGGGAAGTTCTGGAAGAGCACTGGTAAACTGAACTACAAGCCGAGTCTGCCGGTGAGCGTGGCAGGAATTTGTGATCCTCAAGCCATTTCAAATTTGTTTGTGAATCAGTTCCAAGTTGATCCCTTGTCTGGACCGATTACGCCCGTGTCTTCATCGGTGATTGGCGCTGAGGTAAGTGCTCCGTGTTTAAGTTTTTTGGCCAAAGAGATAGCCGATATCATTAAAAAGATGGATGGAGGTAAGTCTCCGGGACATGACCACCTCAGCCTCGAACACTTGCGATACGCGGGGGTTCATTTACCGAGGGTGTTGGCAACATTTTATTCATTATGTATAAGCCACTCGTACTTGCCAGATAAACTTATGAAGACTATAGTCGTGCCAATAGTAAAGAACAGAACGGGCGATGTCACAGACCCCGCAAACTATAGGCCTATTTCCTTGGCAACTGTGACAGCTAAGGTACTGGACTGTTTGCTTGATACACATATGGCGAGTCGTATAAATCTTCATGATGCCCAATTCGGTTTCAGACCCGGACTATCGACGGAGACTGCCATCATGTGTCTTAAGCAGACTGTTCAGTATTATGCTGATAGGAAAACACCAGTCAATGCATGTTTTCTGGACTTATCGAGGGCTTTTGACCTAGTGTCATACGATATCTTGTGGGAAAAGCTGCGAAATGAAAGCAATGTTGACTGTGCTGTTATTTCTTTATTGAAGTTTTGGTACCAGAATCAGACAAACTATGTCAGGTGGGGTGGAACTCTGTCTGATGTGTATGGGTTGAAGTGGGGGGTGTGGGGGGGTTTCCTCGTCTCTTTAACTTTTACCTTAATCAGCTCATTGGTGAACTCAGCCGCACCCGTATAGGCTGTCACATTGACGGAGTTTGTATTAACAATATAAGTTACGCTGACGACATGGTGCTGCTGAGTCCATCAATAAGCGCTCTCAGACGTCTTGTTAGGTTGTGTGAAGACTATGCCGTTACTCAGGGACTCAGGTATAATGCAAAAAAATGTGAATTATTAGTATTCAAGGCAGGCACCAAATGTTACACTAACGTGCCAGATGTGACCATTAATAATACTCCGTTGTCCAGAGTAACAAAATTTAAGTACCTGGGTCACTGGCTCACTCATGACCTGAATGATGACCTGGATATAGAAAGGGAACGCAGGGCGATGGCTGTCCGAGGTAATATGCTGATTCGCAGATTTGCACGTTGTACGACACAAGTCAAAATAACCCTTTTCAGAGCATACTGCCAGACTTTTTACACGTGCAGTCTGTGGGTCAGGTATACGCTGAGGGCATACAATGCCTTGCGTGTCCAGTATAACAATGTATTCAGGATGCTGTTGGGTTTACCACGTTTTTGTAGCGCTTCTGGGATGTTCACCGAGGCCAGGGTTGATGGTTTTCATGCCATTATACGGAAAAGGTGCGCTTCTGTTCTCAGTAGAGTACGTGCTAGCTCCCACAGCATCCTGAGTGCATTGTGTGATAAGTGGGACAGCCCCATGTTGGCTCACTGGATACGGCTGCACACGTAGGGGTCAGTCGCTTCAATTGTGTTTGTTATTTTGTACTAACATTAGGGTTAAGACTTTTACTAACAACATATGGATAATTTGGTCCGAAATAAATGTTATTATTATTATTATACTCGGGACAGTTAATTTTTCATTCGCAAATTCAGGGTTTATTCAATTTATTGTAAAAGCGTTTTTTTTACTATTGATAGGCACGCGTTTGACCACTATCTCACCTGTTGGTAAGCGATGATGTGATCGAAGATGTAGCACGCCTGCCTAGAAGTAACCTATTCACTCTTGACTTAAAGACTCCCAGGTTGTAGCTATCAGGAAACACAGACTCCGGCAGGGAATTCCACTCCTTAGCTGTACGCACTATGAATGTGTTCCAAAAACGTTTTGTGCGCATGGGTCCCAACTAACACTAAAGCGTTAAAAAAACCTATATAAGACTCGTATATCAGTTCTATTTGAGTATAAAAGTGTTAACGCATACCTGTGCAATTGATTTAGAGCATGCTCTAACTCACTTATAACCACGAAAGAGGCCCACAGTTTTACACAGGTAAAAGTTATAGAAAGCCTATAGTACGGTGTCACAAAGATAATAAAGCTGCACAAGAGCGTTTATTCATCGTCAGCTACTACTTTAATCTGTATTACCGTTATAAAATAGAGTTGGTAAACGCTACAGGTTGTATAAATCCTATAGTAAGGTGTCAAAAGGATCTTAAAGCTGCACAAGAGCGTTTATTCATCGTCAGCTACTACTTTAACCGGCATTACCGCGTTAGTGAGCACTACAGGTGGTAAAAAGCGCACGTCAAGATTTATAAATTATAACCTTACTAAAATTAAATCTGTTCGTAATGGAAGTGTTATGTCATCCATTATTCAACACAGCAGAATAATATTATGGAATATTATGTTATTTAAGTATGTGAAGTAAAAAATGACTGCCCTTATGATTTCACGGTGAATGTATACCATGTTTCTCATCTCAATTTTAACGCGCCTAGGATTTATTAAAGATTTAAAAGAAAAATTATGATAATAAAATAGGTACCTCAAGCTAAACATTATTATTCATTCCTGCTTCCTGAGCACTGGTATGTAAAATTAAGTGGCATTCATAGAATGCTTCAAATAATGTAAGAAATTTTGTTTATTGTAGTCAAATGTTGAATAACTCGAAATAATATGAATTGTTAGGTTACCAAAACAGTGGCAAACTTTACAAAAGTGAGGTTAGTGTTAATAACGACCCATACTTGCATTGTTTGACAACAATACCTTTAGAACGTCTGTAAAAGAGTACTGCTTAACACAATAAGCTTTAGTTAAACCCTTAGTTACAGATTAAACCTAGATAGAGGAGTTGTTTGACACCTTTAGTTTCTCGTGTTACTAAACTCTCGATAAACTCTATTTTATAGCCTATGTCTGTATAACAGTCAATGTAGCACCTTAAGTGGTATAAAAGAGGTCATTGCAATAACTATACAACAATAAGTGTTAAGAGGTGTCAACGAACGCTTTTATAAAGACTTGGGTGTCACAAAAAGGTTAAAGCTATAACATATTAAGTATACTTGCTGCTACTAGCGCCATTATAACTCTCAAAGCTGTATTACGGCGTCCATTAAAGCTTTAGTGTTGCGATGGGGGCTAAAACTTGTTTGTTAACTCCTCTATATCATCTTTAGTAATAACTGAGATAATTATAACCCTGTTATATTACTTAAAGTCATAAAAAAGCCTGTAACTGACACCAAAATGTTATTAGGGGTGGGATGTCCACCATGTACCGGTGGCGCATCGTCGTTCGTGTTGTGGTCCGATGATGGAACGGGTTTGGCGGAATTAAGTTATGCAATGCCGTCGCACATTCCCCAAAATGCAACCGGTAAAAAACCGACAATAAGCTAGCAACTCGTCGTCGATGCTCAAGACTTTGGAGCCTCGTCGCGACGAGCCTATCATTGCCTGGTTCATATTGATGAGAAGAATGACCCTTTCCGGGTTTTGTGAAGTTCATATTACACTCATAAGAATGTTATCATTATCTTTCCATTTTTTACCTACCTGTACTCGTTTCTACAGAACCTAAGTGTCTTTGATAAAGCCTTCGATATCCCTTTATTTCACAAAGTATTGTAGTAACAATTTTCTGTTTTTTTTTTCACCTCATCGTAACGATATTATTTTGCCAAAACGTGTCTTATATCCGACGACGTCAATTACTTTCCATTTCTCCGTTCATTACGTACAAATGTCTCCAAAATAAGATTTTCGTCGACAATATCTTGTAATTCCTTATAATCAGTATCAAGATGGAACAAAGCAATAATATAAGGTTATTAATGTTACAGAATTATCTGGTCCTACTGTCGTCAATACGTCTTGGGGCTATAAATGGCCGCCATATTTCTCTTGGCGAGCAATGAATCCAATTATCGGGGTGTGCGGAGGTGACATGTTAAATGGTCCCATTGCTTCTCGCCATCCTCAGTTTGCGATCCTCCTCAGCCACGTCAATAATGCGGGGATCATTATACCGTCGGATTATCTTCATTTTTTAATAATATTAAACCGTTGGTCTCAACAATGGTCCTTGGAGCGTTCTTTTTATTCAAATGAGCGGCTATGATTCGTTTTTCGGGCGCGCAATCGACTTATTTAATGATGACAGTTATTAGTCCGTATTATAATTTTAATGGTGTTTTAAATAGGTAGGTATTTCCAATCTTTTATTTATGGATAACCTTTTGAACGCCACTGTCACATAAATGTGACAAATGTAAGCTGTAAAATACGGTGAATTAGTGACTTGTCGTAGGGGATACGGAAACACACTTATCGTATGTTGCGTTGCATACAAGTGTGTATCTATTGCATAGTTTATCATAAACAATCAAGAGTTAAGATATAATGCGTTGCATACCTACATTGCGTACGTGAGACCAGTTTATCTCTCGCTTTATGCGTGTACGCTCTGGTTTTCAAAAGGATAAGGTAGGTAGGTCTGACATAACATTATTTTTTTTAATTATGTTGTCTAATATGTTTGCCAAATAAACAAGTTTCCTTTCTTTCTTTGTACGTGACGTTTTTGACGGGACATTGATGTCACTTCATTTAAATTTAATTTGTGTGAGAAAAAGGTATTTCTTATTTCTATGCCTCCTGGTTTTGTGCTAGTCTGGACCAGTCCAGTCTGTATGACGTTATCAACGGGCAGACTAGTTCCCATTTTCACAGATATTCACCAAAATGCTTGTAAGTTCTAATAATTTAATTATCTCATAGAATTTACAATCAAACGAGGCTAAACGAAGCGACAAGTTATAAAGTGGACATGTCCAAAAAAAATATTGTTTCTTCCTTTTCAAGTATTTCTTCCTTTTCGGTTTTATGATATCCTGCTTTCTACCAAGAATATAACTGTTAAAGTTCGTGAGAATAGATAGACGACGAATGTTTGATATCCTTATCTTTTCTCGTTACCAGATTAAGATGACATTTGACACTTCAGTTAATAACCAGACTGCTAATTGTGTAATTGCATGTTAAATCACATTATGACAATTCATTACTCACTGTGTACCTAATGCACCTATATACACAACACACGTATTTCGTTTTTCGTATATAGTTTGAGATCTTTTTTTACTAGACGAGGACTAAGAAAAATTATTGCTAAAGCCGAAAGTATGTCACGGTACTTAAACAGGAAATAGAATTGGTGATACAAAAGACTCCCTCGGCCCACACGTCCCTCTTCATTCGTAAACTGAAGAAATATTAAAGCTATAATATTCTTTGAAGAGTCTTGAAAATGTTGTCGAGAGAGACGAAAATAACGTAAAAAGTAATGAGGTCAATAAATTGTTATGTACTCAATAAAGTGGGTTTTTGTACCATCTCTTTTGCTTAAAGATAATGACGGCACAAAAAATGATCAAATATTTTGCGTAATGGACACAACGGATGAGTACTACGAGTGTGTGCTACGCGTAGCTAATTTCGTAGCGTTTGCTACGCCGTAGCAACAATATGTAATCATGAAGGAGAAAAATATGTGTGTGCTGTATGTATGTTTAAAGTTAATAAATAAATGTTTAGCACATTTGTCTAGCGCTACGACTGCGTACCCATGATCTGGCTACGCTAAACCACACTTTTACGAATAATAACGTTCAGAAAGTATAATAAAACTAATCAGCGTCCATTTGAAAGAAATTTATTTATTCCGTTTACTTGAACAAGAACGCACAAATACTTGTACTATAAAATTATCCGCTTGTAGTAGCATCAATGCCGCCACAAGAAAAATCAACGGAGCAAATCAACATCGCAGCACATAGAACCGCATCGCCATCTATCTAAATAGCAGCGAACTAAAATCCTGCATCGTGCAAGCAAAGTTTACCATGCAATTTGAACATAATATACATCAGCCCGAATATCAACTATCGGACAGTAGCCCGCTAGGCAGAACATCCACCTGGTCGGAGGATCCTGCCTTTACAATGGGGTAAGCGGGACTTTACTCTCTGTACCGCTACCTCCAAACTCTCATTTCATAAAACTCGATTTCCCCGTGTTTCACCAACACGTATCAGTTTTCATATTACGTATCATTATGACGAAATAATAAATAAGACCATTAAGTATTAACTATCCACTCGAATGCTGCACAAAACCGGTCGTATTTTTCATGTAAAATAGGTATATATCATGAAAAATGGGAGCAAACATTCGAGGACCAATCTTATCGTATTGGAAATATCGGTGAAGCTGCACTTTAGTACATCAAGCGCTAGCTAATGGCAGTATTAGGCCCCAATGTGATGTTAAACGAGTTACCGTAGTCCATGCTGTATACGAGCATTTTCGACGAAATTCAAATGCACTTAACTCGGTTTGCGGGTCAAAAGACTAAAAGCTGATTGACTACGTAATGATGCTTGGGGCTCGGTAATAAAGGAAACTGGGTTATTGGATTTGTGGCTGATACCTGATCCTCCAGGTTAAGCAACGTTTGTCGAGGACGGTCCGTAGATAGGTGACCAATCATAACATACCGAACCAAGAACCTCCTCTCCAGAACCAAGTGGAAATATCCTGAAAAATAAAGAACTATGATGCCCGCCATTCAAAAGTCTTCTGATATCTTGGATTCTCACATATTGTCCGAATACGGAAACCCCCGGTAGTCCCGAAATCCTCCATTGAAAAGTGAGGATCCTCCGACTGGACGGTTATTGTGTCAGGTGTGGGCAACTGCCTGATGATGATATTAGGGCTGATGTATATGTTCAAATCGCACGGTAAACTCTGCTTGTGCGATGCAAGATTCTGACGTAGTAGTTCGCTACTGGTTGGATAGATGGTGTTGCGGCTCTTTTTGTTGCGATGTAGATTCACTCCGTAGGTTTTTCTTGTGCCTGCATTGATGCCGTTACAATACTGCTAGGTATGAGCCTCGGAAAGTACGTTAAACCGTTGGTCCCAGCTTTCATTTGAAGAGCTTTGGCAGTCATTACGGAAACTCACAGGAACGTCTCAAAGTCTCGACATATTGATTGGAGTTATTTGATTGTTTCCTTAAAGTTAGTTGAATATATTTTAATCGTGAACTTAGCAGCATAAATGGTAAAGTGGGTATTTCTCACTGAATGCTTGAACTACAGGACCGTTCAATGCGATAACGCTTGAGAGAGGACTTGTGTAAAACCTGAGGGGCAATTTTACTAATTTATAAACAACGTTCGCATTCGCATGTCATAGTAATCTGTCAAAAATGGATAGAAATTGAGGCTTTTTTTGACAGATTTTGTTCGCGAAAACTTAGGTGAAGATTAGTGCAGAAGTCTGTCGCTCTATCCATATACATAGTCAAGGTACAATGACAGTTAATTTCAACAGATCACCCCACTGTCATCGTTCATTTCACTCCATCTAAGCTATTACAAAGAGATGTTTAGATAAGAGAGCGGCTGATTGTAACATTTTCACGGACGCATAGAAGACGATCATGTTGATTTATGATTATCGTACGAATTTTGTTTGATAAATAATGTATTGTCTGTGATTTAGACTATAATATTTCTATGAACGAGTAAAAATACAATCACGTCCACTGTTGGACGTAGGCCTCCCCCAAGTGTCGCTACAACAACCGGTCCTTAGATAAATTGAGCCCCGGTTCAGGTTCGAAATAATCCAATTTTACCCGTTTGCCTGCAGCAGCTATCACCGCTTCATAATTTCATTACAGTCTTAGAGTATTACACGAACGGTCGCAATACTTTCTGTAAAAGACAAAAAATCTAGAACGGCTATAATCTAATCGAATTATCGACGTTCTTGGGGTGAAAATTCCTCTTCGAATTCATCGGATTTCGAGGCTAATGTCATGCAGGGTCAATGTCGTACCCCTGAATATTAAGACGCTTAAAAATAGTCCCTAAAGTGACTGAAAGATTGAGTTTTTTTTAGTAGGTACACGTCTGTTAGTAGTGTGGAAGAAATGAGGCTATAGACAAAGTGACATCTGCTACTAAAATTAATAGTCCAAACATACATATATTATGAAGAAATTAAGAAAGAAACATTTATTAATTTAATTTAATCCTTTATTTCTGAAATCTAGGGCCGATAAAATAAAATACATAAACGTAAAACAATCATAACACAATAATCACTAAGTTAACCAATTATTATAAAATACACTAGTTCTGAGCGCAACTTCGTCTGCTCCGCTCCTATTGCTTAGCGTGATGATATACGTATAGCCTAGAGCCTTCCTCGATAAATGGGCTATCTAACACTAAAATATTTTTTTAAATCGGACCAGTAGTTTCTGAGATTAGCGCGTTCAAGCAAAAAAACAAACAAACAAGCTCTTCAGCTTTATATAGATATAGATAGATATAAAAGATCGATATTGTAATAAAAAACATTAATAGCTTTAATAACACCCATACATACCAGTCAAAACTTTTTTACAAAAAAATAAATCCGACTTCCAAAAACAAAACACTACAAAGTATAAAATAACTTTAATATAAAATAAAATAACTTTAATTTCGGAAGTCGGTGTTTTTGGTATTTTTTTGGTTTTTGTTTGTTTTTTTTATTTTTCACTTTTTAGTGGTATTTGCGTACCACTAGAAAGTGAAACCAGCGTACCGGCGTGATGTTATGTTATGAACTGGTGTGTTTACACCAGCATCAACACACATGCGATTTCAGAAATCCCGATCTATTTGCTTTCATGGATTGAGGAGTTCCGTTGCCTACCTCCGAGGTTCGTCATCAGATCTTCACTAAATTAAAATGGGACCAGTCCGGGAAAATACTCTTCCAAACAAAAAAGAATCATCCAAATCGTTTAAAAATTGGCGAAAATATCGCTGAACAAAAATTTTTCATGGGATTCCATCATCAGATCCTGACTTATACCTTCCATCATCAGCTCAGCAACATGAAATGATGATAATCAGGCACAAATATCTGAATTGCGATACAAATTTCATGAAAAACATTGCATGTGCTTATAAAATTTGAGGGTTCCCTCGATTTTCATGGGATCCTATCATCAGATTCTGAATTGGTAACAGTGGGACTACCTCAGGAGTATAGGCTTTGGAATAAAAAAATAATTTTTAAAATATAATTCGATCTACAATTGGAGGAGAAATCGGTGAACATACATAAAAAAAATACGTACAACCGAACATAGAACCTCCTCCTTTTTGAAGAAGTCGGTTAAAAATCATAACCCTGGTTTTGCTTCGTAGTAGTCGCATAAATAGCTTTTCGAGTGATTTCAGCAGTGCATCTCAACAACGTCAATGTTGCAACTCGTATAGGTATATCTGGTTTTTAATAAAATTGTTCCACGCGTCTGATTTACGCCAGACATATTTAGCTTGATAGCTCAAATACTTCCATTTTCTCGATAAGCATAATGAATTTCCACACTTAAACGATGTAAACCATACGAATTTAACTGTTGTCCTCGTCGCAAGTAACATATACTACTCTGTCAAGAAAGTACCGGGAAAAGATCAATAATACACAAAATGTCTGTTATTCATCCAAATTTATTTTATCACCTTCAAAGTATGCTCCTTTAGAAACGATACACTTGCGCCAACGAATAATCCATTCATCAAAACATTTCTTAAACGCTGCTTCCGGAATTCAGTTGAGTTCTCGCCGCGAATTCTCCTTTATGTCTTCTATCGATTGAAAACGATTCAGTTGGAAGGCGCCACTCCGAAGCTTGTTGACTAGTTTGCATGTCAAACTCGTAAACCCACGTCTCGTCACCAGTAACAATGCGTTTCATGAATGTTGGGTCCGAACTGACTCGTTCTAGCATGTCCTCAGCGACTTTCATGCGATTGAGTTTTTGGAGAAAATTCAGATCTTTTGGGACTAGCCGAGCAGCAACATGTTTCATACCCAAATGATTAGTTAAAATGGTACGGATCGACTCGTGAGATACAGAAAGTTCGGCGGCTATCTCTCTCAGAGTTGAATGGGGATTTTCAGTCACTATTTCCTTCACTTTTGCGATGTTAACTTCAGTTGCAGACGTTGACGGCCTACCAGAGCGAGGCAAATCTTCCATCACATCTCGACCGCTTTTGAACGCTTTGAACCACTCATAAGCACGAGTTTTTGATAAAGTCGATTCACCGTAAGCCTTCTGTAACATTTTCAGTGACTCCGAACACGAAATTCCATTGGCGATGCAAAATATAAGACAAACTCTTTGTTCAATATTTTTGTCCATTATGAAATTCGCAATACACACTATATATGATATTACTAAAACCAGCACTGTATTTAATATAAATAACAGATGCAACTCAAACTCCGCGCCAAAATGGAAAACAGTTGTGCCAATCTAATAACTACAAAAAAAACAAAAATTTGAATTTGGAACCATAAACAAATCATCCATTCCCGATACTTTTTTGACTGAATGTATTTATGGAATTTAATTCCGGGAATCGACGCATGAAACTACGATTCCGAGTTTAATTTCACATAGGTACATAATCATCATCATTTCTGCCGAAAGACGTCCACTACTGGACATACTACATCCACCATCCACATCCACATCCACATCCACAATCCACATCCACCATCCACATCCACCATCCACATCCACCATCCACATCCACAATCCACAATCTACAATCCACAATCCACCATCCACAATCCACAATCCACAATCCACAATCCACATTCCACATTCCACAATCCACAGTCCACAATCCACAATCCACGTCCACCATCCACATCCACCATCGACATCCACCATCCACATCCACCATCCCCATCCACCATCCACATCCACCATCCACATCCACCATCCACATCCACCATCCACATCCACCATCCACATCCACCATCCACATCCACCATCCACATCCACCATCCACATCCACCATCCACATCCACCATCCACATCCACCATCCACATCCACCATCCACATCCACCATCCACATCCACCATTCACATCCACATCCACCATCCACATCCACAATCCACATCTTAGATCCATTTCACATACCTACTCGTAACATTTATCAATATCGCTTTTACAACAATCGTTTAGTTTTGTAGAGTGGCTCTTTGTCTAGTTATATATACGAGTAGATCCTACGATCCCTTGACTAGAACAAAAATTCCAAACCCATTTGGATCTTAGACAATTTGTGTCAACTGTTATATTTAGTATCGTAACATTCGCATTAAAGCCCGTCTACGTGCCCAGAGTCACGAAAGAATCTAGAACGCCTATTTGTAATAAAATAATCGATATTCTTGTTTGATTTAGGTTTCCGACCCTGAGAACGCGTAATGCCGAGAGGCGACACAGCTCGAATATAGAGCACCCGCAAGATTTACACTTATCATATATCATTGTAGGATATGACGGACCAGTGCGGAATTTAATCAAGTAGTTTGAAACAAAACACAGGTGCTTCTAAACGTGTACCGCATAGTTGCGTAGTCGTGTCTGCTCAGTTCGTGTAATAGGTACTTACAGGGAAATTGCTGTTCTTGGGTACTGTGTGCAAAGATGGGAATGCAAATTATGTTGTGAGGTTAAATTAATTTGTGTTATTACGTATTCATAATTTCGTCATAAAAATAGATTTACGAGTAGGCACAGGATCTGTTTGTAAGGTCACATTTTTGTATGCAAAACAAAAAATCATTCCCTTGTTCACAAAAACCTCAATCCTTAAATGTTGGTATAGTTTATGGCCCTGTCACTTCATAAACAAGAAAATTACGAGGACCTTGGGAAAATGAGCGAGCTAATTTTCAACGGTTAACGACCCTAAAAAAATCTCAAGCGAAATTTGTACAAGGCGCGACAGATAAATCTTTTAGCTTACGAAGCCAAATATGCATAATTTACGCTCACGGAAAGCAGAAAATTAATCCAGCGATCTACCAACAAGGGTACATCAAAGAAAGTTTTGATGAGGGTCAATGTAAATGGCGTCTGAAACATAATACCGATTATAGAAACAAGAGAGATACGTTATTACCTCATTATCGCGATAAACTTGTCATCAAGTTTGATGTCACTACTCACGAGGGAGTTCCAATGCGGTTGGTGGAAGATTAATGATGTTGCGGAATGTTTTAGTAGTTTGTGTCGTGGTAAATAGCAATAATCGTTGCTCATTTTGTGGGTGATCAATTATTAAGCGAAAGAAAGCCTATTAAAACAGAACCGGATTTTGCATGTCCAAACATAGATTCACTGAAAGTTGATTCTGAGCTCGAATGTTTTTGACGTATTGTAAAATTTTAGCATAACTGTAATACTCGTTTCGCACATAGTATTTATTTGAATTGGATACTGAATTCATAATTATTTTATATGATACAAATTGTGTATGCCACTAAAAATCAAACTAAAACACTATGAGTTTGCAGTTTTTTATATAAAAATTCACTTACATTAACGATATTGTAACGTTACTATACGTCACAATGTTCGTGCTAGGTCCTCTGATGATTTGAGCAATCATCATCATCCATACTTCATCCTCCCGACTTCGCCCACAGCTGAGCATATAAAGCTCTATTTTCTTGTGCTAAACCCCACGTTCTTGTACCAGCCTCAACCAGGTTCTAGTTGTTAATGTCTTCTCATTATTTGCAGGAAATAACTCACTTTTCCACTAATGTTCTCCAAAACTTTTCCAAAGTCACGTTTGACCTAATAAAACATTACAGCTGAGGTCGTTTTGCTTGCGAAATATAATATTCAGCTGTTTATTTACGAGTGATATTTCAGTAGTAGTTTTTCTGTTGAAAGATCTTGTTCTTAGGAAAGTCGTTCAGCCACCAATCTTAGAGACTTTTCCTGTTATTTATTTTAAACGATTACTCGTTTCCCGGACTTAATTTGTTCTTTTCCATAAAATGAGAAATTCAAACCATTTTTAGGGTTCCGTGTCCGAAGGGAAACCAACGGAACCCTATTACTGAGCTACCTATATCTCAAAACCAAAGTTCATAATTATAAATTACGGCGGCTTCTTGAGCTTGATGCCAGGCGTGACCAGTTGAAAGCCCGACACCACCTGCGGCAATTAACTATAATTTCATAGATGGTGTGCTCACGTGCCCGCAATGTGCGCGGATCTTCATAAAGAAAGTTGGTTACATAAGCCACATGCAAGCTCATTAACGACAACTACAGAAGTTGAAACAATCGCCTTGGCCGAAATCGGTCGGATGACATCATCATCAATAATAAAAAATAAATTAAATTAAAAATTTAAGGGGTCCCCATACAAGAAACGTGTTTTTTTCGGAAATCACAATCTCACCTGATGGAAAGGAAAGCGATGAAGTAGTCGAACATTCAATAGCTTGTAAGAGACTTGAAATTGACTTGGAATATGGATACTCTACACCTACCCAGTGCATTAAACCCCTCGGCACCCAACACTATCTAATCGATCAATCAGCAGAGGTGATAAATCTTCATTAGATTGGAACATATTTTTAATTCAGCATTGCCAATCAATCCTTGTAATCCTGCACCCTAATTATCTTGTTTATGCATTTGCTTTCGCGCAGGAGATAGATCATTGACCTCTTTGGCGGGGTCGAATTTAGTTTGCATATAGTATAAGTTCGTAGTCTGCCTTTGGCAAGTAATATTATAAACCCAAGGAGTTGGGGTAGGGTCGGGTTACATTTTGTTCTTTGTGATATTATTGTCTCTCTGTTTCACTGAGTAAATTTGATATTATCTTTATCCACGGTCACGCTGTCACGGCATCGCATACGACGGGATCCTTGCATCAAAGTGTTGCTATATGTTTTTCAGTGTACACAATGTCGTAATCGGATCAGTAGAGATCACCTGTACAAACATGCAAACAATTAACTATACCTCTTATATAAGGTCTCCCAATAAAATAGATGAATCAACTTTTAGAAATTATTCATATCACCAAAATAAGAACAATGTAGAAACCTCCTTTAAAATTATTTCATAAATATTCAAAAATACCTTTAGGAAAGTTTTCAGTTGAATGTTGAGTGTGAATAGTTTAGTGACCGGAAGACGCAGCGTTGAAAGGTCTTCCACAAGGTGTACCGATGATCTAGTGAGGTAGCCGGTGGATGCGAGACACACAGGACCGGTTGTTGTGGTGACACTTGGGGCAGGCCCATGTGAAGCAGTGGAGGCTTTTCGGCTGATGATGACCTGATGACCAAAGGAGCGAAAGATGGATTATGTGTAAATTGAAAGGTTACTTATTAGATAACGGCACATCAGGATGTATAAAAGAAGAAAACAAAAGGTTTATTAACCCCTAATCAATCAAGGCAATCGCAGGGTTTATTCAAATAAAAGAAATAAAAAAAGAACCTACAACAGTTCAACTAAAAACAAAACCAGTGTTAGTTTAGGAACAAAATTGGAACTGAAAAAAATCTAAACTTTTGGCACCACATGCAAAGTTGATAAAATAACAGAACGCTTTTGGTAAAATAACTGACCAAGAATTTGTTTTGTTTTCTCGTAAAAGTAGTTTGATGCTACATGCAATCAGGAACGACCGTTCTAAAAGTTTTTTTTTTTTGCATTTTGATGTAATAAAATGTTCTGGATTTCGGGGTGTTGCTGCCCACAATACATTTATGCGCAAATTGCATAATAGCCCTTATTTCTTCAAAATATTTTTCTTCTTTTTGTTTTAATCGTTTTTTACTGTGCCGAATGTGCTTTTCATGGCCTTTATACCCAACCGCTTGCACCTTTCAGGACCTGAACGTGGCTAACGACAGAGCTAGCCAAGAGACACACAAACAATGCACTTTGGTAGGACAAAATGTGTGCAGTAATGATTCGACTCGAAAATAATCGATTAATTGCGTACCACAATCTGGTTTTATAATTGGGCCAATCTCTAAAACGGGCGTATTCGTGTGATCACTCTGGTGCTTTTTAGATATTGATATTTAATGGTAATTATGTATCTCAGTAAAAAGAATGATATTGAAATGGTATATTTTTACTATTGGCCTTCTATTTACACAAACAGTTATGGAAATATTTAAGTTTTAAAAATTTCGCGACCAATCATAATTGGTGCCAGAGCGATCATAAATGGTGAAATCTAGTGAAAAAAAAAAACAAAAAATATTGATAAAATATAATTTATTTAGCCGTTTTCAGTCATGTATAAGAGAATGAACCCTTGGAGTCAAATCACTCATTGGTAGTACAAAGAAAAAACAACTGAGTAAATCTACATCGCAACAAAAAGAACCGCTACGCCATCTATCCAGCTAGCAGCGAACTACTACGTCGAAATCCTGCATCGCGCAACCAGAGTTTATTGTGCAATTTGAACATATACATCAGCCCGAATATTAACTATCGGGCAGTAGCCCGCCAGACACAACAACCGCCTGGTCGGAGGATCCTACCTTTACGATGAATGTGTGCGAGACTTTACTCTCTGTACCGCATACCTCTAAACTGGTGACCTTCGACATTGAACGTCAGCGCAGCCTTCGTGCAACTACTTCAGCGTGACGTCATCGTCATTTCCGCATCGTGATCTCAAGCTCTCGAGCAGCGAGTCATACAGACAGCCAGTACCCATGACTTCTACGGGTATCCTGACCACCAGCATGCAGCGCCTGCGCATTTCTGGCCAGCATTCTCAGCCTCTATCATCACCCTCAACCTCATCAGCAATCTTGGCAAGCATACTGCACTTTCGGCCAGTCACATGAAAAGCCATGAAGAACTTTTTCTGGTCGACCCCAATAGTCACGTCACTACGTCGCTCCGCTCCGATGGAGCCAGCAGCAGCACCACTCTGACTTACTGGAGCCTGCAGCATCATCCCGACTCAGTGGGATCTCATCCTACGACTAACTGGGGCACCGCTGACAGTTCCAACCCACCCGACTCACTGGAACCAACCTTTCACTGGCCTGGCAAGCATCTCAAGATGCATGGACGACTCATCCTCTATCGACCTCCGGTCTCCGGAGGGGAGTGATGTAGATGTAGTAAAGTGAAAAGTTGCTGAGATATTTGAAGGCAAAGTTGCATGTGAGAACAATGAAAATCTTAAAAAAATGCCCTTTTAATGCTTAGTCAATCTTAAAAAAAAACTATTCAATTACATAAGGAAGAACTGTACACCTTAAAACCTAGCGTCGTAAAACAGACGCCAAGACAATGCAGTGAGACATGTCCAAAGCTAGTTTCTAAGTCGTTTGCTACGACACGTACTAAGGATACTAGGTGGGACGTGGGGTAGGCAGAGAAGCAAGTAGCTCGAGGTGTCTCAGAACATTTGGATTGTGTTAGAAACACGCTCCGACTTAGTTGTCAAAGGTAGTTGTAATGGGCGTGAAGCTTAGGAGCAGTAGTCTTTGATTGTGCTTTACTTAGTTGTAGTGATGTGATCATTGATTTTTGTTAGCTGTTTCTTTTCTATAGTTGCATTGGAGAAGATTTCTGTTAGGGAATGCGAACGGAGGTCTTCAGTAAGGTTTGGGTTTTCCATTAGGAAGTTTACTTAAACAGCCCGGAGTCTAATTCTGTGATCAATTACTGACAATAGGCTTCATTAGTAGCAATGACGAAAACGATGACGTTTTATGGATAGTAGGCGCCAGATAAATATGCAAAAACAGTCATTGACCCACAAACATTAAAAGCACGTGGGTCAATGACCGTTTTTGCATATTTATTTATTGAGTATTAAGAAAGTAATTTAATTTTAATGACTTTCTTAATACTCAAAACAGATATAATGCTGAAACAGACATAAAGCTGTCCTGAATCGACTTCTATCGTGATCCTTAACGTTCTCTAGTAATTAGAAACGGTTCAAAATTTATTGTTCGGGTATCTACGAAGGGATATAAGGGAAAGATCAATGTACTTTATTTCAAGTTTATCTGGCGTCTACCCTATATACTATACCTCTACCTAACTCCTCAGGGAAGTCAGGCGTAATTTTATGTGCAGTTATTTTTCTTAGCTACTCATCGTCGTCATCTGCCTAGCTATTTCCCGACTATATTGGGGTCAGCTTCCAGTCAAACCGGATTCAGCTGAATACCAGTATTTTACGTGGAGCGGCTGCCTACCAGACCTCCTCAATCCATTAACTGGGTAACACGGTACTTCTTGGCAAGACTGGAGTCAGATTTACGGGCTTCTGACTATCTGTAACGACTGCCAAAGATCTACAAATGACAGCCGGGACCAACGGCTTAACGTGCTTTCCAACGCACGGAGGAAACTCGGTATATTAAGATGGTCACCCATCCACGGACCAACCTTGCCAAGCGTTGCTTAACCTTAAAAATTGACCCGTGCGGCTGTTATTATTTATCCACGAGCTCTTCAAAAAAATTCTCGAATAAGTATTCAGTTATTTATTTTTCTAAGCTACTAACAAAATAAATAACTGAATACTTATTCGAGACTTTTTTTAAAGAAAATACAGCGTTTAAAGGCGGATAGACCTTATGTAAGCGTTAAGCGGATCCGAGGAATATAAAAGAAGTATTAAACGCATGACTTGAGTTTTGCAAAGAAAAATCTTCTGATCTCACCAAATATTAGGCACTGTGAAAGTATTTTTTCCTTATTGGAAAAGTATTTTGCTAAGTAGATCCGTAAGGCAGCCTGTGAGGCTGTTTCAATATTTTTCCTTAGACAAAACCAGACATAACTGAACTTTCAGTTGATAAAAACTTTTTCTATTTCCTCCCTATCGGGTTGTGGAACTAACGGGAGGGAGTTCTGTTGTTAGTAAATGAAGTCGGCAAAGATGATAAAAGCTAAAATACCGGTAGGACGCAAGTACAATAACTGATTATTTTCATTTTTAGGATGATGGCCGGTTGGCCGGTTTACAACATTTAAAAGGATAGACAAAAAGCCTGAAAAGGCGTCATTAATACTGATTATTATTATGCACAAGTTTTACTTTGCCGAAAAAAAATCGCGATTCTCCTGTTTATTCTGTTCATCGTCATCTGCCTAGCCTTTTTCTAACTATATTGGAGACCACTTCCAGTTAAACCGGATTTACCTGAATACCAGTATTTTACGTGGAGTGGCTGCCTACCAGACCTCCACAACCCATTAACTGGGTGCCAAGGTACTTCTTGGCAATATTGGAGTAAGATTTCCTGGCTCTGATAATCCGTAAAGACTGGCAAAGATCGACATATGACAGCTGGAACCAACGGCTTAACATGCTTTCTGAGGCTCGGATGAATCTCTGTATGTTAAGATTGTCACTCATGCCAAGGTTGATTTCGAAAAGCGTTGCTTAATCTTCAAGATCGACCCGCGCGGCTGTTATTCTTTAGCCGCGAGCTCCTTAATGGCCATTCTTAGAAAATAACAAAAATAATCAAGTCTTATTTATTTTTTTATATGAAGGTATATTAGGCACTAAATATAGACGCAAGCGACCGGAAAAACTTCGTGACAGAAAACTAAAGAAACCCAATATCGGATTTAATTTTCTTTATTATTTTCTTGGTCCTTTGATCCCTTCGCCTTTCCCTCTACTGTATCCGTATTACTTTTCCTAAAATAGGAGTCTGTAAACACAGATATAAAGGTAACACGGAAGTGCGCACAGATGTAGCAAGCTATCAAAAGAAAATTCATCACTGCCTTAGCCGTCGCGGTGTTAGAAATACATTTTAGGAAAATAATGGTTCTTTAATTTTTTTGAAACGGCGTTCATTTGTTTACCACCTAGCATACTCGTAGAACTTTATATATGGAATTGTATAATTGAATTTGGAATTAGAGATAATTACCTATTTAATTTCGGAACAACTTTCTATTAGAAGTTTTACCTATAGTTTGTAGGTATAGGTTTTTTTTTTTTAATACAAACGGTCACCACCACACCACATTGAAGTCGAAACTTGAGTTTGTAGCGATTGATTAAAAAATTCAAATACTTCTTCTACATGATTTTATTATTCTCTTCTCGAAATAAACTTAATCCTACATACCTACTCATATACTTGTTCGTTCCGAGCTCTCACACACACAACAACCGAAAGACGTCTACTGCTGGACATAGGCTTCCCTCAAAAGGGGGATGTTTGCAATAATCGCCACGCTTGGCAGGCGGGTTGGCAATCGCAGTGTACGGTGTTGCGCGTTGTACAGAGAACGCTGCTGTCCATTCTCTGATGAGTTCCTTAGTCGCCTCTTATGACACCCACGGGAAGTGATGGGATGGTATTATTCTTTTGGCACCATACTGCACCGGCTGACACCATACGGCGTAATAATGTTCCGAGCACAATATTTCATTAACTCACCGCATTGGCGTTTCCAGTTCTTCTCTATTACATCCATGTTTTGTAGACATCCTATTGTGTATTCATGTAAATGTATTGTAAGTACAATATACACACAATATACCTGTATGTTTGATCTCAGTACATGTGTTTAAGTTAATGTGTTTAATAAGATGACGTGATGAACGGCTTGGCAGGTTTGAAATGCTTTAGTTACATGTTGCTTGGTAAGTTGTGCTCGGTATATTAAAACGGATTATAACGTGTTTTTGTGCGGTAAAATATTAATATTGTATTCGTTTTATAAGATTCTGAGGACTAGATCTTACTATCTGGTAGCTTGGAACTAGTTCCTGTTGTGTCTTATGTGGTTTGTATTAGTTAGTAGTCTGTGTCAATGGTGATGAGCCAAGAACGCAGGAGACAATTATAGTACGCAAACCTAGGTACCTATACTACAGGCAGCCGCCCGTTGACGCGGAGCGAGGCAGCGGCGCGGAGTGGCGACGAAGTAATGCGGAGCGGAATTGCGGACTATGTCTGTCTATTGATGCGGAGCGAGGCAGTGCGGACCGGGGTGGCTGACTGTGCGGAGCTAGTCCGAGTTCACACGATAAGTAATTTGAGTGGGCTGCTGGCAGTTTTTTACATAAACATATCTTTCCCCGCTCCGCCGCCTTGCTCCGGTTCTGGTTTTATATGATTATTTAATTACCTAGAGTAAATATTGGCACAGCTTCGCTCCGCTCCTGTTATCTCCGCTTCAGTAGACAGTAAGCCTTACTTTCATATTCCAATGGAACGGCCATTCAAAACGACCCGCTGCAAGATCAAATGCAGGACCAACGACTGCCGACTGCAGACATGTGGTCCGAGGTTTTTGGATTCCGGAATGAGTCTGAGAAATTCCTAATGAAAAAACTTAATACTAACTGCGAAACCAACGGGGCATTAAAAAACATGAAATAATACTACATTAACATAGAATAACATATAAATAGTTGTTTTACCTTCCCTAGACTTAATACTATGACGTTTGTGGCCACTTAATCAAGCCATAAAAGCAGAGTGAAAGTGCAAGAGGTGTTCACTAAGAATGCAGTCTGCATAGCATTTTATACCAGAAAAGTGGTTCTAAGAACTTTCTACGCGGATTGAGAAAGGCTATTGTGGAAATATTTTATTACTTGGAGAAGTTAAGTGGGGGTAGCACTCTGTGGTTTTTATAACTGCGAATCGTATTCTTACTTGAAGGGTCCGTACCCTTAACCAAAAAAAAAACGTCCCTCATCTGTGAGCTCCCTTTATTTATTTGTTAATTTAATTGAATATCTATTATTTGCATTAGGGGCAATAGAAATAGAAGGTTCAGAAGGTAT
Organism: Lacanobia oleracea; assembly: GCA_950371165.1. Taxonomy (NCBI): domain Eukaryota; kingdom Metazoa; phylum Arthropoda; class Insecta; order Lepidoptera; family Noctuidae; genus Lacanobia; species Lacanobia oleracea. Next base: position 7,300,611 of record OX493405.1, read on the forward strand.
TAAATAAATATAACTTTATTTTTTAAGCATTATCGCGTTGCGTTACTTAACTGAGCTTTAGTGGAAAACACACTCCAGCAATAACAAGAAAATATTATCAACCTTTATCTCAAACACGATGGGCGGTATTGGTGACAATACCAACGACCAGTCACGCCATCATCGACTAGACAAGCTCCTAAAACCTTTTTATTAACCGGCTAAGTGCGAGTCGAACTCTCACACGAAGGGTTCCGTACCATAAACCGAAAAAAACAAGTTGGTGTGGGAGCCGTTTAATGTTTAATGTATTGTCTATGTATGTATGTAATGTTTAATGTTATTATAGCGGCTAAATAAATACCCACTATGTGAAAATTTCAACTGTCTACTTATTACTGTTCTTGAGATACAGCCCCCTGACAGACGGACGGACATCGGAGACTTAGTAAATGAGTTCCGTTTGTTGTTTACCCTTTAGGTACGGTAGGGGACTCTAAAAATAAACAAACAACGGAGGCCTAACGAGAAACGATTACACAAAATAACTCCCAATCGAAAAGGCTACGGTGACGTGCGCAACAATTTCCAGATTCCTCTCGAGACTTAGTATCGCCTTTTATACTTTCCATATAACTGCAAATCTCCGGCAACAAGGAACAAGAGGTAGAAAAATGTTTTCGGCTCCTGGGTTTTCCCTAGTGTGCCTCTTGACGCGCTACGGATTGCGGATATGATATTTTGATCGAAAAAGTATGCGAATGGGAACGATGGTCGTGTGTCATGTGTCCTGATAAATTGGCAGGGCTTAGGATTTTGTGGCTTTGGTGGGTTTTGTCGTCAAGTTCCTGTGATGTCATCAGAAACTTGTTTTACTTTCGGGAATATTATTTTTTGCTATGATTCTGGAGAGGCGACTGCGTACGCGTGGACTGACGACCTATTGACCAGGTTGCGTGGATTCGCTTGATAGAAGACACACAAGAGGCTCTAGACAATGTATAATTCTTTCAGCGATGGCGGTTTTCGAAAGGGTTTGATCACGTGAAATTGCGACAGAGTTTGTGAATTCCACACACGTTTGACGTTTTGACAATCGCTTTCGCTCACTGAGGGACTAGCACGAGTATTTTTGACGTATAGTAACGTAACGTAAAATTTTACCATAGCTACAATACTCGTTTCGCACGTAATATTTATTTGAATTAGATACTATATTCATATTTTTGAATGATCTAAATTTTATTGTGTATGTCCCATATTATTAAACCAAAACACTATGGCGTTGCAGTTTTTCACATTCAAAATTCACTTACGTTAACATTACGTCGTAAATTCGGTAGTGAAACTGGTAGTGAAAATTCTGCCGGCCTCAATTTTGAGCGGAAATATTAGCACATAGTAGAACGTAGAATACTAGGCTAATTTTACTAATGTAAGTCAAACTTTATCTATTCCAAATAAATTTATTCCTCAACTAATAGCTAAACGCAAAGTCAGCACTTTCTAACTTTACAAAATTACAATAGAATGCTCCAAAAAGCCAGCCCTTTACGGTTTCATAGTGTTTACCTTGTCAGCAAATTACACGAATGAACTGGCCAGTAACATCCAACTTATGAAAGAAGAACTGAACTTCAGTATTTCCAGAGTTCTTGCAATCGATATGAGCGATGCTGATGTCATACAGTTTAGGAGGAAGATATTTCTATTGCGCTCGTAAAGGCTACGGGCTTGTTACAAATACACTTGTATTATTTGCTAATGATTCCCTCCCGTTCAGGGTGGAGCAGAAGAAAGTGTCAGACTCTTACTGACTAAAACCCATCCGTGTTCCTCCTAATAATCCCTTTGAGTTTCAAATTTCGCAATCTTGGTACTGGCCCTCGCGGCCCCCGTCTATACTGCTGACATATCTTTGAGGCTCGCGTGGGACACAACGCGCTTTCGATCGGGTTTGGTTCTAATCGGACGACCAGCCAACCAACGCTCACCATCCGCTGGCCTGCAGGCCTACTACGCTGGCCGGGAATCGCCCTGCACCTGCTAAGCCCGGGGCGTCTTCTTCTGTTCCGGCGGCTAGGGCGTGAGGTTTCCTTATCCCAGGACAAACAATCTTGGAGTGGCGACCACGTACCGGAAGAAGCGCCGTTGGAGAGCCTCCCACAAGGTGGACTGATGACCAGGTGAAAGTAAAGTAAAGTAAAGTAGAGTTCAGGTACTTAAAATAAGGTGTTACAGAAAGATGTGTGAGCCGTGTACAATCTACCTTACATTAGGCATGCAAACATTAGTGCAATTGTGAACAAAATTAAAAATTAATTAAATTATGGTTTACAGTTAAACATTATATTACATTCATAAGATAATATAAAAATAAAATCTACATAAAACAATTGGAATAGAAATCATATAAATTGAGAGAATTAGATCATTGGGCATGTCAATATTACAATAAATTATTACATTAAATTATTCGATATAATAAATTATTGAAAGCAACGGGAATTCACTGGATGCGAGACGCATAGAACTGGTCGATGAGGCAACACTTGAGATAAACTAATGTCCAGCACTTCGTTTTTTCTAGTTTTATGATTGTCTTGCCGAGACAGAAACAATTATTTTACCAGTCTCTCTGTCATTGCACATTAAATGGCATGACATCATTATATTCTGATCTACTTGACGATTTATATTTTTCTTTAAATTTAAAAATACCCGTAATCGAAATAGTTCATATTTTATAAGTTTTTTTTAAATAAAATATTGTGCTGTACATTTTGCTAGAGAAAACCATTCTCTTTAATGTTTTTAAATGAGTTAACAGTTGAATGGGTCATGAAGTCATGATTATGGACAAATCCTCTTTTAATGCACGCCTTTCTGCACTTATGAAGGTCGTATAAAATTCATAACAATACTCATCTCAATCTTTTTAGGGTTCCGTACCCCAAGGGTATCCAACGGAACCCTATTACTAAGCCTCCGCTGTCCGTCCGTCGATCCGTCCGCCCGTCCGTACGTCTGTCTGTCAGTGGGCTGTATCTCAAGAACCGTAATAGGTAGACAGTTGAAATTTTCACACAATGCGTACCTATATCTATTGCCGCTATAACGACAAAGAATAAAAACCTTTATGGTACGGAACCCTTCGTGTGTGAGTCCGACTCGCACTTAGCCGGTTTTTATGATTAGTTTTATTTAACACGTGAACCGCACCATTGGCAATAAAAGACGGGACACATAAAACCAACATGCCCTTGAAACAAAAACCGACAAAAACCAAATATGTCCGGCAAACAAAACGAATGGCCGTCATAAATAAAATTATAGTCGTTACAGATGATAGAAATGAGCCCCAGAAGTTTCTCCAACTTAAAATCTTTCTTTTACAACCACGATAAGATACGCAACTGCCGCAGTTTAGGACCGTGGCCCCAACAAACTTGTCCAAAGTTTACTTTGTGTTTTGAATAAGTTGTTCAGCTTTGAATATGTATTTGGTCGAATACAGAACTTTGGTCGAAGATTCCGAATACTTCGGACCGCTTCAGGCCTCACCTTGTTCGAGTTTACAGGTAAAATTGTACTGTCGGACAAACGTAATTCAGGCAAGTGTTTTCTTAAGTGGATAGTGTCTCTAGTGGTCTGTAGTTCCGAGGCACATGTCGCAATAGATTCAAATAGAACAAGAAAACTTCGAATTTACAATTCTAATCTTTTATAGTGGAAAAGTATTTTTCTGTTCAAATCCCGGCTAAAATCACAAGACCATTTCTGAAAATATGTTGTATTTTTGCGAAGTACTGAACCAGTGTTGTTGCTTCAAAAAATATGAACGTTTAGTCAGTACTAACTGTTTCTTTACGCCTAAATAAACCTTGTTCTGAAGTTCCTATTAGAATATTATCCTATAAGATTCGCACACGAAGAGTTCCGTACCATAAAGCTTAATTTTTATTATTTGTTGTTAAAGTGGTAATAAAAACACACAATCTATTAAAATTTCAACTGTCTACCTGTTACTGTTCTTGAGATACAGTAAGCTGACAGACAGACAGACGGACGGACGGACAGCGGAGGCTTAGTAATAGGGTTTCGTTGGTTACCCTTTGGGTACGGAACCCTAAAAATTTGCTGAGCCCTATTTCAAGTATGTTGGGATCGGTTTTCAGTCTAACCAGATCCAGCTGAATACCAATATTTACCAGGTGCAGCGAATGCTTATCTGGCCTCCACAATCGGAACTGTATAACACGATACAAGACTACTTTTTTTTATTGTGGCTAATCATTAATGACTCCTTCCGCTCTGCCCAGAGCGAGTGTCAGACTCTCACTGACAAAACTGCCTCCGTGGTCGAGTGGTTTAGGCGTTTGCCTTGTGACCCAGTGGTCGTGAGTTCGATTCCCACGGGAAGCATACTTTGTAAAGTTGTTTCCAGTTTGGCTAGGACATTGCAGGCTTGAATCACCTGATTGTCTGATAAAAAGTTGATTCCGTGCAGTGAATGTCAAATAAACCATGTCAAAGGCCCTTGAGGCGGTTAAGAAACTCTGCCACTAGGGTGTGTGGGGTCGTTAGACTTTACTGCCCATACGATAAGAAGACTGACTAAAAACCATCCGTGTTCCTCCAAATGCCTTTGCTAACCAGGGCCGCAGAGACTCTTTCCAACTAATTCCACAACCATGGCAGAACCCTTGATACGACTGTTGTCAAATTTTCTTGTACTACCCATAAAACCTGCCAAAGAACTCCAAACCCAACATTAACATCTACTCTATAGAAATTGCGCTTTTCCCCGTGACATTATGTATTTAGGTACACGGAAATGCACTCAGTTACCCGTAGGCACAGTGGCATTTATCAAGAAAAGTGACACAAAATGTACTCCAATAGTATAATATATTTTAATTTGGGGACGCCACTGTCTTTTGTTCTTTCATAAATCGTAATTCCGAAAAGAAAATCTTTGAGAAAAATGATTTACATTCTTTCACGTTTCCGTAAATTTTCTTGTCAGCGATACTTTGGAATCAAAGGGAACGTGCTCAAAGCGTTATTACTTGCCTACTTAATATGCCGTGACTTTTGCCAATGAAGACACTGATAAGGTTTTGTTCGACTGCTTTTAGCTTTTAATATTAAATATTCGCAAAAAGAAACAACCCATTAATTTTTAATGCTAGAATCCGCGTGAAGTTTTATTTTCGCAATAAATTAAAAGTAGCCCATACCCGTTCTATTATGACATGCTAATGCCATCATATAAATTAAGCTGTGAAATATGCAACTTGTATAACTCCGTCTCCCTCCCACACTGTTATCATGATGTCAGATCTCTGTGCCAAAACTCGTCAACATCGGTTCAGCGATTTAAGCGTGAAACAAATAAACAAACTCATCTCAACTCGTATGAGTTGACCACTATAGTATATCTTTTAGGTGGAGGGTGTACAGGATACTTGCATTTTGACAGAGTCCAATGTCATTTCACATGGTGAGCCTAGATTCTATTATTTATATTTTACTATAGACCCGCCCCGGCTTCGCACGGTTGAAAATCTATATACTAATATATAAAGCTGAAGAGTTTGTTTGTTTGCTTGAACGCGCTAATCTCAGGAACTTCTGGTCCGGTTTGAAAAACTCTTTCAGTGTTAGATAGCCCATTTATCGAGGAAGGCTATAGGCTATATATCATCACGCCAAGACCAATAGGAACGGAGCAGTAATTAAAATTGTGACGCAGACGAAGTTGCGCGGTAAAGCTAGTTATATATTAAAACTTTCCTCGAGAACCACCCTATCTATTAAAAAACCCGCATCAAAATCCGTTGCGTAGTTTTAAAGATCTAAACATACATAGGGACAGACAGACAGCGAAAGCGAATTTGTTTTATACTATGTAGTGATGTAAGTAAAACTTATTGTATAGTTTTGGTTTGGGATGGGTTTGCTCTTGATTCTAGTCTAGGTCAGAGTTAGAGTGATCTTACCCAGAGGAAGCCTGTTCACTCTAAATTGTCCACTATCACGCGGGCGCAGCCTCTAGAAAAAGCTAGTATCACATTGGAAGCTTTTACCGGGAAAATAATCACGATGCGTATTATGATAATCCGGCTTATTAGAGCTTATGTTATACTAAGTGCATATTGTGATGCGGATGCTTATAATGTAGTTATGTCTTATTAATGGGGCTCGTTTGTAAGGAATGTAGACAAGAATATGAGAGGAGATCGTATCGTAGATGCTTTGGAATTTGAAGGAAGTTTCAAGCTCATTATGTTTCGTTTATGCTCATTATGTTTTGTGACTGTTTTTCGTAGTGTTCTGTTTTAAATATAAATTCTTGTATCGAGTCGTGCAAAAAGACGTTCTACCTTGCTTTGATTAAAACCACACTTCCAACGAGATCAGCTCTCAAAAGCCAGAATCAGCAGTAAAAACAACTTGAAAAGCGTCGCGGCAATGAAGCTTGTCCAGTCCCGGAGCGATTCAACTTTCTTATCCGATGAAGATTTCTTGACATAAATGTCAATCCGTCATTTAAAAAAAAGGAAAAAAAAAACAAATGAAATCAATAATGATTCACTCATGTTGTTGATAGCCACGCTGCTGAAAACCCATTCAACCATTCACACCTAGAAAATGCTTTGTAACAATACTTAATCTCAATCTTTCTTCAAGACTTGTCCCCACACACTAGTGCCAATATTTTAATAGTACGAGTAGATTACTAAATTATAATCCTTCCTAAAGACCTGTCACCAAATAGGACAATAAATACAAAGAAAATGAGTCAGCCTTTAAGTTTGGTCAGGCATGTTAAACCACACACAAGTTATGTATGGTACAATGAGGACGTGTACCTAAAGGGTACTTACCTACTTCCCTTTAGTCACCGCTTCAGCGGGTACCTGTTTATGTGGTTGTTTACAAATAACGGTTGAGCTGGTCAACCATTCTCTGTCAGCACGAATACACGGAACTTTACACTTTATTGCCAAGCTGCTAGAGTTTGAATTTGTTTGCGACGTTATGTGGTACGGATAGCCAATTTGCATACCCGTAGTTTGTGCGAAGACCGTTAAGTCACATACACATAGTGAGATATGTAGTTCCTCTATTAATTTTTGCTTCGTTTTATAGCTTAGGAAGTCTCTTTATTTATGACTGCTTGTAAACTCCAGTTTATTCCGTGTTATCTTCGGTTTTTTATAATAAAAGCCGTAAACTCGAGTAAATTTTAGTGGTTAGCAACGCTTGTCGAGTTCGGTCAATGGATGGCTACCATCATACATACCGAGACGCCTCCATGCCTCAGAGAGTTCAGTAATACGTTGGTCCTGTTAATCATCTGTACATGTTTGATAGACGTTTAGCGTAGTCAGATGAAATCTGAGATCAGTATTGCTAAGGGATATCCAGTAACTGGGTTGAAAGGCAAATAGGCAGTCGTTCCATGTAAACACTGGTTTTCAGGTTTGACTGGAAGTAGACTCCAACATAATAAGAAAATCGCTAAACAGATTGATGGATGGTTATTTAATTAAATAAAAATGATTTATGTATTAGAGATGTCGCATCTTTTACACACATATGATTATGCGTCCGCACACTACTGTGTGTTCGTTCGCGCGTCTCGTCTTATAAGATGATTCTGAATCAAGTTCAGAGTGTTCAGAATCAAGTGATTCAGAGGATATGTCAGAATAATTTCATATACTTAATTTGTTTTTGGTTTTATTTTACTATTAATTACTATATAATTAGATTGGTACAATATAAACTTCTAAAAGTTCAATTGTTTTTATTTATTCTTTTCAATAATTGAACAATTATTATTCATGATATCTCGAGATTGGTCATCACTGTCTAATCTCATGTGCGTTGCGAGCAGTAGGCAATCCGCCCCCTCAACCTTGTCACCACCTAAAGCGCCGCCAACTAGTTCCGCGCGCACTATTAGTCCACCAAGCACGTGCCTACCGTGTGCACGCGCGTCACCTGCAGCGCAGCCCGCCATGACCGGTTGCTTTCTATGTTACACCGTATAATAAAACAAGGTTTAAGAACAAGAATGTACCTGTGTTGTGTCTTAGGATTTTACAATAAACTGTCATAGTTATTTCGTGGTTTTATTCCTGAAAACACTTTCTCTCCCATAACTTTAATAAATACCTTTTTCAAAGCGGCTAAATACTTTTGTAACGGTAGTGTATGATCTGTATGAATATCTCAAGTTCCATACGTTGTTAGTTTGTAAGCAAAGTATCGAAATATTTTCGTAAGAAAACTGAAAATATTCTCCGTCATCTTTAAAGAAAACATGTTTGGAATGCACGCGGCTACTTAAATATTCCACGGGTATTTGCAATGTCCTGATAGTCAAAGATAAATACAAGGAAAATGATTAAATTACAGATCGCAAACATCTTGTACACGTGCCACGGAAATCCGGTATAAAATTAAATTTAGATTTTTGATTCAGAGATGAATAATTAAGCTTGATTACAGTGTTTCCTTACAAATAACAGGAGACGCCTTAAGAGGCCTATACAATTTGCCTGTGTTTTTGCGTAAAATGGCCAATTTCGGTTTTCTTATTCTTAGAAAAAAAAATATTTAGAAATATTTGGCTTATTGGGTAGTCGAGAATAGTTATTGGTATAGTTCGTAGCGGCCTCACTTTTCGCATTTTTCTCTTATGTATTTGTAAAAAGCCAAAATTCCGAAGTAACATCTTTATGAAATGAAAAATATATCATGTATTAAAATTCCTTATATATTAAACTAGCTTTTGCCCGCGACATTGTACGCGCGTGTCCCGGTTTATCCCGTTCCCGTAAGTATTTCAGGAATACATCATAGAGGATGATGGTAGAGAAGCTACACGCCAAATTTCAGTTTTCTTTCACCAGTAGTTTTGGCTGTGCGTTGTCTGTCAGTCACTCAATCAGTCAGTAACGGAAGAATTTTATATATATTGACTAGCTGACCCGGCAAACGTTGTTCTGCCATATAAATGAACACAAAAGTTTTATATAAATCGGTCAAGCCATTTCGGAGGAGTTCGATAACAAACACTGTGATCCGAGATTTGTGTACATTAGAAGATTAGAAAAAGATAGCTGTTGCACGCGACTTCGTTTGCGTGTATGTCATATAGTTTGATGTCGCTGGGTATGATCGCTAAGATAAGATATCATCATATCAGCCGAAAGACCTCTACTGCTGGACATAGCGTCGCCATAACCCCAAGCGTTGCCACAACGACCGGTTCTGCGCGTCTCGCATCCATCGGCTACCCGCGATCTTCATCGGTCCACCTTGTGGGAGGCTTTTCAACGTTGCGTTTTCTGGTACACGGTCGTCACTCCAGCTCTCAAGCAATATGCCTTGCCCACTGCCACTTTAGTTTGGCGATGCTTCGGTCTATGTCGGTAACCTTGGTTCTCTACGAATATCATCATTCCTGATTCGATCATGCAAGGAAACTCCAAGCATTGCCCTCTCCATTGCCCTTTGAGTGACTTTAAGCCTTCTGGTGAGGGCCATTGTGAGCGACCAGCAACCATTGTGGCATTAGATATACGAACAGTCAACTTCTAGCATTGTCTGACCCCTTAGAATGCAAGGCATTGGCTGTATCACCTCTTCTATTCAAAACGCCGACCAACCTTAGTAATTTTTCGTAATGATAAACGTTTTAATTTGAAAAAAGTTGCTAGTGTAATAAAGTTGAAATGAAAAACAAAATAAAGTTGAAATGGAAAACTCTATCCACAAGAAAAGACTACCCTCGCAACGGAGAGAGTACAGTTGGGATTCCATTATCCGCACTTAGACTCCCATTCCCGCCATTGTGCTTAGGAGTCCTGGCAAGGTTAGCCAGCGAAGCAACGCATATAGGTTTCTCTGAGTGTCCTCATCTTTCCGAAGATTTTTGCACATCGGGTAGCAAAGGCCTCATTTCCAGAATGAAGTGGGCTACTGATTTCTCGGTATCGAAGCAACTTCGGTACATCGGACTGTCTATGGCGAATATCATCATCATCATCATTTCAGCCAATTGACGTCCACTGTTAAAATGTAAGCCTCCCACAAAGCGTCAACCATCCCGGTCTTGTGCAGTCCATGTCCATCCACTGCCAGTCACCTTTTATAAATCATCGATCCATCGTGCCGCAGTACCTATGTTGAAAAGATATTTTTTACGGGTAAAAGGCCCGTAATTATTCCTATTATTATTCGGAGGGTATTTGTACTTGTCAGACGCATGTATAGGCTGCACTGTAATTTGTAGATGGTGACCATCTGTTGTCTTGAAGTTCAGTTGATCTCAGGCAAATTCATGTACGAATCAGTGAGAAAGGTAAGAGGAGAAGTGGGTACAGGTCCAGCAGTACTGTCTCGGAAACTCTCTTCGCAAAGTTCGTCTCTGGCGTCATTGCCTGGGGATCTACAGTTTCTCATGATCCACTGGAGGGTGAAACCCGCAACGGATAGTTTTTGGCCCTGAGCTGTTGCTTCACTGGGAATTGAACAGTTTTAAGCCATGCCGGAGCAATCAACCGAAATCTTATTTCAGCTACTATGACATTTTGTTGGACACGTGTGACATTCAGCCAAGTGCCTTTGCAAAGTTTTTTATAAATTAATTATTTAAATAGAAATCATAAAATTTGATAGGATGGTAATATCATTTTGGTCCTTTGCGTTTTCATGGAAATATTTTCCTTATTTTTCCCATTTGTCAATATTATCCTTGTCGTAATGGTCTGCTTGGTCAGTGGACTCCCCGTTCACAGAAGTAATGAATTAATGCTGAAGCAACGGGACAACACAGGCTGTCTTCTAAAATAACCAAACCATCTCTTGATTGTGGTGTTGCCATCAGCAATTTTTAACAGTATTCGTAAAATAAATGGCCTTCTTATATCATGTTCGCATTTTTCTTCTTCTCCGTAGTTCCTGAAATGCTGAGGATCGCGACCACACACGCCGCGTATCTATGCGGTCTTTTGCAGTGTGGACCGCTCTGTGCATGCTGCCTTTAACAGCCTTTTTTATGGCGTCGGGCCATAAAAAAGGTCATATGTTTGCATATTTGATCTTTTGTATGCTAATATTATTTTGCGCTATATGAATGGTGCTATTCTTCAAACTACTAAGTTAAGAAACTACTTGATGAATTAAGTTAATTCTAAATTTATTTCGAATCGGGAACGTAAATCGAAACGATTTCAGTTTTTAGAACCCAGAGACATCCGATTAACCAATCCCATTCAACTCTTTTCGCGACTCTTCACCATGGGACTTCGCCAGCTGCTTGCGGGTGGTATGACGTGACCCCAGGCCCTATTTAAAGATTCATTTTTGAGCAACTCAAGTTAAGCTTAGCAAATGTAAGCGGACGCCTGTTGACGATTGAAAAAAATGAGATCAAATACATAATGCCATCTATGGAATCTGAAGTTGAACTGTCTATATATTAGTTCTGAGTTTGTTTTATTTATATCAATAGGAATTCATTCAGAACGATATTTTTAAGGTATTAAAAGAATCCCTTTTTTTCAGACGTCTTAAAAGTACCACTAATAAATAAAAAATATGTTTTGATGTAATTCTCTCATGTTGTCTTGAAGTCAATAGATGGCATTATGGGTATCTGCATTATGTAATGTTGATTTCATGTAAATTGCCACAATTCCTATCCGTTTTATGTGTAAAAGTTATTTACATTGGTTTTGTACTTTTGAACGTGATGCGTTCTGTTAATTATCATTTAACATGTGGGCCATTTTATTTTGGCATAGATAAACGCCAAAAAAAAAGTACAAAATACTATAATAACATGTTATCAATGTATAAAAGTATTAGTAAAAATAAAAAAAGAAAGGAAATTAATAATTTAAAAATATGTACGAAATTCAAAAATAATCAAATGATAATTTAAAAATATGTACAAAATTCAAAAATAATCAAATGTGGATTCGAACCCACACCAAGTCGTTATAAAGGCAGTCTCTAAGCCGATGGTCTATGAGAACTGTTGACAAATGATTGAAATAGCCGATCTTACTTATGTTATGGTTTTCGCTGCTCAGCTCCTTGAAAGTACAGCGTGATGATAAACATTGCTAAGGTTAGACGCATAAGTATCTGCAAAGTTGTATTAACTTCTATGTCCGCCGGTGGAACCAAAAGGTTCCATTTGCGATACAACGGTGGAGCATTGGAAGCTCAGGAGGTTAAGTTGTGGTTTTTATAACAATTCCCCACTAAACTGTTTGGAAAAATGTGAAATATAAATTTAAATGTTATTTTAAGTGCAAAAAAACCCATTTAATTATTTTTTTGACAATACTTTGGTGTAAAAATAAAGTTCAAAAGATAAAATAAATACAAAAATAATAGCTGTTGCTGGCTGGGGATCGAACCTTGTGCCTGTCGTTAAAACGGACATTTTTGAATATTGCTCATCCTCCAAAGCACATAGCGTGATATTAAATAGCCTAAAACCTTTTCGTGATCAGAACAAAAAAAGAATTATCGAAATCGGTCCAGCCGTTCAAGCGTGATGCGATGACTAAGGGAAATAGGGATTCATTTTTATATATATAGATGACTGATGATTAGTTCGTAGCGGCCTCAGAAATTAGTAATAAGAATGCAAAATCCCATTCAAATCCATCATCTGCCTAGCCTTTTCCCAACTATATCGGGGTCGGCTTCCAGTCAAACCGGATTCAGCTGAATACCAGTTGTTTTACGTGGAGCGGCTGCCTACCAGACCTCCACAACCCATTAACTGGGTAACACGGTACTTCTTGGCAAGACTGGTCAGTCAGATTTACTGGCTTCTGACAATCCGTAACGACTGCCAAAGATCTACAAATGACAGCCGGGACCAACGGTTTAACGTGCTTTCCGAGGCACGGAGGAAACTGGTTATATTAAGATGGTCACCCATCCACAGACCAACCTTGGCAAGCGTTGCTTAACCTTAAAGATCGACCCGTGCGGCTGTTATTATTTAACCACGAGCTCCTCAAAAAAAAAATCCCATTCAAATCCATAAAACTACTAAAAATGCTAAGAATTACCTGTAAATTTCTCCTTAAGGCTTGTATATTTGCCAATGACCTTGTGCATACAAACGGAGCTAACTACATCTCGGCGCGCCACTCCGCTAACCGTGTTTTTAATTTTTTATAATAAAACACATACATATTTTAAAAAAGTAACAAAATCAAGTTATTTTCGTTTATATTGCACAGCAGTAGATATTTATTTTTTTGTCTTTTGTTAAAAAATGAAGGAGTAAAATGGTTTCATCTCAACGATTTGGAGGTGATTTGGTGATTTTTTTTCCTATTATGTGATACCATTACATAAATTCTGGCTAAACCAAGTTACGTGCAATATCATGTAGATTACTACCTATTTTTTACAGATGTAATTTCTTAGTAAATGCCGACGAAAAACTGCTTCATCTGCGCGCTATTTTTAAGCCTTTTCGAGAGAGCACCCTTAATACTATTACCCTAATCTCTTCAATGTTAGAGGGAACAGGCTCCTTCTGGGTAGGCTCGCTCCATCGTAGACTTTGTCTCTGTCATCTCTAACATAGACTAGAGTCAAGAACAAACCCATAACAAATATAAAAATAAAAAATATAGTATATAAAATTTATAAGTATTCATTAAATAAATGAATAAAACGTAATTGCAATTTCTATACACAGGGCGTCCCACGGCTATGCCACATGGAGGGAAAGTACCTTGAATATTGTAGATGGAACATTTTACTAAAAGAAGACATTATTTTAATTTTAAAAACAATTTAAACTGCATGCATTGATTTTTAAATAATTACATGGTTAAACCGGGAATCGAACTCGCTACACAAGAAAAGAATTACCCAGTAGCTTTATCATACCGATCGAAAGGGTTCATCATAAGGATTGTTATTTTTGGTACATAACATAGTGTCAGAAATAAAAGGAACCATGAATTTTAACACTTTTACTACAAACATAATCAATTTATCAAATGCTCAAAATGGGTCCCATACTGTTGAATACAAAGTCGCACTCTTTTGATTATTTCACTCCCTGTCGATTTTAAGAGTGCGACTTGTTTTTTTAAATTAAAATAATGTCTTCTTTCAGTAAAATGTTCCATCTACAATATTTAAGGTGCTTTCCCTCCATGTGGCATAGCCGTCGGACGCCCTGTATAATACGATGAGTCAGGAGTTTTACGAGTGAAACCGCAATTTTGTGATATGGTTCTTAAATACGGTGTGAATTTATTGAAAAGGAAAATAACATCGAAGCAATAAGAACAAATTGTTGTCACAACAAATCCTCATTCGAAATAGGCGATACATATTCATACTTTCATCACAACATTTATATAACAAAGTCCTCCGCTGCGTCTGTCTGTCTGTTCGCGATAAACTCAAAAACTGCTGGTCAGATTTTATTTGGTTTCTATTGGTGAAAACTACATGTGGTGGTGGAAGGTTTAGGTATATAATTTGTCAAGGTTTTTTGTAAATTGGTTGAAATATGACGATTATTGTTGAAGAGGTCCTTATCATTGAAAAACTCCATACATCACGTGCGCTGTGAAAACTGTTGTTGATAGAACTAAACATTGTGCTACAGTTTTAAAAAACATAATTATCAATACCTACAATGCAAAGGTATTTTTACCGATATAGTATAAATCCTTATCTAATAAAATGAGATAGCCATCTTGAGTGTTTAATTTCGAGCAAAATTGCATTTCACACCATTTAATTTGGATGAATATCTTAGGAGATATCTCAATATTAAAATAAGCCACACAACCCACCTTGTGAGACTCCACGGAGGTAGAGATTATGTCCCGAACCAGTAGACACCTGAGGTCCAATACTACTAAGAGCGGATTTCACCAATAAAACTGAACGCGATCAGTACATTTGAACTGCGTTCAAGAGCGTCAATATTTCGCAGGAAATAACGACATTGACAGCTCGGAAACGTGGTTTGTATGCTGATCTCGTTCAGTTTTATTGATGAAATTTACCCTAATTTTTGAACAACATTCATGTCAGTTACAAACTGTCAAAAAAGACGCAATATTCCTATATTTTTGACAGATTACGACTGAGCTGCGAATGCGAACTTTGCTTATAAATTAATAGTTGGGACCTCTGACAGCAGACGACGTTGACGGTTGTCTTTGCACTTTTTAACTGACTTCCAAAAAAGTAGGAGGTTCTCAAATCGGTTGGTAGTTTTTTTAACCGACTTCTAAAAATGAAGAGGTTCTCAATTCGGTGGAAATTTCGGAAGTTGGTGTCTAAAAACCAAGAAACAAAACCGAAAACACCGACTTCGGAAATTTAAGAAATTTTATACTTTGTTGTGTTTATATTTTTTTGGAAAAAGTTTTTTATTTCAGCCTGAACCACAATATTTTTATCTGGTAATTAAATGTTTGCTACATTAGTTTGGGTTGAATAAAAATTTGTGCCAGTGCGAAGCCGGTGTGGGTCGCTAATTACATAATAAAAATGCGTAAGTAACTGTTCACGTATTCGGGCTACACTGATTAGAATGAAATTTGACTCACGAGTGGTCCATGTATTGGATTAGAACATTGGATACTTGAACAGTATTTTTTCCCGGGAGTATGTTCGCTTGGGATAGTTACCGATTTTGACGCAGGCGACGGCACTGGCAGAAACTGCTTTATTGCAAAAACATTACAAATGTGTATCATCTACGTTTTTTTAACAAACGCAGAAAAATATGCTCAGTAGAATACAACAGAAAATACTTGAAATGGTGGTGTACTTCAGAATAAAAATGCAAATTAAATAAAAAATGATACAATAACTAAAACATGTCGCGCTCACTAACTTAAAAATATTTCTCTGAATAGCTTTGTGACTTTTTACAGTATAATATTTATGCAGAGGTAGCATTAAATATTACTGTGAAAGAAAACAAAGTGTTCTCTAGATTTCCTCACACCCGCAACTCAATGAAATGAAGCCAATCAATTGCTTTTCCAAGTCGCCACCATCAAGATGATACTCAATCCGATAAATTGCTTGATCAGAAATTCGATTCGATTATAATCGGCTTTATAAGCTTGGCCGATTTAAATTTAAAGTGCCCCTTAAAAATTCCTTGATTCCGACTGGGACTATCGATTTTCTTAGGAAAAAACGACCCGATTATCTGACGAGGCTCTGGCAAATGGATATTCGGACCCAAGGACCGGTTGACAGAGGGCTTTTATTATCAAGAAACGAATTGCTACTCAGAAGTAGGCAACTACTCACGAATGTAACAGATGGTGATCCGAACGTATTCAGAACGAATACATATGCACATGAGTGTACCCTGCGCTCAAGTCCCGTCTTGTGTATTTGTAAAACAAAGCGACAAGCTAAAGTGGCCAGCTTGCAGCCATGAATAAATGTACGAATTTCGTATTTCGTGTACGCAACAATGCTCGTACGAAATATCAACTTTTATGAAAGAGGAAATAATGTGAAAAATGAAATGGCTCGAGACGACCGGGATATTGTAGCTTTTACGGTAAGATGTGCAAACTTGGGCGAGTACCTTTCTGGTGCAGATGGGACACATTGAGGCAGGTTTGTTTTATTACACGCCTGTGTGTTTTGTACGAGTACCGCAAGATATTGCAAGCGGTAAAACCTTGTGGCTTACATTCCTTTTATATACTTTTAATATGAAATGAATGATACAAAGTTGCCGTATTAAACCTCGGTTGTAGGTTTTTCGTTATTGTGAAATGAGATACACACAGAATTTGGCTGGTTAAACAATACGTTATTGGTAAAATATTTGGTTGTTGATTCAGATTGAACGTTTTATTACCACTCGGCTTCATCCAGAAAATCTTTTAATTAAAGGTTGTTTTGTTTATTTAATAAATAAACCGAACAATAATGAATTTAAAATTTGCCCCGAGCGTTTATAATCAAAATAAATAACTAAGTTAAACATGATTTGAACTTTTACTTGCTGTTTGAGTTTGTTTAAATCCGGGCTTAAAACGTCTATGTCTACGCCCCGATATCTCCCGAAAGTTATATTGATTAAAATGTTATCAGAAGCCGATACACAGGTACTAGGTAGGTACGTTTCATCAAAAATAATGAAACAGGTCGGCTTTCACGAGAATAATAAAGATTCTCATGGGAAATTGAAAAATATAAACATTTAATTTGTGCAAACCGTTGCCACAGCTTCCATTCGCGCAAATAATGGCACATTTTTGCAATTTAATCTCAAAAGCCTCTAGTTCACTTTATATATGATAAGAAATAAAACTGGCAACATTTTGTGAAGGAGAGTGATGACTTCCTTACACGGCACATTTCGTGGCTAATATTGGTAGGCTCATAACTAATCACGTACATTGTTCATCGACCTGACCCAATAACCGAAACGGTACAACACAATGATTGCTAACTCTTGAAACGTGGTCCTATAGGAGACAAATTGGACCAGAAAGCGCTTACCATTTTATTACAGTGATGTATCAGGTCACAGAACATGGAATGCACCGCAGTCCGGAATCAGCGACGTCTTAGCTTATGATTACCGCACTTAGCTCGTATTTCAGCTGTCATAACCATAGTTATAATTGGCACGAGCTGTCAATTTCTCTTAAACGATGACACTTACTGACACCGTTTGGTTTGCACGGGCATCATTAAAAATACTATCTCAAGGGTTCTGGTGGGCCTGGGTTTGCCAGAGCTTGTGTTTGCAACAGATGAAACCGTCGATTGCGTCCGAACTGAAGCGCGACAGCGCGCTAGCGAGCGGTCTCTTAGCGTTTTACCCTGCCTAGAATATTCAATCAATTTGCACTAAGCGTTTCCAAACGACTTTTATAATGCGTACAGCAAAGGAGTGGAATCCTAGAGAACCATTCCTTTCGGAAACACTAGGTAGGTAGACTTACGAGGTCCACTAGGGTCAGTGTTTGCCAGGGTTGCGGAATTTGTTCAAAAGTCTCACCGCGGCCTTGGAAAGCAAATTGCATTAGGAGGAACACGGATGGGTTTTAGTCAGTAAGAGTCTGACACTCCCTTCTGCTCCGCCCCGAGCGGGAGAAGTCATTTGATGATTTCCCATCCTAAAATAAAAAGGTAAACCTGCGTCTGTGTATTCGAACATATTATCACATTTACTATATCTCTTCAGAGTGAATAGGCTTCTTTTGGGGAAGCTCACTCCATCGTCGAATTTGTCTCTGTCATCTCTGGCCTAGACTAGAATCAAGAGCAAACCAACAAAAAAAGTTAGAGTTTTTTTTTCTGTTAAAACAACTCGCGGTCTCCCCGCCACCGCTCTCGCATCCACTCTACGTCAACGCGCGTTCACTTTAAACGACGCCTCAGTGGCCGTAGTTATCTATGCTCTGTATATCAGACCCTTATTCAATACCGCATTGTGGTCCTCAGCGCTAAGTAATGTGGGATCACTGGGATGGCGCTTTGAGACCCACGGAGATCGCTGATTACTTGTGAAAGGGATTTAAAATTAATAAGGATTTAGCTAGCGTTATGCTCCTTTTATGTTTGACTTGAGAATTTAGTAGATAATGTCCAAACTTTTAAACTGCGTGGTTGAGTGTGGAACTTGGATATTAACAGGTATTTTTATGGCTTCGGCAGTTATTCAACCTTAGGGATTATTTTACGCTAAGAATATATTTCAAGGTTGATTTGTATTGCTTTAAACCTAAATGTTTTGGTTTTGGCATTGTATACGTGTATGAAAAAACCGGCCAAGTGCGAGTCTGACTCGCACACGAAGGGTTCCGTACCATGAACCTTAATATTTATTATTTGTTGTTATGGCGGCAATAGAAATACACAATCTGTGAAAATTTCAACTTTCTGTCTATTATGGTTCTTGAGATATAGCCCGCTGACAAACAGACGGACGGACGGACGGACAGCGGAGGCTTAGTAATACGGTTCCGTTGGTTACCCTTCGGGTACAGTACCCTAAAAACGAAACCCTTATAGCATTACTCGAGTGTCTGTCTGTTTTATCACATTAACATTTTCTCAGTACATAGAAGAATCATAACTCAATTTTCATTCAGAATCATAACTCAGGATTCTGTGAACATGTTGAAGTGAAAACTTGAGCGAAGTGAACGACAAGTGAGCTAGCAAACCATACAAACGAGATGAAATCAATGGCAGCTCAGTTGTCGTTCACTTCGACTAAATGTGCACGGTGAGACGTGGACAGAATAGACCGGCTGTAAACATGTCGAAGTAAAGACTTGGTGAAGTGATCACAAAGTGAGCTGTCAATCCAAGTAATCAAGATAGAATAACATCACACTTCACCCAACCGGCTGTTCCAACAAACCAACAAACGCTACACCTACCCTTTAATTTTTTGGGTTCCGTGCCCAAAGGGTAACCAACGGAACCCTATTACTAAGCCTCCGCTGTCCGTCCGTCCGTCCGTCCGTCCATCCGTCTGTCGGTCGGCGGGCCGTATCTCAAGAACCGTAATAGGTAGAGAGTTGAAATTAGTATTTTTTATGCCGCTATAACAACGAATAATAAAAACTGAGGTTTATGGTACGGAACCCTTCGTGTGCAAGTCAGACTCGCACTTGGCCGGTTTTTTCATACACGTATACGATGCCAAAACCAAAACATTTAGGTTTAAAGCAATACAAATCAACCTTGAAATATATTCTTAGCGTAAAATAACTAGCACTTGGCCGGTTTTTACCTTAATTTATGAAACCGGTTAACCGTATAACTTGCAACTGACAAACTTTTTACGGTCAAAAAACAAAGTCATCCACCGTGAATTTATCTCTGGAAACCGTTCCTAGATTTGTCCGGTTTTATTTAAATCATGGGTGTCAAGTTTCCGGTTCGTCAACGTTTGCTGTGCGATGGCAATCAGCGATGCGGATTTTCCCCGACTAATTGGTCCCTCAACAATATTTTGGAATATTTATAATTTCAAATCAGCCCACTGTTAATTTGCGTAGCTAGTCAAATGAATCAGAACATCACGCTTTTATTTCCTGAAGGGTTCGGCAGAAGTGTTTCTATAGTACACTCGCAAGGTACATTCATTTCACTATGGAGAATTTCACCAGGGCCTCAAGTCTGCTATTACAATAGTGCCAGAATGGTCTATCAATGATTTCATAATTGTTGATTTTGACAAGTTTGGTAATCTACTAATATAAAAGCGTCATTATGGACTTTCCAATGGTCAACCACTGACACTCCATTGAACAAAATGGTATAGAATGGTAATCTCGTACATAATGACAATTGAATAAATAATATGTAAAAATATATGTAAAAGAAATCTGGCCTAACTATGTTCAAATTTAGTAGTAGTTTTTGGAAATTCATATATAATAACGGGTTTAATAATAACGGCATACGAAAATATCTTTCTATCACGATTCTATTACGAGACCATTGACCGACCAGTGATCGACCATTATGAATTAGCAGATTACGAACTTTTAGCAAAATGGCAATAGGATCGTGTTGGAATGACGAATTTATAAAAAATACCAGACTCGAGGCCCAGGTCCAGGTAACGCTTGCGACCACTAGCCCCTAACTACCAAATCCTTTTTTTTTTTTCGGTGGGTATTTTATTTATTTATTTATGTTCACCGATTACTCCGAGGATTCTGATCAGAGTTTTCTCATTCTTTTTTAAGTTCAATGCGGTATACTTGCCATTTGGTCCCGTAAAAATTTGATTCAGTTTGTTTAATTTTATGAGCATGTTTGCTTATTTTTCATTGTTCTAATTACGTTATTATTGCTCATTTCAAATTCAAATTTTGTTATTAGTATTGCTGTTTTAGGCAAAATTGAATCGAAATTAATTAAACGCACAGCGGGATTATGGTTACCTATTGAAATGAAATTTATTACTAAATATAAAGAGCTTTTGAATAACTTTGTAAGTATTAATTTATTTTAAAGTTGGAATTAGTAAAAAAACCGGCCAAGTGCGAGTAGGACTTGCACACGAAGGGTTCCGTACCATAAACCTTTAATTTTATTTACACAATCTGTGAAAATTTGAACTGTCTACCTATTATGGTTCTTGAGATACAGCCCTCCGACAGACAGACGGACGGACGGACAGCTGAGGATTAGTAATAGGGTTCCGTTGGTTACCCTTTGGGTACGGAAACCTAAAAAAGGATGCGTAAGGTTTTCACTGTGATGTAATCTGCCTACCTTATTCTGATTCTCGTTAGTTTATACTCGATTTGGTCGGTGTTTCTTAGCTTAGAAAATGAAACCGGACAGGTGCAAGTTGGACTCGCACATGAAGGGTTCCGTATCATAAACCTTTATTTTTATTATTTCTTGTTATAGCGGCAATAGTAATACACAATCTGTGAAAATTTCAACTCTCTACCTATTACAGTTCTTGCGATACAGCCCGCTGACAGACAGACGAAAGGACAGACGGACGGACAGGGAGGCATAGTAATAGGGTGCCGTTTATCCTTTGGGTACGGAACCCTAAAAAGATCCTTTGATAATTAACCTATGAGGAAAATTAGACAGTCAAAGGAGATTTAAAAAATGAACACTCATTGGCCAGTTATTATAATTTACAACGATAGCGTTTACCGTTTCTTAGAAAGTGCGGACACCAAAAAGCGTTTGCAGTACATTCATTTTGACAGTTTCTACAAACACTTATGTATGTTTGCATCGTCAGTCAATGTTTTCTTGGAGCTAATTCTGTCTTAGACACCAAATTACATTTTACTCGTCATAATCAATGATATTATAAGTAAAAAGGTGTAGATAGGTTACCTATACAACATTCGATCTTCAAAAACGGCACTCTAACGCACACATAAATAACTAAATATTGCAGGTAGCTTTGGGTCTTTTACTTTGAATGCACTCAGTACCTACGTGACGTGCGTCTGTTGACGGCGCAACGCGACACTGAGGTCAAGTGTGGCTAGTTAGCCACATTTTAACGTGCCGCTTGCTGAGCGCTTATAACCTATCTACACCTTTTTACTTATAATATCATTGGTCATAATTGACAAAAGTCCAAAATATATGGAACTGACAAACGCTAATGAAATGTCACGTGGTAAATCCCGGACATTTTGGACTTTTGACAGTACTTTGTCGTTGGCATAAAAAAATAGAAATCCCAAATTAAATGTTATAAAATTAATATAATGAGCAATTAATAATCAAATTATTAAAAATAAAATTAATGTTTTTGACTTTTAACTGTCTATTACCTAAATACTCGTAACTGCAAAGAAAAATAACTAGGTTTTTATTTTCTGCAGAATTATTATGTTTATCAGAATGGCGGGTCTACTATTCAGATTTGCCTTTTATTCACTTGGTATATTTTAAAAATTTGGTATTCCCGCTATCCTGATGTCAGAACCGCGGGTGTACTGCTAACCAATATGTATATGTAGCTAAGTGCACTGTATAAGTAGGTGTGGTACCTCTTGTGTACCTGCAGAAACAAATATTAAATAAACATAATACTGTAACTGACATCAGGATGGCGAGAGTACCTAATTTTTAAATATCATTGTACGGCTGTAGCTATACAGATTTTCAGGAGAGGTACGCAAAAGTACCAAATAACTGCAATTTTAGGCAAATCTGAAAAATACACCCGCCATTCTGATATACATGAATTATTAGACTATAACGATCTTCTCCGATATGAAAAGCAGAGGGCAGGTCTAAGTACTCATGGGAGATGCCCATGCCCAGCTGTGAACGTTTTTTGGTTGAAATGATGATGATCTGCAGTGTGATCCTGTAAATCTCTCACCGTTTATGCTTACGTGAAGTTAACATAAATTGTTATGCCAATTTTATTGTCAATCCATACATACAACATGGAATGACGGTTCACTTCATGCTCACTCCGTCCGAGTTTTCATGGTGAGTGGTTTAGAGAATCGATCTTTAAGGTTAAGCAACGCTTGCCAAGATTGGTCTGTGGATGGATGACCATCTTAATTTACCGAGTTTCCTCCGTGCCTCGGAAAGCACGTAAAGCCGTTGGTCTCGGCTGTCATTTATAGATCTTTGGCAGTCGTTACGGTCTGTCAGATTAAGCCAGTAAAATCTGACACCTTTTCTGAGTCTTGCCAAGAACTACCGTATTACCCAGTTAATGGGTTGTGGAGATCTAGTAGGCAGCCGTTCCACGTAAAATGCTGGTATTCAGCTGAATCCGGTTTGACTGGGAGCCGACCCCAATATAGATGGGAAAAGACTCGGCAGATGATGAGTGGTTTAGAGAATCGACTGGCTGCTCTTGTACTTTTAGGTCGGCGCGACAAAATGAAAAAAAAACCGGACAAGTGCGAGTCGGACTCACCCACCGAGGGTTTTGTACTTTGTAGATGACCGCGCATACTATTGCTTAATCTCGTTGATTGATAACGTACTTTAAATAAAGACCATATTTTTTATGATTTAATTTAAAATGTATAGTTTTCAGTTTTTTCCTAATCTTGTAGTATAAGCGCACCAGGTAGCACATCAGGGATGTTTGCAGAAATGCGCTTTGATTGCTTTTATGCGTTGATGTCTAAAAGAAGTGCGGCCATGGTGCGCACTCGCAGGGTGCGAGCCAGTTCCAACAGCATCCTGGGTATAATTGCTGACAGGCTGGACTGTTGTTGTTAATCGTTGCTCCGGTATCTATCAGTAGCTGGGATGCTGAAGGAATGCTTATTTTGATGTGTGTGTTTTGTAATTTTTCTACTAACATAGTTGTAAGTTTATTTATTGTTACTAACACTATGTGAGTCTCATTGTTACTCATAATAATAAATAATTGAATTAGACGCTATTACTTGCCAAATTTCATAATTCTATATCAATGGAAAATACCCTATAAATTTTGATTCCCTTGAGAGTGTTCAAATATACGTTTTTAGAGTGTGTCTGTCGGTCCGTCTGTCACAGGCAGTTTTCTACGGATCTACTGAACCGATTCTGTTGGGTATACATATGGACTTCTGTAACCCAAATATAGACGCGTTACGTACTCGTAAATAAAGAAATTTTTAGTATGGGGTCACTTTTGAGGTCAAGCTAGAAAATAAAAATAAAAGTTTTTCAAACTGTATCGTGTGCCATATCAAATGAAAGGGCTTACTGTGAGGGTTTTAATATTATTTTTTTTCATAATTTTAAAATATAATGTATTTAGGTAATAAAAATAAATATTTTTCAAGTTATTCAAAAAATTAGAACAAAGATGACCATTCCGCCCCCTTATCTCCGAAACTGCTGTTTCAAAAATTTTGAAAAAAAAAAATGCAGATTATATTTAATTCTATACCTTAACATTACAGGAAAACCTATATGAAGTCAGAAGTAGTGTTAAGAAAATTAAATTGTTTCGGTTCCCTTTAAACGCGAGTCCGACTCGCACTTGGCCAGTTTTTTGCAGGTATCGTAAAAAAAAGATACGGTTGCTTGTATCTTTTTTTTACGATACCTGCACGCGTTCCTGAGATACCTACAGGGTTTTGACAGACAGACGGACGGATAAAAAGTGATCCTATAAAGGTTCCGTTTTTAGGGTTCCATACCCGGAGGGTAACCAACGGAACCATATTACTAAACCTCCGCTGTCCGTCCGTCCGTCCGTCCGTCCATCCGTCTGTCTGTCAGCGGGCTGTATCTCAAAAACCGTAATAGGTAGAGCTGAAATTTTCACAGATTGTGCATTTCTATGGCCGCTATAACAACAAATAATAAAAATGACGGTTTATGGTACGGAACTCTTCGTGTGCGAGTCCGAATCGCACTTGGCCGGTTTTTTTCCTTTTGAGCAACATGGTTGGGAATAAATTAAGCAGATGGTGACTCCTTGGGTGCCCTTTGCGTTGTCTAGTTTCTGGCTGCAGTAAGTGTTACTGCTGAACATGAGGTCCTCGGTTCAATGATCAGGTCGGGTAGTGTCTTCGCACTTTTCCATCCATCCAAGATTTTTCCGTCAGGTCCAAATCCGAATTAATGTCCGATTTAAGGCAATAAGCTCATTCCCTATAACATACATATACACATATGTATGTTATAGAGAATGAGCAAACCTCTGCTTAACCGTTCAGGTATTATAGGCGGGCACTTTTATATTAATGTCCTCAATCTTGCTACTTGCAAGCGAACAGATATGTATGACGGAAAAGTACTTACAATATTTTTTATTTCAGTAAAAACGTTCCCATTGAATCCAAAGCCGCGCTTCGTCTTGCCATTATCCTTGGTAATATTCTGCCGAGTAAAATTTGACCAAATGAAAATATGCGTGCCTACTAAAATAATTCCAAATATTATATTGGTATAAAAAAAGGTTGCTAAAAGTTTAGATAGTGAAATTTTGTCAAAATTTTGCTAAAACGGCAGGATCCCAAAATAGTGACGTACCAATAAAACGCCTGATCCACACAGGTACTATATTTTATCTGCGCCGTCCATCCAGTCTAGGTAATATTATACGAATGCATTCACGTGCAGTAATTTAGTTAAAGCCATGAATACATCCGTATAAATCCTCAGTTTCACACTGCTACATAAACTCTAGCCGTAAACGAGTATTCAACCCGTTTTTATGGAAAAAATGAAAATTGGGATGTGTGGATCGGTGTCACGAGCAATGTAAGGGGTGTATCGGAAAAACGTAAATAAGTTTTGATGGTGAAAAATGAGAGTGGGTGAGTGAGTTCAAGTACAATTTGCATCAACTGTAACGTTGTTTGAGGTTTTTTGACGCTATTTTCTTTGCAACAATGTAACTAGGACTGTGCTAAATTTCATGCAAGTCACAAATACACTGGCACTCATTGGTTTTCTGGATGAAAACTCAACTTTGAGTTAAGATCGCCATTGTACGCGAACTTTATTATGACTGTATCTCTGGTAAGTTGTTTTGGTGTAAAATAACGAATTAAGAAGTGACAAAAATACGTGTTTTGCTATCCAGTAAAACACCCAGTAGTGACTAGTAGGTCCTTTCAAATCTGTCTCGTTTTTTCTTCTGTTTCTTCTATTGTAATTCATATTGATAACTAGATCAAAATACATGTCTGTGAAAAGACGACGAGCTTGGCGCTTCAATTTATGCATCGCAATCGGGCGGAGGGATGAATATTGAGAATCCATGACATTCTGAATTCTTATGAGTTAGTGAGATATTATATGATTAAATTGTTTGCTTGCTGGGAAAACCTTATTGTTAGCTTTTGCCAAACAAAAAAAGCATGGAGCACAACAGAACGCATGGTACACAGTTTTATATGTTCCAAGCGAAACACATAGAATTTAAAGAAAGTAAGAAAACAAAATTTGTTACTCGCACAGGACAAACAAAAAAGTAAAATTAATTAAAAAACTAACATTAATACTTTATTTATGTGAGTTAACAACATGAATGATTATTATCTGTTAGAGGACAGAAAGGTTCCTATCTCAGCACCGTCTTAAAGATATCAAGTGGAGGCTTCAATTAAATTGTTTTGATAAAAGGAAAACAGAAATATTTATTAGTGTGAGGCGCTGTATATTGTATTTAATAGTATTCCTCCGCAAAAGAGGATATTTTTCAAGAAACTGTAACTTACCACCATCCGCAAGTTTTAAGTGATCTACCTATTGGCGATGTAAGAAATCTGACTTCTGTCTGTCTATATTCAAATGACAGCTGGCACGAAGCACGGAGGAAATTCAGTATGTAAGTGATAGTCACCCATCCATGGGTCGACCTAGGCAAGTATTCCATAAACTTGAAGATATCGATCATCTTGTGGCTGTTATTGAGCAACAAGCTCACGTCACGGGTCTTAATTGAACGAATAATATTTATTTCACAATCTTTTCCAAGTAAATCTCTTAATCAGGAAAGTAATTTTCCTATTAAGAACAAGATCAAATAATACAAAATCCAGTTTCTTGGCCTAAAGGTAATCGGTTGGAATAAGCAAATAAGTACCTACTCCCATCGCGTGTAGACGGTTTTTGGAGCGGAAAAGAATTGGCATCTTGATAGATCACTTTATAAAAGCTGGCAGGTAAATGTAGGTCAGTAGGTATTCGCAGTGTATGTACTGAGGTACTTGTTTAGGGGACATCTGTATCCGAATGAAAAACGGAAACAATATAGGCTCGTGTCTATTTGTCAATTGGCCTGTCTGTCCGTCTGTCACAGCCAATTTTCTCCAAATCTACTGGACCGATTCCGTTGAAGTAAAAACTTTTGTGACCCAAAAATGTCTGTAAGATAGGAAATTAAGTACTACTACAACTAAATAGTCTTGGAAAAATGCACATGGCGAGCGAAACTGTTGGATATAGTTAGTTTCAAATAATACGACAAAATACAGATGATCAAATAGTTACTACGAAACGACTACGCCAAAAGTTCACATTTCTATAATCCTTTCAGTGAAAAATGAAAATATGAAAAAGATGGAGAGGTAGGAAATTGAAAAATTGATTGATAGTCACTAAGGAAAAAAAAAACGATTTACATCGGGCGTCTGCTAGGGCAGTTTTTAAAAGGGAGCCGAGGGTCAAGACCAATCATTTTCCAAGATACCTTTATCCTATAAAAAATGTCGGGGGCGATGCATCTAGATACTTCGCTATAGTTAGTACAGCTCTTCCTCAGAAAGACATCGTTTGATTTCTTTCTTTCTGATCTCTCTGCTATTGCTATTTGTACGTCCGTAAGTATCAATCAATTTATTTGAATTCAGAATCTCAGATAATAGGGAAGTTTCGTGGGTAAAAACAATGTTCTAAAAGTCCGTCAGTTAGATTATCGAAAAATATGGGCACGCTTTTTGTTTTAACAAATAAATAAAAAAGCCGATGATAAATCGTAACAAAGATCAGGAGTGGGGCTTAATTGTCACGTCACTATCTGTTAAAAAGTGCATCAGAAAGTGACGTCACACAAGTTTTCAACGCACTGTATTGTCTTCATTTTTTGTTCACATGAAAAAAGAAACACTAAGGAGTGTTACTCTAAAAATTAAGGAGTGGAACTCTCTGCCTGCGTCTGTGTTTCCAAAAGCTTACAACCCTAATCTCTTCAAAGTTAGAGGGAACAGGCTCCTTCTGGGTAGGCTAACTCCATCGTAGACTTTGTCTCTGTCATCTCTGACATAGACTAGAGTCAAGGGCAAACCCATTACAAATAATAAAAAAAGAAAAAAAAATACCTGAGGCTCTAGACAAGTGACAATACATAAGCGAATGCAATAAATTATCGAAAAGCCAAAATATAAGGGGTTGATCACGTGAAGTTTTGACAGCGTTTGTCAATCCCATACATTTTTGACGTTTTGACAATCGCATTTGCCACGCTACCGCTGACAGAATGTCACTTGTCAAGAGTCTCTGAACAAACAAATTTAAACAAACAAGCGATTCTGTCTCTTTACAAAATGAGTTCGGATGACATTAAATTTTTTTTACCAAGTGCGAGTCGGACTCGCGCGCAAAGGGACCCGAACTTCCGAGCGAATCTCATTTTTGGAACATGTTACTTTTATATATTTTAGATTTCTTATAGGTTTTCTCGTAGTTTATAGGTATCAGTTTTTTTTTCAAAATGTATGCTCGGTAGATATATCTCATCTAATTACTTGAATAACTTCAAAACAAAATCAAAACATTCAAAATTATGAAAAAATATAATTAAAACCGTTACAATAATTAGGCTCAAACCAGTCAGAAATACAGTCAGACCAGTTTGAAAAACATTTTTTTTTTGTTTTCTAGTTTATCCCCCAAACGTGACCCCCAAGCTCAAAATGTATTTATATGCGTAATTCCTCCGTGTTTGAGTCACAGGAGTTCATATGTGTGCCTCGGTCCAGCAGATTTGGAGAAAATTGGCTGTGACAAACAGGCGGACAGATAGACAGCCAGCCAGCCAGACAAGCGAGTGATCCTTTAAGGGTTCCGTGTTTTACGGATGATCGGAACTCTAAAAAGGTTTAAATTTGTTAACAAAAAAGTAGGTATGTAATCTGAATAATTTGATTATAGAACCAGCAAATTCCTTGAAAATAGTTCAACAATACCTTTAAGACTTCTTATAAATACTAAGAACCATTTACTTGATGTTTTTATTCTTTTCTTTTTCTCGATGGAATTGTAAGTAGGTATGTTTTTAGTTGAAAGTTTCTTGGAACAATATTCAGAACGAAATAAGGTGAATATTAAGCTTCATTATTGCGGTTGGTTTATAGTTATTTGACAGTAGTGGATCTAGTCTATGACAATAGATAGATACTGAAAAGTTTACTGATTCTTTTATAGCTTTCAAAGGACTCGAAATCTATTTTTTTGAAAAAACAAAATTGTAAAATGAAAGAATAGTAATTTCAAGTAATAATTAATAATTTAATAGAAACATTAAAATGTTTCGTTCTGTTCATTACCTTCTCTAACATAACTTGAAATACTCTCTCCTTAAATAAACCAGTATCTGATTATTTCTTGGCTTGACGTGCAGTAAAGCCACTTGGTTTGTTCCTGAGTAACTAAACACTTTCGATACACCTCCACAAAACCTTCTAGGAATTTATTATAATTAGGTAACTCAAATGTAGGAATTAATAAACTGATTTAAATAAGACGATTTTACAGTAGGTACCGTATTTAAAAAGCATTACGGAATAATGTTACAGCATTTTTTTATTTCAATATTTTTGCGGACTTTTATCCTGGGGCATGACAGCCCCATCGTCACCTTACCTTTATTTATATCATTGGTGTATTAAAAAAAGCTTGGCAAAGTTGGAATTCTTGCCAGTACTTGTCATAATTTCACTTAAAAAAGTGTTGCTAGCATCATAGATTCAGTTTTAGTAGCGATGCAAAAATCTATCTCTTTACTTGCGAAGATCGAACAACGTCTTTTCATGCGAAAAACATAGCACTAGCTTGCTCATACCACCCCAGAGGTAGGTAGGTCGCAGGTATAGTGCGAAACAAGTGGGACAATTTCGCATTTTTAAGTGCGTTCTGTTATAAACGGACTCTGTAATGCATCAAATGCTGACTATGATAAAAACCCCGCCGCTTCCATATTGATACCAATATTATAAAAGGGCATTTCCATGTGCTCAGACAGACAGTCATAGCCATTTCGCAGTACATATTGTACATTCCGTGTCGAGAGTTCAGTTGTTGTGTAACCAGTGTGTCCTAGTGTAACCTCATTTAATTAAATATTCTTTTAGCAGTAACAAAGTGTTTTTTAAAAATGACCCACGGAGCGCCATCCTAACAAACTGGTGTCAGAAGTGGGATCCCAAGAAAATCGATAAGTACTGGGATCCATTAGGTGTAGGCGTCGCGAATATTTCCACATGTCTGCACCATTATTTGTTTGCTTTGTGGACGAAAGTCCTTTGTGTCGTGGTCGACGGTAAATCTTAGGCTTCCTAAAAACGCTTAAGTCCGCGATGCTGCTGCTGTGATCGACGATAAGCCTCCGCTGTGTAGCGTGAGCCCGCATCACCCCTGAACACATCTGCTACCACGTGGTCGACGGTCAGCCTCCACTTTCGAGTGTGAGCCCGCATCACCAGGTCAACACAGGACTTCTGCACTGCATCAACATCTCACGTATGGGATATGTGGCTGTCTCTCCATCCATCATCAGCCACGTGTTCTGAGCGCACCACGTGCAAGAGCTGCCTGCAATACGACTCTCTGGGTCGCCAGGCGCTGGCGCCGCGTCCTTCGTGACGTCACCTTTCCAGAATGTTCACGTGTGCGACTGCTGTACATCTGCTAATGTGAGTTTTTTCAAATATCATAAAAGTGTATTAGTGAAGTGAAGTGCCGTTTCCCAAATACTCAAATCACTTGTACTTTCTTAAAACAAAAATAATTTAGAAGTTTTATAGTGCACGCTTTGTTTTATCTGATGTTCTGTAAGTGCTCTAAACAATAATCATATTGTTATTTTAATGACTCTAAAGAAAGAAAAATTAGAGGTAATCGCATCTTCATCCAGTTCAGAATCAGAGACCATTTCAGTAAAACATAAAACTAAAATGTCGGACAAAATCACCCTCAATGTTCTCACTAAATTTATTAAACCCTATAACGGGGATCGCGAGTATTTACCCGCATTTTTAACAAACTGCGAGAGTGCGATGTCTTTAGCAACTACAGAACAACAGAACTTTTTATGTAAATACATCATCTCGAAATTAGAAGGCAAAGCTCAGTTAGCAGCTTGCTTAAAGAAATTTGTCGATTGGGCTGATATCAAACAGTTCCTTAAAACTACTTTTGGGGAGAAAAACACTCCACACATTTATTAGTTAACTTACAAAAATGCAAGCAATTGCCTTCTGAAGACGCGATGCAGTATGCTGTGCGTATTGAATCATGTTTAACAAGACTGCAATCCGACATCCATTACAGCTGCGATAATGATAAAGAACTTTTAGGTCGACTAGCCGCTATGGAAGATCTCGCCCTCAATACTTTCTTGTTAGGGTTGAACTCCAATTTTTCGCATATAGTACGGTGTAGGAATCCTAAATCGTTATCCGAAGCAATAACGCATGCCATTGAAGAGGAGAAAATATTTAATTTGTCTAAATTAACCACGCGTTCTAATAAACAATGCACACATTGCAACAAAAGTGTTCATACCGCATCCGAATGTTATAAAAATAAACGGTCTTCTCCAAATTTGTCAAACAGTTCTCATAATACTTCCATCATGTAAATTCATCAAACAGTTCTCATAATACTTCCAAGTTTGACTCCGAGAAATTATGCAAATACTGCAAAAAACGCGGTCATTTGATAAGCGAGTGTCGGAAACTTAAGGCAAAGAACTCACAGGCTAGTAATTCTACACCACCAAGTGCAAGTGCACCGAACAACAGCGATAATCGCTCCAATGTGCATCAAGTAGATATTAATAATTCCGATAATTTAAATTAAATAAGGTTTCGGTTTCGTGTCTGCCGGAACCTACAAATCATAAAAATGACACGCAAATTTCTAAACAATGTCTTCTTCTTCTTCTACCTGGCGTTAATCCCGGCTATTGCCAGGGTCCGCCTTCCTACTTAGCTTCCTCCACTTTGCCCGATCTTGAACATCCTTCTCAGTTAGGCCATTGGCTCTCATGTCGGACTTAACGACGTCCAACCAGCGCTTGCGAGGGCGACCACGGGACCTAGCCCCAAGAACAGCCATATTCATGCATCCCCGACCAACGTACTCCATAGGGCGGCGCATGATGTGGCCATACCATCGCAGACGACACTCTTGCAGTTTTTCCCCCACGTCACGGACACCAAGACTACCTCTGATGAAAGAGTTGCGTATGCGATCGGATCGCGTTACGCCACTCATCCACCTCAGCATCTTCATCTCCGTGACGCGAAGCTCCTGGGTGTGTCTGCTTAGTGCTGGCCAACATTCACCGCCGTACAGTAGGACAGGCCGTATGATGCATTTATATATCTGCCCCTTGAGCTTAGGAGGCATTTTGCGGTCGCATACAACGCCCGTTACCTCGCGCCACTTCGCCCAAGCCGCGCCTATACGTGCTTGGACATCGTCGTCCACGTTGCCAGACTCGTGCAGCACGGATCCAAGGTACCTGAACGTATCGGACTTTCTGATCAGGTCCGAACCTATTCGGATGAACCTATTTGAATCCGTGCCGCCACAGGACATGTACTCAGTCTTCGCCACATTTAGTCTCAGACCACCGTTTTCAAGCGTGTCCTTCCAAATGTTGACTTTGCGCTCAAGATGGGCTTTGTTCTGATTAACGAGGGCGATGTCATCGGCATACATCATTAGCCATGGGGGCTTATCTTGGATGTTTGCCGTAACTACATCGAGCACTACGTTAAACAAGAACGGGCTAAGAGCCGAGCCTTGGTGAACACCAACAGATATTGGGAAGCCATTCGATTCGTCAACAGCGGTCTGGACAGAGGACACGGAATCGCGGTACATGTCTCTGATAATGTCAATATAGGCCTCGGGAACGCCTTTGAAGCGCAGTGCCCACCAGATGGACTGCCGAGGTATACAGTCGAAGGCCTTCTGCAGGTCTAAAAAGGCCATATGCAAAGCTCTCCTTCTCTCTCTGTAAGCCTCAGCCAGATTCCGTAAGGCGAATACTGCGTCCATGGTGCTGTTACCCGCCCGGAAGCCATATTGACACTCAGAGACAGTACACTCGCTACGGAGCCGTGTGTCAATGATGCGCTCGAAGAGCTTCATGGTGTGGCACATGATCTTGATACCGCGGTAGCTACTACAATCCTGTACGCTACCTTTGCCTTTGTATACAGGGATAATCAGGCTAAATCGCCACTGGTTCGGCATTTCCTTGGTGATCAGGATGCGGTTAAAAAGATCCGTCAGAAGGTCCACGCCATGTGGGCCCATCGCCTTCCACACCTCAATTGGCACATTGTCAGGCCCGACCGCTTTCCGGTTCTTCATGTGGCGAAGAGCAATGCGGGTTTCGTCGGGGGAAATAGGGGAAATAAGTCCAAGGTTAGGAGGCGGTTCGGGAGGAAGGTTATGGGGATGCTGTTTGTTAGACAGCTCCGCGAAGTATGTACACCATCTCTCCTTAACAGAGGGGGCATCGTAGAGCAGCTTACCCTGGGCGTCCCTTACACAGAGACATTTGCTAATGTCCCGTGCAGCTTTCTCCCGGGCACGCGCCAGCTTAAAAATAAGCTTTTGCCCCTCCGCAGTTTCCAGCTTGTCGTACAAGGGCGCCAGACTTTTGCTGCGGGCTCTGGCTACAGCTTTTTTGCAAGCGCGCTTAGCCGCTCCATATGCCTCTCTGTCATCCGGAGAGTTGGACCCTTGCCACTGTTTAAATAAAACCTTCTTCTTCCGAGTCGCCTCCTGCACCCCGTCATCCCACCACCACGTCTCCTTTTCTATGGTGCGGCCACCACGAGAAGTGCCAAGGACACGCTTACCCGCATCGGTGATTGCTGAATGGATCCTACTCCAGATCTCTTGAGCGGACTCATGCGGAGCACTGATCTCGAGATGCTCGACCTCCGCGATGAAGTCCGACTGCCTAGGACCATCAAGCAACCACTACTTTGTGCGGGGTTTGCGTTCCTCGGTCACTTTCTTTTTCGGTACAACCGCAAAGTCCAGTACAAGGAGGCGGTGTTGAGCCATTAGGCTTTCACCTGGGATGACTTTGCAGTTGGTAACCTTGCCAATGTGGCACCGTCTCACCAGCAGGTAATCTATTTGGGTTGAGTAGGCACCACTACGGTACGTAATAAGATGCTGGGGCTTCTTCTGAAAGAACGTGTTCGCGATGGCTAGGTCAGACAAAGCGCAGGTGCTGAGTATACTGACTCCCTCTGCATTTAGCTGGCCATATCCAAAACCACCGTGAACTTGTCCGTACTCTCCAGCAAACTGACCTACGTGACCGTTGAGATCCCCCCCAACCAAAACACCTTCGGAATTCGGAATTGCGCGTAGTACGTCCTCGAACTCATCCCAGAAGGCCTCCTTTTCAGACTCACAGTAACCAGTTTGAGGAGCATAGGCGCTGATTAGGTTCGTTACCGACCCTTCGATCAGCACCCTAACTCGCATCAACCGGTCGCTGCATCGGTCTACTTCAAGGAGTCCATCCTGGAGGTCCTTAGACAGCACCACGGCCACTCCGCCCCTGCCCGTTGGTGATCCGGTGTACACTAGCCGGTACCCCTGCCCGATGTCACGTGACTTATTTCCCTTTCAGCGCGTCTCCTGAAGGAAGGCGCACTGGACCCGACGCTTCGCAAGTACGTCCGCGAGTTCTCGGCAACGTCCGGTTAGGGAGCCAATGTTCCAGGTGGCAAAGCGGAACTTCTTCTTGGGTACTATCCTCTTTAGCCGTGCCCGTACTCGACACGGTAGCCCTAGCCCACTTATCGCAGGTTTAGGGCGATGTGCCTGCGCGTCGTTATGCGGCGACGCCCTAGCCCGAGTACCCGTTATCAACTTCTTGTCCATTTTATTTGGCTGAAGTTGGTTTTACGTGGGGCGACCAGCCGTCTGACCCCCACAACCCTACGAGAGGGAAACCAGGTTCGCCAGAGCCTCGTCCGTTGGACAGCAGGGTGCACCGCTAGCAGGTGAGGTTGGCTTGGGTCTTAAGATGGTAACAGACCCCATGCACCCCAAATGCAAATTTCTAAACAATGTGTTCCCACATTTTTTTAACACGTGAGCAAACGCTTAATATAAATTATAAAGTTTCCTTACCTCACGTCTATTTGAAAACAAATTACAATAACAAGCCTTTGTGCTTTCTAATTGACACTGGTTCCTCAGTTTCTATTGTTAAACTTTCAAGTTTACTTAATAAACCAGTGTTGGGCCCCGAAATTATAAAACTTAGAGGTTTAAGCGATAATGACACATATTGCGAATCTCTTGGGTCCGTGAAGCTAATTTTTGAATATGGCATTTCGTCGAAAAAAATGATAATGTTCGAGTATTTATTTCATACTATTAACAATGCGATCAATTTAAATTACGATGGTATTATCGGTAGTAATTTTATCCAACATCAATAGTCTATTTCCAAAACGATAACTGGAATGTTATCACATATATAGACATGATTCCTATTAGACCTTATATGGAAAATATAGAAAAGTCTATTGAAAGCATATCAACTTTTTGCGAAAAAACTCGTAATTTACCTAACATTAATTTAGAGTGTAAGGATACTATTAATCCCTTAGAAATACTTATTAATTCTAATAATCTTAAGTTGGAATCGTTGTCGCATCTTATTTCCGATAATCGTCAAAAACGCGCTCTTGAATTTGGAGGCGAAATTTTAAAATTCTTTTTCGGTACATTAGATGCTGACGACGCGAGAAAATACGACGTAGCTGTTAGCACTTGTCAACAAAATGAGCATCATATTTATTCTTTAATGAAAGATAACATACATGTTGTACGTTCTACGATAAATAGTTTTAATGTCTCTATCCAAAAGTTAAATAATAATGAAGTTTTACTTAATAGGCAAATTGAAAAACTTAATTATATATTTGCCAGTATTTTTAAGACAAATAACAACATATTGAATGTAGAAAAAATCAATTCTATGTTTAATATTATCGAAGGCTCTCGAAATTATCAATTTCCAATATTCTAGACACAATACGTAACTCAATTTTATTCGCTAATGCTAATATTTTACACCCATACGTCATAACTCCCAAGAAATTATACAATGAGTTATCAAATAACAGTCAACTAAAGAGAACCACTGAGTTCCCGGTTTCGCTAACATTGCAAAACATTCACACTATAATCGACTTATCTAAACTAACTGTAGGTATATTATTATAATAACAAACTAATGTTTATCATACAAGTACCATTAATGTATCCTATAAAGTTCAACCTGTACAAGAATTTGCCTCTACCTACTCCACGTGATACGAACCAATATTTAACTTATGTTTTAATTCGTCCTTCAAAGTTATAATGTAGCAGTAACGGATGACAGATTATCTTACGTCTTATTAGATAGCATAAGTGAATGTAAGCATGTCAATAGTGATTATATTTTATGTCCTTCACCATCAATATTGTCAACGATTAACAATCCTTCCTGTGAATCTAAGTTATTAACCGAAGTCACCTTATCACTTCCTGAAAGAACATGGGTCTGAACGTACCCAGTTTGTAGCAAGTTGAAATTGGTACCATTCGAAAGGTCTTTGAAAACGTAGATATTTTTTGTATGGGAGCAACTTTGTAACTTATGTAGGAAAAAAGATATTCGATGTTGAAAATACCAAAATTCCTTAGTAAAATCGACCCACGCACGTTCAATTTTTTTTTATTTTATCCATTATCGAGGCATGTGTCGAATAAAATATATTACACATATATTTTAATCAAGGTTAATGTCCAGGGCAGAGAAGCCATCGAAGCGTATTATTGCTCCTGCATGACGGGTATGAGAACTCTAGGTGCTTGTGCCCATACTATTAGCATAATATGGTACTTAGGTGTTGGCAGGCACCTAGATAACTTCGTAGGTCCGGCAAGTGCCTGGGATGATATAATCATTGAAAGTAACAATACATTTTAATAAAACTGTGCTATTTAAGATTGATAGTTCTTATTTAATATTTTTTCTGTACCAAAACCAACGATAGGAAGCTATATCGCTCTCTAAAGACAGAAAAAATGACTGGTTACCTATTTATTTAGTCCAAAAAGCAGAAAAAGTGCGATTATTGGCAATTAAAAATGTTACAAAGAAGTTATCATAACTTCGGTCTTTCATTCATTCATTCATTCGTTCACTTATTTTCGAGTTACTCAATTAGGGCTCTTCTAAATTACACCTAGTCTAAAATGCTACAAAGTGGGTACGGGTTCCATACAAAATTACCCATTGTTCTTTGTGACTCTAAAGTTATTTATGGTGATATAAATGTTTGGCAAAAGTTAAATAACAACAGATATATTTATGTACAATCTAAACCTAATAAACTAACTATGAAATGTAACAATAACATTACTGATTATATTTTACATGGAACAGGAATTTTATCTTTAGAAAATAATTGTGTAGCATATTTTCAAACATTGCAATTTTATCCCTCAAATGTGTATAAATCTACTGTACCGAGTCAGATAATTCTGAATTTTGATCTGACCTTGGATGATTGTTGCAAGTATAATATTCTTAATGAAAGTACTCATTCTATCAATCCAATTAGCTTATCAAATATTGATTTAGAGTCATTGAAATTGGCTTCACACAAATTGGAAAATTTAGAAACCGAAATTCGCAATAGCGAAAATCAGTCCCATATTGTTAAATATGGTAATTATTATTCAGGACTGACTTATGTTATAGTAACAGCAATCATTATTTTTATTATTTATAAACTGTATACCAAATGTTTCAGTTTTAGAAATTCCTCTAGTTGTATTCAGATTTATAATCAATGCTATAATACTAAGGAAACGAGGAAAAACAATAATGTTCACTCATCCATAGAACTTAATGAAATTTCTGATGATTTAAGAAATGATAACAAATCTGTAAAAAGTCTTCCAAATATAGAAATTGGTAAAAAACAAGCCTTGTTGGGTTTAAGAAAATCAAATAGAAATATCAGTAACTTAATATTACTTCCATCTTAAATATAAGTTTCAATTTCTATTTTTGGTTTCAATAATTAATAATTATAGTGTCTTAAATAAGTTTTAAAATTTAAGCATACTTTGTATTTAGTTAAGACACACTCTGTAATGTAACTGAGTTTTATTTACTAATTTAATATTCTTTTCAATATTCCTTCGCTTATTTTTAATTAAAATCAATTAAATGAAGCTCAGTCTAAAGGGGGGAGATGTTATAAACGGACTTTGTAATGCATCAAATGCTGACTATGATAAGAACCCCGCCGCTTCCATATTGATACCAATATTATAAAAGGGCATTTCCATGTGCTCAGACAGACAGTCATAGCCATTTCGCAGTACATATTGTACATTCCGTGTCGAGAGTTCAGTTGTTGTGTAACCAGTGTGTCCTAGTGTAACCTCATTTAATTAAATATTCTTTTAGCAGTAACAAAGTGTTTTTTTAAAAAGGACCCACGGAGCGCCGTCCTAACAGTTCGTATTAGAATCGCAGACAATTTTGACAAGTGTTTGAAACTAAAATTTGTGCGACTTTGAAGTACGAGAATTGGCCAGCATATGAATTACGCTAGTCGATTACGAAATACATATTAGCATAATGATTAAGTAATTATAAGATTATTTAATTTTGTGCCGGTTGGCGGTAGGCAATTGCATCAAAAATCCCTTTAGGTGCCGTAAAAGTACTATCACTCTGGGCTGCGGAATCTGTTCGAAAGAGGAACCGTAGCCCTGGAACACAAAGGGCACTAGGAGGAACACGGATGAGTCTGACACTCCCTCCTGCTTCACCCAGAGTGGGAGGAGTCATTTGATGATTTCCCATCGTTAAAAAAAAAGCTATCACTCCACATAAGCCCTTATAGGCCATTCTTTCTTTAAACTGATCTCCGGTCAAGAGAATTTCAGGCAATCGCGATATTGTTTTGTTTCCAAGTAAAATCAAACAAAAATCACAATTTGCAATAATTAAAATAACCAGTCTTATTTTAACTCTACATTTTTATTTAATATTTTTTTTTTTTTTTTTACTATTGATAGGCACGCGTTTGACCACTATCTCACCTGATGGTAAGCGAGGATGTGGTCGAAGATGGAGCACGCTTGCCTAGAAATAACCTATTCACTCTTGATTTAAAGACTCCCAGGTTGTAGCTATCAGGAAACACAGACTCAGGCAGGGAATTCCACTCCTTAGCTGTACGCACTATGAATGTGTTCCCAAAACGTTTTGTGCGTATGGGTGGGATGTCCACCATGTACCAGTGGCGCATCGCCGTTCGTCTTGTGGTCCAATGATGGAACGGGCTTGGCGGAATTAAATTATGCAATTCCGTCGCACATTCCCCAAAATGCAACCGGTAAAAAACCGACAGGCTAGCAACTCGTCGTCGATGTTCAAGACTTTGGAGCTTCGACGCGACGAGCCTCTCATTGCCGATGATCCTCTTGGCTCGTCTCTCAATTGACTCAAGGGCATCAAGCTGGTATCTGGCAGATCCATCCCAAAGATGAGAGCAGTATTCCATACACGATCGGACTTGCGCTTGATAGAGTTTGAGCAGCTGTTCCGGCGTGAAGTACCGTCTCACCTTAGCCAGAATCCCCAACTTCTTTGCAGCCACTTGAGCTTTTGCCTCTATGTAAGGGCCAAAATTGAGAGTAGATGTTAATGTTACCCCAAGAAGCTCAAGATGGTCGGTTATCGGCACGGTTTCACCGCGGAAAGATGGAGCTGGGCGGAATTGGCTCCTTTTGGCGGAAAATAGACACGCTTGGGTCTTAGCAGCATTGAACTTGACCAGATTGGCATCGCTCCAATCAGAGACCGCCTGTAGGGACACGTTCAAGCGCTCAACCATTGCCTCCCGGAGAGACCGGATCTGCGACCCACCAGCTCGTGCATCGGACACGTATCTTTCAGCAACAGTGCTGTCGTCTGCATACCCAAAGGTACCGGGTTTAAGCAGATCATTAATATGCAGCAAGAACAGTGTTGCCGAAAGCACCGACCCCTGAGGAACCCCGGCATTAATATCCAGCAGTCCAGACGAGCAGCCATCTTTGACCACTCGGATAGACCGATCCCTCAGGAAATCTGCACAAACCGGCGGGCAGACCGAAGGAAGGAAGCTTACTAATAAGGCCATCGTGCCAGACCCTGTCGAAGGCCTTCGAGATGTCAAGGGAGACCGCCAGTGCCTCCCCGTGCTTCTCTATGGCCTCACTCCAGATGTGAATGGCATACGCTAGAAGATCCCCAGTTGACCGATTTCGGCGAAACCCGTATTGCCGGTCACTGAGGATATCATTCGCTTCTAGGTACGCCAGGAGCTTATGATTCAGCACGCGTTCCATAGTCTTACAGAGTATGGCCGTTACCGAGATGGGTCTATAATTCGACGGGTCAGCTCGACTACCCTTCTTGGGCACGGGCTGCACGTTAGCTTGCTTCCAAGCCTTCGGCACTTTTCCAGTCTCAAACGAAAGGCGAAATAGGCGTGTCAAGATCGGAGACCGCTCAGGCGCACACGTCTTCAGAACAATTGCCGGTATCCCGTCGGGACCACTAGCCTTGTTCACGTCTAGGTTACGCAGTACCCTACGGACGTCCTTCTGATGAATGCGAATGTTCGACATACTCGACTCGCATTCACCAGGAGAGGCGGAGGGCGTCGCGCCACCAGGATCCAGACGTGAAGATTCCGCAAACAAAGAAGCAAACAAGTTCGCTTTCTCCTCAGCGGAGTGGGCCAGCGTCTCGTCGGGTCTCAGCAGTGGTGGTAGTGAGGGGCGGCAGAAGTTCGATTCGACCGACTTAGCCAGGGACCAAAAAGCCTTACTACCTGCTGGGTATGAAGCAAGTTTGTTCCCTATTCGGCTAATGTGGTCAAACCGAGCCCTCCGCAACACCTTCTTGCAGGACTTAGCAGCCCTGTTGAAGGCTCTCTTCTTCTGACTCACGTCATTTGCTTTGCGCGTACGAGCGTCGACCCATGCTAGGTACGCCGCGTGCTTAAGCGCATCGGCGCGATTGCACTCGGCACCAAACCAAGGACGAGCTTCGCCAGATATTGCTATGTTAGAGAACGGAATGTAGTACTCCATTCCCCTCCGCAACACATCCGTCACGGCGTCCGCGCACGACGTAGCATCAGTGGAAGAAAAGCAAGTAGGCTGCCAAGGGTAACATGCGAAAAAGATCGCATGCCATCCCAAGCTTGTATCGCCATACCCGCCGGGTGCCTCTTGGGCTAGGATCGGGCGGAGAGTAAACAGACACAGACTTCACCAGACAGTGGTCGGAACTACCCAGTGGTGATGAAATCGACACCGAATAGCGGTCTGGATCTGTTGTCAGCAGAAGGTCCAAGCAATTGGCAGTGTGCGAATCAACATCCGGCACCCTCGTTGCCCCCTGGACCAGCTGGGTAAGATTTAACGCAAGCGCTAGCTTTCGCGTCTCTCGTCCAGCATGGTCTGTGCACTGGTATGGGAAGAGCCACTCCACGCCCAGTTGTCTCCAAATCACCGCTGTGCGAACGGTAGACGCATGCGTAGACAATTTTGTCTAGACCTGTGTCCACCATAGCCCACAGCGTTGAGAACCTGGAGTCTTCAAGGTAGCGGAGACGCCGATAGTAGATGTCGTCCCGGGCGTACATGCATACGCCCGCTCGGGGTCTAAAGTGGTGCTCCAGGGTAAACCCAGGGTAAGACAGGTATGACACGTCCGACGGACATCCGATCTGCGTCTCCGACAGGAACAAGAGCGCTGGTTTCTCGGTCTCAAGATGGTGATGGACTGCGGCGAGATTTGAGTGCAGACCTCGTATATTAGAGAGGTGCACTTTATGCGAAAGGACGTGCTGCCGCTGTACAGCTTTTCTCTTTTTATTCCTGTTCATTAATAAACTTGAGTGATGGAGGTTGAGGAGAAGGAAGTGAAATGAGGTTCCAAGCGGCTAACCTTCAGGCACGCCCTGACAGGACGACATCTTTGGGGGACTAGTCTGGAGACTGCGGGGACGCCCGAGCCCCCCCGGGAATGTCCATCGGGCCCTTTCATCTGGTCGCCAACCAGCACGATGGTGCTTTCCGGGATTTTTCGTCAGATGGCGGGGCAGCCTTTCATGAGTGGCTAGCTCACTACTTGGGCCCCCAACTATCTGCGGTCGGCCAGCGGTGCATCGTGCCTCGGATCCCGCTACCCTCCAAGACTAGTCTCCCGATACGCCCATGCCAGGGCTAGCCTGGCTGGTCTGCCTGCATTGGAACAACTATTTCGACCCAAATCCTCTGAATTGGCTACACTGAGCATCATACCGGAACACGGC
The DNA here is from genome assembly GCA_950371165.1 of Lacanobia oleracea. Taxonomy (NCBI): domain Eukaryota; kingdom Metazoa; phylum Arthropoda; class Insecta; order Lepidoptera; family Noctuidae; genus Lacanobia; species Lacanobia oleracea. The sequence continues at coordinate 7,343,258 of OX493405.1, forward strand.
TAAGCCGCTTGGCGGTACGTCTTTGCCCAGTGGGTGGTCACAAGCCATCGGCCGAAGCCTACCACCAGTTAGTGTCACCTGATTAGCACCACCCGGGGACCACGTGTAGGGTCTTACATTGGGTATTCTCCTACGGACGCGGGTGACTCGGCCCCCTAAACTAATACTAGTTGACTCGCGCAACTCACTTCGTCTGCTCCGCTCCTATTGGTCTTAGCGTGATGATCTATAGCCTATAGCCTTCCTCGATAAATTGGGCTATCTAACACTGAAATAATTTTTCAAATCGGACCAGTAGTTCCTGAGATTAGCGTGTTCAAGCAAACAAACTCTTCAGCTTTATATATTAGTACTAGTCGACCCGCGCAACTTCGTCTTTGTCACAATTTTCATTACTGCTCCACTCCTATTAGTTTTAGCGTGTTGATATATAGCCTATAGCCTTTCTCGATAAATAGGCTATCTAACATTGAAAGAATTTTTCAAATCGGACTAGTAGTTCCTGAGATTAGCGCGTTCAAACAAACAAATAAACAACAGCTTTATATATTAGTACAGATATCGTGCAATTTGTGTATTGGAACTCTTGGAATAAGTAATATTTAATGATTTTCCGAAAATGGTAAACGAAAAACACAACACAAACAAAAACAACAACAAAACACAAACTTAAAAAAACAACAACACAAACATAACCAACAACACAAACAACACACACAAACAACTATTTATTATTAGCATTTGTTACCCAGAAAACGTTAAGTACATTCGTCATCCTTTATGATTAGGTAAGTATAGAATGTCTAATGCAATGGCTTTGTTTTCCAGTACTAGAATTAGGAGAACTCAATTTCTGGATTAATCAGTTAGGAATTCTGTAAAATCATTATCGGTGAGGTGACTATAGGTGGACTGGTAGAGCAAGACTTGTTGCATTAAGTCCGCACATAAACCAATACTGTACTTAAAGTTCAAATAAATAAATTGCGATCTTAATAAATGCCGTCGATTATTGATTCCTGTTAAGCAATTGACACGGATACTCTTGCCTTTATATTCTGTACTTTAATAATCTAATGTATAAGCAAATGGCCATGATTAAAGGCACACTGCTCATTTGAAACCAATTCAATATGCTTCATACATAAGCCATTATTTATCTCTTAAACAAATTGAAAAAGAAGCCCCAATCTCTGTTTACTTCCCACACTATATAAGCAAGGATCCAGCGCTGCAGCGCTTGCGTTAAAAAGCACGTAAATTTTGTCGATAGCGCTTGTCGCTGCCTGATTGAGGACCGTAAAACTTCAATAGATCGACGCGATAAAATAGTGCGAATAGCGGTGCGGGATGACGTCATTGTGCAGACGTCACGGGAAGATATTTTCTGAGCTGTCCGTTGACCTATATCTAGCGGCTCCTTGGAAATAAAAAAAATACCTTTGTAACCAACGGGATACTAAAATTAAGCCTCCGTTGTTCATCCGTCCGTCTGTCCGTCAGTAGGCTGTATCTCAAGAACCGTTATATACAATTGAAATTTTGTCAGATTGTGTATTTTTATTGCCGCTATAACAATAAATTATAAAAAATGAGGTTTATGGTAGGTACGGAACTCTTCGTGATCAAATCCGGTTCGCATTTGGCCGGTTTTTTGTTTGTAATTTCACATGCTGGATGCTCTCACCGTCTAAAACTTAAACCTATTGAAAAATGTCCGAGCATTCCTAGATTTTCCGAGGACCACTCAACAAGCACTGGTAGAAGCTGAAAATATAGTTTAACAATATTAATCTCTCCCACAACATCTCATAAAATCTCTACATTGCTATTTTTTGCGACCTACTTTGACATTGCGACCAAAACGACGGTCTATATTTAAGACCGTAGACAAACTAAAACAAGGCGCTACTGTGAGTTAAATACGTATTTCAACTTGTACTATTGAAAACAAACTCGCATGTTTTAGGGCATTGTTTCCTACTAAACTATGTTCGCTTGAAATTAGGTTTTGTATTCTATTATTTTAATAATATTGAACAAACTATACGTGTTCCTTTCGGTTTAGATAGCAAAAATGTTTCGTGCTTTTTTTTCTTATTATTATAATGAGAAAATATGGTATCCTTTACAGGCTAACCTAAATGGGCTAAACGATTTGGACCCAGACTTACTGGATGAAAGAAAGGTCAGATTTACGTCAAGCCCAAAGTAATAAAACATGATATTATATGAAAATACTGAATGATAAAATGATGAGTTTTACGATGGTTTCTATTATGTAAAAATAATATGATTTCGTAATGGTATGACCGTTATTGTAATAGGTATAATGTGACAGCTTTATGGTTAGATATTCGTGGTTAAGCAACGCTTGCCGAGGTCGTTCCATGGATGGGTGACCGATCACACAGACTCCTCCATGCCTCGGAAATGTCATTAAGACGTTGGTCCCAGCTGCCATGTCTTTGAAAGTCAGAAACCAGCACTCGGACACTTAAAAGCGCATTGGCATAAATCATGAATTAAATAATGTTATTATGAAAACTAGCTGTTGCCCGCGACTTCGTTTGCATGTATGTCGCTATGTAAGATCGCTAAGATAAGATATCATCATTATCGTCATCATATCAGCCGAAAAACGTCCACTGCTGGACATAGGCCTCCCCCAAATTTTGGAGAAGTTTGCTATAATCGCAGCGTGTGGTTTTGAGTTTTACAGAGCACGCTCCCCATTCTCTGGCGAGTCCCGTAGTCACCTTTTACGACACCCACGGGAAGTGATGGGATGGTATTATTCTTTAACGGCACCATACGACACCGGACACCATACGGCATAAGATAAGATATACAAACAGTCAATATCTAGCATTGCTTGACCTCTCGTAGAATTTGGAATTTGTAAGACTGTTATGCAGGGCACTAGCTGTATCACCACTTCTCGCTTTTTCTTTCTTTTTTCTTCATTCTTCTGTTCAAAATGTCGTCTAGTCCTAGATATTCGTAATGAGAAACTTCTGTACACGGTGTTTAAGAAAGCTGCTAAGGTTATTAACACGCGATAGAGCTACATAAAGTTAGCCATGGATATACCAACCAGAAAAGAAGTCTAAACTCGCAGCGGATAGAGTAGATACTCCGTTATCCGCACTGAGACTCCCATTCGGTTCATTGCGCGTAAGTGTTCTGGCTAAGTAAGCCAGCCAAATATACAGAAGCCTCCTGGGTGCTTCACAGGTTTCGCGGAGCGACCTCACCGTTCCGAGGATTTGTTCACGTTGGGAAGCAACGGCCTCATTTCTTTTCAAGTTTTGGCCCAGTAGGTGGCTACGTTAATTGCAACATCGGTGGCATTCATTAAATCCTCCAAAGTACAGATGTTATGGATTGGTGGAGAAGGTGTACTTAAAGACTGCAAGTTTCTTCAGAAGATGTTTATTTTTACTGCGACTGTACCGATCTGATTTTATAATACCACCGCACTGTACTATAAATACAATTAGAAAGCGTACTATACTGTTGCAAACAAACGTAGTGATTGCTATGAAGTGTCCGAACGAACAGTACTGCTCGAGAATAAATACGGCCCTATTGTACGATGCTCGGGGTTCGACCGCGTGTAGGTCAAATATCAAACGACCAGTCGACGAGGCGGCCAGATAAAAGACTCGGTCACGTGGCGGCAAACAAAGAATCAAGGCACGTGCGGTCAAATCAAAGGATCGTGCCGCTTGCAAGTATAAACTTGTATACGAGCGGCGCATCGAGAGCTTTCTGTGATACCGTGCGTCGTAAGTACTGCAGAGATCCTCTTTGGGAGGTGCAACCTCAATGACATAAGCCTTGAAAGAGTTAAGAAAAATAAAGTTAGAATTCGAATGTGATGTCATAAAGAAGTGTTAGTTTTTTCTAAGAAATTCGATGGTTTGCCCTGACGTTGAAAACACGCAAAATATATAATTATTCTCTAAAATAATCTGCTTTTAAATTATTGAAGAACCCCTCTTGCAGCCAATTAAAAGCGAGTGCTCACAGTACCTACTTAAAAATAGGAACTGTCTCGATTATTCACTATTAAATTAATAATTATAAATATTTGTTTACAGTTATTTTAACACTAGTTGACCCGCGCAACTTCGCCTGAGTCACATTTTTAATTACTGTTCCGCTCCTGTTGGTCTGAGTGTAATGATATATAACTTATAGTTTTCCTCTATAAATGGGCTATCTAACACTGAAATAATTTTTAAAATTGGACCAGTAGTTCCTGAGATTAGCGCGTTCAAGCAAACAAACAAACTCTTCAGCTTTATAATATATAATAGTATAGATTTAATCACTCGAATAATTATCACTGTACACTGTTGCTGTCCCGCACATGTACATTAGCTTAGTAAAAGTGCGCGCCTGTTGACGAATATTGCAATATAAACACCTCAAAAATGAGATCAAATCCAGAACGCCATCTATGGAATATGAAGTTGAACTATCAAAAGCTAAATTCTGAGTTCGTTTAACATTTTTTTTTAAAGGAATACATATTACGTTCATTCAGAACGATATTTTTTTAAGGTATTAAAAGAATCCCTTTTTTTTAAGACGTCTTAAATATACCAAAACTAAAAAAATATGTTTTGGTGTAATCTCATGCTGTCGAAAGTACTATTTGGGTCAATAGATGGCATTGCAGGTATCTGTATTACGAAGTTGATTGCATCCACATTGCCACCAGGTTTATGTGTAAAAATTATCTACTTTTGTTTTTACTTTTTATCGTGATTCAAACAAAACAGAATACAGGAAAACAGATAATAAGTTCTGTAGATTATCCCAGTAAACTGGAATTTCAGTATTTAGGCACATCCAGTTCCACACATTTTTAAACATACAGATAAACAAATCACTCGCTTATCGCATGCGTAATATGACCCGCCGCACAAAAAACCTTACCTCTTCACTTACAAAGCAGCTATTCACACACTTGAAACTGTTATGGGTTCTTAGATAACGACTTTATAATATACAATGTAAATAATAATCTTATTAAAATTCGAAATACAAACATTTTGTATTGATACAAGAAACCTTGCTGAAAGCAGTTTTGTTGTTCAATTATGTTGATTTCTGACAAAACTGTTTGATCAATTTACATGAAATTTTGAGATTTAAGTCATAAAAATACAAATAATTTTATTTATTTATTTATTAAAACTTGATGCACTAGTAAAAATACTGTACAAAGGCGGACTTAATGCCTTAGGCATTTTCTACCAGTCGACCTTAGGATGGTGCAGAGACAACATGGCAGGTGCAACTAAAAGGAAAGACAAACGGAGTGGAAAAGAAATACAATCATAAATACATAGATACATACATACACATAAAAAAAATAACGACGTTTAGAAAAACCAATTAAACGAATTAACGCTGTGATGATTCCACCAACTTCTTGCGAATGTACTCCTTCACCTTAAAGGGCAACTGACTGGTTGCCGTCCTGATGTTTAGAGGAAGCGCATTCCAAAGGAAGATTGCTTGGACAAAGAAAGACGAGTGGATAAATCCAGAACGGTGTATGGGACAGCGTAGAAGGAGATTATTAGTAGAGCGAAGATTTTTACTGTGCGCAGAGCAAATGAATTGAATTTGTGAAGTTAGATAAGAGGGAGAAGAAGGATTATTAAGAAAGGAAAACAGACTAGTCAAGGCCCTCAGCGCTCTGCGCTGACGAATGGGTAACCATTTTAATAATGAACGATGCGCGGACACATGATCATACTTACGGAGATTGAAAACGAATCGAATGCAGTTATTTAGAAGGCGGTCAAGTTTATTGAGGAGATCTGCATTCAGGTCATAGTAGCACACATCACCATAATCAATCATGGGAAAAATTAGGGACTGTACAAGCATTGCCTTCATGTGAGCTGGGAGAAGGTTTTTCAAACGATAAAGCGACCGCAACGTTCCGGTAACTTTTTGACTGACACTCGTGACCTGCTTTCGCCAGTCAAGACAGGTGTCGACGTGCAGACCAAGATCCTTAACGTCGGAACCAAACGGAATGACTGTGTTGTCATAGATTACGGGTGGTACAGTTAAGCCATTCAGCTTTCTCAAGCTATAGGGACTCCCAATTATGATAGCCTGACACTTTAATGGGTTAACCGCCACCCCAAACCGGTCTGACCAGCTCTTAATCATCTTTAAATCTCGGTTGAGCTCCTCGATTGCATCCGATAAATTATCAACACCTGCCTGACAATACAGCTGAAGATCGTCAGCATAGAGATGATACGCACACTGAAGCACAGTGGTTATAAGATTAATAAAGACTGAAAACAAAAGAGGAGATAAAATATTGCCTTGAGGGACGCCAGCAGCGAGTTCACACCACCCGGACGAAGAGTCTCCAGCACGAACCGACTGCCGACGCCCCCGAAGATAAGAGGAAAACCATTCAAGTGCTTCGGGAGAGACCATGAGATATGAGAGGATAGACAGGAGAACTTCGTGACTGACGGTATTAAACGCGTTGGAGAAGTCGATCAACACCAAAGCAGTAACTTTAGTGTCTTCCATCCCCCGCCTAATATTGTCAGTCACTTTAAGGAGAGTTGTCACGGTACTGTGCCCGGGCCTGAAACCGGATTGAAACGGGCTGATGAGGGAGTTGTGAAAGATATGATTAGAAAACTGTTTGTGAACACAGGCCTCGAGCACTTTGGACAGAAACGGAAGGATGGAAATTGGACGAAAGTGATTGGAAAGAGTGGGATTAGGAATCTTAGGCAGGGGCCGGACATGAGCTTTACGCCACAGGGAAGGAAAAGTACCAGAGTAAAGGGAAAAGTTAACTATGTGGGATATGGCAGGAAGAAGCTGATCCAAAGCCGAAACGATCATATGACGACTGATGTTATCGCAGCCCACGGCTTTGGATTTAATTGACAGAATTATCTTTTTAATCTCTCCCGGATCGACTGGGGTGAAAATAAAGGAGGCAATATTGGGACGCGTCAGACCAGCAAGGTAGTCAATAGTTTCACTTTTGGTTGAACTATCCAACATAGCGACAGTGGCGAAAAAGCGGTTTAGATAGTCCAAGTCAATTGAATTAGGAAGGTCTGAATGCCGCGATTTGCCGATACCTAGAGTTCCAAGGAATTTCCAGATATCAGCAGAAGAAGAAGAAGTGATGTTACTAAAAATATGGCGGCGTTTAGCGTTGCGTATCATCTGGTTACACCGATTCCTGGCAGTCTTGAAGAAGGTCCAATTGTCATCAGAGCGATCTCTTTTAAATTTCCGAAACGCGCGGTCCCTCCGTCGCATTGCCATTCGAACTCCCTCATTCATCCAGGGTGCAGGGGGACGTTTCATTCGAATTTTCCTGACAGGAGCATGTCTGTCGTATAGACTGATGACAATATTGTTGAAGACGCTCACTTTGTCATCAACTGTGGCAGCTTCCTGCAAGGGTGTCCAGTCAACATTAGATGCATCTTTTTGGAGCTGCTCACTATTCATCCGCGCAAAGGCACGCCTGTACTGGAATGTTGGTTTGGGTTTAGGAGGTTTGAGGACATATGACAGGTAAATAAGGTCATGATGGGAAAAACCAGGGGCATCGATTTGACCGTGTGAGGAAACTAGGGAAGGATTAGAAGTGAGGATCAGGTCAAGCCAAGTATCATTACAAACTTTGTTATGATGAGTGGGTTGGAGAGGCAGTACGTGCAGACTGGCTGACTCGACAAGATGGAGGAGTGTACGGGATCGAGAGGAGTTGTGGGCTAGGAGGTTGGTGTTGAAATCCCCCATGATGATATGATGTGCATACTCAGACCCCAAAGATTCTAGTACCGATTCGAATTCGGTGAAGTAATCAAGGGTAGGAGGGCAATAGGCGACACCTAGAACAGTTTTAGCTGCTTTGACACAAACCTCTAGAAAAAGAAACTCAGCAGAATTGTTGGAAGAAGAAGTAGCTAGAATTTTAAAAGGGAAATCACTGCGGAGGTACATAGCTACACCACCCCCTCTCTTACCGGGCCGATCGTTCCGGAGAAGAACGAAACCAGGGAGAGAGTAAGTGGTTGATAAAAGTAGAGGTTTGAGCCAGGTTTCGGAAATCAGGATGGCATGTACATTATTGTTATGAAATGCGTCATAAAGTTCGCCGTAGTGGCTCGGAACGCTTTGAGCGTTAATATGACATACGTTAAACAGCCGGTCAGCATTTGGATCGAACTTTTTACGCAATAACTCACCAAGGGTGTTCGTTAAAGAGCAGAAACTGAACAGAAAGTCTCACAAGAAGAGGCAGTTGAATCATTGGCAGAGTAAAAGACTTCATTATCAGACATAGGTACTAATAAAATATATAAATAAAATAAATAAGGTGATTATCAAAAAGATACACACTAATTATTAAATGAAGGGTGGTACCGCGTTCGCATCTCTGCACCACCCGCCAGCTAACACTATCATTTAAGAGCTATTGACACTAATAAAAATATTTTTCTAAAAATACGGAAAGATCAACGGCAAAGTGATAAATCGTTACACAGTCACGAGCAACTCAAAAAATAGTAACCATCACAAGGCTTGTAAAAAGGAACCAAAAAGAAAAAAGACAACTTTTAAACAATGAAATACAATCAAATTAAAAATAATAATAACAACAAGGGTTTGCAGTCACAAAATCGACATGATCGACAATGATTACACGATTCGGAACGCGCTTTGTAAACAAACGTAAAAATATCCGAACGTACTACAAATGACAAATGTCAAATCATCTGACGTTTGCTGACTCAAAAGAAGTAAACATAACCTGTTAACTTAAACTTAGTTAATGTTTTACAAGAATTATAAATCCATGTTTTGACATTTGAGGAAATTAATCAGAAACTGGTTGAGGGTAAATAGATACTAGTGATGTAAATTCAAAATTACTAAGCGGAAACTACGTATATATGATAAAACAAAAACAAAGTGAGAGGAGTAAAAGTGATAAAAAAATTGGTAGTATTAACTGAATAACGTAACGGTGAGTAAAACTAGACTGTCTGATAAGCATAATTAATTGTAAAAAACAAAGAAAATACCCTAGGTTAACGCGTCTTCTTTTGCAGGCCTCCCTGGACTCTCGGATACTTCGTCAACAGTGGACCGAGTTCGTCGAATGATGTTATCTTGTGTTTACTCCCGTCGGGCGGCTTGACGACAATAACACCATCCTGAGTCCAACAAGACCGCATTCCGAAGTGAAGCCGCGCCTTCCCAAAGATGGACTGCCACCCGGCAGTCCATCTTTGGGAAGGCTAAACTCTTTGACCGATATGGAGGAACCCTTTAAGCCGGCCTTAGCTCTCCAGACCGCAGATTTGTCGTCGTACGAAGAAAATCTCACCAAGATGGGCCTATGGTGATCTTTATTGGTCACTCCCAGTCTATGACAGGCTTTGATGGATGATGCAGACAAAGGTTGGGTGACTAGCTTCTTGTTAATAACATCCAGGATGACTGTGCTGCAAACCTCACCATCAACCTCTGCGATGCCCTGGAATATGAGTGCCTTCCGCCGATGTCTTGTCTCTAACCCGTCGATCTGTTGAGCACATTCTCCAATCTGTCTCCGAAGCAAGTTGAGCATACTGAAGATAAGCTCTCTGAAGGTGCGGAACTCATCAGCAACCCTTGCCACAGTGTCCTTCGTTGGTCCTGCGCTCTGAATTTGAGCTTCCAGTTCTCCCATTTTCTTGATAAAGCTGTCCTCTAGGCTTTTCTGTGCTGACATAATCTCCTCTAGTTGCGACGTAGTGATCCACTAGTGCCCGGTGTTTGTGTCAACAGTAACAGTGCAGATGATTAGCTGGCAGGTGTTGCAAAATTTCACAGGAGTCACATAAATGTGCTGCAAACGCAAGTACTGGTTTTGTGAAGGTTATACACTGATAACGTACTGAAAGTATGGCAATATTTTATGTATTTCTAATTAAAATATAAAATTATTTTTGGAGCTACGTCTATCGTTTTTGACACCTACCCGCGAAAAAGCAATAATCTAGTGATAATGTTTTTTTAACGAGATCTGTAATCGATTTCCGCATTACTCAAGCTCAAACTTCATAGTACGCGGTGACGTCATTTTGATTTACGTAATGTACATTTTTTTGTAAACAATCATCAGGAATATTCCAATAAGATTCCAATAAGATTTTTTTTTAGATTACTAGCCATATTATTCATCAAGTCATTTTTAACTGTATATCGTTACAATATGACACTGTAATTATGAAATATTAAATTACTTACGTCCGGGAAGAAATCGGGTAACTAGTATTTGTTTCGTAATTTTCACCCGGTAATTTAGACTTTTGACCTTGAATATTAGTTGAAAATAAACAAGAACAAAGTAAATTATGAATTTCTATCAATACTTGGCTTACTTTCTACAGAAAAACTCATAAAAATCGAAAATTCAAGCGCACATGTGGAACAAATGTTTGGGTCGAATTGACATTCGTGTTTTGTAAAGTTGTCAAGCATATTTTTTTTTCTGACAGTGTCCACAGATGAAAAATATTATATACCATAGAGTTCAATCGTTGAGAAACGAAAAAAAACCGTAAATTTTTTAAAAATAAAGGTTTAAATACGTTGGGTCGGGTGGAGCCAAAAGGTTCCACCGGAGTCTCAACGGTAATAACAACGATAATTGGAACACATAGGTTCCATAGGAATCCCAGGAGCCGATGTTATAAAATGTTATGTTTTTGGACTGCTTAGCTCCTCGAAGATATAGCATGATTATAATTTCTAAGGATATGTTTTTAAGGGCTAGTTTTATGCTAAACTGAACGAAAAACTGAAATTTGAACAAAACTTGTCGAAAAATGTTGATAAATATTTTTTAAATCTTTTAATGTCTTTCTATCTTAAATGTGGCTCTAGATGACTGAGCGTGGCTGCAAGCCAAACTACCCATTCGCTTTGGTGGGCTCGGCATCCGCAAAATTTCTAGTGTAAGCCTACCGGCGTTCCTGTCATCGGTCAACAGCACTGAAAAGTTAACCAAAAGGATATTAACTCCATCATTGGTTAACTGTGAAGTGCCTTGTTTGACCGATGCAGTGAACGCCTGGAAAGTGGCTTGCCCGAATACGGCGTTGCCCGATAACCCGTTCTCCCAAAGACAATGGGACGAGCCGCTGTGCAGATTGGTACGGAATAACCTCATAAATACGACCACCAATACTGCGGAGCGTGCCCGCCTGCTGGCTGTGGGTGAATGGGAGTCGGGTCTTTGGCTACAGGCACTACCGTCACCCAACATAGGTACTTTGCTGAGTGACAGTACTTTCCGGATCGCTACGTGTCTGCGTTTGGGTGCTCCTAGCGGAGCTCCACATCGGTGTCAATGCGGTGAAGCAGTCGACCGCCTCGGACACCATGGCCTGTCCTGCAGTAGGAGCGCTGGTCGGTTAGCACGGCACGCCAGCATTAATGACATTATCCGTCGGGCTCTTGTCACCGCCGGGGTGCCAGCTGTTTTAGAACCCAACGGCTTGGCACGCGACGATGGGAAAAGGCCAGATGGAATGACCATAATGCCTTGGAAGGTGGGTATGCCTTTGGTGTGGGATGCAACATGTGTCGACACCCTTGCGCCATCCCATCTTCTTAGCACGGCGGGCTGTGCTGGGGCGGCTGCTGCAGGTGCAGAAAACCTCAAACGGCGCAAATATAACAACTTAATTGGAAGTTACATATTTGAGCCGTTTGGCGTTGAAACACTAGGCCCATGGGGTCCGAGTGCGCATCGAGTCTTTCAGGACATTAGCAAACAACTTGTCGACTGTTCACGTGACCAGAGGGCTGGGCTTTTTTTCGGCCAAAGAATCAGCATTGCGATTCAACGCGGCAATGCTGCCAATGTTCTGGGAACTTTTGCCATTGACAGCGATGTGGATTATTTTTTTGTTGCCCAATGATTAATTTTGTTTTTATACGCGTTTGTACATAATTTCGTGTTAATTAGTGTATGTTAATTAAGTATTTGTTAATTTATTTAGATTATGTTCCCTTGGGATAATTATACATAAAGCAGAATTTATTAAATATTTACTTTAATGTCCATAACTTTTTTCCGGCCACCAATTTGAATTTAACAAAGACTAAATGTTGCTCAGAAATACGAGTAAGCTTAATAAAACTTTGAAAACTCACAACAACCAGAGTCTCATTAATCCGGAGTTTCAGTACTTCGGCACATCCAGTTCCACATATTTTTAAAGATACATGCAAACGAAGTCGCGACCAACGAATATAGATTAGAAACATAAAAAAGTAAAAAATTATTCAACAACAATTCAAAGAGAGTTGCGAAAACTGGGGTTCGAACTTATACCGAAACATTCGGAAGGCAGCCGTGGAACCGCCGGTCTATGAATTGACATTGGATTTAAATAGCCGATCACATCATCTGTTTTGGTTACTGCTTAGCTCCTTGAAGATATAGCGTGATGATTACAATTTCTAAGGATACCTATGTTTCTAAAGGCTAAAGTGAACGAATAGCTCAAAGTTGAACTAAACATTTCGAAAAACGTCGATACGTAATTTTAAATCACCATTTTAATGAAACTACGACTAAATGTTGCTCAGAAAAAATCTTAATCTAACTTTGAAAACCCCAACAAAATCTGTTCAGTATTTTCGGAGATTAGCGTGTACAGACAGACAAAAAAATAAAAATGATCTTCTTGTGTTCTACAGCTTTTTTGATAACCCCTACTCGATTTTTGGTGTTTTTGTTCAATGTACAGAAATCATGGTCTCTACTGTTTTATTATATCCATAGATTTTAACGAAAAGAAAGAAGAAAGAAAACGCTTTTATTTGCGCCACGCATGACGCATACCAAAAAAAAAAAAAAATAATATAATTTTATAAAAGTCTAATCTTCCCAGATATACATTCAGTCAAAAAAGTATCGGGAATGGATGATTTGTTTATGGTTCCAAATTCAAATTTTTGGTTTTTTTGTAGTTGTTAGATTGGCACAACTGTTTTCCATTTTGGCGCGGAGTTTGAGTTGCATCTGTTATTTATATTAAATACAGTGCTGGTTTTAGTAATATCATAGATAGTGTGTATTGCGAATTTCATAATGGACAAAAATATCGAACAAAGAGTTTGTCTTAAATTTTGCATCGCCAATGGAATTTCGTGTTCGGAGTCACTGAAAATGTTACAGAAGGCTTACGGTGAATCGATTTTATCAAAAACTCGTGCTTATGAGTGGTTCAAAGCGTTCAAAAGCGGTCGAGATGTGATGGAAGATTTGCCTCGCTCTGGTAGGCCGTCAACGTCTGCAACTGAAGTTAACATCGCAAAAGTGAAGGAAATAGTGACTGAAAATCCCCATTCAACTCTGAGAGAGATAGCCGCCGAACTTTCTGTATCTCACGAGTCGATCCGTACCATTTTAACTAATCATTTGGGTATGAAACATGTTGCTGCTCGGCTAGTCCCAAAAGATCTGAATTTTCTCCAAAAACTCAATCGCATGAAAGTCGCTGAGGACATGCTAGAACGAGTCAGTTCGGACCCAACATTCATGAAACGCATTGTTACTGGTGACGAGACGTGGGTTTACGAGTTTGACATGCAAACTAGTCAACAAGCTTCGGAGTGGCACCTTCCAACTGAACCGAAACCGAAAAAACCACGCCAAAGTCGATCAAAAGTCAAAGTCATGTTGACTGTTTTCTTTGACTATCGCGGTGTTGTGCACTCTGAATTCTTACTGGAAGGTCTAACGGTAAATATAGAATATTATTTGAGCGTTATGCGGCGTTTAAGAGAGCAAATTCGACGAAAAAGGCCAGATTTGTGGAAAGAAAATTCTTGGATTTTGCACCACGACAATGCGCCTTCGCACAAGGCTATCATTGTGAACGAATTTTTAACCAAACACTCAACAAATACCATCCAGCAACCATCATATTCACCAGATATGGCTCCTGCTGACTTTTTTCTTTTTCCTAAACTCAAATTACCACTTCGTGGCACCCGTTTTCAATCGATAGAAGACATAAAGGAGAATTCGCGGCGAGAACTGAACTCAATTCCGGAAGCAGCGTTTAAAAAATGTTTTGATGAATGGATTATTCAAGTGTATCGTTTCTAAAGGAGCATACTTTGACGGTGATAAAAAAATAAATTTGGATGAATAACAGACATTTTGTGTATTATTGATCTTTTCCCGGTACTTTCTTGACAGAGTAGTACGTCACATTCGCGCAAAACGGCCATCGCTCAGCATAATGCTAGGACTCGTGTGCGAGACAGAGCCACAGCGCTGGCTTTCAGCGACCGTTGAGTTTGAATGCCACTACGATCGACGTCAAAATAATATAAAATTAAAATGGGATAAATAAATACATAAGGGTAAAATACAATAAATAAGACGGTGAGGAGATGGCAACAGACTGTTGCGCAGACGGTGACGGTTGCACACGGTTGCATGCAAGGCCTGAAAGTACTATCATGCTGTCGTCTCTTATATACTCTTTTGGGCAATTCCCTATGGAAAAAACGTACGTGTATATTAACTGACAAAACCCAACAACACTCCATTTTCGCTGGAGCCAATTAAGTTTATTATTTGTTTTCCGTGTTACTAAGCTGAAAGTACATATTTACTTTGTCATAATCCGTCGTGGCAAATCCTTATTAATGCCCCTAGGAAAACTTTTGGTGTTCCGTGTCAGGAAGGAGTCTTTACTTACGCATCTTTAGTGTCAGTCTGTATATCACAGGGTATTTAAGGCTTGTTACACACGTACAGGCGCAAAATTTTATGAAAATTAATCATTAAATTCATTTCATTCAACGCAACCACAACGCAACCACCAGCAACACCGTGAATTAGCAGCCGGCCACATCACAAAAACATCCACATTTTGTAGGTATCACAACGGAATCACACGAAACCACAGCTTGACCATCTTTTTTAGCTACGGTGTGGTGTGGTTTTGGTACCTGTGAAATAAGCCTTAGTTGAGACTGTTTGACGTAGATTATTTTGTGCGTAAACAGAGATAGTGCTAGGTAGGTACTCCCACAGGAATTCTGTGGATAGGAAGGTGTGTAGTAAATTAATTAATTCTTTCTGTCGTAGGCGCAATCTCGTTCTCGGGGACTTTAATGCCAAGCAATTGACTTGGGGTACACGTTATACGGATACGCGGGGCAGTATGGTGAAGGACTGGGCTCTGGAGACAGGCCTAGTCGTCCTAAACCGGGGTTCTGTACCCACGTGTGTGCGGATGCAGGGGGAGTTTGTGGTGAACATCTCGGTCGCCAACCCTGCTTTGTCACCACGTGTCATTGACTGGCGCGTATTAGAGGAGGTGGAAACATATTCCGATCACCGGTATATCAGGTTTGACGTCTCCGGCCAGACTTCAACCGCGCCAGTCCGACAGGCTCCGAGTGATCTGTGATGGGTGCTGAAGCAGGTGGACCGGGAGCCTTGATCGTGAAGGCCTGGATGTCACCACCGGACAGGCCTGATGATATCAACGACGAGGCAATGCCCCGGGTTAAGCCAAGATGCGCCCGTCGCCAGGTGTACTAGTGGTTGCAAGAGCTGGCGACGCTGCGTCAGGCGTGCGTTGCAAAGCGCCTGTACACCGCCCTTCGGATGCGCAGGCCAAAGAGGCGGAGCTGTACAAGGAGTACAGACCAGCGAAAGCCGCCCTCTGAGCGGGGATCCTGCGGGCCAAGGATCTAGCTCGCAAAGAGATGCTGGAGTCTCTGAATTGGGATCCGTGGGGAAGACCCTACAAAATAAGGTTCGCACCTAGGGCCCCCCCGTTTACGCAGAGCTTGAGATACAGCCCGCTGACAGGCGGACGGACGGACCCTAAAAAAGGCGCAATCTGATGTAAATGTTACCGGCAATCTGTATAATTCAGATATTCTATAGAATACCTGGGGCGTCTAGGCAATTATTGAAATATAATGAATATTATTGTCGATTTTATACTTTACCTATGTAATGTGTACAATTCCTAGAAATTGTATAGAATACCTGCTGGTCCACCGGCAATGTATAAAATAAATATTTTTTGCCTGTCAAATGAACGAGTATATGTAGCAACCAACCAGGTGATGATGATGGTGTTGATGATGATGACGTTAATGATGAACGATGAACGATGATAATGATGATGACGATGATGATCATGACGATGATGATGACAATGATGATGATGATGATGTTGATGATGAACGATGATGATGATGACGGTGATGATGATGATGAAGATAATGATGATGATGTAGATGATGAACGATGATGATGATGATGACGATGATGATGAAATTGGGGCGCCCGCACTTTTTTTAAACCACCCGAAAGTAGGAGCGCCGCGAAGCGGGTGATAAGCACAATCAGATCTTTAGTTTTGCCCGTTTCGGTTATTTGTCGGATCTTAAAACCCCGCACACCTCAATTGAAAGGGAGGATCCTCCAACCAGGCGGCTGTTATGCCTGACGGGCTACTGCCCGATAGTTGATATTCGGGCTGATGTATGTGTTCAAATCGCACGATAAACTCTGCTTGCGTGGTGCAGGATTTTGACGAAGTAGTTCGCTGCTAGTTGGATAGATGGCGTCGCGATTCTTTTTGTTGCGACGTAGATTTGCTCCGTTGGTTTTTTCTTACGGCGGCATTGGTGCCGCTATAAACTCATTCATATAAATTGTATTGTGACTAAACCGTATCTTGCAAGAATCAGATCCGGCTAAGAAATTTATGTCGTCGTATGAACGTAGCGTTACTGCCACCCCACACGTCTTCCCAGCTATCGTTTTTTACACACATTGCCGGTTGCGTATTCGGTATTCTATAGAATACCTAGGAAAAGTATAAAATGAATAAAATTTCATACATTACCGGAATGTTTTAGGCATTCTATACAATGCCTAGGTATTCTATAGAATACCGGATTACACAGATTGCCGGTAACATAAATAATACTTAACATTGCTTGTTTTCATTTAAAATTAATAAAAGCTTTAAGTATTCGTCACAAATAAAAACCCATCGTATCAGACTTTAAAGCTTTTAATAAATTTGTTAAAACAAAAAGATAAAAACTTACATTTCGTTTTTTTTTCGCAGTTGTTGAAATTATTTTTGTTACATGTAGCAATCCTTCTTCATGTCCAAAGATTATGTTTGTAAAAATATTAATAAATTATACGAGTAATGCGGGCCATACACGTTCAAGTAACTTGATCAAACAGGCTGGTCGTTAACAGTTTTTATCAAATTAGCATGAATGTTTGATAAAAGCGGGAAAATGTGATAAAAGCTGAGTCGTCAAATGGCATGAAGACATACGAAATTTCGTATTTCTATTTGATCGAGCAGTAAGAACCAGCCTGTTTGACTATTTATTTATTTATTTCTTACTTACATGTACACAATACTATAATTAGTACACATGCATTAAAATTTCATGTCAAAGTATTGCTACATGCACCCTGTAAGGGCACTGCAAATTTAAGTAGTACTTATGCCAAATTATTAAATAAATTATGTAGGTAATGCTCATTCTCAATACTATTACAATTCAATTCCATATCACCATTCCAATTCAATATTATAATTCCAATAACAATTTACAATATACATTAAACATGTTATTTAAATTATTTTGATGATTATTGGTCAATTTTCATTCATTTTACTCATAAAAATAATAGTACAGTCATTCTTTGTTTCATACACGTCATCATGTTACAATGTCAATCAAATCACAGCTTGTCCGCTTTAAATTCGTCAACATTATAGTAGGCCTTCTTAATTAACAGAGATTTCAACTGCTTACAAAATAGTGAGTCTTTTGTTAGGGATTTAAAATTTTCCAGTAACTAATTGTAAATATTTACTAGCCGTGAATAAAGGCTTTTCCCGATTAGTTTTAACGTCGTGAGTGGTAATACCAGTCTATTCTTATTCCGTCGGTTATAGTTTGCGTATACTTCGTCATTTGATTTAAAGAGGTGCCGATTTCGCCACTTTTTCCGGACAAGTATGCAACCCTGGAGTATATATTATATATCTGGCAATATAAGGATCGCGGGGCTTTATAAAATGCGGTCTACAACTTTCTCGATTAAATTACTTGTAAGTACACTTACTTTGAACCAGTTGACCCGCGCAACTTCGTCTGCTCTGCTCCTATAGATAAATGGACTATCTAACACTGAAAGAATTTTTCAAATCGGACCAGTAGGTCCTGAGATTCAAGCAAACAAACTCTTCAGCTTTATATAGATTTCTGCCATTGCACATCTTATTTGTATTTACAAAACACATTAACTGGCAGAGATCTTTTGATTTGTTCATGTTTATAAGTCTGTTCAAATAACGGTATTTGCAGAATTGCAGCAATCTCAAATTGCACCAAATCCTGTATTACAAATCTAATTTAATTTAAACCAGCAGTTTCACCCCAAACCTGTTTATAAGCCCAATTTAATGTTTTATGTTCATAAATACATAGCTTAGTACTCCATTTTAGTTCAAGCGCTGTTGGCAACGAAATAAACTGTTTTGAATTCCTAACTTTAGCATAGGACGTATATGATTCGTGAACTGTATTTTATGGGTACTAGGAGTTTATAAAATACTTCGTTTTACAGCTTTTAGGGTATGAAGTTTATAAAGAGCAATAATGATGAACAGTGAACTGACCATAATTTTTTAAATACCTAAGTGGCTCGGACCCGTTGGAAAGGGTTTTATGGGGCCGCAACGGGCGGCCCCATTGCACGCAGTCTAGCAGTCAAAGTTCTAATTTAGTGTTCCACGTCCGGCGTATGCCTCGCAAAGTCTGTATCCACCTTTAGAATCATACACGCAAAAGAGCAGTCAGACTGCGACGGCCAAAGAGAACGCGCTTTCTGTCGGAGTTCCATTTTTTGCAAAAGCTGGAACGTCACGATGTCCGACGAGATCGAAAAGTTTATTGAATTAGAGAGAGACAAACGTTTTCTGTATGATTTGCGAGACATTTGGTTGAGAGTGACATTTGGTTTTCAGTAAATTGAGCATGTGACGTTTCTGCAGTGCGTCAACAATGTTCGCTGAGTCGCGCACTGACGGCTTTGATGCCATCTGGCGCAAAAAGACAGCCTCACTGTTAAGCAGATTGCGTGGGAGCAGTAACAGCATCCTGAAGGTAATAGGCGATAAGACAGACAGCCCTTTGATGTGGAACCTCACCCAGAGGACTAAGTCTCTTTTAGTTATAAGGTACTAACATAGTTTTTTAAGTTCATACTAACAACATAAATGTAATGGATCAATGGTTGTCCGGAATTAAAACAAATTAAATTAATTAATTATCAGTTATCACTGAAAAGATTTTTGAACTCCAGATTTCTAAACCGTTTGCTGTGTGTGCATGTGTGAACGCGGAACGCAGAATTCAGCCGCAGAACGCAGACTGCCTTGGCAGTGTCATCATCATCATCAGCCGAAAGACGTCCACTGTTGGACATAGGCCTCCCCCAAGCGTCGCCACAACGACCGGCCCTGTGTTTGTCAGTGTGTTCGGCCCCTAATGTTAAGTTGTAGCGGTTCGCTTTCAATAAATCAATTTAGCTAGTCTTTTCCCAACTATATTGAGATCGGCTTCCAGTCTATTCGAAAACAGCTGAATACCATTATTTTACATGCAGCGACTGCCTGTCTGACCTCCACAACCCAATGACTGGGTAGCACGATATCCCTTGGCTAGACCTATGTCAGTTTTCTTTGCTTCTGACTTCGTTAGGTAACCAACTCACTAAGTAAGACCTAAAGAGTCCACTGGATGCGATAGTGACAGCTCGATTGGGGGAAGCTTATCGCATACAGCAAGGTTTTCGCATACAGCCAAACATAGAACCTCCTCTTTTTTGAAGAAGTCGGTTAAAATTGAAATGGTATGTATTGAATGTGTATTATGGTGTTATAGTCAGAAAGCTTAGTTAAAATAAAGATTAATGTACCTACTACTGAAACGAACAACTAACACACACATATTTATTTTGCAGGTCTCCAGTGTTAAATCATCAATAATGAAACAATACCCAATCCTAAGCATGGTCCCAAAACTTTATTCAATCAATTAATTAAGTGGGTAAAATACTATAATCAATCCAACCTTCCATTGAGGTAGATGTAACTAATATTCTTTGTACATCAGATTCACAAATAATGTGACCCGTGGCCCAAACAAATGAGGGTCAAAAATTACCTTCGGTCAAGTGACGCCTTAGCTAATGTGCCCGGACCCACACAAACACCGTAATTTAATTTGAAATATAGCGTTAATTTGTGGCCAGTACTTCAGTTTTTGCTCTCTTCAAGTTTTTTCATTACGCCGATTACATAAACACAATAAAAGGCCTTTAATTTAAGGGAAAACATTCTACGAATGTATGACGATTCAAGAGAAGTCACGTTTTATCTCTGGTATAATAATAAATACAATGAAAATGTCATTAAGGACTTTATCCTTTACTTTTTACAAAAGAAAAACAATCACCCGAGGCAGTGGTAAAATAAATGATTTATAAGTAATACGGTTTTTCTTTTTGTAAAAGGTTTTAACCGAGAATGTTTCTCTCACAATTATTGAGTTTAAGAACAGCTTGAAGAGCAATATTCGTTAAAAGTCCAAATTCGAGTTTGTGAACATTGCAATTACTGTTGTGGAGTTCGTGAATACTTGAACTTTTTGAGTTTCCTTTTACAGGTTCGTCTGAAATGAAACTCGTCAATAAACAGTTGCAAATAAATATTAATGAAATGTTTCGCTATCTCAAACAATTGTTAAATAAGAAGTTGCAAATTAGTTTTAGTTTTAAGTACTTATCTATTAATTAGATGGCTCGAGACAAAGAGCCATGACCTCTGGCCTTATAGTGAAGGTGGCTTAAAGTAACGGTTAAAAAAACCGTTATTGATGAAGACAAAGTGGTGCAAGACAGTAGAGGAATTGAATTTAAATAAAAAAAACCGGCCAAGTGCGAGTCGTACTCGCACACTAAGGTTTGAACCTTAGTTTTTATTATTCTATGTTATAACGGCAATAGATATACACAATCTGTGAAAATTTCAACAGTATGTCTATTATGGTTCTTGAGATACAGCCCGCTGACAGACAGACGGACAGACGGATGGACGGACGGACGGACAGCGGAGGCTTAGTAATAGGGTTCCGTTGGATACCCTTTGGGTACGGAACCCCAAAAAGCATTGATTTGTTTATGGATGTCAGATTTATATTCATAAAGGTGTCGGTTTGAAAATATTATTATTATTTGTAATTTCGCCGAGTGTCCCTATAAATATTACCTTACCTCCAACATCACAAGACCTTGCTCCGCAAGCTATGATATAACTGAGCTGCGCTAAGAGGCTAAGAAAATGAAGTGACCCCATTGGTGGATTTTACCTACTGCACTGTCCTACCTACTACCCTACCTCGTACAGTCAACAAAGCAACTACTTTTTAACAATGTTGTGAGTGTGCTGAGTAGACAACTACTGTACACCACACTGGTAAGTGTGTCACAAGCTTAAAAAGTTATATTGCACACATTAGAAACGAATATTGGCAGTGCAGTGGAAAAAATAATATTTTTGCCTGTATACTAAATAATTTTGTTGACTGTACATCTCTAATGAAAAAGCATCCTTCAATTTTCATTGGTTTTGTTAGTTTCCTCGTATTTTGACACCGACTTCTGCACAAAGGTAATTTTGTACTTTGTAGTGTGTTTTTATTTGGAAGTCGGTTGAATGTTTTTGTAAAAAGTTTTTTATTTGTCACTTTTTAGTGGTAGGTACCCACACCTAAGCATATGCAACTTCGTTTACGTTGGATGGCAAAAAACCGTCATCCAAGTAGACGCATTCCTGCTATTTTGATTTAATAACCAAAATTTCTAACCGATTTTGATAAAATTTCTATGGGACCAATCAGAAAGTATATACTATAATATTACTTTCTATTATGCTATAGTACTTTCAGATAAAACAAGTTTTTTTTCAAATCGGTTTGTAAATGACGGGAGTATGAGGTAACAAACATAAAAAAACTACTGTATTGAGAACCTCCTCCTATTTTTGAAGTCGGTTAAAAACATACATTCGAGAAACAACAGAATATTGGCACAAACTACCTAATTCTGGGATACCAAAATATCGAAAATAACATTATAATTAAACTACTTCAGTTAATGAAAACTACACCTTGTTCTACACAGTTAAGGTTCATAATCACACAGTGCCGACATTCTATATTTACGCCCGGCTAATGTATAGTTTATTTATATAAAAGTTAGGAAGTTCCGTGCTTCAATGTTGGGACACTTAGATGCGATATAACTTAGTTATTGAACAAACCGTAATTAGATTGTTGGAATAATTTATGAAGCGTTTGCAGGTGCATTGTATGGGAGACGATTTTATTTGATATAGTATAGTTTTATGTTCGTAAATCACGGTATTTTGGGGAGTGGAGGCAGGAGCCGGAAAATTCGATTCTCGGCCACCGTAAGCGCGAGCCTGCGGACGGCGAGCATTGGGTGGCTCGCCGTCTGGTCAGAACCAGGCCCGGGTGGACGGCGCGCTGTTTTCCACACGCGCCTCAAAGAGCTGTCAGCATAAAAGACGGGGCCCGCTAGGACCAGTGCCTGCTGGGGCTGCGGATTTCGTTCGAAAGAGGCACCGTACCCTGGAACGCAAAGGGCACTAGGAGGAACGCGGATGGGTTTTAGTCAGTAAGAGTCTGACACTCCCTGCTGCTTCACCCAAAGCGGGAGGAGTCATTTGATGATTTCCCATCCTTAAAAAAAAAAGGAACCGGTATATGATGCGGTTGTAGGTCTTTCATAAGGTGGACCTATGACCTTGTGCATCCGCTGGATGTGAGACGCACAGGAACGGTCGATGTGGTAACTCTTCATCATCATCATATCAGTCGAAAGACATCCACTGTTGGAAAGAGGCCTCCCCCGAGTGTCGCCCCAACGACCGGTTCTGTGCGTCTCAAATCCATCGGCTACCCGCGACCCTCACCAGGTCATCGGTCCACCTTGTGGGAGACCTTCCAACTGGATGCGGTAACTCTTAGTGATTTATGTTCAGCAATCTTCTGTCAATCAAGTCTTTCTGTTGTTGATAATGATGAGCAGGAACTCTATTTTTTAACTAAAATATTCCCCTGTTTAGGGTTTCGTACCTCAAAAGGAAAAAACGGAACCCTTATAGGATCAACTAAAAACAATAACTTTGTTGTCCGTCCGTCTGTCTGTCAAGACCCTTTATCTAGGGAACGCGTGGAGGTATCGAGTTGGAATTTAAACCATATACTTAAGTCTACGGTCCCTTGATGCTGTGAAAAAAACATAGGTATAAGTTAACACATAAAAAAGATACAGGACTATTTCAACACTCCCAAGGGAATCCAAATTCATAGGGTATTTCCCGTTGACCGAGAACTATGAAATTTGGCAAGTAATACCGTCTTATACTACATGTATAGAGAAATGTCTAAAAACTATATATTTGCAATTAAATCATGAAAAATATAGTCTTTATTTGAAGTACGTAATCAATCACCGAGCGTAATAAACCACTGATTGGATTCAAAATCTAGGTACTTAAAACAATTAAGTGTTATACCGAGCAACATTTAACGTTTATTTAATTAGAATCGAACCACAAAATCAATATATACATTAGGAAGACACTTCCTAATGTATTCTAATCAGTCAGAGTGCCATCAATTGAGAAAAAAATAAATGAATGAAAGCTTGAAAATAACAAACACCATGACAAATTGTTAAATTATTTGGTAAACTTACATTTTTTGGTATACGTTCTAAAATAATAGAAAACATTTTAATACCTTATCATTATTAATCGTAACATACTTAGGTACAGACCTACCAACTTATCTGTGAACTGAAATAGGACGGCACCGTCGATTCAGTGTTGCTAATTAAAATAAGGTGCCCAAAATTGAGTAAGTTGTCAAGAAGGATATTTCACATTAGACATAATCGTTTAATAAGAATTACAGTTTTTACAAATTAAAAACAATGATACCTATATAAAAATAATAAAATAAATAAAAATTATTTGATAATTTACAGTTACGTAGGTACGCTAACAGTTTAGTCTCTCAGGAATAAACAATGGCTTTATCTTAAAAGTAATCCAATGAAGTGGAAATTCAGCAGATAAAATGTTCCACGGGGGGATACAACTTTTATTTCATGCGAAGTTAGGTACCTACCCTGCAAGTTGTATCTGGATGTCTAGCATTTAGTTATGACCGTACCTAACCCCTAACAACAGATTTGACTAATTATAATTAGCAGTGGTACCTAGTGGTAGTGTAGTGTAATATAAAAAAAACAACCAGGTTTACAGTACTTGTGATCTTTAGATGAACTTGCATACACAACTTCATCCTGGTTGTGAGGCCATACACCGCTTATTTCCGTAGCACTATCATCATTATCACTATCGCTTTCGGCTTCAGTGTCCCTTACCACTTCTATAATAAAAGGTTTATCTAACTACAAATCATGTTTTAAGGATTCTCCTTCTAACCTGCAAACGTGTTTACAATGCTGTGCCCACTCATGAACTGTAATAGCGTCAAAAGTTTCTCTAACTAGGCGGGGAATTTCAGCATTTTTGTGCTCCATATGAGTTCAATGGGATTGAGATAAGGTGGTAAATATATAAGGTTCAGGCTTGTTTCTCTTAATTATTTCTAAAAGCTGAAGTTTAGTCAAATCCTCTCCGTAGTCAATTTTATTTTGGGTCAACCATAATTGCTTATTTTTTTTTAAGGAATTCGTATTTGCGACTTTATTCACACAAATACGGTAATAAGGAGCATTATCCATCACTATTATGGATGGTTCTCGTAAATTAGGCACAAGTTTTTCAATAACCCACTTTTTAAAGTTGGTACTATTCATCTTGTCATGACAATCAGTTTTTGTGTTGACTTTTTGTTATTGTGCACAAGTAGTGCATTTGTGACAAATCCAGTATCTCCTCCCGCATAAACAACAATATATTGCTCTTTGCTCTTTCGATACAGGCTCCAATGCTCCGTCTTCACCCTCTCCTTGCCAACATTTACCCGATGTATGCTAAGAGTGAAAATAGGTCTCATCTAAATAAATTATTGGCCAGGGCTGGGGAGATTTATTATTTTTATCCACTGCATGCAAGAACTTAGCTCTCCAAGCTGATATTTCATTACGCTCCATAAGAACCTTGCGATTAGATTGAGATTTTTTAAAACGAAATCCCACCTTGTGAAGCAGCTTTTGCAGACTCTCTCGCTGTCCAGTGTAATTTATTTCTGTCTTTAAGACCTCTAGAAGCTTTTTAACAGTAGGGACCTCTTTTTAGCAGAATAAAATGTTTATACTTTCCTCCGTATAACTCCATGTCAAAATCATCAACATGCACAAATCCAATTTTTTCTGTCCTTGCCTGGTGTCCAAATTTTGGTACTAGTTTCTTCTGCTGCGTGCCCTTACTTAACTATTTTTGAAATTAGTCCTTGACTCACACCTGAAATATAAGATTATAAAATAAATGTTGGTAGAAATTTGAAATCTGGCAGGTTAGTTGGTTCACTCATTTGGCAGGTTACCTAATAGATGTACGTTACCGTTACACTAACCTGCAGCAAGAATAGAAACGAATGTTTCGTGGATAATTAGTTAAGTATCGGGTAATTTATAACAAGAAAGTTGACAACACTAACCTGTCGCTGCCGAAATTCGTTTGTATTTTTGATTAAATGGAATAAGCGGAGAAACCCGCCCGAGGTTCTTCTTCAAAAAAGGTTTTAACCTTTAGAATAATGTTTCGAGCATCACTTTTAATAGCTTTCGGCATATTTAACTTTATAAATTCAGCAATATCACGATAAAACAACCAGAGAACCCGAATGCAGTAGACACTGACAATCGAATGACATTTCAACATGACGGCCGTAGTTCCAATTTTCGCCATTTTACAGATAAGTTGGTAGGAGTGTACGTTCTTTTAACGTCTTCCGCTGCCAAATACTTTGTCAAAATGGTCGATAGATGGCGTTGTACTGATGACGAAGTTTTTCTGAATCGCGGTGTTATTGGAGAACGACCCTCGCAGGATTTTTAAACAGCGTAACGTTGTAGTTCTTTAGGGGTATAGGTTCGGTATCCGAAAGGTCTTGAAAAGTATCTGCTAATTAACGAACTAGAACAAATCAGAGATTTGGACATCTCTGATTTGTTCTAGTTCATTAATTGTGCACTAAGCATTTACCGTAGAATTGTCTTGAACTAATTTGGTACTTGCGAGTACAGAACGGTTCGGCTTGTGGATCAGGCCTGCTGGGTGCTGACGGGACTCTACTATATTACGCCTCTGTGATAGATTCTTAGCTCGAAAAAAAACGGCGAGACTTGATTCCTGAACTATTTAAATACGTACCTAGGTAATTTTTACGGAATCCTTGATGCGCGAGTTCGACTCGCTCTTGACCGGTTTTTTACATCCGGACTACCAGAAACGGTTCCCTGCACTAATTGATATTGCAGGGAACCGTACCTGGTTGATATACAGCCAAGTTGTGAACTCTCTGCCAGCTTCTGCGTTCTTTGCCGCCGCTGACTCATCAGCCTCAGAATAAGCTCTTGTTATGGACATAGCTTTACGAACGACATTCTCTAAAATCAGATTTATTTACAGAAAAATCTAATGCTATGTATGTAGCTATTCTACATCAAAAGCTACCTTTTAAACATTTAAACATAGGGTTCAAGCTGAAAACTCGATTAAAAACTGTTTGGTTTTAATAAATGCATACATTAAATGTATTTTGGGCTCGTCGATCGCTGGAACTCAATTTGTGGTTAGACTTTTCACATTTTGTGGTTTATACCGTTAAATTTCTGAAGTTTATTTTGCGTGTACACTTAAAATTAAAATAAAAACTCCTTACTTAAATGTCTCGTCAAAAAATTCGTCCACATTGCTGTCAACTGGATGTGAGCCCTAAGACTGGCGGCATTGCCAAGTTGTATGGCATTAATGCTTAGCTTCCGTTCGAGATAAAAGCCTGCCCTTGGGTCTCGCGATGTGTCAAATAAGCATACAGAAAGTTCTACAAATAAAGCAGGAGCACTGGGACCCCATGGTCCAGGAGTACAAGTTTTGCGTTAAGTCGTTAAATCTAATTTAATGACACTATCTACTAATATATAAAGCTGAAGAGTTTGTTTGTTTGCTTGAACGCGCTAATCTTAGGAACTCCTAGTCTAATTTGAAAAAATATTTCAGTGTTAGATAGCTCATTTATCGATGAAGGCTATAAGCTATATATTATCACGGTAAGACCAATAGGAGCGGAGCAGTAATGAAAATTGTGGCGCAGACGAAGTTGCGCGGGTCAACTAGTTATGGAATATTTAAAGTTTTTTAATCTTGGTTTTTGTTTATATTAAGACTTACAAGATTTAATTTACTTTTGATACTGCTTTTACAACATACTGCTTTTACCAAAATAACGAGAGATAAGCTGTAAGCTTTTACAAACCATTTTACAGCTTATAATATCTCGTTTCAAAGTACAACCCCTACCCCGATTATGGTAGGCGCCAGATAAGCGTCCAAAAAAGTACATTGACCTTCCCTAATATCCCATCATAGATACCCGAACAATTAATAATTAACCGTTTTTTATAACAAGAGAACGTAAAATATCACGACAGAAGTCGATTCAGGACAGTTTTATGTCTTTATTTCTGTTTTTGATATCAAGAAAATCAATAAATGCATGTGGGTCAATGACCGTCATTGCACATTCATCTGACGCCTACCATAGTGCGCATTAAGCTTTAAAACATTATTGGCAAATTAGATGACTCGTGTAAACTGATTCACAAAGCCACTCTTGACAGGGTGTCGTTTTACTTAAAAGCTATCTGACAAGACTCAGACACTCAGGTTGTAGAATTTCTTCAATATTTTAATGACATTTAAAATGTGATTTCTATTTTTATTCAATAAGTGCAAGGTAACTGACCTTTCTGAAGAAAATAAAAAGCAAACTATGTGTATGTGCGTGTTATTCTAGAATCATTAAAATATCAAGCTCAATTTACAGATGACCAGTAGTACAATTTTCGCATGTATCCTCATGCATCGTAACCTTTTCGTGTCATTACGGGTGTTTTTAGGGTTCCGTACCTTAAAAGGAAAAAATTGAATCCTTATAGGATCACTTTGTTGTCCGTTCGTCTGTCTGTCAAGACCCTTTATCTCGGGAATTCGGGGAGGTTAACATACAAAATAATACGGCCGTTTATGCCGCAAAAAAAAGAATATTTCGAAACTCTCAAGGGAATCAAAATTCGTAGGGTTCTCTTGACCTAGAACTATGAAATTTGGCAAGTAATATCTTCTTATACTATAGGTATAGGAAAAGTCTAAAAACTATATTACGTCGGCCGTGACCACCCACTGGGCAAAGACGTACCGCCAATCGGCCTAGCCGCGTTCCGGTACTATGCTCAGTGTAGCCAATTCAGAGGAGTTAGGTCGAAATAGTTATTCCAAAGCAAGCAGACCAGCCAGGCTTGCCCTGACATGGGCGTATCGGGAGACTAGTCGCGGAGGGTAGCGGGATCCGAGGCACGGTGCGCCGCTGGCCGAGCGCAGGTAGTTGGGGGCCCAAGTAGTGTGGAGAAAGGCTGCCCCGCCAACTGTCGAAAAATCCCGGAATGCACCATCGTGCTTGTTGGCGACCAGACAAAAGGGCCCGGTGGATATTCCCGGGGGGGGGCTCGGGCGTCCCCGCAGTCTCCATACTAGTCCCCTCTCAATCGGGGGGACTAGTCTCCAGACTAGTCCCCCCGATTGAGGATTATCTGAGTGGGCGTACTCAGAGCGTAAAAATAGGAGAGTATGTCAGTGACGAGTGCCTAGTTAGCTACGGCCGCGTACTGGCTGTGCCTCAAGGCAGCGTACTGGGTCCAACCCTCTTCCTTATATATATTAATGATCTGGGTATGCTCACTCTCCCTGAGGGTAGGGTTATAACTTTCGCCGATGATACGTCCCTGTTATTCAGTGCGGCCACGTGGAGTGAAGTGTTCAGGCATGCTCAGTCAGGCTTCAATATGGTATCGGATTGGTTACGAGATAATGCTCTCACCCTGAATGCTGCAAAAACCAACTATGTCACTTTCTCCATAAAACATGACAGGCACGCCTCGGCTACTAAGAAGCTTTCCATCGTAGCTCATACTTGTCCGACGCCATACTGCACCACCTGTACTTGCGCTCACATCAATAAAGCCGATAGTGTAAAATACCTGGGAATTATTATAGACAGTGCACTAAAATTTCACGAGCATATCACCGTGTTGAGTGGCAGGTTGCGGAAGTTATTTACGTCTTTAAGATTCTTAGACGGGTGGCTGAGGAAAAAGTAAGGAAATCGGTGTATTTTGCACTCGCTCAATCCTTGTTGACTTATTGCATCACTTCCTGGGGTGGTGCCTCAAAATCCAAAATTCTCGAATTAGAAAGAGCGCAGAGAGCCATCCTGAAAGTATCATTGTGCCTTCCGTTTAGATACCCTACTTCCCTTTTATATAAAGAAGCGAAAGTCCTGACAGTGCGCCAACTATTCATACAGCAAACAATTCTTAAGCAGCATGGCCTCTTAACATATTCCCCCTCTCTATCTCGTGGTAAAAGGCGTTACAACCCCGTAGAAAGTAATCGCAACCGGCTTTCAACCAAGTTTTCTCAGCGATTCTTTTGCCACCTTGGTCACTACCTGTATAACAAAATTAACAGGAGCTTACCTATATACGACCTTAACAAGATTAAATGTAAAATGAAACTAACTCGTTGGCTTCAGCAATTAAACTACCTTGAAACTGAAAAAAATATGGTTGTTTCGGTGTAATTCTTGATTTACATAATTCATTATTGATTTAATTGTATACTTCATCATTATTTAATTTGTCCAAGAAACAGATAATTCTACATACATCCTCACTCGCTACATAAACACAGACCCAACCTTTACAACACTTTCCTTCATCTCCACACTTATAAATAAATAAATAAGGAAAAATGCTATATTACCTAAGGGGTGGAGACCTGGTGTCCTGAAATACAGGCCCCAAGCCTAGTTTAGGCTCCAGTCTCCCACAATATACTTATTGTGTACTATTGTTCCTTAGAAACTTTGTTTTTAATGTGTATTGTGGCGAGAAAATAAATATATTATTATTATAATGATGTCGTCCTATCAGGGCGTGCCTTGGTTAGCAGCATGGAACCTCATTTCACTTCCTTCTCCTCAACCTCCTTCACTCAATATCATGAACAGGAACAATAAAAGAAAAACTGTACAGCGGCAGCACACCCTCTCGCATAAAGTGCACCTCTCTAACATACGAGGTCTGCACTCAAATCTCGCCGCAGTCCGTCACCATCTAGACACTGAGAATCCAGCGTTCTTATTCCTGTCGGAGACGCAGATTGGATGTCAGTGACGTGTCATACCTGTCTTACCCAGGGTTTACCCTGGAGCACCACTTCAGACCACGCGCGGGCGTATGCATGTACGCCCGGGATGACATCTGCTATCGGCGTTTCCACAACCTTGAAGACTCCAGGTTCTCAACGCTGTGGGTTATACTGGACACAGGCCTGGACATAATGTGGAGGTCTGCCCTGCTTGGGCGGAGAACTGCCGGGTCCTTGTTGAGGCGATCGGCGGCAGCGACCTCTCGCGACCGGCCCTAGTACAATTTATGGTCCAGAGCGAAGAGGCATGGGAAGCGGTCACCTCCTTCTGCGAAACAGTAATGCTAGCGAAGGAGGATGCCGAACGTGTGAGAGAGAGGGAAACCTCACGACCCAGCCGCCGCAACAGAAGAAGACGCCCCAGGCGTCGGGAGTCGCAAGGCGATTTCCGGCCACCGTAGGCGCGGGCCTGCGGACGGCGAGCATTGGGTGGCTCGCCGTCCGATCAGAACCAGGCCCGGGTCGGCGGCGCGCTGTGTTCCACGCGCGCCTTAAGGAGATGTCAGCATGGGAGACGGGGCCCGCTAGGGCCAGTACCTGCCGGGGTGCGGAATCCGTTCGAAAGAGACGCCGCAGCCCTGGAACGCAAAGGGCATTGGGAGGAGCACGGATGGGTTTTAGTCAGTAAGAGTCTGACACTCCCTTCCGCCTCGCCCAGAGCGGAAGGAGTCATTTGATGATTTCCCATCCTTAAAAAAAAAAAAAAAAAAGGCCTGGACATAATTGTCTAGGCCTGTGTCTACCGTTCGCACAGCGGTGTTTTGGAGGCAATTGGGCTCACACAGCACATGAGTGAGGGCGGCGGATGCGGCACAGCAGCGGTACCCTTCTGCCCAATTGGTGTTACTGGGGGACTTCAATGCCCACCATCAGGAGGGGCTCTTCCCATACCAGTGCACAGACCATGCTGGACGATAGCACACTGCCAATTGCTTGGACCTTTTGCTGACAACAGAGCTATTCGGTGTCGAATTCTTCACTACTGGGTAGTTCCGACCACTGTTGGTGAAGTCTGTGTGTGTGTGTGCTGTGTGTGTGTGGTCTACTCATCACCCGATCCTAGCCCAAGAGGCACCCGGCGGGTATGGCGATACAGTTCAGCAGATTGGGATGGCATGCGATCTTTCTTCGCATGTTACCCTTGGCAGCCTACTTGCTTTTCTTTGACTGAAGCTTCGTCGTACGCGGGCGCGGATATTGACACGCGTATTTTGCCTTTCGTTTGAGACCAGAAAGGTGCTGTAGGCTTGGAAGCAAGCTAACGTGCAGGCCGTGCCTAAGAAGAGTAGTCGAGCTGACCCGTCGAATTAAAGACCCATTTCGGTAACGTCCATACTTTGTAAGAGTATGGAACGTGTGCTGAATCATAAGCTCCTGGAATACCTAGAAGCGAATGATATCCTAAGTGACCAACAATACAGGTTCCGCCGAAATCGGTCATCTGGGAATCTTCTAGCGCCATTCACATCTAGAGTGAGGCCATAGACAAGTACGGGGAGGCACTAGCGGTCTTCCTTGACATCTCAAAGGCCTTCGATAAGGTTTGGCACGATGGCCTTATTAGTAATCGACCCGCGCGGCTGTTATTACTTATCTAGGAACTCCTCATACAATCAGTCTCCTCATTCAGTGCTTACTAAATATATAGATATTTAGTAGGTACTGAAGTTTTACCGGTTTCATAGAATCGATCTACTAACTAATAGTAGTTAGTAGATCGATTCTATAAAATCGGTAAAACCGTCATCCTAATACAAATTTGCCATGAAGGTTCCTTGGAGAGTGTAGGGGGCACTAAGAGAGGATTTCCCGATTTTTTTTACAGGAACGGGATAAAACGAGATATGCGCGTACGAAGTCGCGGGAAAAAGCTAGTTTATAATATCTACGTACCTACAAATTTGTACGGAACCCTCGGTGCGCGAGTCCGACTCGCCCTTGACCGGTTTTTTTTTTATCAAGAATTTTTTTTTGCCCATCCAGATGGGCGAAGAAAAATTCTTAAATAGACCGATACTTCCAATCTCATCTAAATCTAAATTTGACCGTAATGTCCCGCTAATGGGCAAAGGCCAAAGGACTAGTCCTTCTGGCAAGTTCGTCTCCCCAACGTCACCTTGGTCTGCTGCGATCTCACCTAGCGTTAAATGGGACATTGTCAAATATATTGTTTATTTATTTATACACGGTGTCATTTTAGTAGTCTTACAACAGCGTCTATAGGTGGTTTATGTCGGATACACTAGGTTGGTCGCCTTTGCAAGACGACCATAATTGCACCGAGTATTTTTATTTTTCCCAACCTAAAATTTAGTTTTGTATAAAACAGGCGATTATTTGATTAGAAATAATTATTTAGGCGTTTGTGTTTAAAATCAAAATATCAGTACACATGTAGGTTATCGTGTAAACATTGATATTTGGCAAGCCATTGTTACCGAATGATTAATTTATAACATAACCAGAGTACATAACATAATTTACCGATGTTTGACGTTGATTTACAACGCGGATTATGTTAATATTATAAACGTTTTTACATAAATTTATGTACAAAAGTGAATATAACCGAACGAAATGCAACAAGACATTCTGCCTGACAAATAAATATTTATAAATTTAATTAAGCTGGCGGACATTGCCATGAAAAGTAACAAAACCTTTTCATGGCAATGTCCGTCAGCTATATTAATTCGTGCGTATCTCGTTAAGTATGGGAAATCATCAAATGACTTCTTCTGCTCGGAGTGGAGAGAAAGGGGGTATCAGACTGACTAAAACCCATCCGTGTTCCTAGAGCCCTTTGCGTTCCAGGACCGCGGTGACTCTGTAGAACAAATTCCGCAACCCTAGCAGGCACTTGCCCTAGTGGGATGACTGTCAGTGAGTGCACCCTTCAAAATTGAGATATCACGTAAAACAGTTAGCTTTCTTTTTTGGTCTGCAATAAAAAACTACCGAACTAAATACTGTCATTGTCTGCATATACTTTTGACAGAAACACATAACTTATTCCTATTTGACACACTGTGGCCACACACAGTATTAAAACATCAAATTACCGACCAACGCATGTTACAGTAAATAAATGCTAGCAGCAGCAGCATATTACCATAATTTAGTGCATAAATACTACAACACAAGCGTTTTAGAGCTAATTTACTGAGATTAATGCTTTCCTGTTGAACGTTATTATAATGTTATTAATTTTGTATGTGCTGATCTTCCTTATTAATGTCTTCATCGCCTGAAATTTAATTATTATCGTATATCTAACGCTGCTGTATAAATTCTATGAACCTGTAAAATTTGCTGCAGTATTTGGTGTTGAATTTTCAGGGAATAATTTAATTTCATCGTGTATCTGTAAATTACTATTAAAGTATCTTGTTGATTTGTAATGAATATGTTGAGTAGGTGAATAGTTTGAGCCTGTTTTGGGGTTAATATGTAGAAAAATATACAATTGAAAGATTTAAAATATAAATGACTAGTCGTGCTGCAGCGATGTTTACGATATTGCTAAAAATCTCACAATCAGAGAAATGGCCAAAGGGATACCATCATAATATTACGCTCCCATACAGGGAGTGAGCCTACTAGCGACCAGAGTGGGATGTCTCGACATAGTTACCGATCCCTTATCGACCGAATTAGGTCGTTAAGTCAATCTCAAAAGTGATCCACGGCTCGGGTCAGTGGATCGTCTTAGAGGAAACAAATGCAGGCTCCGAGATATTAATGAGAAAAAAAACAATAACACAACTTAGCACAAGGCAGAAAAATACAGCACAATACCACTGAAAACTGCAAGAATTCTCCTCATTTTTATTGCACACAAAGTACCAAAGACATTCTATTTTTAAACCCTGATCTTTTACAGATCTTTTCTACATGGAACGCACGTTCCGTAGCGCAGCACAATTGGCGTACAACTGCCTTTTCACTGGAGTATACATTGCTGCACGAATTCAAAAACTTTTAAGAATGCAGCCAATGTACCCAGAACATGTTTATTGTTACTTATGTAAACATATTTGGAACTAGCTTTGGCCAGCGGATTTGCCTGCGAAAATGTCTCAGCCTGAAATATTTGACACCGGCACGTCACTAACGGGATCCGTAGTCTACTAGAAGTGGTCAAAATATCATCTAAGCCCATGCGGTTTTTAAGGTTTGATATCAAAAACTACATGGGCGTGTGTTCCAAACGAACAGAAATTTACATCTATCTATACTAATATATTAAGCTGAAGAGTTTGTTTACTTGAACGCGCTAATCTCAGGAACTTCTGGTCCGATTTGAAAAATTATTTCAGGGTTAGATAGCCCATTTATTGAGGAAGGCTATAGGCTATATATCATCACGCTAAGACCAATAGGAGCGGAGCAGTAAAGAAAATTGTGACGCAGACGAAGTTGCGCGCGTCAACTAGTTTATGATATTAGTAGTTATTAGTATGATGTTGGAT
This sequence comes from Lacanobia oleracea, assembly GCA_950371165.1. NCBI lineage: Eukaryota > Metazoa > Arthropoda > Insecta > Lepidoptera > Noctuidae > Lacanobia > Lacanobia oleracea. Next base: position 7,378,452 of record OX493405.1, read on the forward strand.
AGAGAGTTGTTTGACCTCAAGAATTGCTTTCTCGTCCATGGGCTGCGGGTTTTAAATACGTGATTTTTATAAAATTATGAAAATCTCATTGGTTACAAATACCAACTTCCTTTAGTGGAATTGGTTCGAAAGAGTCACTGCAGCTCTTGAACGTAAAAGGCATTTAGAGGAACACCGGTGGGTTTTAGTCGGTAAGAGGCTGACACTTCCTTCCCTAGAGCGGAAAGATTCCTTAACTACCATTACGCTAATATTAGAAAAAGCAACGTTTTAAAGTTTGGATGTAAATAATCTGTTTAAAAAAAATCTATGCCATTTAAATGCTTTTTACGCTATCGATAGCCAAAGTAATCTTAATCTCGAAAAACCGGCCAAGTGCGAGACGGACTCACACACGAAGGGTTCCGTACCATAAACCGAAAAAAAAGCACATATCTTGTATGAGCGCCACCTCGAAATTTTAATTTATAGTATTTAGTCATCCGCCTGGTGATAGGTGGAGTAAGGCAGTGACCGAGTGGCTTCCGAAGACTGGAAAAAGAAGTGTTGGTCGGCCGGCGGCGAGATGGACAGATGACATTGTTGCCATCGCAGGTAGAACTAGGATGAGGCTGGCACAGGAACGTGGGGATTGGCACAAGATAAGAGAGGCATATGCTCAGCAGTGGGCGAAGTCGGGCTGTGGATGATGATGATGGTGAGTCATTATATCGGCAATAGAAATACGCTCTCTGTGAAAATTTCAACATTCTACCTATTATGGTTCTTGAGATGCAGCCCGCTGACAGACATACGAATAATAAGGGTCCGTTGGTTATTCTTCGGGAATAGAATCCTAAAAAATGCAAAATTCCTGTAGTATAGTAGAATATAAAAACGCATTGACTTTTTTGTTTTACCTAGCTACATCACGTGATTTATGTTTTAATACTTACATTTCTTTCTTTCTTTCTTTTTTTATTATTATTTTTTATTTATTTATGAAAGTAGATCATTAATCAGTCCAAGTTAGTTTGAGGATAAGTAGATTAACTCACGTAAATAGAGCTGTGGACAATGCGAGTATCTGTACGTATAAGCGCAGGCTCGTACAGAATACTAATTGCTATAACTATTACGCTTAGTTAAATAATTGGTGAACACTTGTGAATATTAGTTTAAGGACGTTTCTGCTATCGGATATCTAGCGGCACTGCAACTTACCATTCCTACCTTGTTGCTATTCCACCAATTCGCACTAAGCGTTTCCAAACGTCGTTTATAATGCGCACAGCAAAGGAGTGGAACTCTCTGCCTGCTTCTGTGTTTCCGAACACTTATAACCCTAATCTGCTTTGTCCTAAATAACTTTTGTAAAACCGATTTAATCATTTTTGAAACGTCAAATCAACCAGCGGAATTTCAGTCAGGAATTTCTTAGTAGCAGCCCGAAATGTGCCTTGTTGATAACAATAAGCGAATCGTTGTTGTACCCAACCCAGGCTCACCTCTGCCTAACCCTAAAGGAACACAAGTAACATTATGTTGTTTCCAAAACCAAGCTGTAACAACAACATACGATAAGCCAAGCAACACAATACGTCTTACCTCAATCATATTACACAGCAGCCTAACGACTGCCTCGCTATGCGTATGCTAATACCCTGCATATTGGACGTCTGCCGCATTGCCGTCTTTACCATTTCCCCCAGGAATCGCTAAATTATACACCCAGAACTAGAATATTAATAGTAATAATTAATTAGGTGGCGTATTGAGTTATGCGAGTATTGACGTTATTTGAACCAATGTTGTAAAGAGGTACAACTGTTTGTTTGTTTATCTAATACTAATATATAAAGCTGAAGAGTTTGTTTGTTTGTTTGTTTGCTTGAACGCGCTAATCTCAGGAACTACTGGTCCGATTTATAAAATTCTTTCAGTGTTAGATAGCCCATTTATCGAGGAAGGCACGCTAAGACCAAAAAGAGCGGAGCAGTACGGAAAATTGTGATGCAAATGAAGTTGCGCGGGTTATGTTTATAAAAGCTAAATCTCTGGAAAATTAAATGAACCTCATCAGAAGGCTTAGAGTCACTCAAAGGGTAATAGAGTGGGTAATTCAGGAATGATGATTTCCGCAAGAGAAACAAGGTTACTGATTAGCCTAAAGGATCGCCAAACTGAAATGGCAGTGGGCAGGGCAATGTACCCTGCCCACTGCTCGCAGATCCAATAGTCGATAGGGCTAAAAAGTTCTGGAGTGGTGACCAGTGTGGGAAGGCCTCCCACAAGGTGGACCGATTGCCTGGTGAAGGTCACGTGTACGCGATGGTTGCGAGACACATAGGACCGATTCTTGCGGCGATACTTGGGGGAGGCCTGTCTCGTAGTTGACGTCTTTTGGCTGATATGATGATGATGTCTGGAAGTTCTGACCGATTTCAATCAAGGTTTCACTGATAGAACGCGTCCCACGGTCTGTCATAGTCTCTTTTACGGGAAAACTAACAAGATGAGAGAAAAATCGTAACGTAAGTGGCAGTGAACACTGGACTGAAATGTTCTGGAGTGGCACCACGCAGAAGGATCGCGGGGAAGATGCAGCGTTGGGAAGTCTTCCACAACGTGGAACGATGACCGGGTGAAGACCACGGGCATCCTCTTGATGCGAGACCTGGTCATCAACATTCCTGGGAAAGGTTATGCCTTTTCCAGAAAACTACGCTTATGTGGTCTGTCATAGTCTCGTTTCCGGGAAAACTAACAAGATGAGAGAAAAATCCTAACGTAAGTGGCAGTGAACACTGGACCGAAATGTTCTGGAGTGATACCACGCAGAAGGACCGCGGGGAAGATGCAGCGTTGGGAAGTCTTCCACTACGTGGAACGATGATCGGGTGAAGACCACGGGCATCCGCTTGATGCGAGACCTCGTCATCAACATTCCTGGGAAAGGTTATGCCTTTTCCAGAAAACTACGCTTATGTGGTCTATCATAGTCTCTTTTCCGGGAAAACTAACAAGATGAGAGAAAAATCCTAACGTAAGTGGCAGTGAACACTGGACTGAAATATTCTGGAGTGATACCACGCAGAAAGACCGCGGGGAAGATGCAGCGTTGGGAAGTCTTCCACAACATGGAACGATGACCGGGTAAAGGTCACGGGCATCCGCTTGATGCGAGACCTCGTCATATACATTCCTGGGAAAGGCTTAGCCGGGTTAACCACGGCTTGTTACATTATTATAATGAGCTAATTATGTTGTAGAGCTCGGAGCTCTTTATTATCATTGTTGTTGAAAGTGTTGGTTTTCATTTAATTGAAGTTTATCATTTTGATTTAACAAGTTTGATTAGTTCGTTAATTCACGTTGTTTTGCTAGTTAATGTAGAGTTTGTAGTTTTAAAATTTGGTGTTTTCATGAAAATTTAAACATAAACTGTTTTCTTGTATTTTTACTTTGTGGACAATAATTTGGAAGTAGCTTCTGCTAGCAGCTTCGCCTGTGTGATAGTTGAAAATTAACGTTTTTTTTTTTTTTTTACTATTGATAGGCACGCGTTTGACCACCATCTCACCTGATGGTAAGCGAGGATGTGGTCGAAGATGGAGCACGCTTGCCTAGAAATAACCTATTCACTCTTGATTTAAAGACTCCCAGGTTGTAGCTATCAGGAAACACAGACTCCGGCAGGGAATTCCACTCCTTAGCTGTACGCACTATGAATGTGTTCCCAAAACGTTTTGTGCGTATGGGTGGGATGTCCACCATGTACCGGTGGCGCATCGCCGTTCGCCTTGTGGTCCGATGTTGGAACGGGCTTGGCGGAATTAAATTATACAATTCTGTCGCACATTCCCCAAAATGCAACCGGTAAAAAACCGACAAGCTAGCAACTCGTCGTTGATGTTCAAGACTTTGGAGCTTCGACGCGACGAGCCTCTCATTGCCGATGATCCTCTTGGCTCGTTTCTCAATTGACTCAAGGGCATCAAGCTGGTATCTGGCAGATCCGTCCCAAAGATGAGAGCAGTATTCCATACACGATCGAACTTGCGCTTGATAGAGTTTGAGCAGCTGTTCCGGCGTGAAGTACCGTCTCACCTTAGCCAGAATCCCCAACTTCTTTGCAGCCACTTGAGCTTTTGCCTCTATGTAAGGGCCAAAATTGAGAGTAGATGTTAATGTAACCCCAAGAAGCTCAAGATGGTCGGTCATCGGCACGGTTTCACCGCGGAAAGATGGAGCTGGGCGGAATTGGCTCCTTTTGGCGGAAGAAAGACACGCTTGGGTCTTAGCAGCATTGAACTTGACCAGATTGGCATCGCCCCATTCAGAGACAGCCTGTAAGGACACGTTTAAGCGCTCAACCATTGCCTCCCGGAGAGACCGGATCTGCGACCCACCAGCTCGTGCGTCGGACACGTATCTCTCAGCAACAGTGCTGTCGTCTGCATACCCAAAGGTACCGGGTTTAAGCAGATCATTAATATGCAGCAAGAACAGTGTTGCCGAAAGCACCGACCCCTGAGGAACTCCGGCATTAATATCCAGCAGTCCAGACGAGCAGCCATCTATGACCTCTCGGATAGACCGATCCCTCAGGAAATCTGCGATCCAATCACACAAACCGGCGGGCAGACCGAAGGAAGGAAGCTTACTAATAAGGCTATCGTGCCAGACCCTGTCGAAGGCCTTCGAGATCTCAAGGGAGACCGCCAGTGACTCCCCGTGCTTCTTTATGGCCTCACTCCAGATGTGAATGGCATACGCTAGAAGATCCCCAGTTGACCGATTTCGGCGAAACCCGTATTGGTCACTAAGGATATCATTCGCTTCTAGGTACGCCAGAAGCTTATGATTCAGTACGCGTTCCATAGTCTTACAGAGTATGGACGTTACCGAGATGGGTCTATAATTCGACGGGTCAGCTCGACTACCCTTCTTGGGCACGGGCTGCACGTTAGCTTGCTTCCAAGCCTTCTGCACTTTTCCAGTCTCGAACGAAAGGCGAAATAGGCGTGTCAAGATCGGAGACAGCTCAGGCGCACACGTCTTCAGAACAATTGCCGGTATCCCGTCGGGACCACTAGCCTTGTTCACGTCTAGGTTACGCAGTGCCCTACGGACGTCCTTCTGATGAATGCGAATGTTCGACATACTCGACTCGCATTCACCAGGAGAGGCGGAGGGCGTCGCGCCACCAGGATCCAGACGTGAAGATTCCGCAAACAAAGAAGCAAACAAGTTTGCTTTCTCCTCAGCGGAGTGGGCCAGCGTCCCGTCGGGTCTCAGCAGTGGTGGTAGTGAGGGGCGGCAGAAGTTCGATTCGACCGACTTAGCCAGGGACCAAAAAGCGCCGCGTGCTTAAGCGCATCAGCGCGATTGCACTCGGCACCAAACCAAGGACGAGCTTTGCCAGATATTGCTATGTTAGAGAACGGAATGAAGTACTCCATTCCTCTCCACAACACATCCGTCACGGCGTCCGCGCACGACGTAGCATCAGTGGAAGAAAAGCAAGAAGGCTGCCAATGGTAACATGCGAAGAAAGATCGCATGCCATCCCAATCTGCTGACTTGTATCGCCATACCCGCCGGGTGCCTCTTGGGCTAGGATCGGGCGGAGAGTAGACAGACACAGACTTCATCAGACAGTGGTCGGAACTACCCAGTGGAGATGAAATCGACACAGAATAGCGGTCTGGATCTGTTGTCAGCAAAAGGTCCAAGCAATTGGCAGTGTGCGAATCAACATCCGGCACCCTCGTTGCCCCAGCTGGGTAAGATTTAACGCAAGCGCTAGCTTTCGCGTCTCTCGTCCAGCATGGTCTGTTCACTGGTATGGGAAGAGCCACTCCTGATGGTGGGCATTGAAGTCCCCCAGTAACACCAATTGGGCAGAAGGGTACCGCTGCTGAGCCGCATCCGCCGCCTCACTCAGGTGCTGTGTAAGCCCAGTCGTCTCCAAATCACCGCTGTGCGAACGGTAGACGGATATAACGGTAACGGTATATCCTACGGGTATATATTTCCGTAGTTAATAGTATCCTATATTATTTCACCCGCGCAACTTCGTCTGCTCCGCTACATTGGTCTTAACGTGATGGTCGCCAACAAACGTACTCTGCGGTTTTATGTACGCGTGCTTACGGTGGGATACCTATTTGTCTGCGAAAGTTGGTAATTCGATTATTATTTATTTATTTATTTATTTGCTCTCATGCACACAACACACTTTACAACTTCAGTTATCTCGTTTTGCGCATGAACCCTGTTAGGGCACCGCAAACAAACGAACGCTGCTGAGTATCAATAAATTAACTATCTTTTAACAAAATATTAATTAATTAAACATAAGGTCATCATTGCAATTGTGTCAGATTTAGTGAAATGTCAAAAATACAATATTAAAATTGAATTTAAATCACATAATAAAATTAAATAACGTTTAAGTATAAAAACAGTAAACATAACAACAGAAACACAACAAAACAGCACAAAATAAGAGTCATTATTAATCACGTCAGATAATTGTCCAAGTAGATTACTTAGTCAGTTTCAATACAATATAATAGAGAAAAAAATAATTAGGTATATGTCACTGGTCCGACCGAGTCGCTCAGATTACCTGCGGCTATAACGTTTTATCGTTCATAAATTCATCCACAGTGTAGTAACATTTTTCTATTAGTATTGATTTTAATTTATTATAAAAATACGCTGGTCTTTCCTTCATGTTATACCAGATTTGGCAATTTATTATAAATTGACACGATTCTATAGTGGGGGCTATTTTTCATCATTTTTAATTTAGGTTTAGGTGGAATTAATAAATGTTTGTTTCGTCGGTTATATATCGAACACAGTGTGTCGATAATTCAGTTGTACGATGTTTTATTCCATCGATGCTTTATTGGTGCGATGTAACGCTAGTGCGAAAAATCCTGTAGCTCTATAGCCTTCCTCGATAAATGGGCTGTCTAACACTGATAAAAAAATTCAAATTGGTCCAGTTCTTCCTGAGATAAGCGCGTTCAAGCAAACAAACAAAATCTTCAGCTTTAAATATTAAAAAGTACATAGATAGATTCAGGACTTGGTCTACCCGTGTGTCAAGTTTCGTGACAAGTAAAGGTTAAAAACAGACAGACAGATTGACAGAGTTACTTTCGCATTAATATGAGTTTATCATAAGTTTATAGTTGTTTTGTTACTTATTATATAGCGTGAATATTACTTTTGTAGTCATTTTATGAATGTAATTTCCAGACAGATCGTATAAATCCTAAAATAAGTACGTATTTATTTAAGTATTCATATGCTCTGTGTGGATAAGGTTTAATTAATCTGAAGATAAAGTTTGATTTTATTTAAGAAATGAACAGGTATTCATTTTTCAAATAAAATTTAACCTTATCTTTGATCTTCTCCTGCTTTTCAAACTAGCTTCGAAAAACCGTGCGTATCTATCCATCTACTTTTAGATAAAATATGTATTCGTTTCTCAAATAAAATGAAACAATCTTTAATATCAAAATAAACCAATCCCAACTCAAAACAACATAGCATAAGCATAATCTGCCTATAATGTTCCCACTGCTGGGACACAGGCCTCCTCTCGGTGAGAGGGAGTGGGCCGTAATCCACCACGCGGGCCCAGTGCGGGTTGGTAGATGTCACATGTCTTCGAATTTTTGGTTCTAGGACATGCCGGTTTCCTCACGATGTTTTCCTTCACCGTTTTGAGAGCAGTGGTGATGAAATTATTTACACAAAGTAAAGCGCCTGCCTGGGTTCGAACCTACGACCTACAACTCGTAAGTCGCAGCCATTACCACCGGGCCACAACTGCTCTCAGTAATAAAAGAACAAAACAACCGAAAATAAATCACATCATCTGCCTAGCCTTTTTCCAACTATATTGGGGTCGGCTTCCAGTCAAACCGGATTCAGCTGAATACCAGTATTTTACGTGAAGCGGCTGCGTACCAGACCTCTACAACCCACACGGTATTCCTTGGCAAGACTGGAGTCAGATGGAACCACAGCCGGGACCAACAGCTTAACGTGCTTTCCGAGGCACGTAGGAAACTCGGTATGTTAAGATGGTCCCCCATCCATAGACCAATCGGTTTTTTTTTTGTAACGGGGGATATCCTCATGGATGTCTTCCGCCCTGGGGCGAGCGAAGGGGTCTGTCAGACTCTTACTGACTAAAACCACCCCGGTGCTCCATCTCTCACCAACCGGAGATCGCGAGAACTAATGCGACTTCCGTAATCCCCGGCTGGTGCCGGCCCGTCTCTGCGGGCCACCTCGGGTCAGCGGGGGGAGTGAGGTGTTTGTCTCCCCCCACAACGTCAAAGAGGGGCGCAAGGGAACACCACGCGCCGCCACCTCGGGACCGAATGAATGGAGGGCGACGGATATCCCCAAGTCTGCCGCCCCTGGACCCAGTTAGGGGGGCCGGAAGAGGGCAGCGTATGCCCTCCTCCGACGCCCGGTGCGCCTGCTGCGGGCTGGGAGAGAGGTCGAGATCTCCCTCTCCCTTTCCGCAGCTTCCTTCTGCGCGATAACTGTTTCGCAGAAGGAGACCACTGCGTCCCAGGACTCCTCGCCGTCGACCATAGCACTAACTACGGCCGACAGCGAGAGATCACTGCCTACCACAGAGATGAGGGTACGGCGTGGCTCCTCCCAAGCGGCACACTCTGCCAGCGTATGCCGCGCTGTGTCCTTTCAACAGTCGACGCAGTGGTGACACCGAGCGTCCGGCTCCCTGCCTATGCGACACAAGAACCTCCCGAAGCAGCCATGCCCCGAGAGGACCTGCGTCACACGAAATGTCAAGGAGCCGTGCCTTCTCCCGAGCCACAGGTCGAGCACCGGCCGGATGGCCTCGATAGTGACGAGGCTGGCGGAAGGGCGTGAGAGCCTGTTCCGCCATTCCGCCACCAGAACCTCGCGCAGCTGCGACTGACGCAGCTAAATGTGCTGCTGCATCAGTCGCTCGCCGCGCGCCCGTGCGTCCTCACGCCACCGGTGCAGTGACGCGAGGACTTTTGCCTCCAGGTCCCAGGGCGGAGATCCGGCCAGTACGCAAGCCGCCTCGTAGGAGATCGTGCGATAACCCCTGATGACTCTGACGGCCATCACCTTCTGCGGTTTTCGCAGAACAGTGATGGTGCCGGCCATCAGGTCAGCCGCCCAGATCGGGGCCCCATACAAGGCCAACGATCGCACGATCATCCATAGACCAACCTTGGCCAGGGTTGCTTAACTTTAAAGATCGACCCGTGCAGCTGTTATTTTTTAGCCACGAGCTCCTCACCGAAAATAAATCACATTCCCTCATAAAAGTTAATTCTTGCTCATAACAGCACGCTTGCAGAACGTAGCCCACACTGCGCACTCACCGGCGGCAATAAGCTGGAAACAGTGTCATTGCATTTCTGTTGCTATAATGTCATCGTTGCTCTGTTTTAGTCCAAATAATTACGACTCACCTGTCTGTTCTCCATAGAAGATGATCGCGCTATATAAACAGCAAATATCAAATAACGCATTCGTTTCTCAAATAAAATGAAACCTAATTTTTGGTAAGTACCACAATAAACCTATCCACACTCAAAACCACATAAGTACCGAAAATAAATCACAGTCCCTCATAAAAGTTCATTCTCGTTCATAACTGCACGCTTGCAGAACGTAACCCACACTACGCAGTCACCGACGGCAATAAGCTGGAAACAGTGTCATTGCATTTCTGTTGCTAAAATGTCGTTGTTGCTCTCCAAACTAGCTTCCAAAGAAATTTAGGGGTATCTCCTCATTTTTGGCAAAATTGAGTTATTTACTGTTTATCAGTAACACAAGATGATTTTTTTTAGATTGATGCCTCGCGTTTTAATACAATCTCACCTGATGGAAAGAGATGATGTGGTTAGTCTAGCAACCTTTTCGCATAAATTCATCTGTACTTTTGTACGTCAGTCTTGTCGTGTGTTTTGTCTTGTCGTGTGTTGTCTTGTCTTGTGTACCTACTCTTCTAGTCATCAGTTTTCTCCATTCAATACTTGGTCTTTGAGTGCATGACTGGATGGTTTAGATTTATTGTTGCACCCTGTAGATGGCGTTGCAATTGGTTTCTTGTTTTTTTTTCGAAAGCTGACGTACGGGTAGGTAAAGTCTGTCAGGATCGTTAGTATTTTAAAACAAAAGTCTTTTTACCGAAAAAATGTTCCACATTTCAAATACATTATTTTCTCGGTTTTGTGTTTTGGTCAGATACGTCCATTTTCCTTATGGCGGCTGCAAACTACTGCTGTGCTCACTTCAATTTCCCAAGGAACATACTCGGACAACGAAAACAGCCATTTTTGCTGCAACACCAATAATAATTCCGTTTTAAAATGTTGTTGGTTGGCGTTTTAGTTTGAGAATATCAACAATTTAGTTTGTTACGTGAGTAGGTTAGGGCAAAAGTTGTGTGTGTTGATTTTGGATATAATTTTTGTTTTATTTATGGTGGTATAACGTTAAGTTTTTGATTCGCTTTACGAGACGCGAGACAAAGCGGACGTGTTTTCTGTAATTGATTATTATGTAATAACAATTACGATAAATAAATATAAATATGGCTCCGTCAGTGTAACATTAATGTGTGTCGCATGTGTCAGTAGGTTTTACCGATTAAGCAAGATGAACTAAATAGTTTTTATAAACATTAAATAAAGTGTTTCTGGTAGAATGTCCAACCCAGGATCGAGCCCGTATGGTCGTAGCCAATTACTACGACGAAGTCCACCGCCGACGCCTACCCAACCAGTACCACCAAGCGACCCAAACCCACCAGCACCCGCGGAAAAAGAATTGCCGACTGAAGTCATCAGTACGTCGGAGATCCTGAAGTGGTTAGGATCTATAGATGGGCTTCTGAACGAAGTTTGCACGATCGTCGGTGATGGGAAAATGAACTCGGATCAGAAGCTTCGAGTTACCACTCTCTGCCGGGAAGTCTCCAGTGGGACTTCTCAGATGGCCGTTTTATACCAATCTTTGAAGTCAAAAACGATCCAGGCTCATACCACAATCCAACACCTTCAGGCTCACCAGAATGTTGTGAACTCTCTTCAGCAGTTCAGAAAGGTTGTAGAGGCTAAATTGAATCCATCGATTAATACTTCTTACGCTAGCATGGTGAAGAAAGGTACGGATAACTTCGTTCGTCCTGCTAATTTGAGATCAGTCGCCATTTATCCGAGCGATAAGACCCAAACAAGTGACGACACCAAGTCACTTGTCCAAAAGATCATCTCCCCAGAACAACTTAAGCTTCATGTACGTGGCCTGAAAAAAGTAAAGAATGGGGGTGTTCTGATTAGCACCGAAAATAAAGGCGATATTAATAAACTCAAGAACTCGGAAAAACTGGTATCATCGGGCCTTACAATAGAAGAACCTTCTAAACGCCGCCCTAGGATAGCTGTCGTTGGTGTCCCCGTTGCCCTTACTGAAAAGGAAGTATTTGACTGTATTTACGAGCAGAACCTATCAAACAAGTTACCGCATATAACTCGTGAGTCCTTCCTTGAGTGCATCAAATTAAGCCATAAATCGGGTAAAAAAGATCTTCCCACTTGTAACTACATCTTGGAACTACCCGCGAGCATAAGAAAAGTTTTAATTAATCAGAGCCGAATTTTCATCAATTGGACGTCATGCCCTGTTAGAGATTTCACGATAGTCACCAGGTGCTTCAATTGTCAGCAGTTCGGACACGCAGCAAAGTTTTGCCGGGAAACGAATCCTACTTGCAACCACTGTGGAGAGAGTGGACACTCCTTCAAGGACTGCAGCAGCAAAGTTTCTCCCCCTCAATGTGCGACGTGCAAGCGCTTCAAGAGAAAATGTGACCATCCAACTGGTGATGTAGGTTGCCCGGCCCGCAAACATGCAGAAATGAATTATATAAACTCAATAGATTATGAAGGCGCCTAAGAGCGCCACTTAACACTTTATTTATTTAGCAGATAAACAGGTAGCTTGTATTTATTTTCTCTTCTTTTGTAACTATAATGACAAATCATCTAATTTCGAACTAGATAGTTTTTCTGTGTCGGAGTCTAAAATCTGTAATGTTGAGGACTGTAAACACCTTCTTCCTTCTGGTGACAAAATCTTAACCCTGCTCACGCAGAATATTCGCAGCATAAATCGTAACATGAACGGTTTTGAAGTGTTATTGCAGAACATTGACATAAACTGTGATATTCTTGTCTAATGTTGGTTATCAAAACAGGTGGCCAACTTACCATCTCTTGACGGTTACTATTCCTACAGAACTAACAGGAACATAAACCAGAACGATGGATTAGTAGTTTATGTCAAAAATAATTTAACAACAGTAAAGGAAGAACCTGTTTTCCTCGACAGTAATTGTTTAATAATTAAAATTGTTCCCGACACGGTAGTCGTGGCTATTTATAGGCCTCCTTCTCAAAATATGGACAGATTTTTGGACTCACTCGACACTAACTTAAAAAACATTACATCTTTTAAAAACATTATACTTTTGGGTGATATTAACATTAACATTGCTTCCGGGAAAACAGATACTCATGTACATAATTATCTCAATATCTGCTCATTTCACGGACTCCTACCAGCTCACTATCACCCCACGCATCAGAGTGGCTCATGCTTGGATCATATCATTCTAAAATCAAAAAATCCATCAAAAACATTGGTTACTAATTCTACGCTTACTGATCATCAAGCTGTTTCATTATCATTACAAATAAATTCGCCTAGAAAAAACTGCATGCGTAGTTACACTACAGTCAATATGACAAATCTCGAAAAGGACATACGCAGTACTAATTTTGACCCTGTTTATAATTCAGACGATGCAAATAGTTGTTTAAAGTATTTCATAGACTCACTACAATCTGCATTAAGGACAAACACGTTCTCTAAAATAATGCCTAGAAAGTATAGTTGTATTAAGCCCTGGATCACACCCGGTCTCGTTCGATGTATAAGGCATAGAGACAAACTGCACCTAAAACTAAAACTCGCTCCTGATGACGAAGTACTCTCTGTAACTTATAAAAGGTATCGGAATTTCTGTAATAATCTTTTGAAAAAAATAAAAAATCAGTATGATAAAAATGAATTACAGAAGGCGGGGAAAAATAGTAAACTTGTGTGGAAATTTGTTAAAACTCATACATTTAGATCAAAAAATGCCGAACCTCCGCTTGATATACTATCAACAGAGATAAACCCATCCGAAGCAATCAATAAAGCAAACCATTTTTTTGTTAACGTTGGGAAAAACTTGGCCGAAAAATCATTAAACTCAAGAATTATTTCCCAACAAAACTCGACCACGACATCCTCTAGACTAAATTCTTTTGTTTTATTAGATACCGACGTGAATGAAGTAGTCAGAATTATAAACGGGTTAAAGGAGGTTTGTGCTACTGGGTGGGATGACATACCTAGTAATATACTTAAACGATTTAAATACTTACTTGCCCCTCCTCTAATCCACATTTTTCAACTACGCTTATCTAAAGGAATATTCCCAAAATTGCTTAAAAAGGCTGTGGTCACACCTGTATTCAAATCTGGAGATAAAAACAACGTGAATAACTACAGACCCATTTCAGTGTTAACAGGCCTCTCAAAAATTTTAGAAAAAATTATAAACAGTAGATTGATAAAATATCTAGAAGATAACAGACTATTATCAGACAGTCAATTTGGTTTTAGGGCCAAAAGATCAACTAGCCAAGCAGTTTACGAATTGACTAACTATGTTACTACCAACCTAGACAGTGGTATGCACACAATTGGAATCTTCCTAGACCTTGCCAAGGCTTTCGACACAATTTCTTGTACTTTACTTTTGCACAAGCTTGAAACACTTGGGATAAGGGGAGAACAACTTCTGCTATTTTCTGATTATCTCAGCGATCGTCATCAGTGTGTAAAGATTGGTCAGCACACAAGCTCTGAACTTAAAAATAGTAGTTTTGGTATACCACAAGGTAGCATTTTGGGCCCTACTTTATTTTTAATCTATATTAATGAGCTATGCAGCCTCTCACTCCAAAATGGTGTGATAATTTCTTATGCGGATGACACCGCTCTATTATTTTCAGCTAAATCAAGAGTTGAGGTCTATGAATACGCCCAAAATGGTTTTAACGTTGTGTCTAATTGGCTCCGTAATAATCTCCTAACATTAAATACAGATAAAACCAATTATGTTATATTTACAATGAGAAATACTAACATACCGCTTACTAATCTAAACATTCGCGCACATAATTGTTGCACGTATGCTGACACTGCATGTTCTTGCCCCACTTTAGCTATAGCTGACCATTTAAAATATCTAAGTGTCACCATTGACTCAAATCTAAATTTCCGTAAACATATCGATTTACTGTGTACGAGAGTGCGCAAATTAATATTCGTTTTTAAGAATTTACGGAACATAGCCGACTTTAAATTAATTAAATAGGTCTATTTAGCTTTGTGTCAATCCATTCTTACATATTGCATAACTTCTTGGGGTGGTGCGGCAAAAACAATTTTACTCCCGTTAGAGCGTGCTCAAAGAGCAATTCTAAAGGTTGCTACATTTTGCCCTTTTAGATTTCCAACGCACCAGCTTTACGCAGCATGTAAGGTGCTTTCAGTACGGCAATTATTTATTTTAAACACAGTACTTCACCAGCACACTGCACTTCCTTTTGATCCTGTGTCTTCTGACAAAAGAAGAAAGGACTTGGTTTGCATTAAGTCTCAAACTAGACATGCGTTTGCTAATCGTTTTTATCTGTTCTTGGGACCTTTTCTATATAACAGGCTCAACAAGGTTTTAAGTTTCTATAGTGTAAGGTATAAAAAATGTAGTAAAATGTTGTATGAATATTTAGAGACTCTACATTACACAGACACAGAACAACTTCTAGAAATCTTGGCATGATGATATTTGTTTCCCTCGTAATTATTTACTTTTGTATAATACATAGGCTTAGTTTTTAGATATTAAGGTACTTATTTATTAAGGTTTTTCTCGTAGTTGTTAAAAGATTCTTTATTTTTATTTAGTTAACCTTTAAATAGTACTGCACCAATGTAGTTGAATTGTAAAGTGATGGCCTGAAACACAGGTTTAAATTAACCTAGATCGGACTGGTTGCTACATAACATTGAAATTCCGAACCACCATAGCTTGCACCTATAATAATAATATATTAGTTTTAGTTTATTTTCAGGCACTATAACCCCTCAGCCGTTACTTCATCTCTTGGAGATAATATTAAAATAACGCACGTCCGGTAGTTCGCTCCTGGAGATTTCTTAGTTCGGGTCGGATTTAATGTCAAATATTGCATGTCTTAGTATACCTTTCGTATTCTGACTTATAAAAAGTGTAGGAAAAATAATAGGAAAGGCATATAACATCACATGCTAAACATCCGACAGCAATTTGTTACGGAATGTTGTATTAAATTTAGTCTGTGGAGACGCCTTCATTTGTTTTTGCAAGCGGTTAGTTTAGCAGTTATTTAATAACTCTACACTTTACACTTAAAGGAAATTAACTAAACATCCATGAACAAGTAAGTACTAAACAGATTTAATTGCTGCATTAGGTATTGGACAAAGATTTTGGACACAATTTGTTATTTTACCAAAGATAATTTCGAAGTTTGCACGCCATGCCGGTATATTTCTACTTGTTTTGAGTAGAAAATACAGTAGTGGTGGCAAAATTTTGTTATAAATATTATTTAGATACGTTACTTCATATATATTAGGCATTTTATTAGTGAAATTCGATAAAATATAGTGTAAATATTGAACTGTAAAAATGTAGCCGAAAATCGAATCTCCAAGAGATTCTGTAACAGACAGGCATTTCGCATGTGTATGACATGCAAGCCGCCATGTTTTTTGTGTTTCGTACACAGTATCGGATAGTGGTCAGTAAACCAATAGGTTTTGATCGACTTAGAAAAAAGCGAGGTTAAATTATTTAATTTTTTTATCGGTTCCACGAGGCGGCAACAGCACTCGACGAGTGCGTGTATGAGTATTTAATTTTTCATAAAAAAATAACATTAAAAAAAAAACAAATTAAAAAAAAAACAAATTAAAAATTATCTAATTTTCATATTAGTAATATTAATCCTATCCCGGTTTAAAAATTGCTTCATTTTCTTTTTTTTAATTTTGATGTTCAGATGTGACCTACTGGTTGTATTCTTTATTGTGTACTTGGAATTGGTCTACTGAAATTGCGTGTTTTTTGTTTTTTATTTGTTGATTTTGTTAATGTTTTTGCTAAGCAACATACCCTTATGTTGTGTTTTTCCATTAGTAAATATTATCATTATTTGGATTGTGATATAAGATTTCTAAGAAATGCAATAGTACTTGCTCTTTGACAAAAAATATGAATGCGTCTTTTTATCGCTCTTTTTTTAATGTTTGCATAGTGACTTATTGTTCGTAAACTAAACAATTCTAACTGCTAAAACTTTGTCTGCAATAAGATTGTGTACCAAACTATATAATAAGATACTATTATTAGCCACTTGGCTTACAGAGTTCCCAGAATGAATGTGTAAACATACCCTTTTTTTGTTCGGCGTACGAGTCGACTGGCTTAAGCCGAGTTTTTGTTTAGCTTGCAGTATGTAAAATATGTATGAAGGTGTCTGTTATTTATCTTGATTATTGTAAAATAATGTTTTAGTATGCCAATGAAATAATAACATTGGAAAAAAGCGCTTTTATTCTATTAATATGACGATTTTTGTACGAAAAACTGGGAAAAAGTCGCTTACCTTATTTTCAACTTCGAATTAACAATAGATTCTATGACAAAACTAAACAAAACTATAAATTAGTGGATAGTTTATTTTACACCAATTTGAATGACATAAAATTTGTAGAGCTGCGATGCGTAATTTTAGAGATATCGTAGTTTTAGTGAACGCGGGGAAATCGCAAGATTTCGGCCGGGCGCGTAGTAACAGAACTGCGGAGTGACGTTATAGAGGCGTAGCGGCTGAAGGGATAATTGTATGGAAATCATATCACTGTTGGCTAAATGTAAACTCTTTTGTAAACGTTTTATTTGAATAAATTTTATTATTTATTATTATTATTAAGTTGAATTAAGTCTATTATTCAGTTTCTTTGGTATATTGTTATTTGTGGCTAAGAGAAATATTTAATGTAATGAAATTTTAAAATCTACAATTAGTCTAGAGAACCAATAACATCGAGAACTTTGTCTGCATTCCCCATCTTTGGCAAAGGTTCCTCCATTTCCTTCTATTCTGTTCTGTTTAGCGCCGTCCTTGGGCATTTTTTTTATGTCACTGATTTTATTTTATCTTCCACAAGGCTAACAAGTACCTAATGATTATCAGTATCACTCTATGCGATAAGCACAGGGTGACAGGATCGTTGCGGAATTTATTCCAAACAGTCAACGCGGCCCTGTAACGTAAATGGCATTAGGAGGAACACGGATGGGTTTTAGTCAGTAAGCGTCTGACAATCCTTTCCGCTCCGCCCCCAGCGGGAGGAGACATTTAATGATTTTCTATCCTTAAAAGAAAAGAAGACTGATGGGACCCTGAGGTAGCCCTTGAGCCGGCTATGTAATGCGGTGGAAATCTTTCGACTGCAATGATGATGATGATTCTTGTATGTAGTAAAAGGGCATAATTATATTCTCTTATGTTGCTAGGTAGAGTTCGTGGCTAGATAATAACAGCCGCACGGGTCGATCTTCAAGGTTAAGCGACGCTTGGCAAGGATGGTCTGTGGGTGGGTGACCATCTTAACATACCGAGTTTCCTCCGTGCCTCGGAAAGCACGTTAAGCCGTTGGTCCCGGCAGTAATTTGTGGATATTTGGCAGTCGTTACGGATTGTCAAAAGCCAGTAAATCTGACTCCAGTCTTGCCATGAAATACCGTGTTACCCAGTTAATGGGTTGTGGAGTTCTGGTAGGCAGCCACTCCACGTAAAATACTGGTATTCAGCTAAATCTGGCTTGACTGGAAGCTGACCCCAATATAGTTGGAAAAAGGCTAGGCAGATGATGACGTAGCTAGGTAGAGTTTACCTATAATACTACAACGACGTAAAACAATAAGTAGAAAGTGCGCTTAGCTGTTTGAATGTTCCAGTTAATATAAGTGCTTTTAGTTTTAATTCCACAAGAGTATAGTACTACAATGTGCTGATATTAGATGTTCTTGTGTTTAAACCTTATTGTAGTGAACCAATTTAAAGAAACATGTACTAAAAATAATTAATTTGTATTTACTGGAGGCCAATGTTTCCAGCCCCAAAAAAGCGAGGTAGACCCCGAATCACATGGATAGCCGCTGTAAATAAGGACATGAAGGGCGCGGATGTCACATCTGCGACGACCCAGGACAGATTGTCTTTTTTTTTTTCGATTGGTTCTTACAGCTCTTAATTTTTTTCGGGATTAGGTATACTATACAAGCCATGCTACTCAGCGAAAATGGTGCTTGCTATCAGTGAAGAGAGACTTTGTATTCCGATAACTTTTGTATTCGGACCAGTGCTTGCACAGATTTCCTTTTACAAACAAACAAACATTTTTGCCTATTTAGAGTTCCGTATCCGAAGGGTAACCAACGGAACCCTATTACTAAGCCTCCGCTGTACGTTTATCCGTCTGTCGTCTGTTCGTCTATACTTCTGTCAGCGGGCTGTATCTTAAGAACTGTAATAGGTAGACAGTTGAAATTTTCACGGAGGATGTTTTTTATTGCGGCTTTACCAACAAATGATAGAAAATAAATTAAATTTAAAAAACCTCTTTCTCTTCGTGTGAGATTTCGACTCGCACTTGGCCGGTTTAAAAAAAATATTGCATTTAAAACAATGTCCCTGATTGGCTTACAATTCAACAGTAACAGCAGAAATATCTTTCTAGAGATACCTTCTCAAACTACAAATAATATTCTTTGGAAAACAAGCTTCTCGTTGCATTGCTACTGAAAATCAATAGAACGACAATCTTTTGTAGCGATGTAAAACTTTATTCCATTTATTTAAGTTGACCGTATTCTTACTGAAACGTTTTCATGGATTAGACTTTCTGCTGTGGCTTGTAGTTGTTCCGTTGGTCGTAGTTTTGACTCTTTGTTTTGTGTGTTTGTCTGTAGGTCGTTAGTGTGAGTACCGAGTTAGTGCTTGGGCGAAAAGTGGTGCTAGGTGTTTTTCCGTCGGCAAATATTTTGATGTAACAGTCCGGAATTAGAAAGAAAAGAAGATGAAAGAAAAAAGAAGAAAATACGTTTATTCTGCAAAAAATGACGCACAAAAACACAAAATTAAAAGAAAACTAATTACTATCATATCTATAAATCTGCAACTATGTCAGGACCGGACATCATCCTACCACGAGGCTCTGGTCACACACCACAGACAAAACAAAACACAGTGCAATAGTTGCCACAATGCATTCGGTTTATAAAGGCCACTTTAGCAGAACCAGAAAGGCAAATTTTCTCAATCAACTTTGAACCTAATGTGTAAGCAATAAAGATGAAAATGAAATTTGACTTTGATTCTCCTAAAGTGGCCTTTTTAGCCCCCCAGATCTCCAGATTATTGTCATCCCGTCGGACTATGAAAATAGCAGAGATAGTGTGTTGCACACACTTTTACAGTTTAATATCTTGTATAACGATAACGCTATTTTTTAATATCCTACACCTGGAGTAGGCTATTTGTGCTAAAACTCATGTTGACTTGCTAATGTTTCTTCTTCAACATTAGTTATTAAAGCGTTATTTCTTAGTGACACGAGGTAAACCCACTTTTACTGGTGCATAAAGTTTAATTTAAAAAAAAAACATAACCCTCCTTTCGCTGTCGGGTAATCAAACAATCCAGCCTCATTTTGAAAGTATGTACTCATTTTGTAAGTGTGCATTTCCTTATTTTGAGCAATTGTCAATTAGACAAAATAATTATATTCATAGTTTTAATAAACACATGCACTTTTTACTAAGTCACTATAGTGGTAAGTTTATGTTTTTTGACACAAACATTTTTGTGGAAAACTTAAAATCGACTAGGGATACAGTATATTTGCCAATTAGTTTTAGACACACAATAGCAAGGCTATTAGCTAATTTTACGCGTCCAAGACGCTTATAAGGGACTCGTCCGAATCGGATAGGTCCGCCCTTCCGAAGAAGCTAGCCGCAGACGGCGTGCGACTAGCTTCTGACGCAGAAGCGTAAGTACGTCGCAGTCTTGTATAATGAAATCCACAATGTTTAGTAATTTTACTAAGAATCAGGTGGAGAGCCTTAATAACGGTAGCTCTAGTGCTACAAATACTTATATAAATAGTTCGAAGGAGTTTCCATGCATCTCTATGGAAGATTCATTTTTTAACGTGGGGGCCACTCATGTGATGGTATTGAAGTCATGGGGCAAGCTCTGGATAATCATTTAAACTAGTACATAAGACAACAGAGGATACCAGCGACAGAATAGTTATGCCTACCGTCAACAAGGTATCTTCTTGATCTCTAGTAAATAGATGTCAAAAAGGGAGTCAGCAGCATGCCTTCAAATATTTCATCAAAATATTCAAGGTGTCTCTTCCAAATTATTAGAAATTGAAATGTTTTTAGAAAAAACAATGTTTGTCTTTGCATGTTTTAGTGAGCACTGGTTGAAGGATTACCAGATGCTAATTAGTTTTGAAAATTACAATGTGGGCAGTTGTTTTAACCGCAAATCTATGTTACGTGGTGTTTCCCTCATCTTATTAAAAAAAAGCTTAAAATTTAAGCAACGTAATAACATTGTTAACTTATCAGTGGACCATTGCATCGAAATGTCCTGTGTTGAGCTAGATAAGCATATCATAGTGTGCGTGTACAGACCCCCAAACCATAGTATAAAGAGAAGGAAGTAGGTTATCTTCACACAAAGTATATATAGTATCTATGCATCGACGCACGCACACTTTGTGATAGCCCCGACTGGCGCACTGAGAAACGGGTCGAGATTTTGTTAAAGTGTGCGTGCGTCGATGCATAGATACTATGGCGCACACATACAAGCCGCGCGCGGTGCGTTTGTATGAAGATAACCTACTTCCTTCTCTTTATACTATGGTTTGGGGGTCTGTACACGCACACTATGATATGCTTATCTAGCTCAACACAGGACATTTCGATGCAATGGTCCACTGATAAGTTAACAATGTTATTACGTTGCTTAAATTTTAAGCTTTTTTTTAATAAGATGAGGGAAACACCACGTAACATAGATTTGCGGTTAAAACAACTGCCCACATTGTAATTTTCAAAACTAATTAGCATCTGGTAATCCTTCAACCAGTGCTCACTAAAACATGCAAAGACAAACATTGTTTTTTCTAAAAACATTTCAATTTCTAATAATTTGGAAGAGACACCTTGAATATTTTGATGAAATATTTGAAGGCATGCTGCTGACTCCCTTTTTGACATCTATTTACTAGAGATCAAGAAGATACCTTGTTGACGGTAGGCATAACTATTCTGTCGCTGGTATCCTCTGTTGTCTTATGTACTAGTTTAAATGATTATCCAGAGCTTGCCCCATGACTTCAATACCATCACATGGCAGTGAGATGCAACTACTAGTGGCCCCCACGTTAAAAAATGAATCTTCCATAGAGATGCATGGAAACTCCTTCGAACTATTTATATAAGTATTTGCAGCACTAGAGCTACCGTTATTAAGGCTCTCCACCTGATTCTTAGTAAAATTACTAAACATTGTGGATTTCATTATACAAGACTGCGACGTACTTACGCTTCTGCGTCAGAAGCTAGTCGCACGCCGTCTGCGGCTAGCTTCTTCGGAAGGGCGGACCTATCCGATTCGGACGAGTCCCTCATAAGCGTCTTGGACGCGTAAAATTAGCTAATAGCCTTGCTATTGTGTGTCTAAAACTAATTGGCAAATATACTGTATCCCTAGTCGATTTTAAGTTTTCCACAAAAATGTTTGTGTCAAAAAACATAAACTTACCACTATAGTGACTTAGTAAAAAGTGCATGTGTTTATTAAAACTATGAATATAATTATTTTGTCTAATTGACAATTGCTCAAAATAAGGAAATGCACACTTACAAAATGAGTACATACTTTCAAAATGAGGCTGGATTGTTTGATTACCCGACAGCGAAAGGAGGGTTATGTTTTTTTTTAAATTAAACTTTATGCACCAGTAAAAGTGGGTTTACCTCGTGTCACTAAGAAATAACGCTTTAATAACTAATGTTGAAGAAGAAACATTAGCAAGTCAACATGAGTTTTAGCACAAATAGCCTACTCCAGGTGTAGGATATTAAAAAATAGCGTTATCGTTATACAAGATATTAAACTGTAAAAGTGTGTGCAACACACTATCTCTGCTATTTTCATAGTCCGACGGGATGACAATAATCTGGAGATCTGGGGGGCTAAAAAGGCCACTTTAGGAGAATCAAAGTCAAATTTCATTTTCATCTTTATTGCTTACACATTAGGTTCAAAGTTGATTGAGAAAATTTGCCTTTCTGGTTCTGCTAAAGTGGCCTTTATAAACCGAATGCATTGTGGCAACTATTGCACTGTGTTTTGTTTTGTCTGTGGTGTGTGACCAGAGCCTCGTGGTAGGATGATGTCCGGTCCTGACATAGTTGCAGATTTATAGATATGATAGTAATTAGTTTTCTTTTAATTTTGTGTTCTTGTGCGTCATTTTTTGCAGAATAAACGTATTTTCTTCTTTTTTCTTTCATCTTCTTTTCTTTCTAATTCCGGACTGTTACATCAAAATATTTGCCGACGGAAAAACACCTAGCACCACTTTTCGCCCAAGCACTAACTCGGTACTCACACTAACGACCTACAGACAAACACACAAAAAAAAGTGTCAAAACTACGACCAACGGAACAACTACAAGCCACAGCAGAAAGTCTAATCCATGAAAACGTTTCAGTAAGAATACGGTCAACTTAAATAAATGGAATAAAGTTTTACATCGCTACAAAAGATTGTCGTTCTATTGATTTTCAGTAGCAATTCAACTAGAAGCTTGTTTTCCAAAGAATATTATTTGTAGTTTGAGAAGGTATCTCTAGAAAGATATTTCTGCTGTTACTGTTGAATTGTAAGCCAATCAGGGACATTGTTTTAAATGCAATATTTTTTTTAAACCGGCCAAGTGCGAGTCGAAATCTCACACGAAGAGTTCCATATCACAAACCGAAAAAAACACGTTTTTTGAAAGAGGTTTTTTAAATTTAATTTATTTTCTATCATTTGTTGGTAAAGCCGCAATAAAAAACATCCTCCGTGAAAATTTCAACTGTCTACCTATTACAGTTCTTAAGATACAGCCCGCTGACAGAAGTATAGACGAACAGACGACAGACGGATAAACGTACAGCGGAGGCTTAGTAATAGGGTTCCGTTGGTTACCCTTCGGATACGGAACTCTAAATAGGCAAAAATGTTTGTTTGTTTGTAAAAGGAAATCTGTGCAAGCACTGGTCCGAATACAAAAGTTATCGGAATACAAAGTCTCTCTTCACTGATAGCAAGCACCATTTTTGCTGAGTAGCATGGCTTGTATAGTATACCTAATCCCGAAAAAAATTAAGAGCCCCGAAAAAAAAAAAAGCTTAAAATTTAAGCAACATAATAACATTGTTAACTTATCAGTGGACCATTGCATCGAAATGTCCTGTGTTGAGCTAGATAAGCATATCATAGTGTGCGTGTACAGACCCCCAAACCATAGTATAAAGAGAAGGAAGTAGGTTATCTTCATACAAACGCACCGCGCGCGGCTTGTATGTGTGCGCCATAGTATCTATGCATCGACGCACGCACACTTTAACAAAATCTCGACCCGTTTCTCAGTGCGCCAGTCGGAGCTAACACAAAGTGTGCGTGCGTCGATGCATAGATACTATGGCGCACACATACAAGCCGCGCGCGGTGCGTTTGTATGAAGATAACCTACTGGGTTCTCTTTATACTATGCCCAAACCCTCAAAACTTTACTTTATTTGAATCAACTATGGAAGATATCCTTGCAAAACTTGCAGCTGGTAACAAGCCCGCGATTATTTGTGGGGATTTTAATATTAATATTTTAGAAATTAATTCAAATAGCAGCAGATTTATAAGCCCTTTTAAATCGTTTAATTTGTCTAATGTGTTTACAGAACCAACTAGGGTAACACCAACTTCTTCAACCTGTATCGATAATGTATTCTGCGATTGTGAATATTTAGATAAAGCCATAGTTAATTCCTTCCCTCTGATCATAGTGGTCAATTGGTAACATTTAAATTTTAAAGCAGCCTTGGAAAAAAATCATAAACAATGTACTCCAATTACAACTGGCAAACTAGCTAACTATAAGTTAAATTTTCTAGGCCATAACATTGAAGATGCTAATAAATTTTATGATAATTTCTTTTCAGTGGTTCTAAAGGAATTCAATGCAACTTTTGAAAAGAAGTCTAAGGATACTTTCCCCAAGTATGTATTTAGTGACTGGGCGACTAAAAGCATTAGGATAAGTAGGGAAAGACTATATAAGCTATATGGCCTTAAGCCTGTCATAAACACTGATTATTTTAATAAGTTTGTAAACAAAAATTCTAAAGTGTTCAGAAATACTTGCAAGGTAGCTAAAGCCCTATATATTAGCAACAAGATCAAATCGTCAGAAAATAAAACAAAGACAGTTTGGAAAGTTATTAATAAGGTATTTAATGGAAATAAAGAACGAAACACTGATTATTTACTGAAGACTACACATGGTGCCAAAAGCTCTAATTTAGAAGTAGCTCAACTATTTGTAAATTTTTTCACCAATATATCAACTAAAACTACGGATTTATTAAAAGCTAACGTTCCAGGTTGTACGGTTGAATTCCAGCTCAAACATATCTACCCTGTGACAGTCATAAAAGCTTTCCGGCAAATCAAAATCAAATTGACCGAAGACATATGGGGAATGTCTATTAAAGTGTGCACGTCCATAATTGAAACTGTAGCACCATACTTGGCTTTAATATTTAATTTATGTGTGGACCAAGGAGTCTGTCCGGATATAATGCGTCGCTTTTGGGGAAATAAACGTCTTTTCTTTCTTTCTTTCTTTCTAATGAAATATAGTAAGGTTATACCACTATTTAAATCGGGCGACAGCAAAGACACCAATAATTATAGACCTGTATCTGTTTTGCCGATTTTTAGCAAAGTGTTTGAAAAAGTAATGCTCAATCAGATGCTGAATCATTTTAAAATCAATAAAATCTTACACGATCAACAGTATGGTTTTACCAGGGGTCGTTGTACGACTGACGCTGGTGCCACGTTGTTAAAACACATATATTCAGCGTGGGAAGAGGCACAAGATGCCATAGGAATCTTTTGTGACCTCTCCAAGGCATTTGATTGCGTAAATCACGAAACCTTGCTCCTAAAGCTAGGACATTACGGACTAGGTAAACTTGCACTTAGTCTAGTAAAATCTTACTTAAATGATGACAGCAGCAAGTTCAAGTAAATGGTGTCAATTTACGGGGTTTAAAAGTCAAAATGGGGGTACCACAAGGCTGTATTTTGGGTCCTTTCCTCTTTCTAGTATATATGTATTAATGATCTACCTCATCTTATTAAAAACGCTTTTTT
This sequence comes from Lacanobia oleracea, assembly GCA_950371165.1. Taxonomy (NCBI): domain Eukaryota; kingdom Metazoa; phylum Arthropoda; class Insecta; order Lepidoptera; family Noctuidae; genus Lacanobia; species Lacanobia oleracea. The sequence goes on from OX493405.1 coordinate 7,404,234, forward strand.
TGCTGACGATACGTCCTTAATTTTTAAGATAGATAGACGTTCCATAAATCTTGACGACGTAATTAACGCTCTACAGCAGCAGCAGGTCCAAAATTGGTTTACTGCTAATAATTTAGTATTAAATGGGAAAAAACTAAATGCATCATATTTGCCTTACCAAACGTTAAAAGAAATGATTGCGACATAGTATTGAACAAGGAGAAACTTGAATTCGTCGAAAACACGGTTTTCCTGGGGATTACGCTTGACTCAAGGCTACAATGGGGTCCTCATTTAACATCTCTTGCGGGATGGCTCAGTTCAGCAGCATACGCTGTCAGTAAAATCCGTCAATATACTGATATAGATACCGCGAGGCTGGTCTATTTTAGTTACTTTCATAGTATCATGTCTTACGGTATCTTATTATGGGGACGTGCTGCAGACATCCCAGTCCATATTGATCCTGCAGAAAAGAGCCATCAGAGCCATTTACAATCTCCGTCGACGTGATTCCCTAAGAGAACTGTTTAAGGATATCAACATCATGACGGTACCTTGTCAATACATTTACGCAAATATTATGTATGTTCGTAAAAATCTTCATCTTTTTAGCAAGATTAGTGACAGGCATAATTTTAATACTAGAAATAGGAACAAATTAGATCAACCCCGATTCAGATTGGCCAAAGTACACACTTCTTTTATGGTGTACTGTGTTAAATTTTATGATAAAATACCAGTTGATATACTCGAACTGAATGAGAGAAAATTTAAAGCATGCATAAATCGCACACTATGTAGACAAGCGTATTATAAACTGAAAGATTATATCCTCGATAAAAACGCTTGGCTAAATGCTGGTCCTGCTCCACAGTCACAGCTGCTTAGGTCCACTTTTTAGGTTTCTATGTTTTTATATTTGGAAGAGATGCTCGCTCCTTTTAGAGGTTCTTACATTATTTCGTTTATTTATTCTTATATACATACAAATTATATTATTATATTAATTACTTATTTATTCTTTTTGATGTAAGATCTTAATCGTTCTCTTTATTAATTCATTTTTCATTATTTGGTCAAAGACAACCATAGTTTTGTGTAAAGTAGAAGCATATTTTTCAAATTTTGTAAATGTGAGTACCATGAAACCATTTACATTTTATGTGAGTAGTTATAGTTTTACTTGTTGGACATGAACGAGCATGGTGGTTGAGAGCATGTCATGCTCACTCAAATGGCTCGCTGATGGCGGCGCGTGGGTTTGATCGTTCGGTTCCCTTCGAAATGGTTGAGCTGAAAGGTGCCGATTCACGCGTCATGTTCGTGAACGGGCGCCGTCGGTTGAGACTGGTCATCTCTTAACTGCCATTAGCTCATTTTAATCTTTATATTTTAAATTCTTATACTAAGCTTTTTTTTTTCCTTTGCATTGTCCTCACATGCAGAAGCAACAAGTATATGTAAATTAGAATTTTGTAAATCAGAACATGATTTAAAAGAGTGTCTTGCACGTTCTTCTCCATAGAGGTCTACGCTTTGGAACGTGCAAATAGCTTCCATATTTTTGACTGACCGACCTTGACGTTTCAAAAGTGGCTGTGAATGGTTTATTTGAAATAAAATGCTTTGAATTTGAATATCTGCGAAAGCATTTGTAAACTTTTTGGCATTTGCATATTTGATATCAACCTCATAGGCTATGAATCAGAACCAATAGGTAGGTACCAGGAATTCTGTAGGGCACACAAATATGTAGGTATGTAAATACAGTTCGGAAATCACTGAAGCACACCCAACTGGTCAGTTATTGCTTTGATTGAACTCAACTCAAATATTATACCTGGTAAGGCATGATGTTATGTTTATTATAATAAAGTCTACGAAGGTAAATTGATACGATGATAGGTATCTAGAGGGTTAGGTAACAATATAATTATGTATATACTAGTTGACCCATGCAACTTCGTTTGCGTCACAATTTTCATTACTGCTCCGCTCCTATTGGTCTTAGCGTGATGATATATATATATAAATGGGCTATCTAACACTGAAAGAATTTTTCAAATCGGACCAGGAGTTCCTGAGATTTGTGCGTTCAAGCAAACAGACGAACAAACTTTTCAGCTTTATATATTAGTAAGTATATAGATATAAGGTCATTACCTGCCTAGCCTTTTCCCAACTATATTGGGGCCGGAAGCGCATTGTCATATTTAAGGGCGATGATGGGTAGCTGGTATACATTATGGAAACATTAGCAAAACAACGAAAAAAGTGACTGCAAAAGCCAATTAATAAATTCCAAACTTATAACTTTTCAAGCAGTCTGCAGTTGCACCATCTGTATAAGATACACTTACATTTTTCCAGGTACGTTTCCCATGGTATTTTTAAAGGCGAGACTATTGCCATCAACACAAATTCAGACTTATGGAAAAATCCTTGAAGACTTTTTCCGAGCCTAATCAAACCTAAGATCTCATGATCAGCAGGTCTAAAAAGGCCAATTTAGCAGAATCATATATTATAAGAATCATAATATTAACCACACATTGATCAGTGAAATTTCATTTTCATCTTTATCGCTAACGCATTAGGTTCAAGATTGATTGGGAAAATTTGACAGTGACGGATAGCGTTATGTGCTTTCTGGTTCTTCTAAAGTGAACTTTTTAGACACCTAGCAGTAGGATTTACGCATTTAAGACGTTGCCGTTAACTTAAATCATCACACTTTCATCATCAATCTGTTGTGAAAAAGAGCTGGTGCAATTTTTCCTGTATAGCTCGTCTTTCTCTGTCTCACAAAAGAAAGATCAGTGACACCCATTATCTCGGATTGAAAGTCACTTTTTAGGGTTCCGTACCCAAAGACCAACGGGAGTCCATTACTAAGCCACCGCTGTCCGTTCAACCGCCCGTCTGTCCAACCGTCGTGGACTGTCTGTTAGAGGGCTGTGTCTCATGAACCGTAATAGGTAGACAGTTGAAATTTTCAGTTAGTATTTCTGTTATCGCTATAACAACTATGGCCTAGCCTTTTCCCAACTATATTGGGGTCAGCTCTCCCAGTCAAACCGGATTCAGCTGGATACCAGTATTTTACGTGGAGCGGCTGCCTGCCAGACCTCCACAACCCATTAACTGGGTAAAACGGCAGTTCTTGGCAAGACTGGTGTCAGATTTTACTGGCTTCTGACAGTCCGTAACGACTGTCAAAGATCCACAAATGACAGCCGGGACCAACGGCTTAACGTGCTTTCCGAGGCACAGAGGAAACACGGTATGTTTAGATGGTCACCCATCCACAGACTAACCTTGGCAAGCGTTGCTTAACCTTGAAGATCGACCCGTGCGGCTTTTATTATCTAGCCACGAGCTCCTCAACTATAACAACTAATAATAAAAATCTTGTTAGATGGAACGGAACCCTTCGGGCCTTCATGCACGAGCTCGACTCGCACTTGACAGGTTTTTCTGGAATCCAAGGTTTAAGCAGCCTAACAGTTAAGATAGCTGGACCCAGGGGTTGTAAGACCCTCTTGTATGTTTAGCTACGCAATCCCTCATATATCACAAAACATTTTACCATTTGAAAGGAATTTGTTCTTAAATTTTGTTACGCATGACGTGATGTGACGTTAGCCGACTGCGCTGAATAGGAGCATAAATCTTTAGGGATGCGGCTTCCCATTTTTATGTTTATTTCATTGTAACAAAAAGCGATTAATCTAAATAAAAATGGCACGCCGGAAAGGGTGGTGTTAATTATGTATGAGTTCTGTTGTTTAGATAATAAACATTGCTTTTGTTTGAAGGTTATTTTGCGAATCATTTATTAGTATCTACTTCAAATGCAACAGTTTGTTTGTTACTCATTAAACTTATTTGGAGAATAGTATTCGTTGAAATAATTATAGACAGTGATAGTTAATGGGTTGGAGAGGTCTGGTAGGCAGACGCTCCACGTAAAATACTAGTAGGTATTTAACTGAATCCGGTTTGACTGGAAGCCGACCCCAATATAGTTGGGAAAATGCTAGGCATAATATGATATGTGGTATTGATCGCACAATCCATTACAGTAATTAACTGTAAATAGAATCGTTATCACAGCATTTTATAATTACGACGAATCTTCATCATGATTTATCACAAAGGTAAAATCAGCAACAAGTGAATTTTTAATCGCATTTTTTAGTTTCCACTTAATAAACTGTCTTGTAAATGCTTTCGTAAAAGTTAGTTTATATTAATCTTAACTTTTTTCTCCACGGCTTTGCTCCCTTTGTCTCATCATCATCTGCCTAGCCTTTTCCCAACTATATTGGGGTCAGCTCTCCCAGTCAAACCGGCTGAATACCAGTATTTTACGTGGAGCGGCTGCCTACCAGACCTCCACAACCCATTAACTGGGTAAAACGGCAGTTCTTGGCAAGACTGGTGTCAGATTTTACTGGCTTCTGACAGTCCGTAACGACTGCCAAAGATCTACAAATGACAACCGGCTTTGCTCCCTTTGTCTACGCTTCCATTTTACTGGGATGAAAAGACTAAGGTCAACGATAGTCGTAGCTTCAGTCAGTAAAATATTTTTTGTAATAGGATAACATTATTTTATATAATACAAACCTTCATTTATGACATTATAAATAGGTTAACCTCGGATCAAACAATACGTAATTATGTTATTACTTTAGCCAACAAAAACTACAAACATCGTTGTATCGACAACAATCTTTCACAAATGAAATCCTGAAAGCCTATCCTTTGTAATAATTGCTATTTCTGGTCTACATCTTCTTCAAGGATGGTCGAACCCAAATACAGGTAATTTAGTTACCTGAGTCTAGAAACCCAATATCTTATTATACACTCCACTTCGCACAGTTTCAATATAACTTCTGCTCAACCTGAACGAAACTTACGTATAAATCATATTCGTTTTTCTACTTACCTTATTTAAGCTTGAGTTATTTCAAGCAAAAAGGCGGGAAGGAAAACCAAATGGCGTCGCTGCAGCAAGCCCGTTTAATATAAGCAGACCGTAAACACACGCTTTCTCTGCACTTGCTACCTAGTGTTACCACACCTCATAAATCACCCCGCACATTAGAACAAGCAGCTCGCTACTAAACTTTGCATCAATTTACTAAACGACCGAAGTCGCGAACAAAAGCTAGTCGCTACAAATATCTGCTTTGTTCCTATAACAGACAATTTTCAAAGGGACAATACAAAAATAAAATTCGCGAGCAAACAAAAACGGGTGGCAACACAATACAGTGTTGAGTAATGGTCCCGTAGTGAGTGTTCTCTGCGACGCGCGGAACCCATGTCGCGAGACACGGACGGTGCTGAATTGATTGCCTGGATGTCACACCTGGAGCTGCGATACAATTTTTATCACCTACGTACCTCGTTCAATATTTTTATACTAGCAGAAGTCAAAAGGAATTGCTTTATTCCCGTATTTCAAAGGGTTTCATTTTATTGTTGCGTGTAATATAGAGTTAGTATCTCCATTCAATATTCTCCTTTTACTTACTTTCTCGCTTCGTAACACAATGTTGATGAGAACACTAGTTTACGAGATATAACTGATGTTGAAAATCGTTGTAAACAACTTTTTCTATTGAACAATAGAGGTAGTGCTTTCAGGTGGAGTTCGACGGAACAATGCAGCTTTGTACCGTGTGATCCAAGGCTGAACGCAGTTCCATGTCATGTTTATGTGATCTTCAAGGTAACTTGGGTTATATATCGCGAGTGAGTTTCCTAAACGGGTTAGTTATTATTGAACTAAGAAGTTAATTGTTTTAGTGGCACTAATGATTGCAGCCTGTACGGCGTGGAACGCTCCGACGACACACGTTTTACAAACGCGCGCTCACGGCGCTGTAGATGAACAATAAGCAGTACTGTCTGAGTCTATATTTCATTAAAAGTTAGTCTGCGTCATCTGCACGTCAACGGCGTGTTGAAAAAACGTCGTGTGCAAAGGCCTTTAGATCTCTCGTGTTTTCAATGACGCAGCACTGTTTGTTATGAAAATAATGGTACTTAATAAATAATGTAGGTTGGGACTTAGTGCAAATAAGTGATACCACAGAGATACTAACACAGTTTTAAGTTTTATTTACTAACACAATTGTAATTATATTTAAACATAGGTAAAGGTGTAAACATGGGTCTTTGTAACCTGAATAAAAATTAATATATATTGTTGTATTTAATCATTATTATGTTAGCCTGGAATCATCCGGTGCTTATAAGTGCACTACTCTTTTCTACGATTTTTCGGACACTTTCCGATGCTTTCGGACATCCTTTGTTTTACGGCTAAACCTTGACAGTATGAAAACTTTAACATGATTGATGTTCGTACCTTCTAAAAGCTGATCATTTTATGTTCAAGCAAGCAAGATATAAATACCTATCTGCTCTAGTTCCTTCAACAAGTTTCATAGTAAGAAGGCTTTGAAGATACTTCAGTCGTTCCGATACTTGTACTAGGAACTCAAGAACGTTAGGAAGAAACGACTCCGACGGGTTTTGCCTATAAATGTCTAAAGTGACAGTATTTTTCCTTCAAAAGAAACTTATCGACGTCGTCACGTTGATAAGTTTCTTTTACCGGAAGACGAGATTGACAGAATTTTGGTTGGGGTAAGCTTGGCGCAGTACCTGAGAAATTAGCTTCTGCTTAGGAATACTGAAGTTACTGAACTGAATATTATAAACAAACTATAAAACCGCTTCTCTTGGTATATTCATGAGAAGAGGAGGGATGAAACGTATGTTACTTAAAAAGTTATGAATGTGAAATGTGGATGGATGGAGAAGGAGGCCAAAGAAAAAAATGATAGATTATGCGAGGAGCCATATGAAATAAAAGAGAATTAGTGATAGCGTAACGTTAACAAGATAGAATGGAAGACAAAACGTTTTGGGCCGGCATGAAGTTGCAATGAATAAGGGCAGGAAGATGACGATAAAACGTATAAAACCTAGTTGAACCTGATTTGATGGTCGCAACCGTTAATGCTGACCTTGATATCATCATCATCCACAGCCCAAACTTGCCAATTGCTGAGCACAAGCCTCTCTTTTTCAATCACGTTCTTGCACTAGCCTTATCCAGGTTTTAGTCGCAATGACAACTATGTCGTCTACACATATTTCTGCTGGACGACCCACACTTCTTCTTGCAGTCCGTGAACGCCACTCGGTCACTGCCTTACTCCACCTGTTATCACCGCGCCTTGGTAGGTGTTCTGCCCAGCTCCATTAAAGTTCCGTAATACGTTTTCCGATGTCGAAAACTTTCGTAAATCTTCGGATCTCGACATTTGGAAACAATCCATAGCTCTCTGCAACTCACAACCTGTACAGTCTCCTGCGTGAGCGTCCATGTCTGGCCACCGTTAGTCATGGTGGACAAAACACAGTGAGAGGCGGGACTTCCGACATTGTGGATAATTGATGTACAGAGTTCTATTTCGATATTGGACAAAAGTGGAATGGAACTCTCTGCCTGCGTCTGTGTTTCCAAAAGCTTACAACCCTAATCTCTTCATAGTTAGAGTGAACAGGCTCCTTCTGGGTAGGCTCGCTCCATCGTAGACTGTCTCTGTCATCTCTGACATAGACTACAGTCAAGAGCAAACCCATAACTAATAAAAAAAAGGAATCAGATGTTATGAAAATTCTGTTTTATTTTATTTATGTTTGGTTCGTAATTTCCTAATAATTATAAAAGCGACACGATTTTCAGGATTTTTGGTACCGAGACAGACCCCGGAGATTGTAATCTATTTTTTGGCTTTTTTTTCTTTAATTATTTTTAATCAATATTTAATTATTATAATAAGCATTTCCTTAAGTTTAAGTTTATATTCGTAGATCAATAATTACTGTAGGTAAATGAAAAAATGTATCAGTGTAACAAATAGACACTAAGAACAGGGTGCTAAAAACACTGGTCTGTAATGACGTCATAACAAGCTAAAGCACTTCACAAAAAAATGTTCACTGTCCGTTACTAATTAAATTAAAAAACAGCCACATCCCACACGCGCTACCGCCCGGGCGCACAAAAATGTAATAAAATTAAACAAATGGTCTCTGTTAACTGGTCAGACGAATATTTTTTTCATCAGAGAGTTTATCAGGAAAATTATTACTGATACTCAGCATAACATCTGCAATCGTCGGTATGAAGACAACCGGTGGAGAAGACTCATATTTTCACAGCAACCTGTAATGTTGTGAAACTTGCACTAGATCACAACTTGAGTCCAACTTTATGCTCTTATCAACATAATCATTTGAGTCCTTGAGTTTGACCGATCTACTGTTTTTCGTATCCAGTGGGTTCACACAGGTCATTGATCCATCTTGTGTGATGCCTTTCGGTGTTGCGTTTTCTCATTGCCAATCCCGAACGTATTGCTCATCATCCGGAACGGAACCTAAAATGATTATTTAGCAACACACAAAAAGTCTACGATTTTCCTCTTTAACTCATATTTGGCTGTATGAAATATCTCTCACAGTGCTTTCCGACGCACGGAGGAAACTCGTTATGTTAAGATGGTCACCCATCCACAGACCAACCTTGGCAAGCGTTGCTTAACCTCGAAGATCGACCCGTGCGGCTGTTATTATTTAGCCACGAGCTCCTCAAAATGGGCAAAGGCCTCCCCCAACTCCTTATCCACAGCCATCTCGAGCCAATCCTTGCAGTGGGCTTCGAAGTCGTCTCGCCACCTTTTCCTTGGCAGCGCAGTCCATCCACAGGCACCCACTTTGTAGAGACTATTGCCAAGCGGTCACTGTGAGTTCGGCTGACGTAACCCGTGAATATTGGTGATGAAATAAATTATACAAACCAGTTCATCATCATCATATCAGCCGGAAGACGTCCACTGCTGGTCATAGGCCTCCCCCAAGCGTCGCCACAACGACCGGAACTGCGCGTTTCGCATCCATCAGCTACACGCGATCGCGACAAACCGGTTACTTAGATTGAAACAATTTCAATTACATAATAATCTTTCAGTAATACCGTTACGGATACCAAGTTAATTCTGTACTTTGTTTAACTTAGTTAATAAGAATTGTAGACAGATATTCTCGTTCCTAATTCGGTTTAAAGTCGAACCGACAGCTGAATTGTGTCGCCTTTTAAAGATAAATTGTGCTGGTTCACAATAAAACCTAATATATTGTAGTGAACTGACAAATTCTTGGACAATTTTCTTCTTGTTGGAAAACGTTTTTAGCTGTTTAACACGTCCAATTAACGAATCTGTAGCATGTCAAACACGTATTTTGTCATCTTTCAGGATAGACTCGCAATTTGTCAAAAACGGAACTCGATAGACACGCAGTTCGACAGACACGCAACATGACATGACAGAAACGCATTTTGTGAGAAATGCCAATCTGACGAGTGAGATGCATTTCTGTCAACCTGCGTTTTCAAGCGAAATGCGTATTTGATCTATTGCGTTTCTGACGACATACTGGTGATTCCCGTTAACAGGCAAATGAAGACCAAAAAAGTTGTTTAAACAAATACAATCAGAAAAAAAGTTCGGAATTTTCCAGGAAGGGTTTTGCTTTCGAGTTTCTGCATATCGGATATTCGCAATAAGTTCTATCTATGTTATGCTGACTTTCCGGAAAAATGCTATTTTCATACGATTGGAGAATCATGTTACTACCCCATTATTAATTTCTTTGAATATTTTGAGTCATTTGAAAACTTTGTTATCCAAAATCAAATTATAATTTTTCTCATAAAAGTTTAATTAGCAAGTTATTTTATTAAAAATATCGAAAAGAAATATTTTTTAAACCACTGGCTATTCTGTGGTTCTCTGAGTAAATACACAAATAATGCCCTGTTTGTAATAAGTCTCGAAGTTTCATTAAGTTAGAATAGGAATAAAAAACTAAAAGCTATTACATGCAAGGTACTCCAGCAAAATCCTTGATCCGAATACCGCCACAAAGCCAACAATAAGCTTAGGTCCTTAAACTTTAATAATCCAGCATCAAACACTCAGATATGTTTGTTTCCCTCATTATTTTTCTTCCAAAAAGCCTACAAAGGAAACGAGGCATTCAAAAAAACAGCGGCTATTGTGCTTTTCTTCCACCACATTTGCAGTTTCTTCATCACGCCTTGAAAAATGAAAGCGTTTTTCTAGAGAAGCTCCATCCATATTTATATTATAAACTTAACTTTGTCTGTCTGTTACTGACCTGCCATGTTCTAAAACCCGTGTAACATGCTCGCTTCGAACTCTTTGCTCACCCGTGCTCCAGATTAGCAAGATACTCTCAATCAAGACATCTGAGTTGTCGCGGCGTACTGATTAAGGCCGCGGACACAAATTCAGCGGCACGGCAGCGGCGGCGGCGACGGCGTGACCAGCGGCGTGTTCAAATGTTCCATATATAGATGACTAGTTGACCCGCGCTTCTTCGTCGTCGTCACAATTTTCATTCCTGCTTCGCTCCTATTAGTCTTAGCGTGATGATACTCCTATATATCCTATAGCCTTCCTCGATAAATGGGCTATCTAACACTAAAATAAAGCAGAAGAGAAGCTTTATATATTAGTATAGATATGTATTAGTATGGAACTCGTTCACGAAGGCAGCGGCGGCGGGCGGCGTGTCAGGAGTGTTTTCTGGGGCCTATTTAATAAAACTTACTGGTGACAAGTGACAATTAACGGGTTACAATTGTATGTTCGACAAGTTTCTGTTTAATAAAGCAAAATTCCCTTATAAAATCCTGACAAATTGTAGATTACGCCATATTTGTCTATGGCACATATTTTTTTTCAGCTTCCATAATTGTAAAATGTCAGGACAAATATTAATACATGTGAATTAGTTCGTGTCAACGTGTTACACATTACAAAAAATGATTAAGAGCATTAATTATTTAGCTAAGGATCAGTGTAGATAGACTATAAAATGCTCGAGCATCCTATAAAACATTTTTGCTGTAGGTACAGTCTTGAGTCAAAATAATGCATTATGACGCTCCAAGACACCTCACAGGGAAACATCTAAAGCACGCGTTTTGTGCCATGATTCACTTCATAATCAATTTTTTCTAGCAAAAACTGGTCAAGTTCGAGTTTGTATCATGAAAACTTTATTTGAATTTTTTTATTGTTTCTCAAGAGCCCATAGTTACATATTATAATAGGTCTTTACCTATGAAATTGCCGTTTTGTATGAAAAAATTTAAACGATTTTTTTTCATGTATTTTTTATTTGTATTAATCGAAGTAATCACCCATGCAATCAATGCATCTTTGCCAACGCAGTGGCAGTTTATTGATGCCCTTCTTAAATAAATCAGCTGGACGGGAGGCAACCAATTCTTCAAAGGCATTTTGTACTGCCTCTCGGGTATTTAATTTTTTTCCAAGAAGTTTCCAAATTCTGGAAAAAGTAGTAGTCTGTAGGCGCAAGGTCTGGTGAGTAGGGCGGATGACGGAGAGCTTCCAACCCCAGTTGCAACTTGGAGACCGTCTGCTGTGCAGTATGAGGTCGCGCGTTGTCGTGCAGGAGCAGCGGAGACGAGCGATTGACTAATGCTGGTTGGAGATGTGCCAGCTTCTCCATCATTGTGTTCAGTTCTTCACAGTACACATCTGCAGTAATGCTCACCCCGTTTGGTAAGAAGCTGTGATGAATCACACCGGCGCTAGACCACCTAACAGTGACCATCACTTTTCTAGGGGTAAGTTTTCGTTTAGGGCATTGTTTAGGTGCTGAACCAGGATCCAACCAAACTTGCTGAGCGCTTGCGGTTATCAAACAGAATCCATTTTTCATCGCAGGTAACAATGCGGTTCAAAATTCCTTCATTTGTGTGTCTGTTGAGCAGTGCAAGGCACGTCTCGACGCGTACTTCGCGCTGGCGATCATTGAGTTCGTGGGGCACCCATTTGTCAAGCTTTTTTACCTTGCCAATTTGACGCAAAAGAACCAATATTGTTTTGACGCTAACGTTGAAAGCTGCTGCTAATTGAGCCGTAAATTGTGTGTATCACCAGCTTCCAAAATCGCCTTTAATTCGTCATTGTCGACCAAAGTCTTCGGACGACCGCGAGGTTCATTTTTCAGGTCGAAATTTCCAGAACGGAAGCGAGCAAACCAATAACTCCCCCCCCCTCCGTACGTGGTCGCGAGCGGACGTGTATTTGTGTGCTCCGGTATTTTTAATCTAAAATAATAGTTAATTGTGCAATTTCAATTATAAGAGTCGTGTATACTTGTGACCAATAACAATACCTATAAAACAGTGCATAAACCATACCTGTGCTCAAACAATTACTCAAGTTATTGTTAAAAACATTTTAAAAGTGACAGTGTCGTGCAAAGTGAATGACCTCTGCAAACAAAGGACACGGTCATTACGCACGTTCAATTCTTTTACTTGTAACTTGGGATCACCAATTTGAACAAGCTACGTCAAGTCTAGTTGGCGCCGAGTAATGCGCATGCGACTGTGTAACTACGTAATCGAAAAGTCGTGACTTCGAATCCACCGTGAAAAGAACTTTTTGTATTTTTAAATTCACTTTTATTTTGATACAGTAGTGTCTATAACACTTTTTGACATCATACATAAATTTTACGACATCAAAGAAGGCTTTAAATATGTTTAAGACGCCGCCGAAATCTCCTATGGAATTTGCTACTCCGTCACGCTCTGAGTCTGATTTACCAAAACTATGCGTGGAAGAAGGCTTATTGCTAGATGTCAGCCCAATTAACATTACTCAGAGAGCTAAGCGTCGTCGACCGTCTAATGATAGTAGCCACTTGGGCAGCTTTGCCGACAAATTCTTGGATTTAAAGAACGAGCTTAAATCCGACCTCAAGGAATTGATAAACGATTTAATGCGTTCTCAGAACTCTCGCATGGACACATTCGGAAAGCATATATTAGATATTAAATCTCAATATACAAAAATAGAAGAAATAACCAAGGAAATCGAAAAATCAATGACAGCAATATCATCTGAATTAACTTTTTTAGAGAAGAAAATCGCTAAGCTTGAATTAGACCGTAACGAGATGGCAAAAGGGCTAGTTTCCATTGAAGAAAAACTGGATAATATTGATCGCAGCTGTATAAAGACTTGCATCGAGATACGTAACGTACCTAAGCGTCCAAAAGAAACGAAAAACGACTTGTACACTTTGGTTCAACATCTGTCCAAAGCACTGGATGCTGACATTCAACTCTCGGACATACGTGACGTTACAAGATTGCCTTCTAAAAGGGAAAATAAAACCTCCAACATCAGCATCGAGTTTTCAAACACCCTACAAAGAAGTAATTTTTTAATAGCCGCCAAGCAGTTTAACAGAAAAAACTCCAATAATAAAATTAATTCAACTCACTTAGGCTTTGAAGGACCTACTGGCCCTATCTATATTGCTGAACAGCTTACCGCTCTATCCAAAAAGCTTTTCTATACAGCAAGAAACTTTGCCAAGCAGAATGGGTACGCCTATTGCTGGACGTCAAATGGACGTGTAATGTTGAAGAAAAATGCTGATAGTCCATACATTCTGGTAAAGAATGACCAACACCTGCTGCAAATCTCGCAACTTAGCAACGATCAACAATTGCTGCAGACATCTCACCCTAATGATGCATGACTCTTAATCACGCTAGTATGTTTCAAACTTAACTTATTTTTCTCATCTTATATAATTATCTTAGAATATTGTAATATTAGTAACGCTTGCTTGTATACGTTTTTAATGTTAAATAGTTTCAACTCACACTCACACTATCTTACTCAAACATTTATACACTATACCTACTACTCATGTCAATCCACATCACACATACTCGTAACGCGCTCACATTCCATTCAACATAATATCTCATACGTGCTTTCATACAACTTATTATCCAGGCCTGACATGGTGAACTCGGTCATTTTCTTAGACAACCATTTAACCCTTACCCAAAAATTAATACGATGTTTGATAGCGTTTTAACACTGTTAAACAATGTTGATGATACCTCAGTATCTGAAGCACATACCTGCGCACCAGAACAAGTAAACCAACTTTTAGGTAACTCAAACAACTACCTAAAAACGTTTTGCCAAAACATTAGGTCTATTAATTGTAACTTTTTAAGCTTGCAAACATTTTTAAATCGCCTTTCTTTCGACTGCGAAGTATTAGCTTTAACAGAATGCTGGTTACCTTGCCTGAGTAATCATCAAATCCCTGAAATAGACAGTTACACCAGTCACAAAACTACTAAACATATTAACCAGAGTGACGGTGTGGTTGTCTACACAAAGTCATTTCTTAACTCTACGGTAGAAGAACCGGACTTTAATAATTCAGCTTCTGGGTTAATAATCAAGACTAACATCGATACAGCAGTCCTATGCATTTATCGCTCACCATCTACTGATAATATAGACGGATTTTTAAGTGCACTAAATGACATACTTCCAACCCTACGCGAATTTAAATCTGTTGTTTTCACTGGGGACATTAATATTGATATTGGGTCACCCTTAGATACTCGCTCCCAAAACTACTTAAACTGTCTCGCATTTCATGGCTTTCTACCTGCTCATGCACTTCCGACAAGAGGAAACAACTGCCTTGACCACACTTTTATGCGAACAAATTGTCCTGCAACAACATTCATTTTTGAGTCCACTATAACTGACCACTACTCCTCCTTAGCATGCATCAAAACTAAAAAAGCGCGTACAAGAGACGGCTACACTGCTACTAAAATCAATTTTGAAAGCCTAGACAAATCTTTCCAACAACTGGATTTCACCCCTATTTTATCAATGACAGACGCAAATGCTGCTACTGATAAATTGGTAAACTTAGTGTCAAAAGCTATATTGGAGAACTCGACCACATCAATACAGCCAGCGAGGAAAAGGGTACTGAAACCTTGGATAACTCCCGGTTTGTTGCGATGTATTCGCAACAGAGATACACTTCACAAAAGGCTTAAAGTGTCACCAAACAACAAAATCCTCCATATGACCTATAAACGTTACAGAAATTTCTGTACTAAACTCCTAAAAAAAGCCAAAAGGCAATACGACAGCGAACAACTAAAAAATGCAGGAAAAAATTCTAAGGCGCTCTGGACTGTAATAAAAAACATAACTTACTCTACCAAATCAAAGCACTCATCTACTCAACTATTACTTAATTCACATTCCCCAATTGATTCATGTAACAAAATAAATGATTTTTTCGTCAGCATCGGAAAGGAGCTCGCTGATAAAATCACCGATAATACTGTGCAACCATCACAAACGACTTCGTCACAGACTCCTACCAGCTTGTCTTCCTTTGTTCTTGAAGAAACCGACATTGATGAGATCCTGAAAACTATTAATTCTTTAAGATCTAGTGCAGCAACTGGCTGGGACGGGATCTCACTTACCATTTTGAAAAGGTACTCTGGGACTCTGGCACCTATTATATGCCACATTTTTAATCTCTCTTTTCAGACCTCAGTCTTTCCCACTTCATTAAAAAGGGCAGTTATTCACCCCATCCTCAAGGGTGGCGATGGGAACTTAGTTAGCAACTATCGACCAATTGCAGTGCTAAGTGCTCTGTCCAAAGTATTGGAACGCCTCATTAATAAGCGGTTGAGAGGTTATTTGGAGCACTTTAATCTTATTTCATCACATCAATTCGGTTTTCGCGAAAAAAAGTCCACCTCTGACGCTGTACACGAATTGACTACTTTTATTGTTTCAAACCTTAATAATAATAAAAAAGTACTTACAGTATTTTTAGACCTTGCGAAAGCGTTTGATACCGTTCCCATTAAAACCCTTTTACAAAAACTCGAAAACATAGGTGTCAGAGGTCCACAACTCCAGTTCTTCCAAAGTTATCTCACAGGTCGAACGCAAGTGGTTAAAATAGGAAACACCGTTAGTAACGAGCTTCCTATTGAGTATGGAGTGCCACAAGGGAGTATTCTTGGTCCTACACTATTTCTGGTGTTTGTCAATGACCTCTGCAATCTAAATTTCCCAAATTCGAATTCAAATATTGTAACTTACGCAGATGATACCGCAATAACTTTCTCCGCAGACTCCTGGTCAGAACTTCAAATTATAGCTCAAAGGGGTCTCGACTCCACCCTTGACTGGCTTTTGGCTCACACCCTTACACTCAACACAAGCAAAACTAAATATATCACCTTTTCTATTAGTTCAAAATCCCAGCCAAAGAATAATCTAACACTCACAGCTCACACATGTCTCACACAAACTACACAAAATTGTAACTGCGCTCAAATAGAGTCTGTAAATAATATTAGATACCTGGGCGTAATATTAGATAATACCTTAAACTATAAGGCCCATGTGGATGTATTGACGGGCAGAGTGCGTAAGTTGATGTTTATTTTCAAAACACTTAGAATTGTAGCTAACCAATTTATTATCCGCAATGTCTACTATGCGCTCTGTCAGTCAATATTATCTTACTGCATTTCTTGCTGGGGTGGTGCTTCTAAAACCACATTACTTCCATTGGAAATTGCGCACAGAGCGATATTAAAAATTGCAACTTTTCGTCCAATTTTATTTTCCACCACTCTGTTATATAAGGAATGCAATGTTCTTAATGTACGACAGTTGTTTATTTTCATGCAATCTTATCTCAACATCACCTAACTCCCTTTGTTAAACTTAAAAAACGACGTAAAGATTTAATTTGTTCCCTTCCACAACCCCGCTACTCCTTTACGAAAAAATTTTTCTTTTATCTTGGCCCTTACTTGTACAATAAAATTAATACAAATATTTCAGTATACGGTTTATCCGTTCAAGAATGTAAATCAGCAGTCCGCTCCTTCCTACTAGACAAAACGTACGACGAAACTGAATCTTTTCTTCCACACTAAATCTTTTTTTTTTTTACAATATCATAATATACACGCTTCACTCATACTTTCAAAACACAAATACACACTCACAAACACACCATCACACACACATACACCCACACACCATCACACTCACCCAAACAGCACACTTACTCATATCTGATATAGACTCTAATACTTTCAGGCATATTCCATATTTTTTTTTTTTTATTATTATCATTATGCTTTATGTTATTAAAACTAAAATCATTTTTTTTAAACACTAAGCAATTGATTTCTCCATTCTTGAGGGATACGGCACTGTTTCTCTTTACTACAGGCTATTATGTAGCCTATCTAAGAGGACAGTACCCCAACCATTTATGTTGTATACCAGTGTTCATTTGTGAAGTGCAACTGTCTTTATTGTATCTACTGCAACACCTTTAATGCAATAAAAGTTTTATTATTTATTATTATTATTATTATAACAGGTGGTGCGTTGGTTTGTAGTGTTAGCTCCGTAAACGTCGTTAATGTTGCGTGCCGCTTGTGCCGCGTTGCTGCCACGACGGTATTCATATTCCATAATTACTCGAATTTTTAACGTATCCATGATGACGAAAAATATTGAAATGCGATGAAAATGTAACACTAATCAATAAACAAATGACTACTTTTGGAAAAAGAAAACCATGTTTTTAAAATAAAATTAATTTGAAATTAGAATTCTTAGCCAAACAAAAATTATTAAGACGTTGCCAAGAGTGGCCGTTCTGCCGAGAATATCACCGCTGTTGCCGAGAGTGTCGAGCTGTCGCCGGAAACATTGACCAGACGCCGTGCCACGCAATTAGCCATCAGCCGGACGTCCCTAAGGCGAATTTTGGTCAAAAACCTGCGCATGTTCCCGTACAAAGTCCCGTCTGTGCATCAGCTGCTGCCTGCCGACCGCGAAACGCGCGCAACCTACGCCCAAGCCATCCTCAATCTCGAGGAAGAAGTGGACGATTTTTCGACCAAAATCATAATGAGCGATGAGGCTCATTTCCACCTCAGCGGGTACGTGAACAAGCAAAATTATCGCTTCTGGGGCACCGAAAATCCACGAGTGATGCACGAGGAGCCATTACATCCGCTCAAAGTGACTTCTACACCCGCTCAAAGTGACTTCATGGTGCGCTGTTCACGCTGGAGGAGTCATCGGGCCATTTTTTTTCGAGAATGCCGCTGGCCAAACAACAACAGTGGACGGTGCGCGCTACGAACTAGGACTGAGGGACATGTGATTCCAACAGGACGGAGCAACGACACACACTGCGCGAGCCACAACCGATATTCTGAAGGCAGCGTTCCCAGGTCGCCTCATCTCTCGTTTTAGCGATGTGCACTGGCCCGCAAGATCACCCGATTTAAGCGATCCAGACTTTTTGAAGTCCTGTGTTTACGTGAACAATCCCGAGACTCTGGAAGCTCTCAAGGACAACATTCAACACGAGTGCGAGAATCTGTCGCCCGAAGTTCTCGCCGAAGTGATGAAAAATGCCATAAAACGAGCCCGTATGGCAATCAATTGTGACGGCGCCCATTTGGCCGATATAATCTTCTCGACTTGACCAATAAAATTCTAAAGGCTCAAATAAACATAATCAAAAAACTGAATCATTTAGAAAAAATAAGAGAGCCAAACAACATCGGATGACTTCTTTTGGCCCACCTTGTACATGAAGATTTACCTTGTTTGCCTATCTACTATTTGCATAAGTTATACGAGTATAATTTTCAAGCCGAGGAAATCTCATGGATGTTGGACAAGCCTGGGCAATACATCTAATTAAAATGCACTGCATGAGTCAAAAAGCTTGAATAAAAGGAAGAAGGCTGCCTAATTCGGCTTGGGTGTTTGAGACACAGATTAGGTGGACTATTAAAGAGAATTGACTCACATGAAGTTGTTATAAAAAGTGAGAGGAACACACGTTATATTTTAAGCTTCTACTCTTAATTGAAAATGTGCCTTATCATTGTAGATAATTGAATAAAATAAATACTTTCTTAAGATAACTTAATTGTTTATTTTTACTTGATAAGTTCGCAATAATGGTATTTTGCATTTAATTTTCACTCAGATTCGTATCGCCACATGTTACGAGTAACACACATATAAAAGCCTTAAAATTTAACTATCTTTTAGACGGATCATAGATTTCTTGAAAACCTACAATCATTTAAAGATTTTGGTTAAATTATGTCGGGAGTGCATCAATTTTAATTTGACATTGACAGCAAAAGATTTAAATCGCTAGATATGCCATCACATACATTATACACTCACAAAATAATTTACACTAAGGCGTCATTCTAAGATATCGATAATCGCGCGATGTGGGATTTTCACATTCATTTGTAAGGTAAAACTGGAAGGCACTCTCTGACAGCGCGTAAGGACGCGGACGCGAACTCAGCGGCGCATACGTTCTAGAAATAACTGTCGGTATACAAAGGGCGGACATCTGGCGATTGGATTCGGTATTGAATTGGCGATACAAACGATAACTTCGAAAGCGATCTTCAACTGCGAATTAAGTGAAAAGAAGTGTTCAGTAGTGCAATTGTGTGTTTAAAGTGTTAATTACTGTTGTAAATTAAAGTGTCATTGTGTTGGTTTAATCGGATGTTTTTATTGTCACGAACCCAAAACTCGTAACAATATCATAAATATAGGCATGATATAAAATCGGGATAGTTCCTATATTCATAATAAAGAGTTTGAAATTCGCCAAGTTCTTTCCTTTTCTGGTTAACTGGGTGAGCTAACCAGAAAAGGAAAGAACTTGGCGAAGAACGCGCCGCCCGTCTCTCCTGGCAGAGACTGTGTCCAGACTGTTAAGGTTTGTCGTAAAAATGGATGCGACGATCGCCTATTCGCGCAATAATCGGTTTATATTACGTCGACACTTAAATCGTCTTCGTAACGAGTAAGTGAAGAGTGGTTATAAGTGAGTTAGAGCATGCTCTAACTCACTTATAACCACGAAAGAGGCCCACAGTTTTACAGGTCATCGTCAACTAATACTTTAACCTGTATTACCGTTGTAAAATAGAGTTGATAAACGCTACAGGTGGTATAAATCCTATAGTACGGTGTTAAAAAGGTACTAAAGCTACACAAGAGCGTTAGTGAGCACTACAGGTGGTAAAAAAGCGCACGTCAAGATTGAAAAAGCCTGTAGCCTTACTAAAATTAAATCTGTTCGTAATGGAAAGTATTATGTCATCCATTATTCAACACAGCAGAATTATGGAATATTATGTTATTTAAGTATGTGAAATGAAAAATGACTACCCTTATGATTTCACGGTCAATGTATACCATGTTTCTCATCTCAATTTTAACGCGCCTAGGATTTATTAAAGATTTAAAAGAAAAGTTATCATAATAAAATAGGTACCTCAAGCTAAACATTATTATTGATTCCTGCTTCCTGAGCAGTGGTATGTAAAATTAAGTGGCATTCATAGAATACTTCAAATAATGTAAGAAATTTTGTATATTGTAGGCAAATGTTGAATAACTCGAAATAATATTAATTGTTAGGTTACCAAAACAATGGCGAACTTTACAAAAGTGGTAGGTAAGGTTAGTGTTAATAACGACCCATACTTGCGTTGTTTGAAACCAATACCTCTAGAACTTCTGCAAAAAGAGTACTGCCTAACACAATAAGCTTTAGTTAAACCCTTTATTACAGGTTAAACCTAGATAGAGGAGTTGTTTGACACCTTAAGTTTCTCGTGTTACTAAACTCTCGATAAACTCTATTTTATAGCCTATGTCTGCAATAATAGTCAATATAGAAACTTAAGTGGTATGAAAGAGTTCATTGCAGTAACTAACAACAATAAGTGTTAAAAGGTGTCGGCGAACTCTTTTTATAAAGACTTGGGTGTCACAGAAAGGTTAAAGCTATAACGTATTAAGTATACTTGCTGCTACTAGCGCCATTATAACTCTCAAAGCTGTATTACGTCGTCCATTAAAGCTTTAGTGCTGCGATTGGGGCTAAAACTTGTTTGTTGACAAATAAGGTTTACATTTACATAGATTGGTTGGCTTTATTAAACGCAGCGAATATGCTAGTTTTCTTTATTTTTCCCGTAGATTTTCTCACCTTCAACATGCAAAATAAAACCTTGAATTTAATTTGTTTTCAATTACATAACCTCAGGCCAAAACAAAAAAAGGAAAGTCGTTGTTATTTTTCCACGAAATTCAATTGTATTGTTTCAAAGTAATGTGGGTCAATGACCTCATTATCTGAATCTACATGCAAATAAAGTAATTGGTACAGCGAGAGTGCTTTGCTTTGTTTTTCTGTGCCATGGGGAAATGTGATTTGAAAAATAAACTGAAGGCGTTTGGAAACAATCAGCTTCTGAAAAGAAAAATTAAATATCGTGTCCATATTGTGGCTGTGTCGACTTTGGTGTCTTTAATCTAAAATCTTAATGGCAATGTTTTAATGAAAAAACGAATTCATAGACGGATTAAGGATCGCGATGCGGCAATGCGCCAATGATGGCGACAAACGATTACCCCTTTCATATAAATTCTTCTTAGTACAACAATTAGTTTTAGTTGTGACGCAACAATGTCGCAATGTTGCTTAGCGCCTGTCTGCGAGAGTCCTAGAGGTCTGGTGAAAGAAGAATCTCACAATTGGTACTTTTATAATGAAAATTAAACCACAGAACAACCATTGCAAGTAAAATTGCAATAATGTTGACCAAATTACTCATCGATATTGAAAAAAGGAAAACATATAAATTGTTCTCAAAAATGAATTGAAAATCCAGCGCTATTAATTAAAACAATTTGTCAACAATATTGGTCGCCGTGTTTCCGAGATTAACATGTGCATATCGTGCATAATTGATATAACTTCGGGTAGGTACATAACAGGTAGTGTGAATATTAACAATAAATTTATAATTAGATGATTCATGTTTTATAACGCCTCATTTGTCGGGTTCATGCTGCTGAGAATGAGGTGTTGGGTTTGATTCCCAGTCGGGACAAAATGTCATTGGGTTTTTGTTTTTAGAATTATCAGTAGCAGCAGAAGTCTGTATTTACAAAAGATAGTCCTTGAATGCTTTAAGCAAAATAAAATGTTTTGTGCTTTTTTTGAGTTTTCTTTGCTAAAAACCTACCTTCAGTGGGCCAAACAAAACGATAATTCGATGGATCCGCCCCTGAATTGGGTAATACGATACCTCTAGGCAAGACTGGTGTCAGAGTTTTCTGGATTTTGAAAACCCGCAACGATTTTTTCTTCTGTAGACACACCACTGCTTTATCCTCTGGTGTAAACAAGCTTGAGGTTATGTGGTGAAATTACGAGTACTTATATTGTTCAGGTTCTGGGGTAAGTAATTTTTGTTAACTCTATTCACATCACCAGAGTCGGGATCGTAGCTCGTAGCAAGGTGCTACTCTAAAGCATGATGCGTCAATACGTATCATGCTTATGGGTACACCGGGCTACGCAATCGTAGCCCGGTGTAACATTTTTAAATGCGGAGGCTTTCTATACTTAACGTCTAAATACAATCTAGAATAAATAATGCAATAAGTTTTCGAAATCATCTTACTATATCTCCACAAAGTATACATTCTACAATTAAATGAAGAAGAAAATGTTTCAAGAATTTGACTTTAGGCTTGGAATTCTCAAAAATATATTGAAAGAAAGTAAAGTGATAGTAGCAGGCAATAAAAATCAATCCTCTACTAATCTTGGAAGGAGCGGGAAGCAGGAAAAAAATGTTCCAATGAGTACAAAATAAAAACGCTTCGTAACAAAAAATCTGTTTCAATTACTTAAATAACGAAATTCAGTAATTTTCGAGTCTAGTATAGTGGTATTGACACAAAACATTCGAAAAATGCCTCCAGCCATTTTCCAATACATCAGCAGTTCAAGTATTTTAATAAAAAATGGGTAGAACAGAATAAAGAAAGAAGGAAAAATGTTTATTTGGGACTCGCACAAGACACATAAAAGTCAAGTAAAACTAAACGTAATAAGGACATGTTTACACAGTCAGCAACGTTCTGAAATTAATTTGTGCGAGGCTTAGAGCATTTAGCCTATGGTCATAGCTTAGCTTACCCCTCTGCCAAAATCGACTGGCCATATGACCATGCACGTTATATAAAACTAATTCATTCGCCGACGTCCGTCATTGTGTATCGTACTGTGTCGCAACTAAGTGCTCCCAAAAATGGTTAATTGTGCAGTTTCCTATTGCAAAAACCAATCTAACACTTCAAATTTGCGAAACCATGGTGTTTCCTACCACATGTAAGTACAAATGATATTTCAACATAGTTTTATTTAATTACAATAATAATATAATCGTCAATATCATAACGATAGAAAAGTTCAGTGGTACGTTGGTAGTGCAAACGTAGTACAGGGGGTGACAGGGTAGCGATTGGGATAGGGCTGGGACAACATGAGTGAATGATTGAAAAAAATTGTGATTATTTCAATCAGTATGTTCAGTAACGGTCTTATTGGTTTACGTATGACAAGTAAGGTTGAAATAAAAAGCGATTATCCTTACTTAATATTATAAATGCGAAAGTAACTCTGTCTGTCTGTCGCGCTTTCACGCCAAAACTACTAAACCGAAAATTAAATGAAATTTGGTACAGAGATTGAGCCTGACACAGGACATAGGTTACTTTTTATCCCGGGAATATGTTTCCTAGGGACCACGCGGGCGAAGCCGCTGGCAGAAGCTAGTAATTTATAAATCTATCAAAATTCAGTTTGTTGTAGTCGATTTTTTTAAAGGTTGAGGCTAATAAAAAGTAAGTGCCTATGTTTCGTTTCTAAGTTTATTTTTTATCCAGTTTTGTTATAAAAATTCAGAAATTGTACGAAGGAGTTTCCATGCATCTCTATGGAAGATTCATTTTTTAACGTGGGGGCCACAAGTAGTTGCATCTCACTGCCATGTGATGGTATTGAAGTCATGGGGCAAGCTCTGGATAATCATTTAAACTAGATCATAAGACAACAGAGGATACCAGCGACAGAATAGTTATGCCTAATATCAACAAGGTATTTTCTTGCTCTTTAGTAAATAAATGTCAAAAAGGGGGTCAGCAGCATGCCTTGAAATTAATTCATCAAAATATTCAAGGTGTCTCTTCCAAACTATTAGAAATTTAAATGTTTTTAGAAAAAACAATGTTTGACATTGTATGTTTTAGTGAGCACTGGTTGAAGGATTACCAGATGATAATTAGTTATGAAAATTATAATGTGGGCAGTTGTTTTAAACACAAATCTATGTTACGTGGTGGTTCCCTCATGTTATTAAAAAAAAGGTCAAAATGTAAGCAACTAGCTAACTTATCAGAGGAACATTGCATCGAATTGTCCTGTGTTGAGCTAGATAAGCATATCATAATGTACGTGTACAGACCCGCAAACCCTCAAAACTTTACTTTATTTGAATCAACAATCGAAGATATCCTTGCGAAACTAGCCCGTGATTATTTGTGGGGATTTTAATATTAATATTTAAGAAATTAATTCAAATAGCAGCAGATGTATAAGCCTTTTTAAATCGTTTTATTTATCTAATATGTTTACAGAACGAACTAGGGTAACACCAACTTCTTCTTAGTTGGATGTCTTTTATTAATTAAATGTGTTTTCTTTTGTGTTATGTCCAACCTTGGCTTTCTTATAATTGACTTTATTTTTTTCTTTTAATAACCATTAATTATTTATTTGAGCCGATGTATTAAGACGAGCGCTAATCCTGCCGACAAATTGCCAAGCGGTTTGGTGGGTGTACATTAAATGTTTAATGTTTGGTCTAAAATAAATAATTTATTGTTTATATTTTTATTTATTCAACCTGTATCGATTATGTATTCTGCGATTGTGAATATTTAGATAAAGCCATAGTAATTACCTTCCCTCTGATCATAGTGTTCCATTGGTAACATTTAAGTTTAAAGCAGCCTTGGAAAAAATTCAGGCCAATTACAACTGGCAAACTAGCTAAATTCAATGGTACCTTACAAAATAAGTTAAATGTCCTAGGCCATAACATTGAAGATGCTAATAAATTTTATGACAATTTCTTTTCAGTGGTTCTAAAGGAATTAAATGTAACTTTTGAAAAGAAGTCTAAGAATACTTTCTCTAAGTATGTATTTAGTGACTGGGCGACTAAAGGCATTTGGATAAGTAGGGAAAAAGACTATATGAGTTGGCCTTAAGCCTGTCATAAACACTGATTCTTTTAATAAGTTTGTAAACAAATATTCTAAAGTGTTTAGAAATACTTGCAAGGTAGCTAAGCTATCCCCAGTTTATCTACCATGCATGGGGTTTTTTGACATTTTGTCGCGGCATTCTAGGAAAGGCACAGAACCATCAATGTAATTATAATTTAAAAAAAATATATTATTATGTAATTATGAAAGAAATATTGCCTAAAAATACAAACGTTATTTTTAGTGTACTATAAATTCTTTTGTCTTTACTATTTACGACGTAGTTAATTTACACAAATAATATTGCGTATTTTTAGGTAGGAAGTGTATTTTGTTAGTGTATCAAAAATAAAATGAATGAATGGTTCATTCATTCACGCATTCAAATGCAGTTCCATTCATTGTTTCACTGACTAGCGTGATTGTCAATTTTTACCTCCCCCCCGCAGAAACTGGCAGAAAAAATTGTTCGATGATTCGCCGCTTGCCATCTCCATAGGCTAAATGCTCTAAGGTGCGAGGCCAAAAATATCCCTGTCTCAGCATAAATATTGCGATATTTAAAAATAAAATATCACAGCGCTGGTTTTCTAACAGGCCCAGATGTGGTGCCACGGTTACACATACGGAACACACCAATAATAAATAAATACAAATAAAATAATGAGTATCTGTCTATACTAATATATTAGGTCTTTACCTATGAAATTGCCGTTCTGCAGTACTGGCAATTGGAATGGAATGGATGGAATTCTAATTTCAAATTAATTTTATTTTAAAAATATGTTTTTTTTTTTCCAAAAGTAGTCATTTGTTTATTGATTAGTGTTACATTTTCATCGCATTTCAATCTTTTTCGTCATCATGGATACGTTAAAAATTCGAGTAATTATGGAATATGAATACCGTCGTGGCAGCAACGCGGCACAAGCGGCACGCAACATCAACGACGTTTACGGAGCTAACACTACAAACCAACGCACCACCTGTTATTGGTTTGCTCGCTTCCGTTCTGGAAATTTCGACCTGAAAAATGAACCTCGCGGTCGTCCGAAGACTTTGGTCGACAATGACGAATTAAAGGCGATTGTGGAAGCTGATGATACACAATCTACGGCGGAATTAGCAGCAGCTTTCGACGTTAGCGTCAAAACAATATTGGTCCATTTTCGTCAAATTGGCAAGGTAAAAAAGCTTGACAAATGGGTGCCCCACGAACTCAATGATCGCCAGCGCAAAGTACGCGTCGAGACGTGCCTTGCACTGCTCAACGAATACACAAATGAAGGAATTTTGAACCGCATTGTTACCTGCGATGGATTCTGTTTGATAACCGCAAGCGCTCAGCAAGTTGGTTGGATCCTGGTTCAGCACCTAAACAATGCCCTAAACGAAAACTTACCCCTAGAAAAGTGATGGTCACTGTTTGGTGGTCTAGCGCCGGTGTGATTCATCACAGCTTCTTACCAAACGGGGTGAGCATTACTGCAGATGTGTACTGTGAAGAACTGAACACAATGATGGAGAAGCTGGCACATCTCCAACCAGCATTGGTAAATCGCTCGTCTCCGCTGCTCCTGCACGACAACGCGCGACCTCATACTGCACAGCAGACGGTCTCCAAGTTGCAAGAACTGGGGTTGGAAGCTCTCCGTCATCCGCCCTACTCACCAGACCTTGCGCCTACAGACTACTACTTTTTCCAGAATTTGGATAACTTCTTGGCGGGAAAAAAATTCAATACCCGAGAGGCAGTACAAAATGCCTTTGAAGAATTTGTTGCCTCCCGTCCAGCTGATTTCTTTAAGAAGGGCATCAATAAACTGCCACTGCGTTGGCGAAGATGCATTGATTGCATGGGTGATTACTTTGATTAATACAGATAAAAAATACATGAAAAAAATTCGTTTGAATTTTTTCATACAAAACGGCAATTTCATGGGTAAAGACCTATTATAAAGCTGACGAGTTTGATTGTTTGCTTGAACGCGCTACTACTGGTCCGATTTTAAAAGTTCTTTAAGTGTTAGATAGCCCATTTATCGAGGAAGGCTATAGGCTCACGCTAAGACCAATAGGAGCAGAGGAGTAATGAAAATTGTGACGCAGACGAAGTTCGCGGGTCAACTAGTCAAAAATAAAATGTGGAAAACGTATATACAATAAATAATTTTTCATTTTTCCTACTCGGAAAAATAGGCCTGAAGTTGCCTGAGGAGCGAGTTCAAAGTCCTACTTTACAGCCCTAAGGAGAATCGTTTTGCAACTGACAGCCGTCAAATAATAAAAAATAAACTCATTGAACATTTCTGTTGAACCATGTTCCAACTTTCTGTACGGCCAGTCAAATACAACGCGATGTCAAATTGAAATAACGTAAACGAGATTATTAACTTAAAATTCTTTTTTTAATGACTTTATTTCTTTAAAACAACATAAATTTGGGCAAAATGGATAGCTGGCCGGTCACAGAAAAAAAAAAAAATAGGCGGGAATGCGGCAAACCGATCTTCATTCGTTTTTTCGAGAGATTTGTATTGACACGTCGACGAGTTCAGATTCAGATATGATTGTTTTCATTAGCTGATTTGTGTTTTTATTTTTACTTTCCTTGTATTCGTAATGAAAAGCATAGTGTTTACGTGAAAGACTTATTTAGTCCCTCGAACTGTTGGCACCCCAAACGCCGTCTCGGAACTAAATCAGTTGCTTTCACCCCTAAGATAACAATGTACTATTAAAATTAATCAAAACCCAATGGCCCTGTGCTCTAGTATCATATGTCTATGTCATAGACAAATGAGGGACGCGCGGGCGCACTTTGGGAAGCTATGGTTGATTGGTTGGTTGTCAAAATTAAAAAAAATGGCAGAAACACAATATAACAATGTAAATAAAACAAAACGAAAATCTTATAGAGTCTAAAATAGGGTAACTAAAGTAAATTTTATTGAACAGTTGAGGGCTGTGTGGTGTAGGGTGTAGTGTTATGTCATAGGAAAGTGTAATACTGAGAACATAGGACAAATTCACTAATACTAGCTGCGTGTATACCCTGGGTAAGTTCATGTAGTTTCTTTTTGAATGCGCAGTAGGTGTTTTACTTTCATTTTGCGCTGAAAGTACCAACTGTTTTTATTGCACGGAACGGTGAATGAGAATAGGTTTTTTTTTATTTTTCGTCTCGGCGTGCAGTAAACAAAATCCATTCGAACTATCCACGGACATCGAATAAAGCTTGGTACTTTCCGACTGGCGGTTAAGGAGCTCGCAGCTAAATAAAAACAGCCGCACGGGTTGACCTTCAAGTTTAAGCAACGCTTGCCAAGGTTGGTCTGTGAATGGGTGACCATCTTAACATACCGAGTTTCTTTCGTGCCTTGGAAATTACGTTAAGCCGTTGGTATCGGTTGTAATTTGTAGATCTTTAGCAGTCATTAGGGATTGACAGAAGCTGGCTCTAATCTTCCCGAAGAACTGGTAGGTAGCCACTCCACGTAAAGTAGGTACTGGTATTCAGCTGAATCTGGTTTGAC
The DNA here is from genome assembly GCA_950371165.1 of Lacanobia oleracea. Taxonomy (NCBI): domain Eukaryota; kingdom Metazoa; phylum Arthropoda; class Insecta; order Lepidoptera; family Noctuidae; genus Lacanobia; species Lacanobia oleracea. The sequence goes on from OX493405.1 coordinate 7,432,999, forward strand.
TGGAAGCCGACTGTTAGAGTCAACCAATAAAACCTCATTTTATAGGTTAGATTTTATATAGTTCCAATTTTAAATGTTTTACCTTTTTCATTTGTTTTTCTCTTTTACGTCAATTGTCTTATGTCATCTCATGAATAAGTAATACAACCAAAATTAAAGATTTTTAATAAATTCCCATTACTTTGTTATTTATTACTAATACCGACCTCAATATAATTGGAAAAGTGGAAAAGGCTAGGCAGATGATGACTTACCGACTGCCGGTTGGCGTTCGATTCGATACTCAGAGTCGCTACTTTGGTGTATATTACGAGTATTATCAACAAGATAGCTTTTCGCTCGGTACACGATTACGGGCTTTTAACAGTGTGTTTATGGCCCTACTATGGTTGCTGAAGTACGGCATAACCGTAACAATTAAGTATACCTTTTACGCAGTGATAATGACACGTTTATAATTTTGATGATTCATGTAATTTGCAATATAAAATGTAGAGGCTTGTTCTCAGTGTTTCGGTTGTACCTAAACTGGTTTTTAATGACGGATTTGGACATTTTTTGGATATTGTTTCCGTTTGTAGAGATCTTTTTGTAACATCATAATTGCTTCTTTTATATCAAGTCCAATATTTTATCATAATTTATTTAAAGATATTATACTTGTCATAAATGAAACGTGTGAGAAAAAGGACTCATTTTCAATTGCAACAATATTATTTTTACAACAATTCTTTAACATTTTCCATTAAAAATTTCGTGACACGTTAAGCAGCTGGCGCACAATTTTTCCTTTCGGTCCAGGAAATCATGGAGATATTTTTTTAAATATTCGCCGAACAATAGCGAAGGCTCATAAAAAGCGGCGCAATTGGTCGTGAGACTGCAGAATGTTCGTTGGCGGACGAATTTGTTGGTACCGAGATTTTCCGGGGCTCTTGCCGAGATTTCCCGAGCTCTTCCTGTACGCCCCGCCGAATCACAAAGAATTCTCCTACAATAACCGAACATTCCGTGTTGTCGACTCTCGCGAATGTAACCAATCTTTTTAATTAAATTACTGAAATAAAAAGTTGTCCCATTTTTTCTGTCTAATGGAATTATTCCGTTTCACGCTTCCGATTCTTAGCGACGCCCTTTCAAATGGAAAGACGGAAGGAATTGTGTGCAGATGTTACGTTGTATTCGTTTGGTTTAATTTATGATTTCAGAAAAATAAATAATACAAAAATCTGATACTAATTTCTGGCATTATCTGCAGAGGATTAAAGTTTTTCTTGTTAGCTATTTAATAACTTCCATCGTTCGACCATTTTATTGCTTTCCAATGTCCTAAGATCGTTCGTTTCATCGGCCATTGTCTGGTAACAGAAATAGGATACACCAGACGTCTTTGAGCTGCCATTATAGAACATTTGCAGTAATCTAGAAACAATGCGATCCGAGATACAATGGTCTTGGAACAATGTAGCGATAGCTGCACATAAATACATGATAATCTTGTACGTCAATGGTCAATAATTAAGGTGTTTTGCTGTGTAGCATGGATTCAGTATTAATGAATTAATTCCGTAAAGATATCATGTAAATACCGCTGTTGGGCTACTTAGCTATATAGACCCCGGCACGAGAAGTTATACACGTTTTGTAAACGCACGTTCTGTTCCATGAGCAAGACGCGTTTCAGTACTACAAAACATTAGGCGACAACGCTTTACTACGAGTACATCGATAAAATATAACCCGACCAAGTGAAATGGCTCATTAGTTACTTTGAGTTGATTGAATTTGGGATTATTTGTTGACGCTACATAACACAGTAGAAGTTCTTTGTTTACAAAATTTTCAGAATAATGTTTACATAGTTTATAGCTTCTCGTGACGGGGACTTTAAATAACGTTTTGAATTTGCCATCTGTCATTTTGGTAGCGTTTTTCATTAGCTTTGACTTTTTGACAATCGTTTTTGATGATACGACGTCATATTTTTAAAGAACCTCTTATTCCATTTGTTTGGGGTTGGCGTAAAATGTCTTCTTCTTTCAAAAATCTCGTGTAAGTGTTTTATTTGTCGTCATCTTAATAATAATAATAAATCATCATCATCATCATAATAATGTATCTCCTCAGACCTACATGTTTTACATTTATGTTGACCATTACATTAAATTGTATGGGCCTTATATGAGACTTTGACATCTGAGTTTGTTTCAGTGTTTCTTCTCAGGGTAATCAACTAGGATAAACCAGCCTCATCTAACTTAATTAGAAAAGAAAAATTACGTATAAAACAGTTGTTTTTAACCTACAAAAGTGCAGAATAAATATAATCTATCTTTCTAATCGAATCAACTTTTACTAAAAGACTAGGTCAGGCTAACCAATTGTCAGGTTTTTAGAACGACAACCTTTAGTTTATCAGAACTAAAATTTATGGATTATTCTTCTACCCAAAGACAGAACGTCCCTAGACGATATTCCGGAATGAATATTCATGACTAAAGCCAGAGATAAACGTAGTACAATATAGTACCTAACGTTTTCTATTTTCTCAGTTACGCCAGCTGAGTTAATGCTTAAGCCAATTGGATGTATACTCGAGGCAAAATTATTTTGCACGAGAGTGTATACAATTGGAACATCAAAGACGGAGATCGTAATACAAATTGGGTTCCAAAGAAATTAACTATTTTGGTACTGTCGCAATCTAAATCATGTTTTTAGGCTCTCATAGACAAACGGTTTTTATGTTGTGTTAATGACGCGTTTATAATTTTAATGGTTTACGTAATTTGTACTATAAAATAAACAGGCTTGTCCAAAGTGTTTATGGTTGTAAACTGGATTTTAATTACGGTTTTCGGGTGTTACTAAACACAACGATGCTACGAAATATTTGTATGGAAACTCTTCTGAAGTACCGGTTTTGACAAGGGGTATCGTGTTACCCAGTTACCTACTGTGTGAGTGAGAGTGTAGATGACATTTAATAGTTTTTCTTTATTTTAATTTGACATTTACTTTTGATTTTTAAATTAATTTGAATGTGGTAAATGACAAATTTTTTATGTTCCTCAATTAATTGAATACATATGGGTACCTTTACCTCCCCGGGTTAGGCCACGACGCGCCCACCGCCAGGTGTACTGGTGGTCGCAAGAGCTGGCGACGCTGCGTCAGGCATGCGTTGCCGCACGGCGCCGGTATACCAGGCACCGCAGGCTCCGCATCCGCCTACCGGATGCGCAGGTCAGAGAGGCGGAGCTGTACGAGGAGTACAAAGTAGCGAAGGCCGCCCTCCGAGCGGGGATCCTTGAGGCCAAGGATCTGTCTCGCAAAGAGATGCTGGACTCTCTGAACGGGGACCCGTGGGGAAGACCCTAAAAAATGGTGCAGAATAAGCTCCGCACCTGGGCCCCCCCGTTGACGCAGAGTCTCCGGCCCCAGCTGGTGGAGGAAGTGGTGAGCGCTCTGTTCCCCTCGCGACGGGAACATACTCCTCCATCTATGGCTCCGCCACCTGCGGTGCCCGATGCGGATTACACCGCTGACGGCGATGACGATGCTCCTGAGGTGACTGAGGTAGACCTGAGAGTGGCGGTTAATAGGCTGAAGGCCAAAAATACCGCCCCAGGACGGCTTACCTGGAAAAGCCTGGGTCCTGGCCTTGGAGGCTCTTGGGCCTCGACTAAGAGGGTTCTTAAGCGCATGCTTGGAGAGGGGCCAGTTCCCACTTCGTTGGAAGACGGGGAAACTGGTCCTCATTAAGAAGCCGGGGCGCCCTGCGGACTCTCCGTCCGCATACCAGCCCATCGTGCTGCTCGATGAGGTGGGCAAGCTCTTTGAAAGAGTAATTGCAAACCGCCTCGTCGAGCACCTAGTGAGGGTGGGGCTGGATCTGGCGGAAAACCAGTTCGGTTTCCGCACGGGCCGCTCTGCGATGGACGCCATCATGCGCTTGAGAGCCCTCTCGACAGGGGACGCAGTTTCCCGGGGCGGAGTCATCTTGGCGGTGTCTCTAGACATCGCCAATGCCTTTAACACCCTGCCCTGGAGTTGCATTAGGGAGACACTTCGGTATCACCGGGTGCCGACCTACCTCCGTCGCGTAGTCGAGGCTTACTTGACGGACAGAGCCGTCATCTACCCCGGTCACCTGGGAGAGTGGAACCGGCGAGAGATGTCGTGTGATGTTCCACAGGGTTCCGTTCTGGGGCCGCTTCTATGGGACATCGGCTACAACTGGGTGCTGCGCGCCGACCTCCCTAGTGGCGTCAGTGTTGTCTGCTATGCCGACGATACGCTAGTCCTGGAGCAGGGACGGTCGCATTAGGCGGCGACTGACGCTATGACACGCGGGGTTGCGATAGTCGTTGAGAGGATCCGGCAGTTGGGTCTCGAGGTGGCCCTTCACAAGTCCGAAGCCATGTGCTGCCATGGTTCCCGGAACAGGCCACCATCGGGATCTTAAATAACGGTAGGAGGGGTTCACATCGGTGTCGGGTCGACGATGACGTACAGTCTGTTGTCAACATTATCTGATCCACCCTAAAAACAAACGAATTTGGGCCCTCTGCTTGTTACATTAAGGTTCATTCAATTTATATGAAATTAACAGACAAGTGCTCAAGGACTCGATGAACATATACAATAAGGCTTATGTTTAACCTACCACCAGATATAGTAACATTTAGGAGACAAAAATAGTAAATGATCACCAAAATTAAACACGCATTTTAATTTAAAATTATAACCAAAATTTTAACGTCTCGCTATCCTATTTAAGTAACATGACTCCAAATAAATCATTGTTAACCCAAAAATAGTAAATGATCACCAAAATCATACCAGCATTTTAATGTAAAATTAAAATCAAAGTTTTTACATCTTGCTATCCTGTTTAAGCAAACTAATGTCAAACAAATCATTGTTAATCCAAAACTTTTAAGTAAATATAAAGCTTTATTTTAATTTATAAGCTTTCTTTCATTTTTATTGGCAGCTATTGTTTGGTGTTTGGAGTTAAAAAAGTGTGAAATAAATAACTTTTTTTTTCTTTTAAAAATATTCGAGAAGTAGCGCTCGCCGGCCGCTGCCGCGGCACCGCTCGCTTCGCTCGCTCGGCTCGCGCGCGGTTGGTCACAATTCTAACCTAACCTAACCTATTTTATCCAGCTTGCAACCCCAAACCTACATTTTATGGCAATTACAGTAGTTTATTTAGGCAAAAATAGCGCATTAATTTGCTCGCTAAGATTTGGTGATCATTTACTACATTTGGTGTTCGAATACAATTTGAGGTGCAGTCGTGACTAAAATAGCTAGTACTATTGTAATTTTAGACTTAATTTTTCTGGTGTCAAATATATATTTTTGGTAAAAGAACTAAGGGTATCAAAGTATTTTATGGTGGTCATTATATTTAATCCCATACAATAATAATACAGACACGCAAATTTGATCTTTAACACGTAACGTTAAGGTAAATCCACCCAACATTGTCGGAGCCACCGGCATTATGTATAATTTTGTTAAGCTATTTTAATCATTATCTCGTCGACTTTAAAGTTGAAAAGCTTTTAAGTAACTCTATATAATTACAACCCGATCTTTAATTTCGCGTATTCTCGATAAGTTCTTGTGGCTTAGCGGTTTGAAGCTGGATTGGCGACGAACAACATGTGGGTTCGAAAACACAGTCCACATAGTATTAGTTCCTTTTTTAATTAGTTGTAATGACAATCAATTAAAAAAAGAACTACAATATTGCTTGCATTATTAAAGAACGACCAATATGATTTACGCCTAATAACTTATCTTGTAAACAGGTGGGTAAATTAAAAAAACTTTAAGTTTAGAGAATTTAAATTTACCAAGAATGGTTGGATACGAAGTAAAGCATACATTTGCTTTGTGAGGTGGACAATAAATTCATATAAGTGACAAAAGTTACACTACGATTAATAGCAGTGACTGCGAACACACATTTGTAAATCGTTTCACATAACTCGTTAGCAATATGGTGTAAAAAAGCATCATGTCGCAACTTGATGACTATACTAAACATAAAATCATATTTTTACGTGAGCAGAATGTTAGAATTAGAGAGATTGGTCGTCGACTTAATATAGCAGTAAGTGTTTTTTTTTTATACCTATTCTATTTTATTGATTGTGATTAACGCGTAGTTTACTCCTTACAAGTTACATACACGGTTCTAAAAATGATTTTTTTTTGTTTTAGAGAAATACGGTCAGGTTATGGCTAAGACGTTATGAAGACAATGGAAATATTCAGCGGATTCGTTCAGGAGTAAAAGCCATCAAGTATAGTCCCAAATTCGAACGCCACCGGGCTATTGTTTCAAGCCATGTTGATAATCTAGTTTTGCCCATTCGTGTAACCGCAATAAACCACAATATTTCAGTGGAAACAGTGAGAAGGCATTTACACGCTGCTGGGATAAGGAATTATAAACCGGCACTGAAAATTGCATTAACACCTGCTCATCGTCGGTCCGTTTTGGCCAGGAATATTTAAATTTTAATTGGGAAGAAAAAGTTGTGATCTTCACTGATGAAAAATCATTTAAATCGGACAAAGATGGACGTAAAATCTTATGGCGAAGGAAAGGAGAACGCTACAATGAGAAGTGCTTGCTACCTTGTAGAACCAGCGGTAGAATAACCCTGGGCTACTGGGGCTGGATGTCGTCTATGGGACCTGGTGAATTGGTGGAAGTTGGTGGTAGGTTTAATAGTAGTTTGTATTTGGAGATTCTGCGTGACGTCATGCTGCCGACTGTGCGAATTGCCTATCCAACATCACATATTTATTTCATGCACGATAACTGCTCCATCCACCGTGCAGGCATTGTGCAGGATTGGTTAGCTGCTCAAGAAGATGTGACAGTTATTAATTAGCCATCTAAAAGTCCTGATTTGAACCCTATAGAAAATCTATGGGGTCAAATGGTTTTAAATTGGGACACAACGGAAGTGCGAAACAAACACAACTTGGCTGAGATCGTGACATCGACTTGGGAGCACATGAGAGGCAAAAATTTGTGTTGGAATATGGTGCGCGGTATGCGTAGCCGCTTACAGCAAGTTATAGCAGGGGACGGTGCGCCAATCCGCTACTAATTAATCTAGTATCTAGGCATTTAAAACACACCATGTAAGTAAATGTTCAATGGATTGACTGTTAAACCAATGTTAAATGTTGCTGATTATGTGGTGATGTTATTGTTATAAATAGATTTTTCTATTTAAATAACATGTTTATTCACTACATATAGGCAGCTATAAATCTGTAAAGCATTTCACAGAAGAATTTATTTTCTCGATAACAAACGTTTAAGCATAAGCACACCTTTTTTAATGTTTATAAATGGTTAGATTTGATTATGGCATACTAATATAAGATGTATATTAATTTGGAAATATATGAGCATTTACTTACTTTATCTTAACTAAGTGTTTTAATGAAATAATAAACATTTTAAACTTGCTATTGTTTAGTTTTATTTCTATACAAACTGCCCTTTTAAAAAGACAAGACCCTACGTCGTCCATTAAAGAAATTTAAAATAAATGTTATGAAATAATTAAAAAAAAAACAGCTAAGCAAAAAGCTATATAGAAAGAAAAGAAAGAAAGAAAAGACGTTTATTTCCCCAAAAGAACGAACGAACGTAGATAACGATGAACATCGCACTACCTTAGTGACCGCAAGACCAACTCAACTCTTATAAGGCGCATTAAAATTTGATCTTAGTTGTAATTTCTAGACGCAATATTCTAAACAATTTGAACCATATAATATACTTTCATAAAGTTTATTCTTGCACAGCACAAGCAGCCAACCTTCTCCTCGTGCAAATAGATTATTTTGTATTTTAAATAATCACTCCATTGAGACATCATAATAAAAAAACAACCTATAAAATAGAAAATAAAAAATTGTAAAGACGCTGTTTTTGCAATTTAGTAAGGCAAGGTAAAATATGTTTGCGCGTAGTCACTGCATACCGTTAGTAGCATTTGAATACCAGTTTTATAATGAATACAAATATTTATTTTTCAACTACCCACTTATTACAAGCTATGCGAAAATATTACATTTTAGAAAGTTTATATTTGAAGGTTATCCGTCTATAGTTCTTTACAATAATACAAGAAATAGTTTTGGAATAAATTCTTAATTGAAAGCAAAACAACATCTTCGTCGCAGGATTTGATCTCGCTACTTGTTTTTCTCAGTCTTATACACAGACCACGAGACCAGAATTACTTGAACGCAATTATTAAAACAAGCTATTACACTAATTATATTATAACAAGTAGTTATAACTTAAAACCTAATGCTAACGTTTTAAAGATCAAATTTGCGTGTCTGTATTATTATTGTATTTGTTAAAAGAAAGAAAGAAAGAAAGAAAGAAAAAATGTTTATTTGGGACTCGCACATAACAGACAGATGTAAATTTAATTAAAAAGTCCTCGAGCACTTGTCTGATAAGCTCGTATAAATTGAATAAACCTTAATGTTACTGTCAGAGGGTCCAAATTCGTTTGTTTTTAGGGTGGGTCAGATAACGTTGACAACAGACTGTACCTGGGTCTCGTCCTTGACAGCCGGTGGAATTTCGTCGAACATTTCCGACGTTTGGCTCCCAGACTTGGGCGACCCGGGGCTGCCTTCAAGCGGCTTCTGCCTAATCTAGGGGGTCCAAACGCCTCCTGCCGGAGGCTTTACGTGGGCGTCATGTGGTCCGTGGCCCTTTATGGGGCGCCAGTGTGGGCGCCTACTTTGAAGAAGCGACCGTTACCTCAACGCGTCCCAGAGGGTCATGGCCATCCGGCTGGCCCGGGGATACCGCACGGTCTCTGGCGAGGCGGCGAGCCTCCTTTCCGGACTGCCGCCATGGGATCTGGAGGCGAGAGCCCTCGCGCTCATTTACGAGTGGCGCGTGGAGGCGCAACGCCAGGGCGAGACTCCTCTGCCGCGGCAAATCGCGGCAAGGCGGACGGAGCTCCGGCAAGATCTCATGGCGGTATGGAGACAGCGACTGTCGCAACCCAGTGCTGGGCACGCCACAATTCAGGCGATTAGTCCCCTCTTTGAGGAGTGGCTGGAGCGGCGTCACGGCGTCCTTATCTTCCTCCTGACGTAGGTACTCACCGGACACGGTTGTTTCGGGAGATACCTATTTCGGATTCGGCGGGAGGACACGCCCGGGTGTCATCACTGCGACGATCGCCTGGAGGACACGGTGGAGCATACGGTGGAGGTATGCCCTGCTTGGGTGGAGAACCGCCGGATCCTCGTTGAGGCGATCGGCGGCGGCGACCTCTCGCGGCCGGCCCTGCTTCAATCTATGGTCCGGAGCGAGGAGGCATGGGAAGCGATCACCTACTTCTGCGAAGCAGTAATGCTAGCAAAGGAGGAGGCCGAACGTGTAAGAGAGAGGGAAACCTCACGACCCAGCCGACGCAACAGAAGAAGACGTCCCGGGCGTCGGGGGTCGCAGGGCGATTTCCGGCCACCGTAGTCGCGGGCCTGCGGACAGCGAGCTTTGGTGGCTCGCCGTCCGATCAGAACCAGGCCCGGGTTGGCGGCGCGCTGTGTTCCACGCGCGCCTCAAGGTACTGTCAGTAAGGAAGACGGGGCCCGGTAAGGCCAGTGCCGGCCGGGGTGCGGAATCCGTTCGAAAGAGACGCCGCGTCCCTGGAACGCAAAGGGCACTGGGAGGAACACGGATGGGTTTTAGTCAGTAAGAGTCTGACACTCCCTTCCACTCCGCCCAGAGCGGAAGGAGTCTTTTGATGATTTCTCATCATTAAAAAAAAAAAATGGGTACCTTTACCTGAAATAAATGATTTTTTTATTTTATTTACTTACTGTAATAGCTTCTGCCAGCGGCTTCGCCCGCGTGATCCCTAGGTAACATCATCATCTGCCTAGCCTTCTCCCAACTACATTGGGGTCGGCTTCCAGTCAAACCGGATTCAGCTGAATACCAGTGTTTTACGTGGAGCGGCTGCCTACCAGACCTCCACAACCCAATAACTGGGTAACACGGTACGTCTTGGCAAGACTTGAGTCAGATTTACTGGCTTCTGACAATCCGTAACGACTGCCAAAGATCTACAAATGACAGCCGAGACCAACGTCTTAACGTACTTTCCGACGCACGGAGGAAACTCGTTATGTTAAGATGGTCACCCATCCACAGACCAACCTTGGCAAGCGTTGCTTAACCTTCAAAATCGACCCGTGCGGCTCTTATTATTTAGCCACGAGCTCCTTGTGATCCCTAGGGAACATATACCGGGATAAAAAGTAGCCTATATCCTTTGTGAGGCTCTAGACTATCTCTGAACCAAATGTTATTTAAATCGGTTCAGTAGTTTTGGCGTGAAAGCGCGACAGACAGACAGACTAACGGACAAAGTTACTTTCGCTTTAATTGGTAAGGATTATGGAGGTCAGACGAGCAGTCGCTCGATATAAAATACAGGTGCCTAGGTCAGACTGGAAGCCGACCCCAACTTAGTTGGGAAATGACTGGGCAGATTGATCATTCTGAAATGCTATCGACAACTGGAACTCTCTATGGTGTGACCAGAAAGTCGTAACTAATGTCATGTTTTTTAGTTAGTTTATAAGTTGTGTCGTTTCGAGAAGAATTGAATAAACGTGTTTTCGTTCTTTCTTTTTTAAATACAGACAGAACCATTTCTACGAAAACGCATAGTCACATTGTTGTTGTTTTGTCGCCTCTCACCTGATTGTTTATGCAAATTGTTAGCAAACTTCATTTAATTATTATTTGCAAAACAAATGAATTCATGCATATAACAACACAATTAGGCCACGCGCTCAAATTGTAACGTATCTAATGAAATAGATGAACATAAATGTTTTTTTGATACGAAATAGATACGTACTTGGAATATCAATCTTTGGAATATTACGTCATGCTTTCGAATGCTGGTTGCCAATTTCGTAATTGGAAGGATTTGGAAGAATTCATAATAGGGAACATGCAATATTTCCATTTTTGCTTTAATTTTAAAGAACTCCATCTAGAATAGACCACCACATAAATAAGAAATGAAAACGCTTTAATTTATTGATTATTTTATAGACACGAGTGACGATGACGTCACTCGTGTCTATCACTGGTCAAGAACTGTCCTAACTCAAAGACATAAGGGTGCCTTTTCGTTGGCATAACAGCAGATACGTCACCAAACGCTGATTGTTGTTTTTGAATACGTTCCGTTTCACGTTACTTTAATTCATTATTTTTGTTAAATATCGATACTAACCAAAATAAAAACGTTGCAATGGTCTTTATTTTATACTTTTTTATCATTTTACTGACAAAATTCTCATAAATTCTGTATTTGCATCTTCCCTATTGAATAGTACAAATGTTCATAAAATCGTCCGCTCCATAACGTAGGTAAATACGGCAACTTAATTGTGGTTAAGTTGTCAAAACAACGTTGATTGTAATGATAATCAATGTTATTAAAATAACAAGTCTGTCGGATTTTTAATGGATTGCGAATTGAGATTGAAATTTCATCGATGAAATAACAGACACACACACATCGCACATCACACCGTCACATCGTTATTACAGGAACTGTAGTACTTTTCTTCTCTCTCATAGAAAAAAAATACAACAGCTCCTTTCAGCTCAAACGCTAACTTTCTTTATTCCATAATTACGAAGTTCCACTTGTATCACGTACCTACACGCTCCTGGACGCGAAATTTCCGACTTTCCGACTTGCACTTGACCAGTTTTTCCTATAGTTGAACGCGAAGATCACATTATTCTTGCTTTATTAGCACGACAAATGCCTTAATTTAGAAGGCCTCAAACCAAAAATGTTTGAAAACCAGGCTAAATAAACCATGTCAATTCGATATGTATCGGGGAAGGTATCAAAGAGCCTTTGACGACAAAAAATAATACCTATGACAATACAATACTTCTATGATCTGAAAAATGTCAAATAATGCATATAGCCATCGGTCGTGGGTCGTGGTCGTGGGGTGGAAACAAGACGTTGGTCAATAGTTTTCGTTAAAATGAAATTCGAACAAAAATAAATCGGAAAAGTTTTGCCATTTGGCGTACAAATACTTATATTTTTTTTATGGGAAGCCAACTATCTACACTAATATTATGAAGAGGAAAGATTTGTTTGTTTGTTTGTTTGTTTGAATTGAATAGGCTCCGAAACTACTGGACCGATTTGAAAAATTCTTTCACCATTAGAATTCTATATTACCCCTGATGAACATGGGCTATAGAATATTTTCAAAAAAGTTTGGGATCCGTATGAATACTTCAATAATGTAACCCAAGGTGTGAAAAAAATACCAAAAAAAAAATCCTTATATCGCGTACGCTGCCTAAACTATTGACAATTGAGCAAAGTGATGTACTACAGTTTTATAGAAGACATCAATATCCACAAAAAAGTCCGCGAGGGTATATATCTAACTATTATGGTTAAGTCACAATAACTGCTTTTTAACCGACTTCTTCAAAAAGGAGGAGGTTCTATGTTCGGCTGTTTGTATCTTTTTTTTTATGTATGTTCATCGATTTCTCCGCCAATTCTGGACCGACTTTAAAAATTTTTTTTTTTTCGAAAGCCTATACTCCTGATGTGGTCCCATTGTCACCAAGTTAGAATCTGATGATGGGATCCCATGAAAATCGAGGGAAACCCTCAAATTTTATAAGCACATACACTGTTTTTCATAAACTTTCTAACGCAATTCAGATATTTGTGCCTGCTAATCATCATCTTATGTTGCTGAGCTGATGATGGAAGGTATAAGTCAGGACCTGATGATGGGATTCCATGAATAATGTTTGTTTAGCGATATTTTCGCCAATTGTTAACCGATTTGGATGATTCTTTTTTTTTTTGGAAGAGTATTTTCTCGGATTGGTCCCATTTAGGTGCAGATTTGATGACGAACTTCGGAGGAAGGCAACGGAACTCTTCAATAAATGATAGCAAATGGATCGGGATTTCTGTAATCGCATGTCTGTTGATTATTTACACCAGTTCATAACATAACATCACGCCGACACGCTGTGCTTGTGGTTTCAATTTTTAGTGGTACCTGCGTCCCACAAAAAAGTGACAAATAAAAAACTTTTTAACAAAAGAAATAAAACCGACTTCCAAAAACATAAAAATGTTTTTTACAAAAAATACAACCGACTTCCAAAAACAAAACACTACAAGGTACCTACAAAATAACTTCGAAAGAAAGAAAGAAACTTTAATTTCTGAAGTCGGTGTTTTTGGTTATTTTTTTTCGTTTTTAGACACCGACTTCCGAAATTAGTTAGTGTACTTAGTGTTAGTGGTACCTAGGTACCATTAACAGCGTACCGGCGCAATGTTATGTTAAGAACTGGTGTAAACACTAAAAAAACATGCGATTTCAGCAATCCCGATCCCTTTGCTATCATTTATTGAAGAGTTCCGTTGCCTACCTCCAAAGTTCTTCATCAGATCTTCACCAAATTGAAACGGGACCAGTCTAGGAAAATACTCTTTCAAACAAAAAAAGAATCATCCAAATAGGCTGACAATTGGCTAAAGTATCGCTGAACAAACATTTTCATGGGATCTCATCATCAGATGCTAATTTATACCTTTCATCATCAGATCAGCAACATGAGATGATGATTACCAGGCACAAATATGTAAATTGCGTTAGAAAGTTCATGAAAAACATTGTATGTGCCTATAAAATTTGAGGGTTGCCCTCGATTTTCATGGGATCCCATCATCAGATTCTGACATGATGACAATGGGACCAATCGAGAAGTATACCCTTTCAGATGACACAAAAATTTTTCAAATCGGTTCATAAATGACGGAGTTATGAGGTAACAAACATAAAAAAAAAAAAAAAAAAAAAAAAAATACAGACGAATTAAGAACCTCCTCCTTTTTTTGAAGTCGGTTAAAAACACTACAAAGTAAAAAATAACTTTAATTTCGGAAGTGTTTTGTTTTTGGAAGTCGGTTTTATTTTTTTGTTAATTTTTTTTTATTCAAATGATTCGATCAAAACCCGGGTGGAATGGAATAGTGGTGATTTTGGTATCATGATATCCATTTAAATGTTTGGTAATTTAGTTTGGTTATGTGTACGTACATTACAATTTAAATTATGCAAATCGGACCTTTTGTTTAAAAGTTACGACGGGTATAAAAATACTCGATTGAGGCGATTTAGAAACTGACACTAGAGTGTGTGGTCGTTAGACATTACTGCCCACACAATAAGAATAAGGGGAGTCTATTAATAAGTAACGTTACCCTTTATAGAGGGAGGACTTATTGGAGATGAAGTTCGTGGAGCACCTACTAAATCCACGTGAACGTAGTCGCGGGCGAAGTGCTAGTGTCAAAATGTACTAATGTCAATAATAATAATAATAATAATAATAATAATAATAACTTTATTTCACAAAAAATATACAGATTTCACAAAAAATATAGAGAATTTAAAAGAGCTTTGGTAGTAACACAATACAGTACAATCTAAATACTAATAACTAATCTGTACACAAGAAGGAAAACCCTGCCACTCAAACTAGGTAGCCTGTATCTTGAGAGACAGTGATTCAGCCTAAAATTGATGCTATAATATTTATAGTAGACTGTGTCGATCTACCCGAGCGTTCTGAGGAAATAATTAGTAGGAAAACATATTTACATTCACTTGATATGTGTGTTTGTGTGTGAGCGTGTACGTATGTGTGTGGGCGCGGGTGTGTGTATGTTTGTGTGTGCGCGGGTGTGTGTGTCTATATATGTGTGTGTGTGTGTGGGTATGTAATTAGAAATATGTACATAGGTAGTTAAACGACATACTTGAGTAAAGACTCTGTTTTCAGGTAGTCCTGTTTCAGTAGCCATTCCGTTAATTTTGATTTTATTTCTTGTTTATTTAGATCGACTATGTTTATTTTTTTGTGAATTTGTTTGTAGATGTATGTACTTAATGTGTAGTATTGGTGTTGAGCGAAGGCGGTTTTGTGGGGGGTGCTAATTGGTAATTTCTTCCTTTTTTTAGGGTCAGTAGGGGGGACACTACCGTGTTTTCTTAAAATAGACCGCAGTAGAAAGAGCTGGCGAACAGAAAGCACTTGTGAGTCAGCGTATAGTTTTGTAGTGGGATAGCGATAAGGTTTGCGAAACATTACCTTAAGCACGGCTCTCTGCGCTCTTTCAATCCTCAGGAAACAGGTTTTGTTTGCACCACCCCATACTGTGATGCAATATCCAATGACAGATTGACATAATGCATAATACACCATCTTCAGGGTTTCAGGCGCTGCCGAGTCTCTGAGGGATTTGAAAGTATGCAGCAGTTTCATAGACCTCACAGCAATAGCGTCAACCTGTTTGTCCCATCGTAGTCCTCCGTCTATTTGGACACCCAGATATTTCACATTATCTGTTCTTGTGAGTTTCGGACATAAACAGTGTGGGGATTTAGTGGAGCAGGTGTGAGCTGTTATGGAGAATGACTTTTCAGGTAGGTTGTTTCGTCGAATAGCGAATGGAATGTACGAGGTTTTATCGCAATTCAGGGTAAGCAAGTTTAGGTTGAGCCATGTCATGATAGTTGTTATTGCCACTTCAGCGTGGCATTTAACGCTATCCCAACTTGGTCCGTAAACTATGACTGCGGTGTCGTCTGCATACGCAATGATTTTGGAGTTAGGGATGGCCAAATTACACAACTCATTGACGTATATTTGGAAGAGGGTGGGGCCTAGAATGCTTCCCTGAGGCACACCGTAAGTGTTTATTATTATTTCGTCACTTACATGTTTTCCTATTTTTACTCGTTGGGTCCGGTTGCTGAGATAATCTTTGAAAATTTCGAGGGAGTTTCCTCGTACCCCTAGGAGTTCCAATTTAGATATAAGTTTAGGAACAGATACTGTGTCAAAAGCTTTAGAGAGGTCCAAAAATATCCCTAGACTTTTAACGCCACTGTCAAGGTTCCTCGCAACTAACTGTGTTAGATCCAGAACTGCATCCTCAGTTGAGATTCCTGAGCGAAAACCATACTGATTATCTGCTATGAGCCGATGTTTGTTGAGGAATTTTTTTAGAGCATTATTCAAGATCCTTTCCAGTATCTTAGAGAGCGCTGATAGGACTGATATGGGTCTATAATTGTTGACATAGTTTCTGTTCCCTCCCTTATGAATTGGATGAATAACAGCATTTTTAAGCGCATCAGGAAAGATGCCTTTTTGAAGGCAGCAGTTAAAAATATACGTCAATGGTGGTGTCAAGATCTGGCGGCAACTCTTTAACACTAGGGGAGATATGCCATCCCAACCTATTGCGCAATCATTTCTTAGTTGCAGAATAAGTGACTCCACTTCTGATTCATCAACCCCAAGTATTACAAGAGAGTTGGCGGGGTTGGGTGTTGTATTGTGACTTAATCTTCTAGGTAGGTTTGTAGGTTGATGAGACTGGGACAAGATTTTTTCTGCCAAGTTCGTTCCTATATTGCTGAAAAATCTACACACTTCATTTGCGGATGATATAGCGTTGTCACAGATATCCAACAGTTCGACCGGGCTAGTTTTCTTTTTGGTGGTATTTGTGATTTGTTTTATCGTTTTCCAAAGTGCTTTAGGGTTATTCCGAGATTTTTCAAGTTCGCTTTTCTCATAGGCAACTTTTAGTTTTCGGAGCAAGTCATTACAAAAATTTCGGTACCGCGAATAAGTAATTTTCAGGATCAGATTATTGGGATCTTTCCTTAATCTGTTATGCAATCGGTCACGGTTTTGTATACACTTTAAAATGCCTGTGGTTATCCATGGTTTTATTATTCTTTTTTTCCTAGGGATTTTAATTTGTTTTGTGTGCTTGTCAAGGACTGAGGAGATGATTTTTATGAAGGCATTCATGGATAAATTGGGGTCAGTAATTTTGTACAAGGGGGAAAAATCAGAGTTTTCTAAATCTAACTTGACTGCTTCGTAATCTATGCGGGTAGCTATCTGAAGTGGTGTAGTGTCAAGGTTTGTGTTAGCAATATTAAATAACACTGGTTTGTGATCCGTGATGTGTGAATCTAGTACAAGGGTAGTAACAGGCAGGGTACTTTTAACAAATACATGATCCAGACAGCTATCCAGTCGGGTGTTGAATCGGTGGGTTGGAAGTAGACCGTGGGAGGCATTTAGCATGAGATATTCGAGACAGCGGTTATCTGTACTATTGGGTTTAAGATCTATATTAGTATCACCTACGAGAATTATATTTTTAAAGGAAGATAGGCGTGCGTAGACATTATTTAAACTATCCAGAAATTTTTCGGTACTCTCTTTGGATTTGTATGACGGGGATCGGTACACTGCCACGATAGCGATATTGTGGTTACCCATAGTGCATACCAAGCAGTTCCCACTCACAAATTCTGGTTCCCATTCTGAGGTCCGGAGAGTTTGTTTTGTAAAAATAACAATCCCATCATTTTGATTATTTTGATTTTATTGATTATCATTTTGATTTTTTTTTTTTTTTTTTTTTTTTTTTTTTTTTTTTTTTTTTTTTTTTTTTTTTTTTTTTTTTTTTTTTTTTTTTTTTTTTTTTTTTTTCGGGTAGGTGTAAAAAAACAATAGACATATCTCCAAAATAAAGTTTATATTTTAAATAGAAATAAATTCAAAATTATAATAGTTTCTTTAAATAATCAGTCTAAAACCTCCAAAAAACGGTTACTCACATTTGCAGCACATTTATGTGACTCTGGATAAATTTTACACCACCTGCCAGCTCATCATCTGAACTGACACTTTTAACACATTACTGAGCACTAGTGGATCACTATGTCGCAGCTAGACGAGATTGTGTCAGCACAGAAAAGCCTTGAGGACAGCTTCATCAGGAAGATGGGAGAACTAGAGGCTCAAATTCAGAGTGCGGGACCTGCCAAGGATACTGTGGCAAGGATTGCTGATGAGTTCCGTACCTTCAGGGAGCTAATCTTTAGCATGCTTAGCTTGCTCCGGAGACAGATTGGCGAATGTGCTAAACAAATCGACGGATTAGAGTCCAGACATCGGCGGAAGGCACTAATCTTCCAGGGCATTGCAGAGGTTGATGGTGAGGTTAGCAGCACAGTCGTTCTAGACTTAATAAACAAAAAGCTGGCTACTCAACCTTTGGCTGCATCTTCCATAAAAGCCTGCCACAGACTCGGTGTGGGCAATAAGGATCATCATAGGCCCATATTGGTGAGATTTTCTTCTTATAACGACAAAGCTGCAGTCTGGAGAGCTAAGGCGGGCTTAAAGGGTTCCTCTATATCAGTCAAGGAGTTCTTGACAAGGACCCGGCAGACCATCTTCGGGAAGGCGCGGCTTCACTTCGGGATGAGATCTTGTTGGACTCAGGACGGTGTTATTGTGGTCAAGGCGCCGGATGGGAGTAAGCAGAAGATAACTTCGCTCGATGAACTCAGTCCACTACTGGCGAAGTATCCGAAAGTCCAAGGAAGCCTGCAAAACAAGACGCGTTGATTTGTGGTATTTATTTGCAATATTTGCTAATCAACAATCTCAACACAATAGTCTGGTTTTTGCTTACCGTTGCAGTATTCAGTAGGTACATGGGTGGTACTAATGGATGTTCAATGTTAGCAGAGCTTTTCTTTTCTGTTTGTTATTGTTTTGCTGTCGAACTTTGTCAAATTTAGTAATGTTTATCACGTAGTTTGCGCTTCGTATTTTTGTGTTTACATTACTATTTTAGTGTATGTACCCTTCAATTTCTGTTTTGTGTTCGCGAGATCAAACGTCAATTCTTAGTTTTTATTTCTTTTACTGTCAATGTCAATGTCAAATCAACTTACCTATAAGTCATCTGACGTTTAGAGTAATTTCGGATATGTTTTCGTTGGGTTCCAAAGTGCGTTCTGAATTCTGCTTGAATATTTATATCGGTATTTTGCAAATCAACCTTCGAACACATTCATTTTTAGTTTCTTTTTTCGGGCATGCCCTGTGATGTTAATTTTCGAGTTTAACACGTTGCTGTTGATTTTATTTTTTTTTATTCTAATTTTAATTAGTGTCTCTTGTTTTTGTTTAGGGTTATTTTGATGATGATGTTAGCTGGCGGGTGGTGCAGAAATGCAAACGCCTTACCACCCTTCGTATAGTATTTTGATATTTATCTTATTTATTGATATTTAGTAGTATGTCTTCTGATAATGAAGCATTTTTTTCTGCCAACGATTCTAGTGCCTCTTCTTGTGGTAGTAGTTTCAACTCTTTAACGGACAACCTTAGCGATTTGTTGCATCAAAAATTCTACTCAAATCCTGGCAAACTGTTTAACGTTTGCCACATAAATGCTCAAAGCATTCCCAGCCACCATACCGAACTCTACGACACGTTCCACAACAACGACGTTCATGCCGTCCTGGTTTCCGAGACTTGGCTCAAACCAGAACTCTTATCCACCACCTACTCTCTCCCTGGGTTCGTTCTTCTTCGAAACGATCGGATCGGTAGGAGAGGGGGTGGTGTAGCTATATATCTTCGCGGTGATTTTCCTTTTAAAGTTCTCGCTACTACTTCTTCTAATCATTCTGCTGAGTTTCTTTTCCTAGAGGTTTGTGTCAAGGGAGCTAAAGCTGTTCTAGGTGTCGTCTATTGCCCTCCTACCCTCGATTATTTCACCGAATTCGAATCGGTACTTGAATCTTTAGGTTCGGAGTATGAACACCATATCATCATGGGGGATTTTAACACCAACCTCCTTGTCCAGAGCTCTCTTAGATCCCGTACACTCCTACATCTTGTTGAGTCAGCCGGTCTTCACGTACTGCCTCTCCTACCCACTCATCATAATAAAGTAGGTGATGATACTTGGCTTGACTTGATCTTCGTTTCTAATCCTTCCCTTGTTTCCTCACACGGCCAACTTGATGCTGCTGGTTTTTCCCGTCATGACCTTATTTACTTGTCCTATGTCCTCAAACCTCCTAAACCCAAACCCACGTTCCAGTACAGGCGTGCCTTTGCACGTATGAATAGTGAGAAGCTCCAAAAAGATGCAACCAGTATTGACTGGACACCCTTGCAGGAAGCTGCTACAGTTGATGACAAAGTTTGCGTCTTCAACAATATTGTCACCAGTCTGTATGATATACATGCTCCTGTCAGGAAAGTCAAGTTGAAGCGTCCACCTGCACCATGGATGAATAGGGGAATTCGCATGGCAATGAGCCGGAGGGACCGCGCGTTTCGGAAATTTAAAAAGGACCGTTCTGAGGAAAACTGGAACTTATTCAAGACTGCCAGGAATCGGTGTAACCAGATGATACGCAACGCTAAACGCCGCCATATTCTTAGTAACATCACTTCTTCTTCTTCTGCCGATATCTGGAAATTCCTTAAAACTCTAGGCATTGGCAAATCGCGACATTCAGACCTTCCTAACACAATTGGCTTGGACGATCTAAACCGCTATTTCTCCACTGTTCCTATGTTGGATAGTCTAACCCAAGGTCAAACTATTGACTACCTTGCTGGTCTGACGCGTCCCAATATTGCCCCCTTTGTTTTCACCCCAGTTGATCCGGGAGAGATCAAAAGGATCATCCTATCCATTAAATCCAAAGCCGTGGGGTGCGATAACATCAGTCGTCATATGATCGTTTCGGCTTTGGATCAACTTCTTCCTGCCATTTCTCACATTGTTAACTTTTCTCTTTACTCTGCTACGTTTCCTTCCCTGTGGCGTAAAGCTCATGTCAGGCCCCTGCCTAAGATTCCCAATCCCACTCTTCCCAATCACTTTCGTCCTATTTCCATCCTGCCCTTTCTGTCCAAAGTGCTCGAGGCCTGTGTTCATAAACAGTTTACAAGTCATATTTACTGTAACTCCCTCATAAGCCCATTTCAATCTGGTTTCAGGCCTGGGCACAGTACCGTGACAGCTCTCCTTAAAGTGACTGACGATATTAGGCGGGGAATGGAAGACACTAAAGTTACTGTTTTAGTGTTGATTGACTTCTCCAACGCGTTTAATACCGTCAGTCACGAAGTCCTCTTATCTATCCTGACATATCTAATGGTCTCTCCCGAGGTACTGAAATGGTTTTCCTCTTATCTTCGGGGGCGTCAGCAGTCAGTTCTTGCTGGAGACTCTTCGTCTGGGTGGTGTGACCTTGCAGCTGGCGTCCCTCAAGGCGGTATTTTATCTCCTCTTTTGTTCTCAATTTTTATTAATCTTATAACTACTCTGCTTCGGTGTGCGTATCATCTCTATGCTGACGACTTACAGCTATATTGCCAGGTGGGTGTTGACAACTTATCGAATGCGATCGAGGAGCTCAACCAGGATTTGGGTGTGATTAAGAACTGGTCAGACCGATTCGGGGTGGCAGTTAACCCTTTAAAATGTCAGGCTATAATAGTTGGGAGTCCTCATAGCTTGAGAAAACTGACTGGCTTAACTGTACCGCCCGTAATCTTTGACAATACAGTCATTCCGTTTGGCTCCGAGGTTAAAGATCTTGGTTTGCTTGTCGACACCGGTCTTGACTGGCGTAAGCAAGTCTCGAGTGTCAGTCGAAAAGTTACCGGAACGTTGCGGTCACTGTATCGACTGAAAAATCTTCTCCCAGCTCACATAAAGGCAATGCTTGTACAGTCCCTAATTTTCCCAATAATTGACTATGGTGATGTGTGCTACTACGACCTGAATGCAGATCTCCTCAATAAACTTGACCGTCTTCTAAATAACTGCATTCGATTCGTCTTCAATCTTCGTAAGTATGATCACATATCCGCGCATCGATCACTATTAAAATGGTTACCCATTCGCCAGCGCAGAGCGCTGAGGGCCTTGACTAGTCTGTTTTCTTTTCTTAACAATCCTTCTTGTCCCTCTTATCTAACTTCTCAAATTCAATTCCTTTGCTCCGCCCACACTAAAAATCTTCGTTCTACCAATAATCTCCTTCTACGATGCCCTTCACACCGCTCTGGGTTTATCCACTCCTCTTTCTTTGTCCAGGCGATCTTCCTTTGGAATGCGCTCCCTCTGAACATCAGGACGGCAAAAAGTCGGTTGTCGTTTAAGGTGAAGGCTCGTGAGCATATTCACAAGATGTTGGAAGAATCACTACATCGCTAATTCGTTGGTTTCGTGTTTTCTTAATAACGTTGTTAGTTTTGTTTATTAGTATGTATGTATCTATGTATTTATTATAGATTGTATTTATTTTTCTTCTCTCTATTTGTCTTTTCTTTATGTTGCACCTGCCATGCTGTCTCTGCACCACCCTAAGGTCGACTGGTAGAAAATGCCTACGGCATTAAGTCCGCCTTTGTACAGTGTTTCACTTGTGCATAAAGTTTTAATAAATAAATAAATAAATTATTGTTTATAGTGGTACAATAGGAATCATATCCAGCTAAAACAGGCATATTACTGACTTTACTAAGCCAACATTCTGTAAGGACTACCACGTCTAAATCAAGTTTCAGTGAGTGTAGTAATAGCAGGGCTTGGTCAAAGTTTTTATTTAAGCTACGGATGTTTAAATGTAGTATTTTTATGTTGCTGTTAGTGTTATTAACATAGTCAATACAATTTTCTGGTGCACAGTTAAATGAGTCACCTACTGTTAGCGAGTCAAGCTCGCTGCTTATACTGATTATGCTATCCATTGGGAGAGTGTAGAGAGAGCAATAAGTAACTCAAAGCGAAGTCTTGTGTAGTTAGGACTTCCCTAATATGCAGTATGTCGTTTATTATTTGTTTTTTTGTGTAAGGTTGAATGTTGTAGGTGTCTTTGTATGAGTGAGTTGTGAGTGTATTCTTATTTAGGATATGTATGCCATTTTGAGATTTTATTTGTGTGGTTAAGTGAATGTTACATAATTTGTGTATGTTTATAAATTTAGAAGCAAGTACAATTTCTAAAATTAATAATACTATACAAACGGATACTAATATAATAAAGTTTTTGACAATATGGATTACTAGTCACTTGCCAGTATAACCCATCTCTTGTAGACATTTTTCAGAACTGATTAATATCTGTTTGTCACCTTCTTGTTTGCGTAAAAATATGTTAGCGTTTGAGACCCAACAGAACTTAAAATTGTGGTTTTTCGCGAACTCTCTTGATTGGTAATACAGTTTTTTGGTGTTACCTGGAAGCTGTTCCGTGACGTAAACCGGATGACAAGTTCCGGAAATGCCAATGAGACCAGTATTCAGTTTATCTTGCTTTTCCCTGGTTTTGTTGAAAGTTCGAACTGCAGATATGAGTGTGTCCTTTGTCATAACAGATGAAAATTCTGCTATAATCGGTCGTGATATGGTCGATGGGTTCGATGACTTCCCCGGCAAGCGATAAATATCCCTCAGTTCAGAGTCCCTAATGGAGACACCGACAGCTTCACCAATGCTGCATATTGTTTTTGTAAGTGTGGCATTGGTTTCAGTATTACTTTGCGGTATATTTCGGATTTCGATGCCCGACGACCTTGATTTGTGATGCAGATCTTGTATTTTTCTCTCTAAACTTTCTATATACTCTCTCTGTTCTCGGCGTTCCCTTCTTAGGTCTTCAACTTCTTTTTTCAGCTCCTCAAACCGTTGGTTTATGAAAGACATGGATCTAACCATCTCCTCGTTTGATTTTTGTATTTCCGTGTTAGCTGCTTGAATCTGGGTGTTCTGAGATTTAATTTCCCCAATGTCAGTCGCCAGTTTAGCCATCAAAGTGGTTTGAGTCGCAAGTACCTTCGCAATTGACGAGTCTTGTTCCTCCTTCCAATTTGCGAGTTGAGTTTGAAGGTCGTGCGAGCTTAATGTAGTGGCGCCTTGTGGTGAGTCTGCCTTCCGGGCTCTTTTATTTCGATTTGTGTTTACATAATCACTCACCACTGCATTGGCTATATCCGATTCCGATTTGGTCTGGGACTGACAAAGGTTGTTTGTTTGCGTTTTCGGCGTGCTCGGGGGAGTGCGTCTAGTGGACATGTTTACAAAACAGTTGTGATGTAAACAAGCAAAAACTCGTAGACTTTTTCACAATCGATAAGCGCGTGCGCACTGCGTAAACCGAAGGTGTGGTGGTCGAATTTCGGTCGGTGCCACACTTAGAGCTCAGGCTAAGGTGGTCGTGATCGACGGGTTGGTTTGAAACAGCTTTCCGTCCAGTATTACTTGAGCTCTGCCAATCCAATCCAACCTATGTAGTCACAGGTTGACTCATTTATTCCGGCGTTAAG
Source organism: Lacanobia oleracea (assembly GCA_950371165.1). Taxonomy (NCBI): domain Eukaryota; kingdom Metazoa; phylum Arthropoda; class Insecta; order Lepidoptera; family Noctuidae; genus Lacanobia; species Lacanobia oleracea. The sequence goes on from OX493405.1 coordinate 7,457,360, forward strand.
GAATTTTTAATAACTTAGCAGGTAGTGAGCGGAAATCGTCAATATGTCACCGTAGATATTTGTATATGGTTGTGGTAGTGGAAGATTTAAATTAAATAAGAAATTTAAACTTTCAAAAAGAGACGCTGGTTGCGGGGCTCGAACTCGGAACTTTTCACGACGGCGTTAGGTGTGTAGCGGCTTACGCCTCGACACTACCGGAGCTATGATGTACACTGCAAATTTGGTGTTCTCCTCCAAGTATATTGTGGGACGCAGACAAGTGTCATTGACCCGTTTAAAGGTCAGAGCACTTCGACACAGGGACAAAGAAAGATTTTTAACGTTCACTTTTAAAACTTGTAATGTTTTTGTTTGTAACTCTGTTGATAGTTTGTACACAGTTATAGTTTTTTCACAGCTTATTGCAGGTTTTATTTAGCACGTATTAGTGTAACTTTGGAGTAGGTTACTGCACTTTATACTGGGTTGATGAATTAAAATGTTCGCGAGCAAAAAGAGCACGTCCACATGACACCGAGAGTAATGGCCGAATCCACAATTACACAATAGATATATACAATAATAGATAATTATAATGTCAAAATGTTACCAATACGAAAAAAAAAAATCACATTGTCCTCAGAATTGCTATTGAGTCATCGCGCATAAAATATAGTCATGTTACAAGTATAAAAAAATCATTAAGTAAAACAAATTTCATCAAAATATACACTGATACTATAGTAACATAGCTTGATATACATAGGTAAGTATAATATAGATATTGGATTGAATTCACGGCCTCATTTTCGGCAGGCAAGCCCAATGAGCTATTGACATCTATGATCAATGCTTAGCCAGATGCATTCTAGTGTTCCGTACCCGTAGTATGAAATGCGGCAATATAATACTTCGGAAGTCGGTTTGATATAATAATATAGCTGTAGCTTTGGTGTTGGTATAGATAGGTAGACAGTTTACATTTTCACAAAATATGCAGTTCTCTTTCAGCTCCTTCAGCTGCTTTGATCAAAAATCATCATCATCTGACCAAAAATAATCAAAATGAATAAATGAGGGTTAATTTATAAGAAACGTTTTATTAGGCGTTTTTACTATCGTTATTTTGTTTTCGCTCTATCGTAAATACGGTAGAACCGGTCAAGCCTGAGTCGGACGCGCGTGCCAAAGTTTCGCAAACATCGAAAATTCTAGATAAAGGTTACTTGCATTTGACCTAGAATAATTAATTTTACCAACGCTTCGTTTAGTTCACATTTATAACTGTTGTATACAATCACAAACGCAGTGCAAAAATCGTTCGGTTATTCGGTCTATTAATAACTCGTGCCACTAATCCCTATGTTCTCTTATGTACGATTCAATGAATGTAAATTGAATGAATGGAGGATTGAAATAGGCAATCTCATTATCCTAATCTGTACGTATACAAGATCCTGCGAAAGTAGGACTTGCTGTGAATTATAAATCGCTTGTCATTTGGCGTTTAGTTTCGTTGACAAGTGAAGTTCGCTTGTCTGTTTTGTGAGAGAATTTTGGTTAGTTGAACTTCTAATTAGATATTTGTTTAAGTTTTGTTTTGTTTGGAAATCGAGAAATTTGAACTTGGAACGTGATTAGTCCATCTAAATCACGTTCAAATCGGCCAGTATCATTAGTATGAGGAATAATGAACACTCCGCAATTAAGTGATCGCGTTCAGATTAAGCTGTTAAACCTCATACTATTTTGATTTAATTTTATGCGACATACATAATTTGTATCATACAAAAATAAGAATATAGTATCCAATTTAAATAAATATTATGTAAAAAACGAGTACGTATTCTAGTTACAGAAAAATTTACGTTACCATACGTCGAAAATATTTGTGCTAGGCCCTTAGTTACTTTGGTGACATTTGGCCTAAGAAGTATGTTGCGAAATCGAGAGAATGGTTAACCAGTGTTACGATAATAACATTTATATCAATAACTATAAAAAATATCATGGTTATGAAGTATCAGCTTCTACCAACGACTTTGCCGCGGAAAATGATCTCAGGGAAACATACTCCCGGGAAAAAGTATTCTATTTCCTAAATCAGGACAATAGTAGTAGACTATTGTACCACGTTTCATTTAAAACCGTTCATCCAGACATACGGAGAGTCACTTTCGCATTTAAAATTGTAATACCTATTCACAATATATAAGGTACAAGTTATGGTTAGGTACAATCCGAGCTTGTTATTTTTATAATACTTAGAGGATAGTACGTTTACGTTTTCATTTCCAAGAATTATGGAAAAAGGAGATCGCATTCGATAGCTTTAAACTAACGCGAACGTTTCTACAGTGGGTACTAAAATACAAATATTTTAAAGGTTGAAGGGGCTTTGAGCTCTGTAAAGATAATCTTTACAGAGAAGCTCCCTCGACCTCTCGATAGTTTGAACATACCTACAGGCAGAGGGACGCAAAATAGATATGACAGAAGGGCCAGTGCATACAACGAGCAAAATCGGACGCTTTAAGTACAGCTGCAAGCATTTAGAGGTATGCGGAATAGAGAGTAAAGTCTCGCAAACCTCCACCGAATAGGGAGTATCCTCCAAACGGACGGCAACTGCCCGATAGTTGAAATTCGGGCTGATGTATATGTTCAAATCACATGGTAAACTCTGCTTGCGCGATGTTAGATTAACCACCTCGTTGGTCTCACAAAAGGGTTATGGGTTTTTTCCGTTAGAAATTACTCAGTAGCATCCCGAAGTATAGAAGGTGGTGATCCAACCTTGCTTTGGAAAGCACGTTAATCTTATGCCTGATCTCTCCCCGGTCTTGGATTATGGAAGTAAAGAAACACACTGTACACTTTAGTGCACCTATGTTTGTGCTAACTTGGGTTGAAATTGGCTGCCATGATGGAAAATAAGTACGGGGGTATCTTATTTATTGATGGTTGGGCTTTAGGATAAAACGAGACCAAAGAATAGAAAATATTAAAAAATACTAGTATGTGATAATGCCACCTTGATTCTGTTGGCAAACGGGATAGCGCTTAGCGTGTTGTATAGATCCGCCGCCTTACCAATCTGGTATCATAACGGTTTTAGGATGTCACAGGAGAGCTTCAAAGTTATTTGACACTTACGTGTTACCGATCGCGTCTATAATGTGCTTGCGCCTGTTTTCGCTCACTGTATGGACCTTCTATGGAGAAAATTTTCTGTGGCAAAAGCGTCTGTCTACGTCATCTAGTGGAGACTATTTGATTACCAGGACCGTGATCAAACAGACACACACTGTATCGGACAAATAAGGAGGTGTCGTCGCCGATATTCCCCGAAGGGCACCGATCTCTCCCGAAGGACGCCGAGATGAGTTACATGGAAAATGTGTTGATAGGATATTACATAAAAAGAGAAATAGTGACGAGGTCAGTATATCTGTATTTGAATGACTCGATATTTGGGATTAAAAATAACCGGTCAAAAGCAAGTCGGACTCGCGCACCAAGGATTCCATACAAAATAGATACTTACGTTTTATAAATAGTTCAGGAATCAAGTCTCGCAATTTTTTCCGAGCTAAGAATCTATCGTGGAGGCTTAATATAGTAGGGTCCTCTCAGCATCTTTGCTACGGAACCCTCTTTTTTTTAAGGATGGGAAATCATCAAATGACTCCTCCCGCTCTGGGCGAAGCAGGGGGAGTGTCAGACTCTTACAGACTAAAACCGATCCATGTTCTTCCTAATGCCCTTTGCGTTCCAGGGCCGCAGTGACTCTTTCGAATAAATTCCGCTGCCCCGGCAGGCACATCGATTTTCTGCAGTGGCAATTACAACTGTCATTGCCGTTATCATACGTGACGTTTTCGTTGCGAGTCGGTTTACGAATATGTTTCGAAGCGCGCGCACCTTCGAGATCTTTTGGCAAAGTAAATTCGTTACATCGATTGCTGCTTGGGAATACCTTTGAGCAGCTCGCGACCCTCATATTAACTCCACTGTGGTGAAATCATCGAAAGGCAGGTCATCGACAGCAGATATAGCAGACCAAAGGTACGTCACGTATTTACAGGTTGTTATTGCTGAATTTTCTAGGAACATTGTTTTTTGTGTGAACGTCCGGACTCTCGGTCTGTCCCAAATGTGTGGTCTAACTCATCGTATCTAATAATTTTATCACGACGACACACCAAAATTAACGAACTACAACGCTGCGCTGATTAAAATCGTGTGAGGGGTCGTTCTTCAATAGAAATTCTTAACACCGCGATTCAGAAAAACACGTCATCAGTGCAACGCCATCTATCAAACATTTCGTAAACTGACAAAGTATTTTTCAGCGGAAGACGTTAAAAGAACGTATGTTATGATTAATTCACTGTTATTTTGGTACGTTTTAAAAGTTTAACAAATAGCTCAACAATTTGTTATGGTGTTATTTTCATGCTTTTATTTTTTCTTAATAGGTGGCGCTCTGACTGATCAGAATACATTAGGAAGTTTCTTCCTAGACTTACAAAATTCAATATCTTTTGATTTTGTGGGTCAATTTTGATAAAATAAACGCTAAACTGGCTAATTTTGCTGACCTTGACCTATTTGGCGCAGCCGCGGGGCACACGATGTTATTGTTTTTATAATTAATTTTCATTTCCTTTATTCATCTTTTTCACTTATTTCTACATTTTTAAATATTTTTATACAATATATATATATATATATATATAAAACATTTAAAAATATAAAAATACTAGCCCACCGATATCGGGAACAGGGTCCAAGCTACCGGTGGTCAGGGCTCCAGAGAAAAGAACCTCCTGACAATGCGAGCTGTGTCCAGAAGTACCGCTTTCTGAATCAAGCCTTTGATCCAGCTACCCAACGAGAGCCTCCTAAGGTGTTGGTCGAGGCTCGTCGCAATTAAGCCATTGGCCGACACGACTATCGGTACAATGATTGCGGAGTCCACTTCCCACATGTCGACAACCTCGCGAGCCAAGTCAATTTACTTTATTTGTTTGTCTTTCTCGGCTTTCACGAGGTTCTCGTCATGCGGGACGGTTATGTCTACAAACATTGCACGCCTCACAATTCGGTCCACCACCACTATACCAAACCAATTTTTAACAAAATTACATAAACTTTTAAACTATTTGCAAATGAAATATAAATACAAAATAAAAGTAACTGTAGCTGGCGACTTTAACAAAATACATTAAAAAAGGGCAATATTACAAATGAGTTACAAGACTTGGCTAACAGTAAATAACTTGAAAATTCACATCAATGTACCCACACGTAAACTATCATGTATTGACCATATCTTAAGCAACATTCCCGACGCAACTGCAACCGTTCTACCTTTACATCTTTCAGACCATGACAAAGCACAAATGTTAAGCTTTCCGACTAAATATAAACCACAGAAAGCAACAATAGACAATATCCGTAACATCTATGAAATCACCGATTCAAACTCCGCATTCAATGGGTTCCATGAACTCATGTGCCTATTTTACAACCTCTGCTTCCCTAAAATAAGAGTAAAAGTCAAATCTAATAATGCAAACAAACAAAAGTGGGTAAGCAAAGGACTTAGAAAAAGTTGCAAAACCAAAAGGGAACTACGTTATCATTACTACCAAAATAAAAATTCATTTAATAACATTAAGTATAAAAATTATTCCTATCTGCTAAAAAAATGTGTGTGTGAATGTGTGTGTGTGTGTGTGAGAAAAACGCGAACGTAAAATTTATATAATACACATGACAACAAATGCAAAGCTGGACTGTAATTAAAAACGAAATAAATAATAGAAGCTTCAAAGACAATATAGACACCATAAAACTATATGATAGCGCAACCACGGATCCTGCAGAAATGGCTTCTGTATTTAATAACCATTATGTAAATTCAACACATATAACTACGCAACTAAGTCCTAGACAATACTTTGAGAAAAACTCGTGCGTCAACTCGATGTTTCTCAAGCCAATGCTGGAAAGTGAGGTTCGACAAGAAATCATGTCTCTATCCAACACCAGATCGCAAGGCTATGATGAAATAAGTACCAAAGTCATTAAAGCCTGCTTTTATGAACTGACTGGTATTTTGACTCACTTGATCAATATGTCATTCTCAGCTGGAACTTTTCCTGGTAACTTAAAACTGTCAATCATAAAGCCAATATTCAAAAAGGGAGATAAATGTGAAATCAGTAACTATCGACCTATAATTAAAGTTACCTATTCTGTCTAAAATATATGAAAAATGCATGTATAAAAGACTTATTGATTTCTGCAATAAATTTAAAATAATTAGTAACGAACAGTTTGGATTCCAAAAAAACAAATTCACTTCTTTGGCCATATTCTCTCTTATAAAGTCAATACTTACAAATGCAACAATAATTATCTGACTACTGGGCTTTTTTTTGATTTATCAAAAGCCTTTGATGTAGTATCACATGACATATTACTAGATAAATTAGATACAATCGGAATAAGAGGACCTGCTCTTCAGTGGATAGCATCTTAATTAAGTAATAGACAACAATGTGTCATTATTAATAAAATTAACAAAAATAAATATATGATACCCTACGCATCAGAATATAGACATAATAAATATGGCGTTCCGCAAGGAAGCGTTTTAGGCCCAATATTATTTCTTATATATATCAATGACATCATAAACATAACCAAACATAAATTATTGCCAAACATTAATTATTGATATTTGCGAAACAGAAGATCCTTATAAATTGGTTGTTTATGATTTGCCAAGACTTACAAAATATAATAGGAACTATCTAGCAATGTGTGTGCGTATCTATAACCATATGCCAAGCCACTTTAAGTCACTAAGTATAAGGTTGTTGAGGATTAAATTGTGTAGGTGGTTAAGTGAATGTAGCTTTTATAATTTGAAAGAGTTTATGGATTCAAAATTTTGACTAGTTTCGTTAATATTAAAGGTGGTTTGCCTACAATTTTTGCATGCTATAGCATAGCAAAACATGTCTGTGCCTTTTTTTATTTAGTTTAACACCATTGTATACCATGTTTTACGCAAATAAATGAATTATTATTATTATTTATTATATTATATCAGGCTTATTGGCAACAATAGTCCTGTCAGTGATGATGGACCGATCCCAGTACAATGTGATATTGCCATTATCGAGAACTGGGTTGGGCGTATACCTATAGTATGGCACCTCCGACTCCACAAGAGAGTATTTAAGAGCAAGTTGCTGATGGATAATCCTGGCTACAAGGTGGTGCCTATGCATATGTCAACCGTGCCGTCTTTCACAATAAATCTCCGGTAGTTATTCGTCATGATAACTTCGTCCATAATTGCACAAACAAAACCTTCGGTTTCTCCAAAGAGATCACCGAAACGCAGCCAGGCTACGGACGCTAGTTGGTCTACGTCGGGCCCATGTAGGGTCCGGAAAAAGCGTCCGTGAAGCTCCTTACTCTGCCATACCGCCCTGCGATCGTTAGTGTCAAGCACCGCAGGTTTGCGCCAGTTCTCATTTGCCAAGGAGAGCGGAGTGAGTCCCTTGTCTACAGCCACTACATCTCGATGCATACCCACGTTGAAAGCTAGGAAATATTCGCTAAGACTGCATATCTCGCGATTGTGGAGAGTCTTAGCATTTAAAAAGCCACGACCTCCACACTTTCGCGTCAAAATTTCCTTTTATTGTTACAAACATTGTGTGATTCCGTGTGTGCCAAATAAATTAGTTTTCTTTTTTTCTTTCTAAATGACAATCGTGATAACACTTAATTTTTTTATGTACCTAAATTTTGAATCCAATCAGTGGGTTATTACGCTCAATGATTGATAACTTACTTTAAGAAGACGGGTGGACAACAAAGTAAACCTTATAGGTTTACTTTGTTGTCCACCCGTCTGTCTGCGTTCCGTTTGTTCCTTTTGAGGTAACGGTGACGGGACTCTTAAAAAACAGTAAGCGAAAAAATCGTCCTTAAAAACACACTTAATTTTTAAACTCTGGTACACCAAAATTCGTAAGTACTGGAGAGATATTGTACACCAAAATGCTACTGTTTTACAGTATTCCATAGAATTACTCTAGCTTTTGCCGCATACGCGCATATCCCGTTTTGTCCCGTTCTTGTATGCTCCCCTATAATCTTCAAGAACTGTACATGACAAATTTCAGCTTTCTACGACCAGTAGTTTCAGCTTTGCGTTGTCTGTCAGTAATTCAATCAGTCAGTAATGGAAGAATTTATATAAATTAATGAAGTCGCAGTGAACTATTTAAATCAGCCTTTTCATTGAACGGTGCCGTTTACTCAGTGGCCTAAATAACTGATATCGCCCTTGAGCTGAAAAAGTTTTAAAATACACAGACTAGCACACAAACATACCTACCTACCCTTTCACGTCGACAGAAAAGCAGCTGGAGAGACGGGCATAGCGTCGATTACATCAATCACATTTTAGTTCTTCTTCCACCTGGCGTTAATCCCGGCTATTGCCAGGGTCCGCCTTCCTACTTAGCTTCCTCCACTTTGCCCGATCTTCAACATCCTTCTCAGTCAGGCCATTGGCTCTCATGTCAGACTTGACGACGTCCAGCCAGCGCTTGCGAGGGCGACCACGGGGCCTAGCCCCAAGAACAGCCATATTCATGCATCTCCGACCAACGTACTCCATAGGGCGGCGCATGATGTGGCCATACCATCGCAGACGACACTCTTGCAGTTTTTCCCCCACGTCACGGACACCAAGACTACCTCGGATGTAAGAGTTGCGCATGCGATCGGATCGCGTTACGCCACTCATCCACCTCAGCATCTTCATCTCCGTGACGCGAAGCTCCTGGGTATGTCTGCTTAGTGCTGGCCAACACTCGCCCCCGTACAGTAGGACAGGCCGAATGATGCATTTATATATCTGCCCCTTGAGCTTCGGAGGCATTTTGCGGTCGCATACAACGCCCGTCACCTCGCGCCACTTCGCCCAAGCCGCGCCAATACGTGCTTGGACATCGTCGTCCACGATGCCAGACTCGTGCAGCACGGATCCAAGGTACCTGAACGTATCGGACTTTCTGATCAGGTCCGAACCTATTCGGATGGTGTTTGTATCCGTGCTGCCACAGGACATGTACTCAGTCTTCGCCACATTTAGTCTCAGACCACCGTTTTCAAGCGTGTCCTTCCAAATGTTGACTTTGCGCTCAAGATGGGCTTTGTTCTGATTAACGAGGGCGATGTCATCGGCATACATCATTAGCCATGGATCTTGGATGTTTGCCGTAATTACATCGAGCACTACGTTAAACAAGAACGGGCTAAGAGCCGAGCCTTGGTGAACGCCAACAGATATTGGGAAGCCATTCGATTCGCCAACAGCGGTCTGGACAGAGGACACGGAATCGCGGTACATGTCTCTGATAATGTCAATATAGGCCTCGGGAACGCCCTTGAAGCGCAGTGCCCACCAGATGGACTGCCGAGGTATACAGTCGAAGGCCTTCTGCAGGTCTAAAAAGGCCATATGCAAAGCTCTCCTTCTCTCTCTGTAAGCCTCAGCCAGATTCCGTAAGGCGAACACTGCGTCCATGGTGCTGTTACCCGCCCGGAAGCCATATTGACACTCAGAGACAGTACACTCGCTACGGAGCCGTGTGTCAATGATGCGCTCGAAGAGCTTCATGGTGTGGCACATGATCTTGATACCGCGGTAGCTACCACAATCCTGTACGCTACCTTTGCCTTTGTAAACAGGGATAATCAGGCTAAATCGCCACTGGTTCGGCATTTCCTTGGTGATCAGGATGCGGTTAAAAAGATCCGTCAGAAGGTCCACACCATGTGGGCCCATCGCCTTCCACACTTCAATTGGCACATTGTCAGGCCCGACCGCTTTCCGGTTCTTCATGTGGCGAAGAGCAATGCGGGTTTCGTCGGGGGAAATAGGGGAAATAAGCCCAAGGTTAGGAGGCGGTTCCGGAGGAAGGTTATGTGGATGCTGTTTGTTAGACAGCTCCGCGAAGTATGTACACCATCTCTCCTTAACAGAGGGGGCATCGTAGAGCAGCTTACCCTGGGCGTCCCTTACACAAAGACATTTGCTAATGTCCCGTGTAGCTTTCTCCCGGGCACGCGCCAGCTTAAAAATAAGCTTTTGCCCCTCCGCAGTTTCCAGCTTGTCGTATAAGGGCGCCAGACTTTTGCTGCGGGCTCTGGCTACAGCTTTTTTGCAAGCGCGCTTAGCCGCTCCATATGCCTCCCTGTCATCCGGAGAGTTGGACCCTTGCCACTGTTTAAATAAAACCTTCTTCTTCCGAGTCGCCTCCTGCACCCCGTCATCCCACCACCACGTCTCCTTTCCTATGGTGCGGCCACCACGAGAAGTGCCAAGGACGCGCTTACCCGCACCGGTGATTGCTGAATGGATCCTACTCCAGATCTCTTGAGCGGACTCATGCGGAGCACTGATCTTGAGATGCTCGACCTCCGCGATGAAGTCCGACTGCCTAGGACCATCAAGCAACCACCACTTAGTGCGGGGTTTGCGTTTCTCGGTCACTCTCTTCTTCGGTACAACCGCAAAGTCCAGGACAAGGAGGTGGTGTTGAGCCGTTAGGCTTTCGCCTGGGATGACTTTGCAGTTGGTAACCTTGCCAATGTGGCACCGTCGCACCAGCAGGTAATCTATTTGGGTTGAGTAGGCACCACTACGGTACGTAATAAGATGCTGGGGCTTCTTCTGAAAGAATGTGTTCGCGATGGCTAGGTCAGACACAGCGCAGGTGCTAAGTATATTGACTCCCTCTGCGTTTAGCTGGCCATAACCAAAACCACCGTGAACACGTCCATACTCTCCAGCAAACTGACCTACGTGACCGTTGAGATCCCCCCCAACCAAAACACCTTCGGAATTCGGGATAGCGCGTAATACGTCCTCGAACTCATCCCAGAAGGCCTCCTTTTCAGACTCACAGCAACCAGTCTGAGGAGCATAGGCGCTGATTAGGTTCGTTACCGACCCTTCGAACAGCACCCTAACTCGCATCAACCGGTCGCTGCATCGGTCTACTTCAAGGAGTCCATCCTGAAGGTCCTTAGACAGCACCACGGCCACTCCGCCCCTGCCCGTTGGTGATCCGGTGTACAATAGCCGGTACCCCTGCCCGATGTCACGTGACTTATTTCCCTTCCAGCGCGTCTCCTGAAGGAAGGCGCACTGGACCCGACGCTTCGCAAGTACGTCCGCGAGTTCTCGGCAACGTCCGGTTAGGGAGCCAATGTTCCAGGTGGCAAAGCGGAACTTCTTCTTGGGTACTATCCTCTTTAGCCGTGCCCGTACTTGACACGGTAGCCCTAGCCCACTACTAGACCGAGTACCCTTACCTAACTTGTTTCTTATCATACATATATGACTGAAGTTCATTTTAGTTCTGACACCACCATTATTGCTGCATTCAAAGCGTTGCGATCCTTCATTGGCAGCTCACTTTGTATGACATTCCACATCGAACGATTCGTATAAAAGCACTTCGTAGTTCAGCATTATGCTCATGTTTTGGACTGTTTTAATTAGGGTTCATACAAACGTCTATTTAAAGTGGAGCCATTAATATAGTTTCGGAGTTGTAAATTGTAAATCTTAATTAAAAAAAAAAAAAAAAAATTGTTAAAGTAACTTTAGTTTCGGAAGTCAGTGTCAAAATACGAAGAAACTACCAAAAACAGCGCATAATTTTTTTGTAAAAAGTTTTGTATTTTTTTACCTCTTTTAGTGTTACCCCCACACCTAAAAACACCACTGGAAAATTGAATTCTTTTCAACGAACACCAGCTATTTTGATTTAAAAGCCAAACTTCCTAACCGATAAAATTTCTATGGCACCAATCGAGTAGCATATCCTTTCAGATAAAACCAGTTTTTTTTAAATCGGTTCATAAAGTAATGACGGAGTTATGACGTAATAAAAAAATAAAACAACCGAATTGAGAACCTCCTTTTTTTGAAGTCAGTAAGTTAAAAACAAAAAGAAAATAGTAAAAACAAATAAAAAAAACAACAAATAAAGACTCATCTAACAAGCTCGTAGCTAAATAGTTACGACCGCACGGGACGAGCTAGGTTCGTAGATAGATGAGCATGAGAGTCCTGTGCCTCGGAAAACCCGACCAGCTGTTGGTCCCGGCTGTCATTGTACATCTTTGAGAGTCATTACGGGTAGAATTCTGACACCAGTCTTGTCAAGAGGTATCGTGCAAATCAGTTGCTGGGTTGTGGAGGGCTGGTAAAATTCCCAGGCGCTCCATGTAAAATAGTGGTACTCAGCTGAATCTAGTTCGTCTAGATGCCAATCCTAATCTTGGCAAAAGGCTCGGCAGACTGATTTATTTACACACAGATCCGACGGACCCTTCGTTGTCCAAACTTAGTTCAAACAAAAATCACTTCCAGTTTCACCCAATTGTCCGGGTAATTTTTCGTTTCTAAGAACTTAATTCGAACTGAAAACAACTTTAATTTAACATTGTTATAATTTTTTTAGGTAACCTTATTGGTAAATATATTTTCGAGCCATTTGGGGTTGAAAACCTTACTTTGGCCTGAGGGTAAGCATTGCCATGCAACGTGACAAAGCAGACAGTATCATAGGCACATTACCAGCTGACAGCGTTAAAGACGCATTTTTGATGCCATGTTAAAGTTTGTAGTTAGTTTAGTTTATATTATTTTTAACCAGCTTCTGCCAGCGGTTTTGCCCGAGTGATCCCTAGGGAACATATTCCCGGGATGTATATAGCCTATGTTAACACATAGGCTTCCAGACTAGAATCTACCTCTGTGCCAAATTTCATGAAGATCCTTTCAGGCATCCTGACGTGAAAGAGAAAGAAACATCCAGCCATCTATCGTCACAAACTTTCGCATTCATAATATTAGTAGGATTATAGTATTTGAAGTTGTATGAATGTGTACGTATCTTTTAAAAGATTTGTAATTTTTTAAGGTGCTTAGTTTTTATAATGTAATTTTGTTTTTGTATTTATTGCAACGAATAAATCTTAACCTATTTGTTAAAAAGAAACCTTCCAGATGTTCTCAAGTAGTTCGCTTCCCAACGAATTACATAGAATTTTTACTTTTAAATAAGATGATTTTGCAATTTATTCACGTTACACAACAGAAAATATGCATTGTTTAAAAATTATTTCAATTCAACTTTAGCAACTACACAATAATTAAAAAAAAGTTATTCATATAAAAAAGTAATGTTTACAATCTATTGAATTGAACTATCAATTAATTGAATTCAAAAACTAAACTTATAGAACAATACTACGAGGGTGGATTGAAAAGTTCGCGGCCTCAGCAAGAAAACAATATAAAATATCAGCAAAAGTAATTTTATTTTTCCACGTAATCTCCATTTAACTCTATGCAATTCTTCTATCTGGTTTCCAACGCCTGTATGCCAGTCATAAAAAAAGTTTCTTCAAGGCTTTCAAAAAAGTCACCCACCGCAGCTTCGACCTCCTCATTTGATGAAAATTTTATATAAATTGACCATCAGGGAGATTGCATGATGGCATCTCATATAACCGAACACAAAACATCATAGTCTTGAACTTGGATTTTCTAAGGTTTCTGCGCGGTGGGTACCCAGATTGCTTTCAGTCGAACAAAAACGAATACGCCTCACGATTTCTCGCGACTGTTTGGAAATGTTTGAGGCTGATCCACAAGATTTTTTGGCCAGATTTGTAACAATGGATGAAACTTTGGTACACCACTACACCCCAGAGTCAAAACAGCAATCCAAGCAGTGGAAAAAACCTGATGAACTGACTCCAAAGAAAGCCAAAACAATTTTGTTAGCTGGCAAGGTGATGGCGTCAGTTTTTTGGGATGCTAAGGGTGTCATCATGGTGGACTACCTTGCAAAAGGTGAAACTATAAACTCGGCTTACGTCGCTTACGTCACTTGCGTGAAACAATCAAAGAGAAAAGGCCAGGATTACTCAGCAAGAAAGTGTTGTTCCATCAGGATAATGCACGCGGCCACATGTCTGTTGAATCTATGGCTCAAATTCGTGATTGTGGCTTTGAATTACTGCTCCATCCCGCCTATTCCCCTGGTTTGGCACCTTCAGACTTTAATTTATTCCCAAACCTAAAAAAACACCTTGGAGGTCAAAAATTTTCATCAAATGAGGAGGTCGAAGCTGCGGTGGGTGACTTTTCTGAAAGCCTTGAAGAAACTTTTTTTATGACTGGCATACAGGCGTTGGAAACCAGATAGAAGAATTGCATAGAGTTAAATGGAGATTACGTGGAAAAATAAAATTACTTTTGCTGATATTTTATATTGTTTTCTTGCTGAGGCCGCGAACTTTTCAATCCACCCTCGTAGTATTGTTCTATAAGTTTAGTTTTTGAATTCAATTAATTGATAGTTCAATTCAATAGATTGTAAACATTACTTTTTTATATGAATAACTTTTTTTTAAATATTGTGTAGTTGCTAAAGTTGAATTGAAATAATTTTTAAACAATGCATATTTTCTGTTGTGCAACGTGAGTAACTATGTGAATAAAATGCAAAATCATCTTATTTAAAAGTAAAAATTCTATGTAATTCGTTGGGAAGCGAACTACTTGAGAACATCTGGAAGGTTTCTTTTTAACAGATAGGTTAAGATTTATTCGTTGCAATAAATACAAAAACAAAATTACATTATAAAAACTAAGCACCTAAAAAAATTACAAAACTTTTAAAAGATACGTACACATTCATACAACTTCAAATACTATAATCCTACTAATATTATGAATGCGAAAGTTTGTGAGGATAGATGGCTGGATGTTTCTTTCTCTTTCACGTCAGGACGCCTGAAAGGATCTTCATGAAATTTGGCACAGAGGTAGATTCTAGTCTGGAAGCCTATGTGTTAACATAGGCTATATACATCCCGGGAATATGTTCCCTAGGGATCACGCGGGCGAAACCGCTGGCAGAAGCTGGTTAAAAATAATATAAACTAAACTAACTACAAACTTTAATATGGCATCAAAAATGCGTCTTTAACGCTGTCAGCTGGTAATGTGCCTAAGATACTGTCTGCTTTGTCACGTTGCATGGCAATGCTTACCCTCAGGCCAAAGTAAGGTTTTCAACCCCAAATGGCTCGAAAATATATTTACCAATAAGGTTACCTAAAAAAATTATAACAATGTTAAATTAAAGTTGTTTTCAGTTCGAATAAAGTTCTTGGAAACGAAAAATTACCCGGACAATTGGGTGAAACTGGAAGTGATTTTTGTTTGAACTAAGTTTGGACAACGAAGGGTCCGTCGGGTCTGTGTGTAAATAAATCAGTTTGCCGAGCCTTTTGCCAAGATTAGGATTGGCATCTAGACGAACTAGATTCAGCTGAGTACCACTATTTTACATGGAGCGCCTGGGAATTTTACCAGCCCTCCACAACCCAGCAACTGATTTGCACGATACCTCTTGACAAGACTGGTGTCAGAATTCTACCCGTAATGACTCTCAAAGATGTACAATGACAGCCGGGACCAACAGCTTGTCGGGTTTTCCGAGAGTAAACTAATGGAATGAGGTCAGTTACATTAAAATAATTTAAGTATTTATGTGTAAGGCCGCGAATTTTTCAATCCACTCTCGTAATTTGAATTAATAATGAAAGGCCATCGCAATAATTATAATCATCCGGCCTAGCCTTTTCCCAACTATATTGGGGTCGGCTTCCAGTCAAACCGGATTCAGCTGAAAACCAGTGTTTTGCGTGGAGCGGCTGCCTACCACACCTCCATAACCCATTAACTGGGTGATACGGTACTTCCTGGCAAGACTCGAGTCAGATTTAGTGGCTTCTGACAATCCGTAACGACTGCCAAAGATCTACAAATGACAGCCGGGACCAACGGCTTAACGTGCTTTCCGAGGCACGGAGGAAACTCGTTACGTTAAGATGGTCACCCATCCACAGACCAACCTCATATTATTTAGCCACGAGCTCCTCAATAATTATAATAATAACAGAAAATTCAAAACAATGGAAACGAAATTGAAAATAAAATACCAAAACATAGTGATTATGGTACAAGTATTCTAAAATTTCACTCAACGATACCGTGTCATCATCGCTAACAGAATTTTATTCGTAGTTGTATTTGGATTTTTTTTTTCAGAGATTGCAAAAAAAAATATCGATTTGTTTTTATCGATTTGTTTTACCTCTTTGTAATATTATTTACTTCAATTTTAACGAACTACAGACAGAGCTTCATGATAAGAGCTTCTTGTACGTTTGATATGGTGTTATAAGATGTCAAGCTTGATTTGTTTAACCGCAGCGGTAAGAAAGTTAAGAAACGTTTGACTGATCATTGGTACTTGACCACTGTTTTTTGTTGTATTTAGAGCGTGGAATGAGCGCACAGATGCGTGGGCTCACATTATTTATAAGCGAAAGCTTGTCAATTACCATTTTTTAGGGTTTCGTACCCAAAGTGTAACCAACGGAACCCTATTGCTAAGCCTCCGCTGTCCGTCCGTCCGTCTGTCTGTCTGTCAACGGGCTGTATCTCGAGAACCGTAGTAGGTAGACATTTGAAATTTTCACAGATTGTGCATTTCTATTGCCGCTATAATAACAAATAATAAAATTTGACGTTTATGGCACATAAAACTGCCAGCCGTTTTACTAACATAAATAAAATAAAATCAAATTGCAAGATTACATTACCTATTATTTATTTATTTATTATATACTTTATTGTACACCGATAATAATATAAAAAGAAAACAACAAACTAAAACACATAAGTACAATGGGCGGCCTTATCGCATTCCGCGATCTCTTCCAGGCAACCTGGAATGGAGAGTAATTGCCTGGACATAAAATGGGGTTGTCATCGGTGCGACACTACTCAATCATAATATATATATAAATAGATAAATATATAATCTTAACAACATATCTTAACAGTAAATAATGACAAACATATCACAGCGACAGGTAATGCCCAATCCCTCACGAGTCTTTTGAACACCGGTAACGATTGAGCGCGTCTTATTGGGACCGGCAATGCATTCCACAAACGAACAGCCTGTGCTGTAAAAGATTTATCAAAGAAATTTGTGGAATGCATTGGCGTTTTAAGTCTTAAATTAACTATTATGTTTTATTTGAGATGGATGTCTAGGTGACAGAGACAAAGTCGACGTTGGAGTGAGCTTACTCAGAAACAGCCTGTTCACTCTAACTTTAAATCAACCAAAGATAAAATTACCACCTTATTTGAAGTCTGTCAAAGGTAACTCCGCTGTCAAACCCCACGTTAGCAGTTGTAATTAGTTGACCGAAATAGTTGAGACCGAGATTTGACAAGAGATTAAATTGAAAAGGGCTCCATTAAGCGAGGATGAAGTCGTTTTCCCCACTTCCTGTTTGAGCCAAAAGGATTAAACATCTTAAGTACTTTTAAATTCCTCGAGTTACTCATGATGTTACTTTGAACTTACGTTGGGATCCATCTTCTCGTTTGACTTGTGGACGCCATCAATTTTTTTTTAACGATTTTACTAAAGTAGAAGCCAGTCCCCTGAACTGTGTCTAATAAACCAGAGCCGTTTTGCAAGATAACAACAATAGTAACAAGAAAAGTTGAAAATTAAAAGCACATTTTGAAAATCATAGCTTATATCAAGTTTAAAATACTTAATACTCAGCGTTTTCCTTCCTTTAAACTCTTTCTATTACTTAGCCTTCTGTTAATTAAAACACATAATGTACATACTTATACGTCTTCACTTACAAATAAATCAATAGCCCTCAATCAAAATACAACACCGTTCCATTACATGCAAAGGATCTGCCACCCTCCCTTCCCCCAAGTTATCAATTAAAGCTGCATTGCAAGATACGCACGCCATTATTCTGTGACGACGAAGTTTCAGTGGCTTTGAAATTCCCTAACTTCATGCATACCTCGACAGAGTGGATGCACTTATGTTATTACGGAGGCTTAGCAGAGGAAACTGAGCAATGGCAAGTTAGCTGCCGTGACTGCTAAGTTTTACGTTACGTTATGGTTAGGTAATTTGTCGTTTGAATGGAGTTTGTTGTGAGAGCTGTTGTTATTTTTAATAGGGTGCTCCGATCTTAAGCAGAAGTCAGACTGGCATTTTTGCTGAAATTGGCCTTTTAACACTTTTCTATCATAATATTTATACATTATATTAATACCATTATTATTATCTATCTATTTTGTGTATCATGTCCCATGAACTATCGTTAATATTTTTTTTATTAAGTATTATTTTAATTCAAACTCATCTGAGTTTCATGGTATCTACCAGGTTAGAACCTGGTAAGTATCAATAGTGCTTAGTAGCACTATTTATTTTTAGAGAGTAAAGTCCTGCAAACCTTCATTGAAAAGGGCGGATCGATCGGAGCGATGGTTGATAGTCGGGCTGATGTACGAGTATATGTTCAAATCGCACGGTAAACTGTGGTTGCGCGATGCGGGATTTTAGTTCGCTGCTAGTTGGATAGACGGCGTCGCGGTTTTTTTTTTGTTGCTATGTAGATTTGCACCGTTGATTTTTCTTCTGGCGGCATTGATGCCGCTACAGATTGATATGTCATATTTGAATCATCATCATCTGCCTAGCCTTTTTTCAACTATATTGGGGTCGGCTTCCAGTCAAGCCCGAGACGGACCAAAGGCTTAACGTGCTTTCCGAGGCACGGAGGAAAAACGGTATGTTAAGTTGGTCACCCATCCACAGACCAACCTTGGCAAGCGTTGTTTAAACTTGAAGATCGACCCGTTGTGGCTGTTATTATCTAGCCACGAGCTCCTCATATGTCATTTTTGAATATTCTGGCAAAAAGAAATAAAAAAGAATTCTTGTTCAGATTTAGATTCAATTTATTTGCAAAAAAATGTGTTGATAATATACATGGGCAATCCATATATGCTTATTAAAGCTGTTACATATTCTTGTGTTTTTTTTTTGTTTTGTAAATATTTTTAAGTTTTCCTTTTTAATATTCTTTTTGCGGTGTGCAACATAAAGTTTTCTAAATATTAACAGTCAAACATCTTTACTGGTAGTTAAATATAACTAAGACTTACTTGTAACTAAAATGAGACTCACACTATTTTCAAACCAAAGTCAACTTAACAGCGGTCAAATAAAAAGACAGTATGAAGACGTCCCAACCGAATTAAACCAAAACTAAACGGGAATTAGTACAAGAAGTTGAAAACTTTTAAAAGTCCAATCTGGCTTAGTAAAGACTTTATTCGATTGGTTGGCACGAGACCAACAAAGACATTACAAGGAAAACTTAACTGATATTTTGGACGTTCCCTAGAATTGCTAATGTGCTCATTGACCTCAATGATTAAATCTGTATTTTTTCCCGTAAAAGTGAACCTTACCATTTCGCAGTAGATTTTTTTTTCGTTAGGAATAAGATTATTTGACGATCCAGCAGGAACTTGTATATTAACAGCGCCCATTTATTTTAATGAACACTCAAGTATAACTTTTTTAAGGATGGGAAAATTAAGGATGGGAAATCATCAAATGACTCCTCCAGCTCTAGACGGAGCAGAAGGGAGTGTCAGATACTTACTGATTAAAACCCATCCGTGTTCCTCTTAATGCGTATTGCGTTCCAGGGCCGCGGTGACTCTTTTGAATTAATTCCGCAACACACGAACATCACCTAACGTCGAAGAAAACCAAAATGAATCAATTCTTCATTAAACACCAATGGAGCACAGTGTAAACTATTCGTACACTGCAAAAAATTGTTATATTAAAGTGAACAATTTAAGTATTCATTTATTTCAGTTAAACCTACTCTTTATAAAACCAGAGCTCTTTGAGAAAAAACCCCTTTAAAAACAAAAAAAAAAAAACAATCTTGAAAACGTAACGTTAGACTTCTTTGAACTCTCGCAGAAAAGGCAACGTTATAAGCTGAAGCATCCCTCTATAAATAAAAGCTAAGTCCAACTTAAGAGCAAGTTGTTCGGATTAGACGCAAGTGCATCGATGCTATCTTTAGCGGACGTGACTCTGGAGATCCTTGGACGTGGGAGGCACGGGGAATAGATAGGACATTGACTTGGTTCAGTTTGGAGTGGGGCTGACATTTGACGTGCATCCAATTATTCATACTTAAGTTCTGTAAGGAGTAAAGTGCATCTGTGACACCCCTACATTGTGAAGCTACAATAGTTTTGTTCAAGCGAAGTGTGTGTGTAGTCTGGTCCAAACTAATTTTACGAAGTGCTAGGCACGGTTTTTTGGTTTATTTTTTTGTAAAAGGAATTCTCTGAAAGTCAAATCTTTCCTGCTATTCTACGAGAGAAAAGCCGTGGAAAAAAATATGTAGCGTATAATATGTACCGGAATTAATCTGGCTGTGAATTTTTTATTTTGTTAGCAGCATGTTGGTTTGAATCCAAAGAAGCAGTGACATACAAAAACTGGCCATTTGTAGATTTAAGGTCAAAATTGGGTGTGACAGACGGAAAGATTGAAAGATAGCCACGAAAGTGAATTTCGAAACCCTTCGAAATGTAAAAGGTATAGGAATTATCTGCACTAACTCAAGCTACAGACAAACACATAACAATAACGTTCATTTTCAATAACGTTTGCCTAACAGGATTATTAACAAAGTTAAGCTAAGTAAACAACTATAAATAGAACGTAAGAACGGGATTAAGAATCAAAGCTAACAGACGAACTCCAAACAGGACTTCGGCAGTTTGATAAAGTTAGGAAAAAGCGAACTCATCGGAAAAGCCTTTAAAGTTACAAGTAACGGTAATGAGCGGACAGATTGGTTGTTTCATCCGTCCAACTTTATTAAGCAGACCTCATTAGTGCTGACGTATCGCCCGACATCACTCGTCCATATTTAACTAACGGTAATGAAGTATACAGAACATCCTCATCCATTTAATTTGATCAACATAAACATCCATTAAAACTTTCCATTCAGTTACTTTAATTGCGGAAAAGATTTATTACAGTAGTTTCCCTCAATTGTAAATGAAATTTTTAGCAGCGTTTTCAAATAAAATTCGAAGAATGGGGCTTTCGGTTGATCCAACAACAATGAAAAGATTGTCCTCAGAAGGCACTGGCGAACAATTTCGATGACAAAGGAAAGTAATTTGGAAAACCTGCGTGACCAAGCAGTTTTGGTGCACAGTCATGCAGCTAATGAACATGTCACAAAAACATTAAATTGTACTCCAATAGAAATACATTTCACCATTTTGCTAGCGCGTCACGGGTCGGTTTAAGGCAAAAGATCAAACCACAGCGACACTATATTTTGAAATGAAGCCACAACTCGGTATTAATTATTCATTCGCAATGTGTTGCGTCGGGCGTCACAATCAATAATTCAAGCAACAGCTGATGGTAAAGTCTCCACATACTCACGAAATTTTGCATATTCAAAGAGAAAAATAAAAATAAAAAACGAGAACGCAACGTGATTTGATGCTCGCACGCTGCTTAAAGAAACTTCGTACATTCGTCCCGCTCAAAGATTCTGCATATTTCATAGGACCACGTAATCCTGGATATATTACAGCCGCGGCAGAGAGTAAAATAAAGGAACTCTGAGTACTACAGGAGGTAATAAAGATTATGTTCTTAAAGCCGTGTGTGGAGCGAGTAGGTACAGGTGAGAGTTGCAAGAACCAGCGTCGGTTGGGCCCGAATATTACGTCTAATAAATTAGAGAGACGTGGCAGTAACATTCCCTCAGTGTCGTTTCCTTCATGGCAATTGTCCCGATATTACATGCCCATAAATTGACGGTATGTGTGAGCTCGCATGCGCATAATATATGCTAATACGTTGTGTAGCTTTGGAGGTCGCGAATTTTTTTATTGCGATTACTACACGATTGTCGGAGACAGGTAAAACGATGTAGAACATGTTAAAGCCACTTAACTTTATTATATGAAATTGAAATAAAGATACGAGGCATTAGATATGAGAGAATTTTATTGAAATGGGAATGTCGCCAAAGGTTTTGAGTACTGTTACGGCTGTTGCATTATGGATTCAATTCAGTTGAGATAAAATTATTTAGAATTTAATAACATTTGTCTAGTATCTCAGATCCGGAGTATCTCAGCGAGTTATGTTATTACTTGCGTACTTTATCTCAGAATTCCCTCGGTCTTGGCATAGCGACCAATGCTTTACTTGGGTCCCTTCTCCGTAGTTCTACCTATGTAGCTATGTTCTCGTATCTGTGCAATGTGAAATGAAGATACTAGCTCAGTTGTACTTGATCTTTTCTTGTTATTTTATGCTGGTTTTTAGCTTCATAATGTTTTACAATACCATGAAAAGAAAAAACAACTTTTTGTAGTAGTAATTTAGTTTTCTAGCATATTCTCGTATTCGTAGATAAGATATACCTTCTTTATATGAATCCTATATCGAAGTTGTAACGCATTCCATTTTATTACAATATTACTAATTCTAAACCAGGCCGGAATGGTTAAAACCAGTTACAGTAGGTACATTTTATTAGGTCGCGAATCATGCGTAGCATGCTATCATGCGTAGCATGCTCGCGACCCACCCATCAAAGCGAAAGTAGGTGCACAGGCGAAGTTTTTAGTGGGTGCAAGTCCCACATAACCACGTCGTCTCCCCGGATGATGTGGTATGCGTTAGGCATTTTCTTCGCACGAAAAAAAAAGGTACATTTTATTAGTTTTCCCGTTCTTTACAAACCCTTTATGGTGGCATAAATTATATTAATTTTTTGTAATAAAAATTTGTTATATCCCTATGTCATAGGTCAAAGGTCATGGAAAATCACGCATTGTAATCAGTTTGATAGTATAAGATCTCATTGTTATTGGCAAATCAGTCCTAAGTCGTCTTGTATCAATACCCGCGAAGTCGGCTTATTCTTCCCACCGTGCGGTATTAGAACTGAAATGAAACTAACCTTTTTGAAACGTTACCAATTTCCATGTCATTAAGCAATTGCTACACTTGTTTTTGTTGGACAATAAACATAACTACAGATAAAGTATTTCGAGAACAAAACAAAACATTAACAATCCAGTAAGTAATTCAACTAAAACAAATTGTTCGCAAAACATCGAACAATAATTTTGCGAGAGAAAGTATCAACAGAATAAAAATGACGGTCACGATTAATTTGGGTACAATTAAACGGGATTATTTTTGGGGTTCCATAATCAAAAGTCAAAAACGGAACCTATTTTGTCATTTTCGTCTGTCCTGTAACACAGCTATTTTACTCAATCGGAAACTATATAATCGCAACGTCAACTTTAATGCGTTTGTGGTGCGCATACCAATATGCTACCTGCCTCGGGTGATGGAGGAAAGCCACAGGATTTTGAAGAAGTTTTTGGCGCTTTCGCGGAAAAGTGCCACCGGAACGCACAAAGACTTAGTGCAACTAAGTGATAATAAAATAACATAGTTTTAAGTTTTATTTACTAACAAAATTTTAATTATATTTACACTTAGGTTAAGGTCTGTGATCTATGGGTCTTTGTAACCTGAAAACAATATTTTTTTTCTTGTAATATGTCGATGACTACATCTCACACAGCCAGGCGTGTGGGATATTTTTGCATTCCATAATGAAACATATTATGACATGTCTATTTTTATTTTACTGCCGTTATAACACTTGTTTTGAATGTAAAAATCAATACATACGAGTATATCGTTACTCATTCCGTGTACGGAACCATTCACTGTACGTGATCCACTTGGTCAGCTTTTTCTCTCCGTATTTTACAAGTTTACATTCAATTTCTAACAAATCTCCGGTAACAAGGGTAAACAGGTGCATTTAAAGACATTTTCACTTTCATAAACATTTCGAGGGTCTCTGAGGAAAAAGGGTCGGTTGCTGACTTAATAAGGTAAGGGTAGATCACTATAAAAGTGGTCTCGACTGCGATATTGCAAAACGCTACTTTTTACGGTTCCTCCTTAGTCCATAAAGGGTGGCATTGAACCATTTCTTACATATTATATTTTATATAGATGTGTCTCATTCTGTGTTTGATTACGTCATGTGTTTGGGGATAGAGACAAAACGTTTAGTTTGTCCTAGCTTCTGCCAGCGGCTTGCCCGCGTGATCCCTAGGGAACATCCTCCGGAGATAAAAACTGTGTGGTATTCCAGACTATAATCTACCTCTGTACCAAATTTCATGAAGATCCTTTCGGGCATTCTGACGTGAAAGAGTAACAAACATCCAACCATCCTTACAAACTTTCGCATTTATAATATTGGTAGGATTACATATTATATTTTATATAGATACAAATACAAATCTTTATTTATGATCCAAAAAGTTTTACATTAGTTGTTGATTGGTTCCTCCTTTTAAGCAAGAAATGCCTGTGTTTGGAGCCTCCGCTCTTCTACAGCTAAATACGGTTTATTAAGTACATTAGATCTTAACAGTATGTTTATGTATATGATGATGTGTGTGTGTCTGTGTGTGATGGTGTGCATGTGTGTGTGTCTGTGAGTGATGGTGTGTGTTCTGTGTGTGATAGTGTGCATGTGTGTATTCTGTGTGTGATGATGTGCATGTGTGTGTTTCATTTTGTAATTTAGTGTCTTATCCAATTTGTTACAATTTTTTTACACTCGTGAATAGGTTTATTGTGTATATATAAATTTTTATTTATCCTATTATAAAGTTGACATGATAGTTTATTGTATTGAATGGCAGCAAATTTTGTTTAAAAAAAAAATAAAATAAAATATTTTTATTTCAAACATTCTTGGTCCATAATATTGTTAGTAGACAAAGACTTAAAAACTATGTTAGGTACATTTAAAAAAACTAAATTAACTTTTTGATTACGTCATGTGTTTGGGGATAGAGATATGATTTTTAGTTTATACTAGCTTCTGCCAGCGGCTCGCCTACGTAATCTCTAGGGAACATACTTCCAGGATAAAAAGTAACTTATGTTATTCCAGACTATAATCTACATGTGCCAAATTTCATGAAGATCCATTCCCTGAACT
Organism: Lacanobia oleracea; assembly: GCA_950371165.1. Taxonomy (NCBI): domain Eukaryota; kingdom Metazoa; phylum Arthropoda; class Insecta; order Lepidoptera; family Noctuidae; genus Lacanobia; species Lacanobia oleracea. Next base: position 7,482,506 of record OX493405.1, read on the forward strand.
TTGACAGACCAAGTAGAACATAGAGTTGATTTAGTAGCTTTCTGTTTCTCACAAAAATGAAAGAACTTTATTTGATCGTGATTTTAAGTAGGTACATACAAATCATGACTTGGGAACAAGGTCAAATATGAAATATTAAATAGGATTTATCACATTAATATACAAGTATACGCAAATAGGGTTTTTACGAAGCTCGCATGAGCAAAGCCGCGGGGAAAGCTGCTTTTTAATATTTATTATATCCGCTACTAACACTTTACATGCAGGTACAGAATTTTTTCATTTCACTCTGTCGACCTCGTGTTTTTTCCCCGTTGAGCTTCATACATTTATGATCAACTTTATTTCTATGAATATGTGGAATGTTTTCATGGTGAAAAAAAGGTGTAAACTAGGCCATACCGTCGTTATATTATTGAAAAAAGAAACTGTAACAAAACTACATATTTTTTTAATAATGAACAATAATTGTTCACAAATACTTTCCTAAGGTTGACTGGCCTGTTGGTCTAGTGGTTGGTGACCCTGACTGCTATGCCAGAGGTTGTGGGTTCGATTCCCACCCAGGACAAATGTTTGTGTTATGAGCATGATCATTTGTTCTGTGTCTGGGTGTAGTTTATCTATAATATGTATGTATTTAGAAATATATAAGTATGTTTATCAGTTGTCTAGTACCCATAACACAAGCTCTGCTTAGCTTGGGACTAGATGGCGTTGTGTGATAGTTGTGTGGAATATTATATTATTATTATAAGGTCCAATTGCACCGAAAACTTAACTCAAAATTAGTTGCTAACACGAGGTTAAATAAAACATAAATAAGAATCCTGTGTTAGCAATGAAATTGGAGTTAATCAAATAACTCTGGATTATGCTAGCCGGCTTAAAACTGCAGAGGCGTTGATTTTGTGGAGTTAGAGATTTCTCGTAGCACCGTGTGTGCTACGCGGCTACGCCATAGTGCGACTCGTAGCACAGCCAGACAAAAGTTCCAATTCTGCTAACTTTTAAGCAATCTATTAGAAAAGCCTATGTTTCATACATTTAGACAAATTGCGACTGACGTGCGAATGCAAACGAAATTTGAAAATTAATACAATTGGCACTAAAGGCACAATTATTAGAAATGAAATCTCAAACGCCTTCATTCGATTATCATAATATTTTGTAATTAAAGACTTTGACTTTGTTGAAATATGTAACACAATGGAAATTGTGGTCTACGTTTTTACTTTTATAGCTGTTACAAAAAGACATTTATTGTCTTTTTGTAACAGCTTCGATAGGTCTTCGTTAGTTTTTCTGTAACAGCGTAGTTCTTTTTGTAACAGCTTCCAAACACGACATTACTAACTTATAGATGCCATTACAATCATTTCATCACAAACGCATTACTTCTACTGTACTTCTACTTCTGGAAATGACTAAACTATATGACTTGGATATCCAGAACATTGTTATCACACATAGTCTTTAAAGTACGTTATAATTAACCTACGGTACCTATATTGCAAAATTAATTGCCTATAATTCTTATATTTAACGTCATCATCATTTTACTTATTTCGTGCTACTAGGGATCTCCGCAACACGCTTTTTTTTGCCTCCAATTGGTCCCGTATCATTTGGTACGTATATAGTTGTAAACCCAACAAACAAGTTTATTTCTTAATTGATTGAGGTTTTTCTTGTCAAAGTGTTTTAAATTTTAGGGTTTTTTTTTTACTACTAATTCTTAAATTTACAACACATAACCAATTAGGAGCCAAATTTCTGCACTAATAAATTTACATAAAAGATAATTCTGTATAATTTTGATCCACTGCACACTGCGGCCGCTGACACTGATATAATGTAATTTGTTAGCCAAATTCAGGTCAACCGCGTTTCCACCACTTACCACAGGTACTTTGTGATTTCACGAGTTTATGTAATGGCCTACATTTCTGATAACAGTTTGTGAATATAAGGTACTAGTTGACCCGCGCAACTTTGTCTGCGTCACAATTTTCTTAGCGTGATGATATATATCCTATAGCCTTCCTCGATAAATAGGCTATCTAACACTGAAATAATTTTTGCGTAAATTTAGGCGTCAGGCGGAGCCAATGGCTCCACTCCGGCCGCTAGATACAAATTACAAAATACTATCTTACAAGTACTTAAAACACGAAATTTAAAATATTTTTAAGTAATGTATTTGAAATGTAAAATAAAAAAATACAGTATTTTAGCTATTTTTATTTTGAATACAAATTACAAAATACTATTAAGACCACCATCGCTAGATTTTTACATGATACTTGACATTGACAATTTGACGTACAGTAACAGGTGCAGTGCTCGACATATTTAGCGGTCGCCAATGTACAAGTTAATTGACAATGCTGTCGTTTCAAAGCCTTAAGATCGCTTTGTCGCATTTTCAACTTCTCATTAGATATATCTATATTATATAGTCTACAAAACAGTATGTCACTCAAGTGTTGACAGCCTTTTCATAACGTCGGCGAAGAAAATATACATTTTTTTTCTATTGATAGGCATACGTTTGACCACCTCACCTGATGGTAAGCGATGATGCAGTTGAAGATGGAACAAGCTTGCCTAGAAGTAACCTATTCACTCTTGACTTAAAGACTCTCAGGTTGTAGCTACCAGGAAACAGACTCTGGCAGGGAATTCCACTGCTTAGCTGTACGCACTCTGAATGCATTCCCAAATCATTTTGCTCGTGTGGGTGGGATGTCCACCATGTGCCGGTGGCGCATCGCCGTACGTGTTGTGGTCCGATGATGGAACGGGCTTGGTGCAATTAAATTATGCAGTTCAGTCGCACACTCCCCAAGATGCAACCGACTTTGGAGCTTCAACTCGATGAGCCTATCATTGCCGATGATCCTCTTGGCTCGTTTCTCAATTGACTCAAGGGCATCAAGCTGGTATCTGGCAGATTCGTCCCAAAGATGAGACTTGTGAGTTTGATCGTGTATGCAGTACTGCTACTCCATATATGATCGAACTTGCGCTTGATAGAGTTTGAGCCGCTGTTTCGGCGTGAAGTACCGTCTCATCTTTGCTAGCATCCCTTTTTCTGGCAGCCACTTGAGCCTTTACCTCTATGAAAGGGCCAAAATTGAGGGTAGATGTTAACGTAACACCAAGAAGCTCAAGTTGGTTGTTTATCGGCACGGTTACACCTCGGAAAGATGAAGCTGGGTGGAATTGTGTGATGTGATGGAGTGGGAGAGACCGGATCTGTGACCCACAAGCTCGTGTGTTGGACACGTATCTCTCAGCAACAGTGCTGTTGTCTGCATACCCTAGGATACTGGGTTTTAGCAGATCATTAATATGCAATAGAAACAATGTTGCCGAGAACACCGACCCCTGAGGAACTCCGGCATTAATATCCAGCAGTCCGGACGAGCAGCCACCTATGACCACTCAGATAGACCGATCCCTCAGGAAATCTGCAATCCAATCAGACAATCCAGTGGGCAGACCGAAGGAAGGAAGCTTACTAATAAGCCTATCGTGCCAGACCCTGTCGCTATCTCCCCGTGCTTCTCGATGGCCAACTCCAATTGTGAATTGCATACGTATTGTCGGTCAATAAGGACATTACGCATATAACAACGGCGGTGTACCGCATATAATAGCAGCGGCGCTCATGTAAGAAAAGGTCGTTGCATCAGATTTAGGTTCTTGGGTATTGGTTAACTAAGTATTTAACTAACGTTGTATAATAAAAAGTTAAAATATATTTATAAAAACATTTTTGTTCACTGATAAAAACCATCTCCGGAAAATGCATGGTTTCTGAGAAAGAGTGTACGTGTTCGAAGCCACGGCAAAAATAAAAAAACAAATTAACTACTTGTTATTTCATTGGTTTCCATAAAATACTTAGTTAAATTATGATAAGCTGATTTTTTTACAACTGACCTACTCCATAGCTTCCGAGTGCTAAAAATTCTCTAGTGCTATCTCTATCGCACAATTGTGGCCATGTGCTTAAAAAATCTACTGAATTAGTAGTTTTCAAAATAATTTGGGGACATACAAAACATGATATAATTTACTAACGACTGAAAAAAAAAATCTTAAAATGAATAATTATTGGTCTGCGTTCAATATTTTACTTTATTCTACGTCTAATCAATGTTTATAAGAGTGCTGCTTTTTGTTAATATTTTGACAGCAGAAACTTATGAAGTTCGTGTGCGAGCAACACTGAATCAGTTGGCGGTTTGAATTAAATTGATGTTTTGGCGCTAGGTTCGATATTTCGAACTTTCCATGTGGATGCATGCGGGGACCACGTCGGGTGCGCGGTGCCCCTCGGCGCTTTCGAGCTACCATAAATTTCAAATATACGCCCTTAAAATAATGGATGTAAATGGACCTTACCAAACGCCGTATAAACATCATTAGTTTCGATCCACATCTAGTTTCATTTAGATATTATGTGCTAAATGTAACTAGATAATATGCATATTTATTAAACCTTTACTGTTACTAATGAAGCATATTAGACATTGAACGTTGTGTTCAGTAATAATTGGATTTCATATTTATGTTGTTGTAGATTTTTAAGTATTATTGTTTTAGGTTTTTTATTTATGGGCCTGGAATAAAGGATCAAATTAAATTATGTACTGTGTATTGTTTTAGCTGTGCTGAATTGTTAAGACAATAATACTGACTAATAGTGACTTAGTCTGTCACTGTACTTATTAAAATAACATAAAATAAATATAAATGTTACAAAATAACTCAGTGTGAATCAATTCAAAAATCCATATTTAGCACAGATGAAAAGAAGAAGAATAAGTTAAATGACCACCCTGTGAGTAAAGCCTGATCAAATATTTTCCGTTAAAGTTCACATTAAAAATCTTTTGTAAAAGCAGTTTTAAAGTTGAACGGTTAAAGTAAAACAACAACAACCAATATTTTTAATTGACGTGAGATTCGGAGAACGATTAAAATTATTAGCCTTTAAAAAGCCGGTTTGAAAAATCATAATCACGGGCTTTTTATTTGTAGACTAGCTGACCCGGCAAAAGTTGTTCTGCCATATAAATGAACACAAAAGTTTTATATAAATCGGTCAAGCCATTTCGGAGGAGTTCGATAACAAACACTGTGATCCGAGATTTGTGTACATTAGAAGATTAGAAAAAGATAGCTGTTGCACGCGACTTCATTTGCGTGTATGTCATATAGTTTGATGTCGCTGGGTATGATCGCTAAGATAAGATATCATCATATCAGCCGAAATACCTCTACTGCTGGACATAGCGTCGCCATAGCCCAAAGCGTTGCCACAACGACCGGTTCTGCACGTCTCGCATCCATCGGCTACCCGTGATCTTCATCGGTCCACCTTGTGGGAGGCTTTTCAACGTTGCGTTTTCTGGTACGCGGTCGTCACTCCAGAATTTTTTGGGCCCATCGACCGTCTGTTCTGCGAGCAATATGCTTTGCCCACTGCCACTTTAGTTTGGCGATGCTTCGGGCTATGTCGGTAACCTTGGTTCTCTACGAATATCATCATTCCTGATTCGATCATGCAAGGAAACTCCAAGCATTGCCCTCTCCATTGCCCTTTGAGTGACTTTAAGCCTTCCGGTTAGGCCCATTGTGGCATTAGATATACGAACAGTCAACTTCAAGCATAGTCTGACCCCTTAGAATGCAAGGCATTGGCTGTATCACCTCTTCTATTCAAAACGCCGACCAACCTTAGTAATTTTTCGTAATGATAAACGTTTTAATTTGAAAAAAGTTGCTAGTGTAATAAAGTTGAAATGAAAAACAAAATAAATTTGAAATGGAAAACTCTATCCAGAAGAAAAGACTACCCTCGCAACGGAGAGAGTACAGTTGGAATTCCATTATCCGCACTTAGACTCCCATTCCCGCCATTGTGCTTAGGAGTCCTGGCAAGGTTAGCCAGTGAAGCTACGCATATAGGTTTCTCTGAGTGTCCTCATCTTTCCGAAGATTTTTGCACATCGGGTAGCAAAGGCCTCATTTCCAGAATGAAGTGGGCTACTGATTTCTCGGTATCGAAGCAACTTCGGTACATCGGGCTGTCTATGGCGACTATCCTATCATCATCATCATCATTTCAGCCAATTGACGTCCACTGTTAAATGTAAGCCTCCCACAAAGCGTCAACCATCCCGGTATTGTGCAGTCCACGTCCATCCACTGCCAGTCACCTTTTATAAATCATCGATCCATCGTGCCGCAGTACCTATGTTGAAAAGATATTTTTTTACGGGTAAAAGGCCCGTAATTACACCTATTATTATTCGGAGGGTATTTCTACTTGTCAGTCGCATGTATAGGCTGCACTGTAATTTGTAGATGGTGACCATCTGTTGTCTTGAAGTTCAGTTGATCTCTGGCAAATTCATGTACGAATCAGTGAGAAAGGTAAGAGGAGAAGTGGATACAGGTCCAGCAGTACCGTCTCGGAAACTCTCTTCGCAAAGTTCGTCTCTGGCGTCATTGCCTGGGGATCTACAGTTTCACATGATCCACTGGAGGGTGAAACCCGCAACGGATAGTTTTTGGCCCTGAGCTGTTCTTGCTTCACTGGGAATTGAACAGTTTTAAGCCATGCCGGAGCAATCAACCGAAATCTTATTTCAGCTACTATGACATTTTGTTGGATACGTGTGACATTCAGCCAAGTGCCTTTGCAAAGTTTTTTATAAATTAATTATTTAAATAGAAATCATAAAATTTGATCGGATGGTAATATCATTTTGTTCCTTTGCGTTTTCATGGAAATATTTTCCTTATTTTTCCCATTTGTCAATATTATTCGTGGCGTAATTGTCTGCTTGGTCAGTGGTACTTGCTCCCCGTTCACAGAAGTAATGAATTAATGCTGAAGCAACGGGACAACACAGGCTGTCTTCTAAAATAACCAAACCATCTCTTGATTGTGGTGTTGCCATCGGCAATTTTTAACAGTATTCGTAAAATAAATGGCCTTCTTATATCATGTTCGCATTTTTCTTCTTCTCCGTCGTTCCTGAAATGCTGAGGATCGCGACCACACACGCCGCGTATCAATGCGGTCTTTTGCAGTGTGGACCGCTCTGTGCATGCTGCCTTTAACAGGCTTTTTTATGGCGTCGGGCCATAAAAAAGGTCATATGTTTGAATATTTGATCTTTTGTATGCTAATATTATTTTGCGCTATATGAATGGTGCTATTCTTCAAACTACTAAGTTAAGAAACTACTTGATGAATCAAGTTAATTCTAAATTTATGTCGAATCGGGAACGTAAATCGAAACGATTTGAGTTTTTAGAACCCAGTTAGACATCCGATTAACCAATCCAATTCAACTCTTTTCGCGACTCTTCTACCATGAGACTTCGCCAGCTGCTCGCGGGTGGCATGACGTGACCCCAGGCCCTAGACCCGTAAAGATTCATTTTTGAGCAACTCAAGTTAAGCTTAGCAAATGTAAGCGGACGCCTGTTGACGATTAAAAAAAATGAGATCAAATACATAACGCCATCTATGGAATCTGAAGTTGAACTGTCTATATATTAGTTCTGAGTTTGTTTTATTTATATCAATATGAATTCATTCAGAACGATATTTTTAAGGTATTAACAGAATCCCTTTTTTCAGACGTCTTAAAAGTACCACTAATAACTAAAAAATATGTTTTGATGTAATTCTCATGCTGTCTTGAGGTCAATAGATGGCATTATGGGTATCTGCATTATGTAATGTTGATTTCATGTAAATTGCCACAATTCCTATCCGGTTTATGTGTAAAAGTTATTTACATTGGTTTTGTACTTTTGAACGTGATGCGTTCTGTTAATTATCATTTAACATGTGGGCCATTTTATTTTGGCATAAATAAACGCCAAAAAAAAAGTACAAAATACTATAATAACATGTTATCAATGTATAAAAGTATTAGTAAAAATAAAAAAATAAAGGAAATTAATAATTTAAAAATATGTACAAAATACAAAAATAATCAAATGATAATTTAAAAATATGTACAAAATTCAAAAATAATCAAATGTGGATTCGAACCCACACCAAGTCGTTATAAAGACAGTCTCTAAACCGATGGTCTATGAGAACTGTTGACAAATGATTAAAATAGCCGATCTTATTTATGTTATGGTTTTTCGCTGCTCAGCTCCTTGAAAGTATAGCGTGATGATAAACATTGCTAAGGTTAGACGCATAAGTATCTGCAAAGTTGTATTAAGTTGTGGTTTTTATAACAATTCCCCACTAAACTGTTTGGCAATATGTGAAATATAAATTTAAATGTTATTTTAAGTGCAAAAAAACCCATTCAATTATTTTTTGCCAATACTTTGGTGTAAAAATAAAGTTCAAAAGATAAAATAAATACAAAAATAATAGCTTTGCTGGCCGGGGATCGAACCTTGTGCCTGTCGTTAAAACGGACATTTTTGAATATTGCTCATCCTCCAAAGCACATACCGTGATATTAAATAGCCTAAAACCTTCTCGTGATCAGAACGAACACAACAAAAAAAGAATTATCGAAATCGGTCCAGCCGTTCAAGCGTGATATGATGACCAAGGGAAATAGGGATTCATTTTTATATATATAGATTATTATTTGGGACTTCTATAGATAATTTTGAGTGAAATGAAATTTGGTTTACGATTACCAATACCCACTTACTTTGTGTTTTAGAAAAAGTGACATTCTGACTTTTTTGTCAGTTTGCAATTAACTTGCAAATGCGGACGTTGTTTAAAAATTAGTAGAATAGGTCCTCTGGTCGATGTAGCAACTTTACAGAGGCGTCCCCCTGGAGGCCTCTCCCAGAAGGCCTCTGTTCAGCAGTAGTCATCTTTAGGCTGAAATGATGATGATTTAGATGTCAATTCCAAACATTGAGGACTTTATGACAATCATTTTTGCTGATAGAGTGTTACTTGTCTTCAGTCTGGCTTATTAAAATAAAACACTATCACAAGTTCAATATTACACCTATGTACATACATTATCCTGTGTGCTAATCAAGGGAACTCGTAAACGCATCCAGTAAGCAATTCAAACAACAACAGAACTAATTTACTGTTCAAAACAGAAACTACTAATGACTGCCGTCATAAACAACTAATTAGTAATGAAATCGCTCTATCGTAAACAAGCGTCGTGCGTTAACTATCCAATAGGCTTCCTCAAAGCACATTACGTTCAGTTAATAGCCAATAAAAGGCGATAAAAAATATAAGCGGACCAATGATGGCAATTACTCACCGGTTTAGAAGAGCCAATTAGCAAGCGAGTTAACCGTATTGTTTTTAATGGTCAAGGCTGGATTGAGGTGTTGATGAGTTTAAACGTTTTGTAATTAGAACGGAGGTAAAAGAAAGGAATTATTGAAAGTACCTACGCGCGATTTTAGATGGAGAAAATGGTAAGACTGTTATGATTTGAAATAACTTAGTTTTTTACTATTATTGGCACACGTTTGACCACTATTTCACCTGATGGTAAGGGATGATGTGGTCGAAGATGGAGCACGCTTGCCAAGAAGTAACCTATTCACTTTTAACTTAAAGACTCCCCGGTTAAAACACAGGGTCAAGCTAGATATAAGAGATGACCAGCGATACACATTAACCCTGGATGGAATAAAGCTTTCAACTTATCAGTTAGATTTCTAAAAAATATAGGGCACGTAAAAAATGAAGACGTAAAAAGTTACGTACTTTGTTGTTTTATTTTTATATTTGGTTTTCTTTTGATAAGCCAAAACAAATGTGACCAATATATTTTGATAATCTTACTGACGCGGACGGACTTAATCGAATCTAAGTTATTGTTTTGAGGAAGCCTCTCTATTTTTTCAACACTTATTATATTTTTTATTTACACATACAATAAACTTATTTGCTAGTATGTACAAGCTAGTCGAAACACATTGTCACATTAAAACGCAATGCTGATTCGTTAGCCAAAGAAAAGGCCAGCCCTCTCTCTGGTCACGTAAAGAGTTGATTAGCTGCTTGCTGATTTCACGAAAAACTTGACGAGCACTCAAACCCAATGGCCTTAGTGTTTCAACCCCAGACGGCTCAAATCAAACACAGTGTTCTTATGCACTCACGTAACCATTTTAATGCCTGAGCATCACAGGCCCGCTTCGAACAGTAAACCATTATATAACATAAATAATTCGCCCCAAACTGATTCAAATTTGCGATGCTTGGTATACAAAACAGAAGCTTTTCGTTTAATATTTCAACTGTGCATTAGCTTGACAGCTTGCTGGCTCGCCGGCAACGCCAAGTATTAGTGGTGTAGTCGATCATGGAATTAATTTAGGACAAGCTGTATACACTAGGGATTATTCAGGTCAGTAGGGGAAAGGTCAGTTTGCTGGAAATAGATAAGGGTTTTATTTTTAGTGTATGTCGTAAATCGTGTGGCGTTTGTTGAATACATCGATGGGTGAAACGCATTCAGTCTTGTTGATAAAAATCTGTGCCTGTTAAGAACTCACTAAGCAATTTTATTACTAACCAGTTATTACAATTTATTGATCGTCATAAATTTTTGCTTATAAGCTTAACATTTCAAATATTTTTGTATTTTTTTTTCGATATAATTTTATGGCACGCCTTTGTTTGCAAATCAATATAATCACCACCATAACAATATAGCTTCCCGGTTTACGTTTATCAGGAAAAATTAAAAAGATTTTATATTTTTCCGAAAGATAAAAATAAAAACGTTGTTGTTTTTATAATCTTTTCCTTAAATAAGATTTTTATTGTCCAATTTTTAGCTAATTGGATCTGTGTTATTGTACGATTTGCTATTGTTTTAATAAAATAACAGAGCGTCTATTTTTGACGTAGAGTAACATAACGTAATATTTCACTATAACTATATTACTCATTTCGCACAAAATATTTATTTGAATTAGATACTTTATTCATACTATTGAATGATATTAATTGTGTTTGTCCCATAAAATTAAACCAAAATACTACCTATTAGTTTTTTACATTCAAAATCACTTACGTTAACGTTACTATACGTCAAAATATTCGCGCTAGGCCCCCAGAGTGCCAAGTCTTCTATTTTTTAAGCAACGTTCGCATGTCATGTCAATCGCAATCTGTGAAACAATGAGACTGACATGTATTGACAGATTACGACGAGGTATATTACTATTAAATGTTGTAATGTTGCCAGTAGTTTCGGAACTTTTCCTGTTGATAGCGATGCGGACGAATTTTTCGATGCAGAATGAATTCTTCCCTTCCTTCTTTTATCGCGCTAGTGGTCGTTCATATTCTCTCTTTGGTAATAATAAGCATTGAATCTCAACACATTTACTTTCCAAGGTCTTCATAACTTAAATGTCGAAGTGTCTTTGATATTATCCTCACATTCCTACATGGCAATCCCAAGGAACCCGCTTCTTTACCGAAAATAATTCAGATAGAACAGAACCGCCTTAAAAAGGTCACACGTTCCTTACCTCCCACGACAAGAACTAAAAGGGTCTATCTAGGGAATAAATCAATAAAATACCTAAATAAAAAAAACCGTTATTAGCTAACATAACATATCTTGAAAACTGTTCTCAAATCTTTTAACACAGTAAAATGGGCGAATTTATAGCAACAGTGGACACTAAGGCTTAAAAGGTTTTATTCAATTACATTCTGCAGGTAAAAACTGTCGAAACACTTAGAATACGACCGTACAGTCAGTTAAAATCGGGTAACCCTAACAAAAAACTTTTAAAACGGGTTGAAGTCGTAATTGTGCGCTGGTAACTTATTGATTGTGCCCAAAACGTAGACTAAGTAAAAAATTGGCTACAACTGAGCAGTGAACTAAAAGATATTTGTTTTGTATTGTTTGCTCGCTCCGAACTTCGTTTCAGTAATCAGGTGTATTGGGAATCGAGAGGAACACAGAACGGGCGGACTTGATTTACATTCCAATTTAGTTTTGCATTTCCAGGCAGTTTTTCTGAATCACATTCCACTCCACTATATTCTTTTTTTAGTTTATTCTGCTGGCCTAGGGGAAAGTAAATATCCGGCCTAAAATCCAGACGCATAAATTATGTCTTGATAGGTACACCAGAAAAACTTATGAGCGTTTGATTAGCAAGCCAGTCAGTGCTGCGAAAATACGTTAGACTATTTGCAGGAAATTGGTTTTCGCGATTTAGTACGGGAGCGAGTGACGTCGCTTTCTTTTTGCAAAGTAAATTGTGTCGTTAATAAATCTGGGAGAGAAAAACGAGTGAATAGCACCCTTGGATATTTAAAATGTATATCAGCTGTAGTGGCTTATACACAATGTTTTTTTTTAATGAAATAGTGGCTATTGTTCTAGACCGTTTTAATAAAAGTTAAAATAAATATAATATTACATTTTTATTAGACAGGAATTTTAAATTTTTATAAACGCAACACCATACACTGCGACCGCCAACCCGCCTGCCAAGCGTACGGCAATTATGGCCCCCCTTTGGGTGAGGTCTATGTCCAGCAGTGGACGTCTTTCAGCTGTTATGATGATGATGATGATTAGACAGGAGAGCTTATTGTTTTGTAATATTTGTTATTCTAGACGCTTCACAGTTTCTTTATTTATTTGTGTGTGAAAGTACCATGAAACAACTCCACTGACTGCTAATAAAACTATTCTCAACTCTAGGTACAGTAAATAGTACGGTTAGCAAACAAAACACTACCAGCAGAAACTGGCGGAAAAACTAATTGGAACACACAGCAACATCTAAACAAGCATTGTGCCAAAATTTAGCACCGAATAAGAATACGGGAGACAAAGTTGGATGTACTTTATTCCAACATCCCTATTTTTCTTCTGATTGAATCCCGGATTCAATTTAGATCCTCCATAGTCTCACAGTTTCAACGGGGAGGTCAATGGATGGTCACAAATTGATTCGATCTGGCTATGAGGGCTGACGACTGAGGTACACGAAGATGCAAACTTGTCACAGTATGAGTTGGCCGGAAGAGCCGTTTCAGTGTTAGGATGGGACTAAAATCAGTGGTTTAACCTTTGGTATTCATAAGCGCGTTACCCACACGGGTCGATCTTCAAGGTTAAGCAACGCTTGCCAAGGTTGGTCTGTGGATGGGTGACCATTTTAACATACCGAGTTTCCTCGGCCGTTGGTCCCGGCTGTCATTTGTGGATCTTTGGCAGTCGTTACGGATAGTCAGAAGTCAGTAAATCTGACTCAAGTACCGTGTTACCCAGTTAATGGGTTGTGGAGGTCTGGTAGGTAGCCGCTCCTCGTAAAATACTGGTATTCAGCTAAATCCGGCTTGACTGGAAACCGACCCCAATATGGTTGGGAAAAGGCAGATGATGATTCATAAGCGCGTTAGACTTGATGCACAATAAGGATTTTTAGGAACCTGAATTTGTACTGGTATCTAGAAATGTTTCAAGAATTTCTCAGTAAATATGAGACACGTATTTTTTGCTTTCCTTCTGTCAACAAAAACTGACGAAGCTTAAACGAATAAAAGTTCAGAAGTGGAGTTTTGTTTTGTGGTAGTGGTTTTATGTCGCATTGCACGTGACAAAAGCAAAAATATACCAGTCGAATGTTTATTGGTAATGAAACTGGCCGAATGGACCTTCTATTCATACCAATGATATTATGTCAGTGAAAACGATCGTCAAAGAGTTGGTTGGAGTTCTGGGGTATTAAAACCGTGAATACCTTGGATTTTGGTGACAGTGAACGAAATTTAATAATTCAAAATGTTGACAATACGTATAAATAAATAAATAAAACAAAAATAAAGAAAGCCTTTTATTCCATGCATTTACAAGATAATTTTACAATATTTAATTTCAAATCACATGCTTGATTATTATTATTTTCCTTTGAAATATTACATAAAATACATTAAAAGAAAAATAATCAATTCGGTTTTGTACCTAATAGAAAAATTATAAAAAATAAAAAAATCAACTATATGTATAAAAAAGTATAACTAATAAAATGTTGACATTAGTTTGTTAAAAAAGCGGTACAGTGGTATTCAGCTAAATCCGGCTTGAGTGGAAGCCGACCCCATTATAGTTGGGAAAAGGCTAGGCAGATGATGATGATGATGATGGTAGCATTTTAGAATAGAATATTTATTTGCGTAAAACATGGTATACAAGGGTGTTATATACAAATTGAGGCACAAGTTTAGCTAGGATAAAACATAGCATGCAAAATTTTAAAAAAACAAGTTAAGCAACAACAACCGTTTTTTTTTTTAAAACATCAACATTTTTTATCTATAAATTCTTTTAAACTATAAAAACTACACTCGATTAACCACTTATGAAATTTTATTGTAAATAATTTTGTGTTTAAAGCTTTGAAATGCCTTGGTATTTTATTGTAAATGCTCACACACATTGCCAAGCAGTTACTATTGTATTTAGACAGTCTAGGCAAATCATTTAACACTAGTTTATATGGATCTCGTCGATTCCGAGGATTTACATCATTTGCAGTCTTAAATAGTTGCTTATTTTTCATAACAAAAACACATATTTCGTAAATGTAAAGCGACGGTAACGGTAACAAACCAAGTTTTTTAAATATTGGTCGACATGAGTCGTCGGGCTTAAGTCCACAAATTGCTCTCATGCACTTTTTTTGAGCGATGAATGCTCTTTGGAAGTCAGTGCTGTTACCCCACATTATTAGTCCATAACGTAACAACGATTCGACGTATGCGTGGTATGACATTACAGCAGTTTTTATATAAGTTATATTTTTTACTTTCTTTAATGCATAAACAAATTTGTTAATTTTAGTGCTAACATTGTCTATGTGCTCTTTCCAGTTTATGTCTTTATCTATTATTACACCTAAAAATCTGGTACGGGTTACTTCATTGATTTTATTAATATTGAGTTTAATGTCATTTTTGGAATTATTTGATCGATTAAATTGGATGTAAACGGATTTATCTAAATTTATCATCAAATGGTTAATGTCAAGCCAATGCAATAATTTGTCAATTGTATTATTAATGTCAAGTTCATGTTCTGAAATGGTATTTAGTTTTTTATTAGATGTCACTATAATAGAAATATCGTCAGCAAATAATACGCATTTATGGTTAGTTATTTTTATGATGTCATTTATATAAATGAGGAATAATATTGGGCCCAGCACACTTCCCTGTGGAACGCCATATTTATTATGTTTATATTCCGATGAATAGGATATTATTACATTATTTTCATTTTTTTTATTGATAATAACACATTGTTTTCTATTGCTTAAATAGGACGACAGCCACTGAAGTGCCGGTCCTCTAATACCAACAGCTTCCAATTTTTGTAGCAATATGTTATGAGACACCAGATCGAAGGCTTTCGATAGATCAAAAAAGAGGCCTGTAGTTATATAATTATTATTTATATTTGAAAGTATAGCTTGCATGAGGGAAAAATTGCTAACGATGTGGACTTGTTCTTTTGGAATCAAACAATATATTCCCTAGTTCATTTTCGGTAATTTCGAGTTTTAATGAGAGTTGTGCAATTATCTCCTTCATTTCTGTGGCTGATACTAAGTCAGACACAGTACCGTCAACACTCATTGACAATTTGTTGGGAGTACTATGCGATTCAATAGATGTTTCGCACTCAGTCAATACGTGGGAATCGAGCAAATCTGCAGTATTTTGAACCGTAGATTGACGTTTAAACGAATCATCACGTACTACATCCTTAGTGCTTTGTGGTTGTTCCGTTGGTGAGGGTGTTTCCATCGGTGTTACTTTTTTCCTCACGGTAATATTCGGTGTACAGTCGGTATTAGCGTATTTTTTGCTTCTAATGCATACCTTATACATCTCCACTTTTTTCTGGATTCCGCGTCTTTGAGGCGATACGTATGTTCTGGGTAACCATCGCAATCCAATTCATACCGGTTATCACAGGCAGAACACAAAGCAGTACTTTTTATGTTTACTAATTTTTTGCATTTATAACATGTTACTAGTGCTGCCATCTTGCAATAATTGTTGTACTAGTCTCTTTATAAATTCCAAATATGAATTTTGGAACTTACGAAAAGTGATGTAGTCACTGAGGTTTGAACCCGCGGTCACTCGTGTGAGGCTAGTTTAACTGCAAAAGTAGTGGTGTAGCTATTACGCCAACTGAACGTTACTAAGGCTTGCCAAATTTGTCAACCTATTGCAGCAGATGTTTTTTATTTTGAATAGGCAGGTCAGCGTGACAGTTTAAATTCAAATCACTGTGTGAGTCACTTTTTCACTTGGTCTTTGTTGTTATTTTTTCCCCACACTTTTTTTCATTGAATTAAGTCACAGAATATTATACATTTTGCAATCTTTAGTTTGTTTTCATTGGTATTGTTGATTTTATGGTCGTATTTGTTATTTTAAAGCACAGTTTATTGTTCACAGTATAATTTGTATTAACTTCACAGTTTATGTAAGAAATCCATGGATAACACTGTCACTTAAGTATTAGGCGATGTTTTATTAGTTCACTTATTTTTACTCACATAAAAGCACAAATAGTATTTTTAACTGATATTTAATAACAGAGCGATTGTTTCAACGTTTGGCTAGACGCAGCGCCCATATAATTATAATAGACATAAGAAAACAAAACCACAGGCCAAGTGCGGGTTGGGCCACGCACAGTGTAGGGTTTCGAAATAACTCCAGGCGTAGGCACTCCACTAGTTCATTATGTACAAAATTGACAAGTGCTACTAAATATCACGTGGTCAATCCTAAACGTTTTGGAAATTTGACAATCGCTAGTAGATTCTCACCCTTAGATCATGTTTGGCAGCCTTGAGTCGTGTCGTGCTATTTACGGATGACGTTACTGTACATATATAACGTGTAATAGAATATACACCATGCCAAAAAAGGGGTAGTTGTATATTATAATGAATTACATTACTGTGGAACCAACCCCAAAATCGCGAAAAAAAAATCAGTTGTACGTTTTGACGTTACACATTAATGTATGGGGGGCAGTTGATTTTTTTCGTTTTTTAACAGGGTTACAAGTTTCAATGGACATGACGAATGATCATGGACGTAGTTGTAAACTTATAACGAAGTTTTGAATTTAAATGGATTAAAAAGTTTTGTAATAGAAGCCTCTACCCCATACTGTTTATTGAGCGTTTGATTAGGATCAGAAACATTAACGGTCCTATTTATTAAAACTTTTAGACCAAATGCTTAGTTTACCAAATGATTAACAGATTCTTAACTTAAATAAATAAAAAAAGAATAGAACAAAGATTCTGCTAAATCAGTATTTAAACAAAGAATTAGTGGTTAGACATGTTAAAGCCATTGTATACTTTAAATGATGAAAGTCGAGGAGCTCGTGGCTAGATAAAATAACGGCCGCACGGGTCGATCTTTACGGTTAAGCAACGCTTGCCAAGGTTGGTCTGTGGATGGGTGACCATCTTAACACACCGAGTTTCCTCCGTGCCTCGGAAAGCACGTTAAGCCGTTGGTCCCGGCTGTCATTTGTGGATCTTTGGCAGTCGTTACGGATAGTCAGAAGTCAGTAAATCTGACTCCAGTCTTGCCATGAAGTACCGTGTTACCCAGTTAATGGGTTGTGGAGGTCTGGTAGGTAGCCGCTCCTCGTAAAATACTGGTATTCAGCTAAATCCGGCTTGACTGGAAGCCGACCCCAATATTGTTGGAAAAAGGCTAGGCAGATGATGATGATGACTTTAAATGGTGAAAGTAGTGTGTCATATAGATTGGCTGCATTTTATTAAACTAAGTAGTATTTCGCCAGCGACTTCGTCCACGCTGCAATTTTCTAAAGGATTCCTAATTTTATCAAGGAAAAAAAAATTAAACTATGTTATTTTTGTAACTCAAGGATATTTCCAATTGTGAAAGAATTTTGAAAATCGGTCGAGTAGTTTTTGAGTCAAATCGTAACAAACAAACGAACAAAAAACAAATCTTTCCTCTTTATTATATTAGTTTAGTTAACACACTGTCAACACTAACCAATTAGGGATGCGTAATAATCGTATAATTATTGTTTGGAACCCTTAATTAAAGCTATATATATTGAGCGATTTGAACCCATTTTCTGTGACCGACGCGGAAGGAACTACAAAAAGAGGCTCATGGATCTCGTGTCAAGACAATAACAGCCGTACGGGTCGACCTTCAAGGTTAAGCAACGCTTACCAAGGTTGGTCTGTGGATAGGTCACCAATCCATTGTGAATGTCTGGCAAGCAGCTGCTCCTCGTAAAATACTGGTATTTAGCTGAATCCGGTTTGACTGAAAGCCGACCCCATACTGTAAAAGGCTTGGCACATGATAATTGAGTAAATGTATCTGTTTATCCAAACTTTCGCTTTTAAAATAAAAGTAAAATTAAAATCTTACTTTTCAAATGGTAACGAGTTTTAACCGAAATAATTAAAACAAAGTTGGCAACGACGGAAATCTTTTCCTTAAAAAATAAAGCCAAATTAAAACTTCAGCAGGTAATTCTGTTTCTAATTTAAAAGTTATTTTTATATATTCTACCGAGAATTCATTCATGATTAATTGATAATGTTTTCGTGGTCGAAAATGTTCATAGAAAGTACAACTTATTATTATAAAGACTCATCAATAAAATATCAGAAAGAAGCAAAAGACAGAACCCTCAGAATTCATATCATACAATTTCAGAGTGTGTCCTGTAATAATTATTGTTCATATTATCATAAATAAATTCAATCCTGTAATTGCCTGGCACATGTTGAGCTGGACTCCCATTTGGTGCAACGTAGAAACACATTGCGTTTGGTTATTCCGTCTTCATGTCTACTCGTATTGTAGGTACGTAGTCAGGTACTTGTAGGTATCACAGACTGCAATGGGCATATTACTTTCCTTTTTAGGGTTCCTTACCTAAAGGGTAATTTTTTTTTTTTTCATTAGCTGTCCGTCCGTCCGTCTGTCAGCGGGCTGTATCTCAAGAACCGTAGTAGGTAGACAGTTTTTTACAGAATGTGTTCTTCTATTGCCGCTATAAAAATGGCTTCAAAAGGTGGACTATCAGGAGGCTGAAAGTTTATTCACATTCATAACATGATCCAAAATCCATACACTGCCATCCATTCTTACTTTTTCTCATCCTTACGTATATAAGGATGAAAAAAAGTATTTGAATGTATATTCAAAGGTGCGAACCAAACCAGACATTCACTCACTCCCATACTCAAACACACAACACACTTGTGTGTGTGTGTTGTTGTTGTGTGTTTGAGTATGTGTGTAAGCGGCACACCGCATGCACACTTACACACATACACTCACCCTCTCACACACAGACATACAAATACAAATACTCTTTAGCTTTATTACTTACTTTCTTTTTGTTATTTTAATCTCTACATATTTGTGTTTTTACCTTCTTCTGTACCTAATACATGAGCAATTTCGATATTTATGTATTACCAAATAATTATCAAATGGCAATAACCTTAACTATAACTTTGGTTGTAAACTTTGTAGTTACACTCCTTTAAAATGTTGTTAGCTGAACGCTGTTTTTGGTTATTTTTTCGTTTTTTGACACCGACTTCCGAAATTAAAGTTCTTTTCTTTCTTCGGAAGTTATTTTATACCTTGTACGTTTGTTTTTTTGGAAGTCGTTTGTATTTTTTGTAAAAAAGTTTTTTAGTTTTCAATTTTTAGTGGTTACCTATTAACAGCTTACCAGCGCGATGTTATGTTAAGAACTAGTGTAAACACTAAAAACACACGCGATTTCAACAATCCCGATCCATTTGCTATCATTTATTGAAGAGTTCCGTTGCCAACCTCCGAAGTTCTTTGCAGATCTTCACCAAATTGAAATGGGACCAGTCCAGAAAAATACTCTTCCAAGCAAAAAAGACTCATTCAAATCGGCTGACAATTGGCGAAAATGTCGCTGAACAAACATTTTTCATGGGATCTCATCATCAGATCTTACACCTTCCATCATCAGCTCAGTGACACGAGATGATGATTACCAGGCAAAAATCTGAATTGCGTTACAAAATTTATGAAAAACATTGTATGTGTCTATAAAATTTGAGGGTTGCCCGCAATTTTCATGGGATCCCATCATCAGATTCTGACTTGGTGACAATGGGTGGTCCCATTGTCACCGAGAAGAATTTTTCAAATCAGTTCATAAATGATGGAGTTATGAGGTAACAAACATAAAAAAATACAACCGAATTGTGAACCTCCTCCTTTTTTGAAGTCGGTTAAAAGTACCGGTTCAGGCCTAGTTTGGGGGTTAGGATCAGATTTGTGGCAATACATTCGTGTGCGTTTTTGTTATGACTGGCTTGTAACACGTATTTGCAAGTGTCAAATAAATGTTTTTATTTTATTTAACAACAAATAATAAAAATTAAATTAAAAAATTAAGGGACCACACAAGAAACGTTTTTGACGTGATAACGTCTTTAAATCAGTGAACACCGGCTGCATGCACGAAAAGGTGTCACATTCTGCAAGCGAGAGCGCGGAACAAGCAATAGAGATAGAGAGGCACGATCGGCCTAAGCGTTCGGTTCTTTTGTTAAGAATTCAATTGTTTTCGTACGACGTTATCACGTAAAATAATCGTCCATAAACCGACCTTACAGACAACCAACTTTTTTTTCTGTTTAGAGTGTGTAGAGAGTCTAACTCGCAAATGACTGGATTTCAATTTCGTTTAAATTCTTATTTAATTTCTTATTGTGTTTGTTATGTACGTATTTTCAAATTTTTATTTCGGTCTTAAGATTTAAGTTACTGTGCTTTTAAGTGTTGTGTTCTTTACTCTTGTATCAAATACATATTTTATCTACCTATATGAACCTTCGTTCCCCAATTATGAGTTAGTAAAGTATCGGAATACAATTTTACACTTTTCGTATAGTTTCAAAGAACGCTGGTAGTTATAAAGTTTCAGTAACGTTGTTAGGGCAGTAACGGTATCAAGGAAGACAGAAGAAAAAGGCTTTGGTCACATTAGGGAAAAGAAACTGAGAAAAAGGCTTCCAGTTTGATTATTAAGGCTAATTCAATCCAATCCAATTCATTTCGATTCAATTTCAATCTTCATTGCAATAAATTTCATTTAATCAAAAATAATTATTTAAAGAAAATGTAATGTTATTAAGCTGCTGACCTATAATAAAGCTAATTTCTGTCAAATTTAATGTCAAAATGTAAAAGTTGTGTACACCTGTAAGTGACATAACTGCACAAAACAAAGTAATATACCTACAATTTATGTAACTTTTTTTGTAAATATGTCGTTGGTGTTCCTAAATAAAAAAAAAAATATGACTCGATATTCTATTCAGAATATCTAACCATATTTTTATTTATTGACACATTACAAAACATAAACCTATTTTAATCGTATACAAGATTTCCTTTAAAACAATAAGGTTTAAAAGATTTTAAAAGTATTTCAAAACTCGGTACATATTTTCATTTAAAAAGCTTAAAAATGAACTAACGTAATTAATTAAATAGTGTTAAAAGGTTCAATAAACCGATCTGCTATGTTGCAGAATGTTTTGAATTCATTTTGGAACCAATCAGCGTTACTTACGTTCAGGGAAAGATATAAAAAAGCTCAACTTTTGTCGCGTTATTTTGCTTCGACACAAGCGAAAAATAACAATAAATACATGACAGGACCATCAACACGCGCGATTGTATTGATACACACGAAAAGGGCCCAAAGCTAGTGTGAAAACCACTTTATTTTCGATGAATTGTGCTCAGATACGTGCTCGTATGAAATAGGCACACAACTTGTGTGCAAACCTCTTTAATTCGTAGAATCCTCGCGGTACTGAAAGTGCAATTTTATTATGGTTGAATTTTGAATAGCTAGCAAACTTTCAACACTTTTGAGGTCTTGTGGAGTTTCAGAATGTGTGCTCGTATTTAATCTTTATGATTTGTGGGCTTTGGGATATAAAGTTGAAAAGAAACGGACTAAGAAAGGTTAACTCTATGATTTGAATTTCAAACTTGACGACCTTTTTTCGGCTAAATAAGAAAATTATTTACCGATTTTTCTTATTAACCGACTTCAAAAAAAGGAGGAGGTTCTCATTTTTTTTTTATGTTTGTTACCTCATAACTCCGTCATTTATGAACCGATTTGAAATTTTTCTTTTCATCTGAAAGGGATCGATTGGTCCCATTGTCACCATGTCAGAATCTAATGATGGGATCCCACGAAAATCGAGGGCAACCCTCAAATTTTATAGGCACATACAATGTTTTTCATAAATTTTCTAACGCAATTCAGATATTTGTGCCTGGTAACCATCATCTTATGTTGCTGAGCTGATGATGAAAGGTATAAATTAGGATCTGATGATAAGATCCCATGAAAAATTTTTGTTCAGCGATACTTTCGTCAATTGTCAGCCGATTTGGATGATTCTTTTTTTTTGAAAGAATGTTTTCCTGGACTGGTCCCGTTTCAATTTGGTGAAGATCTGACGAAGAACTTCGGAGGTAGGCAACGGAACTCTTCAATAAATTATAGCAAAGGGATCGGGATTGCTGAAATCGCATGTTTTTTCAGTTTTTACACCAGTTCTTAACATAACATTGCGCTGGTACGCTGTTAATGGGTACGCAGGTACCTAGGTACCACTAAAAAGTGAAAAATAAAAAACTTTTTTACAAAAAATACAGCCAACTTCCAAAAACAAAACAGTGCAAGGTACATAATAACTTCGTCATTAGTTTTTTCAGATAGCTAATTTAAAAGCTCGCGAATCACACATATTATACACTCTCTCACTCTTTCTCGAAAAACCTTTTCGTTAAAAATATTGTCCCATCTATTTCTGTACCAAAATTAGTTCAGCAATTTAGACGTAACAAACAAACTTATTTACGCATTTATAATATTAGTTAGGATCCAGTCACTCACAAAATATTTTCGATACTTCAGTGTTTTGTTTATTCACATTTATTTCTCCAGTACAATCTCCGATACTATATACACAACACAATTTCTCCACACTCGAGCACTCCCGAACATAGACCACATTAGAATTCAAATGGAAACATATACACTACACTTGTTCAACCAGTATAAACAAATGTTCTAGACTTCAAGTTAAGGTCGATCGGTTCGCGAACGTTGCGTACTCTACCTTCCTTTATATTTTCAAGGTAGTTTGAAGGACTTGAGGTACACGTTGGTGTACGAAGACGATTTCACCATTTTATAATCGTCTTCGTACGCTCGAGTTAGATAGACTGTATTTTTTATGGGACAAACCCGCCACACATTGCCAACCACTGTAACTCCTGAACGCCTGAATCAACAGTGGCACGTGTATATTAACTAAAAATAATCTTCAATTCACCGAATTAAAAGGGCTAAATGAATTAAGCATTGAAAAACAATATGAGATTTGTGCAATAGAAATAAAAAAACTACACTTAATAATACTCTGTCTTTACAGGACTCCCAATTCCAACTTAAATATTTTCTTTAAAAACTTTGACAAAACCTTATTCCAACTGCAACATAAAAAAAGTAAAATAGTGATTGCCAGTGATTTTAATATAAATTTTCTTCTGGAAAAAGATCGTAACACTATTAGATTTAATAATATTATCCTCGTAAGACCCAACCTATATTTAGGTCGATATACATTACGACCCAACGTACTAAAAATAGGTGCAAGTAGTTGCGGCCCAGAACTTTGGTAAAGTACAAAAGTATTTAAATATAATGCTTTTTTTTTGATGGCATGGGATTTAAAATGGCAGGATTATTTAAACCAAAAATTAAGTTTAAATATCATGTCATAATTTTAGGTAGCTGGGCCGCAATTTGATGATTTTAAAAACTGTCTTGGGCCGGAGTGCCAAAAGATTTTTGTCATTAAATTAGGTCATTGGGCCTTACGAGGTTATAGCGAATTATGGGATGGAATGTCAAATAAAAGTACCTACAAGATGACATACATGCATGCATGATGATGATACATGCATTGACAATATTGTAAGTAATATCCCTAATGCCGTTGGAAAAACATATAATTTATGTTTGTCAGACCATAATACTGCTCAAGTCGTAGAATTTAAGCCCCTAAATATTAATATAACTAGGCACTGTTTTATGACAAAAAATTATATGAGTAAAGAAAATATTAATAATTTTTTTTGCTACATAAGCCAACTGTCTTTTTTTGAACTTTATAATATTACTGGAGCAAATGAAGCCTTTGATGTTTTTAATGACTTACTTAGATTATTTTACAGATTATGCTTTCCTGTCATTAGAGTGAAATGTTACTATAAAACTAACAAACTTAAATGGATCACAAAAGGGCTTAAAGAAAGTTGCAAAATGAAAAGAAATTTAAGATACAAAAACAATGAAAATAAATCTACGTACAAGGCATATTCTAAACTGCTAAGAAAATGCTTTAACTTACAATCGGCATGTAACCTAAAGCACATTGCGTATTCTAAAAATAAATGTAAAGCTACATGGGAGGTTGTTAAACGTAATACAGGTAACCCAACAGTACGTAAATATATTAACAAGATCACTGACAACAACGTAACAGTAACATCTGGAACTGATATTGCTAATAAATTTAACAAATTCTTCATAGACGTAGTTAAAAGTAATGTCATCACTAATCACGATGGTTATAATGTTAATAATAACCAAGATATTAAGAGAAACAGCCACAGTATTTTTCTAGAGCCTACAAATGCAGCCGAAATCTATTTTGTTATGAAATCTATAAATAACACTAAATCATCTGGTTACGACAATATTACTACCGATCTTGTAAAAATTATATCGTAGTTAATAGCAGAGCTTTTAGCTTACATTATG